>CM073567.1:2500-2502500 GCA_037074615.1 Leucaena leucocephala | reverse complement strand
ATAATTAAAATTAATTTTTTAACTTTTGATTATATATTAAAGTCTTTTAATAATATATATATTACTTATCTGATGAATAATGAATTTACGATGCGAGAGGTGCATTAAAAAATAATAAATCGAAAAGGAAAGGGAATATTCTAATGTCGGGGTCAAGAGTAAAAGAAGGAGTATTCTCAAGATAAAAGACAAAGGCAATCAAAATTCAAAATATCAAAGATAACGTCCTTACTTTTGTCCCATGTGGCCCCCAGGTTTCCACCGTCCTCTCTTTTTCTCTTTCTTTTGATTAATATATTATTCCAATAATGCCTTTCATTTTAATTAAATTAGGGGACCCCATTCAACTGCTAATCATGTCCACTCTTTCATTCATGGTACTCAGATTATCTTAGGGCCTGGGCCCCATCTATGTAATCCTTTTACGTTACCATACTATCTTTAAAATAAATAATAATTAAAATTAAATACTTTTATTCCCAAAACTTAAAAATTAAATTACAAAGGCGTCACCTGAATTAGTTTCAAATTATATAAAATTTAAGAAAAAATTATTAGTTGAGTTAATAAACAATTCACTCTATATAAGAAAGAGAATATAAATTTAAATTTTAAAAAATACACTTATTAAGAGATGTAAAAATACTTTATATTTTAAAATTCAAAATAAAATAGCCTCAAGTCTGAAGTGGTTTAGAATACCTTGACTAAATTAAAAATTATGTAAACTTTATTTTTATTATTCAAATTCAAAATGATTTACGCTAATCTTGTTGGTTTTGTTAAAATAATTTTATTAAGTGAAATTGTAAGTTTAACCAATTATAATAAAGTCTATAATTTTATATTTATTTGAAGAAAAATTCATTTAATTCATAAAAGTAAAAACGAAAGAATATATATATATATATATATATATATATATATATATATATATAGTGTAAATAGCTAATCGCTAGGAATAATATACGAATCTTACTTGATATAGGTGCCTATATTTGTTATCATACAATAACTTCAATAAAAGATACATATATTAAAAAAAAAAGAATATATGTAGTTTTAATTAAATGTAGTAGTTTATATTCATTTCAAAAGAACACTATATAACTTCAGCAAAATTAACACAAACTATATAATTATCTGGCTCTAAACAATATTTATTTGTTGGCACACAAAGTTATGCCATACCTGATTTAAAGTTAATAATGGCTCTTGAGGCTTAATAAAATATGGGTCAAATACAGATTTATTTCTTCATTTCTATAGGTGCTAAATCCAGACTCCCAATTTTAGCTTCCAATCCTTTATACTGTTAAACCCATGTCTCTGTTAAGATTCATAGCAACTCAATTTCTCAAATTAGCAGAAAAAAATTGTGTAATATATATTGGCTGAATACACTAAGACCATAGCCTTTGAGCATACTCATAGTCCCTTAAAATATGTAATGTATCTTCTATGCCTTTATTGCAATGGTGGCACAAAGTCGATGAAGTTGATGAGCTTTTCCTCTAAGCATTTGTGGATAGTCTATTATTAAATATAACCTATATAAACACCCTAATACGCTTCGCTCCTTCCTACTTTCAAATCTCCTTAAAAGTTGAATAATAATTGTTATCAGGTGGTTCCTCAGGCATACAGTAGGTACTCTTCACTGTGAAACTATCATCACTAGTTGCATTTCGGACTAGTATATATGATCCTGCATCTTTCATTGGAGGAATCACCGTAAGTAGTTTTTGGAAAACATGCCTTGGTAGTATTGTTCCCAATTTGTTGAAGTCTCAAGTTTCATTAACTACCCAATCCACAGCTCTAGTATTTTTTTCTTTTATAGCAAGACTCTACCAACAGAAGTCCTTAATACACTTATCATGATACAACCATTTATCATTAAAGAAATTCACCTTCTGCCTATCCCGAACATGCTACCTCATACCTCTTTCAATAACCTCCTTGTGCTATGAGATAAATTTCATAATTTAGAATCCCCTAGCAAATTCTCCTCCTTTCGCAATATATATTGATGCAATAAAACATCCAACCACATACCTTTCTTACCCTGAACTAGGTTCCAAGCCACCTTTTCCTCACAAGCCTTGTTCACCACATGTAACTCTTGAAGCCAAGACCCCCATGAGATTTAGGCCTGACAATTTGGTCCCATCCAATCGGATGAAACCCATGCGCATTAGAATCATGTCCCTAAATGAAATTTCTCTGTAACCTCTCAACTTCTTGACATATTGATACTGGCAATTTAGCAACTTGCACAGGGTATAATGGGATGGTTCTTATGACAGATTTAGCTAAGGTAACCCCCCTACAAAAGTCAATGTACTAACCTTCCATGCATCCAATTTAGACTTAAACCTGTCTATAATAAATTGGAAAGTCTCTGTGGTTTCCTTCCTCTGATGATTAGAGAACCCAAATATTATCCAATGTCAGTAGGCACAACAATATCAATCATCTCACTAATTCTTCTCCTGGATTTATTTGTTACCTTTGGTGAAAAAATAGATGACCTACTTCTACTAATTCTTTCTCCGGATGCCTAGCAAAAATGGTCAAGACTATCTAGCATACATCTAACTTGTTTCTCAGTTGTCACTTCAAACAATAATAGGTCATTTGCGAACATAATATGAGATATGATTGGACCACCATTATTAATTCGTATAGGCTTCCAAGCTCCAATATTAATTGCATCATTGATAATGTGAGACAATTTATCCATACAAAAAATAAACAAAATGGGTGAGATTGGATCTTTGTGTCGAAGTTCTTATTTTGGAAAGAAATACTCATTCTGTACACCATTTCAAAGCATATTACATGAAATCCCTAATCATTTACTTGAAAAATTAGTTAAATTAGTAAAAAAATATGTATTAGTTTTTTTCTAAAAGTATCTCTCCTAATCATTTACGTGAAAAATTACTTCTTGATAAAAAAAAACCCTTATTATGTGTAATAGGAGATTTTAAAAAAATATAAATTTAAGAGATAAAATAAATTGAGGTCTTATATTTAAAATTAAAATAAATATATTTATTAATTGTTATATTTAATATTCAAGGAAGTAGTAACATGGACTCAGGATTATTTGGGATCTTTAAGTCATACGGCTACTAGATAAAAATAAATATAAAAAAGATAAAAATATATAATATTTCTAAATGAATTTAAAAGAATTTTAATTAGGATAAAAAAGAAAAGGAAACAATGGTTAATTTGCTTTTAAAACAAAATGCACTAGACTCAATAAATACGTTATAGATTTATTTATAAGACATTTTCTCATTATCTTTAGTACAATATATTTAAATAACTAATAAACATATTTATAATTTATTTTTTAAATATCCTTTTTTTTACTCTAAGCTTAAACAATGAGTTTTTCACTTTAAACTTAATTATAGGCAATTCTAGAAAATTATAATAATGACTAGAAGGAGTATATACAAATATGCAATATTAGAATCAAAATCTTTATATAAAAAATAACCCTATTGACAAAAAAAAAAATGAAGAAGCTATCTCTCCCCCCATATGATTTTGTTCTTCTTTCGTCTAAAAGAAGGGAAAGACACTATTTTACCACCACTGGCCGAATTTTAGGCTTTTAGCGTCTCATGGGGCTTTTATATATATAATCAATATTTATATACTCTCCTAATTTTTAATTTAATAATTACTTAATTAATTTGAGTTAATTTAAAAATTTAGATAAATTATCTAATTATTATAAATATGAATTGATATTCTTAAAATATTTTTATATAATATTAAATTATATATCAATTTATAAATATTAATACTTCATCTAATAAGAATTTGATTAGATCTAGCTTTTATTGATAAACCCCAGTTATCAATCTTTCAAATCTTGAGTTATATGTACATGAAGTCTTCTAAATTTTAAGAGTTATATGAATAGTAAGCAAAATTACGATAGGGTTATTTGTAAAGATATAAGAATTTAGGGAATTCATTGTAAAATTTTAAAATTTAAGGATATTATCTATACATAACATGAAATTTAGGGAAATCATGTATAATTTCCCCTAAAATGAAACCCAACTGTCCTCGAATTTCAGTTGGAAGCAAGTGCGTGTCCCGGTAGGGGGCTCGTACGTTAATCTCTAAAGTGATTGTCGTCCTCAACAGCCCTGTTCGTGTTTTCACAAGTTGGATTTTGGGCTGTTTTAGACAACAAGAGCTTAAGTCGCTCAAGAATCCCACGATCCCTACTTCACCAGCCATTTCTTCCTTTCGAAGAAGTCCGCGTTCGTCCTGTTCTCTTCTTCTCCCTCTTTCGTGCCTGTCCGCCAGCCGCCGGCGCCTTTTTATCGGTTTCGCTTTCCTTCAGGTGAACCCCAGCTTCTCTTTCCTCATCATAATTTCCCTCTTTCCAATTGTTTGGCCATTTCTTTCCCGGGAACTTTAGTAGAGTTTGGCTTGATTGAGACATTATTGAGATTTTCGCTTTGTGGGGATTTTGATGCTCTTTTTTTTTCTTGATCGGTGAAGGTTTGTAAGTTCACTGGATCTTCTTGAAGATTTCATCTTTGATTTCTTTAGGTATATATGACTCAATTTTTGTGTCTGATTACTTTCTCAGGATCCGGGGATTGTTTAGCTCTATGCCTTATAGGAGTATCTTGTTTTAATTTCTTCTTTATTTTCTTTTTGTTTGGGTGTTGAAGGTTCTTCTTTATTTCTTTTTTTTTTTAATATTGTTCCGTGGTTTATTATTTGATTTACCGATTTAGTTCAAAATTGATTTTTAATTTCTTAATTCCCATGTCTTCATGTGCCGTCTTGTTCTAAACTCTCTAATTAATGAATGGTTATTCGTGGCCACCTTATCTTTCCTGAACTGTTAGTCTGCTATTCGCTGGTGCGCAAGTATCTTTTTCCGTTTTATTTCGGGTCATTTTTTTGGTTATGCTAACATTTGGGATTGATTTGATTACTAATTATTTCACTTCGGGATTTTTGAATTTGGGTTTGAAGTTGCAAGGTTAAGATGATTTTGATGATATATTGTAGTGAAGCCTGGGCGCTGGTCTAGTACCTTGCTGCCGGTACTTCTTCCATAGCATAAATGGGTTGTTTCGGCTCTAAAGTAAGAAGGCAATTTCCTGGGCATGAGGATCCTGTGACTCTTGCATCACAGACAGCTTGTAAGTAGATATTCACCCCCCCCCCTTCCCCTTTTGTCAAAGAATAGTTATTTCTATCGGTTTTTTTACCACAGAAAACTAAAATTCTTGCACCACGAGGAAACCTTGATATGATGCGACTTTGCTGTTGAATTATAATTGCCTAACAATACATGCTATTCTTTGTGAATTCACGTCCCCCATGCTGAATGAATCTTAAGAGTTCAATGATGATTGATGATTTATAATCTATAAGTCTTATTCCACTAAGTGAGGTTGCTTAAATGCATCGCACAACTCTATCAAGTGAGCTCAATCATGATTAAATTTAAGTAATAAAGAGAAAAGGTAAAAGAAACTGGGAAAGGATATATTCTGTAGGGGCTTGTAGTTTTGCATGCTATGTTTGGATTCCAGGGGACTAACAAATTGTGGTTCACGTTATTTGGATTAAATTGAAAATGGGCTGTTTGTATGAGAAAGAAGTAAGTCCCCTCTGGCCCATCATTTTTTATCATCCCATGTTGTTTGTTACTAAAGTAATTCCTCTATCTCTTTTCTGCTTTCAGGCACCCATGTTTTTTTAGTCTAAAGTTGTGTTCATCTTTTGGTTTTGTCAGTCACTGTTAGCGAGGTTGAAGCACTGTTTGAGCTTTTTAAGAGCATCAGTGGTTCCGTTGTTGATGATGGATTAATAAGCAAGGTGCAGTATTGAAAATGCTTTTTTACACTACTTACAATTAGTCGTTGCTTTGCTAGTGGTGCGGTTCTTTTAAACTTATCTTTTGCTTTGTCATTGTATAGATTTTGTTATGAATCATTGCTTATCCAGTTTCAGTTTGTATCTGTAATAACACGTGTTTTATACATTGGAGTCTTTCTTCATGTTGTGATCATAGGGTTCTTTCTTTGCAGGAAGAATTTCAGCTGGCAATTTTCAAGAACAGGAAAAGGGAGAATCTTTTTGCAAATCGGGTACAAAAAGCATCCTTCTGCTTTCTTAAAAAATGGCGTACCGTGTGACAATTTAAGTTCCTACAGACGCTCACAAATGCTCTGTATCAGTAATTCACAACTTCAAGAAATTTGCTGTTTTACTCTGTATTTCTGGAAGAAACTCTCAATAAATTAATTCTTCTGTGCGAGCTTCCAACTTATTATTGTTAAATAGCTAGTGTTTGGTTGGCTCCAATTATTAGTTAATTTCAGATATCCAAGATAACTTTAGTAACTATTTGAAAGAGGAGAATAGTCTCCCATCTTTTTCAAACACAAATTACATCTTGTTTTGCTTTGAAATTTTGCAATATCATTGACATTTTATGCTATACTGCTTGTAATATATGCATCTAGTGGCCTTTTCTGTGAACTGCATGTGTATTAATCGTAGATTCATTCTGCTTGCAGATCTTTGATCTGTTTGATGTTAAAAAGAAGGGAGTCATTGATTTTAGTGACTTTGTTAGATCACTCAATGTGTTCCATCCAAATGCACCACAAGAAGATAAGATAGACTGTAAGTTGAAGATTAAATTCTCAAATATAGATGGTTAAGCTATCCTTGCTTCTGTTATGTGATCTAGCTGTACTAATGGATTATGTCCGGGACTTTCTCTCAGTTTCATTTAGGCTGTACGATTTGGACAGCACAGGCTTCATAGAGCGTCAAGAGGTAGGTAACCCAGTTATTATCTGTATAAAAATACCTTTGAAAGCAACCAAAATATTCATATTGGATTCAGTTTATAGAAAATCTAAAGTTGACGCGCCCTTTATGGAAAGATCTTATTTTGTATTCTTCTCAAGTCTGGGTCAATTAGTGGCTATAGCCTATTATCATCAGGTCTTTTACTTATAATTTTTTTCGTTTTCAACATCAAGAAGATTTGAATCCTTGACCACTTCCCCCATCCCACCCTACCTTTGCCGCTGCTTATAACTACTGCACCTCTATATGTATGCATGTTAAGTTCATCCTGTGCTGGGCAAGCACCTTGCCTAGTGTCCAGGACCCGATTCGAATGAGTCCCCTCCTCTTTTAAAAGCAACCCATCCCGAAATTAAGAACACACAAAGCCAGGTGTTCCGGGCCAGCTAAACTGATGCACACCCCTAAATACATCAAGCATCTCTTTGTTTACTTTTTGGTTGATTTTCGGCAGGTCAAGCAAATGCTAATTGCACTTCTTTGTGAGTCTGAAATGAAGCTGGCGGATGAGACTGTAGAAGCAATTCTTGATAAGGTGAGTTTGTAAAAAATCATATACAAAATATAATGTTAAAAACAGACTTGAGTTAGCAAGCGGATCAACATTCTGGGAAGCATTAAGTTTATTTGAGCAGTACTATGATCCATTTTTCTCTCCTGAAATTTGTCTTCAAAGGGAATGGCTTAAACCTAACCTAGTCATAACATATTTGTTATGGTCAGACATTTTTGGACGCTGATCTGAACAAAGATGGGAAAATAGACAAGGCTGAATGGCAAGACTTCGTTTCAAAGAATCCCTCACTACTAAAAATCATGACCCTACCCTACCTGAGGTATGTGCTGTGTACTTCTTATATGGTTGAGATATTTTAAACTGCTTTCATTCAAGGCCTCTAAATACACCTTAATTGTGAAACGAATGCAGGGACATAACAACGACTTTCCCAAGTTTTGTATTTAATTCTGAGGTTGATGAAATTGCTACTTGAGAGAGGTTGAGATTGGAGAGAGAGCATATAGGTTTAGTTTTATGCAATTTACCGATCAAAATGAGTGCTTTTCTTTTGATTTTGAATATTAGAGTTTGAAGAGTAATATATGGTTAACGTAATTAGCTTTTCTCAGCAATCTGTAAATCACATTCTTGCAATTATCCAGTCAGCATTCTTTTCGGTGATGCGTTTACAACCTTTGTATTTAGTACATTAACAAAAAAAAAACTGTAAAAAGTGGGGATTTGAAAACTATTTTAATAATAAAAAATATCAGGGGGGAAAAATAAAATATATCTGTCTTTTTTGCAAATTTTTTTAAAAAAAGTTATGTTTATCCATAATTTAAAAATAGAATAAAATTTTATTTTTTATAAATAATATTAATATTAAATAGTGTGAGTCGTTAGTTATATTTAAGTGTTATTATATCTTTATATATTTTTTTAGAAGGTCCCCAAGCCCAAAAAACAAGAGCTGGTCCCGTGCATTATTTTGGATATAAAAAATAGCAATTACAGCTATTGATATTGATAGACTGGATTGACCTTTTGAATTAAGCTGAATTATTGCCCGGTTTTAGAAGTAATTTAATTATTAAAAAATTTTACAATACCTACTGCAAAACATGACAAGAAGTTTTACATTGCTCATTTGTATCTTTTATGAGAGATAATTTTATTTAAGATACTTTATTCTAGTGAAGATTTGAATATAATTTTATTATATTGTAAGAGATTAGTTATTTTCCCGTATCTATTGCTAAAAGCAGTAACTAATCTTTTCATACTGTAAACTTTTCAAAAGAGCTTTAATACTGGCCATGATACTCCCAATAGTTCTTGTTGATTAATTTTTTTTGGTAGAAACTAAACAATATACTTTATCTGATAGCTTAGAGACTAATCATATTAAAGTGTAAAGATCAATAAATTTAATTTTACTTATCCCAACAAAGCTTTCTTCTATACACATAGCCTGATTTGAACCTAAAATATTATATTTAAGGGACCTACTCATCTATCAGTTTTATCAAGCTTTATTTTTTTTTTTGGTTACCCACCTAATTCACCAGAGTTTTGCCCTAACTATATCCGGATCCAACCTACATCGCGCACTTGGCTAGGTGGGTGAGTCTCCCAATAGGAATTTTCTGCATACGCCAAAACTTGAACTCGAGATCTCGCTTAAATGATATTGAGCTACTTACTATTCGGGTCAACCCCCGTTGTAGTTTTATCAAGCTTTGTTGATTCTTAGTATTTTTTTTGTTGCCCACCTGATTTACCGGAGCTTTGCCCTAATTATATCCGGATCTGACCCACGTCGCGCACCTGGTTATAGTAGGTGAGTCTCCCAACAGAAATTTTCTACATACACCAAGGCTCGAACTAGAAAATTCACTTAAGCGATTCTTAGTAATTTTTTTTATACAAAAAATTTTGGAAAAGGGTTGGGCTCACCCACGATCAAAGGACAGGGCAAAGTTTCTCTTCCTCCTAGGTGATACCAATGTCGGGTAGGGCGAGCCGTCTATTACCCTCAAGCGTAAACCTAGGCACCCAGGAGCTATGATGCCTCCCCAAGCGCCATGACTGAAACTACAACAAAGTGGTACTCCCCAGGGTTCGAACACGTTCTAAATAGTTATATGTTTTATCCCTGTACTAGTTGAACCCATGGAAAATAGGTCGATTCTTAGTAATTAAATTGTCCAAGTGAAAATAATTTTTTCTTTGAATTTCTTTTTGAGCCCCCAATAGTTCTATCTCATTGGCCCAACTGAGAAGTAGCGGATTCGGCTGTGGAGGACCCAAAATCAATGATGTATTTCAAAATAATAATAGTAATGATATGGTCTTCACTTTAACTTGGATTGCATTTACCTCGAAAATCAATTTAAGCAATTTATTTTCCAACATATGTAATTTTAATCATAAGTTCTTTGTAAATATTATATTAATGTTAAACATTAATATAATAATAATTATTTTATTTACCCATATATGAAAAATCAGTCACCCTTTCACCACCAACCATCAACCAATAAAGTAGGATTGCATGTGAACAAGGCATGGTATAGCCCCTTCTTGTGGCCAACCTCAAAGGATGAATAAACTGCATTTTGTAACCGGTTGCACGGCCCTGCCCATAAAAAGTCTAGGTCATTCCGGGTTTGACAAAGGCGACTTAGGTAGAATGGACTTCTTTGTCCAAGTGATGTAGCCCTTGTAGAAAGTTGAGAAAATTGCAAAAACAAATTATTCCAATATACCTAATTTTAGTTTGGGTTGGTAAGATTTGTAAACCACGTAAAGGGTTAATAACTTCAATTGAAATTTGTAAATTGAAAGGTGAAGTTATCCAAATGCAATTTGAATAACCTTAGCTAGAAGATGGCCCAAATCTTCATGTTCTCTATCGCCCTCCTTCTTTGACTTTGACCTCCAGTAAAAGCTATCCCAATAAAACAAAAAAAAATATATCAGTGTTAGACTTCAATATTTTAATAATAACAATTGATAAGAGTATGAAAATAATTGTTAAACTTAATTGAATATAATATAAATATTTGTTGATAAGTTTATTGATAAAATGTTTGCTCGATAATCTCTTTGATAAATAATAAAAAAATTGAAAAAAATTTGATTTCTAATATATATTAATTGAAAACATATTCGATAAAATTATTTATCGATAAAGATTTTGATAAATGAATATAAATTTTGTTATGAAAAAGTTTGAGATATCGAGTGTTGGATTTAGTTTCCCTATGTCACTTTGAATGGTCAGAATTTCTTCCATTTAACTCCAAACTTAGAAAATAACCTATGAATGAAAAGATCTTCAAGTATACTGTCATATGAGATAAGTTTTATTCTAATAGTCATTGTATCCAGAAAGATATAATCAATATGGTAACTGAAGGTCAGTGCCAAGATGTGAATTCTAGCTAAAGACTTATCCAAAACCTATTCGATAAGCCATATTTTTTATTAATACTTCGATAAATGGTATCATATTCACCATCTTTTTTACTAACACAGGTTTTCAACTGATATATGTTTAGTATTTTGACAATATCTCACAATATACATATCTGTTTGAAATGAAACTTGATTCATATAAAACTAGATTTAGAACACGGTTCATAGACACCAAGATCATCACAAAAGAGTTTCAAATGAAGGAGATATGTTGTTCACAATACGAAGGATAGAATTCATGCCTTGGCACTAACCTTTATACACCATATTGATCATATTTTTCCTCCACGCCATCACCACCACCGTCCCTCCCATCATCAG
Source organism: Leucaena leucocephala (assembly GCA_037074615.1). Lineage (NCBI taxonomy): Eukaryota > Viridiplantae > Streptophyta > Magnoliopsida > Fabales > Fabaceae > Leucaena > Leucaena leucocephala. The sequence goes on along the minus strand of CM073567.1, from coordinate 2,491,312 downwards.
CAAACCCTTGCTTCTCTCTCTCCTTCTTCCTCTCTCTTCTGCATTGCATACACGTCATTACATGTCATGACTCGAGTTTCATTCCATAACTCGAGTTATGGCATGAAACTCGAGTCATGTTTTGTTTTTAGCCTAACATATGTTTAATATTTTGATCATATCTCACAATATATATCTGTTTGAAACAAAACTTGATTCATATAAAATTAGACTTATAACACAGTTCATGGACACCAAGATCATCACAAAAGAGTTTTAAATGAAAGAGATATGTCATTCACAATAGGGAGCATGGATTTAAAGCCTTGGCACTGACCTTCAATTACCATCTTGATCATATTTTTCTGTATACAATTACTGTTGGAATGAAACTTATTTCATATGAAAGTATATTTAAAGAGCTTTCCATCAATAGGTCATTTGTTAAGTCTAAAGTTAAATGGAAAAAGTTATGACCATTCAAAGTAACTGATGGTCACGCTAATATATTTTAAGATAGTTTTTTAAAAGATTTATCAATAAGTTATTTGATAAGATTATTCTTCTAATATCACTTTGATAAATCAAATTCAATAAAATATATTTCAAGTATGCTATATGATTTTTTTAAAGAACTATTCAAATAAATTATTTATTGATAATATATGAAATTGTTCATTGTATTTTTTGTTGAAATCTTATCAAAGAGATATTCGATAAAGTATCTTTTTATTGAACATTTCAATAAATGATATCAGATTTGTCACAATACTTTTAAATAAATGATTTTAAACAAGATTTATTCTTTTGAAAACAAATCAAACTTTACATAAAATCTTTCTATATGTTTTATGAAATATATTTATTGATCAATTGTAGGGAATTACAGTATCAAATTCAATACAAAATCTATAAAGTTGGATACTCTACTCATGAGCTGAAAAATATAACAAACATAGAAGAACAAAAATGATGAATTTATCACCAATTTAAATTTGTTTATAAATACATCCCACTCGAGTGGGATACAATGCATATAGAATTAGACTTAGAACATTGAGGTGTTGGTTACAAGAGCTTGAAATTAGAGAAAGAAAGTGATAGAGAAGATAAATATTTGAGCGAAAATTTCAGCTAAAATTATTTAGAGGGCATATGGATAATTTCACAGTCAATTTGTAAATTTTAGCTAAGGTTATCCACTCTTTTATGATTTACACATCTTATCAACCCAAATTAAAATTAGGCATATTGGATACTTTTTCTACAATTTCCCTAAAAAGTTCGTAAAAAGTTATATTATTTGCCATTTATAAAAAATGTTAACTTATTTTAGACTTTTATATAAATTCATGTGACACGCTCTAATTAAGTAAAAATAAAGATATTTTATAAAGAGAAAAAGCACATAACTCGAGAAAAATAAATAAATTTTAAGGTTATAAGTTATCACGTAATATAAGAACACTAATAAAGTAATAAAACAATAATAATACATTTTTAATTTATTATAATATATTGTATTGACTATCTTAAAATGATTTTGCAATCTAATATCTTAAAAAAATAAATTTTAATTGTGATAAGAAATTACAGATTTTTTAGTGTCATACAACTGGTTTGTAAATAAAACAAATCCCAAACAAAAATATCTCGTAGGAACCCCGCGACAAGGGGACCAAGGTACACAGAAAACTCCTATTAAGGATCAAAGTCGCAATCAAACAAATCAAAAGCTACGGGGATGTGGGTTCATATGCGAGATGATGATGAGTACAGGAAGGAATTAAATCCATAGCAGAGTGTTGCCCACGGATTTATGGGCAACAAATATTCTGAAATTCCAAGGTTTTCTCACAAATCTAGGATTTGTTAATTTCTAAACTATTGCTATTATTCATATTTGTTATCGCCCCCTCTTCTTCTTCCTCCTCTTTCTATATCACATCCTCTTTGTTTTTCTCTCCACTGTTATTTCCCCCCATCATAAACCGATACCCCCAAATTCTCCACCAGATTTACAGATTGAGAGGTTTTCTGGGTGTTTCTGAATCTGACGTGTGTGTCAATTGCAAACCCTAAAGTATGATGATTGAGTAACATTTTGTGGAAGGAGGCATGTACAGAGTGCAAGGAGGTGTTGTTGGGTCCAAATCCGAGGTGGGTCCCGTCGATCGGAAGCGAATCAACGACGTCCTCGATAAGCAGCTCGAGCGATCCTCTCCGTCCACTTCTAGGGCTATCAAGGCCAAGGATAGGTCGGCGTCGTCGGCAGCGCAATCGCTTTTCCCCTCTAAGCCGCCCTCCGATCCCAGGGCCTCTCGCGCTGCCTCCATCTCTAAGAATTCCAACACTTCTCGTGGTTAGAACACATGATCGATTACCTTCATCTTTAGTATTAGCTAATTTTTTTGTGATTGGGTTTTTTCTGAATAATAACATTAGGATCTGATCTATGTTGCTATGATAATATATCCGTTTGGTAGGATATGGGGGGAAAATCCTACATTCTGCTGAGTTCTTTTTGGTCGTCAACTACACATGCACTGCAAAACACGTTAGATAGATAATAGTTGAACTTTGATCTCTCGGTGGTATATGATCATATCTATAAAACGTAATTCTTTCATGGACTGCACCGGTTTGCAATGTCATTTCTTAGACGTGAGTCACGATTTTTTTTTCTCATAGGTTGATAAATTCTGGTTTGGAATGTTTACTTTGAAGTTTGATGTTTTCCTCCGAGTTCTTTTGAATGGTGCTAGAACTGATTACCATGGATATGTAATTTTATTTTTCTGACAGTTTTCCATTCCTTCCCCTGCTCAGTGTTGGATAAACTTTATGTTATAATCATATGAGAATGCCTAAACTCTATTACACCATGAAATGTGGTCATTACGCATCAACTCCCTTGAAATCCAGTACTTAGCCATTAGGCTTTTCTAATGACACTCAAAGTTATTGCTGAATAGGAGAAGACAAATGTCCAGAGTGTTATCAGTGAAAGAGTTAATAATTCTTTTTATTAACTTCTTATCACTGATGTGTAACACCATAATTGCATTACATTCTAGCAAATCCAGATCGTCGGAAATTTAACTTTTGTGAATGAAAAGTAGAAAGAAGGGGAGAATAAATTAGGGCTGATAGCGCAGAAGTGTAGAGGGATTATTGTTCACATAAATGCACTAGGTGAACATTGTATCCTGTACTTTTTTGGTTATCTGCAAATTTGTATGTTGTTAAATAATAAATATATAAGGGTTTCCAAAAAAAGGAAAAAGGGTGGCTAGCATTTATCACACCATAGCCTATTGAACTTGGATTTTGCTGGCGGGAGCATGCTGTTTTCACTCATGAAGTCGTGAGTTTGAATTGGGCGCAATTCACACACACAAGCATTTATCACACCATAGCTGGACCTAGTTCACCAAAGAGATTGTAGGCATAAGTTCATGCGGTTAGATAGAAGAATACAGAACACATTTACATGATTTAGAATTGCTGAGGATGACATTGATCTGCTTACTTAAATTTCATATCTATTGGCTGCAGAGGAGGAATCTGAAACAGACAGTGAAGCATCAGATGTTAGTGGTTCTGATGGGGATGATACATCTTGGATCTCATGGTTTTGCAACCTCAGAGGAAATGAATTCTTTTGCGAGATAGATGATGATTACATACAAGATGAATTCAACCTCTGTGGATTAAGCAGTCAAGTGCCATATTATGATTATGCACTTGATCTAATTTTGGATGTTGAGTCCTCTCATGGTAAGCTTAATTTTGCATATTTCTAGCTTCTGATGCAAATCTTGAATACAACTGATGGTATATGATGAATATACTACTGTTTTAATGATATGAAAGTATTTTGATTGAAATAGGGTGGTTTTCTTCCCCTTGAAGCTGAATTTGGTTTTTTCATTGATCTGACTTGCCTTGAATCTCCAATTTACATGCCTGGTCATTTTCAATTTTTTTTTCGTTTAATACTACTTTGGGTCGGTTGAAACATAAAGGTGACATGTTCACAGAGGAACAAAACGAATTAATAGAATCAGCGGCAGAGATGCTTTATGGCCTGATTCACGCTCGGTACATTTTGACTGGCAAAGGGATTGGTGCTATGGTAAGATTTTTCTGCTTTTCAATATCCATATTTTTATGCTTTCCTGCTTACAAAGCTGGCACTGATATTGAAATTGGATAATCTCCAGCTGGATAAGTACAAGAACTATGACTTTGGAAGATGTCCAAGAGTTTACTGCTCAGGACAACCCTGCCTTCCAGTTGGTCAGTCAGACATCCCCAGGTCAAGTACTGTAAAAATCTATTGCCCCAAGTGTGAAGACGTTTATTACCCTCGGTCCAAGTATCAAGGTAGTATCCTTATATGTTTATATTGGAGTTCCACTTTTCACTAAATTCACACATATTCTGCTGTTTATTTTTTGTTCAATGTATATTATTTTTCATTTTATATGATTCCATCTGAAATTTGATGCACTAGCAACATAAGAAAGACTAAGCTTAAGTATTTATTTGGCTTTGCTGTGGAATATCTTCTATCATGAAACTCACTTCTATTAGACAGCACTTTCCAAAGAATTTATGAAAACTATATTTATAATTAAAGTGATAAAAAACAAATAAAGTAACTGAAAAATGCCATCTTAGAATTCCTGTTCTTTTAGATGGTTTTCTAGTAGACTTTTGTTACTTGAAATTAATTGAGGCTCAGAAGCTCTGCGCGATTTGTGAATTGACTTTTCGTTACACTGAACGAACAAAATATAACAAATATTTTGCTGATTGTAAGTATTATTACCACTCCGTAGAGCTTTTCTCAGTGTGATTATATGAGATGTATTTGATTTTTAGGATTGAGTAGCTTATACTCAATATTTGGCAATATTTAAAATTGTTGGTTTCGCCTCTTTACATTGTGCTTTAGACCCATATTTCCTTAATGTATTATCTAGACACTGATGGAGCTTACTTTGGAACCACATTTCCTCACCTCTTCTTGATGACATATGGGCATCTGAAGCCACAAAAGCCGCCCCAGAGCTACGTTCCAAGAGTTTTTGGTTACAAAATTCACAAGCCATGAAGATGCATACATCAGAGAGTCTGCTACTCTGCTCATGTCGTAATTACCTATTTATTTGTTCTATTTCTCAAAAATATCGATGGATTACTGGGTTCCCAAATCAGTACAATTTAGATTATCCTGTTACTAATTTAGGAGCATGTTGTAACGATATGTGCAGCATTTCCAGCAAGTGCTTAATTTTGCTTTCAGCTTCAATGTTGGTCAGTTCTTTTTTAAAAAAAAAAAAGAATTCTCATCTTATAATGGGGCATTCGGTTAGTTTGTGGAAAAAAAGAGTTTATTGAGAATAAATAATTTTAGTTAAATTTGTAACAAAAAAAAAATTAGTTAAATTTTTTTAATAAAAATTTATGGAAAAGAAATAATTATAAAAAAATAAATATTTGAATAATTATTATTAGAATAATTTTAGTAATTAATAAATTATAAAAATAGATAAAATTGATATTTGTATAAAGTAGAATATTTTATTTTTATTTTTTATTTAATTATTTTTTACACCATGTAAAAGAATAATTTTAAATAAATGAGTATTTATATAATTATTATAAAAATAATTTTTATAATTAATAAATTATTAAAAAAGATATAAAAATAAAATGATAATTATATAAAATGAAATATTTAATTTTTATTTTCTGTTTAATATTTTTTTTCTACACTCACCTACAGCGGCCGTCTTCCCCTCCCCTCCGGTACCTGTACTCATCGAAGGAGCTGATGTTCAAAATCATTAACGAAAATGAGAGCCTCCGTGTTGCATTGCGTTGCATCTTCATCTTCTACCTAGATCTTTGCATTAGAAACTCAAAACTAAACCATAAACCAGAAACAGAAGGGAAGAGGATAGATCGAAGTTGAAATCATGAATCCATAAAAATCAAACAAGAACCATCAAAGATGAGCAAAGGATTTTTTTTTGCGTCTTCCTCAATCCCAAAAATCTTTGATCCCTAATTTTTTTTGCGTCTTCCTCTTATGCTCAAAGATCGGGTCTTCAACTTCGCCACTAGTCCATCGACGTTGTTTGTTGCTCAAGGCGTGGAGACCTTGAAAATGTTAAAGCCTGGAGGATATTCACAGCATGATGAAGAGAAGTAGAGCAGTGACGGCGACGAGTGACAAACCATCGATGACGGAAGGACGATAGCAGAGAGATAGACCAGCAATGAAGGCAAAAACAGAGCAGGACAACGGCTGCAGCGGAGGAGACGTGAAACAGCGACGGCGACAGCGGCAGAGCAGGACGACAACGGCGAATGAGTGTCAGGCAGAAGAAGCGAAGAGCAGCACGGCGACGAGTGAGAAAGGAGAGATGGAGAAAAAATAGAGATAAAATAATTATTAAATAAATTATAATTTTTTTTATAGAAATTATTTCTATCAATTTATTTAAAAGTTTTTTATCCATAAATATTTATAAAATTTTAAATGTTATTTATTTAATTTTTAATCTAAATTATTTTTTTAAAGTTTTAATTTAAGGAGAATTTTTGTTTGACATAAATTTTTTAGAAAATAATTCAGCTCATCATGATTATGATTTAAGGGTAAGGTGAAATTTTTTTTCTTACTAAATGATATCAATATTGAGTAAGGTAAGCAATCTATTATCTTCGAATATAAATCTAAATATTTAAAAATTATAATATTTTTTTAATATTATAAATAAAATTATAATAAAATAATATTTTTTAAAAATCAAATTAAATTTCAAATAAGTTTTGATGACAGGTGTTTGAACACGCTCTTTTAGTGGCCTAGTTCAATTTTGTGTTTTGGGCTTACTTTGTATCACCCAATCCCTACTGGATTGAAACATGGGTTGATAAGTGTGACTAAGATCATTGGTAACATTAAGGGTGTGTATAGGTAGAGTTAGATAGGACAGGTCTCTTACTCGGTGCCCTATTCAAAAAAAAAAGTATGGGCTGCAAAAAAGGGGTGTGTATGGGCAGAGCTGGGCAGGGCAGCCCCCTGCTCGGTGCCCTGCTCGAAAAAAAGTATGGGCTGCATTTTGCAGCCCGATACCTGGCCCTATCCGGTAAAAGCTCTAACTATTTCGGACTGGGCATGAGCGGGCTGGGCATGCCTAAATTGTGATATTCTGCTCATATTGTGAGAAAAAAATATGTCATCATGAACTTATAAAATAATATCATATTTTCAAGAGTTAAATAATATATATAATTCACTAAGAATAAGGTAACAAAAAGATAGTAATTAAAGTCTCAAAGTCTATTGCATATATATAAAAAAAATATTAAAATATGTAGAGGTTGGATATTTGTAGCGTTATTACAACACAAAAAATCAAATACTTGGCAAGTAAAGCAGATGAGCAACTTTGGTATTTACATAAATATAAAAGTTATGTTTAATATTTTAAAAATGAGCAAGGAGAGTTATCAGTTAAAGTGAAAAGTGTAAAATTATAAATAAAATAAATTAAGAAAAAAAATAAAAAAAATGATAAATATATATATAGGGCCGGGCTAAATGGGCAGGGTAGCATATCTTGCCCAGTGACTGGCCCTGCCCGATAATTGGCCCGTTCCTACCCAAATATATTTTGGGTAATTTTTTTAGGACCGGGTTAGGCGATTTTTTTTATGGATTCGGGTGGATAGATTGGGCCATGGGCATTGTGAATACCCGAAGTAACATGTGGATTCTCTCTTGGCTATGGTAAGGCGTATTTCCACTTCACATAGCATAACTCTAATTTCCTGAACCATAGAAGTCATCAGGTTATTCACTCCATCCCTCAACATGAGGTTATTGCTTAGATTTGCTTTCACTAAGTATATTTATGAGAGTCAACATAAAACTTATTTCATATACTTATCTTGTAAATATTATAATTATGACTAGAAGTCATATTAGAGTTTTAAATCCCCAATCTAAACATGTAATAAATAAACATGAATAGTCTTTGATTGATGTAAGCTCAGCCCTTTGGCCATTAAGCATATGCAATGTTATGTTTAATTCTAAGGATCCAGTTTGTGTCATGGTCACCAACAATTCCTACATAAGCAGCATTCTTTTCATTATTGATAGGATTGGACCATGAGGGAACCCAACTTGTTATATATTATTTAAAGGGTCAAATTATATTTAACATTTTAAATTATTTTTTTAATAATATTTAGTATATTAAAGTAATGTTTAGTACATGTCCACAAGCTATTTTCATAAATTTACCCTCATATTTCTAAAAACAGTGTAAATAAGTAAATCCAAGTGAGTAAGGTTAATAAAAAATAGTTAAATAAATAAATTAATTATTTTTATAATTATAAATATAAGAATTAATTTATAGTATAATTTATATTATAAATTAAGTCTTATATTAAAGATTGTAAGAGTATACAAATATAATATATTATCTTCAAAGTAGTTTATTTAATTTAAACAAAACTTCAGTTGTATGGTAGTATAATTTTAAGCCTATTTGGATAATATTTTGGAAAAAAATGCTTATGAAAAAAATAATTTTTGGATAGCTTTTAGAAAAGGGCTTCTGGACAAAAACTTATGAAAAAAAAAGAGTTTTGAATAAATAAATATTTGGATAGTTATTTCTAGAAGTACTTTTATTATTAGTAAATTATAAAAAATGGTATAATTATTAAATATATGAGAGATGAGAGAGGGTATAGAAGAGAGATGAGAAAGGAGAGAGGGTATAGAAAAGAAAAGAAAAAGTAGAGAGAATGTAGAAAATAGATGAGAGAAGAGAAAATATATAAAAGAAATAGGAGAGGTAATGTAAAAAAATAGGATTAATATAGTAATTAGTTAGTTTATAAATTTTTTTACTATTCTATAAGTTATTCTGACTAACTTATCTAAAATTTTAATTTTAAATTATAGTTTAACTCAAATTTTTTAAAATAAATATAATTATTTATTTTAAAGGTTTTTAAATTTTAAATTTTTAAAAAAGTTAAATTTAAAACTTAAGTTTTATTGATAACCAATCATAAGAATTGTGCGATCCCATAAAAAGAGATTTGGAGGCTATGTGAGGCCCACGTTATGAAAGAGAAATGCATCCACATAACAGAGGGAAGCCCCCCTTTGGACAAAGTCACTCAGACGTGGAGGCTTCTTCACCTTAATAATATTATATAGGATAATAGTACGTCTAATACTTTAAATTAATTTTAAAAAAATAATTAATATTTAAAAATATAATTAATAATTTAAAATAATTTTATAAAAATAATTAATATTCTAAAATATTTAAATTAGTATAATTTTATATTTTTATTGATAAAAATATTAATTTTTATTTGATACTTAGGTAAATTTTTTATTTTAACATATTATTATTTAAAATATCACCTATATAATATTATTTTAATAAATTTTATTAAATAAATTATAAAATTTTGAATTAGGACAATTTTAAGTTTTATTTAATATTTTTATCTAAATAATATAACACATATAACTTTTTAAATAATAATATATTAAAATAAAAAATTCATGTGATATATATCAGATAAAAAATTTTATTTATGTCGGTAAAATAATAAAATTGTACCAATTTAAATATTTTATAATACTAGTCATATATCTAAAATTAGTTTATAGTATTAATTATACATTTAAATACTTTAAGATACTAGGCACACCTCTAAAATTAGTTTAGGGTGCTAATTAGACATTTAAATATTTTAGGATGCTAATTATACTTCTAAAATTAGTTTAAAGAGTTAACTATACTTTTAAATATTTTAAAATATTAATTATTTTTTTAAAATTAATTTAAAATACTAAATGTTAATTTACTCACACACACATATATTCCTTTATCATCACTCTCCAACCTCCCATGTTTCTGCTCAATTATTTATTAATAAATAATGCCTTCTTTCATAAGTTCCTCATCTCATCTCATTTTTGTATTTGCATATTAAAAATGTTGATGTAATCCCCCGTCCGTCCTAGATATAAGAGAGATGTGAAAAAATTATTTTAATATTAAATATAAATTTTAATTTATTTTATCTTTTAAAATTATATTTTTTTAAATATCTCTATATAATTATATTAAGAATTTTTTTATTATGAGTAATTCAAATATACATGATTAAAATAATTATTTTAAAGAAACTAACACATAATCATTATAAATAATTAATTTATCTAATTTTTTTAATATATCTAAATTAATTAAATAGATTTTATATTAAATAATTATAATAGATTATTTTTAGATGATTTTCCTTTTGGGATATACTCTGTAGGATTAAATTAAGTTATATATATATTATTTGTTTAAAGCTGGTATTATTACTATTTTTGATATTCCGTGGACATAGCAAACCAAGATTGAAATTCAATCCAGATTGAGTGCACTGTATTCTTTTTGGATAAGGATGAAAGATGTGAGATTTGATCTCTCCCCAATAATTTTAAGTCAAAGTTGACTACAAGTTCTCATGTGTTAGTGTATTGTGTTGCTTACAATTTTGACCCTAATTCATGCCATATACCACTATAGGCTCAAAACAAATTATTAAATTAAGGTAAAATGTCACATTTCTTCCTATAATTTTATTCAATTTTTTTTGTTTTATTACTTAATTTTATAAAATATTTTTTTTAATCTTTTAACCTTGTGTTAATTTCAAATGATGAAATTTTTAACCAATCATTGTAATATTTAAAAAACCAAACATGTTAGCATTTAATAATATTTTGTTATTATTTAAAATTTAAATATTAATATTTTTTTTTGTTAATAGAACAAACGATATTAAAATTAGATGACTGAATATACACTTTATTTCATAAATGGAATGGAATGAAACCTTACATAAATTAAAAAAATAAAATTGTATTTATGGCTTAAATTAAATTGAAAAATTATTACCGTGTCTTCTTTTTTTGAGGGAAAAGCAAGGCAGAGTGGCGTTTCCGTAAATATACGATCTGCATGTGACCCGTCACCATTTAACATTTGGTTTCTCGGTCTAAGATCCGAAGCCAAGCCGCGAGTTAGGTTTAACAGTCAACGAGACATTCTTGAAACGTGGCATTTTCTAAATCTGCCACGTAGCTAATTCCCCTGTGACCGTTAGTTCCGTTATTGCTTCGTTAGGCTTCTGCCCCCTCCAAAACGATAATTGTCGGTTTAAATTTTAATGAATATTAAGTATTTTTATATAATTTACCCTGTAGTAGTATTAACAATAATTACAAGTCAAACCATCTTAAAACACTCTCTTCCTCTTATTTTAAAAAAGCATTCTCCTTCCTTTAATAGGATTTTAGTAGTTAATAACTACCAGATTTTATTATAATTTTAACTGTTTAATGTTTTTCATAAAATATACAATAATCTTAAACAAAAAATATTTTAAAATAGAGATAGATTTTTTTTTTCTTGCCAGGAAATACAGATAGCATTTAGCATCACCCACACTTGCTCTAACAAACACATACATAAAAGTGCAATGGAAAATCATATAAATAAAAATTTGTAAAATGTCATTGAAATGAAATGAGTGAAATATGAAAAATATTATAGGTTTAAGGCGTAAATTTATTTTATAAGTGTTACTCTATATTTTTTTATTCAAGGTTATTTAAAAATATTAAAATAGAATAATATTACCCCTTATTATTAAAATATTAACAATTAATGTTAATTTTTTTTAATAGGATAGTGAGTGAGGAGATATTGTTATATTTTAAAACTTTCAATATGATATTAAATCTAAACAATATTATAGGATAACATTGCTTATGAGCAAAATTTTTTTACATAAATTTACTACTTAACCTAATTATAAATTAACCCAATTATTTAAATTATTTATTTATAAAAATATATATTAATTTTTTTAAAATACATATTTTAATTATTTGTACGAAAAACTATTTCTTTAATAAAAAATATTTTAATATGTATAATTTGTAGGGAGAGTTTTAAAAAATTATAAATTAAAAAATTAAGATCTTATACTTAATATCAAAATAAACTACCATTTTATTATATTTTATTCTTAAAAATAAAATCTTGAGAGAATTAGAATAAATGATCTATAATAAATAATATAAGGATCATAAAAATTATAATTATTTAAACAAATCAAATAGCTAAATAAAATTTACAATTACTAAATTTCTATTTACCAAACTCCCAATATTTTCTCCCACATAAGATTTTTAAACCTCCAACATCCTCTCCCACATCCTATTTTATTGGTTTTATTAAAATTTTATTGAAAATAGATTTTGGGCTTTGACTATCACTTTTGCATAACAAATATAATAAATTATTTAGATTTTAATAAATTATATTAATATTACATGGATTTTTTATTTTTAAAATTTAAAAATTTATTTTAAAAATAAATTATATAAACTTTTCTTGAATGGTTTAAAATTACAATTTTTTTAATTAAATTGTGTGTCAATTTTAAAAATAAAATTGAACAAAATTTGGAGTCAATTTTTTTAATTGATATCTACGTAAATATTAACATAAATTTTATGTTCTTTATTGAAATTTAAAATTTTATATTAATTTTAAAAATAGAATTAAAGAGAAAATAAAGGAGTTTTGATAAGGAACAATTTAGTATTTTTTATTTTAATTTTTAATCTTTCTAGATAATTATAATTTTTATGATTATTTTTAATAAATATCATTTACTACATATCTTTTGCTATAATTCTCCCTAAATTCTCAAACTTACCAAAATCATGGCAATATTCTCATTAATTGCTTTGTCAGGGAGGGGTAAGAGTGGATATTCATAAAATGCATAGTAGTAACAACATCTGAAAAAAGAAAACAGGGTAGGGCCGTACATCAAAAGCTGAAGCAATTTGCCATCGTTCATCACCTCTTTTATTTTCACTTTCGCTATTTATTAATCCCTTCATCGCATTCCTCCGCAAAACTTCAAACTTCCAAAACCGAGGCCGGAAACAGCACCAATCTACTTGCTCTGCCTCATCCAATCCAACAACCAACATAATCCATAATCCATATATTTCAGAGTTCATTCATTTTTACTCTGCTTCGGAGTTCACCGGAAAAAGCCAAAGCTTTGTCATAGCCTTATTGCAAGTTAATGCATCACCAGAAATCTGCAGCAGTGAAGGTCGGGAAAGAAAGCTCAGGCCTTTCTTCCGATTCTACTTCAGTTCCACCTCTTTTTTTCTCCCCAAACTTGCACCTTCAAACCCAATTTGACCCGCGAACTACTTCCACCCAAGTACAACCCTTTTCTTCTTTCCCACATTTCCCACCAAATCCACCTCCACCACCACCAACCCGACAAAACTATGCCGGTAATAATAGTTCTCACCATGATCGCTTCCTCGATAACCCTTCAACATCTCAATCTCCGGTTTCGTCTCCGCACAAGAGGAATAACACCATGAATCAGGGCTCTTCGTTGTTATCCTCGTCCGTGATTCCTTCTTCTTCTCCTCCTTCTTGCCATAATCAGAGGCCATGCTTGCGTACGAAGTCGTCTTGGCCATCGTTGTCGACGCGTTGTAGTTTATTTACGAACCCCTTTGGCTTTTGTTCGAAATTTCAGAATTTCAATTTTCTCTCTCATTTTCATTGCGTCCCATTACACCGGGTTCGTTTCTGGTTCCTTATTGTACTTTCCCTGCCTTATGTTTTCTTCTTCCTTTCAAGACCTCGTCGCTCTCTCTTGATTGATTTCTTCTCCGTGATCGGTTTCTCAGCCGTGCTCTTCATTTCCCTTCATCTAGCACTCCCTCGTCTACCTTCAATTCGCCTGTTTCTCGCCCGGTCATTGCCGATTAAGTTCTCTTCATCTCTTTCCGCAACAAATTCTCCTCAGCCCATTCTATGGTCTATAGGGTCGAAACCCAAATCAGAGGAAACCACAATTTCCGGATCCTGGGTGCAAATTTACAGTAATGGGGACGTGTATGAGGGTGAATTCCACAAGGGAAAGTGTTCTGGGATGGGGGTCTATCATTATCACTTGAGTGGGAGATATGAAGGTGAATGGATTGATGGGAAGTATGATGGTTATGGTGTCGAGACATGGGCGAGAGGAAGCCGGTACCGTGGACAGTATCGGCAAGGGTTAAGGCATGGAATCGGCATCTATAAATTTTATACTGGCGATGTGTATGCAGGAGAATGGTCCAATGGCCAGTGTCATGGTTGTGGAGTCCATACCTGCAATGATGGTAGCCATTATATTGGAGAATTTAAATGGGGTTTGAAACATGGACTCGGTCATTACCATTTCAGGTATGTTTCAGTTCTTTTGATCTGCAATAGTGCGTGTGAAAATGGAATCTTGCTTCATATTCTACACAAGTTAAATTTTTCAAATTTACCATTTTGGTGTAGCTAAGGTGCCAGTGTTATAGGAGGGATGGCGTAGCATTTAATTAGGTTCTTTGCTGTTTGGTGCGGTAATACAGCTTGGGAAAGTACTTTGAATTCCTTGCTTGAAGTGCTTGTTTTTGTGGAGGGGATCTATGTATTTTAATGATAAAAAAAGCTTTCTTGGGGCACATTTTGCTTGCACAGCATCCCTGTTATGCCCGTTTGACAGTGGAAGATCCGGATTTGGGAGCGTTAGGAATTTTGAGAATGATCATGTTCTATGTCTGTTTTTCTGGTTGGAACATTTTGGGAATTCACATGTTATATTTGTCTTTAAATGACTTGCATGTTTAGATTAGACTTGTATAAAGTACTGTGCTTTACTAGATTTTCTAAGTAAAATGTAACAATGGATGGTTTTCAATGAAAAGGCGAGTGTAAAATTTAGCTGGGAAGCAATACATTTATTTACAAAAGTAATACAAACTCATATTATTATTGAAACCATACATTTATCATAGAAAATCTGATGAAGAGGATACTAGTTACTGCATATAGATGGATATGCATCAATTGAATGCATCCCAATCTAGATTGTTTTCCTTTTTAGGCATTGACTTTTTTGAACTCTTCCTACTTTTCTTCTTTTAACCTTTACATCTTAATGGCTGAAACCCTGAAACTGGGCATGTGAATTCTGATTCACATTTCCAGTACATTATAATTCCAGTATCTTACACACGTTTTCCATTGTGAATTTATGGAAAGAAAAAGAAAAGCTAATTTTCCGAATGCGAGTATTAAATTATTATTGTCATCATTGAGCTAGTTTCCATTCTTGCACGGTTTAACTGTGGCCTTGTCATCATTTTTATATCTTGATGTTTCCATGTTTTATTAAATGCATTGCTAATGAACCACTGTGATTCAATATCTAAGGTTTAGTTATGCAAATAGTTCTCTTCAATTGTGCCATTATGCTTGAGGCCGACAAAAAAGATGGTGCCATTATGCTAACTATCTGTATGCTAATGCAGAAACGGAGACATATATGCTGGGGAGTATTTTTCTGATAAAATGCATGGTTTTGGAGTCTATCAATTCCAGAACGGACACCGGTATGAAGGGGCTTGGCATGAAGGAAGAAGACAGGGATTTGGAATGTATACTTTCAGAACTGGGGAAACTCAATCTGGTTATTGGCAAAATGGGATACTTTATGAATCTGAAACGCAGAAAAATCATGTGGATGAGTCTCCATGTGCTGCCAATCATGCCAAGGTTTCTAAAGCAGTCCAGGTATTAGTCCAGTTTCGCATTTACAATGACACAATTTAAGGTTTTAATGTTTGATACAAAACACAAAACCTCGTCCTTCTTGTATCATACAGATTGATATCATGAAAGGCCTTTACTTTCTCTGATCTTGTCACGCTTAGCTTTCTGCATATGCTAAATGGTGGCTTTTCAGTAAACAAGTTGATCTCTTTGGCTTTTATAATGGTTTGCTGATAATTAATTAAGGCATGTTATTATCAATTGTTTCAATCTGAACAGGATGCAATATGCGCAGCCGAGAAAGCTCACGGTTTGGCGAAATTGGATGAAGGAGTGAATAAAGTTGTTGCAGTAGCGAATAAAGCCGCAAACGCAGCAAGAGTTATAGCCGTAAAAGCTGTGCAGAATAGAATGCACCATAACAACAGTCATAAATGAAGATCTCAGCGTCGTCATCTTCTGTCCTTAGACTACATTGAGAAACCAGATGAATCAAGAAGAGTCCAAAGTAATGAATTTTTCTTCCAAGTTTGATGCTTAATACAAGTGTTTCACTTCCTTCTTCGTTCCCTTCTTGTTGGAGGGACACGAAGCTTCCTTTTCATAGTATTACGAGGTGCCTTGCTTGGAACCACATTCTGTCATTAAGAATCGATGGTTGATTGTGGAGCAGGTAGGTTCCTCTTTTGCCTTATATTTGACGGCTTCAAATATGTACAGCACCACTAAGAACAAGAGTGTTTTCAAGTTTCCATGGTTAAGCAAAAGGGCCATAAAGATGGCACTTTTGTTTTGCATTTACCATTATCTATCTTCTAAATTCTAATTAGTGTTTTTATTTAATTATTACTTCTATCATAAGGTGTTATTGCTGTTGAGTTAAATCACTAGCTAAAACAAAAGTGGAATACACAATCGGTTTCCCAATGTAATTACATAATTCGGGATGAAGGACTAAACATGATCACTTCAGTTCAAAAAAGAATATAACCAATTCCTTTTAAAAGAATAATGTTTTCTCCTGTCTTAAATATATTAGTTAGTAAAAAAAATATTTTAATTATAAATAAAAGGTCTAATTTTTGATCTTTTGAATTTATAATTTTATTTTTAAACTATTTTTATTAATTACATATTTTAATTATTAAAAATCTTTTCTATTAAAGAAAGTAATTTTTTATGTAAATAATTAAAAGAAAATTAATTTTTAATATTAATAAATTAATTATCTAATTTCTATATATTAGTTTCATTCATTTTTTTTTAAAAACTTTTCTAAGAGTTAGGGTTATAAACGTATTGTCAAATTAGTTATTGGGTGATCTAACATTCAAAAATACTTTCTATCAATAGTTAGATTATGGTGATTATGGTTATGTGAATGAGAGTTATCATATATAATAAAAAATATATTTTTATATTATAAAAATGTGAATTTAATTCTCGTTGCTATTATAAAGATTTTTTTAATAAGTGTCTTTATAAATTTTTTGTAAGTATTTTTTGAGTGAGTTATATCCTGATTTTAGTAAGAGATAAGTGCTAAACTCATTCAAATTTTTTATACAAAAAAAAAAGTTATGGTTATGAATGTAGGTGGGAGGAGTTAATTGTAGTTGAATTTGGTTAAACGTGGATAGATTTATTATAATAAGGCTATTTATGGAATTGGTATTGAACGGTAGACACTGAAGTAAGTTGTACTTAACTTGGAATACACATACATATTATATTTGAAATCTATATGGATTTTTTATGCATATATTTAAAGACATGAAAATATGAAATATACGTATTTGATAAGCAATGTTGGGTGGACGTTTACATTTTATTTTGGATCAAATTTACTTAAAAGATAAAGGGAACATGACACTTTAGTTCCAGCTAAGGAAAATATTGGTAATTTAGTCCTATAATTTTGGTAAATTATAGGAAAATGCCTTGCCAAAAGACTAAAAATCAAAGGATCATCCTTGTCTATTCTAAAACAAATGTGGTAATTGTGCATCATCGTTTGTCGAACATATGTTTGAATATGAGAGTTCCAACAAATTATTGGTAGCATATGCTTATGTAATAGAATAGTGGAGAGGAGTTTCCATTTTAGCCCATCATTTTAATATCTTTCAACACATAAATAATTATTTAGTAAAATATTAGTTTTGTTAGCAGCATCTTAATACGTTAAGCGACATGGCATAGGTAGGGAGGGACTTCAAATTATAAGGAGTAGCTTGAATACATTTTATAATACAGGGGTCAAATGAGAAAAAGTGTAAAATATAAGTACAGTGATTAATTTTGTTCCTTTATTTTTTTTCATGTTTTAATTTTGATTTACAATTACAATAGTTTTCAGAAGAAGTATTGGGCTCTTTTCTCAATGTCGTCCCCTGAAACTAACAAGTGCATTTAAAATATTGAGTTCGAATTTGGAGAGTGATTAATTTTTAGGAGTATTATTTTGTTATAATTTTAGTTATAATATTTTAGAAGGTATTTTAATTTTTAGATGTTTAGATTTATATTTAAAGATAATAGATAATTTATTTTATCGGATATTAATATTATTTAGAAAAAAGAGAAAATTTATTTTAAGTAAATTTAATTTTTTTAAAAAAATTTTATACTAAAAAAATATTAAATTTGAAATAAGTTATACATATAAAAAATTATTAAGAGAGATAAAATTTATTTTAATAATTTTATATTTAATTATTGCTAACCAGAGGATTCCACTTAGTTTTTTTTTTGTCTTGTAAAAAAAATCCTAGCTGCGAAGGCCAAGGGCCGAGGGCCGAAGGGTCTCTTTCTTTGATTTTCTCGGTTCGCTATGATTGCTGACATTTCGTTGAATCTTCGAGTTGAAGGACTAGGAAGCATGTACAGAGATCGAGGAGCAGTTGGATCGAAATCCGAAGTGGGTTCCGTTGATCGGAAGCGAATCAATGACGTCCTGGACAAGCAGCTTGAGCGATCCTCGCCGTCGACATCTAGGACCATCAACGGCAAGGATAGGTCTGTACAATCCGTGCTAGCCGGCAAGCCACCCCATGATCACAGGGACCCACGTTCTGCTACCGTCTCCAAGAACACCAACGCTTCATATGGTTAGTACCGAAATTAATTTCTTCTTTGCATATATCGAACCAAACTGCCGAAAGTTCGACACTTTGTTTGTGCCTTTTTTGTACTTTTAGGGCCTGATCTGTTTTCCATTGTAAATACTAAATAGCTCTGTTTAGTAGGACGAGGCCATAAAATGCCAGTGGAACAATGTCTGTTTTCTCACGTAATTTTGTTTAGGGGAACAATAGCTATGTTTACCTAATTTTCTTTCCTTTGTTACCTGAGGTGAAGTGCAGGGGAAAGGGAGGGCTAAGCTTGCCAAAATTAGAAAATATTCTCTTGTTGGATTTCATGATTGACTGTGAAAACTCATGTTTGGATATAACTCTAAAATGCAGATAACAGAACGGTATTGGTAAGTCAGAGGAATAACTGCTGTCATCACTGCAACTAATTAGTTCCTGTATTAGGCCAAATCATGGATAGTTAAGGAAAAGATATATCAGTTTGACACCTTCCCATTTCTTTACATATATTATCCGGGAAATTTTTGTTTATAATTACCACTTCACTGTCATCTTCTATTTGTTGTGTCATTGTTACTGTCTTTTCAGCCCATTTTCTTCCCTAACAGATTCTATGCTCTTAAAACTTTGGTATATTCCACTGTCGGATCCGTTAGAAAGACATAAAGATGATAGCGAAGGAGATAAAAGATAGACTGACATTTTTTTCTTTTGCTGTTGCTTGGGCTAGAATTTACGTACTGATCTTAATTTTAATATGCTTTACTGCAGAGGAATCTGAAACAGACAGTGAAGAGTCAGATGTCAGTGGTTCTGATGGAGATGACACATCTTGGATTTCATGGTTCTGCAATCTGAGAGGAAACGAATTCTTTTGTGAGGTTGATGATGATTACATCCAAGATGACTTCAACCTCTGCGGATTAAGCAGTCAAGTACCTTACTATGATTATGCACTTGATTTAATTCTGGATGTTGAATCCTCCCACAGTAAGCTTGTATTCATATTTTCCTCATGTTCCTTTTGTGTAGCTCTGATCACCTTTTTGCTCCTTCTGTACTTTGTATTTCATAATGGTTACTGTTCATTCATTGCAATGTGTAGGTGACATGTTCACAGAGGAACAGAATGAATTAATTGAATCAGCAGCAGAGATGCTATATGGTCTAATTCATGCCCGATACATCTTGACAAGCAAAGGAATGGCTGCTATGGTCAGATTTTGCTTTAATTTATCCTTGTTTTCAAGCTTTAATATCCATAAACTTTGAAATGATAATGAAGGTTAAAATTTTGCAGCTGGACAAGTACAAGAACTATGATTTTGGCAGATGCCCCAGGGTTTACTGCTCTGGTCAACCCTGCGTTCCAGTTGGTCAGTCAGACATTCCCAGATCAAGTACTGTGAAAATATACTGCCCTCGGTGTGAAGACATTTACTATCCTCGGTCAAAGTATCAAGGCAGTATCCTTATACATATTGTTGAGCAATTTCAAGGTTTCATCTGGAGCACCAATATATGATGCATGTCTCTTGGAATTTTATTTTTCTTCTTTAATGTGTCTCGTTTGTTTATTGCTTGAGTTCTGTTCCTTGGTCTGCCATTTGTGGATGTATCCTGTAGGGATCTGCCAATTCAGGTTTTGATCTTTTGTCATTCCACGTCTCACTTACAAATACTGCTGACTTATGCATGCATATCAGAAACTGTTTCCTTATATGTGGTATGAGGTAGGAATCTGTGTTTACTGATTCTTAGAAGACTTATTTTACTTGGATGCATTTTTAAAGCCTAAAGGTACAGAAGGCTAAGTTGAGTCATATATTAGAATATGAAAGGGTTATATTAAAATAATCAGTGGTTAAACATTTTTGGAACATCTGCTTCATAATATGTCTGAGGTATCAAGTAGGCTTTCTGAACAACCCTTTCAGATTTTAAGTTTGCATCCAGTATTTGAAAGTTGTTGGTCCAGTCTGTGAACACTGCCAAATTCTTCTGCTGTCATGTTCATTATATTTCTTAGAAGACTTCTTTTATCTTGTTTGTGGTTTGTCTTTGCTCTGTCAAATGGACTGAATTGAAACTTGTATAACTTTTGGCGATCGCATCCGCTTGTTATCTTGTTTTCTTGTATGTGGTTGTGGATTCAGTTTTTTAGTGTTTCATTGTCATGTACCTTACGTTTTTCCTTGAGTCTATCTATCTAGACATTGATGGAGCTTATTTTGGGACTACATTTCCTCATCTCTTCCTGATGACATACGGACAACTGGAGCCACAGAAAGCATTGCAGAGCTATGTTCCTAGAGTTTTTGGTTTCAAACTTCACAAGCCATGAATGAAGCTTACTTACATTTGAAAAGCTTGAACACGAAAGATGTGCCCATGTCTTGTTTAACCATAATATTCTTTGCAAGGTTCAGCAGATGATGATAAGTTTTTGCACATCAGTACACAAACTAGACGAGCATGTTGAAATATGCAGGCGTGTCAGTCAAGCAAGTGCTTGGTCTCTCACTTTCAGCTTCAAGTTCAGTGAACAAGTTCATAGGTTTCTTTAATGCTCTTTCTGTATTCTTGCCCATTAGCTTCTTTATCTCCTTGCTGTTTTAAGATGGTGATTACAGATCCCCTGCGATAATTTTTATAGTATTTTATTCCTTCTTTTTATTTGGCTCACCATTTATGTAGCGTTGGAATAGATGGATTGGCCTCAACGAACTTGGTTATTTTATAGATTCATTTTCAGATACGATATTGTGAAGCATCGCTACATAAAACAGTAATGATCATTTGGAATTAGAACATATGTTCACCAAATACCTGTGTCTCGGAATTGGTTATGTGTTCGATGGTTTGTGAATCTATTTGTGCTCATGCATGCATGAGTTCAATCTAGAAATATGTCTCTTTTTACGTTAGAAATTAAAATATTCGAATTGTGAAAGATATTCAATCGGAATGTAGAATTTGTAATAATGCTCTGCCAAGATCCCTCATTATTTTGAAATTATTTTGACCAGTTCTTTAATTTATATTATTAGACAAAATTCTGTATCACTATAATTTTCTCATTTTGGAATAATTGATACTTACAATTATTTATTTATTAGTAAAAATAATTCACAAAAATTTAAAATCGAGAAAATTGAAAACTTGTTTCACAGAACAAAATTTGAGCGTCAACTAAATGTAGAAGAAACAAGTTTTGATATTTCGAAGTTATTAACAAAGTATTGATGATATGTTTGAACACGTATGTACATGTGTTGCTATATTACAAAGTTTGGATAATATTTGTCACAGAAATACGGCTGTGGAAGAATGGGCAATAGCTTTCCCTTAAATGGAGCTTCTAGATCCATGTAGAACGTTCAATTTGATTGAGACCATTATGCGACAAGGTCTAGTAAGAGTAAATTTCAAAACCCAGATACTCATAATCAGTAGGTTTAATAATAGATAATATATGCGACTATATAAAATATATTTAATTATTAGAGAATATTATTTTATTATAATTTTAATTATAGTATTTAAGAAAATATTTTAATTTTTAGGTGTCTAAATTTACGCCTAAAAGTAATAGATAACTTACCCTACATAATATTGATATCGTCTAAGAGAAAGGGAAATTTTGTCCTATTCTTAAATTATGGGTGAACACAATTTTTTTTTTAAATTTTTATAGCAAAGAAAAAAAAACTCAGATAACATATTACTTCACTCTTCATCCAACCCACGATGCTTTTGCATAAAAAATCAACATTCAACAAATGCTACTTGAAGAACTACACGATATTCAAGAATGTGGTTTGGGGGAAAATAAAGGATATAAATATGCTGGGTTGGTGTTAAAATCAGGGTTCCAAACAAATAATTTAAAATGGTAATTATCAGACTAGAATCTCAATCAAAAGTTGACAATTCTGAAACAACTCAAGGTACTCTGAATATGAAGCATCTCCTCTCTTTCGTCTAATTGCTCATAAACTAGCATGCACCAAAGAGCTCAACTCTCAGTTCGTTCCCTCAACCTACGTATAGTACTTCTCACATTCACAGCACTCGCAGTACTGTCAAACAACAGCAAAGAACAAAGTTAGTTCGCTGCAAAATAAAAAAAAGGGAAAAAATCCAAGATCCAAATAAGGAATGCAATCAATACAATTACTAAAAAAATCCCATAATAAGTGACATGGGGATGATGTTATTTCTTATACTAAAATTTGTTATTATATACTGTTCAATTGTTATGAGGTTTTTTTTAATGATTATATTTCTTCAATATCCCAAAAAAAATACAACATAATCGGAGGGCGACCAAAGTTGAAGGACTTAATTCAACGTGTAAGCAACCTCTGCTTTCACTCTACCACAATCCTTGCAGCCCCATATTCCCTACAGCTTTCCTCTTCACAGCAAACTGCAATAAAAAGGTTTCATAATATAAATGGTTGATCCCCTTGAGTTGAATTCAAAAAATATCAAAGTTTAGGGGTCCTGGTATAACATGCAAAACCTACCTTCCCACGAAATTCACAAGAATATTTACTGTGTTGACTAACTTCCATCTTCTTAATCTACTTACTAAGACTAGCACCATACCTGGTACCTGATATGAGATAATAAACAACAATGGGCAAACTATAAAACTACTCCTAGCAATCAGACCTTACTAATATCATAGTCATTAACACTTAACATACTTTCCAACTGTAACATCTCATTTTTATTTTTATTTTTAAGTATAATTAAAAAATATTATTTATCAATAACTCAAAAATATTAAATAATTAAAACTATTATAGTTTAATATTTTTATTAATTTCAATGAAAATATGATATCTAAACTATGCAATATGATATCTAAACTATGCTACTATTATTTTTTTTTAAATTTATGATTTGATTGATGTTATTAGTTAAGAATATATTAATATTTATCTTTATATTTATGTATGAATTTTAAATTTTAAAGATATGGTTTAAATTTTAAATTATCATATCTGATAGGATTCTAACAAATTATAAAGATAATAATAATAAGATAATATGATTATATACAACAAGTCTTATCCCATTAAATGGGGTCAGCTACATGAATCATACGATACCATTGTGCTCTATCAAAAACTAAATCCTTATATAGGTTATTGACCAGGAGATCCCGTTCAATGACCTCTTTGAACGTTCTCTTTGGCCTTTCTCTACTTCTTTTAACAAGTGTCCATACTATTTGATCCACCCTCTTCACCGGCGCATCCCTTGGCCTTCTTTGTACATGTCCAAATCACCTAAGACAGTTCTCTATCATTTTCTCTTCAATAGGTGCCACTCCAACTCTTCCCCGTATATGTTCATTACGAATCTTATCTTTTCTTATATGCCCACACATCCATCTCAACATCCTCATCTCAGTTACCTGAATTTTATGCTCTTATTGTCCTTTTAAAGCCCAGCATTCATTTCCATAAAGCATTGCTGGTCTTATAGCAGTGCGATAAAATTTTCCTTTTACTTTATCTGGTACTTTCCAATCACATATAATCCCAGTAGCCTTTCTCTATTTAAACCATCCGGCCTGAATTCTATGATGAATATCCTCCAAAATTTCACCGTCCTTCTATATCATTGATCCCAAATATTTGAACTTATCTATTTGTGGAATAACTTGATTTCTCAATTTGACTTCCAAGTTACTTCTAACTTGCCTCTTATTAAAATTACAATGCATATATTCAGTCTTACTTCTACTCAGACGAAAACCCTTCGACTCTAAAGTACTTCTCCATAACTCAAGTTTAAAATTAATCTCTTCTCTTGACTCCGCCACAAGAACTATATTGTCCGCAAAAAACATGCACTTAGGGATTTCTTCTTGAATAGGCTTAGTTAAAATATCCACTACTAGATTAAATAAATAAAGACTCAAGGATGATCCCTGATGTAGACCAATTCTTTCAAGAAAATCCTTTGTTTCGCCCCCAGACGTTCTTACAGTCATTGTTACCCCCTCATACATATATTTTATTGCCTTAATATATGCCATGCGTACACCTTTCTTTTCTAAAACTTTCCAAAGCACCTCCCTTGGCACTCGATCATATGCTTTTTCTAAATCAATGAAGACCATATGCAAGTCTCTTTTTTTAGTCCGGTACCTTTCCATTAACCCCTTTAATAAATAAATCACCTCTATTGTAGACTTACCTGGCATAAAATCACACTGATTCTCAGTAATATCAGTCTCTAATATCAACTTGTGTTCAATTACATTTTCCTACAACTTTATAGTGTGACTCATAAGTTTTATCTCCTGTAGTTTGCACAATTTTGAATATCCCCTTTATTTTTGTAAATAGGAACTAAAGTAATTTTCCTCAATTCATCCGGCATTTTCTTAGAACTTAAAATCACATTAAAAAGTTTAGCAAGCCACATCACCCCCATTTCACCTAAACACTTACAAACTTCAATAGGAATACCATCAGGTCCAACAGCTTTACCATTTTCCATTTTCTTAAGCGCCTCTTTAACCTTGTCAACACAAATCCTACGGTAAAAAGTTAAATTTGGGTCAACTTCTCCTGTTAAATCCTCTAGCTCATAACTCGACCCTCCTCCCTCGTCATTAAACAATTTATAAAAATAGGTCTCCCACCATTCTTTAATATCACTATTTGCAACCAAAATATTGCCTTATTCATCCTTAATACATTGTACTTGATCCAAATCCCTCAATTTTCTTTCCCTGTCTCTTGCAATCTTATAAATCTTTCGTTCTCCCAACTTTGTCTCTAACTCCTTATAAAATTTCTCAAAAGCCTTAAAACGAGCTGCACTTACCGCTTTATTAGTTTCCTTCTTAGCTAAACGATACTTTTCCCAATTTTTGGTATTATTACATAAGTGTATAGCTTTGAAACAGTCTCTCTTGGACTTAACTTTCGCTTGTACGTCCTCGTTCCACCACCAAGTCTCCTTATCTAGTTGACCAAAACCTTTAGATTCTCCCAAAATTCCTTTAGCAACAGCTCGGACCTTCTCAGCCATTTTCTTCCACATAATATTAGCATTTTCATGTGCCTCCCAAATCCTTTCATTTAACATAGTTCTTTTAAAAGTTTCTCTCTCCTCCCCATTTAGCTGCCACCACTTGACTCTTATGTTTAAAACCTATCGCCACTTTTCCTTTCTACACTTAATACGCACATCAAGGACCATTAACCTATGCTGGGTTGTCACTCCGTCCCCTGGAATCACTTTACAATTTGTACAAAGTCTTCTGTCATGGCTCCTTACCAAAAAGAAATCAATATGTGACCTATGGATCCCACTCTTGTATGTAATCAAGTGCTCATCCCGCTTCTTAAAGTACGTGTTGACAATCTTAAGGTTGTAAGCTAAAGAAAACTCAAGGATAGATTGCCCTTCATTATTAATTTCTCCAAAACTAAAACCACCAGGAGCCCCTGCATATTGCCCTGCTTCCTTACCAACATGACCATTAAGGTTCCCACCAATAAAAATCTTTTCAGTAAGTGGTAAGCTCTGAATCAGCCCCTCCAAATCTTCCCAAAACTTTTCCTTAAGATGTGCTTCTGTTCCCACTTGAGGTGCATAAGCACTAATAATGTTGATTGTATCCCTACCAACAATTATTCTTAAAAATATAATTCTGTCATCAATCCTTTTAACATCCACCACATTCTTCTTCTACTTTTTATCCACAATGATACCAACACTATTTCTCGTACATGTTTTACCTGTGTACCAAAATTTGAACTCATTGATTTTCTGAAATTTTTCTCCAACCCATTTAGTTTCCTGAAGGCATAATATGTTAATCTTTCGCTTTACTACTTCACCCACCACCTCCCACGCTTTTTTTAATATAATCATATTAATAAGATAATATGATTATATTAAAAAAATTGATTAAAATATTAAACTTAAATTTATCCCTTTTTCACATCTTCTTATTGTTATCAGTCGTCATCTATTATCTTCATTCACATCACTTTTTCTCTCATTCTAATTATTCTTATTTTCACAACAGAGATACACTCTCTTATTTCCTCTCTTTTTTTATTGATCTCTATTTTTCTATTAATATTTGTCAATTATTGCGATACTTTTTTTCTTTCACCAAATCTTTTCACTATTACGCCACTGTCCCTTATTCTGTCAAGTTATTATTATCACCACTACCTTTTCTTTTTGTTAAGTGCTGCAAGGTCTGAGTATATATATAAAATATATATAAGTGTGTGTGGTTGCCGTAAGGGTGAATCAAAAGGAAAGTATGCTAACATGTTGCTTTTATAAAGAACTATATATATATATATATATATATGAAGATATATTATTTTTTATATATTATACTTTATAAATTGTCTCACTTAATACGTCACGAATACATATTAATATGTATGATGAGTAGAATTGATAGTTACTGAAGCTTTTATCTCACCCTATTTTTATTAAATTTTTCAAGAGTTAGTTCAATCGCTAGTTTAAATATGAAGGCGCTAGAGGCATAATTATGCTAATTAAACTGTACAATATCCTCCATTATATTTTATGCGTTAAGTAGATGTATATTGCTACTATAGTGCTTATTTTTCTTCATACTTTGATGATTTTTCTATTTTTTTTATCGTACTAAATAATGTGTGCTGGTAGGAGGCTAAAGTATTTTTAGATTATACATGTGACATGATGAACCCCTAAAGGCTATTTACTATATTATGAGTGTTATTTAGAAATTTTGCTAGCGTTGTGGGCATTGACATTATTTACTTAAGTACGTTACTCGAGAAAATTTAAATTGATAACTTTGATGAAGTTAAATGTGGGTTTGAATCCTTTAACCATGTTATTAAGGTTAAATTATTTCTAACATAGTTTTACGTTTGAAAATTATATAAAATTTTTATATCCATAATAATATAATTTTATGAGTTTTACTCTTTTATATCATGGATGTTATTTTTAAAATAAATTAAATTCTATTAACTTTGTTATTATTGGATGGGTAATTTTTTTATAATGTTAATTAGTGATTAAAAAAGTTTTTTTATATAACTATAATAGAGTTATTTTTAAATTTTAGTAAATTTTTGTTTAAAATAGTTAATTTTTTTAAAATAAAATCTATTTATTTATAATATTATTTTTATTTATATCATATATAAAAATAAATTTAAATAATTAATATTAATTATATTGGAGAAGGAATTTTACACCTACAATGCCTGCCTCCTTCGTTCTCTTCGTCTACAATAAGAGGAAGATATGAAGTTAAAGCTTGATACACAGTAGAGAAGCAAAGACAGGCAAAATGTAAGTTCCATGTAAAATCAGAAAATGAGGCTTGATGACTTAATGAGCTTCACAAAGCTACAAGCTTTCGGATCGATACATGTAAATCACAGATACCCAATATATTCCGCATATTAATCGATGAACTATTGATTAAACCAGAATTATTCACAGCTTCAATTAGCTGCCCAAAAATGGGTTACTCGTATAAATACATCTGGTATATGTACCTATGACAGATAATGATGTTTCTCGCAGAGTCGAAGGGTTAATACCGCAAAGTAAAACAAGAGCTTCATAGTCACACAGAAAACTCTTGAAAGTCCTGAGTTACAGCAAACAAAATGAAGTAGAGTAGCGAAGGACATGTGAGACAATGGGAGAGAAAGAACCATGATTTGTTACACTCAGGCACTCTAAGCACGCAGGCAAGGAAGCTGCAACAAGGGGAGGGAAAATGTGAGGGGAAACCTAAACCCCACTTTTAGGCCGCAATACATACTGGTCTGTCACTTTTTAGCACTAATAATTTATATTATCCCAAAGTTCAACAATTCCGTTGTAGTCTAGATGGTTAGGATACCCGGCTCTCACCCGAGAGACCCGGGAGTCCCGGCAACGGAATTTCTTTTTCATCTCTCGTTTGAGAAATTTAAAAAAGTAAATTCTGACTAAGAAAGGCAGTATCAACAAAGGATATTCTGAGATACCTCAATGAAGAATCTTGAAAGAAACCAAATCTATGGATCCTAAAAAGGGAAGCTCGTAGCCACTAGATAAGAAAGGAAGGCTTCGTCTAAATTTATTTTTCAAAAATGAACTCCAAGATTGGAATGCCTTGAAGGCAAATATAGCCTTAGAAAGAAATGTGTATTGGCCTTCTTAAACTTGTGTAGAAAAAAATGTCATCCTTTATCAGAAATAGAGTCAGGATTGATATGTTTTTTCACTAAAGTTCCGGAGGGTTTATTTGATTGGGGGGTTTTGGAGAGGAGGGGAGGGGAGAGGAGAGGAAAATATATTTAGTTGAGAAAAATAGAGGGGAGGGGAGGGGAGGGGAGGGGAGGGGAGCTTTTTTGTCTTTATGTGCTCCCCTCCCCTCCCTTAACTCCCCTCTAAAAGTGGGAATTTTTGGAGGGAGGAGAGAATTTTTTTGCCTCTTTTAGACTAAATTATCCTCAAGCATTTTTTAATATTCTAACTATACCCTTAAACCTTTTTTTTTATTTTTCTCACACCTAATTTTTTCTTTAATTACATAATAATTATAATAAATTATAATAAAACTTAATAAGTATAATAAATTATTTATATATTATTTTAAAATATATAATAATTATAAAATTAATAAAAAATAATGTTAAAATTTTAACATATTTTTTATTTTTTTTTATTTTTATTATATATAAAAATGAGATAAAAAAATTTGAGATTTATAAATTAAAAAATAATAATTTTGATATGAATATTATAAATAAAGAATAAATAAATTTAAATAAAGAGATAAGGGTATTTTTGTCAACTTTTAATTAACCTATCTCCCCTCCCCTCCCGAACCAAACAAAAAATATCATTCATTAACCTCCCCTACCTTTCTTTACCCTCCCTTAAATTAACCTAACCTCCCCTCCCCTCAACTGAACCAAACAAAGCCTAAGTGAGATGGACTAAAAGCTAAAAATGCTAAATTAGATAGGTCAACATTACTAGAAAAAAATTATAACAACGGTTAAAAGTGATATTTCATAGCAATTTTAGGAGTGCCATAAATTATACTGTTGTTATAAGTATACTTTTTAATGGCAGTTTTATAACCGCCGTTAAAGATAAACTTTCATGGCAGTTTTAAAAAAACATCACAATTAATTGCTTGAATTTTTTTTCTTTCCTCAACCTTCACTCACCATCAACTACGTCAGTTTGACTCATCAAAAGTATCACACCAGATATAGAGAGAGAAAATTAAAGATATAGTAAAGAAATTAAAAATCCATTAACTTCTTCCATTAAAGCTCTTCGAACTCCTTCCAATAAGGTCTATTTGCCGACACCTACTATTAGCCACCACGGCCAGTTTCACTAAAAAGTTAAAGATATGGAGAAAAAGTTATAGATATGGCAAAAATGTTGAAGATCTAAAAAGCTTTTGCTATTAAAGCGAATAAGGACCACAATCAGCTTTTGTTATATAATGTATTACAGTTTATAAACAACTGAAAATGCAAGAAAAAATGAGCAAATAAACAAATTAAATGATGACTTACGACTTTCATGATAGATAAGGATGATAGAGATAATGAAAATGATATTAACAACTGAGATGGGTAACGAAACTAAGGGAAAAATATTAGAAAATGACCTTCGTCAAAGTCTATAGTAATAGGGAAGAGAAATCAGACTACAGATGTTATGAAAAGGGAAACTGAAACTAAATCGAGTATAAGATTTTTAAAATTTTATTGGGATTTTTTGTAACATTTTTTTAAAAAACTGCCACAAAAAGTCCAACCTAAAGACTTTTAACAGCAGTTCTTATAAAAATAACTATTAAAAATTTTTAAAATTAAATTTATTTATGAAAATATCATTACTTTTTTTACGGATTTTTCTTATAATCACCATGAAGTAGAACTGTGATAAGTAGTTTTTTTAAAATTTGAAAACCAATGACACCAAACCATAATGATTTAGATAATGAGCAGCCAAAAAACAGGTGAAGAATAGATTCCTTTTCATCACATCCAAAAGACACATTCAGAGGAAGCATTTAAGAGATGATGATGTTGAAGAACATTGCTAGAAAGAATGACATTGTTCATAACATTTCAGAAGAATAGCAACAATTTTTGGGACAGATGAAGGTTCCATACAGCTTACCGTGATGAATGAAGAATGGAATCTGCATTAGTTAAAGCTAAAACTCTATCTATGACCTTGTAAACACTATAATCAGAACCGCTCCAACAAAGAGAATCTAAATAATTCAGCCATGCAACTTTAGTTCCAAGGATGGATTAACAGTATCTTGAGAGTACAGAGATCGGACCAAGGGTTTGTTCTAGGAAACAAGATTCCAATTATAAGGATCATGCAACAAAGATCAGCGACCATTCGGATCCGGATTTGCAATGGGATAGTTTCTCATGTAAATGATTAGGAGCAATAAGATGTGTTATGAATTGTGATGTTATGGACTTTGATTAGTTAGTAGCAATGTTTGAAGAGGAAAATTAATGAAAGAATAAATGAAGGGAGTGAAATATGAATGAAGAAGACCAAAACAATGAAGATGTTCAAGAGTCAAAACACGTCCCAGAAATTAGAAGCTCACAATAAATGGTAATCAGACTTTGGCTGTGTCAAAAGGGACCCTTCTCATAACTCCCCAGTCCCCACCTTTAGAAAAAACGACACTTCGACTGTTCTGGCTTGACCCCTTGACTTCTCTAAGCCAGGAAAGCACAAGGCAACTAAAAGAACCAATGATTATTTATGATACTAGACCCTTTTTTCATACGTGTAAATATATATATTTAAAAAAACTGCTTGCTCAATTTATTTTATAAACTAAAATTAATAAGAGTTAGATAGCCGATTCAAAATATTACTATATTAGTTAAGTCAATAATTTATACAAATATCAGTTAATTTTTTTAAAATATTTTTTTAATCATTATATTATATTAGAAATATTATTTGATAGAAACCTTATTTTTTTTAAAACTATCATCCCACTAAAAGAAATATTATTATGATAGGCCTGTTCTCAATTAGAAATATAATGAAATTATATTTCCTATTCTTTGTTCAGATCCCGCTACAAAAAAAGATGTTGGCTTTTTAAAATATCTAATATTCATGGGCAGGAATAGAGAAAGGGGTAGATTTATCTCAACGGGAGAGCAAGAGCAATAATAATATTTATCTAACTTTTATATTTAGAACTAGGGATAATAATTTTTTTATTAACCTCCCTCTATTAATTGCATATATCAAGATGATTTTTCTATTAAATGAGTAGTTTTTAATATAAATTATTAAAAAATATATTTAAGAGAAACTAGCATATATTTTTTATAAATTAAATATTTTTTAATATTTATAAATTATTTATCTAATTTATATGTTGAGAGAGAAAGTAATATATTTATTTGCTTACTTTCAAAAAAAAAAAAAAGGGGACACTTGTCTATACAATTCATTTGCGTGCTTAGAAATGGAAATGGTTCTGTTGATTTTAAGTCAATTTTAGAGTAAAATTAATTCTTTTTTAAAAAAATTATTTTTTAAATAAATATATTTTTTGATAATCGAATTTACCTTTTTTTCTTTATAATAAAAAGTAAATTCTTGGCAATACTTATTAATTTTAGCAAGAGGATTATACTTTTGTCCCTTTTAGTGCTAATAATTTCAACCACATGCCATTCATTTTTAGTCATATATATATATATATATATATATATATATATATATATATACACGCGCGCGCGCGCTCGACAGTCAGATGTTGCATTCAATAACAAGTGTTGTTAGAATTTAGGGTATAGAATACGGATTGAATAGCACGCTAAAAAATAAGTTAGCTAAGGGGGCGAGTTTATCAATATTATTTTTAAATTTTAAAATATTAATAAAAAATTCTTAATATTATATTAATATAATAAAAAATTGTTAATTTTATACTCTTAAAAATTTTTATTTTTTTATAAAAAAATCTGAAATTTTATAATTATCAATTTAAATAAATATTAATATAATATCAATCAATTATAATATGTTAACATATATCAATAAATAAATAATTATCTTTATTAGTCTTCAATAATATAAATATTTAAAATAATATTTAAATAAAATAAATAATAATATTAATAATTAAAAATAAAAGTAGTTTAGGATCCCTCCACAAAATGGGATGACTAGCCGTCCTATTTTGTAGTAAAATAGATACTCATTTTATTAACTCTAAGTTAAATCGATAACACACATTTTTATATAGTTCGTATGTTCCATAAGTTTTGTAAAAGAATGCTATTTATATTTAATAAATAGTGGGGCTTGTTATAAATTTTATCTTTGGTGGATAACATAGTTTGTTATAGATCTTATTATGTGCTTGTTTGAGTTTAACCTAAACCAAGGTTTTAAAAAAGTTTCTGACAAAAATTTTAGTTTAAAAAATTTTAAAATAAATAATTATATTTATCTAAAAGTATTTTTGGATTAAATTATAATTTAAAATTAAATTTTTAAATAAACTATTGAGAATAGTTTCTAGAACAATAAATAAGTTTATAAATTACCCAATTATTATTTTAGCCTAACTTTTTCTAATACACTCTTTCCTCTTTTCTCTTATATTCTCTCTATCCTCTCTCTCTATACCAATATTTACTCCCAATCACAATTTTTGTTCGACAGGTAGTCAGGTTATTGGAGGAGGAAGCAAATGTTGATAGTCGTGGGAGATGCTCTAAAGTTGCTGGGCTTCTCTTGTTGTCGTCGTTGGTGGTCCATCGAGCATTGTTGGGTTAGATCTCCACTTCTACTGTTGCTTCTTCTTTAGTCATCATATCTTTTTACTACTGTTGCTTCTTTCTTCCATATCTCCGATGTCTTTCTATGTTGCTGCTTCTTCTTGCTGAGAAAGAACATGAGAAAAAGGGGAGGGAAGGAAGAAGGGGGCATTATTATTATTTTTTTATTTTATATATTTTTTAATAATTTATCAATTCAAAATTTTTTCTAGTAATAATCATCTAAAATATTTATTTATTCAGAATTATTTTTTTTATAAATTTTTCTTTAAAAATATTTTTTTAAAATATATTTAAAAATTATTTTTTTATAAATTATTTTTTAAAAGTCTATTTAAATAAGTCCTATATATATTTATGATTATTCATATGACATGCACATGCATCATTGTATTCATTATCTTGACCCCAACCACCCCCACAGACAAAGCATAGAAAACTTCTTAGTCACTTTTTGTCCTTTTGAAGACCGTTGGTCCCATAATCAAGAGGGTGAGTGATTAGCGCGTTAATTTCTAATGATTATTTATTATCAAAAAATTACTATAAAATTCTAAAAAATAGATACAATTATTAAAAAATCAACAACAAATAGGTGGTTATAGACTTACTAAAACTTATCGTTATATATTACTCCTCATGTATTTATTATATAACTTAATTAAAATTTAATTTTAAATCCTAAATATAATAATTATTTTTTATATTTATTAATATTTTTATAAATTATCTCTATTAATACTTTATTATCAGTAATTAAGTAAGAAAGAGAGTATTTTAGAAAAAATATGTCATATTAACTAGGTTAACTAATCTAATCAAATTAATTAAATATATCATACATTAAGGATCGAATAAATACTTACTTATTGTAAAATGTTTTTGTGATTACATTCTTTTTTTTTTGGAAACTTATAGTAATTTTTCTTTAGGAAAAATAGTATATAATATCTTAATTTTATTTCTTATATACGGTCAGTATAATAATTTTATTATAATATAATTTTATCCACAATCTTATTTCTCAAATATAAAAAATTATACTAAATTAAAAAAATTATTGATAAAATTATACTATAAATAAAGTTAAGATACTAGCAATATATAAAAAATAAGATTAAGATATTGAGTATTATTTTTTTTTTTGCTTTTATTATAATCTCCCTCTCATTTTTCTTAAAATCTCTAATCAATGTAAATATAATTTTATAGAGTGTATATTTGCGTATATATACCAGTTAATAATAATGTTTAATTTTGGGGAATATAACGAACTGAGACCTCAAAGTCAAATGGAGAAAGAGATAAAAAGGAGTAGGCGTGAGAGTGTTGAACAATATATAAAAGTTAAATATTAAAAGGTAATAAAAAAAGAATGAAGAGTGCACACAATATAATTATCCATGTTAAGTTTTAAAATATAAAACAATAATAATTATGGATAGTTTTAACTTGATTAAAATTTAAATTTTAAAATTTAATTTGATACAAGTTATTTTTTCCCTCAAATTTTAGCTATATAAAACTCCATTACAAATTTACAACTCAAATTTTCTGAAAGATTGGATATTTCTTGCAAGTGTTGTAGGGAATAATTTATTAAATGGTTGAACTTTAAAGAATTTAGCTGGATGTGTTAAATTTTATCTTATAACTTAATTGTCAATTTATCTAATAATTTATTATGTTTTTTTATAAAAAGGAATTGCCACACTTTTTGAACTAATTTAATACCTTAAAATATTTAAAGATATAATAAAAATTTTAAACTAATTTTAGAGATATAATAAATATTCTAAAATATTTAAATTAGTATAATTTTACTATTTTATTAACAGGAACACAAAATCTCATCTAATTCATATCTATTAACTTTATATATCAATATATTATTATTTAAAATATCATATTTATTAATATTATTTAAAAAATTATCAAATATAATTTTAAAATTTTTCAATATTCACATATAAATTATCTACGATATCAATTTTAAAATTTATTTAATATATTTTTTTAAATAATATTATACTTATATCTTTTTAAATAATGATATGTCAAAAAATAAAAATTATATGGCATAGATGAAATGGAAGTTTGTATTTATATCAGTGAAATAATAAAATTATATCAATTTAAATATTTTAAGATATTGATTATACATTAAAATTAATTTAAATTATTAATTATACCTTTAAATATTTTAAAATATTAATTATATTTTTAAAATTAATTTAAAGTATTGAATATCTTAAAAAGAAATAACCCTTATAAAATCCTAGGAAACAATCAAATAATTGAGAAATCTCGAGTGACGGGGAGAGATTTTTGTGTGTAATTACAAAATAATCCTTATTGATTTAAAAGAATTTGAAGGAAAGAGTACGGCACTCGGTGCTTCCTCGTTCAATGCCTTCATGAAAGCCATCGGCGCCTCCATGCGAGAGATTGCACTTCCTTCTTCTGTTTTGTATTTCCTTTTGTCCAAGGGTACCGGATTTGTTGGGATGGACGATGATGGGTTGAATTTTAATGTGTGTAATGATTTTATCTTTTAATAGAGTTTGATCTTTTATTAAAAACAAATGAGTATTGTGTGTGGAGACAAGTTGGATAACGGTTGTATTGATGTGCGTAATGTTGACCGTAGGAATGTTGGTACGAGGAATTAGTCAACAAGAGCTTCAGCCATGTGAGGGAAGGGGAATAAAGGTGAGGTTCTCATAATTCACCAAATTAACGTACCATATCATCACCTAATCTTGTACTAATCCCGCGCCTTTTTATTATTATAATTAATTAAACTTTTCTCAATCTTCATTCGAGTGGGTTAGTTGAAATTTGACCAAGTTAGAACTTCCTTTTAAGCACATCAACCTGTGTTCATTGTCAAAAGTAAAGACACTATATATAATAATTGTGACATTTGACAAAAATAAATAATACAATTGAGAAAAGTAAGTAATCATTTAGATATTAGAGTAGACCTAAAAATATAGGTTAACCTGTCAGATATGGGTTAGTCCATCGTAAGTTGGTCTAAAAATAAATTGTGGGTACAGATAAAATAGACCCATATTAAAATAAATTAGTAAATTGATAATTTAATTTATCATAAAATAACAGTCTAACCCAAATTCTTAATTCTATATTAGAGTTATAACGCTGAAGTTCTTTTCCCCGTCAAACATATTTTTATTAAAGGGGTCATAATTTCAAAAGGGCCTTTACCAATGGAAGCGTGTGGGTTGATATTATATTTGAATTATGCATAATAATTAATAAAGTTCAAAATCAGTCTTTTATTTCATTCCATTCTTTTTATAGAAGATTCAATCAATATATTTCTCGAAAAGTACTAGCTACTTTGTAATATTTTTTTTATATTTAATTACTCTATCTAACCAAATATTTTTTTATGCCTTTATTCTTATGTTTTCGTATTCTATTTTTATTATTTATTTTTAATTTTTAATTTTTAAATTTAAATTTGAATTGAGTTGCCCATTATAAAATTTGTATTTATTGAGGTTTTAACTATGGACTAAAAATCCTAATGAATTGGTTGAGTCTCTTTGTAATCTTCTCTTTAAAGATATTTAATTTATATTTTGAAATGTGTAGATCAAATACAACTAAAAATCCAAAGGAAATTTTGTAATTTTTTTTTTTTGAGAATATCATCATACCAAGTCTTTTAATACACTTCCTTCTTCTGCTATTGATTATTATTGTTTTTGTTAGCCCACTTCTATTTCATGTTAACACATATTTCTTTATGTCATATAATTTTCCTTACAATTATGTGTTTAAATTCCTTATTAATATTGGGGGGGTGTGTGGGGATGAATTTTTCTTGAAATGAGAGGGGAAATTATTTATTTTTTTGTTGAAATTATATAAAATTTAATTCTTAAGTTAGACAAATAATTTTACATTTACAAAATTTATAGGGTTAGTAACAATGCTTATTATTACCTGATTGTCACAATATTTATATGTGTGTATTTTAAATACACACTACAAGGATGTCGGTCTTATTGTATAATTTATCTAAATTAATAGAGTTAGTTAAAATTAATTATTTTCATAAAATTTCAAAATTTCTCATAATAAAAATTACTAGTCATAAAGTTTTATATCTATTTGTGATCTTAGATTAAAAATAAATTAGTATATTGGATATAACATGTTATAATTAATATCAATATGTAATATCAATTTATTATAAGTTTTATTATCTATATGATATGAAGTTATGAACAGAAAAATTTAAATGCAAATGAAGCTCACTCCGGTCTTCTTACAATTTAATTTTTAAAAGAAAAAAAAACCCAAAAAAACAAATTGATATCATAGTGCCCTGTTTTGGGA
The DNA here is from genome assembly GCA_037074615.1 of Leucaena leucocephala. Lineage (NCBI taxonomy): Eukaryota > Viridiplantae > Streptophyta > Magnoliopsida > Fabales > Fabaceae > Leucaena > Leucaena leucocephala. Next base: position 2,453,236 of record CM073567.1, on the reverse strand, counting down.
AATTCTAAATTAATATTTTAAAAAATATTTAATCTAAATTTTAGATTAAATTATAATTTAAAATTAAAATTTTAAATAAATTATTAAGATTAATTTTTAAAATATTTTAGTATAATAAATAAAGACATAACATAGTTATATATATATATATATATATATATATATATATATATATAAAAGAGTGAACATGTGGCCCCTTAAATCATTTAAGTTTTACGTCGCTCCGTATTGTTTATTGCCTGCACGTGAATTTTCTCCATTTAATAATTATATGCGGTTTAAAAAATCCTGAAAATGAATAGCTCAGCAAGTAAATTAAGGCCAAAATAAAAGCAAACCTCTGACTAATTTAGATGAGTTTTCATTATTTTACTTATTTTATTTCATATATTAAATGCATCTCAAAACTTTATACTCTTCTCTGCCCAAAATATAAATCCTTTTTTGTTGGCCCTATTTATTTTGTTTGAAATATAAATGTTTTTTTATACTATTTAGAGCTCCCCTTACCTTTTTTTTCCCCTAACATATCCCTCTCTTCAATTACATATTATACTCGTAGATAGTTATATTTAGAAAAAATATATATAATTAATATACAATTAAAAAAAATATAATACTCTTCTAGTTAATATATAATTTATTTATTTAATTAAATTAAATTAAATAATCTAATTAATATTCTTTTAATTATATTTATAAGTTATTTACAATATATTTTATCTAGATTAAAAAAAACTTTAAATTTTATTAATAATATTATAAAATTTAATAATTTTTTAACTTTAATCTATTTAATATATATTATACTAAATAGAAACAAAATCAATATAAATAAATAAAGAATAAAATTATATATTTATATAAAAAAATTCTCTACCCTATAAATAGGATTAAAATAATATAATATATTTTATTTAAAATATTATAATTATTTTTTTAACTCTATTCTTCTATATCTTATTTAATTATTATTAAAAAATATTAATAAAAATAATATAAAAATATTAATAAATATAAAAAATATATCATTTAATCAACATTACATCGGAGTAATGAATTTTCACAATGGGCTCCACGATTGTGGTTTGTGACAAAACTTGAACAGGCGAATAAAATTTCAACCCGAAACAGAAGTTGGGGGCACTGTAATGCCGGGCCCTGGAGCCAGGTAGGCGATCTGAATCCGCGGAAAGTATCTTCCAATGTTTTGAAATGTCTTCTTCGGTCTCCGTCGTCTTCTTTTTCACACTTGAAAAAAAAATTTGGTCTTACTTCTATCTCAATCCTTCATGTTTCTCTTTTACACTGCCATCTCTATCCACTCCTCTCTCTCTCTCTCTCTTCGACTTCTTCACCGGATTCCTCCTGCTTCCCACAGCATTTCCCTTCCCTTCCCATAACTTCTCTCTTCTTATTTCTTTCACTTCACGGAATAATAACTTTTCAATTTCTCAATTTTCAATCATCCTGGTCTCCTCTTTCTTTCATCTTCCCCCTCTCCTCAACTTCTTCTTTTTGTGCGCGCGCGCTCGCGTATATATTTATCCTCTGCTCTCCATTTTCTCTTCTGGGTTTTACCTTCTTTTCCACTTTAATTCACTTTTCGAGCTCAACCTAAACCTCTCTCTCTCAATTTTTGGGAGAATCAACACCGACCCCGATTCCATTTGGAGTGTTGAGTTGGGGATTTTGGTATATGAGGGATTAGAAAATGAATTGTTTCTTCTTCAAAAAGAAATTTAATAGCAGGGGAGAATCAAAATCGGCGCCGGAATTGCAAAATGAGAGGCAGCGGAATAACCCGGCGGTGAACCGGGTTTGCAAGTCGACGAGTTCGATACCGTCGCCGAGGAGCTTGACGGAGTTGTACAAAGAGAAAGCCAAAGAGAACAATTTCAGAGTTTTTAGTTTGGAAGAGCTTCTAGAAGCAACAAAGGGGTTCAATAGGATGCTCAAGATTGGTGAAGGTGGCTTTGGTAGCGTGTATAAAGGTACGATTAGGCCTCCCGGTGGACGAGGCGATCCAATCGTCGTGGCCATAAAAAAGCTCAACAAGCATGGATTTCAGGTACACCTCTCCGTAATAATTATTTGATCTGGTGACTTTGGTGAAGAAATTATTGGAACCCTTTTGTTCTTTAACTGTTGCGAATTATATGATACTTTGTTCTCTTTTACTATTTTGTTATATGTACTTTTGTAAATTCAGTGGGAAATGCCTAAAAGTGCTCGTTAATTTTGTCGCCTAAGCATAATAATTGTTCTCATTACCATTTAATATACAAACAGTGAAATTATAATGTTCATAAGCTTGCTTAGGGAATTCAATGATTGTTCTGCATTTCATTTCTACTGAATAATACATCACCGAGAGAACGATTCAATATTGCTCAACAATGAAAATTCTATTATTCGGACTTATACTTCCAAGAGAATTCTCAAAATGATATTCATAAACATTACTTGAATATTGATTATTCCTTACTTAAATGCTGGACATGGCTCCCTATCTTTGCGTTTGTTTTTACTGGTTTGTGGCTGCACACCATAAAATATAGAATGCGTTTTTTGACTTGTTTCTTACGGTTGTTTAAAATTTATTAAAAGGGTCACAAAGAATGGCTTGCTGAAGTTCAATTTCTTGGCGTTGTAAATCATCCAAATCTGGTAAAACTTCTGGGATACTGCTCCGTTGATGGAGAAAGAGGAATCCAACGGTTGTTAGTGTATGAGTATATGGCAAATAGAAGCCTAGAACATCATCTTTTTAATCCTTCTATTCCTACCTTGCCTTGGAAAAGACGATTGCAGATCATGATCGGTGCTGCACAAGGATTGACTTATTTGCATGAAGGATTGGAATTTCAGGTACCTCAGTTGAACCATTTTTTAAAGTCATGCATTCTTTAACTTTAAGTCATACACAAGAGATGTTTCTATAGTGTTGGTTTCTTCGTGGTAAGAACTACAGAAACATAATGTAGTAGGAGATGCAAACTGTTCTTGATAATTTCAGGCTAAGTGGAAATCAAAATTCATGCTTCAGAAAGATATTGAATTTTTCAGTGCTTTTTTTTTTTTGCTGATTATATTTTTCATACGTATATATTTTATCTCAAGGTGATATACCGAGATTTCAAAACTTCAAATGTTCTATTGGATAAGGATTTCCAACCAAAGCTCTCAGACTTTGGTCTTGCAAGGGAAGGCCCCCAAGGCGATAATACTCATGTATCTACTGCGGTAAGATGAACTGACAACTTTTATTAGTTTCACATATCACTAATTTCATGCATGGTTTTAGTTTCTTGATTCATGAATAACCAGTAAAATATGATCAAAGTGGTGACATCTTTCTCGGATTAGAAAATTTTGTAGGAAGCTGATACTATGTGATGTTATGGGATGATCAGGTGGTTGGAACACAAGGATATGCTGCCCCGGAGTATGTAGAAACAGGGCATCTCAAAGTTGAATGTGACATTTATAGTTTTGGAGTGGTACTGTATGAGATCATCACGGGGAGGCGAGCATTAGACAGAAACCGTCCGGCTGCAGAACAAAAACTTCTAAGTTGGGTTAAACAGTATCCTGCTGACACCGGCAGATTCAGCATGATTATAGACCCGCGTCTCAGAAACCACTTTTCTCCCGGCGCAGTTCGCAAAGTTGCCAAGTTGGCTGACGCCTGTACTAGTAAGAATCCTCGAGAAAGGCCAACTATGTCTCAGATAGTGGAGAGCTTGAAGGGAGCATTGCAGGTTTCAGAGACCTCTGATACTTCTCAGAATGAAACAGCCGAATCATCTCGATCTTCTCGGGCTCGAAGAGGTAAATAACTCACTGAAATTTTCTAGAGGACTAAAAAGTGGATCTGTCTGGAGTAAAGCATACCGGAGACTGATTAATCATTATCAAGCATAGAAAGTCAGAGATATTGTAGATTTCCCTTATGGGGTTTTGAGCTTTTGTTTGGTTTGACTCTGGTCAACAAAGCCAATTCATGTGCTTACTTCATAAATCATTGGTTTCCCATGCATTTTTCTCAGTTAATCAGAAGTATTAGAGGATTGAGAATTTGAGATGAAGATGAGGCTACATACATATTATAGTTTATGTCACAACTTGAGTCTTTGCTTCCACTGGTTTTCCATGATGTAATTCATTTGAAGATTTGTTGTAGATTGTGTCCTCTGGAAGCCATGGAATAGAACAAGTATACTCCTGTTTTATATTTAGGCGTTAATTATTTAATATTGGAGGCTGTTTTTCTTGGAAATGCCATAGGATATGAATAAGATGAGTCATGCTGTTTAAATAATGTGTAGGCGTTAACTATATTCATTAGTTGGTTGGAAGATATAATAAAATAATGTAACGGCATCGGGGGAATGAGAAGAGTTGAGTCGTGATCAAGATGGATACTGATTCGTCAGGTGGCTTGACTATGTCCGATGATGATGTTACGTTTTCATGGGTCAAGATGCATAATACCTTAATTACTTGCCCCAATTCCCCCAAAGATTTTTTAAAATATATTGAAATATGTAAATAAGTATTGAATTAGTAAGAATAAAGTTCTACAAAATCTAATGAAATGCGAAAAAGATTTACAATAATTAAAAAGTGTACAAGTTCTGAGGCAAAATATTACTCAGGGTTTTTTATATAGAAATTAATTAAAAAGTTAATATTAATTTTAAATATAAAATCTATTTTATATATTTATATCAATTTTTTTAAATTATTTTTATTAATAATTTTTTAAAAATAATCAATAATTGAGGGAATGAAGTAGTTAAAAAAGATGATTATATTTTTTTAAAAAAATATATGGTATTAACTAATTTAACTAATTTTTTTAATTTTATTAAATTAATTTAATATATCTTATATTAAAGAATAAATATGTATTCATTACTAGTGAACGCTGTAATTTTATGTAACTTTTATATTTTATTTTGATTTAGTGGCGTAGAGTGCAAAAATTTTTTACTTCTTTCCATAAATATACTTCCATAATTTAAATTTATTTCCTCCACTTTATAAGAGTGAGATTATTTACTAATTCAACCAACACTTTATTTATATTTTTTGTGTAAGAATATAAGAAATGTGTCAGGTATAGAAATTATATTTTTATTTTATTCTATTTTATTATCTATTTAACTATGGATATATTTTTTGAAGATTAAATTTTAAAGAAAGAATGTAATTAAAAAAACTCTAAATAATAAATAAGCACCATAAAAATATTGTTATTTTTTAAACCAGATTATACCATTGAATGCACGCTACAATCTGACTACTCTACTCGTAAAACATTTTGGTATTTATATTATTTTCTTAAAACCTTGCAACTTTCTCAACATTTCTTGCCATATGACAAAATAATATTGGTATTTATTTTACCAAAAAAAATATTGGTATTTGGTAGTAAAGGGGCGGATCATAATGATTTTTACTTGGTTTATTGGAGGGGAGGACAAATGAGTACTATTCACGGAAAAAAAAGGTGAACAATAACAAAAAATTAATCATAATATTTAGAGAGAGATCTTAATTTTTAAATATTTAAATTTATATCTGAAAGTAATAGACGACTCGTCTTATCTTACTATTATTTAAGAAGAAGAAAAATTTTGACTTACCATTAATTGTAGGTAAACTTAACTTATTTTTAAAAATTTATATATAAAAAATTACTTAATTTTTTTTACTAATAAATTTACTTTTTAAAAGTATCAATTATAAAATAATCTTTATTTTAAAATTTATTTTTATGAAAATATAAAATTGTTTAAAATATCAAAAAAATAAATTGAATCTGAATCATTCAAAGTCAATTTGGATATCCAAATTAATATGAGCCCGAAATAGTATATTGCATTTATTTTGTAATAATTGATGTCTCTCTGTTATCCTTAATTTCCAAGCCCTTCTATACTATATTTTTTCTATGGGCGCACAATTTATTGAAAATTTTACAAGAAACCAAGGAAAATTTCACTAAAATGTTATAGCCTAGGTTTTTTTTTAGCAAACATGATCAAAATCTAAAAGTTGCTCAGTTCTCAAACTCCGATATAGAGCATGTTTGGTTTGCTTGAAAATTATGGTTTTAAAGTTCTTTTAAGTAAAATTTAAGTTTTAAATTTTTTTAAAATAAACAGTCATATTTGTTCAAACAGACTTTTGGACTAAATTATAATTTAAAACTAAAATTTCAGATAAACTGATCAGAATAGCTTATAGAACAGTAAAATAACTTATGAACTAATAAATTATTATATTATCCCTATTTTTTCTTATAATCTCTCTCTCATACTTTTTTTTACACCCTCTCTCTTTTATTTTCTTATACCCTCTCTCATCTCATCTCTTATCTCTCTTCATTTAATACACATACCCTTTTTCGTAATTTATCAATAATAAGTACTTTTAAAAATAAATATCTAAACATTCATTTATTTAAAATCACTTTTTTCATAAACTCTTTTTCATAAACTATTTTCTAAAAATTATCTAAAATTATTTTTTTTTATAGACCTATTTCTAAATTTTATTCAGGCCCATATTCTTCACAACAAAGGGGTGAGTTTGTAGATTGAGTGATTCAACAGCAAGTCCACACACAAATTTGAAGTTATGAGTTCACAATCCTACAGGAATATAACCCTGCAGCTAATTAGTGTTTGTTAATAATTTAATTTAATTAATTAAAATTAGTTTTTAATCAACTAAAATATATAAATAAATTTAAACTGATAAAATTTGATTTGAAGAGTGAAAAAAAGTAAAAATAATTTCTTTATAATAATATTAACCCATTTTTATTTATATTTAATTTTATTTAAATTTTCCATAAAAACAACAATTTGACCAAAGTAATAAAACCATGGTACGAACAAAATTACATGAACAAATCTCCTAAGCTAGCACTATAAAACTAACAGTTGCTTTGTCTTAATTTGACTAAACAACATCTAAGGGTATAAGATGGGGGACGTACGTTGTTAAGGCTACCAATTCTAAAATCCTTTAAAATGAAGTGCTCCATATTTAAGGAATTTAACCAAAAACTCTGATGCCAAAATTGATGTAAAACAAAAGAGGGACGGGAAGTGACCAGAGATTAGAGAAAAAAAAGGAGAATGTTTATAAGGAAAATTAGGGAGAAGAGCCAAATAAAAATAATATTTATTAAAAATGATATTAAAATGTATAATTATTTAAAAGGACCAAAAACTAAAATTAAAATTGATAATTACTAAGCTGAGAACAAAAATAAGAAATTGAAAAGATTTCTCCTTTGGCTTCTTTCTTAATAGAGGGTGCAATTTTCTTTTTGGCATTTCGATTTCATTCTTCCCCTCTTCCAACACACAAGATCCTACCAGATTATGGTGCTTCAGATTACTAATGAACTCAACCTCATTATAGGACTTAGAATCTCCTTGATAATCATATTCCAAAATCCTTTTAACTGCTACCACTGATCCATCAACCTAAGTTCCCTTGCAAACCATCCCAAATCTCCCTCTTCTTATGGAGTTTTTAGATGAAAAAAACCATTAGTAGGCTTCTCAAGCTCCTCAATCTTAAACCAATATTTGGCCTCGTTCTTGTCTAGATCCTTGTTGTTCAGGATCAATATCAAACCCAAAGTGCCAATCAGAATTTATAAAAATAGTAAGGAACATGCTCGAATCTTATAAGGACACGAGTTTGATTCCTAATGATATCCTGAGAGCTCATTTAGTAGATAATTTTATAAGTCTCATATAAATATTTTATAAACCTTAGGGTTATGCTCTTGCCTTCATTGATGCCGAACTCACTTAAATTTTTTTATATAAAAAAAATAAATCAAACCCAAAACGCCCCTGTTTTCTTCTCCTCCACTTCCGGTCATTACACAGATGCAAACCCAACAAAGCGAACATGACTTGGACAGCTTCATCTCTTGCGCTCCTCCACACACGTACTATTGTTATTTTCCTCCTCTATGTACATCCATTCCTCTTATTAATTAATAAAATGAAAAATAATTAGATGTATTTTCACCATGATAGTTATTAAAACCAATGGTTAAAAAGGTAGGGAGATTCTAACCTTGTTAGGTTTACATGTTTAATCATGATTCTATCATAAAAAAAAAGAAGCCATATCTTGACTTTTAGACTTCCTAAATCTTCTGGGGCTAGATTTTTAAGAGCCTATTTCTCCCAATATTATTTTCTTTACTATTACGATTGGCCTCCCAATATGAAGGCCCAAACTGATAACATGTAACCGTTAACTGCCCGACATTTAAGGCCCAAACCAAGATTTGTATTTTTATTATGTGTGTTTAGAAACACATAAAATTTGGGTTTTAAAAATTTTTAAAACAAACAGTTATATTTATTTAAATAGACTTTTAAATTAAACCATAATTTAAAATTAAAGTTTCAGATAAGTTGGTCAGAGTAACCTATGGAACAGTAAAAGATCTTATGAACTAATCAATTACTATATTACCCCTACTTTTTCTTACACCCTCTCTCCTCTTATATCTTATATCTCCTTATTTAATATTCATATCATTTTTTATAATTTACCAATAATAAAAGTACTTCTGAAAATAACTATCCAAACACTCATTTATTCAAAACTATTTTTTTTTATAAACTCTTCTCCAAAAGTCCTTTTCTATAAGTTGCTAAAAAGCCATTTTTTTAAATTCTGTTTCCAAAATCCTATCTAAACAAGCCCTATAATAGGTGCCTATATTAATTATTTGATAATAACTTGAATATGATTTTCTTTAATATAATACTTTTGCTTCGCAAAAAAATCAGTATACTTATTAACAATGGGAGTTAAATCTAGTGAGATAGATTAGTTTGTCATAATATGATAAATTAATGTTAAAATACCTATAGGTAGAATTCAAAATAATGGATATAGAAGTAAGATTGCAAAATAATCAGTAAGCTGGTCCAGAACTCTACACCTAAAGTGCCAAGATGAGCTGATCAAGGTTTGTCCAATTGATGAGGTGATTGAAACCTCACAAGGGCACAGATCTAATGTGAACATTGGAGACCCTATTTAATAGTACATACTTTACTGATCACATTGTAATTAAATTTTCCTCTTGTCTTTAACAGGGTTTAATTAGTGAATTAATATTAATTATAAATATAAAATATATTTTTTATTTTTATACTTTTTTTAAATTATTCATATTAATATTTTTAATAATAATTAAAAAAGAGATAGAAGAAAGAAATTAAAGAAAATAATTATATTATTTTTAAAAAATATGATAATTTTTTTAATTTAATTAAATATATCATATTTTTAAAATTGAAGGAGTAATATAATTATTTTATTTCTCTCTCCTACATTTTTTTTAATACTCTTTGATATTGATACTACCGGATTGTACGTGTGTAACAAGTAGTACAACAACACACCAGGTCTAAAATAATCATATAATAATATGGATAAACATTTTTTGCCCTAAAGAAAAATTGTTAGATAATCTAGCTGTAATTATGTAATTGAGTTAGATAAAGGAGGTTCTCAGAGTGTATACAAAATTCCTATATATATATATATATATTGTGATCCTTATAGGACAATCACTGTACAAAACGAGAGATTCACACTAGAACTACCTCTTGATCTTGAACATGCTTCTTCTTCTGAATCCCTTTAATGTGTGCAACGTAAAGATCAGTTCCATGCGAATCGTAATCGGGAAGTCTCTGTCTCCGGCCACCTTCCGACATGCTCCTCACAAATTCCACAAATTGCCGCCAATTCTGTTCTTCGAACAATCTCTTGTTCATCCTCAGATACGTGAACGACACCAATCCATTCCCGCAATCCAATCTGCTAGTTTCCATTACCTGGCCGTACCCATCCCAGTCGTATCTCTCTAACGCGTTCTCGCCGGCGAGTTGCACTCTCGCCGTCCTTGTCGCCATCTTCACCTGACGAACCAGTCCCTCCGGTGAGCAACCCGCGTGATGGGGTTGCTGTGAATCTTTCATCTCCATGCACGTGAAGTTGAAGATCGCTCCGTGTTTCGCTACCATTTGTGCGATGGGTAGGTAGCCGTCGCGGAATCTAGTGTTGTAGTACCCGGCTGTTAGCTCTGCGGCGTGTGATCTTGTGTTGTAATGCCAATGGATTCCGGCGATTTTGGCTGAGAGTTTCGCTCCGGTGGATTGGAATATCAGGCTAGCGGATTCGAGAATCCTGTCACCGTGTTCGATCAATTTGTCGGAGTACCAGTTGAGGAAGAAGCTTCCGTAATCGGAGTTCCATGTTCCTTCACGCTTGAAGAATCCAGTGTCTTCCGGGAATTGATTGTATTGGCCGGAATCGTGGGGACCACTTCTCCCCCAATCTCTATTGCCTATCGCTTCCGCCGCTGCTTCCAACGACGCCCTCATATACTGTATCGTCGTCAGAATTCACAATTCAGAAATCAAAAGTTCAAAACACAATTCATTAACCTTCTTTTTATGAAACAGAATGAGTTTTATTATCGTACCTTGTCGTAACACTGGAATTCCCCAATTCCAGGAAACTTCCAAGTTCCATTGCTTTCTGGATAAGATGGATATCTGAGTTCACCACAAGGACCCATCCCTACTTGAATTTCCTGTATACCACAAAATACAACTTGGTTATTAAACTAAACCTCAAAAACGTAATTTCATTGTTCTTCATCATCATCATCATCATCATCAAATTCTTACTTGGATAACACTGCCCAGGTAATCTCTGAATCTGTCTCTGAAACTAGTCATGAAGTCAGAGTAAACCTGAAGAGGCGTTCTTCCTCTAAGAACAGGAATCAAATCACACCCCAAAGAAATATACTCAGGATTTCTCCTCCCAGATCTGTCTGTGTAAACCAGGTCAGGATTCTTGCTGATTTCTTCAAGCACCCATGGAGGTAGAGGAATACTGATAATTCAAACACAAATAAAAATTGTTAGAAAGAAACAGAGAGAATGTAACTTGAAACTATATGTGTGTGTGTGGGTGTGTGTATATGTATACCTGCAGGAGTCGCCGACGTTTCCTCCACATTGATGGAATGACATGACGATTTGAAGCTTTAATCCATGTTTCTGAACCATGTGAACAAGTTCAGCGTAGGCTTCCCAGTTATATTTCTGAGGGCCATCTTTTTCAACTAAACCCCACCAAGCGTCCACCATTACTCCTTCAACTCCTGCATTTTTCAGAGCCATGAGACTTGCGTTCATGGCTCGTGCTTTATTCAGAGTTCCTCCCATCGTCACTGTGTCTAATGGCAGCATCACGAACACCGGCACTTTCATCGACTGGTCGTGCTTATGAGGAGTCACCAATGGCGGATGATGCAGCTCCAACTCCACCGCAGTGTTGCCGGTGGTTCCGCCGGAGACAGCTGGGACATGGCTTGATCTGAGACGGAGTGATGACGGTGGTGGTTTGATTCTTGCAAAGCAAACTGTGGAAGAAGATGAGTAATCGTCGGAAGGTTTGGGAACTTGGGTTTCTATTCGGGAGAACAAGGAATTTGAAGAACGAAGTGTTAAAGCCATCTTTTCTGTTTCCTTTTTGCTTTCTGTGTTTCTCTGGTTGTAATTGAAGATGAATGGAGGAAGGAAATATATGAATGAATTAGGATTTGGTGGAATTTATAGGGAAGGATGAAGTTGACATGGTTGAAAAGCGAAAAGTGCAAAAAAGAAAAAAGAAAAAAGCAAAAACGAGTTGGCTCCCCACTTGACACAGAACGTATGAAGATTACGTGTTTCCACATTGACCCTTGCATGGTTGGTTCCACATCAGCCATTCTTATCTAATAAATCGAACTTAGGCCTCTTCTCTTCTCCGATTGGTCCTTCAGTTTGTTTGATGTGGGACCCCCTGCCGTACTTTTTTGAAGCATCCTCCTTCATTAATTTTTCTCAAATCTGAATTTGCATACCCGAGAGCCAAATCATGTGACCATGCTTCAAGAAGCTGATACATTTTATTTCATCACCATTTTTCTGATGCTTAATCCATATATATATATATATATATTCTAATATTCTATAATCTGGTTGTCGCATATTCTGGACCCACCAGGTTTTCTTGTAAATGTTTGTTTCCCGCCGCATGTTGGAGCAAAAAGAAAAAAAAATTAATATGAAAGATTTTAATTAGGTTATTATAGTTTTTTTTATTAAGTTCTCAGTAATCTCTTCAATTATAGGTATTAGTAAAAAGAAACTGACCCATGAGGTGGCTTAACTCAAAACACATGTAGAATAAATTATGAAAATAATATTTTTTATTAGATTAATACTATTTTTTACCCTCAAATTTATATTAATTTTAGTTTTAATCTTTCAAGGATAAAATAGTTTAAATTCTTAGAAATTAAATAGACTAATATTTTATATAAAAAAAAATTGAAGAGCTATCAAAATCTATTATTCAAAATTTATGAAATAATAATCAAAATAAAGGTAAATTTAAAGAACTAAAAACTATATTAACTTTTCTTTTATTTTGATAATAAATAGATTTTGGTCCATCATTTTATTATTTTAAAAAACTTCTTCTTTATTTTGTATTTTGTGAAAACGTATATATGGCTTGATAGACATCCACATCATCTCTAGTTAATCGATTATGAGTATAAAAACTAATAATTATAACTAATGAGGAAGTTATAAGTACATGATAAAAAGGAAAAGAAATATATAAAAGGTTTAATTAAAAAAATAAAATTAAAGAAAGGAAGGAAGCCTTTATGGGAAGATGAGTTCATCCAATTAGGGAAACTTCTGCCATTAATTGGAATGAAGGAGCTGTATTTTGATTGGTGGCATGATAAATAATGAGTGGGTTTTGTAAAGCCAAGAAATATGGACAGTAGAGAGAAACCCCACCAAGTGAGCAAGAATGACTCTGATTTCTGCATATCCTACAAATAAAACTTAGTTTTCGTGGTCGAAATTAAAAGATTCTATTGGCTCTCGTCCAATTGGCTCTTTAGATAAGAAAGGAGGCTACAGGCAAAGGTTCTCTTTAGCGGAAGACAACCTGTGGCTCTAAGCAACTCTTTGGTTTTCATTAATAATAATATTCTTGGACTATTTCTTTCAACACGTTTTTGAACATTCTAATAATCCATTTCTTATGAGTAACTATTCAAATTTAGCTGTTTCCTAGGTGACACACCGATTCTACACTCTCCTTCAAGATAAGGTTTTGAAGCTTCTTTTGTCATCCACCAAGAAATTTCCATATTTCTTTACAAGATTAATTTAGGAGAACCTTGTTGTCCTCCCTAATTCAAGTTTAACAAATGAATCGATATTCTTTTATATTTAATATATGATATATTAATTAATTTTATTATATTAAATATTTTTAATTTTATCTCTTTATTTCTTATATGATTGTTATTAAAGGAGTATTAATAGAAATAATTTAAAAAATTAATAAATATAAAAAATCTATCATATATTTTAAATAAAGATTAATTTTTTAATTAAATCTTATATTAAAAATGAGAGGAATATAAAATCTAATTTTATTAACTTCTATCCCTATCAACTCCCACGTTATTTTTTTCCCCTATTGATCATATTAGTCAAAATGACCGTTTGATTTATGGTAGAATTAATTATAATGAGGTCCCAAACAATTACTTGATTACCTTAAAATTTTAATGATAACTGATCATAAACTAACAATGATAAGTTTTCATATATAAATTAATAATAAATTTTATATTATTTAGGATTTTTTAATAATTAAAATTTTTATTTGATACTAAATTATAAGACCATATTTTACCTGTAAAACTTATCATACGTTTCTATATATATATATATATGTATATGTATGTATGTATGTATATATTCACTTTAGTATGTCTACGAAGCTTATTTCTCTAACTAGAAAAAAGATTCATTTTTTTTCAAGTGGTTGATGTTTGATGGTTTGGAGCTTAGTGAAGGGGAGGTGCCATTATATTAAGCTTAGGTTTGTCCACGTGATTGATTTGCCTACCAATTACAAATTTTGTGGGGGAAATCAGATCTTATCTTTCTGTTTCTCTCTTTCCTTCTCATAAATATGAAATAATAATAATAAAGAAAAAACTCAATTCAGTAGCAACAAAACATGAGAAGGGACTTGCAAACACGTGGACCTTATTAATCCTTGGTATTATGTTTCATAATATTCAATAATAATTAATAACTAATTCGCAATTTGTTTAATCATCTTATTAGGAAGGGTGCAATTGACACGTGTACCCATTTGCATTCATGCCACGTCGTTCATACTCGTGTAGAGAAATGCTTGGCTAACACTTTTACACAAAATTTCATAAATTAATTAATGTCATAATGTGGAGAAATGAGAAAGATTGTTTTACTCATTATTTTAGGCAATGGATTGTGTGTCACAAATTTAAAAATGGAGAAAAAAAAAGTCTTCTCACCCCGGAAATGAACACCATACTTTCAAAAAATTATGAATTTTGATTATGAAAGAATTTAAATTTTTTTTGAGTGTATTTGGTTTTTAGTTTGCTAAATTTTTCGCCAAAAGTCCATTTATATTTGAATATTTTTAAGAATTTAATTTAATAAATTAAATTTTGTTTGGATGAGATAAATCAAAAATAATTTTAAATGTGTAATTATTGAAAAGGGGCTTAAGTTTGATTATATATATTATCAAATATTTAAGTTGGATATGATGATGTTAGATATGGTTTGTTTGGATAAAAATATATAAATGTTTGTGTATTTTAAATAAAAATAAAATTATTTTAAATTGAATGAGCTTTAATCGTTTAAGTATAAAATCTTGAGTCTAAATATATATTAAATGTATAAAATATTTTTAAAAAATTACTTTTAATTATATTTAATAATATTTAAATACGACTAAGTCAGTTAATATGGGAACAAAGGGCCATCATGCTCTCTAATTAATGCCCAAAACTCCATTCTTCAAACTCAAAAAGTAGCAGCCACCTTGCATTTTACAATTGCTGAATTGACTTTTGAAAATTAACATTTTGTAACAAAATATTGGTTGACTAAGAGTTCATCCTCTTAAACAACTTTTGGGTGTTTAATTTGGATGTGGTATCCAAACACTCACTTGAAGGAGAATTAATAAAATACTCTTTCAATCCATAATGATTGATTGGTCGGCAACATAAAATTATAAAGTTATGATATAAAGATTTATGTGTGTAGAGCGCTTTAAAGAAGATAATACAACTTTAACTTTTAATAAGTATATTTATATGTGAGGTAAAAATTTATTATGCTTTAAATTTTAAAAGAAATTAGTTCTAAACCTAAAATAATTTAGAGATAATTTTAATTAAATAAAAAAATTATATCTAAAGGTATATTTTCATTTTGATAGATCGTCATGGCTCAACTTATCTAATTTTTATATAGGAAAAACCTCTTTCAAACAATTATTTTGAAGCAGAATAGTATGCTATATATATAAGTTTAAAATAAAATTGACTTGATATTTTGGATTCAAAAAAGTTATACTTAAATTAGATATAAAAAATTTAGACGATATATTATTGGCAAATAATTTAGGTAACACTTATAGCTTAATGTTCTTATAAATCCCGAATATGATGAGAATGAATTGGGATATATGAGTTTATCATATCTCCAAAGAAAAGAAACAAAGTTGTTAATACTCTAATTAAAAAGGGGTAGACAAACTCTACTCTTTTGGAAGTGTGTCCATCTAATCCGTAGACTCTAGTTGATCAAGATTGTATGGGATTGAATTCCCCTCTAGTTTAGTTAGTTTTGTTTTAGGCTGCTAGCCTCTTCCTTTGGATGTATATATAAAAACAATCTCACCATTTGTATTGATTAACAGATACAAAAACTTTGACCAATTTGGGCTTGTTTGGTATTTTAGTATCCTTCTTTTGGGATTTTTATAGGTAATTAATTAATTGGGTTACCAACGGGAGTTAGTCTGAGTTGTAAGCGACTCAATATCATTTAAATGAGGTCTTGAGTTTAAACCTTGGCGGATGCAGAAAATTCATGTTAGAAGACTCATCAACTATAACCAGATATACGATGCGGGTCAGATTTGGATATAGTCGGGGTAAAACTCTAATAAATCCGATGGGCAACTAAAAAAAATTAATTGGGGTTAATATGTAAAATAAGTTTGTTATATTTGATATGCATTGTATACTCCCTCCCCTTCCATTGGGTAGATAGTTTGGCAGGGCATCGTAAGCAATTCAATATGGATTAGAGCTCTATCTGTCATTGTCCCACTTTCATATTCTATCTCCCACTCTTAGATATTTAACAATATCGCATAACAAGATTCTGAAACGATTCCCACCAAAATATTCCCCATAACCAAAAGTGAATCTTCTTCACCAATCTTTATAATTGAAGTTACATATGTTACTAGATTTATAGAAAAGCTATAGAAATCCACACTTTTTATAACCCTGCTTTTTCCCTTAAATTTACACTATTCCTTATTTATGTAAATACAAGGAGCCTAATTTTACTGATATTTTACATGAGATGAATGAGATTCTTGTGAAATTTTAGTGAAATTAAGTTAGAGAGCAATTTGTATAGATTATCTGTTATTTTAGGAGAGATTATCTACATAAGTTCTACATCATAAAATATTAAAAAACAAAATATACGTAATCAAATCAACCTTTTTTAAAAAATTGTGATTCTAAAAAAATCATCACCATCAAGATCAACATAAAAGATTTTTTTTTGTTTAATAATTTTTGGAATGGAGTTAAGTTCTCATATGATCTAAAGGTAGGGTAAAATTTCTTTTCTTTCTAGATAACACTAATATTAGGTCGGGTAAACTGTCTATTGGGTAAACTGTCTATTATCCTCATATATAAACTTAAATACCTAAAAGTTAGGATATCTTCCTTAGATTAATATATATAAAAAAAAAGTAAATCTTTAGCAAGGCTGTATCATTCCTTTTTTTTTTTTGGTATCATTCATATCACATTTGATGTGATATACGGGCCCAAATCAAGTCAAAAGATCAAGCCCATTAAAGATTGAAAACAGTGTAGGGCTTGGGTCATTGTGAATAAACTTTTTGGGCTTAGCTCATTATGATTAATCAGTTTTCGGCCTGACCTATTTATAATATAATTTTATTTGGTACAAAAATTTTTAGAAAGGGATTGAGTTCATTCACGATCCAATGGTAGGGTGAAGTTTCCCTTCCTCCTATATGATATCAATATTGGGCAGGGTGAACTGTCTATTATCTTTAGGCGTAAACCTATGCACCTAAGAGTTAGGATGCCTCTCCAAGCGTCGCGACTATAATCACAACAAAGTGGTACTCTTAGGAATCGAACACGTTCTAAATAATAACATATCTTACTCCTTTACTAATTAAACCTATAGACCGTAGATTATTTATAATATAATTTGAAAAGATTGATAATCCTTTTTTAAAAATTTTATAACTAAAAAAAAAAAGAAGAGAGATTGATAACCCAAAGCTACTTTCGTTTCCAATATCATTTAAAACATAAAAAAAAAAAAAAAGATTTCGTTTCCAATAAGCCCAACATTCTTCTAAAAATTTTTGTATAAAAAAAACACCCGTATGGTGGTTGTCAACTCGTCTCCTGCGTCCCGATCTGCCTTGTGCACGAATCCAGGACTGCGAAGCTCCGGGCGATGAAATTAAAAATAATTTAAATAAAAAGGGTCACAATTTGCTTTTCTCAGAAGCCGAGGAAAGGAAAAGAAAGAGCTAGCGAATTAGCACACTCTCGCTGCCCCGATTCGAAGAACGGAGTAGCAGTTATGACGACAGCTTCGCCGGCAACTAACAACAGTAGCAGCAATGCGATCTCGAGTGCCGCTACAACAACCCCTTCCAAGCCTACAACCCTGGCTACCGCTACTGGCTCGAGCCATCGTACGGACGTCGCTCCTAAATCCCAACGTGGACAGAATAAGCCCAAGTGCAGACAGTGTGGCAATGTTGCTCGTTCTAGGTAAACCTTCTCCTCAATTTTCATTCTTCATTTTCCTTGTTTCCAGGAATTCCTTTGTCTATTTGATATATGCGTTACACTCTTTTCCTGTTAATTTCCGGAAGAGAGAAAGTCTCTTTAGTTTCGTGGCTTTGCTTATGTCCAAATTTCGGTCTTGGGGTAGTTTGTTTCTGAGTTTGAAACTTTAGAGCTGGTGTAACGTCGATTGAACAATAAAGTCTGACTAGATTATATGAAATATGCACACAAACTTGCCTGATGACTAGTGGGCAACGATGTATAATAAAGAGCTTATGGTTCTGTTGCATAATTCAAATTTTTGTGCCAGGGTGAAAAGTAATTGGGAAACTACAGGGGTTTTCATTTATTTTATTCAAGGGTCACAAATTCTGCATTTGATTCTTATATCGGATCTTCAGATTGGAATTTGATCTAGAGAAAACTTTTGACCGTGCAAATCGGAGTATTCTTGTTTAACGTTTCATACTTATGGGTCCAGAGCATGTTATAACTAATTCCTCTAAGTCTCCAGTGGGGTTAATATCTTGAATTTGATGCAGAGGAAATTTTGACTCATTGAGTCAGGAGTAATTTGATATATGAAACGATATGTATTTATTACTGAAAGTATAGTGTAGGTAATGGTTGGAGGAAGTATTTCCAAATCCACAAGTCCTCTAGGTCATATAAAAATGTTTGGGCCACAAAGGATGAATTTCCTAATATGGTTCCGTTTTCATTGAGTAGATGCCTGGTGTTGATTGAATATTTCTCTGTTGAACTATGCCGTTGATAGCATGCTTGAGTTGGTTAGCCCGTCCTCATTTTTATCCTTGATAAGTGAAAAAGTCGAGTTGGATACTGGTTATTTGACTTTAAGCACTACTAAGAATCAATTTTTATGTATTGTGCATAGCTGTCTCGTAAATACATAATGAACTGATCTCTGAACTTCTAGAGAAAGGCGAGAGACAACTTTGGAAATCTGAATCATACTGTACATTGATATTAAATCTCATTCTTGTTCTATGTTTTTGTTTTATGAGTTTAATTAACACTGTAGGTGTCCATATAAAATCATACTATCATCAAAGTTACAATTCATTCTTTTTATGGCATTTTTTGAGTTTTAATTAATTCTGTAGGTGTCCATATGAACAATGCAAGAGTTGCTGTTCAAAAAATCAAAATCCTTGTCATATTCATGGTATGGTGAATTTTCAAACGCTTTGCTTCATAAGTTTATATTTTATTTATGAACCTGATTTTGGATTTTGATTCTTTGAAATCAGTATATCATCCCGAGGTTTCTCATTAGTGTTAAAATTATATGTTAATGGATATATCTAATTTTTACTTGGCTTATTAGTGAGATGGAAATAATATAATTTTTATTATAAAGATGCTAACAATTGCCTGCTTTTGATGTAGCCCTTGGTGTCTCTGCTATTACCTTATTTTGATAAGATTCTGAAGTGATAGTAGACCTCCAATCACCGTGCCTCTGTTCATAAGTGATAGGGCTTCAAGCTCATCTCATTTACAAAACATCTCTCCTCAATGGTAGATATAAAATGGGTTACTTCATATTTTACACCTATTATCTAGAATTATGGAGACTAGGATATTCTTGTTAAATTTGCACGGTTGTATTAGATAGCACCCAGATATATGCAGATAACCCAATCTGCCTTGTCACGATAGACAATTTTGGCAGCCATGATTAGATTCCATTTGTATTGAAGGAATAACAAAGTAGAAGCCCTTCAGACTTGTGGAATTATGAATTCAATTTACTTTCCTACACAACAAGAACATGAAATACGAAGCAAGTTAAAAGTGATTTTGCTGTTGGTAGAGTGAGAAGTTCTGTTTACTTTGTGTAATGTGTTTATAAGTTTTTCCAATTATTGTTAACATAACAAAATTTTATGTTGTTTGCTTTTCCATGTGGTTGGTAAATGCAGTATTAAAAGCAAATCCAAGTCATTCTGAGAAGACACTGGCTTCTGCTGCTGCTGCGCTTGATCAGCAATCCTCAGAACCATCTCAATCCGGGTAGGTAATGAGTAATGACGACGCCCCCCCCCCCCCCCAACACACAAAAAAAAAAGTTTCTATGCATCGTCGTAGTCTAATATTTCTTAAAACTTTAGCCCTTGAAAAAATGATCAGAAGGGATATTGGTGAGAAAAATATAAGCTTGTTCCCCCCCTTAGAACAGCATTACTATTTAGCTGTAAACATGGCTGGATTCTGCAGTCCCGAGAGTTTGTTCAATTTTCATCTAACATTATTCAGTAACTGTTCTAAATAAATTGAGACCAGTTTTAAACCTCTAAAATTACCTGGCTTTAGTTCACTGGAAGAGGTTATAACTTCAGAGTTCCTTTTGAATTCGAGTATGTTTTTCTTACCTAGTTTCTAGTGATTTCATTGATTCATTCACTGGATCATGGGCTGTATAATTTACATTAAGCATCTTTCAGGTTCTTTTTCTTGTTTTGAACTGGTTGTTATCTTTCGTCTCTTAATGTAATTCAGGAATGTTAGTAGAGCTGCATCACTTCGACAACTTTCCAACAGTTTTGCCCAGTTCAATAATTTGCACGTCTCACTTCGATCAAGGAAGCCACTAACTAGAAAGGTGCACAGATAAACTAATGCTTGTTTTAGATTAATTTGTTCTGTGTAGCTGTATAATTTTGGGAATTGTCACAGGATGCTGCAGTTATCAATGAATGGAGACTTTCCAAGTTAAAGGAGTACAGGGAGAGAAACATTGAAGTGGAAAATGAAGCTTTTGACCGATATATGCAGAACGTAGATTTACTGAAGGAAGTATTGCTTGTAGAGTCTATGAAGGACAATGCGCCCTCTATATCAGACTCTAATCAAATTTCAATGGAGAACGACAATGAAACAGTGATTCAGAAGCTGAAGTTGCAGCTAAGGTCAAGCTCAATCGGAAGTGATCGAATGAGAACGCGGATACAACAAATTGTGGATGAGGGATTAAAGAAAGCTCAAAAGTGGGCTTTAGATGGTCACAACAATGAATCAATTGATGAAGAAGAACCTAATCAAGATTCAAAAAGGGTCAGGACAGAAAGGCTATCAGTTATAAGTGATCTTATAGATAAAATCAATAGAGCCCGAAATGAGGAGGATCTGAAATCATGCCAGGAGATGAAGTCACAAATTTTCAATTCTGACAAAGGCACTTGCACAAGGGAACTTGAAGACAATGAAACGCCAAAGAATCAAACTGATGAAAGTGATACAGCACCCGTAAAAGAAATAGACTATTCTCTACCTAAATTGGTTGCCACTGCTGAAATTGATCAAGAAACTCTTGGCATCATAGACAAGCACTTTTCTTCTCTTGAGCATGTGGAGAAGTTATGACTTGTGAGGCAATATTTCTGAATAGTTAGGCGTTAGCTTCTAGTTTCTGATAGGAGTAGACACCCGAATGTTGTTGTATAATTGCATTGCCGCGCAACACCCCCCCCCCAACCCCCACACCAACACACACAAAAAAAGTGTTGCTGTATTAAACTGCATCATGATATGATATTATGATTAGAGTAGGCAAAATCCTATTAAGTTATTTGTTTCTTTATCTTTTTTGCACTACCTGCCCAAAGAAATGTTGTTCACTAATGACAACAACTGTGTCATGGGCTGTATTACAATCACTTGTAAACTGATCTGTGGGTACTTTTTGCCCAAGCTAATTGCTTTAGTTGCCATGTCTTGAATTGAGAACTATGATCATTTAGTTATTTTGTTACAGGCAGTTTTGTTTAAGAAGTCAAATTGCCCAGAAAATTATTTGATTCATTTGAGTTGATCTGAAAGCACAGGCACCAAGTTTGACCATGTATAGCAAAATGGTGGTGGTCTCAGTTGAAACCTGAAGGTAATGTCAGAACTCAGAATAGCTCCATCTCCATTTCAAAGCTTCTCTGAATTGAATTTGACTTTTGAAAGGAACAGATCAAAGGTTGTTGGTTGGCTGGCATGAGTCATGGAAGGAAGGAAGATGATGGTGGTGGGTGGGACTATGCCCTCATAAAGATTATGTAAAAAAGCAGCCCGTACATATTCCTGCCCTCTGGATTACTGTGATCCCCACTCTTTCAACTGAAGAGAGAAAGAAACCCTCTTTGGAATATGTGCTCTGTGCTCTTTCCCTTGTATCCTTTTTCTTTCTTTATATCTCCCTTTTTCCAGGCAACCAAACAAAATTACACAAGAGTTCCAGTAAATTCTAGTCTCAATGGGGTGTACCCTACCACTTGATTATATACATTAACCTATCTTTTAATCAGGGACTTGTATTATTATTATTATAATTTATAGCTTTGATTCCAAAGGGACACACACACACACCTACCTTGTGACAGATAAATTCCATCTAAAATAATAAGCAATATAGGCAATAAAGAGACGGATCTTCATCCAACTACGTAAATTGACAAATAAATCAACTAAATTAGTACTCCCAAAACAATCACAGCAAAAGTTTTCCCAGATAATGTCTTATTTCTCGAAATGGGTTAAGCTATACGTTAGAAAATGAAGAGGTATGCAGAGAGAGTGAGGACCGAGAAATAAAAATTGAAAAGGATGAGATTACATGAGAATCCATGAAAAAGAGTGTTTGCATTGAGATTGGTTAGATTTAAAAATTACTAAAATCAAAACAACAACAGACTACTCCCTCCCATCCATTATATGGCGTCCTTTAAAAAGTGTTTTTAATCTTTTTTATAAGGCATCTTATACTTTTAATAAATATTAAATATATATATTTAATAAAAATAGTGAAAAAGAATAAAAAATTAATAATATTGGAGTTTAGTAAAAATAACGTTAAAAATTACCTAAATTTTATAATAAATTTAATACTTCTAACTTTTTCACTAGTGTGTGTGAATTAATTAAATATAATTTATATTTAAGATTTAAAAGAATAGTATCGATACATACCAAGAGGGAGGGAAGGAAGGGGGGATTTTTTTTTAATTATAGAGGCATGCTTTGGCAAAAAAAATAAATTAAAAAGGCATGTACTGTTAGCTTGAGGCAAGATCAAACCTTTAACCTCATATTTACAAATGAGTTTTTATACCACAAAACTAAACTATAAGGTCTTTAATAAGGAGCAACAGATTTTGAAATTTGAAATGATACATCGCCTTAGCTTATAGCTATAGGGAGTGTCTCGGGCAAAAGGCTAGGTGTTTATTGGATCACATGAAGTCCAATAATATATGTTTTGTTTTGTTTTTGAGTAAAACATTATTGACTCCTCAATGCACCAGAGAGACTTTGCAATCTACTCCTCCCAAAGCTTCAGATCTGCTTCTTCATTAATAGTTTCACATCACTCCTCCTCCTCTATTTTCCTCATTTCTCAGCTCCTTCTTTAACATTTTCTCAAAAATTTCATTTGTTGTTTTCCTTGTTGCCTGCTGTTGTTTTCCTGTGTGGTTTTACAATTCATCGTCTTTCTACTAAAACTTTTGATTTTTGTGTTCCTGCCCTCTCTGGATTACTGTGATCCCCACTCTTTCAACTGAGAGAAAGAGAGAAAGAAACCCTCTTTGGAATATGTGCTCTGTGCTCTTTCCCTTGTATCCTTTTTCTTTCTTTATATCTCCCTTTTTCCAGGCAACCAAACAAAATTACACATGAGAGTTCCAGTAAATTCTAGTCTCAATGGGGTATACCCTACCACTTGATTATATGCATTAACTTATCTTTTAATCAGGGACTTGTATTATTATTATTATTATTTATTTATAGCTTTGATTCCAAAGGGACACACACACACACACCTAACTTGTGACAGATAAATTCCATCTGATATCTGTATAAAATCCATCTCCTTGAAGCCTTTCCTTCCATCACGCCATTAAAGATTTTTGTGGGTTTCTTTCTTAATGGACAAAGCCCTTATCTTTTCTTTGCTTTATTCTCTTGCATTACCACCAACTACTACTTTCTTGGTGGGTATGAAACTTTCAAGCACATTTTCCTGTTGAAACATAGACTGTTGTCCATACTTGTATGTTTGAATGAATGGCTGCTGATTTATTTATTAAAGTTTAAACCTGTTATCACGCCTAGTGTTTGTGATCCTCAACCCCTTTGATCATTATAATGATTCTCTATAATGTGATTTATCAATTAATTAAACAATTAAAAGAAGAGCCTACCTAAGGTGGGAATATGGTGTCATCATATAATCAATCCCAAATCTGACTTTGAGTATATGCAAAGACACACGCACGCTAACACACTAATTTCTTCTGAACTCTTTTTTGATGGTAATAAACGAAATAAATTGAAAATCCCCATAGGCCATAGCAAATCACTTTCAACTTTATAGGACATTAATGTATCTTTCGTGCCATGCATCTGGAAGTAATGAGAATTCGCCAAAGTATAGCGTTTGGTTGAGGCCAAAAGTCTATCATTGTGTTGGTGATGTGATGAGGATGGGGGAAAAGCCAAGAATGCCACATGGAAATGGTGATTGATCTTTGCATTTTGGCTACTTAAATATGGGGTTTAAGCTAAATTTCGTGTAAATGCAGGAAACTTCTTTAGAAGAATTACCTTAATTAATTATACTCGATAATACTTAAATTTGACTTAGTGGGTGTTTGATTTAAAACAAAATCATAATTTTAAAAGGGTTTTTAACTTAAATCATAGTTTTATAAAATTTTTAAACAAACAGTCTTTTTAGTCTATAAGTACTTCTAGCCTAAACTATAATTTCATATAAGTTTGTAGAAATAACTTCTGAATTTTAAAAAAATACTTATGGGCATAAAAGACCATTTTACTCATGCTTTTCTAACACACTATCTCTCCTCTCTCTACACCTCGTCCTCTCTCCTTCACATATCTCAATCTCGGTCAAACATTCACTGTTGTCGCTAGACTTTCGTCGCTGTCATTGTTTGTAGGTCTCGTGGAGGCTGTTGCCGTCGTCGTTGAAGCTTTCTTCACTTAAGGTATGATAGAGATGCTCGTCATCGCTGAGGTTTGGAATCAACAAGGGAAGAAGAGGAAGAAGATGAACAGTGACATCACAGAGAGGATAGCAAAGATGGGACGTGAGATGTTGATGTGAACAATGATGGACAATAATTATTTTTTTCATCTCATACTTTTTTTATTAATTTCTTTTTTTATTAATTTACTAATAATAAAAATTATTATAATAATAACCATCTAAACACTCATTTATTTATAACTATTTTTTTCTTAAACTCTTCTCCATAAAAGCTTATCCAACAACACTTTAAAATCAATTTTTTCTATAAGGTATTTTCCAAAAATCAATTCAAACGGCCCCTAATCATATAATTATATCAAAATAAAATAAAATCCCTAATTATTGGGTTTGTTTAATGAGGAGGTAGTAAACATCATTTTCTGGGACGGATTGGGTATTTAGAAACCCACTCTTGAAAAGTGGGGAGATGCATGTGTATGCGCAGCCAATTAAGAATAAGGAAATGTTTGGTCATTGGAATCATGGGTTTTTTGTGTGATTGTGAAACTGATTAAGATGCCACTTCTATGCATTTACAGGTTCTTGGACTGTGCCGTCCAACCAAAGCTTTTATTTAATGCCAAGGAAGAAAAGGAAAATAAACTATTACCCCTTCCTAACTACTATACCCTTTTGCCATTACCCCTATTTTATCACTTTGCTTCTACAGGTAAATCCCTTGTATTTTATTATCACATACTAAATCAAGGAATTTATTAAATTGATAAAACCTCTACTTAAAAATTAAAAATTATCCCATTACCCTCCAAGTTTCATATATTCTATAGGGATAAAATTAAAAAAATATATTATTAATTATCCCACAAAATACTTCTACTTAAAACTAAACTTTTTTTTTTCTATTAATGACTTCTATTAATTACTCTACAAAATGACTTGAACATAGTGGTGATCTTTAATGTATGGTTGTGAATGCATACGGTTAGTTGATAAATATAATAAGTCTTATCCTATTAAGATGAGGAATACAAATCATGGTACCCAGCAATGGGGAGAGGAATTAAAATGGGTGAATAAAATTGAGCTAAAATTATTAAATGAGGGATACCATTGTCTCCCTCAATTAATAATTTTTTCCATATTATCATTATTAATTAATTTTATAATTCTTTTCACTCTCTTTTCCACCATAGACTTTATTGGTTCATTCACAACCATAGACTAAAGATTATATGCACTA
This sequence comes from Leucaena leucocephala, assembly GCA_037074615.1. Taxonomy (NCBI): domain Eukaryota; kingdom Viridiplantae; phylum Streptophyta; class Magnoliopsida; order Fabales; family Fabaceae; genus Leucaena; species Leucaena leucocephala. The sequence goes on along the minus strand of CM073567.1, from coordinate 2,426,869 downwards.
TGCATCCACCCGAGTTAATTAGAGTCAATTCAAAAGCAATATCAAATATATTAAACGTGTTTTAAAAATGTTAGGCAGGCCTTGTATAGGATAATCAAATGGAGGTTAAGATGTAATATTCAAGAGAAATTAGAGACGTGCCCATTTATTAATTACCCTCTTTAGACATCTTAACTCTCGGTTTATATACAGTTTTAACCCCCTAAGTTTTACAATAAGAAAAATAATATTTTCAATTCAAAATTATATACAGTTTTAACCCCCTAAGTTTTATCTCCTTGATATTATTTATAAGGCAGAGAAATTTTTTTATCCTATTTATAAGTTACAGGATTAAATTTTCTATATGAATATACTATTTAACTCATAATTTATTGTTCTCTATACTTTTATGTTACTGGAAAAGGTATCTATTATATATATGGGGTAAAGTTAAAAAGTTATTACTTTTCATATTCTTAATATAAAATATATTTTGTAGTGTAATTTATACTATAAAATATATTTTATATTAAGTATTAAGATCATAGATTTTAAGATGTAATTAATGAGATTTAATATTTTTTTAATTTTTTTATAATTATGATGAATAAAAGGAGTGTCATTAAGCTTTTATAAAAAAAGAGTAATATTTTGTATTTTAGTTAAAGAATTCAACAATAAATCAAATAATTATATAATTAACTATCTAATTTAAATTTTGTACAAATTAAGACAACATTTTGAAGAATCCAGATGAATTAAAAAGGAGAAAAAAATCACACACACACATATTCAAAACAATCAAGCACATCTCATCATATTAAATGGTCCCTACCGATCTAATAAATCCATGAATAGTTGCAAATTATCCCCTCTAAACGACCACACATGTTTTGTAAAGAGAGTGGCTGGCTTAATTAATGATTAAAAAGAGTGTTAATCAAAGGAGGAATTCATTAACACGGTGGAATTATATATGATGTGGGATTAATTAGTCAAAGGAGGCAGGTTCTAATAATTAATTAAAATTTGAAAACCTCATCATCATCAATTATATATATACAAACACAACAAATTAGTCACAAAGCATGAGATGAGAATAGTTCAAATCAATCATGCTTCAATTCAATTCAACCACTTCAAATCGTAGACACTAATCTCTACAATAATAATAATAATTAATAATAATATATAGACGATAATAATGGCACGATTGAATCCAATTCCATATGTCCCTTTTCACCCTTTCTTTTGGGCCATATTATCTTAACTTTATATTTTCGAATCTATAATAATAATAATTTAATGAAACAAAGTAACAAACAGTTAAATTAAATTGAGGAGTCATTTATATTACTTGGAGGAGGAGGAGCCATTTATATTACTTAGATGTATACGCCAAAGAAATTAACTGGTAATCTTAATATCAATTTGATCTTATCAATCTCTAGATTGTTTGTAATCAAGTTGATGTGGTTGTATACACACACACATATATATATAGTGACATATTTGGTTTGTGGACTTTATATATTCATACGTACATACCACTTTGTCCTACTTATAGAGAAGATAATTTTTTTTTATCTTATTTATTAGTCAGTTTATTAAATTTTTCATATAAATATAATAATTTTATATTTTATTTATTATTATATTGACTTTATTTTTATGAAGTATAATGTATATTAAATATAGATAAATTAAAATTGTTAAATTTTAAGGTAGAGATAATAATTTTTTTTTAAATCTGTATAAGATATATTAAAAATGACTTATAAATAGATATGATTATAAAAAAGTTAAAGTGTTTTCACACGTAGCTAAGAAATCATCCTCAATTTTGATATTTTCAAACTATTTTTTTTCCTTTTAGGTAGCCTCTTGGAATCTTTAATTCCATTAATTATTAAATTAAACATACTATTACAAATATTTTTATATATATGGATGCCCATATATTTTCTACCTTTTGAGATTTCTTTTAGGATTTCTTCTTTCCTTTATGCCATAAAGCTATAACTTCCTCAATGAATGACTTGAGAGGGGTTTCTTGTAGTTAATGATATTTTATTTATCTTTATTATAACATTATGTTTAGTCTTTAATAATTGTGGCCTATAAATAGTAGCTATGTAGAATGTATTTGTACAAGTGAATATATAAGCAATAATGAATACTCTATTGTCTCCCATTTCATCCTTTTGTCTTGTTATTTCTTCTCCTCTTTAACTTCTTCATCTTCTCTTATTTTATAACACGTTATCAGTACGACATTGCTATGAAAAATTTAAGGTATGAACTCCTTGTCAATTCATATATTATTATGTTCAATTATGTATAAAGGATATTAGTTTTCTCTTTATCTAATTATCATATATGTTTTATTTTCTATTATCATCTTACTTGATTATTATGGGCAAATTTTATTTTTATATATTTGTTATATATTCTATCATTATTTATTATGTTATTTTTTCTATCTATTTTAATTTTTGTTGTTAGATATGTGTGTGTGTTATTTTTATTGTATTTTATTCTTATGTAAACTATTGTGTCGTTCTAATTTTTCTTCTTCTTTTGATATATTGATACAATATTATGACTGATTCTCTATTTATACATTTTACCTTCTTCCTATATATTGTTTACATTTCTAATTCCCCCTCCCTATATATTTATTAATTTATATATCAATTGATTGATTTATCTTCTATGTATTCTTAGCATTATTATATATTATTACAATTATATAATATTTACTTCTTTATATTACGAAATACTTATACTATATTACTATTTATATATTTGATTTATGTTATTTCTAATTCTATGTATTGTAACATATTATATATGTTGTTTATATCTATACATATTTTTTATGTTATTTAATTTATTTTGTTATATTTATTTATATTTATTTAATTTATATTACTTATTTTATTTATGTTATTTCTATTGTAGTATTATTTTCTCTATATTATTTATGTTATTTCCATTATTTTATTTTGTTTATTTAATTGCTTATGTGTTACTATATATTTTATAGTTATTTATTTTATTTTTTTATTTATACCATTTATATTTTGTTACTTTTATTGAATTTATATTTATGTTGAATGTATATAGTTTATTTGATTTATGTTTTTATTATCATATTTTTTTTAATTAATTTTATCAGAATTCTAATTGTTATTATTATTTTAGTTTGATCTATGGCTAATCTGACGAAACTTGAGTTTACTGCTCTTGATATCTCAGAAAAAAAATATCTATCTTGGGTTTTAGATGCTGAAATCCACTTAGATGCTAAAGGTCTATGAAATTTTATTTTACCTATAAATGAAACAAGCAGTCAAGATAAGGCTAAGGCCATAATTTTCCTTCGCAATCATTTACATGAAGGGTTAAAAGCTGAATACCTAACGATGAAAGATCCGTTATAATTGTAGAATAATTTAAAAGAATAATATGATCACCAAAAGACAGTAATTTTGCCTAAAGCTCTTTATGAATGGTTGCATTTAAAGGTGAAAGATTTTAAATCTGTATCTGAATATAATTTAGCTATTTTTAAAATAAGTTTTCAATTAAAATTGTGTGGTGAGAAAATAACAGATGAAGACTTATTAGAAAAAACTTTTTTAACATTTCATGCTTCAAATGTGCTCCTACAGTAGCAATACTGTGAAAAAGATTTTAAAAAATATTCTGAATTAATCTCATGTCTTCTTGTGGCTAAATAAATTAATGAGTTGTTCATGAAAAATTATGAGATTCGCCCCACTTGATCAGCTCCATTCCCTAAGCGAATGTGATTGAACACACTAATTTTCATGCCCATGGTCATAGTCGTGGTCGCGGTCGTCATTGTGATAGGGGACGTGGCAATTACCATCATTATGGTGGTGGAAGTAATTATAATCCAAATACCCACTAAAAGAATAAACATAATTAAGGGCAGAAAAAATACAATAGTGGTCTCTCAAAAACTGTGAAAAATCTATGTTATAGGTGTGGGATGAAGGGGCATTAGTCGCGTACCTATCGTACGCCTGAGCATCTAACAAAACTTTATCAAGCCTCCATAAAAAAAGAATTCAAAGAACATGGAAGCAAATATGACTTTTCAAGATGATGATGTTGAGGCAAATTTTACTTACAAGAATGATGATACCAATGAACTATATGATGATTTTGATGCTATGGCATATTTAAAAGTGGCTGATTTCTTTGAGAATTATGATTAGAGAAATAAATTTAGTTTATATTTTATCTTAATTTAGTTATATTTTATGTTTTATTTATGTTTACTTTTATTTTCTTCTTTTAAGAGCATTATTACTAATAATATATTTTAATACATTTATTTTGTTTTGATGAAGAATATGGATGTTCCTCTCTCTTTTATTGGGCACAAGAATGAAGATATATGTCTCATAGATAGTGCTATAACACATACCGTACTCAAAGATAAAAAATATTTTTCTCATATGACAATGAATGGTGCAAGCATCAATACTATATCGGGTAATACAAAATTAATTGAAGGCTCTGGAAGAACAAAGATAATATTACCCAAAGGGACAAATTTTGTAATTAATGATGTTTTATATTCCTCTAAGTCTCAAATAAATTTGTTAAGTTTTAAAGATATCCTCTGAAATGGGTATCATATTGAGACTATAGATAAAAAAATATTGAATATCTATATATTATAATTGTTAGACATGGAGAAAAATGTGTTCTTGAAAAGTACTTGCATTATCTTCTGGTGTGTACTATGCAAATATTAGTATAATTAAAACAAATGCTACAGTAAACCAGAAGTTTACTGATAAAAATACATTCATTGTTTAGCATGATTGATTAGGCCATCCCGGATTAACCATGATGCGAAGGATTATTAAAAATTTACATGGACATCTATTAAAGAGTCAGAAGATTTTTCAATTTAAAGATTTTTCATGTGTTGCTTGTTCTTAAGGCAAACTAATTACAAGATCTTTATTAACAAAAGTTGGGGTAGAATACCCTACATTTCTAGAATATATCTAAGGGGATATATGTGGATTTATTCATCCACCATGTGGACCATTTAGATATTTTATAGTTTTAATATATGCATATACAAGATGGTCACATGTGTGCTTGTTATCTACACGTAATTTAACATTTACTAGATTACTTGCTCAAATAATTTGATTAAGAGCACAATTTTTAGAATATACAATTAAGACAATTCATCTTGATAATGCGAGTGAGTTTTTATCGCAAAAGTTTAATGATTATTGCATGGCAACTGGAATAACAATGGAGAAATCTGTTGCTCATGTCCACACTCAAAATAGTTTAGCAGAATCATTAATTAAACGCCTCCAATTGATTGCTAGACCAATATTTATGAGAACAAAACTTCCCATTTCAGCTTGAGGACATGCAATTTTACATGCATTAACAATTATACGCATTAGGCCAACAATTTATCATAAATTCTCCTTATTACAATTGGTTTTTTGTCAGGAGCTAAATATTTCTCATCTTAGAATTTTTGGATGTGTGGTATTCGTCCCAATTGCTCCACCATAACACATAAATATGGGACCTCAGAGAAGGTTAGGAATATATATTGATTATGAATCTCCTTCTATAATCAAGTATTTAGAATCGTTAATGAGAGATTTGTTTACGGTACGTTTTGATGATTGTCATTTTAATGAGACAAATTTTATAACATTAAGGGGAGATAATAAGCAGTTAGATAAAGAAATCATATGGAAAGCATTATTGTTGTCTCATTTAGATCATCAAACACAAATATATGAGCTTAAAGTTCAAAAAATAATTTATTTATAAAATATTACAAATCAACTGCTAGATGCATTTACTGACCCTAAAAGAATTATTAAATCTCATATTCCAACTGAAAAAAATTCAATTCGAATTGATGTCCCAGCAGGACAAGTAACAAGTGTAAATGAAACTAAACTACGTTTGAAGTATGGTAGACCAAGTGGTCCAAAAATAAAAATCTTAAAAAAAGAGTAAACAATCAAGATGATCAAATTGAGGAGACTGACCTTATAGGAGATACCCATGACATAACAAATCAAAAAACCCCAGAACAGGTCCAAGTATATGAAAATAATGAAGAGATCTCGATAAGTTATGTCACTACAGGAAAAAGGTGAAATCGAGAAAATATAGTCGTCGATGATATTTTTTCATACAATGTTGCTGTTGAAATAACTAATCAAAGTGAGGATCTTGAACCTAGGTCAGTTGAAGAATGTAGACATAGAAATGATTGGCTAAAATGGAAAGACGCAATTCAAACAGAATTGAATTCACTTTCAAAACGTGAAGTTTTTAGACCTGTAGTCTAAATACCGAACGGTGTTAAACTAGTTGGGTATAGATGGATTTTTGTGTGAAAACAAAATAAGAAAAATGAGATTATTAGATATAAAGCACGACTTGTGGCACAAGGCTTTTCACAAAGACCTGTCATTGATTATGAAGAAACATATTCTCCTGTGGTGGATATAATTACTTTAAGATATCTAATTAGTCTGGCAATGCATGAAAGACTTGACATGCATCTAATGGATGTTGTTACAGCATACTTATATGGTTCTTTAGATACTAAAATTTATATGAAAATCTCTAAAGGATATAAATTGCCTGACGCATGTAAGAATTCTTGAGAAAATTATGCAATTTGTTTGTATAAATCCTTATACGGATTAAAACAATATGGAAGAATGTGGTATAATTGTCTAAGTGAATATTTGTTGAAAGCAGGCTATAAAAATGACTCAATTAGCCCATGTGTTTTTATAAAAAAGAATATATCAGAATTTGTTATAATTACTATCTATGTGGATGACTTGAATATAATTGAAACTTCTAAAGAGTTTCAAAAAGCAGTAGATTGTTTAAAAAGAGAATTTGAAATGGAAGATCTTGAAAAAATAAAATTTTGTCTTAGTTTACAAATCGAGAACTTAACAAATGGAGTTTTTCTTCATCAATAAGCTTATATTGAAAAAATATTAAAGCAATTTTATATGGATAAATCACATCAATTAACTACTCCAATAGTTGTGAAATCGCTAGTTAAAGAAAAAGATTATTTTCTCCCTCAAGAGGAAAATGAAGAACTTCTTAGTCCAGAAGTATCATATCTTAGTGTTATAAGGCACTAATATATCTTGCTAATTCAACATGACCTGATATTGCATTTACTGTGAGTTTATTGATAAGATTTAGTTCTTCTCCAATAAGAAGACATTGGAATGGAGTTAAACATATATTTCGATACCTTCGAGGGACAATTGATATGAGATTATTTTATTCTAATAAATTCAGATCATAATTGATTGGTTATGCAGATGCAGAATTTTTATCAGATCCACATAAAGGTATATCTCAAACAGGATATTTATTTACTTGTGGAGGTACAGCTATATCTTGGCGTTCGATAAAGCAAACTTTATCAGCTACCTCATCAAATTATGCAAAAATAATTGCAGTTCATTAGACAAGTCGAGAATGTGTTTAGCTAAGGTTAGTAATCTAACATATCCAAAGAATGAGAGGTCTACTTTCAGAAGAAGATATTCTAACAGTATTATATGAAGATAATATATCATGTATATCTCAATTAAAATGAGGATATATCAAAGGAAATAGAACAAAACATATTTCTCCAAAATTCTTTTTCTCTCATGATCTTATGAAGAATGGTTATATAGATGTTCAGCAAATTCGATCATGTGACAACCTTGTAGATTTGTTTACCAAGACACTACCAACTAAGCCATTTTAGAAGTTAGTGTATCGTATTGGAATGCACATATTCAAAGACATAAATTGACAATGTCATTAGGGGGAGTAAACAAGTACTCGATGCACTTTTCCTTTTAAGGGTTTTTTTTCACTGGGTTTTCCTGAAAAAGTTTTTAATAAGGCAACATAAATAAATATTGTGTACTCTTTTTCCTTCATTAGGTTTTTTCCCAATGGATTTTGCCTAGTAAGGTTTTAATGAGACACAATATTTGTCATGGACATCTAAGGGGAGTGTTACAAATATTCTTGCATATGTGGATGTCCATATAACTTCTACCTCTTGGGATTTCTCTTAGGATTCCTTCTTCCCTTTATGCCATAAAGCTATAACTTCTTCAATGAATGACTTGATAGGGGTTTCTTGTAGTTAATGACATTTTATTCATCTGTAATCATTTATAACCTTATGTTTAATCTTTAATGGTTGTGGCCTATAAATAGTGACTATGTAGAAGACATTTGTATAAATAAATATACAAGCATATAAGAAATACTTTATTGCCTCATATTTCACCCTTTTATCTTGTTATTTCTTCTCCTCTTTAACTTCTTCATCTTCTCTTATTTTATAACACATATTTTTTTATACAAAAAATTTAGAAAAATGGTTGGGCTCACCCACAATTTAAAGTAGGACAAAATTTTCTTTATTTCTAAGTGATATCAATATTGGTAGGATGGGCTGTTTATTACCCTAAGGCATAAACCAAAACACCTAAAAACTATGATACTTTATGTCTATGAATACTCATCCAAACAAGCTTTGATGATGAGTTCATAACCTACCCTTGTTAAACTCACAAATCACAGTTCGAACGTTACCTAATGATATAATCATCAATATACAAAAGTCTATTCATAAATTTAAAATGAATTTCATAGAATAGTGAAACTTGCATCATTTTATTAAATAAACCTCACGACTTCCTGTATTTCTCTGCTCAATCAAGCAATAACGATTTGAAGAATGGTGGGCTAGCTAGGTATAATAATATTAGTGGAAGCATAACCTAACCCAATATTAGTTTCAAAAACAACAAAGTCATTCGTAATAATCTTTTAACCTATACTTTTTATTTCATTAATATATTCATTTCGATAAGTGATATAATTAATCAAATAACGTTTAAAACTAACACGAACGAACACTTTTCACTGTCTTAATTACCGCCAAAGAAAACAAACCCACACCTTCTCTTTTGGGGTTGCTTAATGATGATGGAGTGATCAAAGACCCTTTCGAACCACCTAATTAAAATTATTTTGTTTTGAAGAAATGGACAATAAAGAGATAATTTTTATTTTAGATTAGGTATATATATATTAAAATAATTTTTTAAAGAAATTAAAAAAAATCAATAGCAATCGTCTAAATTAGATCTGGACGTACGAAATGCGCAATGTTAACGAGCTCTCAGCTATTGTTCAACCATCTGATTAGCATTGAAACTCCTTCCCATACGAGTCTGCTTTTTTGAGAAAATATATGTTGAAGGGAGATGGGAAAAGTGGGGGGAAACAAGAGGGAAGGCCATGAATTATGGCAAAGAAAGAGGAAATTAAAAAGCAACGTGGACGCCAAGCAAAGCAAACATATATGTTCTAATAAACACATACACATGTGGTTGTACCAATAATATATATATATATATCCAACTCAATGAAGAGAAGAATATTAAAAGCACACATTATATGTACGTATGTTTAAAGAGGAAAGAGGAGAAATTGATTAATTAATTGGTAAGTATTAAGCATGTTAGGTTTAAAGGAAAATAATGGGTGTGTTTCAACCACTCCTACCTTTGGAAAAATGTCTATGGCTTTAATAATATAATGTCATCCGTCACCATTATTAATTGAACATGATCCAATGCCTTCCTTCTCTTAAACACAAGTTTGGTCATTTCCCTTTCTTCATTTTCTTCATTTGCTTTCACGAATGCATTTAAATGTATGTAGAGTACTACCCTGCCCTAAAGGAATCAAGAGTTTTTAATTAGAGTGGTACTTATTGTACATGTGGAACCCCAACCTTTCCTTTTGTGTGTAGGTATGATTACAACTTCAAGACATACTCCTCCCAATCTCTATTATAAGGAACGTCAAACCCCTTCATCAGTACTAAAGTGAGGTAGTTTGAGATTGGAAAAAAAAAATCTACCCATATTTTAAACCATAAATTACATCTTGAGAAAAGAAAAATGAAAGGAAAATTGCCCATAATATTTGTTCAGAGAATTAATTAAACGCTCAATTCTACTTGAATTCAAATATAGGTATTTTTTATTTATGAAATCCTTTAAAAAAATATAATTAATACACCACTTGGTGGCTTATAATAAGAACCACACCTTATTTCTAAAAAGTGACTTATAATATGATTTAAAAGGAGTAGCATAGCAGTAGGTTTGAGGGTTATATATGTGTGTGTATATTCTTTCAATATTTAATATAAGACCTAGTTTATAATATAAATTATACTATAAAGTATATTTTATATTAAGATTGGATAAGTATGTATATATTGCAACTAGTTGAGTAGGATTTGCGTGACTTATTTCCAAGGAATTGAGTGGGAACCAAACATGTCATGCACGCTATAATAGTACAAAGGGCTTTGGAACGAAGCCAAACCAGAAACCAGAGAGAATCACATTATCATGAACAACTTGAAAAGCTTACAGCTTTGAAATACACAAATTGAGAAGGGTGTATTTCATACAGGCTAGACATGAGACAAGTAGCACGTAGATGCATATATTGAAAAAGAAAGAAAAGCATAAGGTGGTACGTTGTACAAGATTTGCATGCTGTGTGTTGGAAGAGGGATTTAATTGTTTTGTTGTTTGTTTGGGAGGTGGTGGGTTTTCAATTTCATAAAAGTTGTGTGTGTCATTGTGAGAAATGAGAATCATTGATGTGTGTGAGAGAGAGATTTGCTAGCGTTTCGTTGCTTTGAATAATTCTTTTAAAAAATGGTTTATAAAAAAGTTATTGGATAGCTTTTATATAAGCTCTTGTGGATAAAAACTTATAAAAAAATAATTTTAAATAAATTAGTGTTTAAATAGTTATTACTATAAATATTTTTATTATTGATAAATTATAAGAAATGGTGAGATAGAAAATAAATTAATTCAACCAACTGTGGTTACTATTCACTTGTCACAGAAGAATTCTTCGTCTCTCGTCCTCCACAGGCGATGAGTCCAAACGAGTCCATATCTCTGTTAAACCTTAACAATTAGCATATGCAACAGCAAGCCCCCTCTTTAGCCTAATTTAATTTTTAATTCTACTTTTATTTTTATCAAAAATTCTTCAATCCTATCAAACATATCGTTTAATTTTCTATATTGCACAAAGAAACATTGATTTACATCCGTGCAACGCACGGATACTAGACTAGTTAAGTTATATAGTTGGAGTTTTTAATGAACGTCTGATTATTGCTGTTAGTAGTAAAATAATGATGACGTGATGTACATGTCAGTTCCCTTGTAACAATGGCAAAAATAATCAACAAGAAAACTCTTGACAAATTTGATATATAAATATTATATTGTCAACGAATCCTTGAGTTTATATTAATTTAATTAACTTAGTGTTTTTCGTACAAAAGTATATTTTTTATACGTAAATATTTGATTCGTCAAGTGATGGGTGCACTTGTATTTTTAGTGTATAAATAATAGATTATTAATAATAGTACGTAGTACGACACACAAGATTATTCGTGACTATTATTTTAATGTAGGAATAAATTATTAATCGGTCAACCATAAACTCGAGGATGTGCGACATTACTATTAGACATATGTCCCTCCAAATGTTTTTAATTAGCTTAAGTAAGTTAAGAATTTTGTTGCCCATGCACCATGGTTTTGATTAACGTGAGACCAACATTTTTTATAATTTTATTATCAGACATTCAATTTCTGAGTTCATAACTACTCTTCATAATATAAATATTTCATTTAATCCTAATAACAAATTTTTAACAGCTTGAATTCATTCGTTTCTAATTTAATTTGAACTAATTAATGTTATCTTAGATTGCCCATATATTTAATGGGCTTCAAACGCTCTTCTGCTATTTGAAATGTAGGTAATATATGTGATATTAATTTTTAATTACCATAAATATTTCACTAACTCACTCAACCTATAAAGAAGAGTTTATCACCATGAGTTGAAATACACAGTCAAATAGAGTGAGTGACACAGAGTCAAATTCTCTCTTCTCTCTATTGTGAAGAGAGAATAGGCTCAAGTAGTCAATTCTGCACTCAGTAAATTGCTCCGAACCTAAATTCAGTATGTCTCCCTTTATTTTTCAAACATGTGACTTAAAAAAAGTCAACTAGAGTGTGTATTTATACCAAATTACAAATTATAAAACAAAAAATCAGGGATCATCATATATAATTCTTGTAATCGCGTGCTATATCTTTCTTTGTTCTCTTTTTTGAGTAAATATATCTTTGATATTCTTTTTTTTGACATTAGAATATATGCTCATGAGTTAATAATGGTATGGAATTCAAAGTGAAAAAGTAAAGGGTTTGGCACGCCCATTCTTTTTAAATTCTTAGTTATATCTTCACTTGAAGAAACATAAAGAGAAAAGTCCCATTGTGTGTAAAAGGAACTCTTCTCCTTTTCAGTCCCTCTCACCACATGGAATAGCACCGCCACAACAAAAATCATCCAAAACTTCCAAATACACTCATAATATATATATATAATATTTTGCAGAGAAATACAAGGAAAAAAAGTATGAAGTGCAAATGTCACTTATAATTACGTGTTTTGTAGTGTTATTTTTACAAATTATATGTGGGCATGATAATTAAAAGAATATTTGAAATGGGATGAGCATATCACTTTTGAAAGGTAATATAGCAGCATGCCATGCCTAATAAGTCAAAATAATGAATAATGCCTCTGTGTTGATTTTGATTTGATTCCCTCTCATTTTCATTATCGGTCCCCATTTACATATCACATCCATTTTTACACACAACACAAATAAAGAAACAATCTAACCATATAACTATGTATGTATGTATGTATGTATGTATGTATGTATGTATGTATGTATGTATGTATGTATGTATGTATGTATGTATGTATGTATGTATGTATGTATGTATGTATGTATGTATGTATGTAAAATCTTGCTACTGACTAATGAATTCATTGATTAATCAATTAGATCTTTTTCATTTTATTTTTTTGGGTGGCTTCTAAGTGTGGCCAATCCTATATATATGTGTGAAAAGCAAATTAATGTTGTGATATTCTCACTTGGGGTGACCTTGAAATGAGGCAACTAATAGCTTACTTTGTTTCTTATAACCTAGCCATATCTAGCTAGCTACACCACTACCATATTCAATATAATCATATATATATATATATATATATATATATATATATATATTATCATGATGGGTTTGCATCGTGATCATGTATGTTTCATTGTTTTGTATCACTAGGTGTCACTTTCTAGGGTACGTGTCTGCTCCCAAATTCATACATAGTGACCGCTATTTGATTAAACAAATTCAATTCTCATACCTTCCTCATATATATATATATATATATATATATATATTCAATATATAATTAATATAAGAGTTATAATTGACTAATTTAAATATATAAATTATTTTTAAAAATTTAATATTATTTAATTTAATTTCGTTAATTTATCTTAAAAAAAGTGTATAGCTTTTGTAAATATATGGATTATCTCTCTCTTCATATGTCTAAACAAGATGGTGCGGATATATAAATTAGTTGAATCATTAGCACAAAGGAACATTTTGACGAACCAAGAAGGAAAAACATAAAATAAAAATTGGAACAAGTATAATGTCATCAATTCTATTATTTGAGTTTGATATTTAATGAGCCAAATTATTATTGAACTTGCCGTGCTATACACAAATACAAGCGATGATGAACTGTTTCTGTGTATTGTCGTTGTTGAGGAATAATAATGTCAACTTTTTTTATGGCACCACTTTTTTCTTGGTTCTAAATTACTTGTTCACCACTACATATTACAAATCAAATTCCCAAATCGATCCTTTTCATACCCTGTTTCTATCTGCTACATACTCCTTTCATCCTTAATATAAGATTTAATTGGAGAGTTAATCTTGATATTAAATATAAGATATATTATTTTATATTTATTAATATTATTCTCAAATTACTCATATTGATATTTTCTCAACAATAATTAAATAAGAGCGGGATGAAGGGAGTTAAGAAAAATAATTATTAGGGTATTTTAGTAAAAGCACATTATATTAACTAATTTAACTAACTTCTTTAACCTAATCAAATTAGTTAAATATGACATATATTAATGATCGAATAAGTATATTGTATGTGTAGAAAAAGAAAAAAGAAAATGAAGTGAAGGAAAACAAGTTAATAATGTGAAATAATATATGGAGAGGAGGAAGCCAAGAATGGAATATTCAAGCAACATCTTACGTATGGGACTGTTACTTTGCCAAAGTATTCATTTCTTGAAGCCAACTGGTGAAGGGTTTGAACAAAACAAGATTGTGATATATTGGCGTTGTAGACCCAACTTTATTATTATTTTTTCCTTTAGTAAAAAAAAACAGTCATTTTAGATATGTGTGTGTGAGAGAGGGAGGGAGGGAATTTAATTAACATGGTAAAAGAAGAGGCTATAGCTAGAGTAATTCAAATAAATAAATAAATAAATAAATAGAAAGTGATGGAAGATGGGTTAGGCAGAACAGTATCGTTACATAGATATGGAAACTGAGCTACGATCGATCCTCTAAATTAATTATATTATTAGTAAGGGGACCACTCTCTCCTTAATATGGTTTTCATCACTTTCCCACTTCATTTTCTTCTTAACCTATCCTCCTTTCTTATTCTTCCTTTCAAATTACTTCCCCAAGTTAATATAAAAATTAGTTAGAAAATTAATTTGATCATAAACATAAAATTTTAAACTATTTTGGATCTCTCATATTTATTATTATTTTTAAATTAATTTATATAACTCAAACTAATATACTATTTTCAATTATTAATATAAGAGCTAGTTAGAGAATTATATTTAATCATAAATATAAGACCTTAATTCATTTTTTATATATTATTTATTATTTTTTTATAAATTAATTTACTTAACTTATAAATTAACATACAATCTAATATTATATATGAATATTTAAGAAAGATTATGTTACATTTATTATAATTAACTGAATTATTCAACTTCTTTAATATATCTAAATTATTCAATCAGGTTTTTTTACTAAGAAGAGAAAAATATATAATTTAATTATACATAAATATTATAGGAAAATTAAATTACATATATTATAAATAACTTATTTATATAACTATATTAATCAATTAAAATTAACTAAATAAATCTTACCTTAAATTGTCCCCACGCACACACAACGTGTAAGAGTTATTGTGGAAAATGATTCAACTTTTGTTGTGGTCCAATTCGTCATTTCCGATAAAAAGATTTTTATTCTTTTGGTTTTGTCCCGATTGATTTCTTCTTCTACCTAACAAATGAATCACATATATATAAGCCTTTCTTCTCAGAATTATTTTACGCTGCTAGAGAAATTTAATGTTCTGAGAAAATATGATCTTCAATTATAGCAAAGCTATCGGGTGACGTAGAATATGTATTGAATTCAAACTTAAATATGGACCAATTGCCAAACCCATTATTATTGTATTTATTCTTCAGAATTCAAATAATTCAAACTGAAATATCATCAACAAAAGTAGCTCAACCAACTCAGAGATTATATAATTAATTGAAATCTGTATAATAAATAATATGAGATGCAAGCATTGTATTGAAACTCTACAAGTTAAGTCTCCCTTTATCTTACCAAATCATATTGAATCTATTTAACCTCATACTAGTTGGTATTAGTTGTAAACTCGATTAAATTCATAATTCATTCATTAATTTTGTCATTTTTATATTTTTAATTTATAAAATCGTGTTAACCCACTCTTAAACTTATATTAATTTTTTTATTTTGATTATATTTAATGAATTCGTGTATAAAATTTTTTTATATATGCTTTTATTGAATATAATAAATTATGGATGTCGATAGATTTAATTCAATTATTTCATTTTAAAATATATTTAAAATAAAATTGTTACGATTTTATATTTTAATTATTTAATCATATGTTTTTAATAACTATTTATTTGTAAAACTAAATTTTTACGGGTTTATGGTTGTTCGAGTTTATATCCTTGGCCACCATGAATATTGTGCAGTAAGAAAATTAGGGTTTGAAGAGCTTTTACATGTAGAAGAAGAAAGAAGACAACTAATCAAGTTTGATTCTTTCGAAACCAATACACACACATATACACAGATGATTAGGTCAGACACGGACCTACCAGCATCAGCACCAGAGGATCCCCACACTTTGATGTTTCCTCTCTCTCTCTTTCTATCTACTGTGTCTTCTTGTGACTGCCATTATCGTCATCATGAAGCTCAGAACTGAGAATTGCAGAAGGCCAAGTGTGTTATGTACTCTTATACACAGAATCGACACAGGGGCTCATAAATTATAACGCCACCTTCCCCCATCTTACACTGACAATACCATAAATAATTCTCTTCTCACTTTCACCTTTCAACCTATTTATATATATTCATCCATATTTTACCAACTTTATCTAATTTTCACACTGCATATCAATCACTTTTAAATCCTTCATATATATATATGTGTGTGTGTGTGTGTGTGTGTGTGTGTGTGTTATTAATTCCACCGTTTGATATATACCTTTCGATTGGGACGAATCATGTTCGAGTTTTCTTGGGACACACAGAAAGAAACGTTTTAGTGGGATTTATCATTATTTTACGACAAGACTTCATGCATTTGCCAAAAAAAAAAAACATAATGGATTTTACTTTAGTCCAAAAATATTTACTCCTCTGCTATTTAATATAAAAATTAATTAATTAATTTAAATAAATTAAAAAATAAAATAAATAAATTATTTAATTATAACAAATATAAATTAATCTCTTTTAAATATCCGTATATAATATTTCTCCGATTCTTAATATAATATCTAATTTATAATATAAATTATATCTTATATTAATGATTGAATGAGTATTAGAATATATTTCAACTTATAAGTTAAATAAATTAATTTAATAAACAAATAATAAATATTATAGATAAAATTGATTAAAATCTTATACTTATAATTAAGAATAACCCCTAACAAGCTCCTACGTTTAGGATTAAATGAGTATTTTCATATGGTAGGTGTTTTATCTAGCATATAAAGTAAGAATTTTTTGAACTGTGAATAAAAAATATGACTAAAAATCTTGTCAATTTATAATTAATAATTAAAAAAATTAATTACTTCCATTCAAGCTTTACAATCATGGTCTAATTTAGATTAATTAATCTACGCCCAATGAAATTGTGTGTGCGCGTCCATTATTTGTGGATCTATGAATAATATAAAATCTGTAAGAAATCATATAATTTATAAACAATGTGAATTGTCTCATATATAGGAAATTAGCAGTGTCTCGTAATGTATCTTTACAACAAAAAACTAAAATTACCATTATATATCCATTTCACTGCCACTATATTTTAACAAGATATATAGATACTAAAGTGATGAAAGTGAAGATAATAGGGCTATGTATTAATAAAGGGAAACCTATATATATATATATATATATATATATATATATAATGTGTGGATTATATTGGGAGTGTAGCTTTGTTAATTTGGTTTATGTGATAAATCATCACGTCGGAGTCGTCGTACACAGACAAATTAATATGAGTCACCTATCTTTAAAAAAAAAAGATAAGGATAGTACAGTGTCTCATTTAAAAAAAATAGAAATTTTATTCTACTCTTAAATTATATATAAATTTAATTATTTTTTTAAAAAAAAATATAAAAAAAATATTAGATTCTAAGAACACATATGATATAGATTAAATGGTTGAGAATTTGATGCTTTTATAGCCATTAGGGAAAATAATAATAAAATAAAAACTAGTGTGAAACCATATATATAGTTGCTACCTTCATGACGTTTCTTGAAGGTGATGACTAATAATATATATATATATATATATATATATATATATATATACGTGTATACATACCTTAAAATAATTGTAGTTTTGTCGATTTCTTTTAAGTTTTACACTACCCTCTAGAAAAGTTCAGAAACTTTCATTATCAAAATAAAAAATCATATTCAGCAGATGATATTCATGAGCCTGTACATGTTTATACATGGAAAAAAAGTTGAGGTGAGTGTGAGTGAGAGTATATTTTTAAATTTAAAGAGTATTTATAGATATATTTATATATTTTTTACTAATAAAATTTATTGATAGTTGAATTTAAACTCACTTTTATAAATTATAAGTAAAATTCTTGTCAATTATATTAATTTTTATTAATTTTATAAATAAATTTTTAATATATCTCAATTAATTTTAACAGTTTCAAGATGCTCAAAGCATTAAAGGCTTTTCTAGGGCATGTGAACCATAATATAATATAATATAATATAATGATTCATTCTATTTATAAGTGACTTTTTAGTATGGTTTACTAAAATAAAGAAAAACTTTAAACCCAAGTATAATGTATTATACACAATCAACAATTAATATTAAAATAAAATGGTTTAGTGAAGATGATGTAACATTGGAATATGCAAAACATGTATTAGGTTTAATTTACGTACCCTAGCAATTGATTTAATTTGAATTTGTGCGTCTCCAACACACAAATTAAAGCTTGTTATCTGTATGTGGCCCACCTACGATCCCAATCTTCATCATTTCGGGGACATTTAGTTCCCAAAATTCCTCGCAATTATTGCCAACCCCATATAATTATATAATA
Source organism: Leucaena leucocephala (assembly GCA_037074615.1). Taxonomy (NCBI): domain Eukaryota; kingdom Viridiplantae; phylum Streptophyta; class Magnoliopsida; order Fabales; family Fabaceae; genus Leucaena; species Leucaena leucocephala. The sequence goes on along the minus strand of CM073567.1, from coordinate 2,408,058 downwards.
CAATTTATAATATATTTTTATAATTAAATACAATGAATATATATATATATATATATATGGCTCATAATTAATTGTGTTTATCAGACTTAATTAATTAAATGGAGGCGTGAATAATGCAACATGTGAAAGGCAAAGTTGTCGCTCGAATTCATTGGATGGATTGATGCAACAAGAAACAAACAAAAATGTGAAAGAAACGAGATATCTTGTCTTGATTAACTTAATATAATTAAGATTAACCATGCGTGATTAAGTGAGCATATTTAATTATTTAATTGATATTTATCAGTTAATAATAGCAATCAATAACTATGTGTGAAGAAGATGAAGGGAAATTATGGAGAGGATTAGCCGACCTATCTATTTATTCTGGTCCCCGATCAATAGTTAAAAACTAATAATTTTAAGACGTGGATATTAATAGAGTTGATTTTGCTTCTCCTAAAAAAGCATTTATCTATACACACATCCTGATTTAAATTTATAATATCATATTTAAACAACTCAATTATTTACTAATTGTACTAGGTTTTATTAGAAGCTAACTCTTTTTTAACTAGTGGTACCAAACCAAGAGACAAATTGCTTGGATGCCATTCTAAGAACTTTATTTTTTTTCTCTTTTTCTTATTATTTTTGTCAATTTCACTTTATGAATTTTGAAATGCTTCTTGTTTGATTGGGGAATTCCCCTTCAATCTCTTTCCTCTATTCCCTAACCTTTACTTATACGACAACCGATTTTCACACCCACCAGCCATAAAGTTAGATATATACCAAATATTCCACATATTTAATCAAACCACTTGAAAACATATATACTAGAACTAAATGACGTATAATTCTGAAATATTGTTGAGAATGTATCATTATTTTTTATCATTATTCTGAAATATTGTTAAGAAACTAAATAATTAAAATACGTATGATTCATGACCCAAAAATATGTATTTAGTCTTAATTTAATTAATGTTTATCCTAATTCATATACTATTAGATCTTCTATTCAATCGGATTACATAGAAGTTACTGGATTAGTATTAATATTTCAAGATTCAGAATAGAGTATTTAATAAGTTATTTTAATTAATGTGTATGCTTGATTCATATCAAAATTGGGGGGGGGGGGTTTCCTACATTCTAGTTTGTGATATCGATGGTTTGTTTATTTAATTATTGGATTTCGCATATATTTTGAATATTATTGTTTCGAAATATATATATATATATATAACAATAAATCTGCGAAGGATATATCTGTCTGAAAAGGAAAAAAATCTGGGAAGGAGATATATGAAAGTTAATAGTTTATCTAATATCCACCGCCAAGAAATAAAAATTTAATTAGTGATAATACTAGCAAGATTAAGCAACCGATCGTAACTTTCCAAAATGCAATGATCTATTATTAGAAGCGATACGATTCGGGGAAGCAAGCATTTTTGAAGATTGATCTCCTAAACACTTATTACAAAATAAAATAAATAAATACTGACTTATTGTAAATCATGATCATGAATAGGAACTGATATTTGTGATTATGTACTATATAAGGTTGAAGTTTAATTTATTAATTTTATAATAAAATTTCTTTTCACTCTTCAAAATTTGATACCATTAATTTCAAATGATATTTTTTGCCAATCACTATTAATTTTTTAAAAAATAAATTTATTATATGAATATTTGAGACTATTTTGTTAACATTTAAAATTATATTTTTTTTGTAATTCCACTAATGATAGGGGTCAGATGATGAAATAAGTAATTCTATAAAATTATAGGATAAAATAAAATATTACATAAAGTTAAAAAATTAAATATACATTTTTCTCCATTTTTAATACCAAGTGTTTCTGGTGTGGTAGAATATGAATATATATAACTAGGGGAAAATTATGGGTTAAAATTGGGTTAAATAAGAATAATAAATTTTTGTTATAAGGATATATTTATAGGTTTTTGATAATTTGACCACATATATATATATATATATATATATATATATATATAAATTTGGAAGGTTGTTTGGATAACACAACATCTAATTTTGGAGTGGATAATTTCTGCCCTAAAGAAACATAAAGATAAAGAGTATGATAATGGATTGAACGCAAGCTTTTTATATTGTATTATTTCTGTTATAAATTTGGGCATGCCTTGATCCGTTCAGGCTTTGTGACTAGATTCAACAAGAAAACTTCAAATTTAAAATTCAAATTATGTGTAAATTAAGAATAAGTATATTTTTTTGGAATGAGGGGGCCATACACCAACATCGACAACAACCATTGCCTCTCCCTCTTCCTTCCTTCTCCATTAATTAATTAATTAATTAATTAAATTAGATATAAATATGGGGCTTTAAAAGTTAATAAAACCATCCACAAACACGAGACCTCTCCTTCCTCAACCACACCACAGAGCAACTCCTTCTCTCTCTACTGCAACCTCTCTCTCCCCCCTCTTTCCTCCTTATATCATCTTCTTACTCTGATCACTTGTTGCTCTGCTTCTGTTCATGGCTGTTCAGGCTCAATATCCTTCTAATATCCTCCTTCACAACAACAGGTTTTTTTCTTCCCCTCTTTCTCTCTATATAATAATGTTTATTCAGCAATCTACCTTGGGTTCTCAATCGTCGTTTTCATTTACAGTAACCTACAAGAAGATTATGACTGTTCAATACCACCTGCAGATGCAATCCTTCATCAATCTCACATGTTATTCACCAATGGAGGTATTAATTTACTCCGTCTCTGTTTATATAAACACGAGCAATCAAGATCCAATCTAAGTGTGCTTGTTTGATGCCTTCATGAACCTGCAGGTACTACTACTAATCCTGGAAAAAGATCGAGAGAAAGTAGACAGCCAATTGTGGTTGCTCAGGCGGCCCCCAACGTTCTGAATTCTATTTCTCTGCAATCTCATCAGCTTCTACACGTCTCTCAACTGCATAACCCCCGGCAGAATAGCGTTTCCACAGGACTCCGCTTATCCTCCTTCGCGGATCAACAACCACTTCAGTTACCTCACCACCACCACCAACAATCATCACAACATGGCGCTCATTACTCTCCTGTATCAACTCTTTCTTCTCAAGATTTTGTCTCTCAAATCAAACAACACCGAGATGAAATCGACCAATTTCTTCGAGCACAGGTATTCCATTGAACAATTTATCGTTTTCATCATGAAAATTACAATTTCTTCTGTGTGAAAGGTTCTTTGAAATTGCTTTGCCCCCAAAATTTATGAAAACTTCTTCCTGTTCTTCAAATGTTAAATTCAGACGAACTTTAACACCACCAAATTCAGAGGATCCGGATTCATTGATGATGGTCCTTGAAAATAACAGGAAGCCGAATTACATCGGACATTAGCGTTGAAAAGGCAGAGACATTACCGAGAGCTACTCACCACGGCAGAAGAAACCGTGGCCCGCCGGTTGAGGGAGAAAGACCTAGAGGTTGAGAAAGTAACGCTCATGAACGCAAAGTTAGAGGCACGCGCCGCGCAACTCACCGCCGAAGCACAACTTTGGCAGGCAAAAGCAAAAGCACAAGAAGCAACGGCCGCGTCCTTACAGGCGCAACTGCAACACGCCATGATGAATGGTACGGCCTTAGAAAAGAGAGACGAAGGCAGGCTATCGTGCGCGGTAGGCGCCGACGATGCCGAGTCGGCTTATGTTGACCCGAGCCGAGTCGAACCCATCAGACCGAAATGCAGAGGGTGTGGGAAGCGGGTTGCTTCGGTGGTGGTATTGCCGTGTTGGCATCTTTGCATGTGTCCCAAATGCGACGGCCATTTCCGTGCATGTCCTGTTTGCCTTTCCCTCAAAGATTCAACCGTTGAGGTTTTCTTATCTAGGGCTTAAAATTTGGCCCAATCCAATAACTGGCCCAGTAATAAGCCCAACTGAAATTAAAAAATCTAAGTTAAATATTTTAAAATGAGGAAAATAATTCATTTTACTATTACTAATTTTTTATTTAATTTAAGTGGGATGGAGCCTGATGAAGAGGTTGGGCCTTACATATGATGCACACGTTGGATGTGGGATTGTCTTTTTGATTTTTTTTTAACCTTTGTTCTGAATCGCTTTTTTCATGGAAATTCAATTTACATTATACATACATATTTATAAATATACATATTCTTTTATTTGGTAAATACATCATTGGTGTGATGGTTCATAAGAGAAATATCAACACGGATATCTTAATTTAATGGTTTTGTTGTTACATGTGGTTGAAAAACTTCATAGGATTAGCATTTTTCATGTAGAGGGTATCAAAAAAAATATAAAAAGTGCTTCTTTGCACATGGATTGCATATGTTAAGGAAGCATCAACCCTCTATTTTTTTAAGAGAAAATCGTTAAAAATTCTTGTTTATTAGTGAAAAGGACCTGAGTTTGAGTATTAATATTCTCTGTGTATGAAAATATATCATATCTTTCTCTTTAATAAAATTTTTAAATGAAAATTTTTAACTAATTTTCCAAATATTTTGTAATTAAATAAACAACTTGTAATGAATGAATTTTATTGAAGGTAATCTTCTAAATTAAAAAATATTAACTAATTTTAAATAAATTTTATAATATATATAAAGCTGTTAATAGGTTGTTATGATAAGAGGGAATGATAATTTACAAAATATAACACCGAAAGGGCAATAATGTTGTTAACTAGCTACCAGTACCACTACAGGCTGCCTTTGGAACAATTCAAGAGCTGCTTACTGTGGTGATTCTTGGATAATAACAGACAATTTTAAAAAAATATTGCTTCAAGTTATTGATTCCTAACTCATGAATTTATTTGTCATATCAAACTAATTTGTTCGCCTGACGTACTTAATTAATTGTTTTCTTAAAGAAATTATATTTAGAAAAAATTTAAAAAAATCTGAATTTTATTTTATATTAAATGAAGATTTTCTAATAAAAAAACTAATGATTGTATATATTATATTATGTATTAAAGAATTTAAAAGCGTTTGCCTCACTTCTCATCTTTAAACAAGGCAGCTGATTTACATCCACATCCTTCTTTTACATTTATACATGTGCTTATTGTACTAGACTTGAAACTTGGAGAGAATCTAATATGGCTCCTCCTTTGTCGCAATCCTAAGAGTTAGGAAAATAATTTATTTTTATTTTAAATATAAAATTTTAATCTATTTTTTATATAAAAATATTTATGTGAGTTAGATCCCGAGTTTACTAAGACTAAAATATATATTCACACTCAAAAAATATTTATAAAGATATATACAAATTATCTATTAATAAATTATTTATATTGGTAGCGTGATTTAAATTTACAATTTTATAGGTTATAAATCAAATCTTTACTAACTAAATCAATATTTGTTAACTAACTCCCCCAATCTACTTTATTCTCAATTTTTTAAATTATTCTTATTTATTATGTATATTAAGGGAATTGTTATCATGTTGTAGTTTTAATACAAATAACTAAAGAGAATATTTTTAGAAAAATAACATACTTTTTTTCAAAATAAATAATTTAATTAATTTTTTTAATATTTATAAATTAATTTTTAACCTCCAGAATAATATGCTATCTACATCAATATGGTATATACTTTGTGGGAATAAAACTATTTAAATAAAATGTTTCAATTAAAAGCAAAAGCTTGATGTGTGCACATACAAACAGAGATCTAAAAGAATCCCAATTTTTGACCCTTCAAACAGAAGCAGCTATGAGCTGAGTCATCTTGTTTTAACTTGAACACACACTCTCCACAAAAAACCACACATTTGATTCCTGAGAAAAATAAAAGTGTCCTTCACCTGTCTTTTGCTATTCCCCATAATTATCCTAAAAAAGCATAGCCCCTTGATTTCAGCTTGAAAAAGAAGATATAGAATATGGACAAATGAAAGGAAATGCTAATGATAAAGAAGTGAAGAGAAAACTTATGTGGAGAGACCAAAAGCAAACAAAGGAATTGGAGAAAGGGTGGCATCATGTGATGGAGAATTGAAGTCATTTGTCAAAGAGGTTGAGTTCAATTCGAATCCAAAATCATCACCAAGCCGCTTGCTATTATTGTTCTCCTTTCTTTGAATTTTTAATAGTATTATATAAGTAAAAAAAAAAACAAAGATGGCAGATGAAGAATAGCATGCCACGAGAAGATGAAAAAAAATCATTTGAGATATTTCATGTTGTGAATATACATATAAAGTGTGGGTGTTTCAAAGAAATAAAATCCGTCTGAGAGAGTGAGAGTTTTTTCTTTTTTTTTTGTATATATTTTTTTTAAAAGAGATTAGGCTCACTAACGATTAAAGGATAGGGCGAAATCTTATTTTCTCCTAAACGATACTATATCGAGCAAAATAAGCGGTCAATTACACTCACGCGTAAATTTAAGTATTCAAAAACTAGAATACCCCTCTAAACGTTACGACTGTAACCATAATAAAATAGTACTTTTCAAATATCAAATATGCTATAAATAATCGCATATCTCACCTTTCGCCAGCTGAAACTATAAATGATCGGTGAGAGTGAGAGTTTAAATCTATATATAACATGTTATATTAGGTTTGGGCTAATAAATAAGTCAAGAGGAGTGGTGGGCTCCCATATAAGTGATTCTTCCTTTATATAAATGTTAAGATAGAATTAATAAGATTAAAAAATTTTAATTTTAATTAAATATGTTAAAAATAGTTTATAAATAAAATTAAAGAGAAAAAAAAAGTAAAGTTCAAAAGGAAGCGTGGAAGAGGTCATATGCATCAGAATTTGGCAGTCAATAATGAATGAGCTCCTAATTTAATTCATTGCTCTGTTTATGTTTTGTTCCCTTCCAAGTTAAAAACAGAGACTTTTGTGAGGGAAGCATTTATGGCTGAAAACAGAATCGCAACCTAAGACAATGTCCCATCACTGAACTGACCCCAAACCCTTTTAATTAAGCAACCAACCCTTCACATTTTCCTTACCCACATCCCATTCTTCAATATCATCCCAAAACTGAAGGCCAGAATTGTGCTTAAAGCCAAGCTGGTTTGAGTCACATCAGCTATAAATATATAGTTTAGCTTTTTCTGATCTCAGCATTTTACCAAACCCCAATTTGCAGACCTTCTCTCTATTTATGACACTGCCTCACCCAACCTCTGAACTCACAACCTATTTATAGATTTTTTAAAGTTTTTGGAGGATTGCTGGAATTGGTTGCTTAGGATGATATGATGAAATGAAGTTCAAGTTGACTACTTTCTCTTCTTCTCCATAAAAATTGAAGTCTCCAAAAAAATGTTTTTTATGCCATGTATCTTGTTTTTTTTCCCAATCATATTATAGATATCTATCAATTAATTAATTTAGTTTCAAAGTTCATAACTTCTTATTCTAATATAAATATTTCTTTTAAAATTTAAACTCAAGATTTAAAAAAGTTTAGTAGGATTTGCTAGATTAACTCTTTGTTTGTGGGTCTGTAAAAAAATCATGAAAGAAGGTGAAGTGGAGAGAGATATATGAAGAAAAAGTAAGTTTTCTTTTTTCTTTTTAACGTGCAAGCCTAACAAAAGTTTTTAGCCCACTTTTTATATATTTCTTTATTCTCACTTCACTAGAGATCACTGATGAAATCCAAATCAAAAGCTATTTTTTCACATTATTATTTTTTTTTAGTTTCTAGGCTTGTGGATTGTAGATTTTTGTAGTTGTGAGTGTAAATGTTAAACGGAATTGGACTGGTGCACAAGTCACAGTTTTGGGCTTCATATGTGGATCAACATATCTCACACTTACCTCGCTCACAAAACTGCCCAATCAATACCTTTGTTGAGAGTTTACCAAAAAAAAAATCCTTTGCTGAGAGCATCTCCTAATTCTTTAATTTAACTACATATTGAGTCAGCTATAGTAAATAGATAAAACATACTATTATTTAAAACGTATTTGATCATTTAAAAATATTATTTTATTATAATTCCAGTTATTGAATTTGAGGAGGCTTCCTAACTCTTGAGTGTTTGAGGGTAATTAACGGCTCACTTTGTATGATATTTGTATCGTTTAGGAGGAAAGGAAACTTTGCCCTACCCTTCAAATTGTGAGTGAGCCCAACCCTTTTAAAAAAAAAATTATACAAAAAAAAACTAGATATTAAGGTTTTTAATAATACATAGAGTAAAAGAATGAATTATTTATGAATAATGTGAGATTTTTTTTTTAATTTTTTATAGATATTTAAATATAAATTGATATTATTTTATTGTATATTGGTGAAATTTGATATTATATTTTGACACTATTTTTTTGTACATATATTCTTTTATTAAAAATAATTATATTTGAAGCACTGTTGAGCCGTAAATGTACTCTCTTAGCGAAAAATTCAAGCATTAATCCACCTGTGTGTGCGATGAAAAACTAATTTCAACAAAATTAAATAAAAAATCTTGAATTTTATTGTTTGTGCAAAATATTTTCCAATTCCACGGACACCTAAATTAAAAAAGTAAATGTCATGTTAAGAATGAAATATACTTTTCTTTTTTATAATTGAAACCAATAATTAACTTTGTATGCTTCTTCATACTTTTATAGGCGGCTGAAGAAACACAATGATATGCAATTGACAAATTGGCAAGTTGTTAATTAACTCTCTCTCAAACACTTTTGAGCTTTTAGAATATATTAAACTCAACAATAAAAATATTGGGAATAGAATGCATATATACATATGCAATTTTTATATGTTTTTTGTATTAGATTTTTTATTTAAATAATACAACAATATTTTAATGGTAATAAATTAGTGAGATGCTATTTTTTTTAATAATAAATATACAATATTTAAAGCTTTGTGTTAGTGTTTAGTGGCGACAAGTAAACAGTTTAGCATGTGGCCATTTGAGAGTGCCACAACACAACACATGCAAAAGAAATATATTTTTTAAATTCCTCTTATTCACATTAAGGAAATACCACCTTTGTGGCCAACTTTATTTATAGGTAGTTTTTATTTTTTTAAAAAAATTGAGTAGGTGTTTTCATTTCAAAAATTGTAAAGATAATTCCATAAATAATTTAGCATTTTTTTATTGCAATTATTTCTCTCTCTGTTTTTTTTTTTTAATTTTGTAGTATATAAGATTTTTATTATCGTATGAAAGGAAGCAACTGTGAAGAAACTGGAGGAAAAGATTCTCAAAGTCAAACGAGAAGGCCCATAGTTATTTTCTTAAATTAATAATAATTGCTTACAATTAATAAATCATTTTCAATCCATCAATCATCATCATCAAACAATGAACTATTTGTTTTATACTTTACTTAATGGAATGAATTCAAATTTATATTTAATCTTATACAAAAAATAAATAAAACTATATTTTGTTTTCTTCATTTATAATTATTTAATTAATATTTTATTCGTTATAAGAGGAAATTCACAGTAAATATTGTGAACATGAAACTCACTAGATATTTTTTGAAAAATAAAACTGTAAATCAGCTAGAGCCAAACGAATTTGATAAGAACATTTAGTTATGGTAGAGTGTTAGGGAAATTTGATTATTTATGGAGTTCAAATTTGATAAGAACATTTTTTTTTCTTTATCTTCAAATAAATCGCATGAATGAATTTTTATTTGGCAAGCACATTGTTTAGGGTTATCAGAGGATGGCCTACGTGCATCGCCATGTATGTATGAGTTTTTTTGACATGGGTTGGGTTAAGGATGTGTTTGGATGCCTCAAGAAAAGTGCTTGGTCTTTCGTTTCTTTCTTTCTTTTTTTTAATCAAAACCTTGATTTTCATGCAAAGTGTCTGCACACCCATATTTTTTTACCAAATAGATTAATGAGGCAAAACCATAGTGGAGAGAGCATAACGTTAAAATTATAGTTTAGTATAAGTTGCCAATAGTCATTCAAATACACTCACTCTAATGATGACAAAAAAAAAATTAAAATACTCAAAATCATAGATCATTAAATTGATTGAGCTAGTCATTAAATTAAATTTTGATCAATTCAATTATAATTAAAATAATATAATTTTATTAAAATTTATAAAAATATTTATATATGACCCCCCAAAAAATAGTATTTAAATAAAATATATATTAATCAATAAATAAATAGAAAAATCGTGTATAAATAACACATTATCTAACAAACTAAAGTTATTAAATTATAAATACGATATAATATTATTTTTTAAATAAAAATAACATCATTTTAAATTTAATAAGAAGAGATACAAAATATAAAATCTATTTTAATTTATCTATCCAAAACTTTTGATTATTAGACTTATCACAAAATTAATTTATTGGTTTAACCGACAGAAATCCAATATCGTGCTTGCATATAACAAAAAAAAAAACAAGAAGAAGTAGAAGAAGAAGAAAGAGAATCCAGAAAACGATGAGTTTAGGTTGGAAAAGGCGTCCCCTTAAGGTGCAACTTCTAACCATACCATACAGACGCAGCTACCATCTCTCCATCATTTCTTTGCCAAAACCACTTAACCCCCATTCATGATCAACCAACCAATTCCTCTTTTTAATTTATCTCACACAAGTTTAAGCTTAAATCCCTTTTAAGTGAACTTTAACCAACTGAAGTAAATAGTAAAAAAAAAGGATTTAATAATCAATAAGATATAAGTAACATAAAGATGCAAGTAAATGAATAGTATGTAAGGGCTATTTTGCTTAATTACCAATGAAACGAGAAGGATCCACGTATTTCTACATAAATCCATCGTTGCATTTAGATTATTTTTAATTATTTTATAAGATAAATTATTAAAATATTAAATAGTAAACTTTTAAAATCATTTATAAGTAAATTATAATATATTTTTGAACTTTTTGTTTATCAGAAACAATTATTTTCCTGCTTGGTAAAAGTAATTCCATCTCCCTAATCTTTTTTTTTTCTTTTCACTTTACTTGGTTCACTTCAAATGATTTTGTTTACTCGTTTAATTCCTTTAATCATCTGCCATAATCACATCTCTCATCAGCTTAGGAAAAAGAAGAATATAATTAATCTCACTAATCATGTATTTTTTTTAATGAGGCAAAGGAGGCCTCCATGATTAGCTTTCACTTTTAAAATAACCTCAGCCTATCATTTTGCTCTGACCCTTTCTTTTTATCGATCACACTATCACAGCACAATGTAATTCTTACCCTTATAAAATAATATTCACAATTTAACCTCTTATTTTTTCTCTCTCCAAATATAGGGCCTGTTTAGTTTACTTATTTACTTATAAATTATAGTTTAAAAAAAAATTTAGGTAAAATTTAGATTTGAGAAAATTTCAAAACAAATAACTATATTTATTTAAACGGGTTTTTAAATTAAATTATAGTTTAAAAATAATGTTTCAGATAGGCTAATCATAGTAGCTTATAGAACAGTAAAAAAACTTATAAACTAATTAATTACTATATTACCCCTACTTTTTTTACACCTTATCTTCTATTTTTTCTTACACCCCCTCTCTTACTTTTTTTACACCCTCTTTCTTTTATTTTCTTATACTCTCTCCTCTTATATCTTATCTTTCCTCGTTTAATATTCATACTATTTTTTCATAATTTACTAATAATAAAAATATTTTTAAAAATAATTATTTAAACACTCATATAAAAACAAGAGCTGTATGCAGTACAACAATGCAAAAATAATTGCTAAAGAAACTAAAAAAAGAAAAAACGACACAAATTTTACAGACATAAAAAAAATCATGAAGCAAATGATAAAATTTATCACCAAGTTATGAAATATGAATGAAATTAAAGGATTAGCAGGAATACGGAATAATGGATTTTTATAGACAATTGACAGTTAAATATAGCTTAAATCCTGGATTATTATTAGGGCTACTGAATGCTTTCCAGATTTAAAAAATATTTATAAATATATTTATATATTGTCTATTAATAAAATTATTATATTAATAGTGTAATATAAACATATAATTTTATAAATTATGAGATAACTCTTTATATATGAAGATATTCAGCCATTTATACTTGTAGAGGAATTCACAATGTAACTGATAAAGCCAATCTCATGGTATAAATTAAAAGACATGACAATATAATTGTTTCATACGTAATCGTCAAAACAAGGGAAATAACACAAATAATCTTTTGATATAGTATAGTGAATTCTTAGTAAATTTTTTATTAAAAAAAATAATGTCTAACTGTAATCTAATATATATTTTAAAAATTTTAAAATTCATAATATACAATTTTTTTTGCCAGCTCATAATATATATATTCAAGATTGTCCATCATATTTTACAAAACCATGTGAAAGATTATTTATATACAATTTGGATAGGGGTGAGATTGATGCAAATTATTACTTCATGGATTTAATACAGGAGTTGGTTGAATATAGTGATAAATACAAGATATTAATCTTTCCTTCTCTTATATTTATTATTTTTTAAATATTAATTTTCTTAAATTTCAAACTGATATATATAATATTATACATAAATAATTTAGGAAGATAATATTATATTTTTTAATTAATTATTTTACTTTATTTTTTAATTTATATAAATTAATTTTTATATTAAAAATTATATTGAACAATTAACATCCATCACGGAGAATAATAATCATTAATATTTTTTTAAAAATGATTTATAAACTTTAAAGTTAGAAAAGTAATCACAATTTTACCAATATTTCAAAGTTACTATTAATCAATCGTAAGCATTCATTAAAAGATGAGATCAATACTCAATACCATCAAAAGAAGGGCAATTAGTTTTCCCAAAAATAAGATAACTTTTGAACTTTCTTTAACCTTTTTATGTTCACTTTAGGAGCATGCAACGATGTAATAATTAAGAAATATACCCCACTAAACAAAAAATATATAATAATAACAAAAAAGCACACACCACATCATAACATCTGGAGCTTGTCTTTTCATGGCACGTATTACTATTGATTTGATGTTCCCTAAATCTTGAATATTTTTTCCTTGCTTGTCGTTTTGATCCCTTTTTCCCATGTTCGTACCAATTTTCTTAATTTTTTTTATTTATTAAGGTTAAATACATAGTACTAATGATGGTTGGTGGGTTCTAATTCTTTTATATTTTACCAATCCCGACAAATCATAAAATAGGTATTAATCTTATACACCAAATAGGCAAAGAACACACCATGTTTTGTTGAAACCGTTAGATTCTTTCTAATTCTTTATTCAGTGGTTAGTACGTAGGTTAAATGAATCTTAGCTTAGCTTTAATAATAATTAATTACTTTCTTTGATTTTTTTTTATTTCTTTTTCCCCCTTTTTGTAAGTTAAGCTTCCTTGGACGGATTACCAATTCTCCATTATTATTTCTCTCTCTCTCTCTTCATTTTCTGAACGGTTTGAGATTCTTCAACTCTTACCAACAAACGGCCATCCATGGTTTTATTACCTAGGACACATCAAATTCCCAAAAAAGAAAAAAAACTAATGATAAATTATGTTAAAGTTTGGGAAAACCAATCTCTAAATCCTTTGAATTAGGTCCTTGGACTATTTTTTTTTCCTTTTTAAGCCCATCCCTTATTGTTTGGCCAGTCAAGAGCGTTAGTCCTTCCGTGCATTAAACTGACATTCACACACCGTTACTTTGAATTAGGTGATGCCGCATTGGTCCACTCTGCTTATCCTCTCCCCTGCCTGTATTTGCCCTTCTTAGCTTCAGGGCCCGTTTTTGAGCAATTCATATATGCTTACTTCGCTGCCTTCCTTCCTTCTTTCCATTCTTCTTCTGCCCACCAATCTGTTCTTGCAGCCTATGGCTTTATTTACTTCGTATGCTTCACAACAGCTGGGTTTTGCTTGGTGGTAAAAACAATGCTTTGTTTTTCCCAATGTCTCGGATTCTCCGCTTCTTGCTCTTCTCTCTGTTCTTCCTTCTCTGGTGTTCTGTTTCCGCACACACCAACCACTGCGGCATCCGTGGCGGCCATGATGATGCTGAGGGATCTGAAGAAGGCCATCACAATCTGTGATCACGACACTTGATTATGGCTAAAATTTGGTGTTTGATTATAATATTCTTTGCCATTTTCATCACTGGGGTTTCACCATATGTGTTGAAATGGAACGAAGGGTTCTTGGTTTTGGGGACTCAGTTTGCAGGGGGTGTGATCCTGGGTACTGCAATGATGCATTTTCTGAGCGACACCAACGAAACGTTCGAGGATTTGACTCAGAGAGAGTATCCCTCCGCCTTCATGATGGCTCGTTAACATCATAGATGGAGTAACGAGATTCAGGAGAGGGAGGCCCAACGCCGGTGGGGAAGAGGATAAACACAGACGATTACCGTGGCATCGCCTCCGTCATCTCAAAGTAACGTGGATGCCAGTTTAATGGACGGAAGGACTAACGATCTTAACTGCGCAAACAATAAGGGTGGGATTAAAAGGAGAAAAAGTAGACGGACCTACTTTGAAAATAACTGAAACTATAAGGACTAGCGGATTGGTTTTCCATTACAAGTAAACAATATTGAACATGTAAAGATTATTATTAATAAATTCACATAAAGAATGACAAGTTATAAAATTTTAATAAGTATATTTTATATTGTAACAATTGGGCACGATTACTGTTAACTCTTATATAAAGTTAATGATATTAATAAAATAAAGTTATATTAATTAATAATATTTAAAAAATAAAATTAAACAACATAATTAAAAGAGAAAAATATATAGATATTAAATTTAATAGGGGAAGGGTCTTACTTAAAATATGGTTTTTATCTTTTAATACTTCAGGGGAGTAATTTCGGAATTTGTTTGGACTGATTTGATATTAACTCCCTTATCTGGCACTATAATGAAATTATCGTTAAATATATTAGCATAGTTTTTTGTTAAGAAAGAAAATCATGAACAAATAATAAAGAAAATTGCCGAATCTAGAAATGTGTGTGATTGTGTCAGAACTCAGAAGCAGTGAAACTTATGAGTCAGTTCGAGAACAGAAGTGCCTCAGTTTAAAAAATCAGACGAGGTGCCCATGAACGTGTGAGGGCTAGGGCACGTGGCGGGTAATATGTGATGGAGTTGTGTGGGTTTCTGACACGTACGAGCACACGTGTACAGCTAAGAAACAGCGGCAGGGGGCTGGGTAGCTGCCCCAGAATCATGGGCAGCTCAGACTAGGCCGTGCATGGAGGGAACATCACTCCTTGGAAAAAGAGTCGCCTTCTTTGTATTTTTTTATTTATCTATTTTTATATTACAGTACTACTTTGAATTCAGATCAATTATTCAAAAGCAACAAAGAAGTATTATTTTTGGATTTTTATTTTAATATTACCAGATGATTTACTAAATCTCTTCCCTCTTGTCAAGTTTTATTTGGTCATAAGTACAGAATGAGTGGGGTAGTTAGACTTATTTTAAATTAGTTTTAATAAAGACAAAATAAAAAATTAATATTTTATTCTATCTGTAATGCAAAAATTAATTAAATTATTCATAATATTTAAATTATTAATAAATTTATAATCTTTTCAAATTGATTATATATAATAATTAAAAATATTTTTTTTAAATTGAACATATATATATTTATAAATAATAATTAAATTTTTAATAAGAAAATTTTTAAGTTTATTAGATCCTCTTAATATAAAAATTAATTAAAAAATTAAATTTAATTTTAAATATAAAATTTTAATTTATTTTAATTTATTTTTTAAAAATAATTTATCTAATTTATAAATTAATATATATAATATTATACATAAATATTTTAACAATATCATGTGATATATTTTATAATTAATTTATTTAATTTTTAAAATTAATCAGTCAAATTTTATATTTATTAAGGGTGTTTATGGCAGGGCTAGGCAGGGCAACCTTTTTACCTGGTGTCTTGTCTAAAAAAAATATAAGTTATATTTTACAACCCGATACCTGACCCTACCTGATAAAAGCTCTAACTATTTTAGGTTAGGCATAAGCGGATTAGGTATAGACAAGCTGTGTATGTTCAAGTTGTGATACCATGCTAATGTTATGGAAAATAATATACAATTATAAATTTCTAAAATAATACTATATTAATATATCTTTAAGAGTTAAATAATATCTATAATCCACTAAAAATAAAGTAACAAAAAAATAATAATTAAAATATTAAAATTCATTGCATATAAAAAAACTATAAAATCTAAATAATTTATAATTATAACTTTGTATTAATTTCTCTAATGTTGATAAGGATAAAGCATATAAAAAAATTAAAACAAATAATTATAATGTATAATATAATTATATTATGATTAGTAAAGTTAAAGAAAAAGAAAAAAATAATATAGTTATAAATATTAAAAGACAGAACTTATTTATTTAACTATTTATATTTTTAAAATAATTATTTAGTCATCAATAATTATCATATTCTCCCTTCTAAATATAATATCTAGGAAAAAAAGTAAAAAAATAAAAGAAATAGTGTTCATGGGTAAGGCAGGATAATCCTGCCTAATGCCTAACCTAAAAAAAATATGTGTTATATTTTATAATTTGATATCTAACTCAATCTTATATTTATTATGCTAAATAAAGTTTTTTTTTCGCTCGCTGATATGGGCATACCATGTACGGATTTTATAAACACCCTAATATTTACAACAGAAAGAAATATTTTGTTATTGATTTATTTCTAATAATTTAAAGTGATAGAAGCAAAAGAGAAAGAGGGAAAAAAAACAAAGAAAGAAAGAAATTAAGGGGGAATGGGGAGCGAACGTCGTGAATAATCATGTAGGATAGGGAGAGGCGTAGGTCATAGGGAGGGTGTGGAGCCCACGTTGCTTTAATTGCGGAAACGCAGGGTTTTTGGGAAATGGCGAAACCGTGGGTTTAGGGTGGGAAACTTGTATTACGTAACCCTCTCCCTTTCTTTCTTTTATTTATTTTTTTTGTTTTGCCCTTTAATTTCCCCTGGAATAATAAGGCGTCTTCGAGATTCCAAATCGCACCCAATGCGCGTGTATAACACAAAACGTTAAAAATGGAATATATTTTTTTACAAATATTATAATTATCTTTTTTTTATCTCTTTATCTCACCCTCTCCACCTCTTATTTATTTATTATTAAAAAATATCAATAAAAATATTATAAAAAATAAATATAAAAAATATATTTTATATTTAAAATTAATATCAATTATCTAATTAAATTTTATATTACAAATTAAAAGAGTATAATGTAATTTGTTTGCATTATTTATAAGTAGTCTAATTTATTTGTTAAGTTTTGTGTATTTCATATGTCATACCAAAGCTGAGAAATCAACCATATTATGCATCACTCAAATAATGTAACTCGTTGGAATTTTTATTATACTATTATGATGTTAAATATAATTAAAACTATATTGCTAATTTATATTACTATAATAACAAAGTTTATTATATTAGATAAAGTTAATTATATAAATTGTATAAGTCATTACACTCTAACAGTTATCAAATATTTAGATAAATAAATTGTTAGTTAAAATTTCTTACTCAATAATAAAACGTTCTTTTGGATATTTTTCTATCTATTTTAAGATAATATCATTATGATTTGATATACTTCTATATAACTAATTTATACATATTAAAAAATTTAAATTAGTTATTTATAAAATATATATGTTAATTTCTTTAAATATTTGTTTAATTATTTACATTTCAAAGCTATATCACGTTAATTGTATATATTTCTATGGGCAATCAACAAGAATCATTAAAAAGAAATAAATGTGATAACAAATTAGATTAAAGTGTTAGATTAAAAATTAAAATAAATTTTTAATTAGGTCTTTTGTTCAAGAATATTGATATAAAGTATGTATAATTGTGCAAATAAAATGAATTATGTATAAGTTTTTGTTTGGTGGGAAATTAGACTGTAGAGAGAAGTTAGATGCTGACTTACCAAGAGGCAATGGGGTTGGTTACGTGGTGGTTCAAAACTTGAACCCACCCCACACCCACCGCTACAAGTTCCTCCGGCACAAGCAAGAGTGCGACTGTCAACTTCACGCGCGTTTTGAAGAGCGTGGGCTCTGGCTTTCTTCTCCGGCCTCACAATATTGATGGGCAACAAAAAACAAGGGAAAGCACATGTGAGGTTTGGTTGGGAGAATGGGACTGATTTCTCCCTCACATGAAAACCCTTCATACTTTACTCTTATTACCCAGCTAGCCACCTTCTCAGCCTGACTCCTTTTTTTTTTTTTTTTTCCTTATATAATTATTAGAATTGGTATTACTGAATCTAATTAAAAATAAAATTTTATATTTAGATGGATAAAACCCTTTTTATTATAATTAACACTTATAGGTCAGTCTATCTACCGCTACCCTGATGAAGATTTTTCATAAGAAATGACACTTTGGACAAAAAAAATTATATAAAATAAGACTTTAAATTTTAGAAAATATTTTAAAAAAATACTATTTGAATTTTAAATTTTTAAATCAGTCTGTCTATTATATTTTATAAATTATTGACTATATTTATAAAGTAAATAATAATATATTTTATAATAATTCCTGATTTAAAATTTTAAAATTTAAATAGTATTTTTTTTAAGATTTTCCCCTAACTCTTTAAGGCTAATGGAAATGTTATTTTTTGATTAAAAAAAAATGAAAACATTACTTTATGATAAAGGGAAATAGTAAAAATACGTTAAGATGTTCCATGAGAGTGTGAATATATCCTATAGTATGAGCAAATCAATCAATATGTAGATTAATTTAGATCAATTTATGACTCAAATTTCATAAAATCAACATGCCAACTTCATCTATGGAGTATAAAATAATTTATTTTTTCAATAAAAGGTCACTATAAAAGCTGTACATGATGCATCATATTTGATTAGAATAAAGAAAAAATTTAAAATTTATTAATCTTATCCAACAATTTAATAAATTTTTAATTTTACCCCTATTAAATATATAAATATTATCAATATTTTAATAACATATGCCAACTTATTAGTGGGTAAATGAAGATTTTTTCTATGATAGGGTAAATGAAAAAACTTTTAAGAAAAAGATAATGACATTTATCATAATTATGACTAAAACAATTATTTTTTTCTACAATAGAATAAGAGAAATAATATGTAAAGTATCCTGAAATCTAAGTGCTAGAGTAAAATTCTAACTTTGCATCCTAATGTTGTTCTTATGTTCTTTCCTTCATTTCAACCGCATCTACCTAATTATATTGAAATAGGTTTGTATAAGATAATATATTCTTATTTTCTTTCTCCCCTTCAATTCCCCTGTTTTAGAAGAATTCATTTTTTTGATACAAAATTATTCTACAATACCTATACTTTGTTACTTTATCTCAATTTTTATTTTGACATCTATACTTTTTTTCCTTTATTAAATATTTTAATTTATTTTATTAGAACATTTAGCCCATCTAACTTTACCTTATTAGCTATATTAACTTTTGTATGGTAGTTAATTGTATTAATAGAATAAATTTTAAAAAATTATTAAAGGAAAAAAAGATAGTTCCAAATTTAAAATTGAAGACAATATAAATATCTACAAAAATGATTTTTTTAGAGCAGAGTTTTTTTTTTGTTCATAAATTTCACAAGGGAGGCTAATATAAGACCCTCTCTTCCCAGCTCCCAACGGTGGCACAAGTGTAATTTGGTGCTTATACAATGGTAACTTGGTCCCCCCACACCTTCCAATTCTAGATAGTATATTCTAGAAAAATAAAAATATCAAATCAGGATATTAAATTAATGATTAATGAAATAATTAAATAATGAAAACGGGAAGATGCAGGTATTTGGAGCCAATGGATTTCGCAGCACGGATTCACACAACCTGCCGCTGTTTATTTCTCAGTTATGCATTCAACAAATAGAAAAGCCTTCCCCTTCCCCTTCCCCTTCCCCCATCATCATCTACCCTTTATATATATAAACCATTCTCTCCTTCTTTCTCTACCATCTTCACTCCACTTTCTTCTTCCGCTCTTCCCAAATCAATCACACTACTGTCTCCACAACCTGCAGATTCGTTCTTTCATGGACTCTAAAAGACCTTGTTTCTTGGAAGAGAACTCTGGTTTGGCTTTCTTAGCAGACACGGAAGCAGGCTATTCTGGGCATAATTATCATCACCATCATTACCAACAGGGTTTTGTGTCAAAGTCTATGGGTGGTTATGCTATAATTAATAGGTCTTGTTTGAGAAGCCTTCCTGGTTCATCGCCGAGATATGGGAGATTCTATGATGCTAGCTATGAAGATCACTACCCCCACTTTCTTGAAGCTTGTCATCTCTGCAAAAAACCGCTTCAGAATAGAGACATCTTCATGTACAGGTTGGTTAGACACCCAATAAATACCTTGTGCTATTTATTTCTTTCTGATGGTGAAAGTAGATCTGTTTCTTCTTTCTGTTCCATTAGTTCTCTAAGAATTTCAATGTGTTTGAGGCCGATTCTGATGGTAGTTTGTGTTGTTATTGCAGAGGGGACACTCCTTTTTGTAGTGAAGAGTGCAGGCAAGAGCAAATAGACATGGATGAAGCTAAAGAGAAGAATAGGAACCTGTCTTCTTCAATGAAGGCTATGAGGAAGAAAGAGCAGAGAGAATCTACCTCACTGAACAAGACTCAGGATTACTCATGTGTTAGAGGAACTGTTGCTGCTGCTTCTTAGTTTGACCAGAAACATATGCTAAGGTTGCAGAACTGACGAACTGCTGCTATATTTCCCTGAAAGGGAAAGAAAAAGCCAGAAAGTAAAAGGGAAATAAAGACAGAAAACAGAAGGAAGAAAAAGAAAGAAAAAGATATAGAAGGAAGAAAAGTAAAGACTTGGAAGTCTTAAACTAGAACTCTCGATGAAGAAGGGTCATATTGAATATTGATGAAGAGGAGAGAGATAATCCATTTAGATTATGGAAAATTTTTGTGAATGTTATTGTCCATGATGTACACAAGTTGAGAAGTGTGGTGTGTTGTTTTTGGAAGATGCTCTCTCCAAGATGGCTTTTTTTTTTACCAGTTTTGTCTGTTCATTTTCATAAGGTTTTGTTTCTAGGTTCCTGGTTAAGGTTGTCCTCAGTATGGTCTCGGGAGTCTAGGAGAAGAAACCCAGAACAAAGCAAAGTTCTTTAACCTGGTCTAAATTCCCCCCCTTTTTTTTTGTTTTAATTTCAAAAATCAACACTTGTGTTAAATGAAATCAGACAGAAATCTCGAATTGAGATACTATTGGTCGGAGATATTTATGCTGGCGGCCTGCAGCATTGGGAAGTTCTAGGAAAATTGGATCTTATGAGTCTTAGAGTTGAAGCTAAGATTTAACGAAGTCGCATAGTAGGGATCAAAATGTACAAAATCTGAAATAAGATACTAAGGGCCTTGATAGCCTCATGAAAAAAAAACACTTTTAAACAATTTTTAGATAAATACTTTTAAAAAACAATTTATAAAAAAAATAATTTTAAATAAATAGATATTTATTATTAAAATATTTTTTTATAATTAACAAATTATCAAAAAGAATATGAGATAAAGAAATTATACAATGTTACATCTACTATCTTCTTCTTTTTTCTCCTATGGATGAACAGCGATCTACAAGATAGAGAATAAGGAACAAAAAGAGGACAAAGACGACAACATAGATTGAGGTAGAGAAAATAAGACCAAGATGAACAGAAAGGGAGGAGAGAACAAAAGATACAAACGGAGATGAAGGCAAAGATGACACTGTTGGAGAATAGATGATGTTGTTGAAGGGCACCGTGCTCTCCATCATGCTTGCTGTAGAAGGGTTTGGAGATGACGGTGGCGAGAGAGATATAAATGGTGAAAAAGAGAGAGAAGAAGAGAAGAGAGATGGGAGAGTATATAAAAAATATGGGTAAAATAATTTTTTGATGTTTATAAGCCCGTTTCTTATTCTAAAAGTTATTCCTAAGTTTATAAAAAATTATGGGTAAATCATGACTTGATCTAAAAAGTTATTTTTGACAGATATAACTATTTATTTTAAAATTTTTAGACTTTTGAAAAAGGATTTTTGAAAAAAAAAGATTTTTAGATATCTTATAAAAAAGGACTTTTAGAGAAGCACTTATGGAAAAAAGTAGTTTTAAATAAATGAGTGTTTGGATAGTTATTATCAAAAGGATTTTTATATTGGTAAAATACTAGTATGAGATAAAAAAAATATTCTACTGTTCACAACTACTTTTTATCTCTTTCTCTCATTTTCTCCCGCCGATAGACCAGCAACATTCAAGGAGACCACCAGCGACTTACAACCCACGATGAATGACACTGAAGTAATAAAAGATGACGGTCAAGCTATAACGTGGGACGGTGAAGTAGCGACTTTCAAGGAGATGAGTAGCGACAGACCACGACGGACAGTGAGCAATGATAGACCTATGATGGACAGTGAGTAGTGATGGACCCATGACGATGGTGAACTACGATGGAAGACCCACAATGACACAACGAGTAGGTTGGATGACCTAGTGAAGACAGTGAGCAGTGACAAAGAAGATGCTACTTGATGGAGGAGAGAGGAGAGAGTATAAAAAATATGGGTAAATTAGTAATCGGTCTAAAATTATGGTTTACTGTTTTAGAAGTTATTTCTAATAATTTATCTAAAATTAAGCTTTTAAACTATAGGTTGATCAGGAAGCCCTTTTGGCTATTATGACAATTTATTTTAATTTATTTTAAATTTAAATTTAAATTATAAGCCTTTTTAAAATTTTAATTTAGGGATTTATTACATATACCGTAAAAGTGCTTCCAAAATTTAGGTTTCTATCGTATAGCACTAATTTTGAAATCAACTATGGTATCAATCATAATTTCATCTTTTAATCATTGACAGCTAGTCTAGTATACCTAATATTGCAAAAGATTTAAAGACGACAACCTAAAATTCTGGCGAAGATCATATCAATCTCGGGCGTTGTGCATTTTCCCCCTCCTACGTATTTTTGTGATCAAACAAGAAACATGATTTATATCGTGGAGGAAGAGGAAAAGAACATGGCCTTGGCTGATCCGGATGTTAGGAGGAAGTACCTAGGCCGTGGCTAGCGGGGAAGGACATTTTCAACTTCGCCGATTTCTATATAATTGTGGCTGCTTTCAGAGAGAAGAACGATATGAGAAAGATGATCAAGAATTAGTAGAAATAAGAGATGAAAGCCCAGATGACGAATACGTACCAAAGGCAGTTCAATGTAGCAAGCTGATGAACAATGCCTTGCTTTCTTACTTAAGCAGAATTACCTACAAGTTACAGAAGTTCCATTTAAAACATAATTTGGTTCCATACAAATTTTCCCTCAATCTTCTGCCAGAGAACAATTAACAATTGAAGTCTTGAACCCTTGGTACGAAGTTGATCTTCTACTTCCCCCCCCCCCCCCCCTGCAGTGAAGGTATTTTCAGGGCAGCCGCCTCAACGAAAACAAAATTCCTCCTGAGCAATCTTCCCATGGTGCATAAAAACATAAAACAAATGATTTCGAAATAGCTTTTTACTGAGAGAGGAGGAAATGGGTGGATAAAATTTTTATTAGCTTGAGATTAGATAGATATATCCAATCTATGACGACAATTCTGTAATGTTCATAGGTTCCCCATGACAGGAAACGCAGAAAAAACTGATTCTAGATACTTTATTGTATATAAATATCATCCCTACGCTACGATAAATATATCCTAAATCGCCAAAAAAGGCATTAGCCAGAGAGCAGAATTAAGGGCACTGTGAACATCAATGCCAATCTGTGCTTCAGCTTTCTCCAAGTTAGTGGTAGCAGAGGCGAGCTTCTGGGTGAACTCAGTGAGCCCCTTCTGGACTAGGCTTTGGTCAATGTGATCAATTGGAACGGCCTCAACAGCAATCACATCTGCAACTGAATTTGCATGGATGAAAGCAAATCCACTGCTCACAAAATATTTTGTAACTTCATTTCCCTCATGCACTGACAGGATCCCTGGTTTCACTTCTGCAATTGTGGGTACATGGCCAGCCAAAACACCTATTTTTCCTGTTGTTGCTGGTTTAATCACTATGTGAACCGGTACATATTAGCATAAGAATCAATTAGTTAAACGCTTTAGCCAGTGGAACTTTGACGATTAACATCTCTTTACTGATATCAATTAATTTAACTTCGATTTCATGCCATTGATTTAGAAATATTTCTCATAGATACAACAGGGCTGGGTGTGATTTTGTTTCTGTCTATTTATTTACAGATCAACCAAATCTTTCTTGTGATGGTTTACATGCAAGTAATAAGTTAATGTCATATAACAATCTAGAAGACACTTGAACAAGCCCAGAAAGAATGCTCCTTGTTCTACGTGCTACAGTTGCCACCTAAAGGATCCACCAAAAGATTTATTTTTTTAATACAAAAAAGTTTAGATAGGTATGATACTGGTCCCCTACAAAAATCAAGGCACAGCTTTAAAGCTGAGAGAATACTTATATAGAATTTATGAGAATGTTTACCGATAGAGTCCTTACAAAAAGCTACTAGTGGGGTAAGATAAACTTGTCCAAATCACATTTGTATGAACAGAAATATTTCTGCCTAAATTGAATGGCACAAATGAAATTAACCTATAAAGTATAGAAGCAATACCACCATCAGCACAAAATCCTTAAAATAAATCCTCTATTTTCTATTCATGATATATAATTCCTTACAACAGTAATTAACTGAACTCTAAAATCAGGCATTGAATTCAATCCCCATCAAAGCAGTCCACATTTTTTAGGAAAACGTGTACTACATCAGGTAGCAAACATATAAATTAAAACCCATGTTACATGGAAAAGATATTTAATGAATTAAAATTTAAAATCACGTCTTCGGAATAAACAAGCAACGTCAGAATCTACATTTAAACACAAAACCACCAATTATACTGTGAAGCATCAATGTAAATACAAGTAAACAAAACAACTTCATAACACAGTTCCTTCATTTCTGACCACACCAGACATATGCTACCTAATTACGAGGCAAACAAAATGGAGATAATGACCAGTCCGTATGAGTAATAAGTTTCCTCAAAATTAACAATTGAACGGACTCGCATTCCATCAAAGTAATCCGCATTTTATTGGGAAACTCAGATCGCATCAGACGGTAAAAATGGTATGAAATCAAAACCGATCAGTCAACATAATCCTGGGAATAATCAGGCAACATCGTTATCGGAAGCTAGGAAAAGTAAGAGCATGAAAAGAAGAAAGGGGAACAAACCTCCTGGCAGAGAGCTGAGATGCTTAGGGAAGAACAAAATTGATAGTGATTTTGGAGGGAATAGAAGAAGGAGCGGGAGGACGAGAGTGCATGAAATGGGAGGGAGTCTTGGGAGGGTCCATGTTGGGAATGGCTTTCTTCCATGATTCCTCGAAAGTAGAGTCGGTCGCGGAGGAGTCCACCTCCGTACAAAGGCGTCGATGACTGAGAGCTGTGAAGAGTGGTCGGCGACAAAGGCGTGAAGCTTAACGTAGCATGGCGATCGCACTCACTACTCTCTGCTCTGCTCTATTCTAACGCTATCTTTCGCGGCTAACCTTTCTCACAGCAATGCCAAAGCCCCCAAAATAAATAATAGTAAAATAATCTTTTATAACATATTTAGATTTGTAAGTCATTACTAGGACGAATTTTTATATATTTAATAATAAGGAATAATATAAATATTTAAAAAATTAATGGTCTCTTATACAAGTCACTTAGTGAGTTATTAGTTGATTTTTTTTCTTAAATATTATTCTATTACGATTTATTAGAAAGAGATTTTAAGTCTTTCTATTCAAAACTTTGAATAGGCGTAAAGATGATTTTTTTTTTTTCCATTTTTAGATCGTTAACGAATCAACCACTAAATGGATGCATTCAAGACATAAGGTATCAATATTTGTTTTTAAAATAATATAACCAAATGTCATTCTTTCTCAAAAGAAAAGTAATATTTTATGGACTAAATTAATTATAATTAATATTTAAATTCTACTCTTTTATTTCAATGGTTAATATTATGAGAACTACTTACATATCATATCATTTAAATTTTATCTAATCAAAATATTATAACTCATCTGACAGCTCATATAAATTTTATTTTTAAGAAAAATAATTTTTTTAATTTTAAAAAAATAAAAACTCATTTGAATACAATTAAGAGGTTTATTTTTCTTTAAAATAAAATTAAGTGTGAATCATTTTAAATGAGTTATTGGCCAATTAAAATTAAAATATATTAAATTGTTATATTTTAAATAGAAATTTATAAATATTTGTCTAATATTATTACCATGGCAATATTGTCCATATTATATTTTGCATGAATTTTTGTTTGGCAAATGAATTTGTCTTGCACTGCAGCTGTCATGTTTTACTAGGTCCTCACGTCGAAATCTACATGATGACATAGTTTGAAGTTTGTTTAATCAATGAGTAATGAGTTGCCCACGTCTAGGTGTCACCGAGTATTTATTGTTTAACTATTACATCATTATAACACTTGAAAATAGGCAACATTTCAACCTGAACCAAAACATAGAATCTAAATAATCATATCCTATTTAGAGGGGAATGGATTTGTAAATTAGCTTGTAACATCAAAGCTCTTGATAACTAGTTGGCTGTAGGAATTTGGATTTCTTAGCATATTTGAGGGCCCCAAACTCACGTTTTAGTACTCAAAAGTCACTTTAGGCCAAATTAGATATTCAGGGTACATAATGTATCTTATATTTTTTTTATTTTAAATTCTTTTTCTCTATTATTATACTATACCAATATATTTAGGGAGAATTGCACTTAAGTCCAGTGAAAGAAAAATAATTATAGAAAATTTTGTAAAATCATCGGACGACTGTTAAATCCTAAAGGATATTAGACTAATGATAAAATTACCCTTAAAATTTTTCTCCTTTAATTGTCATTTATTTATATTTGAGTTGATGTAGCTTGCTTTTGGTTCCTTAATGGTGTTGGGGAAAAATATCCTAATTATATTTTTTGCCTAGTTGCTATTCTTTCCCCTAGGAGTTGTCTTTTCTTCGTCTTTAAGTTGTTATATTTTTCACCCAGTGGCTTATTTTTTGTTCATTAATGGTATTGCGTACCAATGCCCCAGTTATTGTTTTTTTCCCTAGGAATTTGTCATTTCTTTGTGTTTGACTTGTTATGCCTTCAACTAATAGCTTGTTCTTGGTTTCTCATTAATTTAAGAACAAATACCCCCATTTTGTTATGTCTTCACTCCCAATTGTATTTTTTCCTCTGTTAGTTGTTTTTTTTTTGCCCATTTGCTTTTTTTGGCCCCCTATTAATTTGGAAAGAAATGCCCCCAATTGGTAGTTTTTCACCCGTAATTGTCTTTTCTTTATATTTGAGTTATTATAACGAATCATGTAATTTGGATTTGGTTCCCCATTAAGTTGGGAAGAAATGCGCAAGTTATTATTTTTTTGCCCCAACTTATCATTCCCTGATATTTGAGTTGTTATAGTGAACCTAGTGACAGAGATTTGGTTCTCTATTAAGTTGAGAAGAAATGCCTCCAGTTGTTATTTTTTTCCTACTTGTCATTTCTTCATATTTGAGTTGTTATAGCAAACCTAGTGACATGGATTTGGTAGACTATTAAGTTGGGAAGAAATGCCCTCCATTTGTTATTTTTTACTCTCCACTTGTCATTCTTTCATGTTTGAGTTATTATAGCGAACCCAATGACTTAGATTTGGTTCCCCATTAAATTGAGAAGAAATGACTCACAGTGATGTTTTTGCCTCTACTTATCATTCCTTCATGTTTGAAGGCGAACACAGTGACTTGGATTTAGTGGCCCATTAAGTTGGAAAGAAATGCCCCCATTGGACTTGGATTTGGTGCCCCATTAAGTTGGAAAGAAATGCCTCAAGTACTTATATTTTTGCTCCACTTGTCATTCTTTCATGTTTGAGTTGTTATTATGAACCAAATAACTTGGATTTGGTTCCCCATTAAGTTGGAAAGAAATACCTCAAGTTGTTATGCTTTTGCCCATATTTATCATTTCTTCATGTTTGAGTTGTTATAGCAAACAGTGATCTAGATTTGGTGACCTATTAAATTAAGAAGAAATGCCCCTCATTTGTTATATTTTTGCCTCACACTTGTCATTCTTTCATATTTGTGTTGTTATGATGAACCCAATGAGTTGGATTTGGTTCCCATTAATTTGGGAGGAAATGCCCCACAGTTGTTATATCCCCCCTCCCCCCCAAATTTGTCATTCCTTCGTGTCTAATAAGTACAATATTTACACCACTGTCTACAGAGCCTATACAATAATAGAGACCACGGACAAAACCTATAGTTAAAGCCTAGCCTTATGACCACATCCCACGAACCCATATGTTAATCGTGACGGCCCAAGCAGAAAGCACATTCTAAGGAAACGCCCCATTGAAAAACAGAACAAGAATATACTCAGCCATAAAAATCAATATGAAAATACGTGGAATTAGGTTTACTGAATTCCAGATGTCTAGTAGTAGAGAAACCTCTAAACGTTAAATTTAGAATCGTACACTATTAATGCAATAATAGTAATAGTTTTCAACCCTTTATAGAGCAAAAAGAAGCCTTCGCAAGGCTTCTCATTCTTAAAGGTTCATGGGGCAAAAGGAGATATAATTATAAATACAAAAAATAAATAAAGAAAATGGTGAAACTTGATGGTACTAAGCAAGCTACAAGGAACGCATTTCTCTACTATTCACTAGTTCCTTGTATTGTGCCATAAACCAACCTCTAAGATTTTTACAACGAAAAAAAAAAAACTGCAGACCTGTACTTGATTTTTCCTATACATCTCTGCAAATATATTTACATGGCAGGGTAGGCACAATACTTCCAATCAGGGCAACGATATAAGCCTCCTTTCAAGGGTATATTTGGTTTCACGTTAGGAACTGTCGAAATGCTGATTTTTTGTGACAGCAAGTAGTTATATGCTTTTACCAAAACCATGGTTTTGGCAGTTTCCAACATGAAACTAAACACGCTGAATAGTTGAATAGGCAAAACTTCATAATATACACGTGCATGTCTGATGTTCCTGTCAAAAACCTGATTCATGGGCCCAAAAAGCATTGGGATCTGGGCAATATAGAGAAAAATCTTCGATTTCAAGATTAGCTATATGCCAATTGACAAAACGAGCTTGTACCAACTTGAAGAGAAGCAGTATGGTTGGCAATAGCCAGCACTCATCATCTTCCCTGCAAGAGAATGTATTAAAACTTAGTGGAAAATATAAAACATAATTGAAGTTCTAGAAGAAACAAGAGAGTAGAACAAAATCCTCAAAACCAATGAGTGGCAAAGAAAATCAGGGAAATTACACTCATGTTTAGTCCCAAGGGACTTCTGAGAGATTTATTAGAATTGTGAAAAGACAAGTTTACCTTGATTTATTATTAGTGGCACATTAACTAGTCAACTAAGGCACTTTGACTTGTTATTGGTGACACTATAACTTGGCATTTATTGTTGACTTGTCATTAGTGGCATATTAACTTGTTCGATTGAAACACCCTAATTTGTTATTAATGTTATCTTAACTTGTCATTAGTGGCATATTGACTTGTCAATTGAGAAGTCACGTAAACTTCTTTTTTTCACAATTCTAATATATTGCCCACAAGTCCCTTAGAACTTCATATCAATTTAATAATTTCATATGATCTGATAGTTATAATTTATTTTTTTTGGAACCTCAGTATAATTCCCTCAAGAAAATCTCCTAGAGTCTTAATAACAAGATAAATGTCATTCATGAATGTGATCAACAAGACATTTCATTATATTTATTACTGCTAAAATGATTTTGTGAGCAGCATCATGAGAACAACAAATAATCATCACTTCCGTATATCTCTAAAACCTGTAATAGCCTTTGGCTAAACGAGAGGGAAAAAAACTTAATAGCCAAATTGCATAAGAGTGTGTACTATGCCTTCTTTGCAAAATAGGCCACAACTAAGTAATTAAGCAATACCATAGGAGTATTTCCATTTATACATGTCGCACTTCAACTATTATTCTCTACTTTCACCAGCATTTGCATGAACATCAGGAAATTCAATATGACTTTTGTTTTAAAAAGAAAAACTTAAGGTATAAAAACAAAAGCATTTACCGAGCAGATAATGAGATAGACTACATTGCAATTTAAATCAACAGTGAGTATTATATATCGTATGATACCTTTCTATCACACTCTTTCATAGGTACTACTATTCATATCCAAGGGGGTTTAAAAATTAAACATTTATCCAATCAATTCTATCATAGAAGATATTCATAGATATTCACTACTCATGCCCATTTACAACTTCGTATAACATCGATTTTTTCTTCTCATAACGTTGCTGCTTCAATGACTTTATGTCATTCACTTCTCCACATTTTATTCAAATATATCTTGTTTAAAAGATTACCTAAAAAAATTGCTTATTTAACAACAGTTACAACCACATCCATAAATAATAGAGAACTACACCAAATCAAATACAGGAGAAAACTGTGTGGAGTCTAGGGACATGAATTCTTCTTCTTTTGAAGAAAAGGAGGCTAAAAAAAATCTAAATTGAAACAACACGAGGGAACACTCCTAAAGTATTCTTCACAGGATTGAAGCAACCAAATGGGTGGGAGATATACTTTTCAACACAACTTCAACATATTTGACAGATCAACGAGATAGTGGAGAACTTCACTAGAACCTTTACAATAAGCACTATTACAAAACTATTTCCTAAACATTGAGCAAGCAAACTGATGAGCACTATAAAGTCATCCATGATGTAAACCTTCTCGGAAGATGTTAAAGACTAGACATGACATTTTTCCTCCAGATAAATATCACCAAAAAAAGAAAGAAAGAAAAACCCTTCATGCGAGTAGTTCAATTAGGAAAAAGAATCCAACAGACTATCATGTTCAAGTATGAGGTATAAATATATCAGTCAACGTCTTGAAACTATGTCTGCACAGATGTGGATCAAAACAAGAATCTCAGATGTTTGTCAAAGATGCCATTGTTGTTTGATATAAAATGGTACGATAATGAAGTTGCACCCTTACCTCTTAATATTCCATGTACTGGCCTCATCAGGCTGAAGGAAATGGGATAATGCATAGTGAAGGAGGCAACAAACAAAAGCCACTCCCTGCAAAAAAGTCAAACAGTCAGAAAAAGGCATGGATACAGAGTTTATGTCTAGAATGGCATGTGTCGTCCCTTAAACCTGTAATCTAATGGTTATAAGGCCTTTCAGCTCCTGTGAGATGGGATAATCTGGGATTTCTATTGGGCTCTGCTACTGGGTTTTGTGCCAGGGTTATTTACAAAAATTGAAGGTATTCAGTTCTGGATGTAGAAATATCTCAACTCCCTTTTGGGGTCATGATGTAGTGTAATAATATATTCACTTTCAGCATTTGTTCTGTCTTTCAATGCATGAAGCTTTTATGTAATTTTCATTTTGCTGTGAACATGTTTTGGGCATTTAAATTATTATAGAAAAAGGAATGCTGATACTGGCATTTTAAAAAGAAATGAATAAAATGCTGATACTGGATAGAACCATTTTGTGTGCACATCATTTCATTTGGGTCATATAATTAATATCTATATATTAAACATTTTTCAAACATAAAGTCAAAGCAACATCAGTATTAAGCTTCTTGTAGCACAATAATTTCCAGTAAGTTTCTTCATGCATTTTGTGAAATTATTTAGAGTATATTGCAAGAGAGAGTATAAGATCTATTTGTACAATTTTTTTTCATATTCTGATCATAATTTGAGAAAAAAACAATATTGATGACACAAAATAAGCTTAAAATTAATCTTTTCTGTAGCACTCTATTTTATTAAAGCTCCAATGAACTCAGAGTATAGCAGAATTGTAACTGATGCTTGCTTCTTGATTCTCATCCACACAACGCATGCAATATATTATAGCAAACTATAAGCACAACTTACTACATTAGATAAAGAAGTAGCATTCCACAGCGCATATACTCGAGAAAGTGAAGCTCTTCTTGGCTCTTTACTGAATAAAGCATTCAAACCGGCAGGAAACGGTGAAAGTAGGGAAAGAGGAAGTATTAGCAGAACACAAAGAAAAGCTGCGAGAGAAATCCAGTAGAACTGAAGCAAGATGAGAAGAGTGACTGAAAGATCTGCTAAAAGCATCAAAGTGATCAGCAACTGCACTGTGTCCTGGCATGTATATGACATTTATTAGATAATGTCCAATTTTTAGTTGTGGAGCAGTAAAAGGTCAAAAATTATTGAACTACCTGGCAACCAACAGGTCTGGTGTTGCATAGCAGAAAAGAAAGTGGGAACAGAAAGTCTCTTTTAAACTCCAAAGATTTCAGGGTAGCATCATTTATCAGTCCTCCATTAATTCCTCCAGTTATCCTCTTAAGAGATGAAGAATTACTAAAGCATGGCCAATTATGATGAAGCTGGTTAAGTCTCTTTCTTCCACAAGCAACATTTTTCCTGTCATATAGTTAGCAAAATGATAATCCCTCAAGACAATTCGCAGGATTTTAAGACCCCAAACCTATTTCATCTTAGAACAACTAAAACGAACAATGTCAAGATTAATAATATTATGCATACCAAAAATGACCGGACCACAGATGTGATCACCTGCTAGGTTGAAATTATAGACATAGCACAAGCTTGTCACTACCTTAGGGTGGAACTCCAAATCAACTTCATCTAGTGGGTGAGAAAGAATACGACTGTAAATACATTTTGATAAAAAAAATTAAAGAACAACCCTAGGACTTGAAACTGCTCACAATGTGCTTTCTCCAAATCCATAATCAGGTCAAAGTTGTAGAAGTATATATTATGTTTAGAGATATATAACAATAGTTAGCCACAATATTGGTTCTAATCGCTACAGTCATTTTTAACATTTTTCCTTCGAGTAGGCGCTGAGTTCTACAATCCAACAGTCTTTGCTAGGTTAAATCTATTCAATAACATTTACATTTCAGTTTTTTTATTGCAATTAACAATATTAAATCACATAAGACAATAAGAAATGATTAATCTCCCCTAACATAATAGGCTTATTTGGAATAAATCAGTTTTATAGCCTATATGTGGCATAAAATTTGCGAGGTCCTAAATTACCTTGTTGGTCCATCAGTATCGCCGTCCCAAGTATCAGACTCATGCAAAGAATAATCACCAACTGCCACCACAATACCCAGCTGATAATAACCAGAAGCTGTTGCTTGGAACCATCCCAACTCAATTTTAACACCATGGAACTCAAGCTGAGGATTTGCATGGCTATTTATCCAAGCAACAACAGGATCTAGTGAAGTACGAATTGATCCATGCCTCACCGTCCTTAATTGAGCATTCAGTCCAGCCACCAGGTGATTCCAAACAGTTGCTGGGACGTGCTGTTGACATTGATTTTGGGAATTGCATGTCAGTAATGAATATAGAAGGAAAATAAGACTGACTAAAATTGAAGATTAGCAACAATTGAGACACCTGGCCTAGAAGGTTGGTCAATAGTAAATCATTGTGAATATTGTAAGGTGCCATGTAGCTTCCATTCCCACCAAATATTATGCACATAGGAAATCTCTTTTTAATAATTGAGACAATGTCTAACCGCTTCTCATCACCACCAAGGAAAAAATCAATGTATGCCACCATCAAATCTGGTGTTGCCCCAACCTGCATGATGGTTTCACAATTTGACAAAGGATGAGACTGACATCAGTGTGCACTCTGGGGAAACCTCTATTGAAGGTATCTTGCATTTTAATACGGTTTGTCTGAAAAAAACATAGTAGATTTATATGCATAAATAAGATTAATGCTAATGTATATATAGTGATCACATTGTTTTGTTTTTATGACAAGATAAAGGAACCCAATCTGTTGAACAAGACAACATCTCATCACTTAAATTATCATAACTTACAAGCTGCAAAAGGAAGAACATATTTACTTTACCAGGTTCTTCCTAAATGATCATTGAGAATTGTTAAAAAGAAACAAATACAACAATCAAAGATAATTTGTTTGTCTGGGGAGGATAAGGTTTTTAACAGAGAAGTGGAAACATGGTTTACCGAGAGAGAGAAAGTGGAAACATAAATCATTACTGTTAGAATTAATAGTTTAGTGCAATGAATTGTGATACGCAAATTATTGCGCTGTGATATGGGCATCTACTCAGCATGTATACCATTTTCTCACATCTTACCAAAATAAAACTTGTGAAGTGAAATATTTATCATGAAAAACTTAACATTATTGCATTGAATAGCAGCACTGTCGACCTTGTGTCTTCCAAATTCATTCTCAATTTATTAACAAGAGAAACAATATAGGAAATTTACAAAAAATGCTCTCCATTATGCAAAATGCTTCGCAACCCAAACCTTCATCCCTTTGTACAAAGCACGTGATCTACAGGAGCGTAGACATGAATGGTCATATTCAGACTTCACGTATTCCTGAAGGCGACTGACTTTTACTCTCCTCCGCCACTGTTTCCAGGACCAAGCACAAGGATATGCAACAACTGAAAGTATACTGTGTACTGATCCCTCCCACCAATCATATGCAGCAACTGAGTTGATCTCATCAATGAATCTGTTAAAAGCATCCTCATACCTGCATCCCAAATTGGACCACCAGATCTTAAAAGATATTGTAACTAATATTACACAGGACTTGGATACCGATGCAATCTTTATCGTACAAAAATGGGCATTTTAAACTTTGTCATATGGCTGCTTGTTGTAAAATCTTTCCTATGGAGTGTCTCTTGAAGCAATACTTTTATAATGGACAATTTATCGATAGAAAGGAGGAGCATTTAGTCAGTAGATACATAATAAGATATGGCATTAAGACCTGTGACATGCATGCATGAATACGCAGTTTCTCTTACACAATTTCAATTATTGCGTGAGGAGGTGAGTAAGGAAGATGCCAGGGCTCTCTAAAAGTATTAGGACCCATGAAGTACATCCTGTGCACATGACTTTGAGTTTCTTCAGCTCTGGCTCCACGCACCTAATGTTTCAACAAAACTTAGTGCATCAAACACTTGTACTCGAGCAATTACAGATACAGATACAACTACATATATCAGTGAAATTTCTGTCACCAAATTAGCACCTCAGATAGGGAAAGAAGGTGTGGAAAATGGTGATGATTATGTTGCTCAATTGAACTTGCACTGTGATATGTACCAGAACCAACCAACTTGATTCTCAATGTACTTAGCAGTACAGCCAAAAGCAACAAAATGAATGCTAACAATACTGCAAATGGCCAGGGACCTCCAAAAGTATAAATAAGCTCCTCTAAAGTTGTATAGCAATTGGGCAACCTATATTTGTCGGATATACATTTATAGGGACAAGACTTATTCCTAACTCCGCCTGCAATGCAGTACGTCTCAACCATCAAAGAGAGAGCAGAAAGTTATGCATATAAAAACATTTAGCAACGTCAAAGATACCTCGTACATATATGAAATTTGCACGATTGGGAAGAAGATCAATAGAACAAGGAATGCAAAGATTCGCATCAGAACCACCGACATCTTTGTAAGTACCAATCGGGCATTCCTGAAAACTCAATTGCTCTGTTTGATAAATTTCAGGACATAAATTTTTAATGCATGCGAGAAAATAATTAGAAATCTGAGACAGCTTGAATGCTGTCCAAGTTCTATGCATAAGGATGCAGTGTAAGAAGAAAAGGAACATAAAATCAAATGGAACAAACCTTACAAAAAGTGCCATAGAGGCCCTTGGGGCATTCTTTCCCCGTAATGGTACCCCTCATTCCATGATGGCCACCATTGTTCCCAGCACCTCCACTGTTGAAAATCATAAAGAAGGTATAATTTTTAGACCAATGAGCACTTAAACTAAGGTAGTTTAGCAACTCAAAAGAAAGAAAATAAAAGGGGGGGGGGGTTGACGAACTAAGGTAACTTTTCAGCCAAAACCATCCTGCTTGATAGTTTTAGAGATGATGCTCGAATGAAAACATAGACCACTTTGATCAACAAAAGCAAAAACTAGTAAAGATAAAACGCAGTCTCTAGTCCTTTGAGTAATCTAACAGAAAATCGAAAAAAAGAAAAAGCCTTTGACCATTATGCCAATTCATTCTTCACTCACCGAATAGATATTACCCCAGCTAATAGCACTACAGGATAAATGCTATCACGTCAATTTGTTCAATGTTACACTAAGAGTCTTTTTTGGATAACGTTGCCAATTTGCAATGGAGTCTTCTGCATTCATGTGGTGAACTTTTCTTTCTCTCTTCCTAATTGTAGAAAAATCTACGGCATGCAATTCTACTGAAGCAGGAGCCTCTTCCAAAGTATATTAGTTTAAAGGTCAAATTTAAAGTGTCCATTTCAGCAAGAACTACATAATATCAGAAAAGCTCCAAAAGCATTTAAACAAATACTTTAAATAAATCTTGAAATTCCCGACCTTTCAATAAATGATTATCATGAAGATGCAACTGTTAACCCAAGAATAAAAAGTAATATTTATGTTATATTTTGAAGCCATCATTTAAGAAATAATAATATATACCTGCTGTTCATTAAACCATGTATACTGGCAACAGCAACATACTCTTCACCAACACCAATCTTTGACCAATGGAAATGAATTCTCCCTCCCCCACCACCGCCACCACCAAGGAGGCCACCATTGCCACCAACAACAGTTAGGGATGAGTTCTCCAAAAGCCTGAGTTCCTGAAGGAAAAGAAGTACCGTCCCACCAGAACCTCCTCCAAGACCACCAACCAAAGAACCATTGCTATTTCGCATGACTTTGCTAACACTTTGACCATTAGCCATCATGAACCCATAAAGGTCAACCCTCAAAAGTGGCCACTGAATGGATCCCATCACTAGCAACAATAAAACATGAATTACTATAATCAGAGAATGCCTTAAAAAAA
The DNA here is from genome assembly GCA_037074615.1 of Leucaena leucocephala. Classification (NCBI taxonomy): domain Eukaryota; kingdom Viridiplantae; phylum Streptophyta; class Magnoliopsida; order Fabales; family Fabaceae; genus Leucaena; species Leucaena leucocephala. Next base: position 2,370,854 of record CM073567.1, on the reverse strand, counting down.
TAGACAATTTACTTTGCATAAATACTATAAGTACAAAAAGATGATAGAGGATGGGTTATTATTACATCTTTATTTGTGAACAATGTAACTATTTACAACTCTAAGCAAAGCCAAAACAAAAATTTTATCCTTGAAACAAATAAAACTTAAGGTATTTCAAACAAATTTACCAATCATCCCCCCTCCAACCATATGGCCATATGACTCATCCGGGCCCTTGGTTCCACTACCCAGCTGGCATGGAAGACTAGCATTGCCATATACACTGCCACCATTACTCTCTCTCCCATTGAAATATCCAGACCCTCCTCTTCCACCATAACCAGCCCCACCACCAGCTCCATTAAAAAAGTTTCCCTTTCCAATACCTTCAGTGCAACCTGAAAAAGGTCGCCGTCTGATCAAAATCACGAATCTATACCATCAACCAGACTAAGATAAAAGGCACCAGCAAAATTATTGAACTTACCTAACTCAGAGGCAGTAATCATGCCACCAGCATCAACAATGACAGTCCTTGCCCTGTGGATGTGAATTATACTTCCCTTCATAATGCCATTTACAAGAATATCCTCCACACGACATATCTGCAAAAAGTTTATTAAGAAAAATACCCACCTCAAATTTCTATCCTAGCAGGATATTCCAATTGGCAACACAAGAGTTATTTAACTTGAATAATCAGCAATGGTTGAGGTGATAAGAAAGAATTAGTGTCATATGCTTCAAGCAAGACATTGAAAGGTAAACAAGAAGAAAATTGAACCCCAAGAAAAGTGACAGGAAGTAAACATTGTAATTTGAGTATGCTTGAGCATAGACCTATAATTACGTTATGAATCTTACTTGAAGTGAGAAAGAGAGTGTATAATTGACATGGCAATCATCAGGCGGAGTAATCAAATCCACAGGACAACTCTGTGTCTCACAAAGATTTTTTGTGACCCTGAGAAAATAAAATTAAAAATAGGCAATTCTGTAATTCACAAGGAGTTCACAGGCTGTATAGAACTCAAACTCATAAATCAAGCAACATGACTAGAAAGTAGCCATACTTACGTGACTCTACTTTCATTATCATCCAAAGGAGCCTGAAGTAAAGAACCCGGGCCAACCTGTCATGGAAGAGGGGATATGTTTTAAATAAAATGAAGAAATTAAATTGTAAAAGAGAGATATAAAAGAGGATGGTACACCATTTTTCTCATCAAGAAAGATAAACTACAGGTGAAAATAAGAGATGAATTCCGTTACAGAAAAGGGCATTGTTCATATTTGTTACATGCTAAACACTTCTATCAATCATGACTCAATACTTAAACTTGCACCTAGACTATTGGGATTTTGTGATCTCTACAACATTGTAGCATCCCGTCTCCACATCAATATCAGTGTTTCTTAGAAGAACTGCAAAATTTATAACTAAAACAATAAGAACCAGTGTCTAAGGAAATGCTTACAGTTATGTTATAAAACAGAGACAAGGAAAGTCGCTGGCCTTTGATTGCATCCCCATTACCGGTCAACCTCAGTAGACCCTGACCATATAAACCTAAGTTTGCATTTGAACTTATGACAGAGTTTTGCTGCAAGTAGGGGAAAGCTCACAATCAGAAAGATTATTTCAAACCACCAAGCACCAAATATGATCCCAAGGACAAGTATGCTATATAGTTTTTGGATGAAGACCATGATACCCTTAAAACAACCAGATTCCTGACTTCAAGAACGGAAGCAGTAATAACCCTATCCTCGCCACCATCAATTTGGATTTTGGAGTTCCACATGAGTAACATTTTAATAGCAACTCTAAATGCACCAAAAACCTTCAGGCATTAAAGGTAAAATTGTTAAATCATATACCAAAAATCTTTGTTTTAATATATAAAAGTCCTAAACACTTGATGTTCATGTATATTAAGAAAGGGCATCCGCTTGAGCAAAAGCTTTTTCAATCACAATCTATTACCTTTATGATGGAATCACTCATTAAAAGCTCTTCTGCAACAAGCTCAAATTCAGATATTGGATAATCGGACAAACCAAAGATTATGCTTCCTCCACGATATACACTAATTTGGCCTCTTACCTTCATGATTAAAGTGTTTAAGTTATCAAGCATTAGGCTACAAGGGTTAGATAAGCAAATAGATATTAGACAAAAATTTCTAAGGACTAATATTATAAAAATATATTATGCTAGAAAGATAATAACAGAGACAACTGAAACACAAAATGAATTTATTAAAATCTAATGTTACTAGGAAAAAAATAACAGCAGAATTTTCCCAAACTCATGCAGAAAAAAGGCCAAGATACATTAGTGTCTGTGTTGATACAAGGGTCTTGTGTATATAACTTTCCTACCTGAACTCTGGACCAAACAAGAGGAACCAAAACTTTTGCGTGATTCTCCACATAAACATTTGACCAAAGCGGGTAGGTTGAGATGTCAAGCAATGGAGTGTCAGTTTCTGTTGTGAGATTATCATTGCTGACTCTCAGACTTAGTAAATTTGCATTGAAATATGTGCCAGCAGCTCCAGAATTCCCAGGACAGCCAATACTCAAACCTCCTGTCGCAATAAATGCATATATTATAGACACAAGTTTCTTCTTGCTAAAAGCAATATTAAAAGGGGAGCACTAGATGTGCTATGAAATGAAAATAATGAAGATGCAAGTATTAAGATATCATGAACCCATTTCTTATTTTTTTTAAAGAAGAAAAGTCAATCTAAACCTAAAATGACTAAATGCATAGTATCACTGCCACCAAACATTTATGTGTGTGTTTGAAGGCAAGTGTTAAGCTGCTTGCCTCTAAGGTAAAGCTAAGTGTCCTCCTCTTTTAAACGGAGAAAGGATCCATCATTTCAGATTAAAACACAAAATCAGTCAGTCCCCGGAAAACCCAAATGGTTGAGTCAGGTTAAAAGGCCTTATTTTATTTCTCTGAGCGGTTATTTCGTATCACATTCTCTAATCTGTTCCCTGCTTTATAAACTCTAATATCTCATCAATGTTTCTCCATACTGCTTCATCTGACAACACAGAAGATGAAGAACGATTTGGGACAGACCTCAGAGTCTACTACAGTGATCCTAGCATTAAAGGGACGTTATTATAGATTAATTTGACAGCACTGTTTTCATCTACTCCCCTCTCTAATTTCAGTCTATGAATGTACACTTGAGGGAGTGGTGGGCTATGTGTTGACAACTGCTTGAAAATTATCTTCTAAACCATTGAAAGTTAAGACCTCATGAACTCGGTTTCAAACTTCATATAAATATTATTGTGGGGTTTTGTTGAGAAATTTGGAAAGATTTATTCAAGGTGTAGGAACCATAGATTTACGTTTTTAGTGATTTCTTTTACTGTAAGTTTAGATTTTCCTTTCGTCTAAGTTGTTGTGTTTAGGACTCTATAAATAGCCCTATATTATAATATTTTGTCAGACTTGACGATTTTAATAGTCAGAGTTATTATTATCTATTTCTCCCTCATTCTTCTTCCCTTTCTCCCTTTTTCTCTACTTCTCCCTCCTCCTTCTCTTCCCTTCTCCTTCTTCCTCTTCCTTTTAATCCTCATAGTAGATCAGATTAAATCCTGAAAAAATGTTCTTGAAACGATAGGCCAAACCAATAATGCATGAAGATCGATTCAAGATTACGTCATTTTAATTCTTTTTAAATAAATAGTATCCTTCACTTCACTCATATAAATTTTGCAGCCAATATATAATGATTTCTAAATACCTTCAAATGAGATTGTCCAAACAACTCGTTCTTTTTCACATAAATCAAGCTTAACATTCTTTTAAGGGTAAAGTAACACCCAATATCCTGATCTTATTTCTCATATGCGACCAATATCCTAATCTTATTTGTGATATAATTTTACCCATAATCTTTTTAATTTGGTGCAATTTTATCCATAATCTTATTTCTCAAGTACCAAGAATTGCACCAAATCAAAATGATTATGGATAAAATTATACCAAGTTAAAAAATTATAGGTAAAATTGCACCACAAATAAGATTAAGATACTAACCGCATATGAGAAATAAGATTATGATATTGGGTGCTACTTTACCCATATTTTAATTATTAGAATTAAATATTGAATATCTATCATTAACAGCCATAGGTTCAACTGCCAGGTACAGAAGTGTATTGATACAAACCATGAACAGAGACTTTTAAATCTTCTTGTATGCTGTAACAATCAAGAGATATTCTTCCTCCGCCACCGCCACCCCACCCTTTCCCACCAGCAGCACTGATAGTACCATATCCCTTCCTACAGTCATCCAAAAATGTGAAGTCCAAGAAAAGTTAGAAGTGCAATATTAGCTCTTCTAGTGAGGAAACTGGAAGGCTATTTAAGTATGCATTTTAAATAGACATAAAGCATCACTTAAGTTATTTACAATAGCTTGTAGTATTAATTATCTGACATGAAAATTTAAATTTAGAATTTCACATATCACATTACCATAATGATAGCAACATAAATATACTACCTCCAGACAAAGTTGGAGAGGACTGTTAATCAATGGTGTTATATGAATTCCTTAATCTCCATTCAAGAGGAGATTTTGAAATTAATGTCACAAAAGTGCTATTGGTGGTTTTGCAACCATCCTTTTTCACCTTTGTCCTTGACAAGTTTAGGTGGTAAATGTACTTGTACAAAAATCTCTGATAGATCTCATAAGAGTAATACTAGAATGCTTACCACCATTCATCACAGAATTCCCAAAAAACCAGTCTGATATCTTATCTCAAATTCAGTGGGGGATGTAGGAACCATTATCAATGGGAGCAGGATAGTTTATTAAAAAAATATCATTTAAAAACAATTTATAACTTTGATGATCCTGTATTTGATGTAATCTACAGAATTTCAGTGCATATCCATATTCATACTATAATACAATCAACAAAATACAAATATTTTAGTTAGTTATATGCTCATAATTTGATGATGGTGAGGATGATAATGATTAGAAATCACCTAGGCTCACTAGTAAAATTGACTCTCCAAGGATGACCAATTGATAGGGATCAAGATGATATGGGATGGCTAAATCTCATCTTAAATAGTATAGGATGCTCTACAGGGAACTAAAGTAGATTGGTTCTTCCACCTATTTTTTTGGGAGGGTTCCCTATCCATTGGGAGCCCATTGAACTCAATAGAAATTTTCCGTACATTGTGATTCTTTATGCTATTATTTTTGAAAGGGGAAGTATAAGTTATCCTTGAGGAAGTAATTTGGACATTTGTAATTGAAAACACAGACCTGCATTACATCAAAATAAGACAAAATTAAATGCATAAGTATACTATTAGCTAAACTAGAATTGACTTGTCAACAAGTATGTATGACTCCATGTACCTAGTAGCTCTAGCAAAACATGAATGAGGAAGAACTTTTCAACTGCTTGACAAAAACAGATGATAATAGGGAAGGATTAAAACAATACAATTATTTATGTATGATTGAAGACTTAAGATATTCTCAAAACAAATAGGGAGAATCAAGATAATAAATCCCTCAAACCAGTGAAACATGTTGATAATCTGCAAGGAAGTAACCCCAAAGTTGACCATGGACGGATGGACTAAATGCTGAAGAAAATCCATGAGAAAATATATTCGAACATCAAGACTTATGGCTTGTTATTTAATAATCTAGACTCCAGATATCTTTTCAAATGCAAGGACTCTACTGATGATTATGTTGCAACTATCAATATTACCGAACCTCAGTGTAATAAAATGTAAATACTTTATTAATAGCAATAAACACACTACAGAGATTATGAGACATTTTGTGATCAATAAGTATGAGGTGACAACTAGACAGATATATACTTGATACTTACAGCTTTAAGGCATGTATTATTATGCTTCCACCAGATCCACCACCCCCATCAGACCCTCCATCTCCACCTTCTGCAGTAACAGAGCCATTTATAAACAAAGTGTCATTCACTAGAAGCTTAATACGTCCTCCACCATTCCCTCCAAGTTTTTTCTGAGCAGATTTTCCACCACCCTTACTGCCATAATACCATGGTTCAGACAAAGTAGACCAAGCATAAACATCACCACCCCAGTTAGTGGTATTATCTTTTATACAGGATGCTCCACGCCCACCATGCCCTCCACCAGCTCCATCAAAGCCAAAAGGTGTGCCACTAGTTTGGGAAGGTGGTGCCCCACCCAAAGATGATGTGTTAATTGATGAACCATACTCCATAGACATATTGGCTGCAGATAAAACCACAGAACCAGCAACAATAGATGCATACTGACCAAGTTTAATGTTACCAGACATATTGAATATTATCGTGCATCCTTCCACTGGACATGATATTGAAGCATGAGGGAGTATCTCCAGGTTTCCAACTCCATATATGTGAATATCAGAATCCAAATAAAAAGTTGAACTTAGTAAGCATGTGGTATTAAATGATCCTACACCATCCAAGTCCTCACAAGATACTGACTCATTCAATGGAAATGATGAAGATGATATTTGAACAGATACAGAGTGATGGGATTGAGAAAAAACGCTCACAAGGGACCCAGATTGACCTAGTTGGTCTTCTGAGCCAGTACTCCTATTCCTATGCTGTCCCGAAACTAAAGATGTATGAAGATATCCAAATATAATGCAGCACCAAAGGTACCTATGCATTACCATAGAGTGCATCACCACCTATGGCAAGTATATATCAGGAGATATCCAGATGAAGTAATGTTTCAATCAGCTAACTAGTTGGTACAAACATTTATCCTGCAAGATTTGTTTATGAATTCCACCTTCACAAGATTTAATTAGTGGCCAAGGCTGCTAATTTTGTACCTGCTCTGCAACTAAAGGACATATCAGAGAAGAAAAGTGAGAAAATAAATTAGTTGTTAACTGGTACTCATAAGATTATAAATTGTGCCATGCAGCAAGAACGACTAAAGTGTGAAGTAGAAGCTTGTAAAATCAAGGATTTACAAATATCCACCAAGGAAACCACATAAATAGCCTTCAGGATTTAATTAAACCATCAGAAAAAATAAAATTGCATTCATAATAGGCTAAACTAAATAACCAATAAGAAGAAGAATTAGGGATATCACCAAATTCAGCCTTGTAAACGCATGATTGAGTCAATTGCATTCTTTATCACGAGTTAGAAATTCCTGTTCTACAAGTTCTCCTAAACTATGCCATCATAGGTCTAATAATACAAATCAGTACCGCCAGTCATGATAATCTCGCATTGTACTATTGGCTAGATATTCAATGTTACAAAAATAACCATAAAGTAGTGTACATGATATACGATTTGTTTTAGAAAAAAAAGTTTTGACTAAACAATTTCTAGATAATATAATATTTAAGAGTGAAATTAAACAGCATCAGAGACATGTAGCTTAGCCTTGGCAACATATATAGACATGTTGCCTCAATTCTCTTTTACAATGATCACTTATCCACAGCACAGTTGGAAAAACAGCTTTGTCAATAGTTCAAATACGAAATTCTTCCTTCTATCTTAGGCAAACAATTACGAGTAGGTTTCTAATGAAATTAGGCACCCAGGGGAGTGAATAACTATTGGGAAGCTGGATTGGATGTTACTTCCGTTAATGCCCCAACTATCATGTTTTGCTGATACAAATTTTGTACATTAGAGGCAAGAATTAGAAGTCCTTTAGCGGATATTGTCAAGGGACTTAATCTACATCCATGCATATACACTGTACCTGTGGCGACTAATTTTCTTTAGTCATATTGATTTCTTCTCTCTCTCATCGTTTCCATTAATTATGCATAATTAGATGCTTGTGCACTCTTCCTTATTAATGTAATGCGACAACAGTGAAATTTCAATTCACAGACCACGCTATGTCTAAGCTCAATCCAGAATCCATTCACAAAGAATGCAAAAAAGAAAACTAAAAAAAAAACAAATGATCGAAAAATCATTGAAGCAATGCGCAGACTTCAAGTGTGATCGCAGAATAATATCGATCAATCGAATCATAAAAGAAAAAAAAGGTTCCCCCAGCCAAATCAACAGCCGTAAATAGCTCTAAGCATGGTAATAAAAAAAACAAGAAACAAAATGGCGGACGTCTTACATGCAATACTTGTACTAGTACAGTCAGAATTCCACTAAGCAGAAGGAGTGAACTGACCGTGAAAGGAAAGATGGAGATAGTGGAAATTCCACTGAATCTTTGAGGGAAGCTTCCTTCTCTCTCTCTCTCTCCCCGCGATATTGTGCAGTGTGGTTCCTGGTCTAAGTCAGAGAGAGGAAATGGCTTCCACTTTCCCTTTTGTTTTTAATTTATCCTTGTTCTGTTTTTCACTTTTCCTTTTCGTTTTGAATACACAGAAAGCTCAGGAACAGCAAAAGATGGAAGAAAGGAAAAGTCACTCCGAGTCGAAGCTACGTTTTGCGTAGCTGGATTTTGATACAGATTCACGCGAGATTTTCCGCATTATTGGGCAGCATTCAATAGTTGCCCTCCATCTTCATCGGAATTTCGGAACAGCCATTTCTGTTTGACTTTCTCAAGGGTGGGTGCTAGTGAATAGTGATTATTGAATTTTTTTATAAAAAACTTTTTAAAATGGATAGATTCATCTCCTATAGAATAATATAATAAATTTTTTAAAAAATAATATTAATATAAGATAAAATAAGTTATCTATTAATTTCAAATATAATTATTGAATATTAATTCCTCGCCACCTTCCTTCTCAACGTCTTGCGCTTGGCTTAAATCAATTCTTTCCCAAAGAGAAAACAAACTATTGGCTGCCAGCTATGGGAAGGAGCTAGCATGGATCTAGGTTTAACAAAAGTAATTAGTCATTCATAAAGCTTGATATGAAGATATAATTACATTTAATTTTTAATAGTATTTTAAATAAAATTATTTTTAATAAAAGAATATATGACTAAAAATAGGTAAAGAATTAAGGATGTCATTTACTAAATACTCCATGATTACTTTGAGTAAAAAACAGAATATATATGTTTATATTTAATATTTAATAGTATTTTAAATAAAATTATTGATATATGTGCTTCCCAAAAAATAAGAAAGAATACAAAATGTCAACATTAGTCTAATTATAAAGGAATTTATTTATAATCTACAAAATTATTATATTAAATATTAATAGTGAGTAATCTATAGATAACTTTTGAGTTGAAAACATATTTTGGTTCAACTGACCCAAACTTCTACTTCTTAAAAAAAGAATACAAAAATACACTATTTTTATTTTTAATATAAAATCTAATTTATTTTTTAAAATAAAATAAAAAATAAATCAATTAATTATTACTAATATTAGAACTAGTTAGATTTAGTTATAATTTATTTATTTATTTTATTTTCTTAATTTATCTAAAAAAATTAATTGTGTCTTATATTAAAGAATGGAGGGTATTACATATGATTCTTAATATAAGAGTTATATAATTAATTATAAATATTAAAAAATTAGTTAAGTTAATTATATATAACAGATTTATCTAAATTTCTCTAAACTACCCTATTTAATTATGTGTATTAGAAATATTCCTCAATTGAAAGTCACCATAATATATGCAATAAATATAGATACTTTGATAAAAAATTATGCAAAATAAATTGGGGTCTTGTATTTAAAATTAAAGTGAATTTTTATCTAATTATTATATTTATAATAGTAAAAAGTAATAAATTTTGATAAATTTTTAAACATGGTTGTTATCATGTAAATTTTTCGTGTAATGCACCTGGTATCTTAAGTCAACCTTTTGTTAAAGGGAACTCAAAGGATCTAAGATTAATTTGAATGTGAGACATGATAAAAACTATTAAGATTGGTGCCCCTAACCTCTAGGATATTGTATAGCTACATTTTAAACTCTAGACCTATGGTTAAATTAGAATAATCCCGCTAATCTAACTATCAGGTAATTTCTTGTTAATATGGTTATGTAATTCCTAATAAATCAATTTTTTTTTAATAAACCAGCAGCATTCGAACTTGGATCCTCAAGGCCATACTCAAGCCATGAGGACCACAATTGCGTGACAAATAAATCAAATTTTATATGGAAATAAAGGGAAAATGATCGTTTTCGGTTTTCTTTCCTTTTTTGCCCATATAACAACAATCTAAGCCAAACCACGGTATAACAATAGAGACAACACGTAACAAAAGCAAATAAAGGCGCCCAAAATATAATAAATGGAAAAAAACTACCAAGCAGATAGTGCCAAGAAGAGAAGCTTTGCTTATGATTGCTCAAATTTTCTCATTTTAAATTATCTGAACTTGGTCCCAATTTAAGATAAATTATCCTATCACTTGAAGGGTCAGGATAGGATAATCTAAAAAAGGATAAGAGTAAGAGTTGAACTAGGATGGATCTCAGTCTAATTTTCAGAATTACCATTCTAAATATTTTTTAAAAAAATAAAAAATAATTTTATTTTATTTATTTTTTATAAAAATAGAAATAGAAAATAGTATTAATTATATCATATTATTTATTATATGATTATATTTTTCTCTTCCTTATATATCTTTATTTTTTACAGATAAAGCAGTAAATTCAATTGATGAAGTGAAAAAAATTAAAGAATTAATAATATTTGTAGTATAATTAATAGTATTTATTGTTTTAAATTAGTAATCATAATAAAAAGAATTTAATTTCTTCTATTATTTTTTGTATTCTGATTATATATTACTAATAGATAAGATATACATAAAATATTTAATACTTTATTTTTTTAAATAAGATTCGAGAATTCTCAAATTTAAGATCAGGACATATTTAGGATAGGACGAGACGATGATGGGATCATTCCAATCCCATCCCATGCCTACCCCTAGCTTTACTTAGAATTAAATTCACGTATTTAATTTTAGCGTATCACGTTAAATCATATATAGTATATTATGTCTTATATCGCAAATCATAAGCAAAATTTACAATTATGACCCAATATATAAATCACTCTAAAAAGTTAATTTTAAATATAAATCATTTATACAATAATTAATATTTTTTTTAATTTTACTCTTATTGAATATAAGTTATTTATAGAGTAATTAATGATTTTTTTAATATTTTTTAATAAAAGGTAAACGTGGAATTTTTTTATCAATTTAATTTATTTTTTTCATAAAAAAAGATGTGCAAGTAATTTACATATACATAAATTTATAATTTTTATATGCACTCTTCATATTACTATTATAACTTTTTGAGATTTAAAATATAAAGAATTAATTTTTACCTCTCATAACAAATATATTTCTCATGATTTAAATTTAAGTTTTCCTTCCTATAAAGATAAAATTATTTACCAATTCAACTAACAATCTGTTAATAAACTTTTTATATTATTAATTGCACATGTTAAAAAAAATTATCAAAAGACTAATTTCCCAGTGATTATAATATATACTAGGGGTGTGCATGATGCCTGGTAGCTCGGTTCGCCCGCCCGAGCCCGAGGAAAAATAGCCCTGCCCGGCCCAAAAAAAGTAGCCCAACATAGGAATGGGCTATTTCAGTCCGGGCCAAATGTCTGGCAGGGCCGGGCACCGGGCTAGATGTGCTGCCCTGCCCGTTTGGCCCGGCCCGATGTATATTATATATATATATATATTTTTTTATTTTCGGCTAGGGATTGCGTTTGGGACTTTGGGGTATTAAGTTTGCTGTTTGCCGCCCTCCCCTAGGGATTGCTTTGCGACTTGCGACTTGCGTCTTGCCGTCTTCCACCATCAGAAATTCAGAGTTGAAGTGAGGACTGAGGAGCTGCTCTTTTGCTTTGTTGTCGACTCGTCGTGTGCCTTTCAGACTCCGGCTAGCACCACCAAACACCAGTCGACGACTCGACGGTTCCACAGAAATTCAGACGACCATCAGAAATTCACCGACACTCGCTTCACCAACATTCTCTATTCTCCGTCCATATTCGCTTCTGAATCCGGTTGGTCCATTTTTGCTTGTTATTTCCTTCTTCTTTATTCATTTATCCAATACTGTGGCTGTGTGGCATGTTCTGTTTTAGAGATTAATTGGATGTTCAAGATTTTTGTGTACTGTCTACCTAAGAACAAGCAAGCATCTTGGACCCATGCTTGATTGTTTGTCAATGATGCCATTCTGGTAGTCGGTCATTGTGGTGAAGAAAATCAGAGTGGAGAAGAGAAGAGTTGGAGTTGGATAATTGAATGTCTGGTAGTCAGTCATTGTTTGTCAAAGCTACAAATGTCTGGTAATTGAATAACTACATTCATCATTCTGCATAATTCCAAGCATACGCATGAACATAAGTAAAGTTTGAACGTTTAAAAATTGCAACACCTCAAATGAAACATGACTGGATAACTCCTCCCGACTCACTGTGTTGGTAACGGGTAAGCTACAATCTGGTATATTGCTCCTTGGTCGGTTTGCATTTGCTCATCGTTAATACTTGCTTTATTTTTATTTTTTACCATCCTTCCCATAAGAAAAGGAACTCACACACAACCCGATTTAATACATGATATTGCCATTGCCCATTTTGTGATGTTTAGTATAAGAGATTAAGGATAACTTGGGATTAGGGAATACTAAATAGGTGGGATTGCTTAAACCCACTCACCTCTTGGTATTGATAAGGCTATCCTGGAATTGAAAATTTTTGGGATAGATCCCCTATTGCTGGAGGGTCAAGTGGTCAAGGAAGATCGGTGGTGGCACATCTATATAATGAGAAGCGATGTAGAAGAGCTTTAGTTGAATTTATTATATCGAATGAGCAACTATTCAGAATTGTTGAGAAGCCTGCATTTAAGAAATTACTAAATGAGTTTGAGCCCCGCTTTTCAATCCCTTCAAGAACAACAATTGGAAGGGATGTGTGGCAGTTATATCTTGGAGAAGTTAAATTATTGAAGAAATTCTTACAACAAAGTGCTAAGCGTGTTTGCCTTACCACGGACTGCTAGACATCATGCCAAAATTTCAATTATATGTGTTTGACAGCACATTTTATTGATGAGGATTGGAAGCTTCACAAGAGAATCTTGAATTTTGTTATGATTGAAAATCATAGAGGTGATACTATAGGGAAGACTATTGAGCAATGCTTGTTGCAGTGGGGGATTGAAAATATCTTCACAATAACTATGGATAATGCCTCGGCTAATGACACAGCTTTGGTATATCTGAAGAGGCGTTTAAGGAGTTGGAAAGGGTTACTTTGTGATGGGGATTATATTCAATTAAGGTGTTGTGCCCATGTCCTTAACTTGGTGGTTAATGAAGGTATCAAAGAGATGAAGGATAGTTTTGAAGCCATTCGAAGTGCTGTTAGATATGTTCGTTCTTCTCCTTCACGCTTTTTGAAATTCAAAACTTGGGCTGAAGCTGAAAAAATAGATACTAAAAGCCTTGTTTGCCTTGATATAAACACTCGATGGAACTCAACATACTTGATGTTGGAAGCTGCGATGAAGTTTCAAAAAGTATTTGATCGGATGCTTGATGAAGATAATGACTATATTTTCCACTTCAGCTCAAGCACTTCAAGCTCTAGGCGTGGAGCTAGGCATGACCAAGATGACTTCTTTGGTCCTATTAGTGATGATTGGGATAATGCTAAGATCTTTATCAAATTCTTGAAGGTATTTTATGACATTACATTGAAATTTTCAAGCTCTCTTTCTGTAACATCAAATGAATATTTCCACCAGATTGCACGTGTTCAGAAAATGTTGCAAAAGAATATTACGAACAGAGCTAATCATTTTTTGGGAGACATGAGCATCAGTATGCAGGCAAAGTATGACAAGTATTGGGGTCAAGCAGATAATATGAATCCGTTACTATTTGTGGCTGTAATTTTGGATCCTCGCTATAAACTAGCCTATGTCAATCATATGTTTGACATCCTTTACATTGATCCTGAAGTATGTTCACTTATGAAGAATAGGGTTAAAGATTGTTTGTATCGGTTGTTTGATGAGTACTCTACAAGGGTCTCAACTGAATTAGGGATTATTTCAATAGGTACAACAAGCGCAACTTCATTGCCATCTTTTGATGATGATGATGACGATGATGATACTGAGGATCCAGGTCATAAGTGGTTAAAATCTATGAAAATAAGAACTTCTACAGATCCTCAAACTGAGTTAGATAGATATATTGTAACTGACTCGAGAGATAAAATCCCTTCTGCATCTGAGTTTACCATATTATTATGGTGGAAAGCTAATTCTCAAAAATATAAAGTTCTCTCCCATATGGCACGAGATGTATTAGCTATTTCGGTTTCTACAGTTGCTTCTGAGTCCGCTTTTAGCACTGGGGGACGTATAGTTGATCATTACAGGAGTTCTTTGTCTTACAAAATGACAGAAGCACTAATTTGTAGTCAAAATTGGCTACAAGTTGGCCAATCTATCAATGATTTAGCTGACAAGCTTTGGGAGTTCGATAATTTTGATGAAACGGAAAATGTCATTCAGCTTGCAGGTAATTTTTTATTTCAAAGCTCATAAATTCCATTATATATTTTACTTCATAATATGTAACAGGTTTTCTTTGATTTCTTCTTATAGATGCTACACTTGGAAGAGAGAATATGATGACTACTGATGAATGAAAATTATTTTAATTGTAATAGATTTGAAAACTTTAATTATTATCTTATTGTCGCCTTATTTTAAGTTGATTGTTGCTATTTTTTAAGTCTTTTAGACATATGGTATTATTTTATAAATTTATGATTGTAGATTTTTTTCCTATAATATGAACAGGACATCACTATCTGGGCATGCCCAGCTCGCATATGCCCAGCCCGAATTAGTTAGGGCTTTTACCGGGCAGGGCCGGGCATCGGGCTGCAAAATGCAGCCTATGGTTTTTCCGGGCAGGGCACCGGGCAGGGGGCTGCCCAGCCCTGCCCTGCCCATGCACACCCCTAATATATACTACTTAGGAAACTGGATACTACACTACAAATAACTAATTAACTTAAATAATATTTTAATACCTATAAATTAATTATATAATTTTTATATTTATGATTGAATAAATTAAAAAATATTTTTTATATCAGTCATTAATGGGATTAGACTCAAATATTATCCAACTAAATTAAAAATATTTTATATATTTATATAAATTTAAATTTAAAATTTTATACTTAAACAATTAAACTCTCTCCCAGATAAATGATTGTTAGTGTTGGTAGACTGAAGACTATTGAAAGGGAACAAGGGGTAATTACGCCTTGATTAGTATTAAAAACGTAATTAAAGAGAGACGGAAGGGCAAAAGCGGAAGAAGAGGAAGAGAGAGAGGAATAGTGAGATCCATGGGTTGCGTGCCTGATGATAACAGAAAGAGACCATAAACGATATTACAGTGAGAATGGAGGGCATTTGTTTAATTTCACTTGACTTTTGCTAGAAAGCCCCACTGATTTTATTCCTATCGCTACTGTATTTTAATAATATTATTTTCTTTTTCAGGTGAGGGCCCACGCCAACTGCTCCAATGTGGGTCAGTATGGGACCTACAGAACTATAATATAAACGCCCTTCTCTGTGGGACGGAATATAAGGAAGCACGTGGACGTCACCTGACTTTTCTATTCCTTGATCCAACATTGCCAAGGATAGGGGTGTGCACAATACCCATAGTCTGTTATGTTCTGTCCAACCTGTAAAAAAAATACCCTGTTCAACCCAATTTTTATCGAATAGGGCCAGACATCGGGTTGCAAAATACAGCCCATACATTTTTCGGGCTGGACACCGGGCATAGGGGCTGCCCTGCCTTGCCCTGCCCATGAGCACTCCTTCTTTTATTTTTTTTTATTTTTTCTCTATCTTAGAAGGGAGAATATAATAGCTACTGGTGACTATAAGGTAATTTTAGAAATATAACTAGGTAAGTTATATTTTTTAATATTTATAAATATACTAATTTTTTCTTTTTCTTTTTAACTTTGTTAATTATCATATGATTATATTATAAATTATAATTATTTATTTTATTTTTTAGATGCTTTATCTTTGTCAATATTAGAGAGATTGATACAACGTTATAATTATAAACTATTTAGATTTCAACGCTTATTTTTTATATGCAATGGATCTCAAGATTTTAATTATTATCTTTGTTCTCTTATTCTTAGTAAATTATAGATATTATTTAACTCTTAAAAATACATGAATATGATATTATTTTAGAAGTTCATAGTTACAGATTTTTTTCACAACATGAGCATGATATCACGACTTGGGCATGCCCAACCCGCCCATGCCTAGCCTGCTCCTACCCTGCCCAAAATTGTTAGGGCTTTTACCGGGCAGGGCTGGGCACCGGGCTGTAAAATGCAGCCCATGCATTTTTTGGGCAGGGCATCCGATAAGGGGGTTGCCCTGCTCAACCCTGCCCATGCACACCCCTAGCCAAGGACTCAATCCTGATTCTTATGCTAGTATTACATTTCATTCTAATTATAAAATTTTATTAATTTTTTTATAGAGAATAATAAAATTAATAGATTATTTATAAATATTTTTATCAAATTAATTTATTTGACTTATAAACTATTCATTTTAAAAAGATTATATAGCATAGTATCTAATAAAGTAGTTTATTTATATTTTTTAATCTTTTTCAAAAAATTAATTAAATCTTATAATTAAGATTAAAAATAATATTAAATAATAGTGTATATGTAATTATATATGTGTGTATATTACAAGCTAGTCAAAATATATATATTACTAAAGTCAAGAGGTGAGAACTAAGAGCTGATACACAAATTTATAAGTATCCATAAGTGAATTTAATTACAAATGCATATATGTATTTTAATAAATAGCAATAGAAAAATAATAAGTATGATCGAATAACTTAACCTAATAGATATAAGTATTTTGATCTAAATTTTATTTGTTAAAAATAATTAAATTAATTATTTATAAAAGAAATGAATGTTGAATTGCTAAAATAATTTTTTTTAATAATTTTTATTGGAAAGTAGTCTTAATAAAAACCCCAAAAAATATATGTAATATGGAGAATTCAGAAAAAGAACTTAAAAGATATAATAAATTAAAATCTTATATTTTAAAAAAATAAATCATAATTTTAATGGTTTTCAACAGAAAACTAAATATACTTTAAATTGTTTCACGAAAACTGTTTTCAATTTTAATTTTTTATACAATAATATTATATTTTGCTCGGAGTAATTGAGCCTTTAGAATCTTTTAGAAAATAAAATATATTATTTAAATAATTAATATAAAAATTATTTATTTTTTTAAAATAAAAATTAAATAAATTAGTTAATTATAATTAAATTTAATATCTTATTAAGATAAATTTATATTATATATTTATTAATTTATTTAAATTAATTAATTGATTCTTATATTAATTATAATTAATTAAATTATTTAATTTTTATATTAAAAATTTGAGGGGTATATCAATACTAATAATATATTTTTACTATATAGAAGTGACAATTAAACACGTGGAAAGTAATGCCTTTGAACTGGGAAAACTCTGAACAGTTTATAGCAAGAGGGCCAACAAATGACAGTAATAGAAAGATTTGTTTTCCTCGCTTCATTCCTTAACAGGAATCAATACTAGCAACGTACGTAAAAAAAGTAGTGTCCGTTTGGAAATTCTTAAATTTTGTGAAAACGAGGTTTTGACGAGAATAGTGCGAGAGTAGCTTTGTTCCATAAATGGTAAAATCATATTTTCAACGTGTTACTAAACAAGAGCCTTTAAAATTAATCAATAAAAATTAATCTAATTAATAAATATTTAACTTATAAATTATAAAATTATAAATGTAAATTTTATTATTAATATAAAAATCTTATTGATAATCTATAAATATTTTTATAAATATTTTTTAAGTCTATAAATATACTATAATGCTAATAAATTCTAGAACCAACTCAATTAAACTTTTGAGAATAATAGAGCCTTTGAGATTGATGAAACAATTACAGCCGAGTCAAATATGACATGTGAAATCTTGGGCCCTTTATTCCATTCACTTCTCAATATAAATATATTAGTAACATGCAGTTTACAATATAAGGGATTTGCCATCTATACATAAGGAGTTATTCCCTCAAATTTTTAGTATAAAAGTTAGTTTAAGAGAATTTAATTATAAGTGTAAGACTTCAATGTAACTTATATTCTAAATTTATAATTTTTTATCACAAATATCCCTATTAATTATATTTATTTAATAATAATTGTGATAAAAAAATGATATTAATCACAGGGCTCCACTTAAGTGTAACTGATTGGCTACAAAATATTTTTCACCCCTAAAGGTGGGATTCGAACCAGCACCACTTGGTTAATAGGCCGAGTAAGGCAACAAGTAACCCATATCCACGTGGTTGTCTCTTACTTATTTTATTAGGTAAGTCAAGGATATTTATTATTGAAAACAGTAACTAATCATTTCATACCGTAAACTTCTAAAATGACTTTAGTGCGGACCATATCCATCCGTACTCTTGTTTTTTTTTATTTATCTTATTCATCATAGTCTTATCTCAACTACATCTAAATTTAACTTGCGTCATGTATCTAATTATAATAAATAAATCTCCTAACATAATTTATTTTACATATATTAAGAATCAAACTCAAAACCACATTTAAAATATTATTTAATGTTATGGACTATGTTATCCATTATTATTATTATGCACTCTAGCCCAATATTTAGGCATTACCCCAAACATGTAACATTCATCTAGCTCACCCATCATCCATGGTTTAGCCAATAAAAAGATAAAATATATAATTATTTAGAGTGTATTTGATCTTTACTGAGTACTATTTTATTATGATTCTAGTCGTAACGTTTAGAAAGACATCTAAACTTCTAAGTATTTAAGTTTACACTTAAAGATAATTGATGGCTCCTGATATTCGATATTGGCATCGTCTAGAAAAAAGATATACTTTGCCCAACCTCTTTCTAAAAATTATTGTACCATAATTTTAGTGAGAAGATACTCAATACTCCTCGTAACTTATTTATAAGACATGGAGAGTATTTTTTTTAATCTTTTTTTGAGTCATATCATTAAATTTTTTTACCCTTAATTTATTACTCCCTTTGGTTCTTTTTATAAACAACAACTACCTAAATTACACATCAAAATATTGGTTAAAATTAACTAAAAGCAATAGATATGTTACAAATATAATCGCTTTTTCAAGTATCCTATTATTTATGAGGATGATTGGGAGATAGAATGGGTGGAAAAGGAGATGAAAGAAAATGAGTGTAAAAAAGAAATAAGAGAGAAATATAATTAATTAGGGGTAAAAATAAAAAAATATATTAAATTTTTAAATAAATATAAATTATTATTTATATAGATCACCCATATAAGAAATATTGTTGCTTATGAAAAGAATTAGAGAATATTATGTATAGACCATTATTTTTTAAAATATGTATATATTAAATAGAAATAAATTTGAGAAGTTATTAAATTTTAAGAAAGAGTTAATGTAATTTAAAATTCTTAATTCAACATCATATGAGTATTTTGAAATGGAAAGGGGTGATTAATATTGCAACATTAATGGCATTTAATACTGTGACAGAGAAAACAATAATGGCATTTATTAATAATATTGCCCAAGCAATCAATAAGCCACCCCATATATAAAGTTGAAATCTCCATAACCCCCGCCCGGCCCAAAGAAAGAAACTCATTGAGAGAAACGTAATGAAGTTGTTGGCATTTCACCCTCTTGTTAGTTTCTTAATTTTGATTACTGTGTTTGAATGCTCAAATGGTTCAGATATCATTCATGACTCACGTTTCACTACAATTTCTGCGTGGCGAGCCTCACGGCGGCATGCAATGAGAAGGCGCCGACCGGCATGGAGGAGCTCGTGCTCATTTCGATGCAGTTGTTAAAGGCCAACAAAACCAACATGATTTCCACCATTTCGAATCTCTTGAAGGATCCAAAGTTGGGTGAAGATATGAAGGTGTCTTTGAAAAATTGCTTTGATTCGTACTCAAAAGCTCTTTCATATGTGGATGAAGCTTTAGGTGCTTTTAGTAAGTCCAAGGATAAATTAATAGCAGAAGAAAATATAGGAGCATCCTCAGAAATCCCAGATTTCTGTGATGAGGAGTTTGATAGATTTGTTAATTTTCCTTTAATGGTCATAAACGACCAAAGCGCTATGCTCAACAACATGTGTTACTCTTTCCTCACCATGTTACCTTAATTATAATAATATTCTTGAAAACATAGGCTGTAACATTTGTTTTTTTTTTTCCTTTATTGAAAAGCACCGGTGTTAACAACATGGTATTACAAAAAATTTGAACCCGCAACTTTTCACTGGGAAATTTTTATGTTCTAGGCCACTAGACAATTAGCATTAGCCTGCAATATCTAATTCCAATTCGATAAACTTGTATTAACCTTTCTATAATTATAATATCATCCTCTCTCTCTCTATATATATATATATAATGGTGAGGTTGTGAAGTGCGAAATAATATTTTCAAAATCAATCAAATCGCCTGGTTTAATTGGGAAAATTGGCTGAAAAATGATCTGGTCAACAATTAATCGGTAAATCCAAGATAGTTTTTTTTACCTTGAAATCCAATAGAGTTGATGGCATTTATTTGTTTGACTTTGAGGTACAAATTGAATACTCTACCTGTCGTAGATATAAAATTTAATTTATAATATAATTTATATTATAAATTATGTTTTATATTTAAAATTAAAAAATATTATGTATTTACATATGATTAATCTAATTAAGAATATTATGTCTCCTTTGTCAAAAAAAATCCAACCAAGAATTTGTTGTCAACTTATATCTTTTATCTTGGATTCGATTATGAATACGCGTGCCAAACTGGTCTGTCCATTTTACTTCAGTGGATGATTTTAGCTTACTGGTCAAATAAACAAAATAAATTAATGAAATTAAGATACTATTATTATTTTCCATTTGTGTATATTTAATTCAGATATGTCCATTGGTTGAAGATATTATAGGGCCAAGGAAAAAAAAACACAGAGAACCACCAAAATGTTAACGGCTTGATCTAACTAGAGGGGGCATAAGTATTAGATTTTAAATTTAAATTTCTATAAATATAAAAAAATATTTGAAAAAAAGTCTGATAATATTTAAATTTAACTCAATTAGATAATTGTATAATAAAGAGAGAGAATCCAATGACATAGAGGAAATAACATTTATGGAGGATGATAGAGTCAGGATCAAAGTCCAAAATATAAATATAAAAATATTAAACTGTTGCTAACCAAGCCTCTTATTTAATAAATATTTTAGATCCTTCTCAATGATATTTTCCCAATTCTTAACTTATACATTATGTTAATTTTCCCATTTTTTGGATTGTCATTTTGGTGTTCATCTCTCTCTCTCTCTAATTTGTTTCCATCTTCTCGCATCTTTCATTCACTATTGCCTTCTAATGCAGGTCTAAGAATCCTTCCTATGCATCCAACTTTCACGTCATGCTGAGAAGTCAATAACTATATCCATTGCACGGGACGCATCCTAATGCATCAATATATATATATATATATATATATATCACATAATTAGTATTACAAAATTAACAGATAATATGTTTTTATCATTATATTTTATAATTAGAAAAGCATGCATTGTGAAAATGTATGGTATGGAAAATTCCCTAAAAAAAGCGAACAATATATTCCTAACAAATTGTGAAAAGTAATTAAATAATAATAAATGTACAATAATATCATATTTTAATTTTGTAATTATTCCAGCTTTTGGTCCATACCATCCTATTCTTTGATATTTCTCTCCCATGTATGGACCCCAAAATCCGAGTTCGTTAGGATAACTTGAGCAGCAACCAAGCTATTACTTACAAGGAACAATAAAGGAATTATTATTTTCCCTTCCTTTTTGAAAAAGAGAGAGAAATTAAAACGAGAGTCAAAATAACTAACATGTCAGCATTCTGTTAAATTCGGTACCATTTTTCTTGCGATTTATAACTAATCTTACGTCCATGCATATCTAAACAACCAAACCAGAACTTCAGAAACCCGCAGATACAACATACCAACTTAATCGTTTATTTTAGTAAAACAACAAGACTTGATAATCTCAAATTCCACCAGAAAAAGCTCAGATTTTTTTATCACCCCATATATACACACACGCATATACCATTGAGAGAAACACTCTGAGAAAAAACACAACAGAAGAACAAGAAGAAGAAAGAATAAGCAAAGGCACCCTTCCTTGCGGGTGATTACGGAATAACTCTTAAGGTCGGATCGTTTGCTACTTTTACAAGTGCTACCGCCAACCTAATGAGGTTGATAAGTTTCGTTGTATTGATTCTGGTCCTGTTTCTTCAAGGCTCAAAGGGCTCCCATTTCATTCGTGAATCTTGCACGAAGGCTTCGAAGAATGATCCAATCGTTCACTATGATTTCTGCGTCGCGAGCCTTGAGGCCATGATTTCTCCGAGCAATCCACCGCCGACGAGCCTCGGAGATCTTGTAGCCATGTCGATCCAGATGACTATGTCCAACGCAACAAACATAGTTTCCACCATTTCCAATATTCTCTTGAACAACGACGATGATCCCAATAAGAAGTTCAGTGAATACGCCAAGGAATGCTTGAAAGATTGTTCTGATCTTTACTCAGATTCTCTTTCTGAGTTGGACGACGCCATGGGAGCTTTCGAGTCCCAAGATTTTAACACAGCATGTATGAAGGTAAGTGCCGCCATGGAAGCTTCTGTGACCTGTGAAAACCAGTTTAGTGATGGGGACGAAGAGTCTCCTTTAACAGAAGATGATTACACGTACTTTGAGCTTAACGCTATGTCTCTGGCTTTCATCAAGAGGCATCAATGGTGATTTTAATTATATCTTTTCTCTGAACTTGCTGTGTTATCATCAAATCATATAAAGTGATGAAATTGTATAGTTATAGAAGTTGTTTCTGTGTAAATGATCTTATGATCCTTTTGATTTCTGTTGAAAGCTGTACGTGTGTAGTAGTGTGTACTTTTGAAGTTTTTGTTCTTCATTTTCCCTTTTTGTTTTGGCCTGATAATGAATGCAAACATGCTTCTCTCCACTTTTTTAATTTTTTGCATCTACTTCTTTTTTATTTTAATTCTAATTATTAGAGTAAATTTGAAATTTGAAATTTTTTATTTTTTATATAATAAAAATGAAAAATCTCAATTAAAATCTAGATGAAATAATCAAAATTATACCTATCACTAATTTTCTTTTTTAACCACACAAGGTCATTCTAGTCTTCTAACAAAATTTAAAAATTTCTAATTAGGCCTAATTTGTTTGAAGCTTAAATTTAGATTTTAGTATTTTAATTGGGATTTTCCCTAATAAAAAATTGTATTTAGAAATTATAAAAACTAAAAAAATATTCAAATTTCTAAAATTTGATTTAAAAATAATTTAGATCTGTAGTGAAGATTTAAAATCATTCAAATTCAAATGTGATGCGGATTAAGAAAAGAGGTGAAGGAAAAGGGCACTAGTAGACAAGTTTCATCCTTAAAATATATATTAACGGCGACTCTTCCTCCTTAATTTGTTTTTTCACTTCAAAAGTTGAATTTTCGCATTAATATTCTTTTTAATCTTATATATATCACCATGCATTAAATTCACTATTTTGAATATACTCCGTAATATAAATAATTAATGCTATGATAAAAAAGACCAATGATATGTAGTATCAATCACAAATATAACAACATTAATGGCATTAGATATGGCCATTTGATATTATAATTCTATATTTTCCAAGCTCATATATTCTAACGTCCCTAGAAAATCATCGACAGAAACTTAAAGAATAGATCAAGATAAACAGAAATGAAGTTTTCCTTATATCTCCTACTGATTTTTGCTGTTTTGAAATTTTCAAGTGGCTCCGATCTCATTTCTAAATCTTGCAGAGAAGCCTCAAATGGTGACCCAAACATCAACGGCGATTTCTGCGTTGCGAGCCTTCGAGCCATGTCGCCGAGTCCACCCGCTAGTAACGAAGAGCTTGTAGCCATTTCAGTTCAGATAACAAAGTCCAATGGAACAAAAATAGTCTCCAACATTTCCAATCTTTTGAAGGATCCTAAGCTGAGTGATTATGCAAAGAAATGCTTAAAAGATTGTTATGATCTTTACTCAGGTTCTCTTTCAGATTTGGGTGACGCCATTGCAGCTTTCAAGTCCGAAGATTTCAACTCAGCGAATATGAAGATAACCGCAGCAATGGATGCCTCTGTTACCTGTGAAGACCAGTTCAAGGATGGGAATGAAAGGTCTTCTTTAACAGACGACAACAAAGTATACTTTGAACTCAACGCAATGTGTTTGGCTTTTATCAATATGCATAAATAGGATTCTTGAAACGTGAGATATCTTTCTCTAGAGATATTTGTCTCTTACTATGATGTCTACTAATGTTACATTTGTCTCTTTTTCCTCACAAATCATATGAAATGGTGAAGCTGAAAGTCGCCTTTTTCTATGGAAACAATCGATGGTCTTTAATTTACTCCGTTTTTTTTCTAAAGCAGTGTGCACTCCGCAGTCTTTGTCCTTTAACTTCTATTTTGGGGCGACGCTTAGGGGCCTAGTTTTAATATGGATCGTTGTGGTGAGATCTAAACCCCCTCTCTCTTGGTGATGAGCACCAAAACTCAGTAGGTTTGAACCCTGAAGAATGAAAATATCATATTAATGTTTTTAAAAGACTAACTTATTTTACAACCTGTACCATCCTTTCGTATTAGGGTTTGATATTAATATTAAATATAAAATTTATTTTATATATTTATTATTTTTTTTAAAATTATTTATATTGATACTTTTTTTAATAATAATTAAATAACAGAAAGAGAATGGAGGAAAAAGTTAAAGAAGATGATTAAAGAATTTATAGATAAATATATTATATTAACTAATTTTATTAATTTAATCAAAATAAATTAAATAAGTCATATTGAAGAGTAGTTGTTTTGGCGTGCGCAGATACATACACACACACACACGTATATATTACACCAGCCCTCCGCCATTAATTCCAAAACCAAGCTCTTATTGTGATGAAATTGGGGTGGGGAATGATTGGTAGGAGAGATGATTTTTTAATTTGGTAGAGTTATATGAGGGGTAAATATACATGGGGGCAGTGATGTTATTGCTCTAACTGGAAGAAAACGTAATGGCACTAGTGCTTGGAAAGGGGAAAAAAAGGCTAGAATTTGGAATGGTGCCAGCGTTGTAATTAATAGAGAGGCATTAAATTTTGATTTGCCAACGTACGCATCTGGGAATTGAATATCCCCCAGCGTTATAAGACTTCTAGGTGGATTGCCGTACTAGATTTCGGTGCTTATTAGAGCTAGAAATTTGGTTTGAGCCAGTGGGTCCAATCCGCCATTTTATGATAGGTTGGGTTGTCAATTTGGCAACCCATTTTGGTGCAGGTCTTTTTGACCTGCACTCGCCAAGCCCAAACCCGAGGCGGGCTAACCTGTCGGGTTGGCGGGTTAGCCCGTTTTTTTTTTAAATTTTAAATTTTTATTATTTATATTATATTTTATTAATTTTAGAGTTTTAACCAAATTAAAATTTATATTATACTTAATTTATGCTAACTTTATCTTATCAAGTCATTTCTTTAAATATATATTTTATTTTATTATTATTTTACTTGTGACAGATTTATATATGGATAATGATAAAGTTAAAAAAATAAATATTTTAATAATTTTAGATCATACTTTGAATCCAATTAATATTGATACATATAAATTATTTTTTAAAAAAATATATATGAAAATATTTTTTTAAAAAAATAAATAAATAATTAAAAAACAAACTGGCGGCCTGGCGGGCTAACCGCCAAGGTGAGCTCGGGTTGGTGTTACACCAACCCGCCTGAAAGCGGGCCGATTAAATTTGGCCTATTTTCAGGCCAACCCGTAGTGAACCAATTTATATCTGACAGGTTAGCCTGTATTGTCATCTCTAGTGCTTATCATCATAAACCGCTTCCATAGCAAATGACGCTCCTGAAATTCTGAATTCTAGAACTGGCCTAGTTCCAACGAAGGTAATGTGGAGGATTTTCTTACCACTCTACTCCTTAACATTATGTTTTTGTCCCTATTTTTGTATACAAAAAAATGTATTAAATTAATATTTCTTTTATATTTATCCATATTAAACAAAAGGCATAGAAAGAAATAATTATTAATTATCCTATAATTTTTTTATATTTAATAAGAGTAAAATTGAAAAAAAGTTATTAATTACCCTACAAATGATTTATATTAAAGAATAATTTTTTTCCAACAAGTAGTATTATAAGTCTTTTGCAAAAAGAATTTCTTATCCTAAATATAAGTTTACTTAATTTGAAGGTTATTAATAATTTTTTTTTAATTTTAGTCCTATTTAATTCTTATTAGAAGAAGAAAAAGATAGGAGATATGTTAGAATAATTTATAAATATCAAGAGAAAAAATATTAATCAAGGGAAAATTTAATTTTTTTATCAATTTAATAATTTAATAAATATTTGAAGTGATAATTAGTTAAAATAAAATTATAATAGGACAAGAATGGCAGTAAAGCTGGTGGACTCAGGGAGATGCCAATCTGTTGGGCTCTTGCCTAGGAGGATAATCAATGGATGTCCAACATGCATTTATCCAATGGAAAAAATAGAAAGGTTCATCTTTAATATAAAATATATTTAATTAAATTAATAAAATTAATTAATATAATATTTTTTTTAAAATACTTAAATATCTTACATAATTTTTTCTTTTATTTTTTATTTTATTATTGTTGAAGGAGTTTTAAGAAAGTTAATTTTAAAAAAATATTAATAAATATAAAAAATATGTCTTATATTTATAATTAATATTAATTTTTTAATTATGTCATATATATATAAGAGTATTAATTACTCTCTTCCTGTCTCTTTTTTAAGGGATAATTAATCAAATTATGTCAATAAAAAATTAGTTAAAATTAATTAAAAATAATAAATATATGAAAAAATTCAAGTTTTTTTTCTTAATGATATCCTTGTTTATGAGGAGAGAGTGTAAATGAAGGAGAGAAAGTTAACCAATAATAAAAAGAGGTTACTTGACAATTTACTAACTTCACTAAATAGGGCAAGATATGAAATTACCAAAAAATAATTGGAGACCACTCCTAGTGTCTTTTATAAATATAAATAAGGAAAAATTATTTTTTTTAATTTTTGACTCAGTCCCCCAATTATCACTTAGTGTGTGTTTGGTTTTAACAAAAATTTAAGTTTTAAATTTAAATTTAGAGAAATTTTAAAACAAACAGCTTTATTTGTTTAAAAAGATTTTTGAACTAAACCTTAGTTTAAAATTAAGGTTTCATATAAACCGGTGAGAGTAGCTTATATAATAATAAAAGAGCTTATGAAGTAACTAATTAATATATATCCTTATTTTTCTTACATTCTCTCTCATCTCTCCTTTTTTTCTACATTCTCTCTCATCTCTCCTCTCTTTTGTATACTGTCTCTCCTCTCTCTCATATTTAATAATTATACAATTTTTTATAATTGACCGATAATAAAAATATTTTTGAAAATAATTATCTAAATATTTATTTATTCAAAATTATTTTTTTCTCATAAACTTTTTTCTAAAAACCCTCTTTTAAAAGCTATCAAAAAAAAATTTCATAAATATTTTTTAAACTCTTATTTAAACGAGTTTTTACTTACATTTAAGTTAAAAGTAGAGGTATTGATTCATAATTGAGTTGAAGGAATAAAAAATTAATTTTTTTATAAATAAATACTCAAAAAAAATATCTCTAAAGAAACGGGGAGTAAGTACTATGCATTAAATTCACTGTTTTTACTCCAATGGGGACGTACCGAGAATTAATGGGACATATCAATTAATATTCCAATCGGCCAATTAGTGAATTGATCAGATATGGCCAATGCAATCTGTCATTTCTCATCTCTTTATCCTCCAACACCAGATTCTGAAGCCAAAACAGAAAGTCAGAGAGAGAAAACACAACAGAATGAAGAAGCTGGCCTTTCTGATTCTATTGATGATTTTGCTTGTATTTCAAGTCTCAAGTAGTGGCTCTGATCTCATTCATGAATCATGCAGAGACGTTTCCAAATCTGACCCAAGCATCCACTACGATTTCTGCGTTTCGAGCCTTCTTGAAGCCATTTCCAAGAAGCCACCAAGCAGATTCGAAGAGCTTGTTGCCATGACAATTCAGATAACCAAGATCAATGCCACCAACATGGTTTCCACAATCTCCAATCTCTTGAAGGATCCGATGATCAAGTTCAGTGATTATGCCAAGAAATGCTTACAAGATTGTTCTGAACTTTACTCAGATTCTCTTTCAGATTTGGTTGACGCCGTTGCAGCTTTCAAGTCTGAAGATTTCAACTCTGCAAGTACCAAGATAAGCGCAGTAATGAGTTCTTCTGTCACCTGTGAAGATCAATTCAAGGATGGGAATGAAATGTCTCCTTTAACAGACGACAAGAAAGCATACTTTGAGCTCAACGCAATGTCTTTGGCTTTCATCCAGAAGATGCAGAAATAGTATATCAACATCTCTGAAAGATGTCTATAATATGATGGGGATCATATAAATTGATGAACTGTTGTGAATTTTTCAAAGTCGTTTCTATGGAAATGATCGATGTTCTTTAAGTTCTTTTGTTGAAATCTGTGTACACAAGGAAGTTTTTGTCTTTTGGTTTGAAGCTTATAGGTGTCAAGAATGAAAATATGCTTTTGGTCCTTTTCAAAGGACAAAAATGGAATTCAGTCTATTCACATTGTCAATTCAGATAATTGATAAAAACTTTCTGTTTAAAAATTTAAAATGTTATTAGTTAAAACCTAATATATTTTTATAAAAAAATATTAATATTTTAAAGAATTTATGCGAGATAATAGTTGAACTCTGGTTCTTTATCATAATTAATTTCATCCACTTTATTTAAAGCCAAATGATCCCAATGATAGAATGTCGTTTGATTTGACAATTATTTGATCAATTGGGGAGTTTAAAATATTAAACACGCTAGGTTTTGTTTTTTTTCCAATACTTGCATTTTTTTTTACTCTGTAGCAATTTTCATCATCGTCTACACATGGAGTGTGTATGTGTGTGTATTTTAAAGGGACGATTCTAAAATGACGGTAGAACTCATACCAGATCTTTCTTTTGAGTTATCAATCTATAATATAAATTTAACACATATTTAATTATAAAATGTAAAATTTATTTTTTTAAGAAAGAATTTTTTAGAGCTGGTTTAAAGTGGCTTTCCAAATTATATTGGTTGTAAAGTATGAATATTCTTCCCAAATTTTTATTTTTTAACCAAATATAAATAGAATATTTTTTGGTAGAGTCTATGTAGTATCTCCAACTGATAGCTAAAGACTAATTCTTCTAAAATATAGATATTACTAAAATATATTTTACCTCTTCTAATAAAATATTTTTCATGCAACACAGCCTGTTTTGAACCCAGAACACCATGTTTAAGGGACTCATTGATATACTAATTGTGACAGACTTTATTGTTAATATAAATATTTTTTTGTATAAAAAAATTAGACGAATTAAGTCATGGGGACTTCCCAAAGTCAGAGTATACCTCTAGACTCAAAAAAATAATTACAAAATGTATTTACCAATCATCCATCAATAAAATCTTCATATATACATAAATATTTTGTTTTGGTATAAAAATTTTTAGAAAGGGATTTGACTCATCCACGATCTAAGGGTCATGGCAAAATCTCATTTTTTTTCTTTTGGTATAAAATTTTTTAGAAAGTGGTTGGCTCACCGACGATATAAGTGCATTGTAAAGTCTCCATTCCTCCTAGATGATACCAATATTAAGCAGAACGAGCTGTATATTACCCTCAGACATAAACCTAAGCTTCTAGAAGCTAAGATACTTTCACAAACGCTATAACTAGAACCACAATAAAGTAGTACTCTCCAGAGATTGAATAAATTTTAAGTGATCGTATATCTTATCTCTTTACTAGTTGAACCCAAGGACGATAGGTAATAGGAAAATTGTTTCATTTAGAATTTAGATAATAATTTAATTTATGCTATGTGTTAGTATTTTTGAATTATATAATTTGTAATTTTATAATTTAAATTGAAAATTTTGAGTTTTAATATTTTTATTTAAAATAAAAAAATATTTTTGTGAAAGAGCCTAGTAGTGCCTGTACGTAGATCTAGCCTTTATCTTATCATTAAAAGATTAATTTGATTTTTCTCTATTAAAATGACTTTTGTTTAGTGATATGATATCTGAATTTTATTTTCCAATCATTTTCCTCTCTTTTTTTCCCAAAAAATTACCTTTTTTATTCACTAAGTTAAATTTGTAGTAGGGATTGGTCTTCAAAATTTATTGGAGTTGAATTTAAATAACACTTATAAAGATATTTATAAATTATTTATTAATAAATTCTTATATTAGAATTTTTTTTAATTATAATCTTATAAATTATAAGTCAAAATACTTACTAACTATATTAACCTGGATTAGATATTGTTGGGCAGAAGATGGTGATGATTGGAAACTAGAAGATATTGAAGCAAGAAATGGGCTATTGAATAGACCATGCAATTGGGCCGTCACCTCACATGCGTTTTGTACAGTCATTATTCAATTTCATATTTATGTGTATGTAAGGATCTCGTATGTATATTTATAATATAATTAATTTTTATAGAGTACTATTTTATTATAATTTCAATCGTGACAGTTAAAAAGATATTATAATTCTTGAGTGTATAAATTTATATTAGAGAATAATAGATTTCATCTTACTTTTAAATCGTAGATGAGTCTAACTCTTTCTAACAAAATTTATACTACAAAAAATATAAATAAACTATTGTCGTCCAAAATTAAACAACTCATGAGATAATAAGAACTAAATATTTATAGAATCATCATTAACAATAATATTAACATTTTCATGAGTTGTGAGAGAGAGTAGAAAGAAATGGATAGACAACCTTTTACTAACAAATATTTTATAAGATCAAACCTTATTATTAATCCTTTCGAGATATATATAGTAAACGACATATTATAAACCAAACTAGAAATTAACAGCAGACTCATGCAAAAAGATTGAAATTAAAAACGAAATCGATTTTTTTGTGTTTTGTGTTAAAAAGTGTTTCTATATCTAACTTGAAACAGAGATACTATTCACAAATTAAAAAAAACAAAACAAAAGACTCCTGTTGAAGAAAAGGAAGAAACTGAATAAGACTTGTTCCATGCATGCTTATCGAATACATACATATACAAAATTGCACGTTTGTGAATGCCACCTTCCTTGGCAGCTTCTAAGTTAAAACCCTTCCCATGAAATCCTGCAGTGAACAGAATCTTTCATTTGATTAAAAAAATTAATTAATATAATATATATTTTTAAAATATTTTAGTTATATTCTTTAACTATTTTACTCTCTTTTTTATTTGATTATTATTGAGAGAATATTAATAAAGATAATTTAAAAATAATAATAAATATAAAAGATATATTTTATATTTAAAATTATATTATTTCCTTAATTAAATTTTATATTAAGTATATAATAATGACTCTTTTTTCATAACAACACGTAAAAAGCAAGCCACTTGTGTATTGTAGGAAACTTCCTTCCCACGTATATAGCCAAATCCCCCACCCCCACCCCGCCCCCACGTATATGCATATCAACCATATATTCTCTCTTTAGCCACCTCTGCATCAGATAGTGTATACTGTATACCATATATATATATATATGTGTGTGTGTGTGTGTGTATTTAACTAATGTGGGCTCTTCTTTTCTCTTACTTCTCTTCTCTGTCATTACAATTTCTACCATAACTGCAATACCCAATGATCTCATCGACCAAACCTGCAAACAATGTGAGAACCAATCCATGATCTTCAACTACGGCTTATGCTCCACGTCTCTTCAGGTGATTCCTGTTAGCCATGCCGCGAATCTTCAAGGTCTAGCCTTGATCGCCATGGAGCTGGCTCTCGAGAACGCGACCACCACGTTCTCCACCTGAAAAGCTTATGAACACCACAAGTTTTGATGATGATGATGATGATGAAGAAGAAGAAAAAGGCCACGACCTTGCTTGCTTGAGAGACTGCTTAGAGCTCTACTCTGATGCGGCGTGGAGGATCATGAGTTCCATTGGAGCTTTCTTGTCTGAGAATTATGAGTCCACTAAGACGTGGATGAGCTCCGTCATGGAAGCTGCCTCCACTTGCCTGGGAGGGTTTGCAGAGAAAGGTGAAGTTTCTCGATTGACAAAGCAGAATTATGATCTCTTCCAGTTATGTGGCATTGCCCTTTGTATCATCCAAATGTCTACTCTAGCAACACTTTCCTAATTCTCCATCAAGGTAAGGATGGGGGAGAGTATCAAAATTGGCCTAAAATGCTTTAATATAACTTAATTAAATAGCTATATATATAAATAAATAGAGATAATCTATCTAAAATTTCTATTGTTATAATATTAAAAGCCTAGCAGCTAAATATTTCTTGATGTTGAAAGTATTTTGAAAAAAACATGACATTATACACACACGCACACACACACACATAAGTAGAATATAAGTTAAGGTTTATCTTTCTAGTTTTCATCATGTTAACTTTTTAAATACTATTTTCATGCTTAATCTGATCGTAAGTATCACTCTTTGACTGAGTTTGTGGTAGCTAATATGCATACATGAAATTGCAAGGTTATGACAATAAATTCTCATGTAAAGGATTCTTTTTTCTTTTTTTGGCACTAGAGGTAGAAATTCACATACATGGACATTTGATAAATAATTTTGTGCTACCTCCTATTTTTAATATAAAATATTAAATAAATAAATAAATTCTAATAAATATGTAATAATTTATTTAAAATATTTTGTATAACATTATATATATATATATCAGTTTATAAAATAAATAAATAAATTTAAAAAATAATAAATAAAAATAATTAAAATTTTATATTTAAGATTAAACATACTCTTTAACTAACTTATATATTAACAATATATAATTGGAAGGAGTATCATTGAGGGCATATTAAGGAAAATGCTCGTAGTTAAAGTATCATGAAAAAAAATAAGAAAAGACAGATAAGAGGAATCCATTCATAATGACAATTAATTAATTTAACGTTATTATGATCTGCAAATATACCAGGAAAAGAAAGCGAAAGATGAGAGGAATATGTCTATTGACTGGCATACTTCTTAAATTTCACTTCTACTACAACTCCCTTCCTTCTTTGGTCCTTATTTAAGTCCATGTTAAGTAGAAAAACTACTATGTAATTTCTTCATTTTATTTTAAAGAGTTATATAATAATCAATATTTTGATATTATTTTTTATATATATATATCTAATATCTTAATTTTTTAGTGACACAAATTTATCTATATTTTTTTAATTTAATATAATTTTACCTATAATATTAATTTAATATAATTCTTGAGAAATAAGATTATGTGTAAAATTATAAAAAATAAAAAAATTATGAATAAAATTATATAAAATTAAAAAGATTATGTGCACAATTATATTATAAATAAGATTATGATACTATAAATATATGAGAAATAAAATTGTTATATAATTTTTTAATTATTATTTTAATTTTATAAAAAAAGATAAAAGGGTTATATATTTCACTTTGCACATTGGGAGCTCCGCCACCTATTATGAAAATTTTATTTTTAAAATTTTTTCTTCTATCAAATTGAAATCAAAAGTTGACAACTCAGAGTGTAGCGACATAATCACATAACTATTTCGTGAATTTGGATCTGCCACTTTGGTGTGTTTTAAATTTTGAAATATTAAAAAAAAAGTTGCACAGTGAAGTTTTTGTTTTTGCTCAAATTCCACTAAACTAGAACTTTGTTTTGCAGCGTTTTTTGGTTTTTCGATTTTACGCTGAGAACATCAGGATTAGCAAATCTCGGCGTTCTCCCTTCCCGGGATCAAACCAAACCGAACGAACAATTCGGAATCGGCGTTCCTGCTCGGCTAATACCCACCACTGTGTAGTTACACTTTTAATTTTCTATCTGAATCAGTAAAATGGCGCCTGTGTCAGCTCTCGCGAAGTACAAACTGGTATTCTTGGGAGATCAGTCCGTGGGGAAAACCAGCATCATCACCCGCTTTATGTATGATAAATTCGATACCACATATCAGGTATTTTTTCTTACAGTTAGATCCAGTTTTTCTATGCAAAAATACAGTTGATTGGTACTTTTTTTCTTAGCTTTGATTGGAATCTGAATATCTGATGAATTTGGGTGTTCGAATGGAACTTTGTAAATCCATGTTCGTTTGATCGTGAAGCTTAGATGCGTGATTGAGCTGAGAACATTGTGAATCTGCATTATTACGTTAATAATTCATCCCATGGAGATCTTGCCTTCCAGAGGAAAAAATGAAATGTAAAGACCCCCAACTGAGGATCATCGATGTTGTGTGTTCTGCTTAATGCTGACGATGATTATAGTTGATCTTGTGTGAGATTCAGTTTCTGGACAGCTTAAAGCGATCACGATTATCCTCTGGACCATTTCATTGAGTTTTGCGATGGTTGATGACATTTTGAAAAACTAACACTGCAGCTTTTAGGCTGTGGGTCCTGCTAATTTCGATCAATGTTTATGTTAACAGAACTATGGAAGACATCTGTGTGACTTGAGATATTCTTCTTTAGGCACATTAACCCACTGAATATCTATCTGGACCAAGTCATTTGGAACATCAACCAAGTGAAATATTTGATGGGTTTTAAGGCAACTCAAGGAAACTTGCGTGGAGGGATAGAACAGAGGATAATATACCATTGTTATCTATATGCTACATGAATTTTAAAACTTTGCATGACATGATTGAGTCTCTCAAAATTTGACACCTAGTTAGTGGGAAAAGACTTATTGTTGTTGTTAACAAAGTTAGTCATTTTATCTCCTCGTGTTTGTGTTTTTCTTTCTAAAGTTTTTCCTTCCTGGTAAATCTGCAAAGTAGCCATCGATTGTGGTTTCCATATTCACCAGATCAATCCATCCTTTCAGTTAAAATGTATTCTACATATTTTCAGCTTAGTCTGTTAGTATATCAATATGGGTTAATTAACCATTTCCATATCGCTTCCCTCCTAATGTGAATACATGTGGATATTACACTATTTGCATTTCCCTCTTTTAAAATTGAGTTTACAATTTTATCTTCCTCTAGTATTAAAGCTTACTTTACTTTTTGTGATACAGGCTACAATTGGTATTGATTTTCTATCCAAAACTATGTATCTTGAAGATCGAACTGTTCGGCTGCAGTTGTGGTAAGTTGTAGTACTGTCATTCTGGAATCCTACTGTTAAACAATCAACAATGAAATGATATTTTTGAATTGTATTACATTCTCAGAGAACAAATCTCGCTTCTCTTTGAATAAGAGGTAAAAGATGTGACACTTAAACTTCGTCTTAGTCAATTTGATGTTTATCTTGTTTCTTCTCTGGGTCATATTTTATATTTGACTTAAAAGATTTATTTTGTGAGCCAATAGTGGAGTTCTGACGACATGATGATGTTTTCTGATGGTTTACGTATTTTTCTCCTTTTTTCATTCTTGCTAATCTATCAATTTAGTAGGTTTTTCAAATTTATCTTATATTTGTTATTCTTAACAGCTTCTATGTGCTCTCCTGTATTAATCTGCATTTTGATTGAAGCAAATGGGTTTTAAATCTGATTGACTGATTGAATTCTAGAATGATGGTAATATTTATGAGGCATCCTGGAATATGCATCATGTGGTGCAAATATTTTTTCTTTCTATATCTTGCTTTGAGTGTTTGAATAACACATTGGTAAAGTGGTCCGAGGTCCATGATATTAGGTGTTGTATTGGCAGATATTAGGTTTCAGGATTTTGAATTATTCCATTCCATTGAGGTATTTATCAAATTTTGTTCAAATGTGCCATTCCTTTTTATGTTTGTTGACAGGGATACGGCTGGACAGGAGAGATTTAGAAGCCTTATTCCAAGCTACATTAGGGACTCATCTGTTGCTGTCATCGTTTATGATGTTGCAAGTATGCCATTTGATATATCCTCTATATCCTATTCCTTAATGACAGTTTTATTTGACAGCATTTGCATCTTAGTAATGGTTAGCCATAGTTTCCAATATAGGGTTTGGTCTTTCTGTTTGTTGCCAATTTAGATTTCGGCACGTTTGCAAGTATCTCCTCCCCCCACACAAAGAATTTACAAATAAAGGCAAGATCGATTTCTGATAGGCACATGTATGAGGCACTTGTCAAATTTTTGTAGCTTTTTCATCCTGTACTAGCAATTCATTTTCTTTTCTCCTTTCCAGATATTTATGAAATATTCGATCTAGACAATATCGATTGTGGGAAGCTTAACAAGCCCAGTTTCCTTTCTTTTTTCCACTAATTAAAGACAGAATTATAATGAGTGACTAGTTTTAATTTTTTTTTTAAAGAAAAGTGTATGAACAATGCAAATCATAAAGCTCAGGGAATAAACAGGGGACCTCCCCTAGAAATCACCTCTTACAGGTGCAGCCTATGATTCTTAGTTACCATGGATCTCTCTGCATCGCTTGAATCATATGTGCTTAACTGATAGCTTTTTGGGCAATTTCATTAAACTTTCAATGGTTCTTTCTGATTATTCATTATTATGATAATATAGGTCGGCAGACTTTCCTAAATACAGTGAAGTGGATTGAAGAAGTTCGAAGTGAGAGGGGCAGTGATGTCATCATTGTTCTTGTTGGGAACAAAACTGATCTTGTTGAGAAGAGGTAATGGCTAATGAAAACAAGTCTTACTTTGGGTGATGGCTTATGCTGGCCTGTTTACATTGTGCTTCTATTTCGTCTTGTGACCTCTCACCTCTACCTTTTGATAAGTTTATTAAGTAGTTCATTGGTATATAGATGAAGCCTGTGAGTGGTAGAAAAATCATTGGGGGGTTGCCTGGGAGTAGGCCTTCTGTCCATTCACTTTTGCTATAAATAGCATATAAAACTATTGGTAAGAGGATGAGATTTTTGGGATGCGTCTTCGTGGGCTCTGAATGAATATTCTCAATTCGTTCAAACAATAATTCTCTCTTTCCAATATCACCAATCCCATTTTCAAATATACACTCACCTATTCTCTCACTGTCCTATATACTTCATTGATGCTATTAACTTCTATTAGCTTTAGTTTACCACGTCCAAAGAAGGGTGTAGATGGTCCAAAGATGCTGACA
Source organism: Leucaena leucocephala (assembly GCA_037074615.1). Taxonomy (NCBI): domain Eukaryota; kingdom Viridiplantae; phylum Streptophyta; class Magnoliopsida; order Fabales; family Fabaceae; genus Leucaena; species Leucaena leucocephala. The sequence goes on along the minus strand of CM073567.1, from coordinate 2,333,265 downwards.
AAGCAATGGGACCGCATTGAAAAACATGACAAGCCGAGGAGCTTGAAAGAAAACGAGAAATTATTTCTTAGCTGTTAGCGGCCCACTCTATACTTTAATAACCACACTTTGGCCCCCCCTCGATTGTTACCCTCGGTGGCTCTGTCCCTGTCCATACATGACCTTCTCTATCTCTTGCTGAACATAATATATATACTTGTTTGGAAAGAACGAGATCTTTTAAACACTTCCGTTTTGAACTTTTAGAGTATACTGAAAATGTTGCTTTCTTCCTAAACATGTGCTGGCTGGCTGGTCACTCTTACTATACAAGATGAAGTCTAAGAAATTAGCATAGCCCTCTATCCTTTAAAAGTCCTTTCAAAATGAGGCCTAGATTGTTCTTGCACTTTAGTAGCTTGAATTTGTTTGACTATTGAGATTTTCCAATTGCGTACACTCTTGTTTTCATGTCTTGAATGTACTTTCTTCTGCACTCCTGTGCATTAGCCAGATCATAGCCTCTTGTTTATGAGAAATATTTTTTGCCAGGCAAGTCTCCACAGAGGAAGGGGAAGCAAAAGCTCGCGATCTTAATGTCATGTTCATTGAAGCTAGCGCCAAAGCTGGCTTTAATATCAAGGTAAAACCTTCACCCCCCTTTGCCCCACCTTATTATTTTCAGTGACTTTCTCGTGTACGATGACTAATAAAATAGTCATGCTCATGAGACTGGTTGAATCCATTTTCCTTCTTGATTCACCTGAAAGAGGAAATAAATAAAAGTTTTTGGTTGACTATTCATTTTCACATGCACAGTTGTGGAGATTTTTTTCCGAATGAAATTCATGTTGCAGACCACATTCCACCAGTCAATTTACTCTATATTTCCAACAAATATAACAAAGTTATGTCCATCTACTTATTATATCTATGATGGTTTTCAGAAGTCCAATACCCTATAGTGTCAATTACTCCTTCGGTCTTTAATGACTAATTTAGATACATTAAAGAAGCCAAATAAATCAATTAATTATGACTAAATTCAAACCAATAATACTAATTCATATTATATATTCCTTAATCTATAAAAATTAGTCAACTAGCTTTTATATTAATTATAATTAACTGATTTATTTAGCTTTATTAATATATTTAAATTAGTTAATTACCTCTTATATTAAGAACTGAAAGGAGTACTAGTTACTTGGCATGCCCTAATACTTGGTTGTCACCGTATTGGTTTATGAAACCAATATCCAGGCTCTCTTCAGGAAAATTGCTGCTGCGTTACCTGGAATGGAAACATTATCTTCCACAAAACAAGAAGATTTGGTTGATGTGAACCTCAAGTCTTCTGGTGGAACCGAGTCTCAACCTCAGTCTGGTGGATGTGCTTGCTGAATATGCATTGTGTTGGGAGTATCGTATTGCTTTGCTTATTTCTGTTTGTTTGGCGACGCCCTGTAAAGGTTTTGATGATAGTTTTCTAGACTTATTAAACAGCATTATGTGGAAAGAGAAGAGTTCGGGATATAAGTTGAGAGGGGTAGCATCAGTGAAAAATATTGGTAACGGTTAAGACTGTTGTTGGTTAGGTTGTTTTAAATTATTGTTTCCCATAACATTGTAAGATTGGCCAATTTGATATTTAGTTTCTCGTTCATATCTTTCAGAAAACATTATTCGCTCCCATATTTATTTTCATCATTTTAGTTGTTTTAGTAGTCTACATAACATGAATTCATTGAAACTAGATTTATCTGAGCTTTGGTTGCTAAGGGCTGGTTCCAGAAACAAAAATCTTTGTTTTTATTATTATTATTTTCTCCAATTAAAACATGGCAAGTGTGTGTGTATATGTGGATTTCTAATATTAATATAAATATATAATACGCATACGATTTTTGTAAATAACTATATATATATTTTTGGTCTATATATGTAATTGTTCAGTTAAATTATCATATTTTAATTGAAAAACATGATAATAAAGCTAATGAAAACTCAGTATAGTTCACTAGGAAATTTGAAACAAAAGGGTCAACCATTGTTAATAGATAAATCAATTAACAGAAATATTGAATTATTGCAAATTCCAAGTAAACTAAATAAAATTAATAACTAATGGAAAAAGATAAATGAAAAATCCCTCAGTGTTTGAAGCAAGTCCAACTTATTCTTTATATATAAATAATAAATAGATGACAAGATGTTAAAAAATAATCAGGAGGTTTAATTATATCCATATATTAGACTTGTAACTTGTATTCTGTACGTTGTAACTGCCCTCATATCTCTCCTCTCATATCCCTCATATCTCACAGATTCTCTTCCTCATGCAACGTGCATATCACTGTGTATATATGAACAGCATGGGTGCACTGGTTCGGTGCGCTGTGAATACATTTTTTCCTTCTAAAATCTATCTTGATATCAGGGCGTTGCACAGCCATGATGTCCGCTGTTTCCTCAACTCCAGATGAAGGCTCATCTCCTTCAGTTCACCCAAATCCCAGAAATTATTCCCTATTCAGTTCAGCCGCACAAACCACTGCCATCAAGTTGGATTGCAGTAATTACCTAGTATGGGAATCGATTGTCCTTCCTCTCATTGAAGGCAACCGTCTTGAGTCTACATCAATGGCATTCAGCCACCGCTACCTCATCTTGTCTCTGGTGCAGTAAGGACATGGCTAAACCCGACCTATAATTAATGGTTCTCAATTGACTGACTACTCGTTGGATGGCTTCGAAACACCATGGCCCAAGATATTGGGGCTCAATTTTTGCACTGTCAAACTGCTGAAGAGCTCTGGACTGGTGCACGAGATCTCACGAGTGCATCGACCAAGGCCCGTATCATGGTCCTCAAAACTGAATTGCACAACACACGAAAGGCTGATATGAAAATGGCTGAATACCTTGGTAAGATGAAAAACATTTCTGACCAACTCACACTCACAGGTTCACCATTCGGCAACGATGATTTAATTATTCACACTCTCCACAACCTTGACACTGAATACAACCCAATCGTTGTCAAGCTCACTGACCAATATGACCTCATGGATTGAAGCACAATCATCTCTTCTTGCCTTCGAGAGTCGACTTGAGCAACTTAACCAATTGTCGTCATTGTCCATTCATCCCTCTGTGAACTACGCTACTCATCCCGATGCTTCATCTACTAACAAACTGTCTAGATGTGGTAACCCACGAGGAGGCAGATCCTCTCGAGGTACTCCCTGGTGCGGTGGTCGACGCAGTGGTCATAGTAGAAATAATGATGGAAATCGCCCCTTCTGTGATATATGCAAGCGATATGGCCATAAAGTAGCCAAGTGTTTTCGACGCTACGATAGTCATATGAAGGTCCAACAGGTGACTATGGTCACTATCCTCCTCCTCAAGCCTTTTATGCTTCTCTCGAAACAGTGACAGACCCTTCTTAGTATATGGACATCGAAGCAAATTATCACGTCACACCACACTCTGACCAACTCGAACAGTTCACTAGTGTTGGTAAGTCAAATCTCATTACTTGCTCGGGTAAGCAGATTCCTGTTACTGGCTTAGGTACATCGTCTGTCCCATGTTCTTTATCTACGTTTTTACTCAAGAATGTGTTGCTTGTTCCATCTGCTACTAAAAATCTCATGAGTGTGCATAGATTAATTGAGGATCTTGTGTTGATCTAATCTTCACTGACTCTAGCTGCACTATGAAGGACAAGAAGACATGTGGACTTCTGATGCAAGGAGCTCCCAAGCAAGGTCTTTACCCAATAACAAGCAAGCCTAGACCTCAACCCAGAGCCTATATGGCACATTACACAGCCAGTACAGACGCTGATTTCATTCGCTGGCATCACGCTTTGGGACATCCAGCCAATAAAGTCCTAAAATCCATTATGAATAAGTGTAACCCAAATCTTCAAATAAATGAAAACCTTATTTGTGAGGCTTGTCAACTTGGAAAATCCAAATTTTTGCCCTTCTCTGATTCCTTGTCTCATGCTTCTTCCCCACTTAAACTAATTCACACAGACTTATGGGACCCGCTCCTGTTCAATCTTCCAATGGGCATCGCTATTACATTCATTTTATTGATGATTTCAGTCGTTATACATGGATATATCCATTAAAACATAAGGAAGAAGCGATTAATGCGTTTACTCATTTTCGAGCTCTTGTTGAAAATCAGTTCAGCACCACCATCAAAGCTATTCAATGTGATAATGGGACAGAATACAAGCCATTCATCCCTCTCACTCACAAAGCAGGAATCCAATTACGATTTACATGTCCCTACACGTTAGCCCAAAATAGAAGGGTTGAGAGAAAACATCACCACATTGTTGAAACTGGTCTCACATTACTGGCACATGCAAGATTGCCCCTCAGTTACTGGGTAGATGTATTCAACAAGATAGAACCTTACTATAAAGGACTTCAGCCTTTTGGGTGTGCTTGCTACCCTTGCCTCAAACCATACAATGAACACAAACTTCAGTATAACAGCCATAAGTGTGTCTATCTTGGCCCTGCCCCTCAACAAAAAGGGCATAAATGTCTCAGTGCTTCTGGAAAAATATTTGTATCTCATCATGTGGTCTTTGATCCCTCTATTTTCCCTTTATCACAGGCTTTTTAAATTGCAAGTCCAGATCCAGTGGGGATGCTTGCATGGTTCCTATGTTCATTCACTCCAATGTTAAATCTCCTGATGCGCTATGTCATGAGCAATCTTTATCTATGGGCCCTGGGAGCAGCCTGCCACCTCAGCCTACCTTAATGAGTCCCAGTCCGCTCCCTCTACCAAGTTCAGTGTGCGTAAGCCCAAGTACTTCTACTTCACCCGCTCTACCTACATCCTCTAGCCTAGTCCATAACATGCTAACAAGCCCTATTAACACTCACCAAATGATCACTAGAGGCAAGGCAAGAATCCACAAGCCTAAGTATCCGTTGATTAGGCTTTTACACTCTAACGATCCAAATGCTCTCCACCATCATGCAGAACCCACTTCAGCAAGTGATGCTCTCTTCTAACCCTATTGGAAACATGCAATGACAGAGGAGTTCAAATCTCTTTGCCACAACAAAACATGTCTTCTTGTCCCCTATAAAGGTCATAAACTAGTTAATTGCCGATGGGTTTTCAAAAATAAATTTAATCCTGATGGTTCTCTCTTGAAACCCAAAGCTTGTCTTGTCGCCAAAGGTTTTCAACAAACTCCAGGTATTGACTATGGTGAAACTTTCAGTCCTGTTATCAAGCCAACAACTATACGAGTAGTGCTCACCATTGCAGTAACTTTCAATTGGGATATAATACAACTTGATGTAAATAATGCCTTCCTAAATGGGTTCTTGACAGAAGATGTGTACATACGCCAACCCGAGGGCTTTGTTGATCCATGAAGACCTACTCATGTCTGCAAACTCATCAAGGCTCTCTACAGGTTAAAGCAAGCATCGAGGGCTTGGTTCGATCGTCTAAAAGCAACTCTACTACAGTTGGGGTTCACAAATTCTAAGAGCGACATCTCCCTCTTTACACTTCAAACACACAGGTTGACTAAGTTTGTCCTCGTATATGTAGATGACATTTTAGTAACTAGCAATGATTCCTCGTACCTAAAAGCGTTCACCCTCAAGATGAACATGCTCTTCTCTCTCAAAGACCTGGGGCCAGCTTACTACTTTCTTGGTCTTAAAATTCACAAAGACCGAACAGGTCTATACCTAAGCCAGGCTAAATATGTTCTTGATCTCCTCAGAAAATATGGGATGCTAGATTGTGCCCCTGTAACTACACCTATGGTTACTGGCAGACAAATATCCCTCAGTGATGGTGAATTAATGCCTAATCCAACGTTGTACTGGCAAGTGGTTGGGTCCCTTCAATATCTCACAACCACTCGCCCTGACATAGCATATGCCGTTAACAAACTCAGTCAATTCCTCTCTCATCCACGAACTACCCACTTCCAAGCAATGAAGAGAATTCTGCGATACTTAAAGGGGACGTATCGGCTCAGTCTCCACTTGAAACTAATCACTACCTTACAGCTGCACACATACATAGATGCAGACTGGGCAACAGACGTAGATGATCGAAAGTCTGTGGCTGGTCTTTGTACTTACCTAGGAGGCACGTTGGTATCTTGGTCTTCTCGAAAGCAATGCGTCGTGGCAAGGTCAAGCACATAATCTGAGTATCGTGCTCTAGCAGACAGGGCTGCCGAGTCCAAGTGGCTCACTTCCTTACTCACGGATCTCGGCCTCTTCCTTAAACAACCAGCCATCATGTGGTGTGATAATATCAGTGCCAAGGCTCTGGCTTTGAACCCTGTTCAGCATACTCGAAGTAAGCACATCGAAATTGACGTTCACTTCATTCGTGACATGGTCCTCTCTGGTTTCACTGGTATTACATATGTTCCTTCCAAGTACCAAGTTGCTGACTGTCTAACAAAGCCACTATCGTGTTCCCAGTTTCAGTACTTTCAGCTCAAACTCGAGCTGTCTATTACACCCTCTTGTTTGAGAGGGAATGTTAGAGAATAATTAGGAGGTTTAATTATATCCATATATTAAACTTGTAACTTGTATTCTGTACGTTGTAACTGCCCTCATATCTCTCCCGCATATCTCTCTTCTCATATCCCTCATATCTCACAGATTCTCTCCCTCATGCAACGTGCATATCACTGTGTATATATGAACAGCATGGGCGCACTGGTTCGGTGCGCACTGTGAATACATTTTTCCCTTCTAAAATCTATCTCAATATATGTGTCACCTTGGTAAGATAAATTGCCTAAGGAATAAAATGGAAAATAAAAAAAAATGCCAGCATTACGTATTAAAAAAAACAATACCATGAAATAATGATAACTTATTTGTTTAAGTAAACATAGATGGCAAATGAACAAATCATATTGTGGTGTTCTTAATGTTCTCTCTATTGGTTAACTTGAACCCCAGAATCGTAGGCTTCTCCAGCTTTCCAGTCTTGAGGAATGTTCTTGACAGGAACGAGCCACGTGTCTTCTCCATCATCATCACTGAACAACATCCTCACTGATAATGGTCCACTTGGAGGATTGTTCACAGTCCACACTGCTCCAAAACTCCTACTCAGCAACTTGCACACCAAATTATGAGTCTACACAAAGTTAAAGAAATGGTTGCGGTCACACTAAACCCTTCTTAGTTATTTCTTATCAATCCCAAAATTTCAATCAATAATATAACTAATATGGTCCATGCATGGCATAAAGTCAACAAATGAAGGCTACCATTCGTGATTTAATGTGTGAGTATGCTTTATTAGAATTTTTATATTACATATTAAGTTATTGAAAATTGGATGGATAATTGAATTAGACAAAACAATAAATTAAGGGTCAATAGTCCAATTGCAGTTGAGTTAATGTTAATCCAATCATAATTAAAATAATATAATTTTATTAAAATATATAAAAATATTCATATATAACCCTAATAAGAAAATAGTACTATTTAAACAAAAATATATTAATATATAAAGTAAATAGAATATTCATATATAAATAATATATAACCTAACAAAATACACGAGTTACTAAAGCATAAATCTATTAGGCAAATATTTTCTTTATAACTCATAATGACATCGTTAATTTCAAGCTTAGCAAGGAGAGAAATAAAAGATTCTTCTAATTTTTAATATATAACATATTTAATTAATTTAATTAGATTAAAGATGTTAGTTGAGTTGGTTAATATGATATGTTTTATAAAACACTATAATCATCTTCTTTAATTCCCTCCCCCTTTTATTTGATTATATTATTGTTGAAGGAGTATCGATATGAATAATTTAAAAAAAAATTAATAAATATAGAAAATAAATATTATATTTATAACAAAAAAATTTAAGATCAACTACCTAATTAGGTCTTATATTAAGGGTCGAAAGAGTATAAAATCTGATTTGATCAATTTATCCAAAACTCTTGATCGAATTAGTTAAGAGATTGATTCACTGATATAATGACTAAATCGAGTTTAGTTTTAGTACCATGCTATATATTGATATAAAATTTCCACTAACCCACACTTTTCCCACCTTGTTTTCTTTAAATTTGCGCAAAAATATATTTATGATTAAGGGATGAAAAGGAAGCAGAAAAAAGTACCTCACAGAGCTGTACAGCAGTGATATCTCTCTTGCCTTGTTGGTACTCTATGACGAAGGCCAAGTAATAGGGGTTGCTGCTACTCTCATGTATCTTAATAGTGATATTTTTGGATGGGTAGCTGCATGAAACTCTACAGACAAAAAAAAAGGCCTCATCAATTAATTACATATTAATGAAACATTATGTTACCTTAATCATCATTAAAAAAAGACAAAGATCTTAAAATTAATTAATGACCTTCTGTATTCAATATCAACGACGCCATAAGCCAACAAAGTGGCAGCAGCATCAGTGGTCTGAGCCATGCGAGTGAAGGCTCGTTTGCTAAGAATGAAATCAGTGTCATGACCCGAACCTTGGTCCGTTATCACTATAGTCACGCCATTATCTGAACAATAACCACTGTTCTTACACCTCACCTAACAACAAAAAACACTTAATCAAATCAGTAGTGCTTGCTATATATAATATTACTGCTCTACTACTTTCCTCATAAAAGCATACATGCAACGTAAGTTCACAACATAGAACCGTAGTCATCAAGAAAGGGCGGCCTAGTGCACTAGGGTCCTATCAGGTGGGATCTGAGAAACCACAAATGTGTGCCTTACCCCGCAAGCAGAAAAACTGTTTTTAATATTTAAACCGTGTAGATCACATGCAACCTTACTCTAAGGCTCACCCTCCATGAAGATATATAGCTTAGAGAATGAACAAGTGATTAAGAATTAATATATATATATATATATATTGACCTGGTAACAGGCACCACAGCCGAGACTGTCACGATAAAGATTAGAAGCAGCTGAGACGTCCCCGCCATTGACGGTAGCACCAAAGGAACCAAACCCACATGCACCTACTGCAATATATATAAGAGAACATGTTAACTTTATGTTATAAATGGAATCTCAGTACATAATGTTTGTTTCTAGGTTGTCAGGAATTATGATCTTACCATCTGTTCCATGTTCATCGGAGTTTGGGTAATAGGATGCTCGAGAAGATACAAAACAATCGGAACACGACGCAGCGTCGATTACTGACTGATTTTGCATGAAAAGCAAGGTGGTGGTGGTGAGAAGAAGAGAACACAAAGCAAAGAGAGACATGTTTTTGGATGTATGAGACAGAACACAAAAGCAGAAAATAAGTATGGAAAACAGAGAGTTGGGGATGCATGGAGCGAATCAGAATTGCTTCTATTTATACAGAGAGACTTTGGTAAACCTTGCCGACTTCATAAGTTTTGACATTCCAAAAGTAAATATTAAAAAAACAAGTGATTCAAACCTTTGCTTGCTTACCAGCTACTCTCGGTTTCATATGATGTTGAATACCTTTGACCTTTCAAATTTTATAGTTTTGGTGGTCCTCTCATATCTTTCATTCATATGCTTCGTATTGAATTTCAATTGTTTTTATCCGTTTAATATTTTTCACAGAACCCATATGGATGACATTACGAAATTACCAGAGCTCAACATGAAGAAATTGACCTTTTGTACACCTAACAACTAAGTAGGTCAAGAACAAAGATGGAATTGATTTTGAATGCAAGATGAAGAGAAATGTGGCTTGAACTCAAGGAATCAAAGAGTTAGGTCCTATGGCACTTCTCATATACACTAGAGTTAGGAATATCTTAGTATTCCCACTTGTTAAATATCTCAGCGTCACTTGCCTGGAAGATACAGTGGAAATACTAATCTCTTATATTTAAAGTTACTTAATACACAAAAAATATACTTTTTACATTGGTTACTTAATACAACCCTCACAGAAAGTCATTTTCACGTTGTTTGTTTTACTGATATAAATTCTGGCCAAATGAATTACTACTGTCTTATATACTATCCTTCACTAGTTATCGTGAAAAGTCTTCCCTCATTAATATAGAAAGTCCTATCCGTAATAGTGGTAGAGAATGCCATACATCACGGGGTGGACCTTGGTGTCATTATAGCTAACCTAAGAAGCTATCAAGCCTTCATTCAAATCCCTCTCTATGCCAGCAGCCTCCCCATTGGGTAGATAAAGCTTATCACTTTGGATTTTGAAAGTCCCGGTTTTGTGCCTGGATTTATATTTTGTGTGTGTGTGTGGGAAGGCTGCACATTTTCCGTTGAAGATTTCAAAAGATGCTGAGAGAGATTGGCATGAAGCAAGTTCTGTGAACCAAGTCAGCTATGACGTGGAAACCATTTGGGAGTTCTCTGGACCCAACGTGGCAATAACGATCAATTTGTACAATTTGCATGAAGTACAGCTTTTTTCCATCATCTCATTGCGTTACAGGCCATTTGGATAAAAGTTTAAAAAAGACTTATAGAAAAAACTAGTTTTTGAGGAACTTTTAAAAAAAAGTTTATAGAGAAGAGTTTATAAAAAAAAAGTGATTTTGAATAAATGAGTATTTGGATAATTATTTCTAAAAGTATTTTTATTATTGATAAATTATTAAAAATTGTATGATTATTAAATATATGAGAGATGAGAGATGAAAGAAGGTATAAAAGAGAGATGAAAGATAAGAGATAGTGTAGAAGAGATAGGAGAGAGGAGAAATGATGTAGAAAAAAAATGAGAGAGGAGAAAGTGTAGAATAGAGAAGAAAGATAGTGTAAGAAAAAGTAGAGATAATATAGTAATTGGTTAGTCCATAAGCTCTTTTACTGTTCCATAAGCTAGTCTCAATAGCTTATCTAAAACTTTAGTTTTAAATCATAATTTGGTCTAAAAGCCCTTTTGAACTAATATAGATGTTTATTTTAAAATTTCTCTAAACCTAAATTTTACCAAAAAGGGCTTTTAAAATCTAGGTTTGATAGTTTACCAAACACACATTACATCTTTTTCATACCCAATTTCTTCACAAGAGAATGGGATCATACTGACATATTAAAGATTATAAATAAATCAATTAATTATAACTAATATAAAAATTAATTGATTAATTTGAATAAATTAAATGATATATAATATGAGTTAGTTTTAAAGGGTTAAATTATATTATAGTTAACTGATTTATTTAACTCTCTTAATCTATAAAAAATGTAACTAATTCTTATATTAAATATTGGAGAATTAGGATACAACCTTGAGTAATGAGTAGGCCCTTATCTTCTTGTTTTTTTACAATACAATTATTTACTCCTCCGACAAATTAGGTATTAATTAATGATTGGAGGAGTAGAATTTGGTACTATTATATTATATTCAAATATTATCCAACTAAAATCATATTACATATAATTTTTTCTAGTATGAAATTTTCATTTATTAAGTTTGAACTCCTAACCTTATTAAAGAAAAATCGAGTCTCATCTTGTTAAGTCAAACATTGAATTGAAATGTATGATTTTGCTAACAAACAAAAATAGAGTCATTCAAGATTATCAAGCAAAGTGAAAACAACCAGACTAGTGTGTGGGATGCCTATGCATGATAGTATTGTCTATCCCATCCATTGGGTCAGTGCACATCAGTTTGGCACTCGTGTTTTTCTCTTTGGGCCACCTAGCACTAGTGATTTGGATGTCCTCCATATTGATCTGCATCATAATTATAATATCTATTTTTTACATTTATCACTCAAAAACTTCCATGGTGGCGACTTCAATGGTGTCACCCTCATCAACATTGTGCCACCAAAATGACTTATCATCTTCCATCACTTTCTACTTGTGAATGAAGAAGTAGCCCTCCGAATGAATGAAGAGGAAAAGTGAACGAAGCCTCTCCTTCACGTTCTCAAGCTTGTTTCTTAAATCTTCCACGTTATCAATAGGATTTACCTTCCCCTGTATCTTCATGGAACTGTACCTTTCTCCGTTGTCATATCGAACTTGTTGATCAACTTCTATACAACGGAAGTCAATGAGGTCTGTAATATTGACTCCCTCATCTACTGGTTCTTCAGGTATTATATATTTTTAAGATTCACAACTTCAATATTGGTGTCAATTGAGAATGGGATCTTGCACTTTCTCGTAGCTAGAATAGGCACGGAATTGGTTTCAAAGTTGAAATTATGCAAATCTCTCAACTTCTCATGGTCAGACAACTTCTCACCTATTGCATGTAAGATCACTTGGTGATTGATCAGCTCATCTTCTTCCATTCTTTAGATTCATTCTTTTTAGGTTTAACATAGTTTGATTCACATCTACCATGATTAGTATCCTGACATTTATTTTTATCGTCTGGGTAAGTAATTGATTCTGCCTCAATTAAATGCAAGATCTATATATGACTTAGGCTGCATTGCAGAGTGATGAATTTGTTATGGGGAGTTCTAGCTTGGAAGATGAGTCTTTGCTTCAAAGCTGGAAAACCTTTCTTCTCAATTCTTGTCTTGATTTCATAGATTAGGTAATAAAATAAACAATGCAAGACAAGAGAATTTTTGTCCAGCATAAATCAGATTCTGATACCACTTCTAAGGAATGCAGAAATAAAATAAGGAGTGCCTCATGAAATAAGGAAGAGTACAAATAATCGATAGAAGATAATTAGATTAAATAATAGGTAATTTTCTAATAATTTAAAACCATTTTCCTAATGCACTAATATCAGCCAAAATCCTAAATTAATTCAAACAAATCCTACTCACTTTGTTTCCTAAAAATGAATTCAAATGGACTCTAATCAAGGTTTAAACCCCAAAATTCAAGCAAATGACAATAAGTTTCAGGATATCCAAATAAATTCAGCAAGTTATGTCCAAACAAATCCCCAATTTTATCAAAATACTGTGACTCTCAACACTATGACAATGGTATTATGCACAATATAACAAATTAATATTTTGCAAAGAATTCACAATTAAATGCAATCAGATTTCAACTATTCCAAATCATAAATATTCAATGCAAACAACAAAAGAAAGAAGCAAATGGAGTAGTAATTGCAGCAACTGAATTGGTTCAAAACCACATTCACATTATCCAAACTTAACTTGAACAAACTCCAAGAAAAAACAGCAATGGAGTGTTCTATACAAAATTAAGAAACTAAATTCCTACTCAAACATCTTCCTACACATCACACAAGCTTGCCAACATGAAGTCTCATGCTTCCAAGATTCAAACTGTGGCAAGTTCTCATTCGATATTCAACGAAGAGAATTGTGTTTTTTTTTTTTGGTAAAAAGAGAACTGTGATTTATTTGTACATACATGTGTTGAGCCTTTGATTACTTGATATAGAGAAAAAAATTTAATAAAATAGATATGGATAAGGTTGGGATGAAATAAAAATAAATATAAAAATATTTCTTCTAGTTTTAATTATAAGAGTTAGATAGTGAGTCTATTTTAATCCTAAATATAAGACCTCAATCCACTTTGTCCTTCTAAATTTTATTTTTTTCACAAAATATTCCTATATAATTTCATATATTAAGAGGTTTTTAGAAAATATATTAGTTAAATATATCTTATATTAATGACGGGAGGTAATGACTTTATTTTTTAAAATGTAGAGACTAACACTTTAAATAATTAAAACTATGTGAATGATCTAAGTGAGTCAAAATTTAAGAAATATGTTTTAACTTAAATTAAAATTATATGGATTGATGAGTTGAAATGAGTTAAGATTTAACGATTGAGTTTTAACTAAATCAAATTATAAAATTAAAATTATTGATTTTCTTTAAAAATTTAGAACTTTAAAAAAATTTCCCTTTATTATAGTTCATTGGGGAAAGAGAGGATGAGAAAACCATTTAAACATGGGCATTTTTTAATTTGCATAATATATGTTTCATTCAATTTTGTAAAAAGTTTTGTATAAAGAACCCATGAATATGATTTTATAAATAACACTAATAGAATTTTTAAAAATAATAAATTTACATAACAAAATAAATTGTAGTTTTATATTTAAAATTAAAATAAATAGATGCTATATCTAATCTAAGAATTCATGACTATTTGCTTGAATTGTAACACAAGCTTACCAATCACATCCAAGGTCAAGGCTATGCTTCTACATTAAATTCATACTGTCAAATTATTTAAGAAGAATTATAGAGACGTCCCATTAAAGATAATTAATTATATTTTTTTTAAAATTATTAAATAATTAAATAGTCCTAAAAGATATGGGTTAATATATCAACCCTCTTACCTATCTAAAGGAACATACTATTATAGTAAGGATAATTATATCTTTTTATAATTAGAATATATTACTCTCAAGCTCTTGAGACTATTTAATTATTTAATAATTTTATGAGATTTTTTTAATTTATTATCTTCTATAAGACCACACTATAATTCTCCCAATTACTTAATATTAACTCAAGTTTTCTATATAATATTTAGTTTGTAATGCAAGGTATATTATAAACTTTTTTTGTTTCAAAGGTACGCCACAAACTAAATATATTAAGGACATGAGGTCACAATATTTTTTGGTGTGCAAACATTAAATATAAATATATATATATATATATATATATATATAAAGAAGGACAAATGTATAAAAATACCAATAAAGTTTCATCTCGTCGTCTGTAAACGGTATAAAGTCTTTTGGGTATAAAAGTAACTATAATGTTATAAAATAAATATAAAAATATTAAATTTTATTAGTTGATCGTTAGAGAAATTTTTTTAATTAAAAATACTGATATGGATGCAAATTAATATAGTTATATTTTAACTAAAATTATCTATTATTTACTAACTAATATTAATTTATATTTTTAAAAAAATAAAAAATTTTAAAAATAAGTATAAGACATTAGTCTACTTTATTATTTAAATTTATAACTTTTAAAATATCTCTATTCTTAATAATTTTTTAAAATTAATAAATCAGTTTAAAAAATTTTAATTAATATTTTAAAAAAACTATTAAAAAAATAGGGATACTTTTGAAAAATTAAAAATTTATTATTATTTTAAAATAATAATAATTAGGCTTAAAATATAAGCTCTTGAACTTCAGGTCAGTTGCTAAGTTCCGTAACTTTAAAAAATTTAAATTAAATACTATAATATATTATATTTTGATTATCAATCCTATTATTAAAATCACAGTTAAAATTAAAAAATTTTATTATATTATAATTTTTATATTTTTTATTATATGCCATGTCACTTTGTAATTTATATACAGTTTTATGTAGTTTATATTTTTATTCAAATAATATCAAATTAAATAAATATTTTAAATATTTTTAAGTATCTAAAAAATACTTTAAATTATAAGTTTCAAGTGTTATTTAAATATTTTATATTTTATTTTAAATAAAATAAAATATAATAAAAAATATAAAATTATAATATAGAAAAAACTATTAATTTTAACGTTAAAATATGAAATATTAAAATACTTTATTTTAAATTTTAAAATTTAAGTAGATTATATACAACTAGCTCTAGATTTAAAGAGTTTTGTATACTTTAACGTAATTATTAAAACCAAACACTAATCCTCTTTACTATTAATAGGGATATTTTAAAAAAATTATAAATTTAAAAAAATAAAATAAATAAAGATGTTATATACTCATTCTTAAATATTTTTAATTTTTAAAATAAAAAATAAAAAATATTGAAGAATAAGTAATAAAAAATTAATATTAGTTATTAAACTATAGATGATCACACTCCTTCTATCCCTAAACTGTTTAGATAAAAGTTTAAAAAAAAAGTTGATAAAGAAAGGAATTTTTAACAGCTTTTAGAAAGGGATTTCTGGAGAAGAGTTTATAAAAAAAATAATTTTAAATAAATGGGTGTTTGGATAATTATTTCTAGAAGTACTTTTATTATTAGTAAATTATTAAAAAATATATGATCATTAAATATATGAGAGAGGAGATAGGGTATTTAAAAGAAAAGAGAGAGGAGAGAGGTTATATAAAAGAGAGGAGAGAGATGATAGGGTATAAGAAAAAGAAAGAATAATATAGTAATTAGTTAGTCTATAAGTACTTTTACTATTCTATAGTTACTCTGACCAACTTATAGAAAATTTTAGTTTTAAATTATAGTTTAATTTAAAAATTTATTTAAATAAATATGAGTATTTAGTTTTAAAAAAATTAAATTAAAATTTAGATTACTTTTAAAATCTTACTTTTGTTAAAAATCAAATACACACTTAATATATCAAGGATAGTAATAGTATTAAAATATATTTATAAACTTAAAGTTAATTAGCAAGCGCAACCTCTTGAGGCTAATTCGCTCAGTGCAAACGTATCTTTAATCATGGAGTTTTTTGACGACGACGCTAGGCCAAGGTTCCTCTTCCAATCTCAAGCGAAAGCTTCTTCTTCTGCATCAGAGTCACAAGCTTACCAGAAACTCAGCAAGCCATTCCTCTTCTTCACCATCTCTCTTTCTTGCCTTTTCTTGGCGCTGTCAATTTTCTATCTCCAATCCGAACCCTTTCAGTCCATCCTAATCTGGCTCTCTCTTTCTCTCCTCATCGGTCCCTTCGCTCCCATTTCCCTCACCGGCGGCGACGTCCGCGTCGGCCATGGTTCAATTGTTGAGTTCCCCAATGAAGAACCCACAAACGATGAAGACACAAATAAGAGGTCTTCTCAGAAGAGATCCAAGATCCGTAGACCTGAGGATTTCGCTGTTGGTCCCATCACCTCGATTGATGGCGTCAACGCGTTTGAACGGGAGGAGAAGAAGAATCAAGGAATTGGAGTTGTTGGAAATGGTGTGGTAGTGAAGGAAGAGAAGGAATGGACAGATGAAGACATCGAGATTTTGAAGAAACAGATGTTGAAAAATCCAGTGGGAAAACCTAGACGATGGGAGGTAATTGCAGAGGCATTCAGCGGGCGGCATAGGATGGAGAATGTGATCAAGAAGGCGAAGGAATTAGGAGAGAAGAAACTAGATGACTCTGACTCGTATACACAGTTTTTGAAGAAGAGAAAACCGATGGATAAGAGAGTTGATAGTGGTAATGAAAATTTGGGAGGTGAATCGGAGGAGAAAGCTGATAATGGTACTGGTGAAGGACCTGGAAGTGGTTGGAGTTCAGGGGAGGATATTGCACTGCTTAACGCTTTGAAGGCATTTCCAAAGGAAGTTGCTATGAGATGGGAGAAGATTGCTGCTGCTGTACCGGGAAAATCCAAAGCGGGCATGAAAAGAGTCACTGAACTGAAAAAGGAGTTTCGGAGTGCAAAAGCTGCCGCAGATGGGTAGAATCAAAGTGGAAAAAAACCTCGAGGTTTGTCAGTTAAATCTGCGAGTGTGTGAAATTATTAGAGAGGTAACTGATACCTATTTTGTTTCCATTTATATTTCACTGTCAACAACTTCTGTTAAAGCCTGATGAATCAGTGATGCTATTTATTCAAATGAAATGTCTTTTTCCCTGTTTTCATGGTGATGGGTTAAGAGTAGTAGCATTCATGCTGGTTTCACTACCATTATATATAGCGAGTGAAACTTGTTTGTGACTTAATTGAAAGTATTGCTTCACCAAAACTAGTTATTCAGAGACTTTGTGAAAATAGATATCCATGCGTTTCTTTTAGCACATAGGGCTACATAAAATGTACTAAACATAGCTACCTAAAGCATCACAATGATTTGTTGAGGTGAGTTTTACTGACACTCCCACCTAAGCCCTTAGGCATAGAAGGGAGGAACAATAAGAAAAACGTTGCTATATTGCCTTGATACACACAATACCTTTTCCGTGGATGAACATAAGCAGTTTTAGGTTAGAATAATAGAATGGCGAGGCAGTTAATGAAATGGGGGAAAATGGTACCACAGGAATGTAATATCGGGGGGGGGGGGGGGGGGGGAGAGGGAATGACAGGTTATGTCTGCTGGCAAACAATCACGACATGGATCTACTAGAAACAGGGCAGAAAAGGCGTTTCTTTTTCAGGCCATGGAAGTAAAACAGAGCATGATTCATGAGGCCCTTAACAATTTAACCCCTTGCCATATCCTCTTTAAGGCATAGTCATGCAACTACATTTTGTTCTATTAATGATATACAAAGGCAAAAACCCAAGAATCTGTGAGGCTTGAAGTTTCTTGAATTAAGAAAAGCAGTATACTGCAACACAAAGCTCTTGGTATGGTTACTTTGGCTTTTGGGAAGAACTGTCCTCCATGTTGAAGAATGAATATGGGGAGGTCTTGTTTTCTATGGCTGAGAGTTTGACTGAGTTGTACCTATGGATCTATGCTTTCTTTTTTATTCGGCTACAGGAAGACGAGTTTCAGCCTGCTAAGATAAGCTATTTAAATTTCGCTTTATTCCTGATACTTTCAGACTTGTCCCTGTCTAAGGCATTGCTGTCTTTAAGTTGAGCATTTTCTGAATGCAGCTTATTTCTACATGACTGGTTTTCAGACCTATGTTATCTGAAGCATGTATGACACCCGTAATATTGTCAATTCTAGAAAATAATTTCAGTGAGATCATGGTTATAACGAGCTGCAGAACAGGGCCTGAGATTTCAGATTCATAGGACATGTACTCCTAGTACATGAGGAGTACGCAGTAACCTAATCAATCAATATCTAATTTTTTTTTTTTAAATATTTAGTTAAGGGTTCAACTTTTGGCGTGGATGGAGAGGTTTTTAGAGCAAGGTGGTAAATACCTTAGATTTACCCTAAAAATTATCAATATATCACGGTACAATGAAATTTAAGCCACGTAAAACTAAGCTATATTTCATGTAATATACGAAAAAAAAGTACTAGTTTTGCATGTGTACCAATGTGGTAGAAGACCGAGGGGAGAGCAGACCCACTTGAGAGCAATAGGATCAATATCAAAATATTAAAATTATTAATGTGGAATATAAAATCTACAGTAATATACACAATTTATAATATGTAAATAGTCCCTGACTTTGAATAAAGCATAGAATTTCACTTAATTAGATATATAATATATTTATGTTCAGAACATTAAAATATAAAATTATTAACCACAAAAAGAACTATGATATAATATATTTATGTTCAAATTTACATTGTTTCAGAACTTTGATCCCTCATGTTTCTCTCTTATTTCTATTTAATATTGTTCAAAAATTATTTTTCATAGTTAAATATGTTCTGTCCGAAGTGAACACAATCAGTATTTCTATATATCATATAAAATAAAATTTATAATAAAATTGATAATGTAATTTTTTGGCCAAAAAAGAACAGTGCAATTTTTGAGCAATAATAAATAGAAATATATACTAAAAATGATAATTTTTTTATTAAATAAAAGCAATGATAAAATTTTGGGATCTTTCCAAAAATATTTTAAATTTGAAATTCTTTAAGTACAATAATCTTACCAACGTAGATGATTTTTTTAAAACAAAAATAAAAAAAAATAACTTTTAAACCGCTTGATATAATTTTAATTTGTTTTATTTTTGAAACATATACTCTGTCAGGATAAAAATTTTTAAAAATGAGTTAAATTTACCTATAGTCTAAGGGTAGAGTAAAATCTCTCTTCTTTTTAGATAATATTA
Organism: Leucaena leucocephala; assembly: GCA_037074615.1. NCBI lineage: Eukaryota > Viridiplantae > Streptophyta > Magnoliopsida > Fabales > Fabaceae > Leucaena > Leucaena leucocephala. The sequence goes on along the minus strand of CM073567.1, from coordinate 2,313,598 downwards.
ATATTAAATAGAATAAATTATCTATTATTTTTAAATATAAATTTAAATATTTAAAAATTAAAATATTTCTCTAAATATTTAGATTTGTAACCATAACAAATGATGAAACATGCACTCCATCTGATAGATATTTCTAGTGGCTTTTTCTCAATCCTGTAATCTTTAGCCCACTGGGCGATTAGCTGATTATGCTGTACTGAGACTGAGGTAAACCCAGAAGTCAAGTAAGTCACAATCCCTAGCTTACCATCAGCGGCAATCATGGGTTTACTCTCATGGTTGAAGGGCAAGAAATCCGCATCTCAACCCCAGCCTATCGACAATTCCAACACCGCGCCGAAGACGACGCCCACTGAGGCCCCCGGCATGAACGGAGCACTGGAGGTTCCCCGACCCCCTAACTTCAGCGTCTCCGTTTTCGAGTTTGGCTCCGTCGCCGCTTCCTCCGACAAGGTCACCCTCGCTGGTTATTGCCCTGTCTCTGAAGAACTCGAGCCCTGCCGCTGGGAAATCCTGCCAGCCAGTGCCTCCGACGCTCCGCAGTTTCGCGTCGTTTTCGGTTAGAACTACATTGTAAGCACTCTGAATTCCACTCTCTTTCTGGTTTGTTCTGCGAATTATTTTTTTTTCTTGGCCATGTCGAATTCTAAAGTGGTGTGAATAGAGAGAATTGATGTCATTAAGGTATAATGGGTATAGGCTCGCTCTTAATAATTCAGTAAGGCAGCCAAGTCTCTGTTCTAGCTTGTTTAATCTGGTTAAGCAGTGGAATTGATTCTTTAGTGAATAGATGATTGTGGGTGTTATGTTGTTGCGGTGTGCAAATAAGGTGCGGTCTGTTGCAATTATGCTTGGCTACTTCAAATTTACAAATCAAGGCCGGAAACTGGCATTATCAACTTTAAATGCAATTTTGTTCCTCTAGTGGTTTCTGCAAAGCACAACTGCTGTCCTGTGAGAGCATATCTGAGTTTGTTCTTCCGTGTAAAGAAGTTTAACCTGTCCTCAATCTTAATGAATCTAGCTTGTTTATGAGAGAGTATTTAAGTAGATTGAATGCTGTTTGAGTAACATTAATGTTAGTTGCCTAACTTTGCCCCAAAATGGGAGTAAATCCCAACTTCATTATTCGTTCAACATTGGGTTAATTTATAAGAGGTTTCTTTTATAAAGAAAAGAAACATAATGATGTGAAGTGGGGAACAATGATAGTTAGAGCGTTCAACATTGGGTTCAATTATAAGAGGTTTCTTTTATAAAGAAAAGAAACACAATGATGTGAAGTGGGGAACAATGATAGTTAGAGCATGAATGTGATTGAGATTATTGATTAGGAATCATTATTTAGTAGCTTACTTAACATATATGCCTTTTCTTTTCTTATTGCTGGTTGGTTGAATAAGTGAGCTTGGAAATGCCCACTAGATTTGGTCATTGTGCATTTGTCTTACTGAATTATGTAACTAAGTGGGTTCTTTTCTCCTGAACTCAGATTTCAGAAAAACTAAATATCTTGGAAACGTTTTGCAGATCACGGTTTGGAAGAGGTGAAGGAACAAATATTTCATTTAAATTGTAATTTCAACTGTCAGTAAGGGCTCTTGTCTCTTGGATACTTCTTAGCATGTTATAACGTGAGGACATGACATCTGTTGCCATCAACTTTTAACCTGCTTAGACAAGTATGCTTTGAAATTGGTTGACAATTCAATTGAGTCTCCAGTTTACTGATATTTACTGCCATGATTAAGCAAAGTGCTTGTCTTATTCTATACAATCAAAGAATAAGGGTAAAACAGGTTTTTGCGCTTAACTTTTACATCAAGCTCATCATGGCCAACAATTGCTGGCTGCTAAAGGGTTTAAGTGCGTGTTTGGAAACCTGTTTGTCAAAGCCAAATGTGTTTCCAAACGTGTCCTAATTGTTACAACGTATTGACCCCCCCCCCCCCCGGGTTGACTTGTAATCAAGATATGGTATGGTCTTCAATGAATTCGAAAACGCAGCTATACTCGAAACAGCAACGAGAGCAGTTTTTGACACTGCAATGCTGTTCACATTTTATTTAAATAGTTTATCATAGTCTAACAACCTGTGTTACTCTCCTCTAATGTAAATCAGGACACTGTTAAGCGTAGCTTTAAAAGGATTCAATTGCTAATGACTCAAGCAGGATTCACCTATTTTCTCTGCCCATGTCACTTTTAGTAGGAGGCAATGGAAAGCAAATGAAATTTGCGGAACTACAAGCTGCAGCGGGGACCGTGTGCCATTTTAGTTTTTACACCCATTATTGTTGGGCAAAATTGCTAAAAGGGACCAATTGGCAAAGATATTTGGTAAAACAAATCAGGAATTTTTTCATTTCTGCAACTAATCGTCCCATTTCTGCAAATTTTCTACAATGTTTTGGAGGGGTCTTCAAGGGAGTTGAAGATGCTTGCAAAGTTTACGCAAAATCTACAATCGGTCTTTCATGCAACACAAACGTTCTTTCTCTGCACTTTTTTTCGCGCTTTAGCCAGGTCTTAATGGTAGAACTCCTGATCCTTGTTAGTAAATATCTTTAACGCATGGTCCTTTTAAGCAACTTCCCCTTTATTGTTGCTTGATAACAGTTTGCCGATTCTCTACCTGCCCTGAATGCAATCTCAGGGGATGGATTGATTCAAAACTGGAAATGTCGATTGTTTCATCTCTCCGCGCACAAGAAAAAGGAAGTTTATGTAAAACAAGATTTACCTTAATTTCCCATGAATATCATCCTGCTTTTATTCATGTTACGTCTACATATATGTATATTAAATTCCCTTCGAAATATTTCAGTGTCTCCAATAAAGCCACTGGAAAAGGCGCATCCAAATTCCAATTTAATGGAGAACGAGAGATGGTAGTGAATCTGAAATCCAGAATATGAAGCTCAGTAAGGGTTTGTTTGGAAGGAGTGGGGAGAATTTTAATACTATTTTATTTGGACTGATTAGAAGTTAATAGTGAGAAAATATTTTAATATTATATTGTTTGATTATAGGGGAGTTGAGAGAAAATGCCTTTATATGGACAATTACAAGATGCTAAAAGGCCATTTTAGAAATATTAAAAAAATGTTATATCTATAATGATCAATACAAAGTGAAAATTTAAATATTTTCCACAAATCCCTCTATTTTTGGAGGAGAGGAAAAATCTTAAAAAAAAAAATCCTTCCCCTCCTAAAATTTTATAGTGTTAAATACGGGTAGAAATAAGTCAGATGGTCTGTCAAAGGTCTATGGCCTAATTTGTATTTGGCTTGGTCTAGCCTGATTTATTTTGAAAAATATATAGGCTCAAGCTTGTCTAGAAACATGTTTTATTTAACAGACCAAAATTAACCTATGTAAGAAGACTATCAAGCATGTCATGAGCCTATTATTTAAAACAAATGTAGTATAATAATATAATAGGTGGGTTTGGATAGTACTCAATAATTAAACCACTAGACTAAAGCTTATTATTGTAAGTTTTATTTTTAACTTTTGATTTTATTCTCAACAATAGAATTATATATGTAAACCCTAAATCCCTACCCTAGTTCCCTCCTTTGCAGTTTGCGGGACAAGTTTGAACCTTCTCACAACTTAGAGCACCTTCAGAGTTTAGAGTTCCAACCTCCAACCTTCACCAATTCATTGCCAACGTCCCTACTGTCATTGTTGCGTATCATGTCTCCATCTTCTCTGTTGTGTCCCCACTATGATAGAGGAGTGACAACAAGCTAGAGAGAGACAGAGTTATGCGAAGCTGAGAGATTACAAAGAGAGTGAGAGATTTGCCGAAGGAGGTGAGGTAAGAGAGAGTTTACAGCACCATTGATCGATGAAGGTGAGCTCTCTAACTTTTACAGAATGGGTTACCAATTAAGGGGAGAGTTTCCAATGGCTTTTGATTGATTTTGTGAGAATGAGTTACCAATTTAAAACTTTACTATTTTTTTTTTAATTCAAGATACTGGACAGAATATCATTTGAAGCTTCTATATTCTATTTAAAGCTTCTGTATCATGTTTAATGGGCGAGCTATTTATACGATGAAGTTATTGCTGACTGTCACTGGTTGTTGTTATTTATACGCTGGTTGTTGCTGGTTGTTTAAAGCTTCTGTATTGCTGGGTTACCAAAAGTTAATGATGTTAATTCCATTACGATTCCTGCTTGTGAGGTTAATTAATTTAGAGTAATTGACAATTTGGAAGAAAGTCTGGTCAAAATTCACACACTTTATTGTTGATATCTCAAGTTCTCAACATCTAGCTGTTAGTTTATGAAATTGAAAACCTGACTCATGACAACATTCTGTTTGTGAAATTCTGTTTGTGATGACATTCTTTCATTTCTATTTTCCCTAATTCATGACGATATAGTAATGTAACAAACTATTGCATTTGGATAGACCATTTTAAAATTCTCATATATCATTATTCTTTATACAAATAATAAACTAATGTAACAAACTATTGTATATATTTTACACTTGCATATGTTTACTGTATAACAAACTATTAAGCTAATGTCATAAATTTATTGTGTACATGAACTATTACATATATTTTATACTAGTGTATCTCAATTTCAAGTGTCTCAATTTTTAACTAATGTGCTAACTTATTAATTGATGGTATATTTGATGACTCAATTTAATTAATATCATCTCCAATTGAGTATGAAATAATATCATCAACTTCAATTACTCCTAATACATTGAGGTTAATCAACTAGTACAGACAAAATCTACTCAACAAACTAACTCAGTTTTAATTAATATCATCTCCAATTGAGTATGAAACAATATCATCAACTTCAATTTTTCCTAATACATTGAGGTTAATCAACTAGCACACACAGAATCTACTCATCAAACTAATGCTAAAAATGATGGTGATGATAGTGTAATCACAAAGAGGCAAAAAACCTCAGATATTTGAGATGATTTTGATCAAGTTAAAACTAAAAATGAGGTCAAAAGTAAATACAAATATTGTAAAAATATATTTTCGTACTCTGGGAATAGAACTAGCACTACCTATCTTTGAAGGCATACTAAGACATCCTTGTAAGAGAAGTTGTATGTTTCTTCATAAAAAAGGCAATCTATCATTCCATTTCAACCTTTAAATCTGAAGGTCAATACATTTTTGGCACCGGGTACTAGATATTGGGCAAAATTCCTCCCCACTCTTCTCCATTCCAAACCTTCATACCAAACACAACCTAAAGTAAGTAAAAAACAGAACGCGATTTTGCTCAAACCAGGTTTGCAGTAATAACATTTCTCACAGCTGAAGCAGAATTCCAAAAGCAGTGTCATAAAGCATCATTCAATCAATCATCGTTAGTCATGCGTATATAACACATAATGGCGAATACAAGCACGAAGAACGAGGCAAGTTCCATTGCCATTGCTCCCCAACCAATAACCCCTCCATGCTTCAATATGGCTGGTATGGCTATGCTTCCAATAGCTGAGGCTCCAGTCAAAAACTTGGTTGCATTCACCCAACTAAATCATCCACCGAGCAAAGACCAGGGGAAAAAATAAAATGTAGTGTTACAATTTCCCAACTTGTGCATAGTCAGATCTAATTTGTGAATGCCAAGGATAATGGTTTACCTGCTATCAGATTCAGAAAGCAAAGAATAATCATCCGACCCAGCGGCGCATAGCAAAGGTAGGGGAAGAAGAATATACGTTATCACTGCAGCAACAACAAACAAATGCAAGTTTGTACTCAAACATTCTACTCAAATAATGGGGAAGCATTCGTGATCTCTAAGATATAAAATTTAGTTTTTGATACAAAACAGCACCAATTTGGGAGTTGAATACACCTATGCAAGCCCATGGTAGGTACTCCAAATTTTGTCTAATGGAGAAACCATTTTAATCGGGAGAAAAATATTCAAACGTAAACTGAAAAACTTTACTTTTGGATGAAATATATGATAAAAGAAGGTGAGGGATGGAACTTGGTTTTCTTTGATTTCAGCAAAACATGTTAAAAGTGAATTATAAATAAGACTAAAGAAAGGAAGTATAGCAGAACAGAGGACTCAATTTTGTAACTCACCTGATAACATCGGCCACCAATTATCATACAATGCACATGCCTGTCACATAAAACAGATGTATACAATGATGATTTTGCCAGTACGGTCTTACATTTTTATACATATAAACCATAAATAATGAATATGGGGATTGAGGAAGATATCACAGACCAAAATTTGCAATACAACCCCACCCGAAACCAAGAGTGCTAATAAGGCAAGTTTCCCAGTGTTCAAGCAGGAAGTAACATAACCTGGTAAGTCTGACATCTCCAACTCACCTCATGTCATATGAAGAAACAACTGAAACAAAATCTCAAACAATATTCTGTGAGATACATGATACATGAGAAAAATCAAATGACAGTTATAGTCAATATATAATAAGCCACACTCCCCTAAATATCAGTTCATCCTTATTATTGAAGAATGTAATAAGTCTCACTTAACATGCAGTTTACTATTGCTTTACGATTTAAGATCAACAGCAAGCAAACCAAATTGCATATAGACAACAAAAATCATTATCATTAAGAGGGGGAAAATACATGTTTGCAAGCCAACACCAACTCTAAGCTAGCACCAGATACTTATGATAGGTCTCTGATCAGAAGACCTCAAGTAAAAGTTTACTACAGTTTGACCATTAAAAGCAATATATGGAGAGCAACATTACATTGAATATTATATGTCTAATCATATATGAAGTACATGAAATCTTTATTCAATAATAATGCAAAATCACATTATAATGCCAACATCATAGCAATCTATTTCCTGAATCAATCTATGAACTCGAAATTTAAAACATTTATCCCTCAACTTGCTTAATTGCGAAGCACCAGTCCTTTCTAGTCAATCTCACTGACATCCCCAAAATATGGAGGAGACGAAAGGAACCGAAGAATTCACCATTCAAGATTACTTTCAACAGAATTGCCTCATTACCTACTGACCATAAACCTAATGTTGTTAACATAAATCAACGGGTTTTCTTGTACGCAGCGGAAAATTCGATCTAATTCAGAATATGCGAGAGTGAAATTCAAATAAATCTAGAATTAGAACTTCAGAAGAACACATTTCTCCTCCGGAAGTTAAATCTTCAGTTACTAAGAGCAAGAACATTGAGCACGTGGTTGAAACTCGAAAAGCAAACAGAATAACTTTCCATTGTTGGTAGCAAAACAGTAACTTCACATTGATGAATAATATCAGCACTAAATTTAGAAAACAGAAGGCTCAGAGGATCGTACCTTGAGAAACCTAGAAGGATGAAGGAGGACCCATTAACTTTCGTAAGAGTTTTATAAAAGGTTGATTTAATAAAGTTTGTACAAAAAACCTACCGAACGATGGACGTGGATCTGTGACCGAGTGAGCTGTGAAGCATCTGCCAGTCCACAAAAACCGGGCGCGGCTGACCGAACGGTTTCCTGCGGTACAGTACAGGACATATTTGCTTGTGGATTAATTTTAGAGAATAAATTTTAATAAAAATAAATTTTAAAAAAATAAATTTTAAGAATAGAGATATTTAAATGATTAATAATAGAATTATTTTTTATATTGATAAATTAATAAAAATGATATGATTTGATTAAAAGTAGGAGAGATGGTAGAGAAAAAATAAGAGAGAGGAAAGATGAGATATGGTGAAGAAGGAGGAGGAAAGAAAGTATAAGAAAAAATAAAGGTAAGATATTAATTGGATAGTCTATAAGCCATTTTACTGTTCTAAAAGCTATTTTAAGTAGGTTATTCAAAACTATAATTTTAAATCATAATTTTGTCTAAAATCACTTCTGAATAAAAATAATTATTTATTTAAAATTTTTTTAAACTAAAATTTTATCTAAAAATAATTTTTAAACTGATGTGCCAAACAGACATTTCATCTCAATATTTTCTAGAGATTTTTTCTTATTGGGCAACATATTTTCGATAAGTTTTTCTACATTAATTATATTGTAAGTGTGGCATTTATGGAACCAAAAAGTAATTTTACCCCAAAGAAATTTCTATTAAACTCAAATAATATATTGATATAATTTTTGACATTTGAGAAATAAGATTACATATCAAATTATAATAAATTAAAAAAATTATAGATAAAATTATATTATAAATAAAATTAGAATATTATACACATATAAAAAATAAGATCAAAATATTGGGTGTTATATAACATATTTTTTAACTATCAAATTTTATTATTTAATCAGCATCAACTATTATTAATCTAGTATAAAAATTTAACCCTTGAATTTTTTATAAACCTTCAATTATTCATCTTTACTCATAGTCTCATAGTCTCATGTATCATTTTATTCTTACCATATGAGCTAGTTTAAGGAATACATTAGTTTTCTTATTCATCAAACTAAAATTTATCTATTGTACTGCATTGTATAGGCCTATTCCAAATAATAATCTAAGTTTTTTATTGCCAATAAATATCCCAAACGCACATATTCTCTTCTACTGTGTCATATGTTTGCAAGACATAGTGAATGCATGGTTGATACAAGAGTTTAACATCTTAATTAAAATAACATCATTATTTTTACCAAAAAAATAAAATGACATCATTATTTCATATGGTTTGAATTTAGTTTTTAGTTTTTATTTCATTATGAATTGATATATCCACATAAGAAGATTGATATAGAATTCTGTTTTGAAGCATGAAAGAGCAAAATGATTCAGAAAAATATTTTTTAGCATTATCTCTCCATAAGGTATAGATAGAAGTATAGAACTAAAGTAAGAGAACAACTCAAAACAATTTTTTATTAAATATAACCAAGTAATGCGTGAATAATCATCAATAAATATAACAAAGTATTTAAAACTAACTTTAGACTTAACTAGACATAGATTCCAAACATCGGAATACATTAACTCAAAAGGAGACGAGGCTCGTTTATTGATTGAAGATACTAAATGAAGACAAAGATGTTTAGCAAATTAATATGACTCACAATATAATAACGATAAATATTGAAATTGAGGATAAATCTTTTTTAAATACAATAAAAATAAATGACCCAAACTATAATGTGCTTCAAAAAGAGTGACACCACCGGTACAAATCACCTCACGAGACCCCTAATCATCAAGGAAGTAATGACTACTAGGTTCGTACCCTTTACCAATAATCTTCTTTGTCAAGAGATCATAAATCAAGCAGTGATGAGGATAAAATGAAACACAACAATTGAGATCACGGGTGAGTTTGTCCAGAGAAAAAGGATTAAATGTAAGGTCAAGTACATATAGCACTGAAGGCAATTGAATGAAAGAGTAAGACTTACTATGCCAGAACTAATGACACAAGAATAAGAACCATTAGTAATAGTGATACTTGAAGGATTGGCATATTAATCATAAGTAGCAAATAGATGACGATTACTTATCATGTAGTCAATATCACTTGAATCTATTATCTATTTGGAAGTACAAGAAACAAAACATGTCTCAGTATTACCTTTTGCGACAAGACGATTAACGTACAGAGTGGCATGCTTTTGTAGCTTCACAGGATGACTATCATCCAAAAAATACCACGAGAAGATTTACAGAGCCAAACAAAATGCTTAAATAAAATGAATTGAGCCAAATGTCACACCAAGGACAAATAATCAACGAACATTCAATCCATGAAAAATATACCATGGAAAATAGCAACCACACAAAAACTTCATTACTAGATAGTACTAAACACAAATGCATCACAATAGATAATAGCCAACGATGAAGAGAGCACCAAACTGGAGGATAAATAGCAACCAATAGCCATACCAAGGACCACACAACATAGAAGACACCAAACTAGAAAGCAGAAGTTGTCTCACAAAGACAAGAAAACTTTGGAAATACAAAGGCAAGGAGGCCCAAACTAGAAAGAGGGCCTGAAAATAGTGAAACTAACTGACCCATATCCACATATATGAACAAAGTGCTAGAAACCACGAATGTAGCAAAAATGGAGAGACGACATCGACAAAGAACCTTCAATCCTACATGGGAACAAACGTCCAATAGCGGCACAAATGGAGGCACAAACAAAAGCAAAGGATCGTGCGAGATCTGGCTAGAATACACTAGAACAACACATAAAATCAACGAAGCTTCTGACAGCGCGTGAGCATCATGCACGGCTTTATTGACAGTGAAACTATGGGGTTGGTCGAACAAAAAATAGCACTCTTATAAGGCCGTGGGGTGTTATTGTCAGAGGCTATGAACAGGGAACCCAAATGTAGTCTACGGTGACTGTTAGAAAGAATAGAGCACGAACGCAGCACAACGTCATAAAGAAAGATATAAGGATGTCTAATTAATCAGCTCTGATACCATATTATTTTAAAGAGAAAATATGATGAGAATACCTATATTTTATTGATATTTTGAAGAGATATATACACACAATAAAGAATTTTAAATATTAATAAAATAATATTATATATTATCCTATATTTTAATCACAAAATATTTATATATTTTATAATATTTCTGCATCTTATATTTAAGAAAGGGTGTGTTTAAACTAGTTTGAGACTATGGGCCTGTTTAGAAACCACTCTAAACGTGGTTTCCAACAGCTTTTGGGCCCAAACCTCAGTTTAAGGAAATTTTAAAACAAACAGTCATATTTGTTCAAACGGGTTTTTGGATTAAACTATAGTTTAAAATCAAGGTTTCAGATAAGCTGGTCAGAGCAGCTTATGGAATGGTAAAAGAGCTTATAAACTAACCAATTAGTATATTACCCTTACTTTTTCTTACACCCTCTCCTCTCTCCTACTTTTTCTCTCTTTTCTTTCTTACACTCTCTCTCCTCTCTCCTCTCATCTCTTATCTCTCCTCATTTAATACTCATACCCTTTTTGGTCATTTATCAATCATAAAACCCATTCTACAAATAACTATCTAAACACTCATTTATTCAAAATCACTTTTTTTCCATAAGTTTTTCTAGAAAAGCCATTTTCCATAAGCTGTCTATAAGCCCATTTTTTTCATAAGCCCTTTTAAAAAAAAAATTTCTAAACACGCACTATGTAAATTCAGTTAGATTACATATGTAACAATGCAATTTCAATAGTTAGAATACATATGTAACCATGCAATTTCAAAGCCTGCTGCACCCCAAACTTGTGATTACGTAACTATATGCAGGTTTTACCGTCCAGGGCCTGGAAAATGCCATAATTTTTTTTTTGTTGCTATCCTTCACCCAGCGGAGTGAACTCACACACCCACGAAGGGTTGAACATGCAACCTCAAGCTTAAGCCAGGCTTAAGAAGGTGCTAGGTGTTAGTTGAGCTAAACAGCTCCGTCTAGAAAGTGCCATAGTTGCTACATATTCTTGGAATTTGACATCAATTGTGCAATAGCACCATATGCTGAAGATTATATGTGTGTGTGTATACATATATTGCATCACAAGGATTTGGACCTTTCAATTTGGCTTAATCTTTTCTGCAGATTTAGTGTACAATTCAAGTTGTAGATCCGTTGGACGCGTTTAAACTCTGGGATGTGTTTACAGCCGACGAGTCCTCGAGACCGGTAGATCTTGTGTCAGGTGGAGAAGCAATAGTGTCGTGTCAACGTATCTAATTAATATTTGTTGTGTATTAATTAAGCACAGATATAGATGTATGAATACTGCCATTTTTTGACGAGTTAAAGTATGTACCACTATTCACACCCTTGCTTACGTCCATTTCAATAAAAAAAGAGTAAGATGCATGATTATTGGATCGTTGCATATTTGTACAAAAATGATTGATTTCATAGGCTTAGAGCTGCAATGTTTGTTCACAAGTTATTAACACAGTACAATCATGTATTATAATTGCATGGTGCTCATCTAGTTGTCTAAAAAGACTGGGACTTCTCAAAAACCAATAGGATGGTGATGACGGCCTTGACTCAAAAGGAAAGAAGAAAGGTGAAAAAGACTGGCAAGACATTATTATTTTATCATTTTTTGGCATGTGCAATTGTGCAAACAGATCAGGACTTGCTCTGTCGGCAAGCGTTGGATTTTCTGTAACTCTAACGTCCTTCTTTGATTGACCCTTGCCGTTTAATACTAAATTACTTCTATTGGTCCGGGAGCCGTTGTTTTTTTTTTCTTTTATATATATACACAACTGAGAGCCGTTGTTATACTTACGTTTTTCTGTTTTTTTTTTTCCTTAAAAAATCAAGGGAATTGACTATTGGAATTCACTAAATTAGGATATATGTCTCTATGATCAATGAATGTTTACAAAAATATTTATAGATTATTTATTAATAAAATCTTTATATTAATAATAAGATTTGTTACACTCATAATTTTATAAAATAAAAATAATTTTTTTATTAATTAGATTAATTTTTATTGATATTATTTTATGTTTTTATTTCTCTTATAACTGGCGACGTCATATTTTCATTCTGTGGCTCACTGACGCTATATTTGATGAGATGTGAGAATAGCCCATTCTCAGTGTTATATAATCTGATTATGACCAAACAACATTTGAAAGTATTTGTCCCAAAAACAAACAATAGAAAGTATCGTCAATTGATAATAAAAAATGAGATTATGTTATATAAAAATGTAAGCTTAATTTTTTTCTATTGTTATAAAAAAAATTTAATAAATAATCTTATAAATATTTTGTAAATAATCTCTAAACTATTGAGTCATATATTGACCTTAATAAGATATCAATATTAAACATATTTAAAAAATTTTATACTAAAAAAAAACTAAGGAATGTATCTATAACTCTTTTTATAGCACAACGTATCTATAATTTTTAGTGTGTGTTTAGATAAAATTTTAGAAATGAGTTTATAAAAAAAAGATTTTTTAGACAGCTTAGGAAAGGGTTTTTAGATAAGAACTTATGAAAAAAAATAGTTTTAAATAAATGAGTGTTTTGATAGTTATTTTCAGAAATACTTTTATTATTGGTAAATTATGAAAAAGTGTATGAGTATTAAATGAGGAGAGATAAGATATAAGAGGAGAGATGAGAGATGGTATAAGAAAAAGTATCAGAGAGGAGAGAGGGTGTAAGAAAAAGTATGAGATGATATAAGAAAAAGTAAGGGTAATATAGTAATTGATTAGTTTATAAGATATTTTACTATTCTATAAACTATTCTGACTAGCTTATCTAAAACCTTGGTTTAGTCTAAAAGTCTGTTTGAACAAATATAGCTATTTGTTTTAAAATTTATCCAAACCTAAAATTTATCCAAAAAATCTTTTAAAATTATAGTTTCATTGATTTTCAAACATGCCCTTAGATTACTCTTAGAGTGGTTTTTTATGTATTTATTTTTCTTTCCTTTCTTTTCTTTTTTGCTTAATTATGTATTTCTTTTTCAGTCTATATATTTTAAAATTTTATAATAAATCATATTATTTATAACTGATTTGATAATCATTTTTTATTCAATATAATGTACAAGCTCAATCTAATTTTTGAAATGCAAGATTTATTGCTTCATGCCAGCAACTTGACCCTTCTATAACTTTCTCTGTCGAAATAGATTTTATAAATAAAAGTAATAGAATAAAGAGAATAAAACCTGTTTTCAAAATTCAACTCACTTAACTTTGTTTTTTATAAAAACCTGAATCAAGCTCTTTTTTTTCCTTTTAATATTCCATGACCAGCTAGTTTAATCCATGGAATCCTATGATGAAATGAAATATAGGCTTGTTTGGTTTTCATCAAGGTTTTAGAAACTCTTTTAGGATAAAATTTTAGTTTATTTTTTTTAAAAAATAAATAGTTATATTTATTTAAACAAATTTTTAGATTAAACTATAATTTTAGATAAATTGGTCAGAGTAACTTATGGAACAGTAAAAGAGCTTATGAACTAACCAATTACTATATTATCCCTACTTTTTCTTACACCATCTCTCTTATTTTTCTTACAATATCTCTCCTCTCTATTATTTTTTCTTACACCCTCTCTCTTTTCTTTTTTTATACTCTCTCTCCTCTTTTATCTTATATCCTATCCCTCCTCATTTAATTCTTATATCATTTTTCGTAATTTACTAATAATAAAAGTATTTTTGAAAATAATTATTCAAATACTCATTTATTCAATTTTTTTCATAAGCTCTTCTCCAAAAGTCATTTTCTATAAGCTGCTAAAAACCCATTTTTTTTCATAAGCCTATTTTCAAAATTCTATCCAAACAGACCCATAAAATAATTGATAAGGACTTATTAATATGACGCAATATTTTAGTTTTTAATACTTTTTTTATACTCAATATCATAGTTAAATAGTTAATTTAAATAAATTAAATAAATTACTTAATTATAATAAATATAATTTGATTTCCTCAAATACTTCAATATAATATTATATTATAAATTAATTTATTAATTAAGTAAATTAATTTTAAAAAATTGTAAATATAAAAAATAAAATTAATTAAAATTTTATATTTATTATTAAAATTAATAGCTTAACTAGTTTCTATATATGGAATCAAAAGAGTATCTTATAACTCTTTTTAAAAAAAATTATTTTACCTTATTAATAACACATTTAGTAAAATTTGTACATATGAGATCTATTTAAATAGGTTTTTAAAAAAAATTATGAAAAAATAAATTTTGGATATTTTGTATAAAAGAGTTTATAGAGAAGAGTTTATGAAAAAAAATAATTATGAATAAATGAATATTTAGATAGTCATTATCTAAAAGATTTTTATTATTAAAAAATATATGAGATAAATAATTTTTATTTTTATTATATAAATTATAATTTTTAATTTTTAATTTATGTGTGATATTAAAATAGTAAATAATATATATATTATTTACTGGGTAAATAAGAATACATAATTACTAATAAATAAGTAAAGAAGTAATTCAATTTATTTATTATTAATTATTAATTATTTATTATTTAAATATAAATATTTAATATTGGGGGAGTGAAAATTTAAGTTTATATTTTATATATATATACATATACTTATATTTATATTAAAAATTAAAATATAAAAATAATAAATAATATTTATATAAAAATGTTATGGGGTAATTAATAGGGGAAGATGAGATGCGACGAAACAAGAAACCTCAAGTGAGGCTAAATTAATATTTTTATATTTAAAAGATATTTTTTATTATAAAAATTATTTTTAATAATTTATTTAAAATTATATTTTTAATTTATAATTTAATCTATAAATTTTTTTTAAAAAATATATAATTTTTTATTTTAAAAATTTTTAAATTAAAATTTAGGTTAATTTTTAAAAAAAATAATTAAAGTTGAAGATAAACTCATGCACATAGTTTGAGAATTAGTCCGATATCATGTATGGCCACCAACACATAAAAATATAATTAAATATCCCTAATTGGTTCCTTATAGTTCTAATAACTGAATTATATGTTTGGACAATGTCAACGAGAATCATGAAAAGCAAGATTTTTATATATATAAACAGTTAATCAGCTCGGAAATATCATGATTCACGAGCTTGAATTACCTCTGACTGTCGGTCGAAGTGTCAAATGTGGGCCCCAGGACTCAATTCACCCCGTCAATCACTTTCCGTCTTCTTTGCACTGTTCCCACTTGACATTCATTCTAATATATCTCCCGTCTAGCTTTTAGCAGAGCTCGCTGTTCCCATCTCTCTCGTGACTGATTCAAATCAGTCAGAGATCTATAACGACAAGGAGAAGGAGCTTCATCATACTGAAGACGGTCTCTCTCAGGTTGGCTTTTCGATTTTCTGTCATTTCTCTTCTTCTACTGAACATGCTAAGCATAACATTCGTCTAGCTACATGATTTTTTCACTGTTTTAACTTCTGTTTCCGTTCTTGCTATGGCTTAAAGAAGTCAGTTTTTTTTGGGATCTTGGTGTTCATTTCAATACGAGTTCACATTTACAATGTACAATTTCTACTTGGGATCTGAATTTCGGTGTGTTTTAGATGCTGTCATTGTAGATCTACATTAGAGCCAATAAAACGAAATGTTAGTTACTTTGTGATGTTGTTCCATCTTAAGCTTCTTTTGATGGCTACGAATGCCAGCTCTATGCTTTGTTTTAGTTTGGGTAGGAACTTCTGTGGTATGTAATACAAATGAGTGAGATATAGAAGTAGCTACCTGGATTCTGTTAAGATCAAACAAAGATCTAGTAGCAATCTGGATTTTGTATTCACTTGGTTAAGCAATGATTAAGTCACTACGAAAACTTCTAATGATGGAGTTCTCTTCTCTAACCGCAAAATATCCATAATCGTACGTCAGATTCAAAGTCCATTTTTCATATTTTTATATTCGTAAAAAAGAAAATTATCTCGATGTGTAGATGAAGGAAACTGGAAAGGAATCAAATTTGTCTTCAAGTTATTCCAAACAGTATGTTGATGAACTCATAAAACTCGTAGTGTTAAGTGATTAACTATTATTGTTATATATGCCTTAGAATTGAAAATACATTGTATTGCCAAACTGTCGCTGTTTGAATAATAAGTGATGGAAAGTGAATTAAGCTTGTAAAGTTTTTCTTCTATTCATACGAGGAAGGTGTGGCCTTCCTATGCTATAAGTTGTACCATAAAATTTCGTTATGCATGCTATCTCAGGTTGTAAGTCAAACTGTGCAAGAAGGTCAAAATGGTATTAATATGTAATTAAGCATAGAAAATATCACTTGTTAGTTAAGACTAGCAGATATGTGGCACGCTTCTTTGCTAGTTTCTTTCTCAATTGCAATATATTTCTATATCAGTAACTATTTTGTCTCTAATTTCACTTCCCATTGTCATAGGTTAAAACGAGCCAATTAATGGGTTCAAAAAGTAACACATCAAGCCACAGAGCACGAAGACCATTGTCAATTTTTGCTGTGATTGCTCTCTGCTGTTTCTTTTATCTTTTGGGAGCATGGCAAAAGAGTGGGCCTGGAAAGGGAGACGGCTTAGCCTTGAAAGTAAATAAGATGACAGAATGCACTATTTTTCCCAAGTTGAGTTTTGAATCTCATCACAATGATGTAGCAATTGTTGACACTTCTGAACCAAAAGCAAAAGTGTACAAGCCATGTGATAGCAAATATACTGATTATACACCTTGCCAAGAACAAGATCGAGCAATGACGTTCCCAAGAGAAAATATGATATATAGGGAAAGGCATTGTCCTCCTGAAGAGGAAAAATTACACTGCCTTATTCCAGCCCCTAAAGGATACACGACTCCTTTTCCTTGGCCCAAAAGCCGTGATTATGCCTACTATGCCAATGTTCCTTACAAAAGTCTGACAGTGGAGAAGGCAGTTCAAAATTGGGTGCAGTTCCAGGGAAATGTGTTCAAATTTCCAGGTGGAGGAACCATGTTCCCTCAAGGAGCAGATGCATATATTGATGAACTTGCAACAGTTATCCCTATTAAAGATGGCTCAGTCAGAACAGCTCTGGACACTGGCTGTGGAGTATGTCAATTCATTATTCTAATACACATATTTCTTTGTTCGGAGTTTGTTAAAAGTTCCTAATTATTCATTCCAACTCATTTTCTTTCTTTCCCCTATGAGCTTTTCTCTATTTTTAATTCTTTCTCGATGTATGAAGTTTACCAACTCTTGTCATAATATTTGCTTATTTCCTTCTAAAGATTTGAACAGCGTGTGGATGAATGTGATTCATTATTCTTATTGGGGCGCATCTGAGAGAATCCAGAGTCCCAGCACTTGAGTATCTAGAGTTTGATTTAGATGCCTAGCTGATAGGCTTTTTTCCTGTTATATATTTTCATATCATTTGATAATCCTTGTGGCAATGGTTGTTCTCTTGCTTCTGCCATTGATATGTATTGAGTTAACGAAATGATTTTTTGTTTTTTGGCCACACCACCTTTTGCTATGGTATGCGTGGTGGGACTTGTTACTTTTTTGTTGTACCTGTCAACTGAGTCACAATTGCTAGATTAATAGAAACATGAACAAATTATACAGGTTGCAAGTTGGGGAGCTTACTTGCTAAAGAGAAATGTGCTGGCCATGTCCTTTGCACCAAAGGATAACCATGAAGCACAGGTTCAGTTTGCACTGGAAAGAGGTGTACCTGCTGTTATCGGTGTTTTGGGCACTATCCATCTCCCCTACCCTTCAAGAGCCTTTGATATGGCCCAGTGTTCGAGATGTTTGATACCGTGGACTGCTAATGGTTAGTCTGAAATGAACAGTCATCAAGCTTGATTGACATTATGTTGCTATCAGCATTTTCTTTCTGTAGATGATGGTACACCTGAAATTCCAAAATTAACCTACAAATATTAATAGAATTTTGAGCCTTCTTTGGGGTTAGTGGTCCATGCCCTTACAAGTTGATTGGTAATATTTTCTATTTTTAGAATTTCTGTTACAAAGATCTTCTGCTACTTTGAAGAGTTGTTTTCCATTTAGCAGTGGAGGAGGAAAAAATTGAATAAAAAAAATTTTAAATCGAAATGAAACATTTTTCTGGAAAATTAATCAAATGACTCCCTTGTCTTGAATACAGATGGAATGTATCTAATGGAAGTTGATAGAGTCCTAAGGCCTGGTGGATACTGGATTTTATCTGGCCCTCCAATTAATTGGAAAACATACTACCAAACATGGAAGCGTTCGAAGGAGGACCTCAAGGCAGAGCAGAGAGCAATTGAGGAGTTAGCTGAGAGTCTTTGTTGGGAAAAGAAGTATGAAAAGGGAGATATTGCTATCTGGAGGAAAAAAGTAAACGCTGAATCCTGCAAAAGAAAGTCGTCCAATTTATGTAAATTAAATAATGCTGATGATGTATGGTAAGTCATTCTCCTCTTCTCAATGCTCATTGGCACTTGGACTCCGTTTCCCTTATGATTACATACAGGTGAAGGGATTTGAACAATTGCATACGATTTCATACTTTTCCCTCTGGTTTTTATATGTCACTGTTGTCGCTTTCGGGTAATCTTGTGCTAATAAATAACTTCATTGCACCCAATGAATTTTAGGTACGAAAAGATGGAAGCATGCAAAACCCCTTACCCCGAGGTAAATAATAACAAAGAAGTTGCTGGAGGGGAATTGAAGAAATTTCCTGCTAGGCTTTTTGCAGTTCCTCCTCGGATAGCTAAGGGCTATATTCAAGATGTCACAGCTGAATCCTATCAAGAGGATAACAAACTATGGAAAAAGCATGTTAATGCTTACAAAAGAATTAATAAATTGATTGGTACTACGCGATATCGCAATGTGATGGATATGAATGCAGGCCTTGGAGGATTTGGAGCTGCGCTTGAATCACAAAAATCTTGGGTGATGAATGTTGTGCCCACATCTGCTAAGAACACTTTGGGTGTTATCTATGAGAGAGGTCTTATTGGCATTTATCATGACTGGTAAGTAGCTAAGCATTCTCTCCCTTTTTTAACCATCCAAGTCATTCGTGTCTGAACCCTGCATTACATATATATGGAATTTCCAATTTTGACTTGACTATTAGTTGATTTTTTAGTACTATTAGTTGATTTTTGAGGACTTCACCAATGCAGTTCTTTTTTATTCGCACTGCTAAAGATGATCCTAACAATTAATGAAATTCTTCATCTTCCCAGTGGAGAAAGAAAATCCTATACAATGAAATTCCAATGACTTTATGTATTGTTCTTTCTACAGGTGTGAAGGCTTTTCTACCTACCCAAGGACATACGATCTTATTCATGCTAATGAGTTATTTAGCTTGTACCAAGACAAGTAAGTTTCTCTCTCTTACTCCCCAAGTGCCATGAATCATATATAATGATTCAAGCCCTAAAATGTAACCCTTAGAAAGGCAAAAAAAGGCCATATCTGACCTCTGGATTCTAAGAATATTTTACGTGAAATAACTGAATTTTTTTAATTTCAATTACTTCTATAGTCCCAGATTGCATGTTTTGTGGGCTATCAAACGAAATAAAATTCCCTGCTTTTATTTCTCTTCCTTCAAGTTTTGATCTTGCAATATCAACTGTAGTGGGGGGATTTTGGCAGAGTCAGTGTAGGGGGGTGATTCATCTCAACCCCTTATATTAAAATAGTAAATAATTTTAAAAAAAAATTAAAAAGCTTTATGATTTGATTAAACAGGTGCAATCTAGAAGACATACTTCTGGAGATGGATCGGATCCTGCGACCCGAAGGAGCAGTCATCATCCGGGATGAAGTCGATGTCCTGAACAAGGTTAAAAAAATTGTTGGAGGAATGAGATGGGGTGCCAAATTGGTGGATCATGAGGATGGCCCTCTTGTGCCTCAGAAGATATTGGTTGCTGTGAAGGAGTATTGGGTTGGCAGCAGCAGTATCCGCACATCAAGTTAGTATTAAAAGAAGTTATTGTTTTGGAAAAAAAGAAATTATAACTCCGCCTCCATTATTATAAAGCAAGGTTCATTAGCCCCAAGGAAAAATGGGAGAATGAAAGTGATGGAGGGGAAAGCCAAGAAAGAAGAGTATAATGCAATACGAAAGGATTGGTTATGCGAGCTTATTCTACATCTTAGCCAAACAGGCCCTTAAGTGTAGATAAAATAGATCGTAACTAGTCTTGCTAAATTGATTATGAAGAATATAAATTTCTTTAATTTTGAGCCCTACATGTTGTGTTGATAATGAGACGTGAATAATTGTAATATGAGAATGTAATTTTGCAGTATTGAAACTATTTCTTCCTTGTTGCTCTCAATTATGATGGGAAGCATGTCAACGTCCTACATTCACCAATTGGATGCCATGCATGGTTACATACTTCATAATCTTTGTAGTTTGTACTCACAATTTTGTTGAAAGTTTTGTTGTTTGTTATAAACTTTTTGGAAAAAGATTAGATTTACTCATAATTAAAAGGTACGATGAAATCTCTCTTCTTCTTAAATAATCATTAGGTAAGGAAAGTTATCAATTATTTTTAGTGAGTTATTAATTATCTTTAAGTATAAATTTAAGTATATTTTTACCCACAAATTATATATGGGGCACGGCACTTATTGGAAGTGGGCCTTCGTCCATTTGGCCCATTTATTTTTTAATCCTAGTGTCTCTGTTTTATGTTTCTGTTATCTTTTATTTATTGTCAGCATATTTTGTAATTATCTATTTAGAATCAACAGTAACAATTATTATTTCACTAATAATTATAAGGTATCATTATTTTCTATCAACAAATAATTTTTTGAATAAATTTTTAGCCAAAAATTCTCATTTAATAGGGATCGTTTGGATAAGAGTTTAAAAAAAGATTTATAAAAAAGGTTTTTTGATAGTTTTTAGAAAAAAAGGCTTCTATAGAAGAATTTATAAAAAAAAATTGAATAAATGAGTGTTTAGATAGTTATTTCTAGAAATATTTTTATTATTGGTAAATTATGAAAAAAAGTATGATTATTATAGTAGAGAAGAGAGATAAGAGATGAGAGAGAGTGTAGAAGAGAGATGAAAAAGGAGATATGTTATAGAAAAAAAATGAGAGAGAAGAGATAGTGTAAGAAAAAATAGGGGTAATATAGTAATTGGTTAGTCTATAAATTTTTTTACTGTTCTATAAACTACTCTAATCAGTTAATTTTAAACCATAATTTAGTCTAAAAGTCCTTTTAAATAAATATAGTTATTTATTTTAAAAAAAAATAAAAATTAAGTTTAGAGGTAAACCAAATACACTAAATAACTTAATTAAATATATTCTTTAGCCGTCGTTTATTCTTTTTTTAGATTACTCATAAAGTCTAGTATACGCAATGACAGCTCTAACAGTTTTCTCTTTACATGTCTAAACTGTCTCGAATTATTTTCTACCATGTTTTGATAGACACATTTCTTGATATGTCTATCTTCACTACTACAATTTTATGCTCACCATTTTATCAGTTTGATACTACAATTTTATATCTATCTTTGCTACTAATACATGATATTGTTGATGTTATAACAGTTTGATAAAAGAAATTCTTTTATCGTTTTTTTTATTTTGGATTTTATGGGATTTAGCCAACCTCTCTCCCTCTATATTTATCTATCAGAACTTGATGAATAACACATCATATTTTGCACTGCAAACTCTCAGTAGTAATTTTCGCCAAACTAATATGTCATGGAGCAAGGGGCAAAACGAGAGAATGATGCTGAACTCTCAGCTTCAGGCTTCAAAGTAGAGGTTTGTGCTAGAGACACAATAGTGTGCCTTTTGTTTTGCTTGCATCAACTTGAGCTGTCTCCTCTACACTTGTGTTGGGAGCATCAACCCATTATTATTGCCAAATATCAGCATCATACAGAACCCTAATAGTTTTACCCGCAAAAGGTTGAAAATTTCCAAGCCATTCAACCCAATTATGTTTCTGATATGTCTCATCCTCACCAGTGAACAGCAGAACAGTCTCATGTGGGATAGCTATAGGCCACATTTCTCTGACATCAAAGCAGTGCCCCCTCCATTCTCAGACTTTTATGTTACCGTAACAAGAACCAAGAAAAAGACCCTTAAATTGATCGTTTGATTTTGACGGAGACATCTTGGTATTGGACCCTATGTTTCACATTGACTAGTGTGAGCTACAGGGTATTTGATTCGATTGTCTCCCTATTTTAATAGCTAGATTTTATGGTAAAATTTCTTTAAGTATCTATCAATTAATACCAGAAAGTAAGATTATTAGCCTTTTAAAGAAGATTACCCGTGAAGAGTTCTAATCGACAAGAAGCTAAATAAGGTGTTATAGAGTGTAGTTGTACCCTTTTTATAAAGGGTTAAAGATTTAAAGATTTAATAATATAGGATACTACATATAATAATTAGGGGTGCTCATTTTTTCCCTTCCTAAGTTGTCCTGACCCAGTCTAAGGCAATTCAAGACAGGTCCATCCTATCCTATGAAAGGTCAGGATGGGATAGGACAGATCTCAGTCTGGCCCTCAGGATTCCTGTCCCGGCTCGAATATTTTTTTAAAAAAATAAAAAATATTTTTATTTTATTTATTTTTTTATAAAAAATAGAAATAAAAAATAATATTGGTTATATCATATTATTTATTAGATGTTTATATTTTTCTCTTTCTTATGTATATTTATTTCTTTTACAGATGAAGCAGTAACTTCAGTTGGTGAAGTGAAAAAATTGAAAAAATAATAGTATTTATAGTATAATTAATTGTATTTATTGTTTTAAACTGGTAATCATAATAAAGATAATTTAATTTCTTTTATTATTTTTTATATTTTAATTATATGTTACTAATAAATATGATATATATAAAATATCTAATAATTTATTTTTTTAAATAGGATTCGGGAATTCCTGAACCCGTCCTGGCCCATCTCAATCTTCAAAGGGACCGAAACATATTTGAGACAGGACCGAGACGGGGTTATCCCAGTTCTGTCCCATCCCATACCCACTCCTAATAACAATAAATAGTATAAAATATTTAATTGGATATTTAAGTTGGTGGATTTTACCATTTCAACCTAGGGTATAGTTTTTCATCCTATTTAAATATCTATCAAAATTCAACCCGAATACCACTCAAATAGAAATAGATAACTAGTTGTTTTCACCAAAATCATGGCTTTGATGGTTTCCAACTTCACACCAAAAACGCATCTAAACTACCAGACGATTAAAGTGGAATGAGGCATGGGAAGTGACCGAAATCCAAAGTCTATTTTTGAAAATTTGATATCAATGATAGCACTTCAATTATTGGATTTATTTGTTTGTTTACATTAGTGAATCTTTCAAATTTTGTAATTAATAATGTGTTAATATTTCTGTCAAGGGATGAACTTCTTTAACTTGAGTACTTAACATATAAATATCACCAATTACAAGTTTTCGATTCTTTTTAATGTACATTTAATACCTTAAATTAATTTTAGTAGTATAATTAATACTATAAAATATTTAAATTGAGATAATTTTGCCAATTTACTAACATAAATACAAACTTCCATCTTATCATGTTACATAATTTTTTTTATTTTAACATATTATTATTTTAAAAAAAATACATATATAATATTGTCTTTAAATAAATACTGAATAAATTTTAAAATTAATATCGTAGAGAACTTATATGTGAAAATTGAAAAAATTTAAAATTGATTTAATATATTTTTAAATAATATTACACATATAATTTTTTAAATAATGATATATTAAAATGAAAACCTTATGATCCATAGATCACACAAAAATTGATGCTTTTATTAATATATACAAAGTTATATTTAAATATTTTAAAATATTAATTATACTTTTAAAATTAGATTAAATTTTATCCTTTTTCTTTATTTAAGTACAAGTTTTAAAAAAAGTACATGTGAGTAATCTTAGACATAGTGGTCTTTTCTTTGTTCTTTTTCCTTATTGCGTACATTTTGAGCAACATGCACAAAGCACTCGCCAAACTCAGCATGAGTTCCGCAGCAGCCACAAAACTGGCAAAGTCAAATACCCATTTTAACAGACAACAATAATTATCCTTTGATCCAAAATTTTGACAATTTCCGGAATTCCCTTAAATATCTTCCATCTACTTGCTCAATCAGTTGCTCGAATATGCCCTCAAGGAAAGGGGATCCTTTTGCCTTGACAAAGAAAGGTGATATGAACTTAAACATGTTAGAATACCAGCAATAAACTTTATTTCCCTAAATGGAATTAGTAATACTATATGAATAATTAAATTTTTTGATATATTATTAATTAAAAACAACATGCAAGAAAATATAATATTCTTGATGAATACATGTGGGGAGGAGTTAGAATTTGTATTTACTAAAGAGAAAATAGTAGAGTATCGTCTAAAATAGTTTAAACACGTATAAAGAAAACTATTCGATAGGTTATTAAGGAGAATAGATCAAGTAATATAGAGTCCTATAAAAAAAATATATAAAGACTAAAGAGAACAATATTAAATAAAGTTATTAAGCTGAATCTATTGATTAATAATTTATTTAAATATTTAATTTTTTTATAAAGCGTAATAACATATATAATCTATACAACCAGAACTATCTAATAGAATAAAATCACTTATTGTTGTATTAATCTAAAAGTGCGACATAATAATTTCATTAATTGCTCTGTCCAATCTTCTTTTGTTTTCAGCCTACTTCATATTGTCTCACCGGCCCATCCAACAATATTTATTGGACATTTTCACTTAAAGTATAATTTTAAAAGAGGGAAAAGAGATACAACAAAAAGACAACAAATCATAGAGGAAAAGAGTCATTTCTCATGAGAATATTTAAAAAATATATGTAAAAACTATTGAGATTAGTTTTTAAAAAATTATGATTTTAAATGAGAAAAATTATAATTTTATCTATAATTAATTCTAACCCAAAATTTAATATTTTACTATTTTTAGATTCAACTATGATTTTGATAATGTGAGTCTAAAATAAATATTTTTATATAAACTAAATACGATTAAATACATATTAAATAATAAATACAGACGTATTAAAGCTAATAGGAGTTAGCCATACTAAAAAAAATTTTTAAAAATCTAATATAAGATATTGAGTTTTGAGTTTAAATTCATATAAATAGAATTATCTTTAATTAAACTTGATAATGATATTTAAATTTGTATAGATTATATATTAAAAAAAATAGTATTAATGGGGTGGGGAGGAAAATCAAGGAACATGTGCAACTCCATTATTAAAGCATGAAAGGACAATGACATAAAGATTGTTCAGAAGAATTCTGGGGGTTTGCTAGAATGCCCTCTCCCTGAGATCACAATGATTGATCCCTTTGAAAATAATTTTCAAGCAGGCTAAAATAAGGATTAACAGTTATAATTCAATTTACTCCAACAGCATTAAACTTCCTACTTATTCAGATTACACTATCACTATAAAATTTTAGCCTTTTGAAACCAATTTACTTGTCTCAGTATTAAACACTTATAATTCATTTTTTTTTTAAGTTATCAGATATATTTTTGACCAAAATTAATAAAAAGTTAATGATAAAAAAAATATTAGTAGAAATACATGATATATTTTATATACAAAAAATATAAATATTTTAAAAAAATCATATAAAAGTACAAATACTTGAATTTATGTCTTTCAAACTAGTAATTTTTTTAAAAAAATATATATTTGATCAATTTTTTTTGTTACAAATATTTGATCAATTTTTTCTGTTTCCCGAATCTGATATGTTCTGTAAGGGATAAGACCTTGGACCAAAATTCAATCAATTGGATTGCAAAAAGTATCTGAAAGCATAGAATCTGTTTAGGAGTGATCATGATGTTGCATTCATTGTAAGAACCATTAAGTCCTTAATTTCTCTTTTCTTTTTTTATAAGCGTTTAATTTTTCAACTATTTGAGATAAATTATTAATTTTTTATCTTTAATATAAAAATTATTTATTTAATTTAAAGAGATTAAAAAATTAAATAAATTATTTAATTATAATATTTTAATTTTCAATTTTTTTGTATATTTTAACTTTAAGTTTAAGATAAAATAAATCACTTTTACAATAAGTTAAAAATATGAAATAATATAAAATTCAATTAATACTAATTTTCAACAACCATGTAATTTTTTATATTTAAAAATATAATATAATAATTATTTGTTCATGATTGATTTTTTTACCACCACTTGATTGATCAAGATAATAAATTTAGACCGTACAATCATTTGTCGGATAGTACAGTACGAAATCGAAGTATGATGTTAAGTAGAAGTTATCTCTTCTTTTTTATTTGAAATAAGATTACAGCGTTAACGAGAGAGAGACCATAGGATTCTTGTAGAGAAATAAAATTTTGCAAATATTACAGAAAATATTTGTGTTGTGAATTTAAAACTACAAAATTAAATTAATTAATTAATTAATTAGATATTTAATAATAAAATCTAGAAAGTATGCTAAATATTAAATGATAGTAGAGAGAGAGAGGATCTTCATTCATCGATTTCATTTATTATTACTATGCTCTGGAGCAAGGTTCATGAAGTCCTATTGTTCTGTATTGGTATTTTGTACCACACCCTACAGCTTTCCTCTCTGTTTATTAAATAAGTAAATTCTTTATAATTAATATATAGAGATTTTATGAAATTTCTTAAAGTATTTATATAAATTAATAATTAATTTTAATATGTAAAAATAAAATAATAAAAAATAATTAAATAAGTTTATGAGAAAAAAGAAATATATAATATAGGAAACAATAGAAAACATATCTAACGTCACATATACTGGACACATTCTAAAAAATAACGGCCCTTAAGATAAATTATCTTTTATTATTTTGCACAGTACTTAATGAGATATTCCAGAAATATCTCTCTTACCTATTCCAATTTTTTATATCTTATATTAATATTGTTTTTTTTTATTTTAAATATGTGCATGATAAAAACTTATATGAAATAAGATTAATTAGTGTATAAATAATACAAGAAATTTATGAAATTGTGAAGGAATTCACTTTTATTAAATAATTCGTTTGATATTTTTAATATTTAAAATTAAAATGTATAGCATCCTTCAATTCAAAACAGAATATGATACTTATTTTTTCTTACAATAAAAATAAGTTAATATTATATTTATTATAGATATAATATTTCTATATTTTTCGCCAAAAAGAATAAAGCAATATATCATTTCGTGATAGAAATTCAACAATTTAGTTTTCTGAAGAAAAAAAATAATAATTCAACTCTTTATAAAGACATCAAACCATGTGTGACAGTACTCCACGTTTGTAGTTGACATTATTTTTGTTTTGCAATTATTGCGTCGTTGATTTTTAAAAAGGAAATCGTCATCAATATTTTTAACAACAGAGTTAAAACAACAGGTGATAGGCTAGGCCACAATTTGCCGTGGAAGCTTTATATAATTACTCGTTTGGATGAAATAATATGACGATCTTATTTATTTTTAAAAATAAAATAATATTTTATAAATTAATTTATTTTTTATTTTATATAATTTATTATTATCTTGTTTTAACTAAAATATTTTGTGTTTAACAAACAATAAAATGTCAGGTAAAAAAAATAATAAACTCATATTCAGAACAAAAATAAATAATAGTCAAAGATTGGAGGAGAATAAAGATATACTTAACTATAATTCACCTATAGAAATTCTAATTTTATAACATCTTTCAAAAAATTCTAAAATTACAATAAAAAATTGATATATATATATATAAATGATTCAAAATTTTTAATGAAGGTGAACAATTCGAATTAAAGATAGAAATATTGAAGAGGAAAAAAATTGATAAAGAACCTATATATTATTATTTTACTCTTGTCATTAATATAAAAAATATTTTATAATACAATTTATATGATAAATTAAATGTTATATTAAGAATAATAGGAATAATGTATTGGCTAGATGTATGAGTGTTTCCTTTTTTAACTTATAATATTTGATAATTGTTGAAGAATGACCAATAATAATAATTTAAAAAAATTAATAAAAATATAAAATATATTTTATATTTAATATTAAAATAAATGGAAGAAAAAGTAATATATATTTCTAAACTAAATAGTGAAATTATAGTAACAAATAAAAGGTAATGATATATATATATATTCCATCTTAGTTAGAATTTTAATAATATTATATTTATATTTATTATAATTTATTTATTTAATTTATATAAATTAATTAATTAAATATTATATTAATGTTAATAAAAAACTTTTATAAAATAAGAAATGTATAAAGATTGAGATGACATTTAGATAGAGGTTATAATGGGGATTAACATGTTAGATACCGGTTGGCCCGTTATGAGTTGGGTTGGAAGCGGATCAATTTTAAGAGGTACGCTTATAATACCAATTTGAGTCTACCGATTTTTATTTTTTTAAGAAAATTATTTATATATATCTTTTTTTAAGAAAATTATTCATATATATTAATATTAATTAGATTCATATGAAATTGTTAAAATATTTATTTATTCAGCTTGTCACTATTTATAAATAAATATGTCACAAATAAAATAATAATAAAATAATATATATATATATATATAAAGAAATGACTAAATAAGATCAAGTTAATATAAATGAAGTGTAATATAAATTTTAACTTAGTTAAAATTTTAAAATTAATAAAATATAATATAAATAATAAAAAATAATAATAAAAAGGTTAACTTAACCTGTCACAGATGTAGGTTTTTGAGTTACAAATTTAGTAACCCTAACTCATTATTTTTTTAACAGGTTAATCGGTCCAACTCAAATTATGAGCTCTACATGCAGACATCCATCCCATTTTTTGGATGGCATAAAAACTCATCAACCCACGCAAGCAGAAAATGAAAATGAAGAAATAATAGGTTAATGGGTCAACAAACAAGTTTCCAAGTAATAACAACTAACCAACCAACTAATTATTATATGAGTTTAACTAATAAAAGAATAAACTATATGATTATTTAAAGTATGATCGATTCTTTTAGAGCATTATTTTGTTATAGTTCTAATCGTAGCATTCAGGAAAATATCTTAACTTTTATGTGTCTAAATTTATACTTGAGGGTAATAGATGATTCGCCCTATTTGACATTTGTATTGTCTAAGAAAAAGGAACTTTAGCTTACCTTTAGATTATGGGTGAGCCCAACCTCTTTCTAAAAAGTTTTGTACAAAAAAAAATTGAGAACAATTTCTTTTATACAATTTTTTTTTTATAAAGAGTTAGACTCGTTTATAATCTAAAGATAAGAAAAAATCTCATTTTTTCCTAAATACTACTACTACTAAATAAGATAAATTATTAATTATCTTTAAAAATAAATTTATACATTTAAAAATTAAAATATCTTTTTAAATATTATAGTTTAAATTATAATAAAATAATATTATTAAAAAATTGAATGCCACTACATATCTTTTCATTAGCTAACCTACAGATAACAGGTGAGTAATTCAATATATAGTGTGGTCGTCTTCTATTACTGTCATTAGTCTTTATTCGGTCCTTTTTTCTTTTGGCGTTCTTCGTTTTCCTTGCTTGAGTCCAGCCTTCTAATACCTATTCACAAACTTTCAGCCTTCTTCTTCACAACTCTTGTCACTCAAATCTTACTTTCTTTCTCTTCAACGTGACATCGACACGGATTGCTACGTTTTTTGTATTCACGGATTCAATATTTCATGTCTAAGCGACTACAAGGTCATTCTATTAGAACCGATACCTGCTTGTTGTCTGTTTGATTCGTCAGTAATGAGGATTTGATTTTGCAACTAACACCAGTTTAATTAGTTCTCCTTTTAAATAAAAAAAATATTTTAATTATTTTTAATATGACAATTCATACATGCTTTGATATAATAGGTAAAAAGACATATAAATTGACATCTCTCCGAATGAAAACTCTTATGTTCATGTTAACAAATATTTATGGTTACGCTAACCTAGTTAATACTTTACCTCTGATTGTATAATTTTGGAGGTAATATCTAGATGCTTACTACTTCTGTTTCAATGTAGAGTGGACTTGCCAAATGCAATTACTTTTTTCTTTTATTTATTTTAAATTACGTGGGTTTCTAGAGTCTGATTTGCATGACTTATAGTTTATAAATATGTGATTTACTATATATTTTTATATTTTATACTAATATTAATTGAGCAATAAAAATTTGTAGACTTATTAATTTAAGTTAAGAATTTTGTTATATGGCCATATACCTTTCAATTTTATAATTAAATATCCTCAAAAGTAATTGTTATAAAATTTAAGATATATTTAATTAAATTAATTAGATTAGAAAAATTAATTAATATGATAATTTTTCTTAAAACACCCTAAATATTTTTTTTAATTTTATATTTTTCTTTTATTTAAATATTATTGAGAAAATATTAATAGGGTAATTTGAGAAATTTTTTATAAATATAAAAAATAAATTTTATATTTAAGATTAATATTAATTCTTTAATTAAATACTATATATTAAATATCAGTGGAGTACAAATTTATTATAGCTTAATCTCTAATTATAATATACATAATTCATGTACAATAGATTATATATAAATATTATATATAAAATAAATAAAAAATTTATTTTAGTATCAAATCTAACTTCGCTAGTAAGTTCTTATATTATACATCAAGAGTAATTCTAAAGGACGTAGGTGAGGACTCGAGAGGGGAAACGGAAACCGCAGACGCTGGCTGAATCGGGGAAGGACATAGGAGAAAAAATGAGTCAATTTTTTTTATTATTTGCTCCCATTGAAATGATTGGCATACTCATGGGAGGTAAAACGTAAAAAGACTTGAAGCTGAGGGGGAATTTGGAACATTCACCTTGAAAGAAGAGGCAGAAACACAGAGAGGTTCTTTGACCTTTCAGAGAGAGGGAGAGAGAGAAGAGAGAGGTCAGCTTCATATTCTGCGGTCCGCAACAGCCGATTGCAACTGTACAGCAGTCACATACATCATTCCCGGATAGCACTGAAATCCCATTCCCTTCCCTCTCCTCTCTCCACTTCCCATGAAACAACGCCAGAAACAATGATCAACTTCATTTTGCTCTAAACTTCCAAGATGCATTTTCTTTTCAGCCAAGGTAGTGGTCAAAATGGTACCGAAACCAACATTTTTTCCCCTCATACCCAGTTGCATGCTCATTATCTTTCGGTTTTTGTGTTGTGATTTGAGAACTTTGTTGATTTTGCTTTTGCTTTTTGTTTTTGTTTTTTTTGTTTTTTAGCTCAAATATGTGCATGCATGTATGTCGTTTTGAGCTGCTTACGTCTTTATTGCGTTCACGATTATTGGATTGCCCGGTTCTCTACCTGACTCTTGTCAGTTTTTCTTAATTTTTTTCATCTTCTTTCACAGCTAAAGTTTTCTTTTCCCTCTTCTCGAGATCTCACCCGACTCTTTATTAGATTGTTGTTAAGTGATAGTACTCTAGCAAATTGATTCCTCTTTTCACTACTTTACACGAGGATTTGATTTCCTTCCTGGAGAAATAAGAAATGCTTCGGGATAAAAAAGTAGGAATCTGTTTGATGATCGATTCACCAACTGAGTCACACATGATTCCTTGACTTAAACTTATCTGGGTTGATCTTCATAGTATTGTCTGTAGTATGCATTATATGCTCCTTGAAAACCTTTCTGTCATATAAACAATTTAAGTACGCGATGGAGTTTTAGTTCGTCTCATTCCAGCTTCGGTCTTTAGTATTCTCAATATCTTGTTATTATCAGATTATCTCTTATTTTCCAGTTTCTGCGTTATGTGATTTTGATTACAGGCTACGCTATAGTTTACTAAGTCAAACTGGTGATCTAGCGAGTTGTTGCAGAACAAATTGGATGTAGATAAGCATTAGGGATCTGTGACTTCTGTAGGCGACAGAGGAACGATGCTAAACCAGCTATGGTTTGCACTGCTAACGATATACAGGAGTGGAAAGATTTTCCAAAGGGACTTAGGGTTCTTCTCCTTGATGGAGACAGCAGTTCTGCTTCGGAGATAAGAACAAAGCTTGAGGCCATGGACTATATCGGTAATACTTTTTTGGGCTTGCCACTTCTCTCCATTTACTGTAAATTTTGGTCCAGCGAATCTCACTCACTTTATTTAGTGATTAAAATTGGTCCCCATCGTTATCTTTAATGGCTTCTTGTAAAGCATCAATGATTTAGTGAGTGGCCCCAAAAGGTTCTTTGGAAATTTGTGGTCTCCGAATTTAGATATGATGGAATTTGATAACTTTAAAGAACAGCCCTGTTCTGCCCTTGTCCGTTGCTGAATGTTACTAACTTACTATATATGGCATTTCTCAGATTGCTCATGAAGCTGCTAACTTCATCATTTGCATTTAAACCGCATGCTTACAAGTGCTTCTAAAACTGTGTGGTCCAAATTATGAAGATAAAATAATTGCCAGTTATCTGGTATGTGAGTTACTAAAGTTATGCTATTTTTTAATACATCTGGGGCCTTTTCAATCTTTGTCAATATGAATAGTTGGGTACAGAAAACAAGCATGTATTAAGGAAAGCAAGTATTCCAAGAAGGTAAACTTTGTTAAAATTATACCTTTTTTAGAAAACAACGTAATTAAAGTTTTGAATGTGTTTGAAATTCATATCAATCTTGCCTTGTACTCCCTCAGTCCTTCAATTCTTGTTCCCCGTACATGCTTACCCATTCTGTTGATTTCCTTAATAGCCTCAGAATATCTTTACAGTTTCTACATTCTGTGATGAGAATGAAGCCTTGTCAGCAATCTCCAGCAAACCTGAAGGCTTCCATGTTGCCATAGTGGAGGTATTGAAGTCTCGTTAAATGTCAAATTACTAGGTAGTAGTTACAAAATTTGAACAGCAAATGATGTGTTTTGTAGCATGTTCAAATGAAAAGGTTTTGGATGTTTCTGAGGAAGAATGGTTTTCTTGAATCGTGATAATAATCATGTGCGGCCGAATATTAGGCTGCAACACCAATCCATGGAGTCATTTTATAATGAAATCTATAGAATGCGGTTTCTATAATCATATAATGTATTTCACCCCAACAAGATCATGGCAATTATTGGCATTATTAAGGTCCTCACTTTATACACGTCCTATATATCAATATTATACTTGGTTTCTTTTGGATTGTGGAGTAATCCTGGCTTCATAGGATTTGTCACCATATGCATCCTTCTAATTGCATCAGTAACTGCAGGTTAGTACCAGCAGCCCGGGAAGTTTCAAAATTCTTGAGTATGCTAAAGAATTGCCCACCATCAGTAAGTTAAAAAACAATTGTAGTTCTGCAAGTTTTGCCTCTTGCATGCATGTTGCATTTGAAAAAGGAATAGTTAGTTCGTCTTTCATGATGTCCTTACATAATTTAAAATCTTAAGTTTTTTTTTTCTCCCTGGTATATTCATGATGTCCTTGCATTAAAGGCTCTCTTGTAAAAAATATTCTAACAAGTGATACTTGATATTTGATGCAGTGACTTCAAACAATCACTGCTTGAGCACCATGATGAAGTGTGTAGCGGTAAGCTTTGGCTAAGCAGCCCTAATAATTTGTGGCTTAATATCTGATTATCTTAATGTTAATTCATATTTCTAGTCCCTTATAATTAAAAATTTGATTGTTATGGCATTTTCTTTTTAAAGCTTGGTGCAGTTGAGTTCCTAAGCAAACCACTCTCTGAGGAAAAACTCAGGAATATCTGGCAGCATGTTGTTCACAAGGTTTGTTAGCCGAGACAGATTCTGTTGGCATTTACTTTTACCATGTTATGAGCATAGTAGTTGCTAAATGTAGTTAAATTGAGCAGGCATTCAACACTGGGACAATTGTCCTGCCTAAATCACTAGAAACTGTCAAAGAATCTGAGGTATTGGAGCTTCAAACAGACGGTGGAGAGCATGGAAGTGTAAATTTAGAGGAGTCTCGGTTCAGTGATGGTGACCATGAGCAGTCTTCAGGAAGTGACAAGTACCCAGCTCCTTCGACTCCACAATTAAAACAGGGGGAAAGGTTAAGGGACGATGGAGATTGCCAAGAACAAATTAACTGTTCAACAGAAAAGGAAAGTGAGGACCATGATGGGGAATGTAAATTTGTCGAAACTACTTGTGGGGTTTTGAATCCTGAAGGTAATTGTCAACCAGTAAAACCTGAAAAGGCTCTGAACATGGAGGATGAGAACCTTGCAAATGATTCTAAGAGTGAGAAAGTTGTTTCTCAACCTGTAAATGATAGTGTTCTCAGCAACATTGAAAGTGATACTGTATCTCCAAACAAAGCAGGTGTTCGTAGTGATTCCCGTGAAATCAAAACTAAGAAGAAGGTGAATTGAGTTGCTATGTGACTATTAGTTCTTGTCATGTTTCCTAAACAATTCTTTTCTTCACAGTTGCAAAAACCAGATGAACACTGATTTACCTGCAAAATTATCCTTTAGCAAATTTGCTTATGCTTTCAATGTTAGCCATATGACACACATAGCCAGGATATATCCCAACATTTTAACACATGAATTCCGTGATATGCCCATGTTCAACATTTTAAAAATGTTTGGCAAGAAAACAATTCCGAACAGCATATATGGTTTATTTTTGTTGCTTATACTTTTCCTTTTCTCTTGCATATAAGACTGTTGAAATTTTATTTTAGAAAGTAAGTTATCTGCTGGTTTTGATTGTCTGAATACATTTTAATCCATTGGCTTTGGTTTCAGGTAGACTGGACACCTCAGCTGCACAAAAAGTTTGTGAAGGCAGTGGAACAATTAGGGGTTGATCAAGCAATTCCTTCTCGGATACTGGAGCTGATGAATGTGGAGGGCTTGACAAGACATAATGTGGCGAGTCATCTTCAGGTCATCATTTAGCTTGTTGGTTATAGCCTTATAGGTTTCTTTTTCAACACTGCCAGTAGGATGACTATTTCAACACTTGTGCATGTATCCTCTCTGATAAATATGATGCTTTAACAATTTGTCCTACAGAAATATAGAATGCATAGGAGGCAAATCTTGCCGAAGGAAGATCGAAGATGGGCACAAAGTCCAGTTATGGCTTTCCCTCCATATTATTCTAACTGCACCCCATCACCAGCGCCTGTGTATCCTTTCTGGAGACAATCTGGCAGTCAACCAGCCAGTATGCATGCTCGGGACCCACCTGGTTATCCCCCATGGCATCGTGCTGAAAGTTGGCACTGGAAGCCATATCATTGGGTGATTATCCTCTTTAGCATTTGAACCAAAGCAGGATATATTTTTCCCCTTTATTTCAGCGACCTTGATTCATAGTCTTTAATACAGAGTTTTGAATGCAGTTTAAAAAACAACAGTTTTGAATGCAGTTTAATGTGTAAAAAATTACTTGATGTTCCAGATACATGCAGATGCGTGGGGTTGCCCAGTATTGTCATCTGTTCAAAGTCCTTGTATTTCGTACTCACAAGTGAGTGTTAATAAAGTGTAGATCTGGAGTGTTATTCTGTGGGCTAATTGCTTTTGGCAACGATTCTAATTATAGATATTGTTGTTTCATCAAACTGCAGAATATACCTGGATGGCACAATGCTAATGCAGTTAATTATAGCGCCAGCAAGTCACAAAATTCCTGTGAATATCATCCAGTAATGCAATACTTTCCTCTTAACTTCGTACTGCTAGATCTTAGAGATAATAGGAGCTAGGAAGTCACATCCTAAAATCATGTTAGCTTATAGTTTATACGGATCAAATGGTTATAAACTAAAATTTGTAATGTACAGAAATCAGGTTACCTAGGCACTAGGTTTTTCTAGTAGCGGATGATGTAAGAGTTTTAATTAAAGCTTTCATAGAATATGCCTAAACTAGGTGTCTTAAGGTTAATTATATGCAGAGCTTGACTTTCCAATGCACTTGAGTATTTTGCACATTAGATTTACTTTGAAACTCTTCATATAAAAATGTGAGAATCTCAAAGCAAATCAAATAGGCAAAAGTCTTAATTGACTTGCACTATATGTGTGTTGATTGATGCACATCAGCACATGTACTGAATGCTGTTGTCTGAAGGGGATTATTATATGCTTAAAAGTCCAAATTGCATTGAAATTTCCTAATTTGGGTCCTTTGTAATAGTGATATAATGCTGTAGGAGATAGAGTGATACAAAGAAATGGAATTATATAGAGCCCATTTCATTCATTTATATACATTCAAATATTTTCTCTCTAACTCTTACAACACTGCAGGCAGAAGATGTTGTTGACAAGGCAGTGAATGAGGCAATAAGCAAGCCATGGCTACCAATGCCTTTAGGCCTCAAACCTCCTTCCATTGATTGTGTGTTGACTGAGCTCTCTAGGCAAGGCATTTCCACCATCCCTCCTTGGTCCCGGCATTCTAAACCCGAACCTGAACCCAAACCCCAGTGACCTCCTCTGGGAGACCACACGTCTCTTACTATCAGCCAATGTTCTTATGGTAAACTACATAGGAACTTTCTGGTACATGCCAATCAGATCAAAGTTCTGCTATAATTTATTTTCTGAGGAAACCTTATTTTGGTTATCCACAAAGAGGTGCACTTTTAATTTTTCCATTCAAATGTCGTATCTTCTAAATTAATCTCTCAATTATTACCATGTTTTCAATGCCATATCTTCCAGTTTTTCTCAATATCCAAAAATTATGCCAAACCTAAACAGCTTGCTTACTTTGAGTCAACAGTACCAAATTAGCTATTAACGTTCAAGCCGACCATCTCTTTCGGTTTGGCATTAAGTTTTAGATGAAAAATAAGAGACTACAACGTTGAAAGCATTGGAATGATTGAGGGATTAAAAATAAAATATGACTTTATGAAGAATTACATTGAAATAACATGTACCTATCAGCAATCAAGATAAGGTTTTGCTCCTGTTCTTTTCACCACTCAAAATCTGTCAGAATTCAGCTAGCAGATTAGTTGGAAGTTTTGGACCATTTACACACACCACCGACCACTCATTGAAGCTATCCATACCACTTTTGGTGCAAGTGCAGGACAGCCAATAGGCAACATGGTTGGTTGAGTACTGGCCCTGTCATAAATGATGATGATACTTTGTGCTAACTTTTCTGGTTGTAAAGAGATATGCAGATGGGGAGATGCTGTTGAATCTAACTCTTGATTGATGCTCTGGTCGGGTTTGTGGGTTTTAAATACCCAACTTTTTGGGTGCATAAAGTTCTGTTATGATTACTGGAGTGGATCCTCTTTTTTTTTTTTGGAAGTTGTTGGGTGGTGGGGTCTGGACGTTTAATAATGGAAAGGGTTAATACAATCTTTTCTTTCTTTCATTAAATTATTAAGTTTGTATCAATTTTAATTTTAATCTTTTAAATTATAAATTATAGGTTTTGATATCTTAAAAAAAAGATAGTTTAGGTTTTTAATATTTTAACAAAAAGGAAATTTGAGGTACTAAAATTTATAATTTAAAATTTGATGGACTAAAATCAATAAATTTAAGATAAAAAATTGTATTAATTTTAATGAAAATCATAATGTTGTTACGTGTAGTTTTCTCTGTGAAGAAATAAAAATGAGTCTACTCTCAACGCTGAATGCCAAATTTGTTCTTAATAGGGTTGTGTATAAAATCTGTGACTCCGAATGTCTATTTGAGTTTATAATAAAAATATTTTATCTAGCCTAATAAATATAGGGTAAAATTAGGTATTAGGTTATAAAATATAGCTCATGTATTTTTTGAGCTGAGTACTAGACATAGGGGTTGTTCTGCCCACAAGTACCTTTTTTTTATGTTTTTTTATTTTTGTCTCTATCTTGGAAGAGAGAATATAATAGCTACTGGTGACTAGAATATCATTTTAAAAATATGAGTAGTTAAGTAGATAAGTTGTATCTTTTAATATTTATAATTATACTAATGTTTTCTTTTTTTTTAACTTTATTAATTATTATTTGATTATATTACAAATTATAATTGTTTATTTTATTTTTTTAGATACTTTATCTTTGTTAATATTAGGGAGATTGATGTAAAATTATAATTACAAATTACTTAGATTTCAACGTTTATTTTTTTATATATAATAGATCTCAATATTTTAATTATTATATTTATTGCCTTATTCTTAGTAAATTATTGATATTATTTAACTCTTGAAGACATATTAATATGGTATTATTTTAGAAGTTCATAATTATAATTTTTTTTCACAACATGAGCATGGCATCACGACTTGGGCATGTTCAACCCAAAATTATTAGGGCTTTTACTGGGTAAGACCAGGTATCGGGCTGTAAAATATAGCCCATATTTTGTGTGTGTAAGGCATTGAGCAAGGGGCTACCCTGCCCAGTCCTACCCATACACACTTTTAATTTTTAATAATTGATTTTGCTTAGTGCTGCTACATAAAGATACTTTTTTTTTTGTAATTTATATGTGTAGATGTGTTTACATATTTAATAGGCTGACTTCTTTATTTAGTTTCTTTAAAATAAGAAATGATAAAGATTTAAATACTCTCTTCTCTTTAAAATTTTAAATTATATAAATTTTTTGTATTATAAAAATAGGTATAATTTTTTAGAATAAAATATGATCAAAATTTAAGAATAATATTTATTTAATACAAAATTAAAACATGATGAAATTTTATTTTAATGTTTATGAATTATAAGAATAAATTCATTTTAAATATATAAAACTAGTTATGTTTGCATTACTTTGTTAGTTATATCAATAACAAATACAATCATTAGAGCCGAATAGATACATTATCACAGTTTTTAGATAATATTAGTATAATATTTTTGTTTTAATTTTAAAAAGGGTATCAACTTTTAAACTAAAAAGAAAAGAATAATTTACGGAGAGCATAATTCACTCAAAGATAAAGGAAGCAAGTACTTCAGTTCTGAAAAAAACAGAGATTTGACTTTTTAAAGATAGTATTGTTTGTCTTATCAATGTTAGATATATTGGTTATGGAATAACGCCTGCACTTTGTTTTTTTTTAATATAAAAAAATTGAATACTCATCTTCCATTAAAATTTAGGTATGACTTCAAAATTTAAAAAATATTTATAATATTTTATAACAATAAAAAAAATAAATTTATAACTATATAAAATATAAATTTATTTTTTATTATCTATATTAAATTATTGATATCTCAACTTTGTTTTTATTTTTGGGAGGAGAGGAAAAGTGTATTCCACGTATATTTTAAAGAAGTGTAAGGAGTCTAATTAATAGATTCAACGGTATGCTTTCTTTTTATGAATTAAAAGGTATGCACTGATGTTTTTGACTATATAAGTTTGAAAGAACTTACCACCGCTCATATATATGAGACTTATATATAAGGTCATTAGTAGGTTTAGGGCATGTTTAGATTAGTTTTTGAATAATAGATTTTGAGATAAATAAATTTTGGAGAATAGATTTTAGGGATAACAGATTTTAAGAATAGAGATATTTAGATGATTAGTAGTATAATTACTTTTTATATTAATAAATTATTAAAAAGGGTATGATTTGATTAAAGTAGGAGAGAGGAGAGAGTGTAAAGAAAAAATAGGAGAGAAGAGAGAGGAAAAAAGAGATAAGATGAAGAAGAGAGATGAGAGAGGATAAAAGAGAGAGGAGAGAGGAGAGAGTGTATAAGAAAAAGTAGAGATAAAATAGTAATCGGATAGCCTATAAGTTCTTTTACTATTCCAAAAGCTATTTTCAATAGTTTATTCAAAACTATGGTTTTAAACTATAATTTTGGATAAAAATAGCTGTTTGTGTGAAATTTTTTCAAATTAAAATTTTGCCCAAAATTAATTTTATAATCATGATACTCAAACAGGCACTTAATATTATATTGAACTTGAAGAAGAGCTGTTACTTCAGGGCTGAGGCAAAGCCTTCCATTAACCGAATTATTGAATTTATAAGATGTGATAACATCATTGATGTAATTTTTTCCCCTTTGTAAGAAAAATCATTAATGAATTTTGACTATCACTCACCAGTCCCGTTGTGCCAATTTAAGATTGAGAGTTTTTATTCTTACGTTTTCTTTAACCGAATAATAGTGAAAGGTTCTTGTGTTTTAGTCTTACATTTTTTAGATATTGTTAGACAGTAAATATGGATGCACTTCTAACAAAAATATAAGCTTCAATTTATTATATTATGAGAGGCTATCTCTTTTTACTAGATCTAACGCCTGAGTTAGTTATTTTTCTGTATAAAAATTTTTAAAATTGGGTTAGACTTATCTATATCTTTTCCTCTTAGTTGATGACAATATCGGGCAGAGTGACCCGTCAATTACGTTCAAACATAAACTTGCATACCTAAAAATTAAGATGTATTTCAAAGTAATGTGATTGAAACTATAATAAAGTGGTACTTCTTAAGACATACTCTAAATGATAGCATACCCAAACAAGTTGGTTATTTATGATTTTTTTTATCCATCCGGTTCACCAAAACTTTGCCCCGACTATATCCGGATTTGACCCACTTCGCGCAACTGGCCATGGTAGGTTGTCTCCTAATGGAAATTTTTTACATATGCTAAGGCTCAAATTCAAATTTTTATTTAAATAATACTGAGTCACTTATCACCCAGATTGACCCGTTAGTGGTAAGTT
The DNA here is from genome assembly GCA_037074615.1 of Leucaena leucocephala. Lineage (NCBI taxonomy): Eukaryota > Viridiplantae > Streptophyta > Magnoliopsida > Fabales > Fabaceae > Leucaena > Leucaena leucocephala. The sequence continues at coordinate 2,272,260 of CM073567.1, read as the reverse complement.
GGTTATTGTTAAAGGTTCAATATTCAAAAAATGATGAGCAAATCTTGGGTCATTGCAGAAGTATCTGCCCCTGAAGGAAAGGAAAGCCCGAAAAAGATATGTATACAAGCCCAACATATGCAGCCCAAATCTCTTGCTTTAGGTCCATAGGCCCAAAACATGGTGACAAATTGACACAAAAGAGGAAAGAGCACTTCAAAAAAAAAAAAAAAAAACACAAACGTTCTTCTCCCGTTGGCTGGCAAGTTCGCAACTAATCTACAGTTTTGGAGAGGTAGCTGTGACAGTTATCGTTGAAGGTTGGTTATAAATGAGATGCCTCTAACAAGAGAACGCGCCACGTATTCCCGCCAAATATTATGAAGTGGGACCTGTGCATATCATGTCCTTCTTTTGTACGCCCAACCACCATGCCCCAATTTTCTCCCAGGTTAAACCGATCTTATGGATAGTTGTTGAAGAATCAAATATCCAACTATAGTTCAATTGATGACAACTCAATTATATTAAAATATGCAAAAAAATAATAATGTTCACTTGAAAAGAATAATATTAAAAAAAGTATTAATCCAAAAATAAATAAAATATTATATAGGTTAAGCTTTTATAAACCTCTGTCAAATCCGCTCAGTCCGCCTCTACCAAGTTAAATGACTCAAGGCATAATTCAATAAAATAAATATAAATATGATAGATTACTATTTTTTTTTAATCTAATGTGAAAGAAAAATACAATTTAACATGGTTAAAACTCTTAATTAGGGATTGATTCATTAATTTGACAGTGAGATTGTGTTTTAATATCATGATTCTTTTCATTTGATGACTTTTTCTTTTGTTAAATACTTTCCAATAGCTCAACGCCTCCTCTTCAAAATTCTATTGCATTGCTTGCTGTTGTACGGAAACGAGCTCAGGCTGGTAGGTGGTTAAGACGGGGTAAGGCCTAAGTGTATGCAATGTTTAGGATTCTGAATTCAAAAAAAAGAAAGAAAAAGAAACCTCAATTGTCTGCAAAATCCAATTGCAATAAGTTTCAATTTCAATTTATATTATTAAGTTAAATAATACTTTAGAGCTAAAAAATGACTACTCCCGATCCCACCACCGTCCCTCCAGTAACAACATTTCCTTTTTGCCCGGAATTAAAATATTGCAATATTTTATCATATTCTTATTTAATCCATATCACGCACTTAATTATAATAAATGAATCTTTTAATAAATTTATTTTATATATTTTAAGATTTAAATTTAAAATTTTACTTAAATTATATCAAATCACTTACCACCATTGCTTTCTTGCCAATAGATTTGCTGAAATTTTTCTTTTTTTCTGAAGAACTGAATCCCAACCTAACCTTCGTAAGTTTATTCGGGAGGTCCCAAATCGAAACTCAAACAGTGTCATCATCCTGTTGGCCGAATATTATGGCCCACTGCTTCCTCGGGTGTACAATACACATTCCTTTGAATTTACGAAATTGACCCTGGTGTCTCGAAACTGAAGACGAAGCAAGCGAGTCTCATTGTTCGCCTTTTTATTTTCTCCCTCTCTCTGTCTGTGTCTGGGTCTGGGATGGTGTGATTTCTCTCAAAAGGGAAGCAAGGAACATTGCAAATCGTAATCGATATCGTTGGAAATCATCGATCGTTTTCCTGTAAGTTCTTATAGCTTCTATCTATGTCCAAGCTCTCGTTGACGCCTTCAATTTTGTTTCAACCTTTCAAAACTTAGCTTTGTTTCCCCAAAAATCTACTTTCTACTGGTCAGTTGATCTATCTATGTTACTCGAATTAATCGTCTAAATTTTCTGAAGCATTTTCTGAGATGGTGTTAGTTGAAAATTTTGGTCAATTGCATTCGAGGCGATATTTATTTTTCTTTTTTGGCCGGCCGGGAGGTTGTGGGAGGGAGGATATCTATGGACAGTTTGTTGAATTATTGATCATCACTTTCAATTTTGTATATCTTTCCAATCCTTTCGGATTCTCTTAAAAGTATCAACAAAAACTGAGATTAAGGATTTCTATTTATTTTCTTTTAGATATGTTCGAAATAATTTCCATTTTGAGATTCCGGAGGTTAAATTAGCACGTAAATTCGATGTTATTGCTCCCATAAGTCATTTCAGATTCAGGAGGGTGCCAGAAGCATAACTTAGCGTATCTGTTACATTGCAATCCTAATAATGGGACTCATTGTTTCTGTGATCGATCAGTTTTAAGAATTTGCTGGTTTCTGCAGAAAATATTGGAGACATTTCGAACATTGGCCTCCAGTTTGAATTTTGATCGAGTTATTAAATTGAAGTACACAAAGTCGGTAGAAGATGGCATGTAGGGGCTTCTGGGCGTGTCTTTTGAAGCTTCTGAACTTACTAATGACCCTTGCTGGTCTGGCCATGGTGGGCTATGGAATATATCTACTGCTCGAATATGAAAGAACTTCAGATGACAGTGCTGTTTCTCCTTCCAGTTATGATCAAACTGTAATTCAATTTGGCGGACCCATCCTTACTGCTGTGTCACTATCAGATAGTATCAGCTTGCCCAAGGCTTGGTATGAATGCTGCTCTTTTTACAAGGCATAGTAAATGAGTAGTTGTTCCTTCTTGTAAACTATAGTAAACTTGACAAAGTTTCTAGTTGCTAAAGTTTAGGTGATAGTTTCAAAGTGAACTTTTACTGTGTGATTAATTGATTGAGGTGAGCAATAATTGAAGCTTCAAAAGTTAAGATTAGGGCTGATTATGGTTCATTGTTTGTTGTGATTGGTGTGCTAATGGTTCTTCTTTCCGGTGCTACAGAAAATTAACTTCAACTAATTTTCTTTGTGCATTTTCTAATATGCTAACTTGCTAAGTATTATGAAAAATTCAACTAACCATTATTTCTTCCACATGTTGGTTTCTGAGAAACTAATATCGTGTCATCAATGTGCAATATGATGGTCCTGTTTGGCCTGATCCTTTTCTTCTCTTTGAATTTTTTTGTGACTGAACTTCTACATTGATGTCATCAGCTTCCATATTTTGCTTCTTCTATTTGCATTCCGCTTCACTCACGGCAACAAAATTTTTGTTTCACTCTTATATGTTACTTGCCAAATTCTAATAGCTTTATGAGATGAAGTTGGTGAAGTTCAGCTAATGTTGTCTTAGCATGATGAAACTAATTGTGTAATTCATGTTTGGCAGGTTTATATACTTATTCATTGCCATTGGAGTGATTCTCTTTGTCATTTCTTGTTTCGGTTGTATTGGGATTGCAATGAGGAATGGATGCTGCCTCTGTTGTGTATCCTTGTAGAATGTCTTCTGCAATTATGCTATGGCCAGAAGAATTTGATGGTTAAATTTTATTCTGCCTATATGTATATGGGTTGAGAAGTTCTGTATCCATTTTGCTTTCTTTCCTTTGGTGTGCATGTATATATCTCACAAGTATCATAAACAGTTTCCTTAATCCTACAAAGTATTCAGTTTTGGTGGTATTGCTGATCTTGGTGGAGCTTGGTTGTGCTGCCTTTATATACTTTGATAAAAGCTGGGGAAAAGTAAGCTTTGTATTATCATTTATGATCTGAAATTTAAGATGATATGGTTGTCATCTTGTTATGTTGCTTTCAGGAAATTCCTTCTGACAAAACTGGAGATTTTGAAATGATATATGAATTCCTGAAAGAGAACTGGAATATTGTGAAATGGGTTGCTCTTGGAATTGTAATCTTTGAGGTAAGTAAGAAGTGGTATGATTGGCATATGGAAGAAAGGACTTTTGTTTTGCTGGCATGAATGTCTTTTTCTACATTCACTAATGCACCCACTGAGAAGAGAAGCACGCAGATTTACTGCCCCAAACTATCAATGTTGCAAAGGATGTTAAGAATTGATATCTTCACATTCTGGATTACTTTGATGACAGATTGAGAATGTTTGAAATTGTAATGAAGAACTCAATGTTGCCTTTCTTTGTTTTTTTTTTTGCTTGATGGAAATCTAAAATATCATCAGGATGAGCAAATTGAACTGATAACTACCAACTTTATACCGATAATTTTATGGTAAATAGATGTGGGTTCTGTATCTTGCACAAAGTTTAGGGAATAAATCTACTATTCATGGCTTATAAATACTGTAGATACTTGGGATTTTTATATTTTATATCAAAGCTTTTATATTTTATATTGATGAGGTGCTATTTCATGTATTTAAGCATGATCTCTGGACCCGTGGCCAAATTTTTTTAATTTGATTAACAAAGGTAAATTTATCACTTGTAGTGACATCATTTCTCAGGGACCTTACTTTTGGACCGAGAAAATTCAGTTTTGGTTTTTGATTGACTTGATGTTACGGAGGAAATAATAAGCTGGAAGAGAGAATAGGGTGGAAGCAGGCTGAATAGAAATATTTTGTTAACTTGTCTCACCAACTTTCAAATAGAGAAACTTATTACCAGAACTTCTCTTCAGATCACTCAACAAATCTGTTGGTCTAATGTGGCATATCTAATTTCAAGTTTTATTCTGGAGTTGTGTATGCTTGTGTGATGAGTGTATTTCTTTATGTTGTGCAGTAGTGTATGTTTGTGGCTGTGATGAGTGCATTTCTTATTCTGTTTAAGATCTGTCATTGGTGAAATTTTTCGTCACATACTTTGCAAAATCTATCTGTATGCTGTGGCGTTGTGTATGTTTGTGGCTGTGATGAGTGCATTGCTTTATCTGCTTAGATCTATTGGTGAAATTTTTATGACATGCTTTGCAATTGCAGGCCCTTCTTTTCCTATTAGCCCTTATTGTTAGGGCTGCAAATGGGCCAGCAGATTATGACAGTGATGATGAGTTCATTAATCCAAGGCACCAAATGCGGCAGCCACTGATGAACAGACCTGCAGGCCCAGTGACAGGGGCTCCAGTTCCCGGTGCAATTGACCAGCGTCCTAGCAGGAATGATGCATGGAGTACTAGGATGAGGGAAAAGGTGCAAATATAGCGTTCTCTGCAGTTCACTTTAATGTTTTTCGTTTATAAACTATCCTCATGGGAATGTTTCAGCTGTCAGGCTTAACTCTAAAAAGATGTTTTCGTGACGTGGTAATTCCAGGAAGGATTAAGATATGATTTTGCACAGGATGTTAGATTTTCATTAATTGTGCGTCCAAATATTTTTCTTTTACTAGTTTTTTCCTTGTGCGATCTGTTTTCTAGGCATCTGTTCATCATTGTCCTGGTATCGCATTTTCTACTGTATATAGCATTGTTGAAATGGCTTTTCTTAGAGGAATTTTTTGGCGAAGACTTCATGAGCTATTGCAAACTTATCATATTTACTCTGTCGAAATGATCTTTTCATGAATGGCTGGAACTCTATCTGGGAAGTAGGATTATACTTTTTGCATTGACATTTTCACGTTCTACGGAAAGTACTGCAATGTTATTGTTATGCGATGTCATATCAGGCTTGTTTGGACATTTTTTAAGGGTTAATACAATGGTTGGTCTTTATAGTTTTCCCTCATTTTGATTTTGGTCTTCAAGTTTCTTTCTGTCTAAAATAATAGTATCTATATTTTAATAAAAATCTAAACTAGTTTGCCCTTTGAGGGGGACCAAAATCAAAATAAGGGGAAACTATAAGGATGAAAATTGTATTAACCCATTTTTTAATTATATCCTTAAGCTTAGATGGTTGTATAGATCATTGAATGTTCTGGACTTATGTCTGATCATCGTATCAGCTATAATCGGAAAAGATGCATCTATCATCGTTGCTTTTTGCTTGCGATGTTGTTTCTACATCTGACTCTAATGCTGTTCTTTATCCAGTATGGGCTTGATACTTCGGAATTTACATACAACCCATCTGAGTCACATAGGTACCAGCAAGGAAACTCACAGCCAACTGAAGAAAGGAAACGCTGCACCATCATGTAATCATTTTGTGGATTGCTGTCTCCATAACCCAAATCAGGTTGACTTCCAAGGATTGCTTTATGAACAATGACATTGAGACTGGAAGTTTGTCAGAAAAGTAGCCTTCTTGTTGAATTTGTGTACAAGTCACATTTTTCTTTCTGGATACTTTTATATGTGATATCACATGGCAGCAGTATCTCCGTTTTGTTGTGTAATATCCTTTAAGACATTGTGGCATTGCTTGTGTAGTTTAGGATAGTGATGAAGTCTCCAAGGTGCGTACATACGCTTTCATTCCTTTTCTTCTACTATTTCTTTCTTTCTTTCTTTTCTTTTTTGTTTTTTTTTTGTGGGTGTCTGGTCTGCATACACCCAACAAGGGGCTCTCACTAGTTGGTTGTTGGCATGTGTTTGTGTGGTTAACTTCACAGGAATTAACTAGCTAGTGCCACTATCAGTGAGCCAGTGACCACAAAAATACACTTTTAATCTGTTACCTGTATTAATTTAAGAATCTGATTCACATGTGGCTTGTCGTTCTTTAGGATTATTCGATTCTAAGAATTACATGTGTCTAAATTTTGTAGTGTCGATTTTCTTGGTGTCTATCAAAATGTGTTGGTGAGAATTAGTAGTTGATTTTTATTTTTTGTATAATAACGATTTAATACATATTGCAATTTTCTTATAAGAATTCGGAAAAATCAATTTGCAGTCTTCTTATAATACACATTTGAAAAGAAATTCTGACTCCAATGATGGCTACCGAATGCCAATCGTGCCTTGTTAGTGCCCCAAAAGCACTATTCATCAGTCGACCTGTCATTGTTAGTTATAACTCCCTCATCTCGAGAATTTTCGTCAGTTTCTGCGTTTTTCTTCATCCCTGTTCTCACTAGGTTATGGATGACGATAATATGTTGATCATGCCTCCGATCTCTAGCTGCTTATTGAGCCATCAATAGGACAATTAATTCTCGAACATTCTACGATTATAGTCAATGATGGAACATTCTATCGATTTATTATGAGGATGTCATGAATCTCCCAAATCACGAAAATCCTTGAGCAGGGAAAAAGGCTTATGGATTTTAACGCTCACAGTGGCAATGCCATGGCTCATAATGCGCGCCTTTCTCCATTCTCAAGTAATTTACCTCTTCCATTTGCAGTAGTTACTATAACTTGTATTTGATCATTCCAACTCAGATACCCTTCATATGTCAATTTGTTAACCTCTCTCCCACCACTTTGCTTCTTTGTTTGATTAATTGAGATGATGGATGCTTTCGCAGTTGAGAATTTATCGATCTTACCTTCACAAGTAGTGCGATGGCTGCGTCTCCACTTTCCACCTGTGGTCCCTCGTTCGTCATCCTTTATATGGGTTTGTCAATTTCCGCAAATGGCAAAGATAAAGGTATATCATTACATGAATCTGCATGTGCACAGAAAAGTGAATAAGATCAAACCAATTAGTCATTACCAAGGGCTTTACAGCTGTCCTTGATAGTCATGTGGAAATATGAAGCCACATTAGATTTGAAATTATCCCGTGTAAATACATCCGTATCAGGACAAACAAGGTGGGACAGAGAAAAACGTTGAAGATAATACGCAAAATTCTAGGTTTGGTTATCTAATTTTCTTGCATTTTCGTTGCTAGTCTTGTCAGTTTTGGTTCTTAAGGCTCATTTTCCGGTATTATTGTATTGTCCATTTGATATTTATACAAGTTTCGGGTTGATTTTTATTATTATTACCTAGTTGCTTGATTGAGTTTGCAGTGATTGTTAATAGACATATCGAAACGCTCGGGATGATTCTATCTTTCATAAATTGCTACTATTTTAAGCTCTCGTGAAAATGACAATTGGTGTGGATGGTTCTCGAATTTTCAATAAAATAAAAAACTGGGAGTGAGGACCCGTAGTATCCGTCTTTCGAATACGGACACAAATTTTCTGTCCTACCTTGTTGGTACTGATATGGACGATCCCTCTGTGGAGCGTTCAAATAACTCCATTTTCGTTCTTTTATAGTCAGATAAGAAAACCTCTTATTTTAATAACCTTTTCCGAGTACTGTGGGAATCTTCTGACCTTGGGCAATGAAAACAAAGAGAGGAAAAATCTCGGAGGTATGCTTCGACTTACCTTTGCATGGCTTTGTGCTTGTGTGCGTATGAACATTATGGTGCTTGACACATGCTAATTTAATTTATTTGCAGGCATTTTGGCCTTCCATTGTGATGAAGAAATGGTTAAATATAAACCCCAAGGTGGACGAGTTTAGTGAAGATGAATTGGATACTGAAGCAGAGAGTGAAGATGATGGTGAGCTATGAGTTCTGCTCTGCATTTTTGGCCAAGGAACTTGATCTTGTTCTTATATTTTGCGCTTCTTTTTTCGGAATTCATCCAGCTTTCTCTCTTACGCTCTGCTTGGGTAGAAAGAAACTTTGGAAAGAAAGAAAATGAGAAGAAAGAAAATCAAGAGAAGAGAAAATTTCAATGATAATATAATTCCCTGTATTGCTTGGTTGAATGAAAGAAAACATGGAGAAAGGAAAATGCAAAATTTGTGCGTGGGAAGCCAAACAGTGAAAAGAGCTTTTTAGTGGAGTGCAAATTTGGAAGGAAAATACATACTTTTTTCTTTCTTTCTATTTTTTCTTTCTCTCCTATTTTCTCCTCTATCCAAGCAAAGGAAAATTTATTTATTCTCTAATTTTTTATCCTATTTTTCTTTTCTCTCATCTTTCCTCTCAATCCAAGCACAGGGTTAAAGACTCAATAAGGAGGGTGCGACAAGACATTCCATGTACAATGCACTCCCAGGTCAAAATCAAGCATCAGGCAACATCTGATTCCTTAGTTCCTTTTGCTTTTACGAGAGAAATAACAAATACTAATTTCAAGTTTGAAACTGTGGGCCTATGGGGTCTTTGCTCTTAACTCCTTGAATAAACATATGTTTATGACACCTGATGAGTTCAGTGTTATAATCAAAGCCGGTTCTGAGAAGATATAACAAGGAATAAGTTCATGTCTTATAAGTAGCTATAGAAATAAGTTAGGCTAAGCTTTATCCTTAAAAAGCTAGGCCAGACTTTAGCTTTAAAATGTTATGCCTGTTTAGTGACAATTCGACATGAGTGTGACTTATAGCTTTTTATAGGCAATTTTTTTAGTTTAAGCTTAACTTGTAAAAATATCTGGTATGTCCTAAAACATATTAAGAAAGTCTAATTTTTTTTAATTTACTTACAACCTCCCTAATAGGCCTTCAGAACACAGGCCTCCAGTCTAAAATTAAAAACTAACTTAATCTAAATTATAAAACAATATCTTATCAACCAACAAGACAATACAAAACAAACAACAATAGTAATTACAAGAATACAAGTAAAACAATTAATCTACAAGAATATAATTATTGGTCAATAAAAATCTATTTTATCACTTGGTCATCTGCATTGTTTCCTTGTATTGTTAAAATTGGCATATAACATCAATCACTAGCACAAAGAAGATGAAAAGCAGTAACAAAGAGAAAAGTCAAATGAGCCGACCCATAAATCAAATGTGCGAGGAAGAAAACTTACACGATCTCTTTGATTATACTTTATGTACTCTAAGGCTCTAACCATGGCAAAATCACTTACTCTGCATTCAGATTTCAGAGATCAAATAAATCTCAAAGGGATCTTACCATTTTAAACACCAAACCTAAATCCAAACACTAGGAACTAAAAAGTAAAAAAAAGAATGCTTCCATTGACATTTTAAATTTACCTTTTGTGGGTAATGAGGATAACTCTCATGCCTGTCTATAGGTTCAGATTTCCCTGGGGCAACCGTGTTGGCATAGCCAGTCTTCTTTTCATCTCTAACCCTCGTAAATATGAAAGCATATCCTCCAGCTGTTGCAGGGTTATTCAGAAGACGCGTTTCATGTCTTACAACTTCGTATAATGAATTTTAAAGGTCCACTTCTCTGGGAGATGTATTATTTTAAGAGATAAAAAGCAACATTTTGCTAATGATTAATTCTTCTTAGCTCTTAAATGACAAAGAACAATTGTTTTTGAGCTATGTCAGTAGAATCATATCACTAAAAAGAATTATGGCCTCAGGAAGTCGACAGGTACAAATTGTTTAGTTGCTTTTGAAATTGAAGACAGCAAGTCAATTAAGATGACTCCTAAACATGTGATAGTACGAAAATAACAAATCAGGAATCAATTACAGATCCAAAATAAAACTGCTGCTAGAGATACTCTCAAATATCAATGAGATGATTATTCAATATTTGATTCTCAAGATTTGGAAATCGGAGGGAAGTTTATTTATCAGAAATAGTCTGGCCACGAAGGATCTAAATTCCAATGATCAAGAAATACCAACAATAAACTCGTACAGAATCTATCAACAAAGACAGGTTAACAAAATTTAATAGCAAGCAATTAATGTCCGGATCATGAATGCGTAAAACCAAGGCCAGAATGATTATTTCGCAACAGCATCGATGAACTTGCGTGTATATATATATCAAACTTTCATTTCGAAATGAAGGTAAAATTAAATGAGAAGAAAAAGGAAGCAATGTTACCGAAGCCATGGATGAGCTAGTATGGATAGTAAAAGCTTGCAAATGCCTGGATGTGGAGAGTGGAGGTTGGATTACACTTTCATATTAAATATATTTTAAATAACCGGTTTAGGTTGCTTGATAGGCTTAATAAGCTTCTTAAGAAATTTGAACATGGCCTTTTAAGGAAAATAGGCTTTTATACAGGCCTGTATTTATATATTTTCTTAAATAAGCCAGGCTAGGTCAAGTTGAATATAGGTCAGGCTATAAGCCTTTGACAGGCCGCTTGATTTGTTTCTATCTACAAGAATACGAGCTCAATTCTCGTTATTGTTGTGATAGCTCCTTTGATAGGTGATCTCGTAAGTTCCTTATACGAGCTCTTTGAACCTTAGGGCTGTGTCATAATATTTGTAGGAAACTAGAAACCCATTTAAACTTTTCCATACCAAAAGAAAAAATAAAATAAAACTCGGTTCTGATTTCAGATACATCTTCTTCTAAGGGCAATAAGAGTGGACACAGAAGAGGAAAATCAGAGACTTTGCGAGTTCAGTACATAAACACTAAGGAAGTGAGGTGTGCCAGTTATGTGGTTATATTACCATGGCAAATCAGAGGCACTAGTTTAATTATGATAAAACCAACCAAGAATATCTTATCTCACATGTTAGCAATTGACACTTGGAATGTTTGCTGGAAGACTTCCACAGGAGGATCTCGAGATTGATGACTGGCTTTGTACCAAAGTACCAGCAGATATTTTCATTTTCGGTAACTTATTTCGCCCTTCATTATCTCTACTTTGTTAATGTTTTGTATGCCAAAATTAAATGAAAACAAATATTTAAAATTTTCTCCTCGAAGATCCCATCAACTTAAGTCTTCATCTGCACTGGTTTGAAATAGCACAGACTTGTCATTTATATTGAGAGGTTATATAGAGCTTTTCTCTCACTATATTGCTCATGATAGAGTTGTTGGATTCAAGTACAACTTTTTTTTATATAAAAATAAGTACAACTTTACCTCTAGTTTTGTATTTTTTTTTTTACAAAAAAGTTTAGATATATTCGATACTAGTTCCCTATTAAAGCTAAGACATAACCCTAAGGTTCATAAAGTGTTTACAAGAGACTTACGATATCTCCCACTAAAAGAGTTCATATGACAACAATAGAAATCAAATTCACATCTTTATAAAATATAAGCCTATTCTATACTACTTTGCGTTGCTAGCTAAACTACCCAAGAAAGGAGGCTATCCTTGTCTAGAAGAAAGTGGAGCCCAATGGCATTTTTTTGTCTGAAAATCCCAATGGCTTTTAAATGAGAGATTCAGTCACATAAGAATTACCTTTATGAAACCATAGTCAGTGAGTTTAGTTAGTAAAATGATTAGACATACAATTATTTAGAGTGTATTCGATCCCTGTGTAGTATTATTTTATTGTAGTTATAGTCATGGCTCTTAGAAAAATATCTTAGCTCTTGGGTGTCTAAATTAATGCCTAAGGGTAATTGATAGTTTGCCCTACTTGATATTGATATCACCTAAAAGAAAATGAGATTTCACTCTACCCTTTGATCACGGATAAGTCCAACCTCTTTTTAAAAATTTTTGTACAAAAAAAAACCTCTCTGAAAAAGTTATATGGTCCTAAGTTCCACTTCCATACATCTTTCCTTGTGCATATGGAGCCTGATGGATTCAGTTAACTGTAGACAGCCTTAGTTGCAGTTACTACAAATTTTGGATTCAACATGATCTAATGTGTTTGTGAAATTCGTCTCATAAGAATGTTTATTTTTTGACAATTTCCAGGAAATTGTCCTATTGAATGCAGGAAATGTTCTGGGACCCGAGGATAACACACCCATCTCAAAATGGGAGGCAATTATTAGAAGAATGTTAAAAAAATATTCAGAACCAGAAAGTAAATACAAATGCCTCAGTGCTCCTTCTTCCCCAGTTGCTGCTAATGTTATTGTTGAGTGAAGGTTTTGGACGTACCTAGAATCCTTTGCTTGACTCACTAGATACTCACACGTAATCGGAGCACTCTGTATGGACTCTGGTTCATTTTCACAACAAATGCACCGGAAGGATAAAGAAGCAGAGCGTCGGAAACATAGGAGAAGGGAAAAACGTTTTATGCAACAACTGACCCTCTCTTCTGTCCGTGTATCCATATATATAGCTTGTGGGGAGGGGAGTTAGATAACCGTATCCAACTCCCCATTTTCAAATTCAAATGTTCCCTCCCCTGCTTCTCACGGTTGGGTTTGATCCACCATGGGTAGATCGCCCGTTTTCTTATATCTCCCATTCACACATAGTGGATTAAATATTATGGCTCCAATCTTATTTTCTTCCTTCTTTTATACTAGGTGATTTGCCGTGACCGCGTAGGCATTACGTCTCCTTTCAGGCATTTGTACTAGAAATCCCCTTTACAGTGACAAGCACAAAGCAACCCTTTAGTGCAGCTCGATCAAATAAATTATAGTGCCTTGAATGTCCTAGATTTGCCCATATACACTTTTCTCATGGCTAATCTAATCCCTCTTGAGTTAGTATATAACTCAAATAGCCTCCACTTATGCATAGTATCCACACTTGTGAAATTAACAAAATAATATCACAAGGGATTGGTTACAGATACTAGCATGGATATGTATATTCTGGCAATTTTTCTTTCGCCCATATATCATTTTGATATGAATCAACCGCTTTCCTAGCATAATACCTTTGGTTTATATATAATTTTGACCATAGGACATATACCAAAGTAGCAATCGCTGAAACATACCTTCATAATATTGTCAAAGTCAAAGGACATTAATGAAAGGATTATACCTTTCTAGAACTCTCACAACAATGAAGCAGTGATTGATTCACTTGCTTTCCATTTGCGGATCTTTAGCACATGTGGTATGAATCACATATTACGGTGTTCCTCTTATCCTTAAAGAGTGTACGTCATTTTAATTCTATCAATCACACCGTACAGACTTAAATCTAGACACTCTTAGTATCTAAACACAAACTCTTCAATTATATTCGCATAATATGACGTCAATTTTGAAGAATTTGTTATCTGGCAACAGGTTTTATGGATGTGGGTATCCATTGTTCGATCCATACCCTTACTCATTGATCTCATCTCGACTCACTGCACTTTTAAGCCAAGACGACACTTATTATATTTATTCTCTACCATATCAGCACTCTTGCTGTTTTACTGGTGAACACATATCTCATCTTTGAATGCTTCTATAGCATCAAAGGCGGTTGCTCGTGTGAGAGAGCTACCTTTTTCAACCTATATGACATACTAGACATTGTATACTTTTATCCAGACATATAAATAATAAATGACATGATATCATTAATAAAAATAAAAGTATTACATACAGTCTGCAACTTTATATTTTTAACATGCCAATGGCTTTTACATGTTTATCGAATGTTTCTTTGCTTATTGGCTTAGTCAGGGGATCTGCAACCATATATTTGGTTGAAATGTATTGTACAGTTATAATTTTCTGTGCTATATAATCACTCGCAAAGTTATACTTTATATCAATATGTTTGGTCTTGCTGTGATACTTAGGGTCTTTTGTGTAGGCTATAGCTGCAGTATTGTCACAGTGTATCAACACCGGATTGGTACTCTCGTTCCCAAATCCTAGGTGTTTGATAAATTTCTTTAGCCAAATAGCCTCTTGCGCTGCTACAGTGCATGCAACAAACTCAGATTCCATAGAGTGTAAAGCAATGCACGTCTATTTCTTGCTACTCCAACATATGGCACCGTTGTTAAGTAAGAAGGTGTATCCTGAAGTCGATCTTCGTTCTTCTTCATTATTTCCTACATCAGCATCGGAATATCCGATTAGGCGTAGATCGCTTCCTTGATAACACAACGCATAGTCAGCTGTGCCCTTTAAGTATCTCAAGATCCTTTTCACTGCTTTTCAATGTTTCTCACCAGGGTTAGACTGGAATTTGCTAACCAGCCCTAGGGCATAACAAATATCTGGTCTTGTACACATCATTGCATACATCAGGCTACCAACGACACTGGCATATGGAACTCTTTCCATTTGCCTTTTCTCTGATTCAGTTTTAGGACTCATTTCAGAACTCAAGGCCACTCTAGTGGCCACAGGGATATCCATGGGTTTGCATTCACTCATATTGAATCGCTCAAGTATCTTATTGATATAATTCTCTTGTAAAAGAGTGAGGATTCTCTTGGAATGATTCCTTCGAATTTTGACTCCAAGTATATATTCTGCTTCACCCATGTCTTTCATCTCAAAATTTGATGAAAGTCATTCTTTAATGGCTATCATAGAGTCAACACTATTTTCGGCTGAGAGTATATCATCTACGTATAAGGATAATATCACAAAGTTACCCTTAAACCGCTTAACGTAGACACAGTGGTCTTTCTCTATCATCTGGAAATTATATGAGGTAATCGCCTTGTGAAACCCCAAGTACCATTGTCTGGATGACTGTTTTAATCCATAAATGGATCTTTTGAGTTTACACTTCTTGTGTTCAAACCCTTTTTCAATGAAACCTATTGGTTGTTCCATATAGATTTCTTCATCTAGATCACCGTTCAGGAATACGGTTTTTACATCCATCTGATGTAACTCTAAGTTTAAACTGTTTACTATTGCCAGAATAAGTCTTATTGAATTGAAGCGTACAACAGGTGAAAAAGTATCCTCATAATATACACCTTCCTGTTGTGTATATCCCTTTGCAACCAATCAAGCTTTGAATTTGTCAATTAATCCGTCTACCTTTCTTTTGATTTTGAGAACCCACTTGTTCCTAATAGCTTTACGCCGTTTTGACAGATCAACCAATTCCCAAACTTAGTTTTTCATCATTGAGTCCATTTCCTCTTTCATTGCTTTCTTCCATTCCTCCTTTGTAGGACATGCTAAGGCCTCATGAAAAGTGCGGGGTTCATCATCCCCTTCTGGAATAACTAAGAGTGCTTCCCTTCTATTTGGAAGCGTCTTTTTAGAATACTTTCCCTATTACTCTTTCTGGTAGGAGCAACTTGCTTATCTTTTCTCATTTGTCTCGGTCTTTATGTTGACCGTTCTTGACTCCTACTCAGATTGATATGCCTAGACGATTATGGTATGTCAATTTGTTCGGCACTGTCCTGTTCCTGAGTCTCATAAAGAGATATAGTGCGGTCAATATCTCCCCTACTGGGAAACTCTGTCTCAATAAATACAGCATCTCTTGATTCTATTTCAGTCACTGTTCCATCTTCAATTTCACTTATGAACACATATCCTTTTGAGGGTTCATAGTACCTTATAAAACTACATTTCTTCCCTCTAGGACCCAGTTTTTCATGTCTATTAGAATTGTCATGGATGTATGCCGCCGAGCCCCAAGGTCTAAGGATGTTTAGATCTGGCTGACGTTTAGTCCATAACTCGTAGGGTGTAGAAGCGACTGATTTTGAGGGCACATGATTAAGTATGAAAGTTGCCATTAATAAAGCATCACCCCAATATGAAATTGGAAGATTTGCCTGGGCCATCATAGACCTAACCATGTCCAGAAGAGTTCTGTTTCTTCTTTCGGCAACCCCATTCTGTTGAGGTGTGTCAGGGATAGTTAGTTACCTAGTAATCCCTTTTTCTTCACAGAGCTGTTTGAATTATTCTGAAAGGTATTCACGACCTCGATCAGTGCATAATGCCTTGATTCTATTGTCCATTTGATTCTCTATTTCATTTATATATCGTCTAAAGTACTCTAGTGCCTCGGACTTATGTGAAATCAAATAGATATGACCATATCGTGAAAAATCATCAATAAAGGTAATGAAATACCAAGCTCTGTGTCTTGCCCTCACACTCATTGGACTGTAAATGTCAGAATGGATTAATTGCAATGGGTTTTTGGCTCATATTTCCTTACCGAATGATTTCCTGGTAGCCTTACCAGCTAAATAGCTTTCACATAATGACATATCCATGTTAGGGATCACCCCCAATAAGCCTTCTTTAGCCAGTTTAATCATTCTATTTTGATTAATATGTCCTAGTCTAGCATGCCAAATATTCATATCAGGATTATTCGAAGTAATAGCAAAGCAATCATGAACATTAAAATCATTAGCAAGATCCAAAATAAAGAAGCTTTGAAAATGAAAAGCTAAACCATAAAATATTGAGTTGCTACAAATGTCTGCAACTTTACCATAAAAGTTTACATTAAACCTAAAGTCTAGTAAGCAAATTACAGAAATTAAATTCCGCCGGATGTCAGGAGCATGAAGCACATAATGCAATATCAAGGTTTTTCCACTACGCAAAATAAGTTTGCAAGTGCCAATGCCTCGAACCTCGATCCTTGCATTATTGCCAATGAAAAGCCACTTGCTTTGATATGGCAACCGACGGTATTCCATGAAAGATCCTCGATCTCGACTTACATGGTCTGTAGAGCCTGAGTCAATAATCCAAGAAAAAGAAATAGGTTCTGTCAGAAAAATAGTGCTAGAAACAAATGAGACATGTGAATTCATATAATTCATTGTTACCTTTTCGCTCTTGGCCTGTTTAGAACAGTCACGTGCGAAGTATCCCATTTTCTGGCAGGCAAAGCATTTGACCTTCTTTAGGTCAAGCTTTTTCTTGCCTCCTTTCTTTCCCTTCTTCTTGTATTGTTGCTTGCCCTTCTTGGGTGGAGGACCGCCTTTCTTCCCATTTTTCTGAGACTTTTTGCCCTTTTTGGATTCAGACTTTTATTGGGAAGGACCAGCACCTTCGGTCAAATAGGCTTGTCCAGTGGCTTTATAAGCCTCCAGACGTTCATCCTCTAGCTCCAAATGCTTAGCTACATCATTGAAAGTAATGATATTTTCATTATGGGTTAGATTAACTTTCATGTGCTCCCAACTGGCAGGGAGCGATCTGATGACAGCCTGCACTTGTTGTTCGTTAGATAGATTATGTCTGTCTTCCTTCAGTTCACGGATCATTGTGGACATCTCTTGTAGATGTTGCCTCATAGGATTATTTGATTTTAGCTTATAGGTATCGAATTTAATCGTCAACCTTCTAAACTTAGTCGTGGACACTCCTCCAAACTTATCCTTTAAGGCAATTCACATTGCCTGTGCCATTCTATGTCTCAAACTCACACATTAAGTCATAAGCCATTGCACTCAGTAGGGTAATTCTTGCAATGCTATTCTTCTTTTTCTAAGATAGGTAGGCTTCCTGGTCTCTCCTGTGCTGTGTTTCCAGCCTCAGGCTCTACCATAGCCATTGTCAATGGTTCAATGGCATCCTGTTCTTCTAGAATATATTGGACCTTTCGGTGCCAAATATCCCAGTTGTCCCGGTTGAGTTTTTCCCCTTTGTTCAATTCAGCAATAATGTTCTTTAATGCCATTGTTCAATATCGGTTCTGTGACAAACCTTTACCACATTAATTTATTGAACCATAGAACATTTAAGTGAATTTACATATATATAGCACATGTAAAGTATACAATATCATGTACTTTTATTAATTTTTTATCAGAAAATAATAATATCACTAGACCCATGATCGGGAGAATATATTTGTACCTCCCATCACACAAGCACTAGCAACGCCATCATTTTCTATTAAAATTAATATAAGTACTATTCTCATCAAATATTACTTTTCAGAATACTCATCATCTAAAAAAAAGTTCCCACTTATAAAAAAGTATACATGAATCATAACATAGATAAAGAAAAGAAATGAAACATGTTTCTCTTGCATACAAGGTATGTAATAATGATAAGTCTTTACAAAGAAAGAGTATTAAAGCATGTCTTTAACAAAGTAAAGCAATGGAAATCAAAGTACAAGCACATTATCATTCGATATGAGTTTTACAATATTCTAGCATTGCTTTTCTTAGCTTCTTAAGCTCACGAGGTGGCTTTTTAAGGTTAGATACAAATTCTATTCTTCTAAGCCAATTTTTCTTGCTAATGCGTCCTAGTTTGAGCTTGCCTCTAACTCTTGTAGCTCTTATAAATTCCATTATGACTTTCAAGTAGAATTCGGTATGCTTCTTATCTGTCATGCCTTCAATGTATTTACCAATTAAGCCATTAATGCCTTTCATGTTTGTTAACATAGCTGTATCTCTTTTAGCTATGTCCATGGCCAAAATAGGGGTAAGAGATTGATTCACTTCTTCTCCATCCTCAACTTGAGGTTCACCGTTAAGAGTAGGCACCATGTTGGAGTTTAAATCTGAAGACATCATTAAAGGCTGTAGAGGAAGTGGTTCGATGGGGAATAATATTTTCGAGTACGGTCCAGAATCATCTCTTTTTTCTGGTTCCTCTTGTGGAACTTCCTCCATCAACTTCTTTGGGTCTTCTTCAGAAAGATTATCAAGATCTTGCTCTAGATTCTCCTCAGGTTCCCTTTCGGGATCCTCTTGAAGGTTTTTCTCTAGGTTATTGAACTTATCCAAAAATGAGATGTCATCATTTAAAGTATATCCCAGAGATTCAGTGCTAGATGAAGTCATTTTCACCTAAATAATAACACATATTAATTATCATAATTTTCTAAAATTTTTAAACACTAAAAAATGCCAGAAAATACACTGAATATTCATAAATAGGTCCAGAATTGCCTCCCAAATTAGGCACATTATATGTCAAAATAAATATCTTGATTTTAGGGATTTTCAGGAATAAACCGCACCTCAATCAGAGGTCTCACGCTCCCTCACACGCCCCAAGAAGGAAAAATTCAGAAAAAATAAAAAAAATTGAACAAAGCCCACTCTCGGCTGCTGGCGCGTGTACTGCATGCTCCAGTCTGTCACTGCCACGTGTCGCCACCAGAATTTCCCCAAATAATTTTTTTAAATTAAAAAAATGATTTTTTTAATTAAAAAATTATTTTTTTAATTAAAAAAACTTTTTTTTTGCTGGGCCTCTTACAGCCCAAACTGTTTTTTTTGTGATTGGGCTGGACGCAGCCCAGTCCGCCGTGAACATTGCCCCCATGATTTTTTATATAAGAGGTAAAATGGCGTCATTTTAGGGGATGAATAGTGTCATCCCCTACCTCCAGGCGGGTCTGCACAGACCCGACTGGAAAACGGGTCGGGTCCGACGACCCGACTCATTTTTCATTCATAACTTCTCCTTCCAACGTTCGATTTTGACATTCTTGGTGTCCTTTTCTTTGTTTTTTTGTTCTACGCAATGGGATCATTTTTAAGGCCTAAAACCTCTGTTTTCTAATGACCCAATTTAAAAAACAAAAAATTTCAATTCGGTTTACGTTGAAAATGCTTCTCTTTATTGTTTAAATGCATGCTCTATGCATATTATCACTAAACAAACATTTTAAGACATATATATGCAAAGGTACAGTGCATAACTAGAAAAAAAATAAAAATATAGAGAAGCATACGGAAGCGAATAACTATGCTCTGATGCCACTGAAGGTTTTGGGCGTACCTGGAATCCTTTGCTTGACTCACTAGATACCCACACGTAATCGGAGCACTCTGTATGGACTCTGGTTCATTTTCACAACAAATGCACCAGAAGGATAAAGAAGCAGAGCGTCAGAAACAGAGGAGAAGGGAAAAATGTTTTATGCAACAACTGACTCTCTCTTCTGTCAGTGTATCAATATATATAGCTTGTGGGGAGGGGAGTTAGATAACCGTATCTAACTCCCTCATTTTCAAATTCAAATGTTCCCTCCCCTGCTTCTCATGGTTGGGTTTGATCCACCATGGGTGGATCGCCCATTTCCTTACATTGAGAATGTACATGACCATGCATTAGACATGATGAATACGTATCCAGGAACTGCTGACAGTTCTAAGCTGGAATAACAAGAACTGGAAGAAGTACTTGACATGTACCAGAATTTTCAGTTACGGAGAATATATGCAATATTGATCATCAGGCTAAATTTGATTGGCCTAAACGTCCATTGGATGCAATCTCCTAAGTAGTCGTTAATTTGGATTCAAAAATGCAAAAAGTACTAAGCAGCTCAGTGAGACTTGGATTTAACGAGTCAGAGAACGCTTCAGTAGATGGCAATGGAATGAAGCATTCACACTACAGTTTTGGAAATCTTTGTTCGATGTGGAATCAGCAGCAAATTATTAATGAAGTAGTTGATTCCCCTATCTAATGTCTCTGACACGTTTTCGCATTAGGAAAATGACACTCAATGAATTGTCAAGGAAATAAGAGGGTGATAGAGTGGACACCATGAAATCTTCATGTCCTAATTATGTCAGGATTGTCAGCAAAATGGTAGGGATTTATATATCAGTTTGGATGCAGAGTTGTTTAAGAAAGCACACTAATAATTTGGAAGTTTTTCCTGTTGGTGTTGGCTTTATGGGCTACATGGGAAACAAGGTATGCATTAATCAAACTTGCACTAGAGTATGACTAATTTGAATTCCCCAGGGAAATGTAGAAAGACAAAAAAAAAGAGTTTTGGGATGTTTCGGGACAAACAAGTATTAAATGCATTTCAAGTCAAGTGTGAATAACAATGTTATATGTATTAAATGAAACCACCAATAAAATTTAGTGCCTTAGAACTGCTGATTCTGAACTGGGTTGGTGTGATAAGAAGTTAAATTATGAATGGTGCAGGGCTCTGTTTCATTTATTTTGTCTCTCTATCAGTCACGTGTAATGGCAAACACGATGGAATATATATTATTGAGTAATGGAGCTTAATACAATCGCAGAAAGATGAAGAAACTAAAATTAAGAACAATCTAGAGGAAATATAAGTACATCAAGAGAGAGAGATTTCTATAAAACACTTCACACACTCCAGAGTAATTCTCGGGTCCTTATAAGTTGATGGGCCCATCATTTTCTAACTCCCTCAACTTCTACATTTTGCGCCTGTTCCTCATACTATTTCTTATGGTGGGGCCCTCTATGTTTGTAATGGAGAATAACCCATTTGACTCATTTTCTTCTCTGTGTACGTGGTCAATATCAATATGCATGACAATATCCCCTTCTTTAATTGGGACCTTATCCTTAAGGGCCAGTCCAGGGAAACGACGTCATAAATCATGCTCACTCTCCCAGGTAGTATCAGGTGAGCAGTCCTACTGCACCTAATAATGATGCTCCCAGGTTGTTTGGTGGACATAAACAAGTCGTGATGCTAGTATCGCTATTGGGTGGCACAGGGGCCCTTCAGGAACAGACGTGAGCGGCATAGGGAAATAGGTGCCACGGTGCTCGTCTCCATATAAGCGTTGGAGCTCTGATACATGAAAGACAGGGTGAATCTTGGCAGTGTCAGGCAATTGAAGGTGGTATGCGACTAAACCTACTCTTTCGAGGATGTCAAAGGGACCAAAATACTGTAGAGCTAGTTTCTGGTATTTGCATAGTTGCATAGAGTGTTGTTGGTAAGGCTGTAAGCGAATTAGGACTTGGTCCCCAACTTGGAACTCTAAATCCCTCTGTTGCTTATTGGCGAAGTGCATCATTCTATGCTATGCCCGACTGATATGGATCTTTAAAGTATGCAAAACTTCATCTCGTTCCATAAGCTGGTTGTGTATGTCGAAGGGGGTGTCTTCTTTAGATGAGTGTTTGGCCAGTGGTGGTAGGTCTCTACCATACATAACCTTAAAGGGGGTGAAACCGGTAGAGGAGTGATAGGTTTTATGAAGTCTGGTAATGCAAGAATCGATGCCTCCATCAATGCTTGTTTAAGTCAATTGAATGTGTCTTGTGCTTTCGATGTCCATTCGAACGAATCCTTCTTCAAGAGGTCGGTCAAAGGACTTGCAATCTGAGCATATCGACAAATGAAGCGCTGGTAATATCCGCTGAGACCAAGGAAACCCTTGAGTTGAGTCATGTTTCTAGGGATTGGCCAGTCCTGTACTGCTCGAATCTTGTCTTAGTCTATCTCTATTCCCTGGGCTAAGATTACATGGCCTAAGTAATCAATTTTGGTCAGCCCAAATGCATACTTAGTTATCTTGGCGTACAATTGGTGTCGAGATAGCATCCCTAACACATTCGCAATATGACGCAAAGGGGTATCCCAATCTGAGCTGTAAATCAAAATATCATCAAAGAATATTAGGACAAAACGATGGATTAAGGGTCAGAAGATGGAGTTCATGAGTGCTTGGAATGTTGCCGATGCATTTGTCAATCCAAAGGGCATCACTATCCATTCATATAACCCTTGGTGTATCCGAAAAGTTGTCTTCTCCCAGTCTCCTTCCCACATTAAGATTTGATGTAAACTGAGCGGAGATCTAGCTTTGAAAAATACATGGCTCCATGTAGTTCATCGATGAGCTCATCAACAGTGGGCATTGGAAAGGCATCTTTGATAGTGATGGCGTTAAGGGCACAGTAGTCAACATAAAACCACCATGTTCCGTCTTTCTTCTTGACTAAGATGATCGGTGCTGAGAATAGATTGTTGCTGGGTTTTATGAGGCCTCCTTCTAAGAGCTTAGAAACAATCCTCTCGATCTTTGTTTTTTGACTAGCTGGGTATCTGTAAGGGCAAACCTTCACTGGATTGGTATTAGCCAAGAGCTCGATACTGTGTTCTTGGCTCCTTCTAGGAGGTAGTATGTGTGGCATAGTAAACACTGACTTATACTATTCCAAAATGCTCCTCAAGTCTAATGATGTGTCTAGTGGTAATTCTAAATTGCCCTCTTGTTCTTCCAGAGTCTCAATCACATAATATTTGACTATGGCGTCGGTCTGTGCTAGCCGCATCAAGCTGTGGTGTTGGGTCATGGTCGTTGTTGACCCTCGCTGTCCCTGAAAGCTAATGAACGTGTCTCCTGACAAGAATCTCACTAGTGACATGCTGTAGTCGGCGATGTGTGGTCCTAAAGTCTCCAACCAAGTAGCCTCGATTACCATATCAACACCAGCCACCGGCAGTACAAACATGGTGACTGATATAGTGTACCTGCTGATCTGTATCAGCACGTCGACAACTTTCTCATTGCTGCTCAATACCTTTCATGTACCTCCCAATACTCGCACTGTTGGAGTGTACTCTATTGGTAGTCCAATATGTTTGACCAGCCTTAGGTATAGGAAATTGTTGGAGCTCCCTCTGTCCAAAAGAATCTGCACCTTGGTTCCTTGTATCATCCCTTCAAAATGTATAGTGGCTGCCCCGTGTGTCCCCCTTAACACATGTAGGGACAAATGATGTAGTGTAGCTTTAGTGTCGGCATCTTCCTTCTCTTCCTCCACCCCCTTGTTTTCTTCCTCGTACTGTAAGAGCATCAGTTGTTTGTTTGGGCACCGATGAGTTGGAGAAAACTTAGCATCGCAGGTGTAACACGACCCTTTCTCCCTCCGAATTTGCATTTCAGCAGCGGTCATTCGTTTAATAGATGGCATGGTTGGTGTAGGCAATATTGGGGGAGGTTGGTTTTATCGCCACCAGAAGTTGTAGGGGTGGTATTGGTATTTGGGTTGTTGTATGAGATGATAGCTCAGTTTGGGTTCAAGATTGGTGTGGTGTAACGGTGTTTTAGTGAGGGTTCTATCTTTTGGGTGTTGGTGGTGGTTGGGATGATCGAAGAGTCGAGCAAGTGTCATAGCGTTTATCACGGTGGTGGGCTGGTGAACTAGTACGTCACATTTTAGTTCAGGTTTGAGACCTCCTAGATAATAATCCAATAGGGCACTCTCTGGTAACTCCTTTGCTCTATTTGCCAATGATAGGAACTTGGTGTTATAGTCATCTAATGCTCCTCTTGCTGTACTTTACATCAATTTAAATAACTGTGAGCGGGCACAATCGAACTGGGATGGTATGTATCGTAGTTCCACAGTTTTGGTCAAGGTTTGCCAAGTGGGTATACGTCCAGCTTTCTCAAGCATATGAAACCAAGGGAGCGTTTCTCCGTCAAAGTGTACCAATGCAATGACAAGCTTCTGAGCATCTGGAATCTCGTAATATTTGAAATACTGGTCAGCCTTAAAGATCCACTCTAATGCTTCACTACCATCAAACTGAGGGAAGTCCAATTTGATAGTCTTAAAACCATGAAAGTAGGGATTGTTGTGGGGCTGAAACTTAGATGACGATGTCATGGGGTCATCTTTGGTTTGTTCAAGTTTGATGTGAAGTGAATCCACCAACTTCATGAGGTTTTTGAGCACTTCACTGAGTTGGTCAACTTGCTGAAAACGTTTATTAGCATACTCCATAAATTCACTCACCTTTTTAATCTCTGCTTGAATCTCCTCCATGCGTGTGTTGTCTGCTATTGTCCCAGGTTTAGTTATCTCTCAATGAAAGCACCAATTGTAATGGCAAACACGGCGGAATATATATTACTGAGTAATGGAGCCTAATACAATCGTAGAAAGATGAAGAAAACTGAAATTAGAAACAGTCCAGAGGAAAGATAAGTACATCAAGAGAGAGAGATATTCTATAAAACACCTCACCCTCCAAAGTAATTCTTGGATCCTTATAAGTTGATAGGGCCATCATTTTCTAACTCCCTCAACTTTCACATTTTGCGCCTATTCCTTGTACTCTTTCTTATGGTGGGCTCCTCTATGTTTGTAGTGGAGAATAACCCATTTGACTCATTCTCTTCTCTATGTACGTGGTCACTATCATTATGCATGCATCACGACTGTGTTTTGTTTGCTCCCACCTGACCTTTGGGCAGAAGGATGGGGCTAACACAAGCAAAGCTCTGATGTTCATGAAATTCTAAGACTTACCCGTTTCCCATCTGTCTTAGATAACGATCAACCACAAACAATCCATCTCACGAGTAAGCATTTCATTTTTTAATCGTTTTCCTTCAAATTATGAATTCATGGCATAGCAATAATGGAGAGTCACACTAGACAAGATGTGTTTTATTTGGATGTCTTAGCACGAGGTAAGGTGGTTGACTAATTTACAATAAAATTCCTAATATTCCTACACCCCACCCAAAAAAACCCCACACAAGAAAAAACCAAAGAAAAGAAAAGAATCCCCCATATAACAACATATATAATAAAATATACAATTAGTTACAATATTCACAAATTCCTAATATTCCGATAAAAGGCTACTCTTTTTTCCATAAAATTCTACTCTCATCTCTACTCCGCGGAGGAAAAGCTTGCCCAATCTCTTCTCTCATAGGCAGCAACAAGCCCAAGGGGCTCTAATTTTTAAAAAAGACAATTAAAAGACAAATGTTTTCTGAGGGAGGAACGAAATTTCTCTCCAAATCAACCTCTTCAAATATCGAGTCCCTAATATGCTGATTTACCAGGCCAGAACTAGCCTGTTATGCTGATTTCAATATATAACATTTTCTATTCTATAACTGCTTTTTTTATGTGCCAATTAGGCGATTCTACTAATATGTATCATATTTTCTGAAGGTTAGAAGTTATGGTAAAGAATTTTTCGAATTTCTTATTTGCTTGGTCTATCTGCAGCTAAGCAAAGAACTGCGAAGGGGGGATGTATTCGATGGATGGTAAGAGGGATTGATAAACTTCCCTCCCACTTATGAATATGAGATTAGTTCTGATAAATATGTTGGTGAGAACCTAAAAGGGAAGAAGAGATCCCCAGCTTGGTATGAGCAATACTAGACTCTCATTAACCCTTTTTTCCCCCAGCTTTCATATGGGAAAAGTAATTGTAGATAGCATAGCACAGGTGTGATCATATATCGTGGCGAGTTAGAGGAATACGGCAACTTTCATACCAGCGTGCAGAAATAAATCTTGGACCATCGACCAGTTAGTTCTTTCTTCGCCGTTGAAGTTGAAGTATTTGACCATCACAAGCTCCAGAGAGCTTTGAATTTCACTAGTGCAGTGCTATACCCAGGAGTCTTCCTTGATGAAGTTGGGGATTTGTGATATACTAAACAAGCATATATGCTTCGAAATACAGATTCACACCAAACAGATTTCCAGTGCGAACATCTGAGAAATCCTTCTCTATGAAGACCACTAATCAGATAAATTTAGACAAGCGGGTGATTTGTCTTTGGTGAAGGCGGGGAGTGCCATGTACGAAATAATTCCGATCAAGTCGCTTAATGACAGAGCAATAACAAGGATGCCATTGTAGGCTTCTTTTTTTTACTTGGGCTGTTTGTCTCAATTCTTGTAAAGCACCCCGTACTTTCAGCAAAATCTTGACACCATAGCCCATATTAAATTAATGTACCATTTCCTTTTTGTATGGGAATTATTCCCATGTTCATCTCTGTTATGCTTTGATGCGCCTTCAGGGCAGATTTTGCACATCAATGCTCTCTTGATGTTTGCAGTTAACTTCTTGTAATTCACACATTTAAGATAATTAATTTAAACAGCATACTTAGTCAAGGCAAGCAAACTCCTTGAAAGGCAGGTTTTGGTATTATCGTTTTTTAAGGAATCACCTATTTTCTTGATACCTTAAAGGTGTTACCATCATTGCCATTTCTAAAAAAATTCTATGGAATTTATTGATGGACCAAACATAGTCCCTTTATCTTGTAATGTCAATGAAATAAAAATAAATAATCAACTGAAGTTCACTGCCTGAAAATAACTTTTGACGAATAATAATTAGACAATTTCCGAAGATCAATCTAGGTATGGAACTGGTCCAACCGGATAAGCACGTTCCCTACCCTCAAACTGATTCGGATTGATATGCGCCTTTGTCTGAACCAGAAAGGTGTCACGTTTCACCTTCTGGTTATTCGAAGGCGGTGACTGCACATGGAAATACAAATTCATTCCTCATGCATTCAGATAATAAATCATGCCAAAGAATGCAACTTTCGATTGGACATATAACTTGTTCTATTTTTTGTAATCTTTTCTGTGTACTCTATTTTTTCTTGATTGGTTGAGTAGAATGTTAAAGGCTGCTTGAGGGACTACTGTGGAGAGTAAGCAGAGCCCCTTCAAAAGGCCTTCAAGGGTCCGAACAACCAAAACGCATTACTCGGACCGCGGTTCATGTGTGCCTCCTAACTAAGCCACGAATGAAATCTCAATAAAATTCATGTGGCTACTCAAAGAGGCAGCAAAATCCGCCATGCCTATCAATACTATAACTGAACAAAACTACAAGAGGATAGGAAATCCATATTAATCCATTCAACAGGACACATCTTAGCAGAAAAGAGGAATCAGAACACTAACCAACGGAAATTCAAGCATACGAATATTTAAAAAAAGAAAAAGAGATAAAAAGAAATTATCAATCTAAGCAGCAATCAGCGAAACGAAACAATGATGGCTAGTTAATCTACAAATCTAAAATATGGGAGAACACTTCCGAAGAAAATATTGAGCTCAGAGCTTCTTAGAAGGAAGGTGCGCCATCAGCGACGAGATCTCGTCCGATCCGCCTCCGGCACGATTGTTTCATCATAGACTCAAATGTTTCTCATCTGTTTTGAATCAATCCTCCGGATTAAGCGAAAATAATCTCACCAAAATCACAACCAAGCACAAAACAACTAAAAAGTGTCATCGTTAGAGGGGCCTTTCGTTACCAGCGATTACGAAGAAATCGGCAGTGTTCCCGGCTATTTATACATGCAGATTAGGGTTATTCACCAGAAAATTTAGGGTTGTCAAAAACAACATTGGCATACGGGCCACATAAAAGGCCTGACCCAAAAGTCCAAAACACTCCTGAGGTCTACCCTTACACCCAATTATTCTCAATAAGTGATTTTTCCATAAGCACTTACTAATGTCTCGCATGCATACATTAGTAAATTAGACTTGAACGACGAGTATACCAATAATTGTAGTAATAAACTTTGAGTGAAATATCCAAAAAAAAATCAATTCACTTATAAATACTTAAAAAAAAAGATAATAAAAGACCTTTTAAGACAAAAGATAAAATTATCCTTTAGTTATTTATATCTTCTGCAATGAAATTTGTAATTTCAGTAATAGTTTTGACAACTTCAGTTAAAATATTTATAATTCTAAAATTGTAACTAATTATTTTCAGATTTGTAACTCCTACAATGTGATTTGTAATTTCAGTAATAGTTTTCATAACTCTCCCTAAAGACATTTACAAATATGAAATTGGAACAAATTACTTTTGTATTTGTAACTCCTACAATGATATTTTATTATCTTTTTGTTATTTTGGGTTTGCAACTCTCCCAAAATCAATTTGTTCTAATTTTATATTTGTAAATGTCTTAGGGAGAGTTGTGAAAACTATTACTAAAGTTATAAATCCCATTACAGGAGTTACATACCCGAAAATAATTAGTTACAATTTCATAGTTATAAATGTTTTAGCTAAAGTTGTTAAAATTATTACTAAAGTTGCAAATGTCATTAGTGAAGTTGAAAACCCGAAAGCAATTAGTTCTAATTTTAAAATTATAAATGTTTTAGGGAGAGTTGTCAAAAATATTATTAAAGTTACAAATCTCATTGTAGAAGTTACAGATGACTAAAGAGCAATTTTATTTTTTGTCCCAAATTTATAAAGGACAAATTAGATAAGAGACTTCATTTATCTTTTTTAAAATTCATAGGCTATTTTTGTCGGTTTGAATTTCAAAAAGTCTTTAATGTATTTTTCCCTAAATACTTTTTATAAAAAATAAATATGAAATATGGTCAACTAAAATTACTCTCCATCAAGAAATCAATTATAAAACGTGTTTGTCCAATCCCAATTAAATAAGCAATTATTTTCTTTTCTTTTTCTTTTTCAGGTTATAATGGCTTAGACAGTATTTGACATGTCATGTGCAAATCAAAACCATGAAAAAAAGCATAATTTTACAATATATTAAAAATCAAATGTAAATGAAGGACAATATAGTAGTTGACTTGGTCAACTATACGGCCATGCAAAAAAAGACTTTCATACACTTCATGAGCTTGATCAATAGCCAACTTCTTATCAATGACATTCACACAATCTGCAACCAATATTTTGCAAGTAATCTTTAGAAACTCATGACCTCTGGATGGTAGAAAACTTGAAAATATTGTCTCTTTATATTTACAATTAATTTGTAAGAATTTACAATTTAATTAATCTATCAAAATCATAGGTTATATGTTCAATTAAGTGGAAAGACCGGGCTTGTAAAAGAATAATGTGATGTAATTAAAGACGTATTATTTTAATTGGTTTACGCTAGTCCAGGAATTTTTAAATGCTTAGTCAAAACTTTTGGCAAAAATTCAAATCATAGTTTCAAAAATACTTTTAATCTAATTTTTTGTTATATATTTATCTAAAATTATTTTTAAAAATTTAATCCAAACACTCTCTAAAACAATGTTTGATATACGGAAAAAATAATTTTTTTTAAAAAAAAGAGAAATATGTATAAAAAGAAAATAAATTAAATTATATAAAACTCCCTTCAACTTTTAGATAGTTACATATAACCTCCATAATATTTTAAAATTTAAATTTAACCTCCCCAATCTTCTATCTTTTTATCATTGACCTTTACTGTTAACTTATTGTTATCTTTTTAATAGAAATTATCATCTCAAATTAATAGAAGACATGTCACATCCTACATGACATCCAACATGGTATCATATATATAAATATATATATATATATATATATATATTTATTTGTACATTTTTTTTTGGAAAGATATTAAGTTCATCCACTATTTAAAAATAGGACGAAGTCTCTCATCCTCCTAGGTAATACTAATATCGAGTATGACGAGTTTTCTATTACCCTCATGCTTAAACCTAAGCACTATGAGCTAGAATATTTTCATAAACGCTGTGACTGGAACCACAACAAAGTGGTACTCCTCAAAGATCAAACAAACTCTAAATAGTTACATGTCTCCCCTTCACCAATTGAACTCGCATATGATGGGTTGTATCATATATAAATTAATAATTTTATAGTAATCAAATCATTTTTATATAAGGTTTAAAATGTCATTTACCATTAAAAAAAAACCCTCTATTCCATTGCGTTGTGACTCCTTGTCGTCTGCAATGCACCCATTCGCCATTTACCTTTGATAGAACATTCTTGAGTTGTTTTGTACACCTGTAATGGAGAAAGTTGTCTCAAACTGGTGTGTGTAGTGTGCGAACGAGAGACAAAACCAAGAAATCCCCATGTTCCTATAGGTGAAAGCATCCCAGTGATCGATTTTAGCCAAATAAAGAAAGGCGATCGAACCCATACCATTCAAATAAGCATCAAGGCCTTTCAAGAATTTTTTGATTCTTCCAACTTGCTTTTTTCCGATTCGATGGAAGAATAACAAGATGTTTTCAAAACTGGATCAATTATATACTGTTGCAATAACATTTAATGATGGAAATTAGTATGAAGAACAATCATGGGGTTATGGAGAATCTTCTGATAAAGGAAAACATGAGTGTGTGAAAGGAGTTCTTCCAATTCACGACGGAGGCTAAACAACAATTGTATACAAAGGGTTTTTGGAACAAAGGATTACAGGCTCTGCATAGGGTTCTTGTAAAAATTGAAAGGTGAATGGTTGAGTGTTGTAGATGGGAAGGAGACGCAAGTCAATGAAAATTAGGGTTTTTCAATTATAAAATAACATTTTAACCCTTATATAAAAATAATTTGATTACTATAAAATTGTTATCCTATATATGATACCATATAGAATGCCACATAGGATATGGGGTATCTTCTATGAATCTAAATTGATAATTCTTCTATTAATCTAAATTGATAATTTCTATTAAAAAGATAATAGTAAATTTACGGCAGGAGATTAATGATAAAAATAAAATAGAAGATCGAGGAGATTAAATTTAAATTTTAAATTATTAGGGAGGTTATATGTAACTGTCTCAAATAAAGAAGAGTTTTGTATAATTTAGTCAAAAATATATAATAGGTGTATTTTCTATTTCTTTTATAAAATATATTTTTCTGTGCACTATATATTGCATAAATCTTTCATAAACATGAGAGGTTTCCTTCCGCTCAAAAATCAGTGAGAACATCGTATCTCCTGATTAATTATTCAGTCAAATATTAAAATGGATGAGTTCCCTATATTATTTTTCAGTGTTTTTCTTTAAAAGGAGACTTTTCTTCTACTTCTCTAAAAATGGTAAAATTAGAGGGAAGTCCCCATAAAAAAAATTTAATAATACTAATGACGTGATAAATTTTTATAACCTAGTACTTTGTAAATTTTATATACTGATACACTAATTTAAAACTTCTTTAATTTACATGAAAAAAAGGTCAATAGGGACTTTTTCCAATTTTTTCAAAAATAATTATGATATTTAATTTTCGACTGGTTATAAAATATATTATTCTAGTATTTAATATATGACATAATTAATGAGTTAATTTTTATCTTAAATATAAAATATATTTCTTATATTTATAATTTTTTTTCTAAATTACCTATATTGATACCCCTTCAATAATAATTAAATAAAATATGAGGTGAGAGAATTATAAAAGATAGTTATGATTTTAAAATATATATATATATATATATTATATTATTTAATTTTTTAATCTAATTAAATTAATTAAATAAATTTTATATTAAAGATTTAGGTTGTCATTAATTATGTCGCATCTTCCTCCCAGAAGATTGAAAGTATATCATTTCACACTTGATGGCTCGTGTTTCAGCCACATTGATAGGGTGTACATAGGTAAGACTGGGCAATGCAACCTCCCTGTTCAGTGCCCAGGCTAAAAAAAAAAGTATGAGTTGCATTTTGTAACTCGATGCTCAGCCCTGCCCTAATTATTTCTGGCTAGACATGGGTGGACTTACATGGGCAAATCGTGATACCCTGCTCATGTTGTGAAAAAAATCAGCAATCATGAATTTATAAAATAATATTATATTTATATCTTCAAGAGTTAAATAATATCCATAATCCACTAAGAATAAGGTAATAAAAATATAGTAATTAAAGTCTTGAAATCTATTATATATATATATATATAAATAAAGATTGAAATATGTAAGGGGTTAGATATCTGTAGTGTTATTACAATACCAATAATCTAATACTTGGCAAGTAAAATATCAGAACAACTTTGATATCTACGTAAATATAAGAGTTATGTTCAATACTCTAAAAATGAATAAAAAGAATTGTCAGTTAAGTGTAGAGTTATAAATATAATAAATTAAGAAAATAAATAAGATTCTAAAAAAATAAAATAATATATATATGATCAAGTCAAATAGGCAAGATAACATATCTTGTCTAGTACCCTACTTGACACTTAATTGGACCCAACTCTATTTAAATATATTTTAGGTAACTTATTTTGGGCTAGGTTGAATAATTTTTTTCAACACTCAGACGGATAGATCAAGCTATAGACATTATGCACACAGCTGTAGATAATACTCGAGCGTAAGTAAAGAGTATGCGCATTGTGGCCACACAAAGAAACATGTGAACTCATGTCTTTATTTTGTCTCCCACAGTCAATTTGGATTTATTTGGCCAACAAAAAATGAAAATCAAATTGGCTCTAACTTATTAATGGACGGCGCTCAACTACGTTCCACAGTTATTGGTACCCCTCTCAACGTAATTGCATTTTCCCCCATGCATGTACAACTGGCTCCAAATTTAAGACCTGACATGGCTATTTTTTTAAGACGACTTCCCTACTAATTACATCTCTCGCATTTGAGATACGTCAGTGGCCTTGTGTTTCGTTCTGAACCCCCAAAAGAATGTTTTTTGCCGGGCCGTCGATGAGGACCGTCGAGCACGCAAAGAGAAGCGAACTATTGTCCCCCAATGGTTCTGTGACCCTCGTAAGTTTGCTTTTGTTTATTATTTGTGTTGATGAATTTTGACGTGATGCTCTGTTTGCTTTGGGTGTTGTCTGCCTTGTCATGATGATGATGTGAAAAGTATAAAAATTGAACTTCGAACAGTGATTTCTCGCTTTTGTAACTAATCGGCGGAGGCAAGAGCCTCACCTGATTGAAGAAGATATAAATATAAATGTAATTGTTTTCCTGAACGAGCAAAAAGGCCTATGATTAGCATGGTGCTTTGTGTTTTTGTTTGTACTAGTAATTGGTCCAGAAATGACACAGTCTACTTTGTGCAGCCTTAATCATAACATCTTTTGACCATATGGCTAGAAGCCTTTAACTTGCGCTTCGGCGATCGTGGGAAATTCAGAGAAAAACGAAATAAGTATAAATTTCAACTATTCGATATCTTTCAATCAATTAATTGTTGGGATATGTTAAAAGAAAAAAAAGGAAAAATGTGTAAAAAGGAAAAAAAAAATGAAAAATGAGTAGTACAAATCTGATATGTTAAGGGGCTAGTGATGTTAACTAACATTTAAATGTAACTATTGATACCTAAGCTTTGGGATACTTTTGCATATTTAAGAAAAAAAATACAGCAGTCATATAAAATACGTATGACGTATTTGAGACGTGTTTAAGCATATTTGACAAGAATCTAAGAAGCGTGAATACTAAAGATTTGGTTGTTTCAAACAGTTAATGCACTGAGTCTCATTATTTGACACATATCCAACATGGATTGAGCTCCAATCAGAAAATCTTGGTACTTCATAGGCCCCAAAGCTACATCTGGCTTTATATTAAATTACTGTCTCATACTGTTAGATGGGATCATCGAACCATGGAATAGAGCAGTCACTGAATAGAACATTTGGGCACCTATTTTTGTAGTGCGGCCTTCAGTAACTATATTCAGTGTTCAATATATATTTCTGCAGTATCTAACACAGATTCTTTCTCTTTGTTGGAGCTGCAGTCTAAAAATCATGCTGTGGGCAGACAGGGGCAAATTCAGATGTACATAGGAAAACTAAGATTGTATGTACCATAGGTTCTTCTACGTGCTCACGTGAAATGATTTGGAAACTAGCTGAGGCAGGAATGAATGTGGCACGTTTAAATATGTCACATGGACGCCTTGCATCACACAAGGAAACCATCGATTTTGTAAAAGAATACAATGCCCAATTCAAAGACAAGGCTATAGCTATATGCTTGACACCAAGGTAATCTTTTCTCCTATCTATATTTCCTCTCTCTCCATCTAGTTTCATTTATGTTGCATTTCAACCATTGAAATAGCCCAAAATGTTTGAAATTTATGAACTACAGTTTTTTCTCATTATCTTATCATCATGTGAAGATAATTATTTCTGATACTTTGAATCAAGAAGCAGTAGCTGTACACTAGGTTATACTTGTGCACATGCACATAGATGGTAAATGTTCACTCGTGTAATATGGTAAATACATACTCGTGCTGATCACCATAACAATAAATAAATAAATGTTTATGCTTCAATACTTGAGATCTGCCTGCATTGCCTTTGCTTCCCTTTCTCCGGTCATACTGCTTATATCTTTATAAACACCAAAATAATAAATAAATAAAGCATAAATTCCTTTGTTTTCATATCTAGTCATGCTTTTTAATACCTTGTGTGTTAGTTTTGATTTTGGCAAATGCATGCCCGGATTTTCTTTACAGGGTCCTGAAGTTAGAAGTGGGGATGTGCCTCAACCAATTTTACTTAAAGAGGGACAGCGATTTAATTTCACCGTTAGAGGAGGGATCAGCACAGAAGACACAGTCGGCGTAAATTATGATGATTTTGTTAATGATGTGGAAGACACTACTGGTTGATGGTAAATAATATTTATGAATGCTTTTTGCACGCGTTGAAGACTTGAAATGGACCGTCTACTGCGTATGGAAAATGTCACGTTTTAAACCTGGAACAAAATATACAAGGTTTTTTCTAGTTTATAAATTACTGAATATTGGATTGTTGCTGCTGATTCTAAGTTTTATATCTGAGTAGGTGGGATTTTGTCATCTACTATATCAGATGATTCCTGTTTTAGTAATATGTTTTGATGATTTGAATCTTCCAGTAACAACAATGTATTAAATGTTGCATAAGCTGAGTTTGATTATTCATAAATAAAAGTTGAGCCACATCTGGTATGTTTTTTACAGGTGGAATGATGTCTCTTGTTGTTATGTCAAAGACAAAGGACTTGGTTAAATGTGAAGTGATTGATGGCGGAGACTGAAATCTCGCCGTCATTTAAATGTCCGGGGAAAAAGTGCAACACTTCTTTCCGTAGCTCGTATTATTCTGTTTTCTTTGTTAATGGCACGCCATGCCCTTTGTTGGCGTTTTCATCATATAAATAGGCATTTGACATTTATATTCCCCTCTTTCCTTTATGCATCAATTTCACAGACAAGGACTGGGAAGATATCAAATTTGGGGTGGATAATGAAGTAGATTTCTATGCTGTCTCATTTGTGAAGGATGCTAGAGTGGTTCATGAATTAAAAGACTACCTCAAAAGTATTTTTCTAGATATCTAATCACCTTTCTGAGTTTATTCTCTGTGAGTGTTAAATATCTTCCTTCTTTCTTCATAATAGGATTATTATAAACCTCTTTTATAGGTCGCAACGCTGATATACATGTGATTGTAAAAATTGAAACCGCAGAAGCTATACCAAATCTTCAATCAATACTTTCAGCTTCGGATGCGGTTAGTTTTCAACTCTTCAGATTCTCTATTTGTGGATACTATATATTTCTTCAACGCCTGTCATATTTGATATTTTTTGCAAGATTTTTAGCTTAAGTTCTTTAAAAAGTGGTGGTTTTCTTGCGC
The DNA here is from genome assembly GCA_037074615.1 of Leucaena leucocephala. Classification (NCBI taxonomy): domain Eukaryota; kingdom Viridiplantae; phylum Streptophyta; class Magnoliopsida; order Fabales; family Fabaceae; genus Leucaena; species Leucaena leucocephala. The sequence goes on along the minus strand of CM073567.1, from coordinate 2,235,978 downwards.
TTATTTGTTTCTGTTCTGCTTGTTGTCAGTTTTTTTTTTTGTTTCTTTAAAGGGTGAACTGTAGTGGCTTTCTTGTTTTATATTTATGGTTAACTTACCTATGAAGAAGGACAATGGCGTGCTTCACATGCATCCTCCTTAAGTCCCAATCTCAAAGAATTGCTCACTTCACTCTTTAATAGACATCTTAACAGTTAAAATATATAATTGTTTTCCATATGCATAATAAAAAATTGCATTGTTCATATCAACTGAGCTCTTGTGAAAACTAATTTAGTTTAGTCTTCAATTTATGCCTAGTTTCTCTTTAATGGTCTGAAGTCAGAACTGTATTCTGGAGCAAATATATCAAATGCGATCTTATGAACAAAATATCATGACCTTTATCTACCATGTAGATGATAGAGTACTACAACCTATATACACTAGAGGGAATAAGAAAGAGTGGAAAAAAGTTAACACCAGGAACACAAGGTCAACAACTAGCAGTTAGCAGCAGCAAATTAATATTAAACCAACTGTTAGAAAGCATTATAGCATTAGAGCAGCAGTTATTTAGCATTTTAGCATAACCTCGGGCGTTCTCCATCTTTACAGCATACACGCACCACTTTCTAGGCCAGTAATCAGTTATCATTTTCTTTTAAACGTGTGTAGGAAACTAGGTACAGATTGTCTTGAATTTCTTTGAACTTGTATTTGGAGATACTCCTGGCTTTATTAGTAAAGTGAGTTGAGAGTTGAGATTCTTGCTCATTTTCCTAGTAAAGATTTTCTCCTTTTCTTCCTATTTCACCGTAAATGTTCTTTTACTTTGTAGGCCATGGTTGCTCGTGGGGACCTTGGAGCTGAGCTTCCAATAGAGGAAGTTCCTTTACTGCAGGTAATGTGTTGCTTACAGAAACATCTTATAGATGCCATGAAGGACTTTGTCAGATGACTTAGATTGTTTAGGGTTTCAAGTAAGCAATGTGAAATGTAGAACTTATGTAACATTTAATGTAAACTGCATACTTGGAATCTGAGGTGAGGGATATGTGCTGCATTCTTATCTTAAGCTTGTTTCTGTTCATTGTTTTAACATGGTTTTCATATCAAAAGTGCATAATGTGAACTTCTGTTTCTACATTTGTGGCCTTAAATTATTTTGGAAATAATATATTTCTCTTGTAAGTGATATTTTGAGAGTGAAACTGTGTTTAATTTATTGTTCTATCTTATACATAACCTTTTTGAATCAAACAGGACGACATCATAAAAAGATGTCACAGTATGCAAAAACCAGTGATTGTTGCAACTAACATGCTTGAAAGCATGATCGATCATGCTACACCATCAAGGGCAGAAGTCTCAGACATTGCAATTGCTGTCAGACAAGGTGCTGACGCAATCATGCTTTCGGGGGAAACCGCACATGGAAAGTAAGTTTGATATATTAAATTTTCCCCTTAAGACGTAGTTTTTCTTAAGGGGGAAAAGCAACGATTTTTTCTACACAAATTTAAATTATTATTGACATTCTACATATGATGTAGTTAAAGAAATACCTATAGATCCACTTTTCATTGAAAATGTGTTCATGCTTTGAAATTCCATATCTGGCTTTGGCTGACACGCTTGTTTGATTGTGCTGTGCCTAATTATAATGGACTTTGCATTCAACTTATTTCCTTTAAATATTTGTAATATATTGTATATTTGAATGGTTACAAATTTCCCCAGATATCCATTGAAAGCCGTTAATGTAATGCATGCCGTGGCATCCACAATTGAGTCAAGCATTCGGAGTAGCGTTGATCCTCCTAATCAGTTTTTTTCCTATCAGGTAAGTGCTTAATTCAGGAAGAAATCATCTTTCCTTGTACCTTAAGCAAGGTTCATTTTTTCAAGTGTTTATATTTTGACAGAGCCGTATGGGGAAAATTTTCGCTTTTCATGCGACGACTATGTCTGCCACCCTTAATACTCCTATAATGGTTTTCACTCAAACAGGATCTATGGCCGTTCTCTTGAACCATATAGGCCTTGCTGCACCATCTTTGCATTCACCAATGAGTAAGTGTAGTAGCTTTAAGGGCCTTTCCTCTTTATTTTGAGTGATTTTGGCTTCTCAGCTTTTAATTAATATGATTTCATCTCTTACAGCGAAAAGATTAAGCAGAGGCTGGCACTTTACCGCAGAGTTATGCCGATATACATGGAATTTTCAGACGATGCAGAAGAGGCCTTCTCTCGAGCCCTTAAGTTGCTATTGGGGAGTGTTAGTATAAGTCTCCATGATTGGCATAAATCTGCTTTCCCTTAATGGATTCTTCTTATATAGTGCATGTTAATTTTTATGATTCAGAATAAGGGGAATTTAGGGAAGGGACATGTTACACTTGTCCAAAGTGGGACACAAGAAATCTGGCGTGATGAATACACTCACCAGATACAAGTTCGTAAAACTTCATGAATGAAAATCATCTGTGAAGATAATTGAATATTTTTCTATTCATTTGTGGGTTAGATTGTCTTCCCCAATTGTCCGGAATATGTTTATTAGGTTACTGGTTATTACAACATAGTTAAGGATTATTGAAGCAAGTACAAAAACTGAATGCTTCAGGAATTGTCTGAATCCAAATGATCCAATCAATTGATTTTGGGATTGCCGTCCCCTGCTTAAGTTCTCTGACTATTAACATTTTTTTATATGGTTATTTGAATATGTCACAATCGAGTATTACTCGAACTTGAAAGCCGAAATACTTTGAATTAAGACCAACGCTTGTTGGTTGTTTGTTAACATATTTGAATTAGAATATACAATACTTTATAATCTCAAAAGTTTTGCTGAATTGACACATGGAAATTACAGTCACAAATTTAACTCTATGGCTCAAAGACAAAAAGGGAACCTTCAAAGTATCTCCACGATTGTTGTGTCAGGTTCATCATTCTCCTCTTCAGATTTGCCTTGCAAATGTATATAACTGTACCACTTTGCACAAGCAATATAAACGACCAAGTCTAAGGTTGTCAAAACAGCTAAAAGGAAGTAAAACCTATCTAGATGACCTTTGTTTAGATTCCCAGGAATCCATCCAAGCTTGTGATTTTCAGATGTTATGCTCATAACTATGCTGACAATTAAATTGCTCACATAGTTCCCAAGTGACATTGATGTCATGCACAGTGCGCTCCCAAAGCTCTTCAATCCATCTGGGGTTTGAGCATTGAAGAATTCCAATTGCCCCACATACATGAAAACCTCGGAAGCTCCAATCATTACATACTGAGGAACTTGCCAGAAGATACTCAATGAGCTTGTGGATCCTTCTTCTGCATACTTCAGCCTATAATGTTCTACCATGCCAGCTGAAACCATTGCCATTATTGCTATAACAAGGCCGATTCCCATTCTCTGGAGCTCGGAAAGTCCCTTGGGACGGAATCGTTTGAGTGTCCTGACAAGGGGATCAATGACTCGTCTGTAGAGGAAGATGACGGAGGCGACGCTGAGGATATCAAAGCTGGACATGCTTGCTGGTGGTATTCTGAAATTGGATATGGTGGTTTTCATGGCAGCGCCTTGCTCGACGAAGAGGGAAGCCATTTGTGTGAAAACTACTGAGTACATTATGGTGCAAAGCCATATTGGAATTAGTCTTAGTACGCATTTCACTTCTTCTACTTGTATAATGTGGCAAACACGCCAGCGGTTGTAAGAGCCTCCATTAATGATCTTGTCTTCTAGATCTCTTGATGATACAAATGCTGCCTTATCCAAGCATCTACAAGACATGATGGCAAAATTCCTTAAAATCAAACCGTTAACCTTCAAGCCTACGCCTTTAGGCTATGTTTACAAATCCATTGAAAATAAGCTTTTGCTACTTTGGTGTGTTTTTGACAAATACCAATGTGTTTTGTGGTTTTGACAAATACCTGAGTTTCAAAACACACTTATTTAGGACATGTTTAGGACACCTTTGATATCTTCAAAGGTAAGTTTTGAAATCAAATAGTTTGGACCAAAATATATGTTAGGAATGATTTTTGGAAAAAGAGTTTATGAACCAAGGTTAAAGGTAAAGTAAGTTTCTCATACTTTCAGTTTTTTTTATACTTAGAATCTTTTAAAACTGAGTTTTTAATATATCATTTAAATTAACTTTTATCAAACTGATTTTTTTATCATATTATATTAATTGACTTTTACATTAACTTCAATTTATAAATGTTAGTTAGGATCAAAATCATTTTTGCAAATAAAGCTTTAATATTTCCATCGTAGTAATTCATATTATATCTAAGTGGAAGTAGAATTTTTCCATAATTTTAAACCAGTACTTACCTGAAGCCATGGGTCTGCAGAATCTCTTCGTTGCCATTTTGATTAGAATACTTCTTGTCCAAGCCATACAAACCCTCCCCATTGGGCGGTACTTTAACTCTGCACTTGAGTGATGCAGCAACAAGAACTTGACAGAATCTGGAGAAAGGATTCCCTCTGAGTTGGAAGTTCCTGTACCTCGGAGTCCCAACGAGAAACAACACTAGAGCGGCAAAAGCAGCAGCAGTAGAAACCCCGAATCCGACATCCCACAAACCTCCATCCTCAAAGTATCCGAGGACTGTGTTTGAAATCAGAGAACCTAGGTTCAATGCCAGATAGAAGTAACTGAAGAAAGCTACCTTTGAATTTCTCTCTTTAGGGTACCCTCCATCGAACTGATCAGCCCCAAATGTTGCTATATTTGGTTGATACCCTCCATATCCTAGAGCGATCAGATAGATTGAGATATAGAACATGGCAATCTCGATCCTTGAAGGTTCCCAACATTGAATTGATTCTTTCCCACAACCTTTTGGTCTGATCAAGAACAGGTACGATGACACCGACAAGGATCCCAAACCCTGTCGTCGCAAGTTATATATATAAAGACTTCGAATTTCTGGATAAATGAACGAAATGACTGGTGGTTTACTTACCATGACGAAGATGACTTGAAAAACAGCACAGGTTTTATATCTTCCCCAGTAAGAATCACTGAGAAATGCACCAACGAGAGAGAAGAGGTAAACAGTTCCGGTCCACCTGCTTACGTTGTTTGCAGCATCAGAATTGGTTTGGTCCAACTGTCTTGTCAGGAACAGTACGAGGTTCACTCCAATCCCAAAGAAAGCTAGCGTTGCCAGACCTTGATTCACTATTTTATATCACCCAGCAAAATACAGAAACAAGCAGTGTCAGTGTCTTCTTCTTTGTTTTTCTAAATCTAGGTTGTATTTGGCACAGTGAACAAAGGCGACAAATTCGGTTCATCGTCATGAAAACACAAGAAACCACGGGAAAAAAAAAATCAATCAAATGCTTGGCTAAAAGAGAAGGAGGTTGTGTTAGTCTTCAACAACTATGTAAAACCCTGTCAATTTTTTTTACCAACTTAGAGTTGTTATAGAGAAATAAAGCCCTGCTACGTTATTTTAGGTTTCGATTTCTAGATGAGATAGATATAATCATGAATCCTGAAACTAAAAACTTGATAACTTAATTTAATAAATAGTATATATAAAAAAGATAGTCAAAATTTTTTTGGTAAACAATATCATTTAGTAGAATAAAATTTATCATTATTATTGTTTGAAAAAAATTAGTAGATTAAAAAAACTAAATAAATTAAATAATTATGATCAAATTAAAACCCTTAAAATGAATTCATTTTATATATTCTTTAATCTATCTAAATTAATCAACTAACTATTATATTATCTATAATTAATCAATTCATTTGATTTTATTAATTTACTCAAATTAGTAAACTAATTTTTATACTCTTCATATCCTTAATGTATTATATAATTTGGAAGTTTACTTTACCACTAAATATAAGACCTATTTTATATATTTATCAATTTTTTTAAATTATTTCTATTGATACTCTCTCAATAATAATCAAGTAACAGTAAGTGGGAGAGAGTTAAAAAAATAATTAAAATATTTTAAAAAAATATATTATATTAATTCACTTCTTTATTGTTGTTCATCTCGTCACTTGAGCACGTGAGCTGTTTCTTCTTTTGGCAGGCACATGCAGGTAGGCATCTTACCTTGTAGTTGGTGCGTCGTGACGATCTTGTTTCCCTGAAACTCTCTTTTAGGTGTATGCATGTGTGTGTGTGTGTGTGTGTGTGTGTGCACATATGATATAGATAGCAGCAAGCATGTATCGTTTATCAACCTGAGAGATAATCATGATCAGCTCCTTTTCTAAGCGGCGGTCGAGAAAAAAAATACAATAATTCTCTAGTATCTGCTTATCATGCATCGATCTAAGCTTCTGACACGTGGCAACGGCCCACTTACATCAAGTCCCTGTCCTGACTACGTGTCATGCTCTTATTTCTTTCAGATGCATGCAAGTTGCTTCCTTATTACTCCCTTCCCAATTCCCACAGTTTCTGCCACCCTGTCATTTAATTTGGAACTGGTTCCAGCGATTCAGTCACAGCCAAAAGCTACATCAATATATATATATATATATATATATATATATATAACAACAAGCGTTATTTTAGGAGATAGATTATATATCATTATGTTCTATCAATAATAACAAGGGACTCTATAATATTGTTTAATCTACTCTCATCGCTTCTAAATTCCAATGGTCTTCCTTGTACATATCCAAATTACCTTATATTCTGCCATTTTCTCCTCGTTCCGCGGCACGCCAACTTTTCCTTTTATAACTCTTATCTTTTTCTATATGAACATTCATCAATATATATATATAATTAATTAAAGCTCGGTGGAAGATTTTTTCTAAGCAAATAAACATACAGGTAGAGAGAGAAAAAGAGGTGAGATGAAGCCTTACTCTCTCTACTGATATTCGAGGTTTATTTAGAGAGAGAAATCAAGTCGCTTAAACTTGTTGATCTCTCTAGAAACAATTGGTCGGTATTTTCTGTACCAAAACTTGACATACACGACACTTCCTTTAAGTTGTCGTTTTTATCAGATGACCAAAGCGCTTCTTCATTTGAAGATCACAACAAAAGAAGATAGCTGCTGGTTCCTCTTATTACTCCTGAATCCTCTGATAAGCTATCTATGTATAACACGTTTCCGCTGAACAGTAACAAGACTCCTCAAACTTTCTTCACACGACTGCAGAAACATGCACCCTCCAAATCTACAGTAAGATACTCATATGATACATGCGAATTCATAGAAGCATTGAGACTGAGATCGATATATATGCATACATACATATATATATATATATATATATATCCAAGTCCAAGGAATTCTACAAGTCACTGGAAAGTGAAAATGATCTGATCTCCCTGGGGACAGAAAATGGATTCCAAGTCTTCCATTATCGAGATATATATAATCACATGAATTCTGAATGAAGAGAGTGATGGAGGACCAGATCGTTGAAGAAAACATAAGCAATTAATTAAGATGAATTTTGTTTCGAGAAGATGGAGCTTACAGAGTATGATAATTCCAGCAATCCATGTTCCAGATTTATCCCTCACAGCTCGTCGACCTCTCCAATCAACACTTCCATCATCAGTGAACGCTTCTGCTTCTTCTTCTTCTTCTTCAAACTTGCTCTGCATATTATATTCAGCACGTATATATATATATATATATATATATATATCATCACGAGCTTCTAATTAATGAACCAGATATATATATATGATGGGTGTGCATGGTGATCAAATCGAACAGAGAAATACTTCTTATGAAGGAAATAATTAATGAGAAAAAAGAACCAATCTTGATGATAAATAAGGAAGATAACTAACCTGAAAGCAGGCCATTGTTAAATGTTGATACCAAAGAGCATGTGGGACTGAATAAATAGAGCACGCACCGAAGGGTGGCATGCACGTGAACGGTGCAGATTTCAGTGTAAGACGCAATCACATAAAAAGCCCCATTATTTAATTATTATTGTTATTGTCGACACACACACACACGTGTTATTTATTATTAGTATTTCTTTGGACTGAAATATGCGGCAGGTCTATGGTTTTTCTTAAACCCACTTAAATAGTAATATTTTTAATTCGAGAATTAATAATAAATTTATGGATTATACTTATATCAAGTTTTTTAATTCATTTTCTCAAGTTCTCTGATTATACTTGATCAAGTGTATTATTTTCTTCATGTTTATTTAAATTAAATTAAAATATTAAAAATAATAGGACACATAACAAAACGAGATTGAAGAACTTAATCAAATTGATGCAAGTAATTTGACGTAAGTTTTCTCCTAAAGTTATCCCTCCATTTGCAATGCTAACATTTAGATACATTTATGTATATCAAGTTGGTATTTTTGAAATTTAAATATTTAATTTAAATCTCAACAATTTAACATTAAATCCCCTCTCTCTTTTCTTTTAACAACGTACGCCATACAAAATAAGAGAGGTCAGCTAAGGATTACAAGGAGAATTAATTAAATGTATATGATTAAGGACAACCACAAGGCCTAAAGATATATAGTTGTTGTAAATAAGGGTGTAATTATTTCCTTAGGCTATGTTTAGATGAAGAGAAAAGTAAGGAGAGTAATAATTTTTTCCCCCTAAAATAATAAAAATTATTATTTTTGAGAGTTTTTCCTCCTAATTTTTTCCCCATCTTTTTTTAGTACAAAAATTTTTAAAAAGGGTTATGCTCACCCACGATCTAAATGTAGGATGAAGTCTCCATTCCTCTTAGGCGATACCAATGTTAGGCAGGGTGAGCCGTTTATTACCCTCAAGTGTAAACCTAAGCACCCAGGAGTTAGGATGCCTCCCCAAATGCCGCGATTGAAACTACAATAAAATATTATTCCCCAGTGATCAAACACACTCCAAATAGTCGCATGCCTCACCCCCTTCATCAGTTGAATCCATGGACGATAGGTAATTTTTTCCCCATCGGTTAATCCAGTTACGGTTGTATGGGTCTCCGAAGGGCTATTCCAATCACCGGTTTTATGAGTTAGAATGTTAAACCTATCAAATTATAAAGGGAGATTTTGGTCAAATCGTCTTTAATATTAAGCTCATTACCAATGTCAAATATCTAACAAGTTTATTGCTTATTAAATACTTTATTCAGATGATAATCCTTGAACTGAATGAATTATAGCACGCATTCATCCCCCATTTCTTGCTTCCACAATGAAAAGAACCATCTACGTATAACAACAGCCATATTTCATGTTTTTTTAATACACGGTTAATCAGTTATCGTTGATCATTTGAGCCGCCTTAATAGTTGGAACTAACAATAACTAAGAATATAATTAAATATAGTTTAAGATTCCAACCTTTCACATATTCTTATTAATCATCTTAAGTAAATATAATTAAGACATAGCATCCCGATCCTTGTGGGATTGTCCCCAAAACGTGAAATCGTTCATTACATGTTTTGAATTACTTGAAAGCATTTTTTTATTTTCTTGAGCAAATATGATAATGTGAGGAGGAAAACATAGGAATGGCCACAATTAGGTTCCAAAAGTTCCATTTCATTATATTCAAGTCTCAAAAAATTTATTGAAAGATGAGTTACAAATACTCTGTCACGACCCAAAATTTGGACCGTGACCGGCACAGAATATGAATAGTTTCATATTCCAAAAGCCTAAAATCTCAAATACAACATTTAAAGTTTCCATAACATTTTTCAAAATAAACACAACTTTTCTAAGGTCTATGTGGAGCATTTACCTTTTTATCAAAATAACACAAGTACTTAATAAAGATTAAAATCAATCTTGTTCAAAAACAACGCTTCAGATCTGCGACGAGGCTCTTCACTGCTCAGCGAGAGGATTAGGGTCACCTGCACTACCTGAGGCCAAGTAATCTACTCGTGAATAACGTCCCAAGAAAAAACATGATTTAAAAGATTTCAGAAATAAACAATGCATAAACAAGTTTCAAACATCTCGTATTTCAATGCAAACTTTTCTGTAACCATTTTCTTTCAGGAAAAAAAACAATTTGAAATAACCATTTCAAATCAGTAATCCTTTCAAGACCATAATCTTTCTGTAAACATTATTATTTCAGAGATTCAATTTGAAATAACTATTTCAAATCAATCGTGTAAAACAATCTTTTCAAAAACTATAATATTTCCATAGGACTTCAACAGAACGAAAGCAGACGTGGACACACAGTCCACGAGGGTAACTAACCAATCTGGCAGCTCGAAGCTGCTAACTGTCAGTGGCTCAAGGCCACTAACCTTCGCGAGTACGAAACCCACGGTGAAATCTGGTAGCTTAGCCACTACCCTTCGTGAGTACGAAACCCACGGTGAAATCTGGTAGCTCAACCACTACCCTTCGCGAGTACGAAACCCACGGTGAAATCTGGTAGCTCAACCACTACCCTTCGCGAGTACGAAACCCACGGTGAAATCCATCGAGCTCAGGTAACCAAGGTGCACCAAGGACTAACAATACTGCTATTAGTAACCAGCATTCTGTATTCCATCCTTTCTAAAACCTTTCCATCATGCATGGAGTTTATTTTACATATAATAATATCAACCGTTTCAATGCCATAACCATTGGTAAAAATCACTTTGAATTTCAAAAACCCCATCATGTATATTAAAATCAAGTTACTATAAAATCATATGAAATTCACATAAGAATATATTTCATGAATAACATCAGTTCAATGCAACTTTTGCCAAACTCTTTTCAAAAAGCTTATTCATCCATTTTCATACATAATCATAATTCTTTTATAAACCAATCGAAAGAAAATTATTTCTAACGATTTAAACCATACTTTCATAAAATTTGCTTTTCATAATTCATATTTGAAATTTAACATTTGAAATGACAATGCATTTGAAAATGTAAATTTTTGGGAACGTTATTCACTCACTTGACACGCGCCAAAACCTTTATCCTTTTAGCCAATCACTTTCAATTATAATCCAATCTCAATTCCCTGATATCCCGAAACAATATATTAACACTCTATTTAAAACTTTAACAAAAGTAATCATCTTAGTCTGATATTTCATTTCATTACTTGCCATCAACCATTCAATCAAAGATTCAATACATAGGCTTCTAACCAACAACCAATGCTCCCTTCCTCTATAACCCATCATAAAGGCAAACGCTTATTCATTTATAAATCTTAAACATGTCTTTAGCACATATTTATGACTTCCACAATTCATTTATATATATGTATGTTTTTAATACCCCACTTGAGCTACATTAACTATACATTACCTTAAGGCCTTTATGCTTGTTTTAATTATACAAGACTATACTAGCATAACATAAGCTTCCAAAACAATTTAACCCAAGAAGAATGCCAAAACAACAAATTCTTCATTCCCATAAAACCAGGTACAGTGAACACAATAATCCCCTCAAACAATATACACATCCTACATATGTATTCCTTGACCATTTGAAAACCTTACTTGACAAGTTCTTAAAACTATGGGTCTTTGCTTTCTATCTCAAATCGAATTTCCATCCACCAAAAATTTTGTAACTACAATATATACACTAAAACAGTCAATGCTTTGCACCTTTAGCATCAATATTACAGCTCAACATATCATTCTAGCAACTCTCCATATACTCAAACACATCTACTCCAATCACATACAGCAAGCCACTCTTCTCTCTTTTCTTTCTTTTCTCAACTAAATCAAAAAGCTACCATATGACACTGACAAAACAACAGTCAACAATGTCCTAATCTCTCCTTAATCTTATATCTTCCTAATTTCCAATTCAGCTATGTATATACATACATAGGCCATGAAACTCCCCCCAAACAGCACACCACATAAACTTCAAGACAGTAGCAGAATCTTCTGAGTACTAATTCATGCCATCATATAAGTATACACACAGCAAGATATATATATATATATATATATATTATTCCCAATCAATCCAACACAACTCACTTATGACATGCTTCTGTCTCCTCTTTCATTGCCCACATTATAACATATATTGATATATATATATATATATATATATATTCTTACACAGTGCACACATACGTAATATATACATATCATTTAAGGCAGCAGAAATGTTTATCCTCAATAGCCCATTTTTATTCACCCAAGGCACCCAAAACCTGATAGCAACAGTATACATACAACAGTAGCCATATCCACACAACATCCTAGCCATTCATGCACCCCTTCTTCTCCTCTGTTCCACTCACATACACAAACAGAGAACAACATATGCGGATATATATACACTATCCAGAATCCTTTCCTCGCGGCTTCAAACACACCCATTCAACCGAAAGACTCACACCCCGAAGCCTTCACAGCACTGAACAGAAAGTACATCACCAATGTGCTCGGTAAGGTCACAATTCAATCATGAAGAAGAATCATCACAATGGCCCACACCCTAGAATTTCTAAACACCCAGAACAGAGCAATCTTTCACAATGTTCACACACACGTTCTTCATAGCAACAGAATTTCCCTGACCCTATAAACTAACACAGACCACAGGAAACAGAGCACTGGCATCGAGGAAGCTTACCTCTCATATTCAATTGGCAACGCTCAGCAATTACTCTAGCAGCTCCTTCCACAGTGACGGTGATAGGAAGAGGGAAACTGAGCTAATATACTTGCTACAGTAACAGCATACTTGACAGCGATGGCGGCAATGATAGAGCTCGACGACAATACCACAATTGGCTAAGAGACTGCCGAAGATGTGATTTCGTGACACCCAGAGACCATTCCCTCTTCACCAGCGACTTCTTTCTGCAATTTCCCCCTCGCTTGCTTCATTTATCGATCGCCCAGAGTTGAGTGTGAGGTGACAGCTCCAGCGATAAAAATATGACCAGACCGTCTGACAAAAGCGACGCTTGGCTACACGGCAACGCTGGCGTGAGAATCCCTTATGCCGCTGATCTCCCACCGACTCTCATCTTCTGCTACGCTGCTAAAGGTTCAGAGGAAGTGAAGAGCAATGTACGGGTTTTGCAGAGAAAAAAAAGGAACGAGGGCAACTCAATAATTTCATGCACCAGAGGAAAATAAAAACTTCCATTTTTGCAGGCACATGGGCTCGAACACAAGACCACTGATTTCCATCCTCTGTCCCTGACCACTCTGCTACCCATCGCTATTGAAATTTTCTACCATGAATATATATTTATGCCTTACTAACTTATTTTAAAAGCGAATAAATAAAAAAAAATCCACAGCCATAACATACTCAATTTCATTATTTTTATTATAAGGGGCCATCTAAAAGGATTATTTAGTCCTTAATATAAATTATGTGGAGAGTTATTAATATTTATTTATTAAATTTAACTCAGTAATTTTTTCTCTATCTTTTAAAACTTTATTAATAGAGGTAAATAAAAAAATATATATTTATTTAAAATAAATTTAATGAGTTAATTATTATCCTTTTATTTGTGTAAATTAGTTAAAAATACTTTCTAATAGGAATTACCAATACACATGGTTATAAATATGAGACTGTCAATTGTAAATTTGTAAGTGTCTAAATTATATATTTACAATTAATATTTCAACAAAAATTTTTAATATCTAAATTTTAGGATCTAAATATTTCTCTCATAGAGCTATTGAGTAATTAAGATTGTTACGTATCCTAATCCACAGCTTGTCACGTGTGTGCTTACCAGTCTTGTAGCTTATGTCAAATTGTGCAACATGTAGTTATGATCATGACTTGACCTGCTTTATTATGATCTAACATTCTAGTCATGGAAATTGTCTTCATATGATGTCCCTTTTTGATTGACTTGATATTTACTACGTCATTATTGTTCAACATTAGTAATTACTCCTGTTCTCTTGGTTTTTAATATAAAAATTATTTAATTATTTAATTAAATTAAATTAATTAATTATAATTAATATAAGAGTTAGTTGATTAATTTAGATAAATTAAAAATATATAATACAAATTTTTTTAAAGAATTTAATTTAATTATAATTAATTAAATTATTTATATTATTTAATTCACTTAAAAAGTATTAACTATTTCTTATATTAAAAATTAAATTTAAAATGATGGAGGAGGGTTTTTAAGGGTGTAAAGGTGAGCACGTAGGGAGTAATATGAACCATGAAATTGAAGAGAAATTATGAGGCAATAATGAAGGGAATAGGTTGTCTTTTGGAAGACACAAATTAATCATGTATGTATGTGGTCTTTGATATTTATTTATCATTCTCTGAATATTTATTATTGAATTCAACCTTTCATGAATAAACGAGCCATAAAGGAAGGCTCTAACTAGTCTCCAAGGTATTTTTAATAATTGTCAACATTTGCTGCTTTTTGAAAATCGACAATGAAATTAAATTCACTCCACTAATTCCAATCAAAACTCTTCTCTTCTTCTTCTCTCTTACCTCTTTCCCCTTTCCTCCCTACTAATATTTAAATTTAATTTTTCCCATACTTTTATACAAATAATCAAATTACATAAATTAAAAACTAATTAAAATTTATTAAAGACAATAAATATATAAATAAATATAGAGAGAGAATTAATGAGCAAATAGATTAAAGACAATAAATTTACTTTCTCCCATACTTTTAATAAGATACAAATAATTAAATTATATAAATTAAAAAACTAATTAAAATGTATTAAAGAAAATAAATATGTAAAAAATGTAACTTATTTTACATAAACACCTATAGAGAGAGAGAGAGAGAGAATGAGCAAATAGTTTATTAATGTAATGAGACTAACCAATAATTAATGAAAACCAAATATAGAAAATGATACTACAAATTTCAAACAGATTATAAATATGAATACACTGTACCTAAAAAAGTTCTCTTATAATGGGGTGAGTGAAGTATTAATTTATTGAATTTTAAAATCTCAATAATATTTGTATAAATTAAATACTACTATTACACATCATATGACACAATTTGCAGATGAAAGGAAAAGGAGAGGGAGCATGTTCAAGAACAAATATTTAACAGAAACCCTATATATGATGATCTCATATCAATGAGTTATTTATTTATTTGTTTATAAAATATTTTTTTTAAAAAAGTCTCCTACATCAAATACTTCTCTCGTTATCTGAACTTTTTTTTTTTTAATTTTTAATCTAATCCCTCAATGTGCATACTTCTCTTCCCATCTTCCCCATCCTTCCTGATTGTTCTTCTCCCCAAGCGTTATCTGGAAAACAACACAGTATAGAATCATACCAGAAGAAGATGTCTCGACAAATCCATGAATCCGTAAATTCTAACAGAACTTTTTATAGATGAAATTTCCAAAAAAAAAATCAAACTGTAATATGTAAAAAACAAAAAAGGAAACAAACCTAAGAAATGAGTCTGTGAGAGGAGTTGCATTGATCAGAGTTTGGCTCCATATATAATTTGTACATTATACATTTATTAATATTACAACACAATCAGACAAAAGGCAAAACCATTTTTTGCTGAGAGACTTTATTTGGTTGTTTTGATATATTGTGTGATTTTACAGTGTGTTTGTTTTTCCATTTTAAATGAAATTTTGTCAAAAACTCTAATTTATTGCTTCTCACAAATATTGCCTCAAAATTCTCGAAAAGCATATTTGCTTCGAGACTTTTATAGAAAACAACAACAACAACAATAAAAACTTAAGTTGGGCTATCTGGATAAGAATAAAAACAATCAACTTTGAAGTTTTGGTCTTTTCAAAATTCCCATAATGTCAAAAGCGCCCTAACTACCCATTGTACATAAGTTTAACTAGTAAAATAGTGAGACATATAATTATTTAGAGTATGCTCAATTTCTAAAGAGTAATATTTTATTGTAATTCTAATCGCAGCGGCTTGAGGAGACATCCTAACTCCTAAATACCTAGGTTTACCCCTGAGGATAATTGACAGCTCACTATACCCAATATTGATATCGTCTGAAAAAAATAGAGATTTCTTTTTACCCTTAGATCGTGGGTAAGTCAAACTCATATTTTAAAACTTTTTGTAACAAAAAACAAAATAAAAGCATCCTAACTTCGTGTCAAGAAAAAAAAATCATCCCGAATTGTTAATTAGTATGATTTATTTTCCTTTAAGATGATTCTATATTTGATAAAATTGATTACAAAGGGGGGGGGCTTGTACTACTTATAACCTATAAATGAATGCTTTATTATAATTATAAATTTTATATTTCATATGAGCTTTTTTTACCTCAATATTTTAGTGCATTATAATTGAGATTTAGTGATTTACCCTATTGTAAATGAGAGTTTTTATTTTAGAAAAACATTTACTCACTTTATTTTCACCTGAGTTTCAGGTACTTGTATAAAGTCTACTTAAGTGCCAACAATGTCATTTCATTTCATATTAGGGAAACTTTCTTGTCCCTATACTATAATATCACAGTACAAGTATTAGTATCGCTAAAACGATGATGTCTTGATCGCGTTAATGATTTGTGCTTTATATAATATTGGTTAAAGATTTGTTGCTTATATACAGAGAGAGATCATAATTATATTTTTAATTCATTTTCTCTATATTTATTCTTTTTTAATATGAAAATTTCAAAGCAAATATAGACAATCAATTCAAAATTATTTATTTTTTTGGATATAAAAGTTTTTATTTTTAATATTTCAAAAATTATACCAATGAAACCATATATAAAGCCCATGAAAGAGATGAAAGAAAAGCTTAAGCTGGCAAAGGTCAAGTTGGGCCCCAAATTCCTCTTTCTTTCCTATTAAAAATATACATTGATTTGATTAGTGAGTGATGCCAACAATAGATACCTAGACTTACTTGAAAAAATGTCCATTGATTTGAATTACCCACCAAGGGCAAATTTGCTCAATGTGCTTATAAAGTTACATTCAATTATTAAGGGGATTAAGTTTAATAAAATAGGTTAATTTTTTATAATATAATAAATTAAAATTTAAATATCTATTAAAATACAGTAGTGTTTTTATTCTCTAATATGAATATATATGTACTTAGAACAAAAAAAGTGTAAATTGATTTGAGAAATATTTAAGAATAAAAAGTTTATCTACATTCTTTATATATTAAATATAAAATAAATGCATCTAGAATTTTGGGGGAAAACAAGCAAAAACTCTCTATAACATTTTAAGGTTAGACTGGCAAAATAAAAATTATAAAAATATAAAAAGTTACTACTTTTTTTATTTTTAATATAGAACTTAATTGGGAAATTAATTTTAATTATAAATATAAAATATTTTTTATATTTATTATTTTTTTTTAAATTACTTCTATAGATTTTTTTTCAATAATAATAAAGTAAAAAAATTTGATGAATTAAGAAAAATAGTTAGAATATTTTAAAAAAATATGCTATATTAATTAACTTAACTAATTTTTTAAGAGTTATATATCACAAAATATTCTGATCTTATTTCTCATATTCGTCTAGTATTCTAATATTATTTGTGGTACAATAATATCCGTAATCTTTTTAATTTAGTACAATTTCACCCATAATCTTTTTAATTTGGTACAATTCTTAGTATTTGAGAAATAAGATTATGTATAAAATTATATCAAATTAAAAAGATTGTGGGTAAAATTATACTAAATTAAAAAAATTATAGATAAAATTGTATCATAAATAAGATTATGATACTTAGCATATATGAAGAATAATATCAAGATATTAAATATTATATAACTTATTTTTTAATTTAATTAAATTAATTAAATATATTATAGAAGAGGAGTAATACAAAATCATTTATATTATTGAAAATTAAAATCCATGGGGAAAAGCATAAAATTTAATTTAAATTCGTCCGACGGCGACACTCCACTTGGTTGTGGAGGCGTTCCGGTTCACACGCCAAATAAATCCATAATGCAATTTATATATAGACTCGGTGGCCATTTGCTATTTTAGTTGACTGCTTCTGCAATTGGCAAGACCTTGCTTATCTTTTTAAAGGTCGTCCAAGATTCCAAGTGGAGGAGTTATTGTTTATTGAGGAGAGCGGTCCAAGAATCGCGTTCTTCAATCTCGCTAGCTGAAGGTACCATTTTCTTTTATTTCCTAATTTTTCTTCTCTAGATTTTCGCACGATCTCTGCTGTTTGTTTTACGCAATTTATCCTGTCAAAGAATATGATTTCAAATTCAGCTTCGTTGAATCTTTCGCACATCGCATCTGACGAAGAAAACGGTGTAGGTTTCTAACTCTTATGTTTTTTTCGCTATCTTCATTTGAGTCCGCGGAGGTTCTGTTTGCTATTTGTTATGAGCAGCATTGAACTGGTTCTAATGCTACGCATCTGGGTTTTCCTAAACCGATTCGGATTTATTAAATCCAATCAAACCATTGCTTCTGGCTGGGCTTTGTTCCATTACACAGGCTCAATTTAGTTCAATGAGGAGGGGTTTTTTAAGGCTTGTTTGGGAGGATGGAGGGGGAAATTTTTAATACCATATTTCTGGAGGGTAAAATCATCCTGATCCATCAATGACATGATAAATTCAAAGAACTATAATGGTAATGTTGTCATATTGAATATATAGCTGCTGGCAAATAGGCAATATATTGGCTTCAGGGATTGCTAGAACTTTCCAGATTTTGTCATGTTGGGGGCTTTGTTTCATGCTATATTTCTCCAAGTTCTCTGGCCTGCTCTGCTTATCCTTCTAATGTTGATTTTGAAGGAACGTTGGTATAAAGTACTCCTTAATATATAATTTATTTAACTAATTTAATTATATTAAAAAGATTAGTTAGTATATCATATTTTTTTTAAATATCATAATAATTTTCATTAACTCTATGTCTCCCCTTTTACTTGATTATTCTTAAAGGAATATCAATATGAGTAATTTAAAAAAAATTAATAATATAAAAAATAAATTATATATTTAGGATTTAAATTAATTCTCTAATTTGATCATATATTAAGAATTGGGAAGTAATAATAGGAAAGGGAATAAGAATGAGAAAACTCTCTCCCATAAACATGGGAAGCTTTCTTCCAATAAAGTGATTTTGCCACTACCAAACATAGTAAAATTACTTTTTCTCATCCTTTCCCTTTCTTCAAATATTTTTTTCCTGAATCTCTCTTGAACATATAAATGCATTTATACACTTATCCAAGACAAAATAGATGCTGTGGATATCTTCAGAGTTGAGTTCTTAAAAACTTGTCATCTAAACACTGGCATGCAAATCAGAAATGGATAATGGTTTAGATATTCAAGGTTAAGAGGTGAAACAAATGCTCATACTACTTTCGGTCTTAATTATAAGAGTCAACTGACTTTTTTAGATAGATTTAGAAAGTTAAATAAATCAGTTAATTGTAATTAATATAAGAGCTAATTAATTAGTTTGGGTAGATTGAAGAATATATAATATGAATTTATCTTAAAGGGTTGAATTTTATCATAATTAATTAATTTATCTAGCTTTTTACATTTATCTAAAAAATTAATTATCTCTTATAATTAGCTCCGGAGGGAGGGAGTACTAAATATCTAATTCTGTGGGAGGTTTCTGAAAAGAAACCAAATTTGGATTGCAGGAGGAATCAGAAAGTTATATGGATAGCACATCACTTAGCAAGAAGTCGTCTTCTGAGTTGGCACGCGAATACCTTATTGCTATCTCTAAGGCTTCCGCTAATACAACTCTGGGTTTGAACTGTATGTGTCAGAGCCAGAAGGCAGATGGAATTGCCGTGTCAAATGATGATGTGGATGACAAGTTTAGGTCTGAATTGATTTCAATTGCGTATACTGAATCGCCTGATGTGAAAATCTGATCAATTTGAATGTGGATCGAAGCTGCAACCCCTAAATTGGCAGTAGAAATGTGTAATTCATTATTCTGTCGCTGCTATGTATTCTTCACCCCCAAGAAATGATACTCTGATCAGTAACGTGTTTTGATTATATTGTTTAATGCTGTGTTAACAGTTTTCGCTAAGTTTAATGTTGATTCACGTGTGGTGATGAGATGCGAAAAAAGATAATTCATGACTCTGTGTGTGTGTGTGTGTGATAATGAGATGAGAGAAAGTTAGTGTTATCTTCCTTGCAGGAACAACTTGAAACAGGCAAACAGCATAACACTCAAAAAATGGAAAATCACGAATTAAGTTTGAGAGGGAATTTAAAATGGTTGCATAACTCAAACTTTATCGACCAGAACTTCTATAAAGAGCTAACGAAGGATAGTTGCATTACTTGTTTAGTTTATATCATTGACTTATTGGGACAACATATAATTCTGGATTTTTTTTAACGAAAGTGTGGGCTAGTCCACTAACTTGACATCATATCCTATGGTGAGCTGGATTGGAAAATTTCAACCCACTTAGAGGCGGGTTGATTCAACTTCCTCACTTGTAGCCCACGACAAATTGATGTTGGATTTAATAGAAGAAATTAGTAGTTTCTCATAGCATGATAAATTAAAGTTCAGATACCCATTATAAGAGGTATCTATATTTAGTGCCTAATTAATAGTATTTTGAATAGAATTGTCTCTAATATGATGATATCTATGCTTAGCTAAAGCTTAAAAACACTTGTGGCCCACAATAAGGTAGCCCACTTTTCCAACTTTTTCTACCAATAAATATTGATCTTAGGGGGGAAAGGCTATAATCGTCTAAATATAAGGTATCATGATTGAGTGCATGTGAATGAAATAGGCAACTTGAAAATTTTACTCTTATTTCAACGAGGCAATACTTAAATCTGACTTAATAGTGTTTAATATTAGATATTTATTAAAAAATATAGATATTACTTGGTGGTGCCACAAACCATATATAAATATTTCTGGCCGAAAAAAGTAAAATGATAAATATTTTCTCTGCGAAATCCCAATTATATATTTACCTTTTCTTTTTCTTCAAGTAATAGTACATGTAGGCAATATGTATGAATGTATTTTAGTGTAATTTTTTTTGTATAATAAAAAATTTAGGTAAGTTTGATACTAGTTTTCCACTAAGGTTAGGGCATAATTTTAGAACTCAAAGAATACTTATAAGGAATATATGAGATTTTCTATCAAATGAACCCTCATAATAATAAAAAAAATTAAACTTATATTATTATAGAATATAAGTATGTTTTTTACCATAGACTTTCCTTGGCTTCCTCGTGCGATTTTAACGTGCAAATATATTAACAATCAATCAATCTACAAAAAGGTCCAATTAATACAACACCCCCTTAAATGGTGCAATGCCGCCCAATACAAGAATAACGTAAACTAATCTTCTAAAATAACAATTAACCACTAATAAATACGTGATTTAAAGCTAATAAAGTTAATTTAGTTAATAAAAAATTAGTTTATAATCCATAAAATTATGAGTTTAAATTCTATTATTGTGAGTTTAAATCCTATTATTTTGAGTTTAAAAATATACTTTAATTTTGGTGAGTCTCCACTATACAATTCTCCTAAACTTTTTTTCTATGAAAGAAAATTCTTTATTTAAGTAGCAAAACATTTTATGGAAGTCCTAATGGAAGATACAACAACTTCCCACTTGGGCAACATAAATAATGAGTTCAAAGAAAAACTTGTCTGACATTATTTAATCTCACAAAACTGTGTCCCACAATAAATTGGTTCACTGAGTTGGTACAATGAGTCAGCACTGCCTCACCATCCAGCGAATACTTGCCAGTTGCCAAAGCAAAAGTCAATTTTATAATATAGAAAGAAGTAGGGGTTACAAAAAAAAAATCATTTCCTCTATAAGAAAATGAGGAACACTTGGGCCTCATTTTGTATATTTAGCCGAATGAAATATGAAAAAAGTTGTCAAGATATCACGAGATTTGGAAGTTTACTGAAACGATTGCTACGAGGGCCTGTGAAAATTTTTAGCTTATAAATATTGATTCAAACAGTTGTATGTGGGAATTTCAGTTCCGAACTTAAATGCCTTATAATTTGCAACAGTTTGAATCGATTTGTAATTTATTTTTCAAAAAAAATTGTTGGGATTTAACTGTTATCAAGTTGATGTTTTGGGACTTATTCTCACTAATCCTAATTCATGCTATGTCTTTGGGCATCTACATGTTATTTTATTTAACTATCATATTCCTCGCGCCCTCACCGAATAATAACACACAGCTCATAGTTAGTCAAACCAAGCTCTACAAAATAAGGGATTAATTAATTAAGAAATAGCTCATGATAGATCTTCTCACTTATAGTTTGTAATTTGACCTTTTCAAGAGAGTGCGCCACCATGCACTCATAAATAAATCACAATTAGGATGTTATAGGTTGAGACCAGGATAACTACTATATATCCTATGTCCCATCTCAAAGATAGGGTAAGACGTATTTTGCTTCCTATATCCGGTTCTGTCTCGTTCTTGTTCCGATTTAGGCTAAAACTGGGACAAGAAATCTTGATTGTATTAAAAAAAATATCTTTTATTTTAATTCTTCTTCCATAGCAAGACGTCACCGATTTTTGGGAAAGGAATAATTGACAAAAGAAGGGTTATTACTGTTAACCTTTCTTCTTCACTGAGAGCTTCACGATTGGAGAGGAAAGTGTCACTGCTCACCCTTATTCTTCATCGACGAGAAGAGGAGTTGGAGACCGCCGTTAATTATCTTCCTTTCTTCTTCTTGGACGGAAGTTGCGAGGAAGGAAGGAACTCTGATTGATTTAGAGCTCTTGGTTATTCTCATTCAGTTCACACTTGCCTCATTCCATCGTCAAGCACAAGCCCAGGTGTGTACGCAGAGAAGTTGCTATAGTGAAGATCGAACGTGCTCATGGCACAAGCAGAGGCCAGAGAAGTTGTGACGGGGAAGATATCGAACGCAAGCATTGGAAATGAAGAGTATTTACAAAATTAAAAAGAAATAAACTTGTCAAAAAATACTCTAGATGGTACGGGATATCCTAAGGGCCATTCTTCTAAGATCCATCTACTTACTCTTGTTCTGACTAGAAGATGTCTTATCCCAATCCTTTTCGAGATGGATCTGTCCCATCCCAAAACTACCGGGATAGTTACAGGACAGTCGGGTCGAGATACTAGTAAATACCCCTAATCACAACAATTAAGCTTCACACACATGTGAATAAAACTATTACTCCTCTTATTTTTAATATGTGACATATTTAATTAGATTAAAAAAATTAGTTAAATTAGTTAATATGATATTTTTTTTTAAATATTGTTACCATATTTCTTAACTCCCTCACTGTAAGGAATTGGAAGACACGCAGCGGAAATTAATTTAAAAATTTTTCCATTCATTGCCAGGATCTACCGTATGTGTTTAAGTCAAGTGGGAAGAAGTATTACCCTTAGTGTGCCTCAGCGACTTCCACAGCTTTCGGTCACGACGTTCACAGCTTCTCTCTGCGGCTCGTGCTCCCTTTCTAATCACAAGAAGTCGACGACTCAGGTCAGCTTCCTCTACTGGTATCCACACGAACAGCGTTCCAACCACGAACGACGTGCTAGCGTCTCTTGTCCCTCCAGGGCTTTCTCAAGAGTTCGTCCTCTCCGTCTCTATTTCGGCAGTTTCTTATCTGCAAACCTTTTGCAGAGTCCCCTTCGGCCTTTCTATGTTCTATATGTTTCTCTTTGCGAAACGCAACTCCTAAAATCAGATATATAGGATGCTATGCGTTTTTCTCTGTCCACCGAATTGGATTTTGGAGTTAATCTTATATTAATTCCAAAATTAATACAATATCATATATTGTATAATTTTATAAGAAACTAATTAAATAAATAATATCAAATACGTCCCACAGATTTAATTACCCATTTATTTAATTTTAAATAAAGATGAGACTGAATTATATTTGATTTATTCTCATAAATTAAATTTGAGATATCCTATCAATTTGAATTTCGAATTTCAAACGTGATAGAGATTTAATTTATCCTTATAAATTAAATCTTATAAATATCTCTTATATGAGATATCCTATCAATTTGAATTTCAAATTTCAAATGTGATAGAGATTTAATTTATCCTTATAAATTAAATCTTATAAATATCTCTTATATGAGATATCCTATCAATTTGAATTTTGAATTTCAAACATGATAGAGATTTAATTTATCCTTATAAATTAAATCTTATAAATATCTCTTATATGAGATATCCTATCAATTTGAATTTCGAATTTCAAACGTGATAGAGATTTAATTTATCCTTATAAATTAAATCTCATATATACATATAATGTATATATACGAATTTATATATATATACGAATATAAATATAAATAAATATATATACATCTATCCTGGATCATTCATTGAATCTGGACATGTCTTAGATTCAATGAATCTGGACATCATAGCTCGTGTTGGGCTATTTTGTGTGCGACCCTGTAGGCCCATATGAAATTGGCAGTGGGCCATTTGTTATACTAGCCCACAAGTCGCAAGCGGTCTCTAGCAAGACATAACGACTACCCAAATCATATGAGGATCGATAAACGATGTAACCTTTTATACAACCATATCATGTCCCTTCTGTCACGCGATATTTTGGTCATGGATGAGGCATGGATAATGTCATCCTCCTATTCCTAACCGTTACTTTCTCGATCCTTGAGTAGTCTGACTATAGAAATAGAACTACCTTTCCATTACAGTATGGCCATACATTTCTCAGACTCACTCATCGAGGGGCCCAGTAATATCTCTCTACGAATGTGAGGGACAAATTCCATCTTGACCATTCACATTCCTCCGCATGAAAAATCACTAAGGCCGAACATAGTCTTTATGATCACTCGGTCAAAAGTAACTTTTGACTAGGTCAAAGCTGAGCGTTTTGTCATGTAGGAATCCATGATGATTTCAGGTCAAAGGGCGTATTGACATAGTTTGTATATGAGAGAAGCTTATGACGTTACCCATGCAGTTCTCTCATAGCGGGTCGGTCCAGCACCTTGTACTCTTACATGTGCTTATGACTTTGATTTATATCTCTATACATCTTCAAAGTCATACTGGTCTTATTTCATATGTGCTCCCGCATAGATGATCGACCAAGGACATTTAGGATAATATCATGAATTATCCAAGGATGATCATCATAGTAAACATGCAAATAATATGATAACTCAATTAATAAATTCATAAATCAATAATGTTCATAAGACAATGATTGGCCCCTAGGGCACGATTTCCAACACTCACTCCCTCTCTTAATTAATAAAAAAATTAATAAATATATAAACTATGTCTTATATTTATGACTAATATCAACTCATAAATTAAGTTATATATTAAAAACTAGAGAAATATTATTGTTAATATAATTATGAATTTATACTACAACTAATATTGTTAGGTTGATTCTATTTTAGTGATAGATACTCTAGACTTAAAAAAAAATATTGTTAGGTTTATTACAACGAATTATAATTTATGTACGATGAGGGGGATTTTATGGTGCACAATAAAAGATTTAATGGAGCATTTCGGTAAGCTAGTATAATATGGTACTCCATGATAAACTTCTGTAGATTTCATACATTATAATTATTAGTAATCATACTTATACATCAATGAATGATATTTTATTAAAGGGTTAAGGTGTAAATCTACTCCATAAAATTATATCCAATATCCGCTAAACACTATAATATTTTCTTGGTTGCAAAACTGCTAATCAACATCCAAAATTGGAGTAAAAATAATACAATCCTTAAAACCACTTAATGTCCATCTATTATGATATAAAAGCCTTCCAATACCCCACAGCAAAAAAAAAAAAAAAAGAATAACTCCCCCACCCTCTCGATTAAGACTTTTATATTGTGATAGATGGACGTTAATGGTTTTAACGGTTATATTATTTTTCTCTAATTTTGGATGTTCATTTGTAGTTTTGTAACCGAAAAAATATTATGGTGTTTGATGCCTATTAAGTATAATTTTATGGGTAGATTTATACCTTAATTCTTTATTAAATATTGTAATCATGGTATAAAAAATTCATTTTTTGTGCTAATATAACACCAAGACTCAATTATTCATGTTATTTAATTATGATTTACATTTTAGAAAATGCCTGATTTAATTTTTTATTAATACCTGATTAATCCTATGGAAAATCCTGATTCACAGTATCTTCAATTTACAGAGACACCAAATTATACTATAAGGATACTAGTTTGAAAATGAACTAGTATATATATATATATATATATATATACACACACACATGAATCTCAAAAGCAACGGAGAGAAGAAAAAAGATAGATTCAGCAGATCGAACGAGTACTGAGAAAATGGGTTCCAAGATAAAAACTGAGATCATCTCAAGAAGATGCATCAAACCAAAGTCCCCCGCACCCTCCCACCTTAAATTCTTCAAACTCTCAATTCTTGATCAGCTTTCCCCTACCATGCCGCCGCCGGTGATTTCTCCACCAAATCCCAACTTCTCCAGACCTCCCTTTCCCAATTGCTCACGCGTTTCTATCCTCTCGCCGGCCGCCTCCTTGACCCATCCACTGTCGACTGCAATGACGAAGGCATGTTTTAAATTGAAGCTCGAACCGCTACCCCTCTCACATTTCCTCAGCAACCCAGATTCTGACACCCTCGACCACTTCCTTCTCTTGTCCGACAAGCAAACCTTTTTATTGTCAAATGGTTCCTTCTTCCTTGTCCAGTTCACATTGTTCGGTTGTGGTGGGACCGCTATAGGCATACCCCTCAGCCTCGAGATCACCGATCTAGCGACCTTCCTCGCAATCCTTAAGACCTGGACCGCCTTTGTCGGGGAGCCAAAGAGCCTTATGTTCCCGACTTGGGCCTCGCCGCTTCCCTTTTACCTCTACGAGAAATCCCAGGGATGTCCAATTTTATAAACATCACCACCGCCAAAAAGTTTACCGGCGATACGTTCATTTTTAGTGCTTCCATGGTAGGAGAACTCAAGCACAAAGTCGAAACCGCTATCAGAAAAGACAAGGATCAATATCATAAGTTTCACCCGTCGCGCGTGGTGCTTGCTTTGATCTGGAGATGCGCCTGTTAGAAAATAAACATCTCAAAAGCACTATAATCAATCCAGATTATATCATACTCAAATATAAACATATATGAGATGCAGCGGAAGAATTAAAGTTACCTCTTGCCATTAACTTGATTGATCTGAGGAGAACTGGAATCAAATGAGATACCTGTCAAAAGAGAACACTGTCAGATAAACAACAGGTTCTTCTAACTGGTGATTAGGCACAGCGATGGCAACTTGTTCTTAGCCGTCACTAGTGGGAAATCTTCAGAAGTGAGCTGAAAATAGGGTTTCACTCTGGACTCAGAAAAGATATCTCACATTTAATGAATTGTTAATTTCTACCATCAGAAAATTAACCTTAAATAAACTGAGTCAATAACCCTCCTTGAATTGGGCCCAATGACTACGGGTCACACTCAGAAATATTTATTAATTATCCTAATTAATATCTAAATAGGTTATAATAATAAATATCTAACATTCTCCCACTTAGCCCGCATACTCAATGTCATCACCCTGTCAAGGTAAACTGATGTCGCGCTACACGAATCAAGGCGATAAGTCCCCTTTTATCGGATATTACCTTCCATGTATTACATGTAGCACCATCACTTAATGGGCATCACAATATACATGAACTCAATGTTCATAGGTTTCTGTCTCAATATTTATCAATTTCAATAACACAAAATGTATACAATCACAAATTGAAATGATAAACCACCAAATATAATTTCATTGCCCATACCTCCACTAATCAAAAGTAGGACGAAGTCCCATATGAGGTACATGTGTGACAAAGATGTTTGGCTTCAATCCTTTCATCAAAGGATCAGCCAACATGTCCAATGTACTGATACGTTCAACTGAAACTTGGTCATCCTGAACCCTCTCTCTCAAGGAAAGGAATTTAAGTTCAACAAACTTGCTGCGATTTTTATTCCTTTTGTTGTTTGCTATGGCCACCACAGCTGTGTTATCACAGTACATTCTAATTGGCTTTGAGACTGAATCCACAATCTTAAGCCAAGCAATGAAATTCCTTATCAAAATAGCTTGTGAACTTGCTTCAAAACAAGCAATGTACTCAGCATCACCGGTAGAAGGAGCTGTTTGAGTTTGCTTAGCACTTCTCCACGATATAGGTCCTTTTGTCAATAGGAAGATGTAACCAGATGTAGACTTGTTTGAGTCTACGCATCTTCCAAGATCTGAATCTGAGTATCCAATCACGTCCAAACTGTCTGTTCTCCTGTATGTGAGCATGTAGTGTTTAGTGCCTTGTAGGTACCTAAACACTTTCTTTACAGCTGTCCAATGTGCTTTCCCAAGATTATTTTGGTATCTTCCCAAAATACCCACAGCAAAAGTGATGTCAGGTCTTGTACAAACCTGCACATACATCAAGCTTTCTACTGCTGAGGCATATGGGATCCTTTCTATCTGTTTCTTATCAAACTCGGTTTCAGGACATTGACTTAGACTAAACTTGTCTCCTTTTTCAATAGGAGCCACATTAGATGAACAGTTCTGCATCCTGAATCATTCAAGAATTGTGAAGACATAAGCCTCTTGAGACAAGCCTACAAGACATTGGGTTCTATCTCTATAGATCTTTATGCCAATGACATAAGAAGCCTCACCCATGTCTTTCATGTCAAAGCTCTTGAACAGAAACTGTTTCACCTTACGTAATAGTCCCAGATCATTGGTAGCAAGTAGTATGTCATCCACATACAAAATCAAGAATATGATTTTACTCCCACTAGCCTTGTGGTATATACAATCATCCATGATGTTCTCAATGAAACCAAATGACGTGATCAATTCATGGAACTTCAAGTACCACTGCCGTGAAGCCTGTTTCAAACCATATATTAATTTCTTTAGCTTGCACACCAATTGATCTTTACCTTCTGCAACAAAACCCTCAGGCTACTTCATGTAGACTTCTTCCTCCAGTTCACCATTGAGGAAAGTAGTCTTAACATCCATCTAGTGCAACTTCATATCAAAATGGGCAACCAATGCCATGATGATACAGAATGAATCTTTCTTAGATACAGGTGAAAATGTTTCACTGTAATCGATTCCTTCCACTTGAGTGAATCCCTTTGCAACCAATATAACCTTGTATCTATCGATGTTACCTTGTGAGTCTCTCTTACTTTTATAAACCCACTTACAACCAATGGCCTTAGACCCACTAGGCAACTCTACAAGTTCCCAAACACGGTTGTTTGCCATGGAATTCATTTCATCAATCATAGCATCATGCCACAACTTGTAGTTCACACTCCTCACAGCCTGAGTAAACGACAAAGGATCATTCTCAACACTTACATCATAGTCAACCTCAACAGAATACACTACATAGTCATCAGGTAATGCCGGTCTTCTCTCTCTAGTTGATCTCCTTAATTCAACCTCTTGTGTTAAACCAGGTTGCTGAACAATGATATCCTCCATCACAACTTGTGGTGGTTCCACTTGTGTGATAGGTTGGCCATTAGGTATGTGTCCGTCTTGTTCAGCACCGTCAACTTGAGCTACAGGGTCTACATCACGTTCAATGTCAATCCTAACAGTGGGATAAACATTGAATATTGACATCCCCTGATGAATGATATTAGTCTGATAGGCAATCACTCCCACTAATCACATCATTCTCAAGAAACTTAGCATTCCTAGACTCTACAAACCTTGTAGAAGGTGGAGGACAATAAAACTTATAACTCTTAGACCTCTTTGCATAGCCTACAAAGTAAACTCTAATGGTCTTAGGATCCAATTTCTTCTCCTGTGGATTATACACTCTTACTTCAGCAGGATAACCCCATATCTTGAAATGATTTAAACTGGGTTTCCATCCTTTCTAGATTTCAAAGGGTGTCTTAGACACTGCCTTTGTCAGAACCCTATTCAATATATATGTGGCTGTCTTGAGTACTTCCTTCCACAGGGAAGACGGCAGTTTGGAGCTACTCATCATGCTCCTATCCATGTCCAACAAGGTTATATTTCTTCTCTCAGCTACACCATTCATGTCAGGTGATTCAGGCATAGTGTATTGAGTCACTATACCTTGCTCTCGAAGAAATTCAGCAAATGGACCTTCTGCTTGTCCTTCACTAGTGTATCTGCCATAATACTCACCACCATGGTCTGATTTCATAATCTTGATTGGTTTCCTAATCTATTTTTCTACTTCTACTTTATAATCCTTGAAAGCATCTAGTGCCTCACTTTTATTATAAAGCATGTAGACGTACATGTATCGTGAGTGATTATCAATAAAGATGATAAAGTACTTTTGACCATGCGTAGTCAAATCAGGGCAACAAATATCCGTGTGTACAATTTCTAGCAACTTAAAACTTCTTTTAGCCCCCTTATGTGACTTATTGGTCTGCTTTCCCCTTATGCAGTCCACACAAGAATCAAACTTTGAATGGTTTAAAGACGGAAGAATTCTTTCTTTATTTAACCTTTTGATTATGTCAACAGAGATATGACCCAATCTCCTATGCTACAGGCTATAAGAATTCTCATCGATGACACTTCTCTTAGTACCATGCGTAACAGAAAGGGATTGAGGCGAATCAGAAATAATTTTAAACAAGCCATCAATCATAACCAAATTCACAATCAAAACTGAATTCATACGATTCTTAGAAAGAACTAGATGATAATAAAATAGAATGAGCTTTGACATAGAAATCAAATTCCTCTTATAAGAGGAAACATAAAAAATATCATAAAGTTCCAAAATATTTTTATTTGAAAGATGAATGCAAAAGGTTCTAACGGCTTTCACAGGATCTCCTCTCACACTGCCTGAAAGGACAGTTTTCTCATTGGGATGTGGAGACCTGCTTGATAGAAAGCCCTGCATGGTAATCGAACTATGGATCATCGAACCAGTGTCAATCCACCAAGTGTCATCATTAACACTATAAAAGTTAGACTCAAAAGTAACACACGATGAAAGCATACCTCTCATCTCCATAATATGTTGCCCCACACTGCCAATACCTGTAAGCCTCACAGCACATAGTTCAGACGTGATGGCACCACCCATCTGCTCATCTGTTAGCTTGAATTGCTTATCTAAGGCTTTCAGGTATCCCTTAGTTGTGTCCCATTTAGGGACTGCTGCCCTAATGCTTCTAGTGATTCTTTATTTTATAAGCAAAAGAGATGAACGGTTACTCCATTCCCACATATTATACCTTTCCTTTACCTCTCTGTCATCGGAGGCATCATCAGGTCTCGAAGGTTTATCAAACCTCAAGGCATAATCCAAGTCCAATAAACTAAGTTGCAACAAAATATCGTTTCTCCAGTCAGCATAGTTAATGCTGCCATATAAGATTATTTTGTTGCTAACATCATCCATAATCCTGGGAACAACAATTGGATCTACAAAATGAGAACAAACAAACGCACAAATAAGCTCACATTAAGGAAGCAATCACAAGTCACTGTGCCATATATGCATGCTTAGCTCAAATGCAGCATGCAAACAATATAAATACATATCACTAATGTCTACCTGTGGGCAAAGACATTAGCATAACCAGGTATTTATCTTAAACGGTAGAATTAGAACGCATTCGTAATTTCCTTATGCCTGTGGACTAATTAGAAAATAATGAGGCCATTCTATCCCACACTAATTAAATGTACAATTATGAGATATCTACCTGTGGGCAAAGATAAATCATAGCTATACATTTAGTTAAAAATGATATTTTCAATCCAGATGTGATTAATGAATGCATGCAACAGATTTCAATAAACAAGGATGCTGTGGCTACTCCTCAAAGAATTGCACACTAATCACAAATATCATTCATGTGCATTGAAAATCCAAATATGCACAACTTAACAGAGAAATTAATTCTCCCCTAATTAAATATACAATCATGATATATCTACCTGTAGGTAAAGATAAATCATAATTATATATTTAATTATTATTGATATTTTAAATCCATATGTGATTAATTAATGCATGCAACACAAACAAATGATGATGATGTGGCTACTCCTTACAAAATTGCATGCTAATCACAAATATCAATAACGTGTATATAAATCCAAATATGCACAACACAATAGAGCATTTAATAAATTAATATTAAAATTCTTCCACTATTTTATGAACAAAAAATGTCTAACAAAATAATTTCAACTCAAAAGGTTTTTACAAAAATTAAACCGTTAATTTAATTGCCAAGGGAGAAATTAAAAACAAAATAGGCAATTAAATAACATAAAAATTAAAATTTATAAATTCCTTTTTCTAAAATCTAAAATAATAGGAAAATTAATTTAAACATTTACCGTGCATGTAATAGTAATTTTGATTTTTTGGAAAATCAAATTAAATTGGCCAAAAATAATTTTATGGAAATAAAACCAAGTAGCCAACACACAAAAGTTCAAAAAATAGGGCCCAAAATAATTTCCAGAATTAAAACCCAAAATCAGGCCCAAAAGCGTTTTTTAGAAAAAGAGAAGAGAAAAAGAAAAAAAAATGTTTTGCATGTCCAAAAACACAGGAAGCCCAGAACAGCAGCCCAGAATCACATGGCCCAGAATCACGCAGTAATTTCCCTTTTTTTTGTGCAAGACAAAAGGCCCAAAGAAACTGCTGGCCTAGAAAACAGTTTTCCAAGAACGAGCCCAATGCAGCGGTGGCCCAGTTCGCTGCAATTTCCCCCTCTCTTTTTTTTAAACCAACTGCCCAGAACAAAAACATAAAATAAAAAATTCTTCTGGCCCAACGCAGGCGGCCCAACAGCTACAAAATGATTTTTTTTAATTAATCAACTGCTCTCGATTCCTGTTCAATGCTGGGTTAGGTTAACCTAACCCGACTCAACAACCCGAGACTCAGGGACAACACACCGCGGATTTTATCAATGGAACAGTGACACTGGAGCTTCTGTTCTATGGTTGTCACCGGCTATTTGGGTCCTTCTGCGACAGTGATCATGAACAGAAGGCACGATGACTCTCACGGCGTCTCTTTCTCCGGCCAGCGCATAGTGAAACATTCAGCAACTCGGTGTCGTGACCTCTTCTCCAGCACCTAGTTTCTGGCAGTTTCACGGTCATGCGACGGCACCCATTCTTTCCTGTCTCCAGCGATTTTCATGGCGGTACCCGCGGTGGCTCTCGCCATTCACCGTCATGCTCGTGACTCTCTCCTGCCGTCGGTGCTTCTCGCCACTCGCGCGATCTCTTGCCTGCCACTCGCCCAGAACTCTCTCTCGCCATCGCCAGGTCAACAGAAGGGGTTAAAGAATAATATAAAATAAAACAAATTCCTTTATCCCATATTCATCCAATGAGCACAAAAGATCAATAAGTAGGAAGGTAGAGGTGATATCAAACAAGGATTTGACACCACATGTTAGAAAATAAACATCTCAAAAGCACTATAATCAATCCAGATTATATCATACTCAAATATAAACATATATGAGATGCAGCGGAAGACTTAAAGTTACCTATTGCCATTAACTTAATTGATCTGAGGAGAACTGGAATCAAATGAGATACCTGTCAAAAGAGAACACTGTCAAATAAACAACAGGTTCTTCCAACTGGTGATTAAGTACAGCGATGACAACTTGTTCTTAGCCGTCACCAGTGGGGAACCTTCAGAAGTGAGCTGAAAATAGGGTTTTTCTCTGGACTCAGAAAAGAGATCTCACACTTAATGAATTGTTAATTTTCACCATCAGAAAATTAACCTTAAATAAACTGAGTCAATAACCCTCCTTGGACTGGGCCCAATGACTACGGGCCACACTCAAAAATATTTATTAATTATCCTAATTAATATCTAAATAGGTTATAATAATAATAAATATCTAACAGCGCCATGCTATCGCACAGTTCCAAAATGGGGTCGCTTAAGCCGTCTGCACTGTTCCAAGGCGTGAACCTTTATCCTAGAACGAAGCCGCTGGTGCCTGCAACAACAATCGAGAATCTCGTGTGGCTGTTCATGGTGATGGTGGAGGAAGAAGAGAAGGAGATGGAATTGCATGAGTTGGTGAAGAAGATGAGAGAGAAAATGAAGGAGTTCGTAGAGAAGAAGGCAAGCAAGTTCAAAGAAGGAGGTGGGTTTGGAGCAGTAATAGAGTTTCTGAAGGAGAGAGAGAGAGGATGATGATGAAGAAGAAGAAGGAGACAGTGATTTATATAAGTGTACGAGTTGGAGTCGATCAGAATTATACGAGGTTGATTATGGTTGGGGGAGCCCTGCGTGGATGTGGAGTGTGAATAAGATGGTAACACAGTGGCTTTAATGGATTCCAAAGATGGTGGAGTTGAAGCCCTAGTTAGTTTAGATGAGGAAGAGATGAAGATCTTTGAACAGAATCAAGAGTTACTGCATTTTGCTCAGCTTAATCCTACCATTGTTCTTCCATATTCTGTGATCACTGCTAAACCTAAACCTTTTATCTGACCAGCACTGTGATGTTTTTTGATGTGTTACATATTATGGTGCTTCAATCCTTTTCAATGGGTAATTATTCCTTTTATTATCTCCTTTCATTATTCATAAATAATAAAGTTAGTTAAGTTAATTGTTATGATTATATGATTTTTCTAAAACATCATAATTATATTCTTTAATTAACTCCCTCTTTCCTTTTCTTAATTGATCATTGGTGATCATAGAGTATTAACAGGAGTAATTTATAAAAAATTGATAAATATAATAAATAAGTATTATATTTAATATTAAGATTAACTCTCTAATTAGATTATATATTAAGAACAAAAAGAGTATAAATTACACTATTCATGAATTATAAATATTATAATTTTTTATAAATTTTATATATGAAGATCTGAATTTTCTATAAGAGGTACTGATAATTATTTGTAAGTTGTAAACAACTAGGGATTCTCTCCCGTGTGTTGCGGGTTGATTTGTATTAAGGTTGTTTTTTTTAATTGAATTTTTAGTATTATGTTTATTGTTATTATGTTAGATAATGCTATAAATTTACGTGTATGCTACAGTACCATCAATATTAGATGTCTGCTCTATTAGGTTCTATACAATATGTGGAACACATTTAATTAGTTTTAGATTTGTGTGTGTGATGTGTGCTCTCCCTTGTTTCCACAAAAAAATAGTTGTGAATTGTATTATTATTATTGTTATAAATATCTAATAATATAATAAATTGTATTATAAAAGTTGTAAATCATATCTAGTTAAAATTAATGGCAAAATTGTAAAAGTATCCAAAATTTTAAAATTCCTATTTAGTTATGAGTATAAACTTGAGATTTTAAATCATATGAATTTGCTGCATAATCAATCCCATTGTACTTAACTAACTTCTTCTTCTTCTTCTTTTTTTATACAAATGAGTTTATATGGGTTTAAGACCGATTCCCTCTCAAAGTTAGGGCACAGTCTAAAGATTTAAAGAGTATTTATAACAAAAATTATAAAATCATTTACTAAAAAAATTAAAGAAATTTTCACTAAGACAACGAAGAATATTCATGCATTTATAGTTCATACCTTGTCATATAATACTATATATGAATCTTCATACTATATTGTGCGCGTGCGGAACGTGGCGAAGAAATGCATGTGATTTTAAACTTCTTTTGTTATTATTATTATTGTTGTTGTTGATACGTGTTTGCATAAAGTTTAATAAGAGTTTCATGATTAATACAATTTTTATAGACTTTTAATTATATTATATATAAATCTAGATCCTGTTTCAGACGGTGATTACTTGTTTAATTTGTCATAACTAGTTGGACGCGATATGTAATAGGAAAATTATATTTTGTTATATTAATTTTTTTTAGTTATCCACCCGGTTTATCGGAGCTTTACCCTGATTATATCTGTATTCGACCCTTGTGGCGCACCTGGCTATAGTGGGTGAGTCTCCCAATAGAGATTTTCTATATATGCCAAGGCTCGAACTCAAAATTTCATTTAAGCGATACTGAGCTGCTTAACACTCAGACCAACCTTCATTAATTATGTTATATTAATTAAAACACGTATGTATACGAAAAGATAATGTTTAAAATATAAATGGTCAATGCATTTGACATCAAAAGCCAGCAAGAAGTCTTTATCCGACTGAATATGATGATATTACTTGTAAACTTAAAAAAAAAATATCATGTTTAATACTCTCATATTTACATATAGATAGGTCAATTAGTAAAGAAATTAAATATAAATAGGTCTAAAAAATTTATATTATATTTGTAAAAAATAAAAATTCTTGAAATTTATAATTTTTACTATAATCATATTACGACCTTTTGTTTAAAGATTTGACTTGGAACAAAGCGGAGCTTAATTGCATGTGTTCAGCAATATAATAACATAGTCTCATAGGCATTTTATGAGTGTGCAAGCAATTAATTTTATTGTTGGACGTTTCCTCATTGAATAAACACAGCTCATTGCCCAAATTAGCAAGCTATTCATAATTCACCCCGTCAAGTAAATGAATTTTCATTGTAGAGAAGATGTTGTAATTAAGAGTCATATATAAGAGAAAACAAATTTTTAATTTACAAAATCTTTATTTATGAAAAGATCTGTTAAAATTATTTATTTTACTATATATGAATATCTATATGGTTAATTTTTTTATTGCATTCTTTTTTTATCTAAAATATATAATACACAACATAAATACAAATTTGCGCTGTAATAAAATAATTCAAAAAATTACGATTTTAAGTAATAACAACAAATAATAGTAGCCAAAAAATATAGTCAGTATTCACATACTATATATCGTCTTTACACTCATATTTTTTTCGCACATTTCCCTCCATGTTGATATAAATCATATATATTTATACTTTTGTAAAAATAAAAATTTTGAATAAGGAAAAATTTAATTCATGAAATTCTTACTTTTTTTTTGGGGCGGATACTTCTTCGCGGTGTTTGGGGAGGCATCTTAACTAATAAGTGCATAGGTTTACGCCTGAGATTAATAGATAGCTCGCTCTGTCCGACATTGATATTACCTAAGAGAAAAGAAGACTTCGCCCTACCCTTATATCGTGAGTGAGCCCAACCTCTTTTTAAAAAGTTTTGTATAAAAAAAACTAATAAAAGAGAGGACAGCAAATAATACGAATACAGCACACATAAATAAATAACACTAAGCTCCTTAAATACGCCCACCACGGTTATTTAATCACGAACGAACTAATTAATGGTATGTTAATAATTTAAACATAATTTATTTCCATTTGTTTTTATTTATTAAGGTTAATACAAATTTTAATCCTTTAAATTTATTTTAATTTTAATTTTAATCTCAAATTTTAAACATGAATTTTAGTCTCTTCGTTTCTTTACGTCTAAAACATATGTATTATAACTTAATAAAAATTTAAACTATTTTACTTTGAGATACCAAACTTTATAATTTAAAATTTAAGAGATTAAAATTAAAATGATGATAAATTTAAAAATATTAAAGTTTGTATTAATTCTATTTATTAGATCTAATTATCCAATATCAAATATTGTCATGTGTCATTTTTATTATTAATAATGGTTGATCAGACTTTTAAAATCTTATTATTAATAAAATTTTATAAGATTTAATTGAAGAATGGGATATAATGGATACAAATAAATAGTTATAATTTTTGTCCAAATAATTTTTATGCAAACGTCATAATTTCTATTGCAACATCATACAAGCATATACATAGGTCAAAATTTCTTTCTCATCTGAAAGTCACTATGTATATATATTTACATAAACACAAGCGCAAACCCTCAGAACCGGAAGACTGAATCAAAGCATAAACCACGAGAATTCCCAGAAGAAGCACTTGAAGAGAAAATGATCACTCCCATCAAAACAGAGATCATATCGAGAAAATGCATCAAGCCAACCTCACCCACCCCACCGCACCTTAAATCCTTTAAGCTTTCACTTCTAGACCAGCTTTCCCCTAACATCCATGGGAACATGACCCTCTTCTACTCTTCCAACGCCGCGACGGACAGTGGCTCCGGTGTCCTCCTCTCCGACTTCTTGGCCAAATCACAACTTCTCCAAAACGCCCTCGCCCAAATGCTCACCCGCTTCTACCCTCTCGCTGGCCGCATGAGTGACACAGCCACCATCGATTGCAACGATGACGGTGTCTTCTACCTGGAAGCTCGAACGGACACTCATCTTTCCGACTTCCTCAGCAACCCAGACTTTGATACTCTCGAACATTTCTTACCTTCCACCGACATGGAAATCATGGAACTGTCGAACGGTGCTATGCTCCTCGTACGGTTCATGTTGTTCGGTTGCGGTGGAACTGCCGTGAGCATATCTCTCACCCACAAGATCGCCGATATAGCAGCCTTGATCACAATCCTTCAGACCTGGACCGCCGCGTGTCGTGCACGTACTGAACCGGACGTTCCTGACTTGGGCCTCGGCGCTTCTCTATTTCCTCCTCGAGACATTCCGGGGATGATGTCCGCATCAGTAAATATCGCCGCCGAGAAGTTCACCGCAAGACGGTTCGCATTCACCAGTTCCAAGGTGGGAGAGCTCAAGAGCAGAGTGGCAACTGCACTCATCGGAGGAGACAAGTCCAACGACGTAATGGACATTCAGTTCCACCCGTCACGTGTGGAAGTGGTGCTAGCTCTGATATGGAGATGCGCGATGTTGGCTTCCCGCTCCAAAACGGGGTCGTTTAAACCGTCGGCACTGTTCCAAGCTGTGAACCTTCGTCCTCGAATGGAGCCACCAGTACCGGGGATGGCCATCGGGAACTTCGTGTGGCCGTTTGCAGTAACGGTGGAGGAAGAGAAGGAGATGGAATTGCATGAGTTGGTGAAGAAGATGAGAGAGGGAATGAAGGAGTTTGTAGAGAAGAAGGCAAGCAAGTTCAGAGAAGGAGGTGGGTTTGAAGCTGTAATGGATTTTCTGAAAGAGAGGAGAGAGATGTTGAAGAAGAAGAAGGAGACAGTGATTTATAAGTGTTCGAGTTGGTGTAGGTTTCCATTGTACGAGGTGGATTATGGGTGGGGGAATCCTGTGTGGATGTCAAGTGTGAATAAGTTGGTGAGTAATACAATTGCTTTGATGGATATGAAAGATGGTGGAGTTGAAGCTCTGGTGACTTTGAATGAGCAGGAAATGGATATCTTTGAACAACATCATGAATTTCTTCAATATGCTCTGCTCAATCCTAGTGTTGTTATTTGATCTCTGATTCTGGGTTTTTCATTTGCTATATCCTCTTCTTGTTTTTTCTTACTGAATAATTCAGTCTTTTCTTTTCTTTTTTTATGTATTTGAGCATTCAAGTACTTTACCTTGAACATAATATGAAGCATTCCTACTTTCTAGCTATATATGAAAACAATACTATAATTTTTTTATCGAAAGGAATCGTCCAGTTTCAATTTAATTTATGAAGGTGGGTAATTAGTCATTGGAATTCCACATACTGTTTCATAGAAATAAAAATGATTAAGAGAAAACCCAAAGTTTTAAATACATATATCTTTTGAATTTTTCTATCACTACCAATAACAATCTTGCTATCTCCTAATAATTATTGTAGCTATATACTCAAAGTTTAAACACGGACTATAGTTAAATTAGTATAACCTATAACCAGTCGATTTAAACACTTAGCCGCATTTATACATAGACATATACGGCACTTCATCACCAAACTATCCTACGTGCAGCTATATCATTGAGGGAAAATGTCTGTTATAAGGTCAATATAATGGTTATAAAAGAAGAGGTCAATATAATGGACTTTTGGTACGAGTTAATCGTTTATTTAAAAATAGAAAATAAAAAAAATAACTGAGATGGAATCAAGAGAAGGTGAATATATCATGGATGCTGAGTGTATTCAATAATTTTGTTTTATTAGGTCAATATATTAATATATAATAAATGACACTATTTGTATTGTACTGAACATTTTTCAATTCTCTATGATGCTTATATTAATGTATGAAAATATATTTTATTTGTTAATTAAGCTCAGAATTAGAGATTAGTCAAATCATGTTCGTTTACGAAACCAGAAATGAAATACCACATGGCCACATGCATGCCAGATAATCTACCTCAATTTCTCTCTACACCAACCCTAGACCAATTCTTTAGACGTACACGTTCATGAATTTATTTTTTTTTGTAAATAAATTTTTAAAAAGAGATTGGATTCACTCATGGTCTAAGGGCGGGTAAAGTCTCCCTTTTTCATAAAGATATCAATGTTGAGTAGAGCGAACTATCATTTATTCTCATATATAAATTTAGGCACCTAAAAGTTATGTTACCTCCTTAAACGCCACGAATAGAACAATAATAAAGTAATACTCTATAGAGATCAAACACGCTCCATATAGTTATATGTCTCACCCCTTCACTAGCTTAACCACGGACAATGGGTCACCTTCCTAAATTTTTTTTATATACAAAACTTTATGTAGGTTCGATATCAATCTCCCATTAAGATTAGGGCATAGCCCCAAAGCTCATAGAGCACTTATAAGAAATATACAAGATTATCTACTAAAAAAACTCTTATGATAGTAGCAGGGAATCAAACTTGTATCCTTTTAAGTAGAGTTGGTAAAACGGGTTGAACAAATGGGTTAACATTTCCCATCTCGCCAGCCCATTTTTTTAAATTATTAATATTATTATTTATTTTATCTAAATATTATTTTAAATACTCTTATTATTAAATACTAGTAAATATGATTACTTATTTATTGATATGTGTTGATATATTATAATTGATTAATATTATGTTAATGTTTATTTAGATTTATAATTATAAAATTTGAGATTTTATAACAAATAGAAATTTTTAAGAGTATAATATTAACAATTTTTTAATTATACTAATATAATATTATAAATTTTTTATTAGTATTTTAAAAATTTAGTAATATTTTTTTAAAAATATTAAAAAAAATTTGAAAAAAGGGTGAGCCTCAAGCTAGCCCACCCCTTCCAGCCCACCGACGCTGATAGGCTTACCCATTTTTAAATGAATCAACCCATTTCCCAACTCTATTTGTGAGATATGAAGTTATTCCTTATCATATATATCCATTCTTATAATCTTATTCACCTTCTTGAAGTCACAAGCTGCTCGGCCCATTTCAATGGGCTTCAACACGATGGGCTAGCTCAAATTTTGCGTTTAGCATTAAAATGAATCTGATTTAACTAACTGTAGATATTATAGCTTGGAGTAGAGAAAGAAGCTAGTTATGGTTCAAGATTTAATTTTTTATTAAAAATTATGTTTGCATTTAGTGTTGAGT
This sequence comes from Leucaena leucocephala, assembly GCA_037074615.1. Lineage (NCBI taxonomy): Eukaryota > Viridiplantae > Streptophyta > Magnoliopsida > Fabales > Fabaceae > Leucaena > Leucaena leucocephala. The sequence continues at coordinate 2,194,519 of CM073567.1, read as the reverse complement.
GAAAAAAAAAGTCCTAAGGAAAAAATATAATTAACATAAAGTAATAAGTTTTAATATATAAAACAAAAATAGGTACTAGACTTTCTAATCCTTACTTTTTTTTTAATTGAAACTTTACGGATGATTTTCCCTTAAAAATACGAAAACATCTAAATTGTTATAAAAATAAGAAAGTAAGAGAGTAGAAAGAATAACAAGATAAGAATTTGAGATGAGAGAAATGGAAGGACAAGAGAGAATTCCTCATATGCTTGTATATTCACTTGTTCAAATGCCTTCTATATAACCACCATTTATAGGCCATACCCATTAAAGACTAAACATAAGGTTACAAAAGATTAAAGAGGAATAAAATGCTATTAACGATAAGAAACCCCTCTCAAGTCATTCGTTGAGGAAATTATAGTTTTATGTCATAAAGGGAAGAAGGAATCCTAAGAGGAATCCCAAGAGGTATAAGTTTTATGGATATCCACATGTGCAAGAATATTTGTAACACTCCCCCTTGGATGTCCATGACAGATATTATGCCTCATTAAAATCGTACTAGGAAAAACCTATTGGGACAAAAACCTAGTGAAGGAAAAAGAGTACACAATATTTATTTAGGTTACCTTATCAAAAACTTTTTCAGGAAAAACCAATGAAAAACAAAATCCTTAAAATGAAGAGTACATCAAGTACTTGTTTACTCCCCCTGATGACGTTGTCAATTTATGTCTTTGAATCTGCGCATTCCAATATCATACACTAACTTCTCAAATGGCTTAGTTGGTAGTGTCTTGGTAAACAAATCTGCAAGGTTATCATATGATCGAATTTGCTGAACATCTATATCACCATTCTTCATAAGATCATGAGTAAAAAAGAATTTTGGAGAAATATATTTTGTTCTATCTCCTTTGATATATCATCCTTTCAATTGACTATGCATGCTGTATTATCTTAATATAATACTGTTAGAATCTCTTGTTCTGGAAGTAGACCACTCATTCTTTGGATATGTTAGATTACTAACCTTAGCCAAACACATTCTCGACTTGCTTCATGAACTGCAATGATTTCTGCATGATTTGATGAGGTAACTGATAAAGTTTGTTTTATCGAACGCCAAGATATAGCTGTACCTCCACAAGTAAATAAATATCCTGTCTGAGATCTACCTTTATGTGGATCTGATAAAAATCCTGCATCTGCATAACCAATTAATTGTGATCCGAATTCATTAGAATAAAATAATCCCATATCAATTGTCTCTCGAAGGTATCGAAATATATGTTTAACTCCATTCCAATATCTTCTTGTTGGAGAAGAACTAAATCTTGTCAATAAACTCACAGCAAATGTAATATCAGGTCGTGTTGAATTAACAAGATATATTAGTGCCCCTATAGCACTAAGATATGGTACTTCTGAACCAAGAAGTTCTTCATTTTCCTCTTGAGGGCGAAAATGATCTTTTTCTTTAACTAGCGATCTCACAACCATTGGAGTAGTTAATGGATGTACTTTATCCATATAAAATTGCTTTAATATTTTTTCAATATAAGCTGATTGATGAAGAAACACTCCATTTGTTAAGTGCTCGATTTGTAAACTGAGACAAAACTTTATTTTTCCAAGATCTTTCATTTCAAATTCTCTCTTTAAATAATCTACTGCTTTTTGAAGCTCTTCAGGAGTTCCAATTATATTCAAGTCATCCACATAGACAACAATTATAACAAAATTCTGATATGTTCCTTTTTATAAAATCACATGGGCTAATTGAGTCATTTTTATAGCCTACTTTCAACAAATATTCACTTAGACGGTTATACCACATTCTTCCATATTGTTTTAATCCGTATAAGGATTTATGCAAACGAATTGCATAATTTTCTCGAGGATTCTTACATACTTCATGCAATTTAAATCCTTCATGGATTTTCATATAAATTTCAGTATCTAAAGAACCATATAAGTATGCTGTTACAACATCCATTAGACGCATATCAAGTCTTTCATACATTGGCAGATTGATTAGATATCTAAAAGTAATTGTATCCATCACAGGAGAATATGTTTCTTCATAATCAATGCCAGGTCTTTGAGAAAAGCCTTGTGCCACAAGTCGTGCTTTATATCTAACAACTTCATTTTTCTCATTTCATTTTCGCACAAAAACCCATATATATCCAACTGGTTTAACACCATTTGGTATTTGGACTACAGGTCCAAAAACTTCATGTTTTGAAAGTGAATTCAATTTTGCTTGAATTGCGTCTTTCCATTTTGGCCAATCATTTCTATGTTTACATTCTTCAACTGACCTAGGTTCAAGATCCTCACTTTGATTAATTATTTCAACAGCAACATGGTATGAAAAAATATCGTCGACGACTATATTTTCTCTGTTCCATCTTTTTCCCGTATTGACATAACTTATCGAGATCTCTTCATTATTTTCAGGTACCTGGACCTCTTCTGGGGTCTTTTGATTTGTTATGTCCTGGGTATCTCCTATAAGACCAGCCTCCTCAATTTGACTATCTTGATTATTTACTCTTTTCTTTCTAAGATTTTTATCTTTAGAACCGATTGGTCTACCATACTTCAAACGTGGTTTAGTTTTATTTGCACTTGCTACTTGTCCTACTAGGACATCAATTCGAATTGGAGTATTTTCAGCTGGAATATGAGATTTAATAATTCTCTTAGAGTCAGTAAATGCATCTGGCAGTTGATTTGCAATATTTTACAAATGAATTATTTTTTGAACTTTAAACTCACATATTTGTGTTTGAGGATCTAAATGAGATAACGATAATGCTTTCCATGTGATTTCTTTATCCAACTGCTTATTATCTTCCCCTAATATTGGAAAATTTGTCTCATCAAAATGACAATCATCAAAACTTACCGTAAATAAATCTCCTGTTAACGATTCTAAATACTTGATTATAGAAGGAGATTCATAACCAACATATATTCTTAACCTTCTCTGAGGTACCATCTTTGTGCATTGTGGTGGAGCAATTGGGACAAATACCGCACATCCAAAAATTCTAAGATGAGAAATATTTGGCTCCTGACCAAAAGTCAATTGTAATGGGGAGAATTTATGATAACTTGTTGGCTTGATGCGTATAATTGTTGATGCATGTAAAATTGCATGTCTCCAAGCTGAAATGGGAAGTTTTGTTCTCATAAGTATTGGTCTAACAATCAATTAGAGGCGTTTAATTAATGATTCTGCTAAACCATTTTGAGTGTGGATATGAGCAATAGATTTCTCTACTGTTATTCCAGTTGCCATGCAATAATCATTAAACTTTTGCGATGAAAACTCACTCGCATTATCAAGACAAATTGTCTTAATTGCATATTCTGAAAATTGTGTTCTTAATCGAATTATTTGAGTAAGTAATCTAGCAAATGCTAAATTACATGTAGATAACAAGCACACATATAACCATCTTGTAGATGCATCTATTAAAACCATAAAATATCTAAATAGTCCACATGGTGGATGAATAGGTCCACATATATCCCCTTGGATACGTTCTAGAAATGCAGGGGATTCTACCCCAACTTTTGTTAATGAAGGTCTTGTAATTAGTTTGCCTCGAGAACAAGCAGCACATGAAAAGTCTTTAAATTGAAGAATCTCCTGGCTCTTCAATGGATGTCCGTGTGAATTTTCAATAATCCTTCGCATCATAGTTGATATAGGATGGTCTAACCGGTCATGCCAAATAATGAATGTATTTTTATCAGTAAACTTATGATTTACTGTATCATTTGTTTCAATTATACCAATATTTATATAGTACAAACCAGAAGATAATGCATGTACTTTTTCAAGAACACATTTTTCTCCATGTCTAACAATTGTAATATATAGATATTCAATATTTTTCTCATCTATAGTCTCAATATGATACCTATTTCGGCGGATATCTTTAAAACTTAATAAATTTCTTTGAGACTTAGAGGAATATAAAGCATCATTAATTACAAAATTTGTCCCTTTGGGTAATATTATCATTGCTCTTCCGGAGCCTTCAATTAGTTTTGTATTACTCGCTATAGTATTCATGCTTGCACCATTCATTATCAAATGAGAAAAATATTTTTTATCTTTGAGTATGATATGTGTTGTAGCACTATCTATGAGACATATATCTTCATTCTTGTGCCCAATAAAAGAGAGAGGAACATCCATATTCTTCATCAAAAGAAAATAAATATATCAAAATATATTATTAGCAATAATGCTCTTAAAAGAAGAAAGTAAAAATAAACATAAATAAAGCATAAAGCATAACTAAATTAAGATAAAATATAAACTAAATTTATTTCTCTAATCATGATTCTCAAAGAAATCAGCTACTTCTAAGTGTGCCATAGCATCAAAGTCATCATATAACTCATTAGTATCATCGTTATTGTATGCAAAATTTGCCTCAACATCATCAGTTTGAAAAGTCATATTTGCTTCCATGTTCTTTGAATTCTTTTTTGTGGAGGCTTGATAAAACTTTGCTAGATGCTCAAGCGTACGACAGGTACGCGACCAATGCCCTTTCATCCCACACCTATAACATAAATTTTTCACAGTTTTTGAGGGATCACCCTTGTCTTTTTTCTGCCCTTCATTATATTTTTTCTTTTGGTGGGTATTTGGATTATAATTACTTCCACCACCATGATGACAGTAATTGCCACGTCCCTTACCATGGCCACGACCACGACCGCGACCACGACCATGGGCATAAAAATCAGTGCGTTTAGTCACATTCGCTTCAGGGAATGGAGCTGATCCAGTGGGACGCATCTCATGATTTTTCATTAACAACTCATTATTTTGTTCAGCCACAAGAAGACATGAGATTAGTTCAGAATACCTTTTAAAACCCTTTTCACGGTATTACTGCTGCAGGAGCACATTTGAAGCATGAAAGGTTGAAAAAGTTTTTTCTAATAAGTCCTCATATGTTATTTTCTCACCACACAATTTCAGTTGAGAACTTATTTTAAAAACAGCTGAATTATATTCAGATACAGATTTAAAGTCTTGCAGCCTCAAATGCAGCCATTCATAACGAGCTTTGGGCAAGATTACCGTCTTTTGGTGATCATATCGTTCTTTTAAATTATTCCACAATTCTAACGGATCTTTCACCGTTAGGTATTCAGCGTTTAGCCCTTCATGTAAATGGTGGCGAAGGAAAATCATGGCCTTAGCCTTGTCTTAATTGCTTGCTTCATTTCTGGGTAAAATAATATTCCCTAAACCTTTGGCATCTAAGTGAATTTCAGCATCTAAAACCCAAGACAAATAATTTTTTCCCGAGATATCAAGAGCAGTAAACTCGAGTTTCGTCAGATTAGCCATGGATCGAACTAAAATAATAATAACAATTAGAATTCTGATAAAATTCATGAGAAAAATATGATAATAAAAACATAAATAAATAAACAATATATGTTCAACATAAATATAAATTCAATAAAATTAATAAAATATAAATGGTATAAAAAAATAAAATAAATAAATAAAATAAATAACTATAAAATATATATAGTAACACATAAGCAATTAAATAAACAAAACAAAATAATATAAATAATATAAATAATATAGAAAAATAATACTACAATAAAAGTAACATAAATAAAATAAGTAATGTAAATTAAATAAATATAACAAAATAAATTAAATAACATAAAAAAACCATAAATAATATGTTACAATACATAGAATTAGAAATAATATAAATCAAATATATAAATAGTAATATAGTATAAGTATGTCGTAATATAAATAAGTGAATATTATATAACTGTAGTAAATATATAATAATACTAAGAATACAAAGAAGATAAATAAATCAATTGAAATATAAATTAATAAATATATAGGGAGGAGGAATTGGAATTGTAAACAATATATAGGGAGGAGGAAAAATGTAAACAACACATATATGTAAATATATATAAATAGAGAATCAATCATAATATTGAATCAATATATCAAAAGAAGAAGAAAAATTAAAATAATACAATATTTTATATAAGAATAAAATACAATAAAGATAACACACACATATCTAACAATAAAAATTAAAATGGATATGAAAGAATAATAAATAAAGGTAAAATATATAATAAATATATAAAAATAACATTTGCCTATAATAATTAAGTAAGATGATAATCGAAAATAAAACATATATGATAATTAGATAAAGAGAAAACTAATATCCTTTGTACATAATTGAACATAATAATATATGAATTGATAAGGAGTTCATACCTTAAATTTTTCAGAGCAATGTCGTGCTGATAACGTGTTATAAAAATAAGAAAGTAAGATAGTAGAAAGAATAATAAGATAAGAATTTGAGATGAGAGAAATGGAAGGATAAGAGAGAATTCCTCATATGCTTGTATATTCACTTGTCTAAATGCCTTCTATATAGCTACTATTTATAGGCCACACCCATTAAAGATTAAACATAAGGTTATAAAAGATTAAAGAGGAATAAAATACTATTAACTATAAGAAACTCCTCTTAAGTTATTTATTGAGGAAATTATAATTTTATGGCATAAAAAAAAGAAGAAATCCTAAAAAAAATTTAAAAAATATAAATTTTATGGATATCTACATGTGTAAAAATATTTATAACATAAATAGGTTTTGTTAATTTGGTCTAGGGGTGTTCACGGGTCGAGACGGGACCGGGACAACCCCGTCCCGTGTCCCGTCCCGATACAGGACACAGGACACATTTTTTGTCCCGTGTCCCATCCTGTCCCGGTCCCCTTCGGGACCGGGACGAGTCGGGACGGGTTCGGGAATTCCTGAACCCCTTTTTTTTTAAAAAAAAGAATATAAAAATATTATTTTATAAATTATTCTATATAAAAAATTATAACAATTTCCTCCAAATATTACTATTATTCCCTTATATGATTTATAAAAGGAAATAAAAAAGAAAATTTACTCTTTATTAAATATAATTTATAAAAGAAAAAAAGAAAAAAAAAGTCGGGACGGGACGGGACGACCCGAGGATCATGCCGAGAACCGTCCCATCCCGATATTAATATTGTCCTGTCCCAAAGAAAACTCATACCAGTCTATTTTAAGATGGGATAGATCTGTTCCAAAATCTTGGAGACCAGGACGGGTCACCCATGACCAGTCCTAATTTGGTCGCTACAATCGCAGAACAAGAAAGAGGCGTATAACAGGATATCTTCATCATTGGCATTATTGTAATTAACCCAAACAAGCTTTACACCAGCGTGTCGACCCTCCTTCCTTCTTCTCCGACCTTCACTACCACAGAGTCGCCGTCGACCTAGCAGAGATCCGCAGTCCAGCAGCTAATCGTCGCTCATGAAGCTTCCTGCAACACCGTTGTTGCTTCTTTCTGAAATGGCAACTATGAATACTTTCGATTTTTTGGGTGACGACGCTGAAGACCCTTCGCAGCTTATCTCGACAGTGCAGGAAAAGGTAGTGCTTGGAATATCGCCGGAATTCTTTTCTTCTCGCCAGATGTGGTTGGAAGGATGCCGGAATATCAATTGTAATTTGAGGACAAGTATTGATAAGTTGGGGCAAATACTATCCCTTTTCCAACTTGCGAATGGGGAGCTAATTCTCAGTTCCCAGAGCAAAGCAAGGTGGATCACTTGCCTACCAAGCCACCGCCTCCGGCTCAGGCTGGAAAGCTTCTGATTCCCTTTTGTTTTATGTCATTTTGTTATTATTGAGTGAATGTGTTCTGATCCACAACATGTCTAAACTCTAAAGATCGTGAAATTTTGGAGGAAAAGTCATATAAAGGGAAATCATTTATCAATTCCTGAGCCTTTTCATCTTTAGTCTCATACTTTTTATCCTTTGAGCTTTTAATTAAGATCGTAAATGTGACTGATCAATGAGCTTGCGACTATTGTTTTAGGCTCTTGGATTATGCAGAAGAGAGGAACTCGTTAATCACATGAAGAAGCAGAGACACACTTCAGTGATAGAAGGGATAGAGAAATGATGATATGAGAGGAGCAATTCCGGGGCACTTAATAACAAAAACTGATCAAATGGTACATAAACGCGTGATGAACAACAGTTAGTCCCAAGAGTAGCAGCAGCAGCAAGATTCAAACTTTAATGTGCAGCATCTTCTTCCTCGCAAAACTTTGTGTACTCCTTCGCACCCATCAACGACTCCAATTCTGATGGATTCTTTGGCTTTATTTTAATCATCCATCCATTTTCATACGGACTTGAGTTCACCTTCAAAACACCCCAAAAGCAAAAACAAGTCCGCTTATACATATAGTCATATTATAATATAGTCATATTATATATATATATATATATATATATATATAAATTTACTTGTCTTTGAGCTTGGGGTTAAACTCACTCCAATCATACTAACGAGTTTTAGTTTTGGTCATTATATGTACGTAAACCATACCAGTCCTAGTCAGCATGAATGTTACCCTACTTAATAATGGTGTTAACACTGTATTAAGAAGGTTAACACTGATAAGCTTAGATTTAAGTCTTTATGAAATTGTGAGGATTAATGTTTTGGATGGTATAAAATATAGGGATGAAAAACAAGGAAATTAAAAAAAACCTGGAGTGAGTTTGACCCTTAAGTTTATTAGTGTTCGACATTGAAGAAGATAGATTACATACCAGGCCAGGTGCTTCAGAAAGCTTAGTGTTAACCTCAACAATCTCGCCAGAGATGGGAGAATTAACATCACTGGTAGCTTTAACACTCTCAACTGCTCCGAAGCTACTTCCTTGAGACACTGAGCCACCTGGTTCTGGCAGATCCACAAACACTACCTCTCCCAGATGGTCCTGCATCATATGAATATGGTTACGAACCTAAGATTAGCAAACACCAACTTCACTGCAACTGTTCACTGTTCACTGTTCACCCATGAAATACATACTATATGCCACAGTAATTCATATCTTTAGCAGAAACTCAGAATGATTCATCATGTGAAACTTGAACAGAAGCATTAATGTAACCTGGGCGTGGTCGGTGATACCAACTGTAGCTACGGGGCCTTCGTGCTTGACCCATTCGTGGGAAGAAGCGTACTTCAGTCCATCCAACACTGAACCATGAATGAATATTCATAATGATTCAAACAGCATGAGAGAGAATAATAAATAAAGAGAAGGAGCATATATAAGAATATTACCAGTAGAGAAGCATCTGGAGAGATGTGGGCGAGAGGCACAAGAGATTTTGAGGGCATTTGCAGTAGAAGAAGCCCACATTCTAAGTGCCATTTTGAATCTGATGTTAGAAGTGTGTGTGTGAACCTTTGGGGAGGGAGAGAAATATAAAACTGAAACAGAGCTTATATTTTATCTTCGATGAATGGTGGGCAACGAATGCCTCATCCTCATGCTCCCCCTGCACGCTCTCCTCAATACAATATCTCTTTCCTTCCCTCATAATTCAACAGTAAACATTTATTCATTTTATCCTTTTTTTAAAAAAAACAATTACAATATAATAAATATATAATTCTTTTTGTTTTTGGGTAAGAAAATATATAATTCTTTTAATACTAAGATATATCAAAGTTTTTTTAAATATTATAATTTTAAAAGATAAAAAATTCATTTAAATTTGTCATAATATCATAATTATTTTTCTAAACTAAGAAAAACTGAGTATAATGTCTTTGCTAAGGGGAGATAATTATTTTTTTTACTAAATATAGATATTTAATATACTATCAAGTACTAAATATGAGTACATCCCTAATAAAAATTGAAACTTAGTCCATTACATGTGAATGATTAATCATATCCGCTAGATTTAACCCTATTAATATAGGGGAAGATAATTTTTTTGTTTGCTCATCTAGTTCACTGGAGTTTTGCCCAAACTACATCTGGATCCGACCTGCGTCATGCACTTGGCTATGGTGGGCGAGTATCTCAATAGAGATTTTCTCATATGCTAAGGCTTAAACTTTAGACCTAACTTAAATGATATCAAATCGCTTATCATTTGGATGAATTCGGGGAGATAATTAATTTTCTGAGTATACTGCGGCTTCCGCAATGGGCTTTAGATTAAAGCAAATAAACCTGCAAAATTGTTTTATAGTGGGCTGAGATGAAGAGGCCTGGAATATATTGGGCTGGAAAAGGCCCATTATTCTGTGGAGTGGCTACAGACATCAGCTTTGAGTTTCTCGGTGTAAAAAAAAAACACCAAAAAAGCTTTGCATTTCTTGGTCTACGTCTTCGACTACTTGTTCCTGTTTTGCTTTCCTCCCTGAACCTCTGAGCCTGGGACTCGGTTTGGAGCTGGTTTTGTAGTAAATTTGGCGAGGAATTGATTGATTGAATTGAGTTGTTAGGAGCATAGATGCGCATGGGTGAGATTGTGGAGGAGTTGAATCCCCTTGTTGGAGGTAACGATGGGCATGAATTCGATAATATTAGTAAGGTGGAGATCGTCCTCAAAACCATTGGCCCTGCTCGCCCTTCTCGTCTTCTTGTTCCATCTTCCATCAAGGTATATAGATGCACTTGGTCTCTCCTTCATTTAATGCAATTTTCGGTTTGCGCGGTTTCCTCCGGGGTGTTAGAAGTGGTGTTCTCTTTGCGTGATCTAGCTTCAGATTGCCTAGAAAATGATTATTTTATCTTGGAATTAAGTCTGCAAATATTAATGGCCGTCTGAAGAATTGTTAATATGCAAAGTATGAGAACCAGGGCAAGTTTAAAGGTTTAATTTTCTTCAAATTAGCACCTCACCCGGAAAGAGGAAGTTCTATTTCCATTTTCTGTTTTATTGACTTAATTGTTTTCATATAACTGGAATTTCCAACTACTTGCTCATGTTAATTACACGCTCCAATATGTTGAACCTCTGGCTCATTGATTCATCTTGACTGAGATTGTGTCATATGTGGCCTCGGATGCTTTCCAACCATATTTTACTATTAGATGATCATATATCAGATGGATTATTCAGTCAATTATTTTTTATCTATTCCCGACTAACACTAAGATATCCTTTCTTAGAGATAAATCAAAGTTTATTTGGATAGTGAGGTACTTAATTCAAGTGTAGAGTTGAACAAAAGTCTGAACCCAAAAGTTTTTGGTGTGCCAAAAAGTAGACAACCAACCTACTCGTTCAATAATTTCATGTTTTACATGAAAATCATTTTGGCGGGCCTTAATTATTCTTGTTGCATTTGATATTTTCATTCGGTGAGTTTAATGCTCATTTGTAAATTCTTAAAATGTGCTTAAAATTTGTTTCTTTTAAACCATTTTTAGGTTCGTGATTTGAGAGGATTGATTGCCAGCAATGGCCGTTTACCGATTGATAATTTGAGTCTTATTCTGCATGGAAATGTATTATGTGATATGAAAAATGGAGATGACGTGTACGTTCAACTCAATGATGGAGGTAAAGGTCTTGTCTTAATATCTTCTTCAATCATATTACTTTTACAAGAGCTTCCCCTATGCCATCGACATTCAGTACAGAGAAAAGTTTAGTTTCTCTGTGGCAGTATGGTACTTATCAAAACATGTTTAGATGATGATAAATCATATACATTTGAAGATTAATCAGCCCCATGTAACTGCAGGAGCAAGTTCAAACTTTAACACACTCGCACAGATATTCTTAACAAAATTTTGCATTCCTTTCTATCCATGTAATATAATTTTGACAGACTGTTTGGTTACTTCGATCATTTAACCATCTTCATGGAGATTTGAGTTGACCTAAAAGCAAGAAACATATCAAGGTAGGTAGGGGATAACTGCTTCTCTATCACTAAAGAAAGTTGTTAACTCATTAATCGGTTAAGTAATAAAAAAAGGAACTTAATATTTGTTTGATTTCATTTTCAATAAAAAGCATGTATTGTATATGTGCCTGTTTGTGGTGAATGCCTTTTGATGTTGAAAATCCTGTCATGGTTTTGTTGTCAACATGCGTCGTATCTCTAATGACCCTTTATTGCAGAAAGAATTTCGTTAGATGTAATGCATCAGTAGATCCGCTGAAGCATGTCTTTTTACTTTATTTAAATGTCCAATTACTTCTATTCTTGACTTCAATTTTAAAATGCAAGTTCAATTCAATTGATTATATAATAAATTTCATTATTCAATGCATTATGTAAGTGTTTCAGATTCTCTAATTGTTGCTGTCAAACCAAAGCCACCAGATCGTGATGGATATGATGAGGACGATGATGATGATCTGGTAAAAATCAGTTTAATAACGTCTGAAGTGAATATAAAGTCAATATGGTACTCAGTAGAATCTTTCTTTGTTTGCCACTTCTCTAGAAGTTTAAGCTTCCCCGTTCATCAAGTTGGTGGAAGAAGAGGCTTTACTCTTTTCTACATGATAACTTGAAGCTTCCAGGTAACAATCAACATTCTAATATATTCATTCAAAGTATGCTTAATAAATTATTGTTTTGGTCTCCGTAAAATGGTAATCAGGCATGGACAAATTATGATCATCATTTGTTGAGTATTCATAGCCTTTAAGTCATATAAATATTTGTTTTACCTTTTGCTGTCATTTTAAACTCTATATATTGGCATAAGGACGCAAGTGATTTAAATTTAAAAATATAATAACTCAATTGATAGCCTTATATATTTATATCACAGGAAGAGCTATTTCAGTTATGTGTCCTTACGTTTGTAATCTGCTGACCTTCTTCCTTTTGAGTTGATAGATATCCTTTTGATGTTTATATTCTCTCTGAGCTTGAAAGCATGGGCTCTCACATTTATGTGGTTTGTCCTGGCACCCCTTGCCCATAAATGGGATCTCGGACCCCTATATGTAAGTCTGCTTCCTATCATTGCATCCATATTTGGGACTTTGGATACTGAGTTTTAATGATCTGCTGCAGAATGTTACTGTGTTATCTTTTCTGACTTCAGGTGTTTGGTCATTTTAATTAATTCAGATTTTTACTTGAGCTTGTTCTATCTAGCCCAAATTTTGACATTTCCAGTCATGCATTTGTTCTAACTGATGTTTATCTCTTGATTTTTCTGCCATTTATTTGTTTTACTATTCTTTTTATCTTTTGGCCAGTGTTTGTTTGATTCAAAACTAATAAAGAATCTGATTCACATGCTTTTATATTATTTTTTTGTGCTTCATCGTTTATTACAACTTTTCTGCAGATACTTGCTACAGGTTTTTGTCTAATTCTCTTTAACCTTGGAAAGCGCCAAGCTGGTGACATCAGGTATAAACTGATACAAAATATTGTGTATTACTGTTACATTATGACAATTTAGTCGAGGTGAGATCAATGCTCGTATACTTGTAAAAGTTCAAATAAGGCTGGTACATTTTAGCACCATTCAAGAAACAAACAAAATGAAAAAATACGGACGGGTGGGAAGAAGAATTTTGGTAAAATATTGATTTTTCTTGAGGATGAAAAAGTAAGACATATCTAAGCCCCTTTGTAATATGTTGGAGTTACAAATTGCTTATTGTGTTAATTGTCTACTGTTGTATAGCTCTTTGGATTTTTGTTGGTCGGTTTGGGCATTTATAATCTTATTTGTAAAATCATCAAACTTCTTTTATTGCCTTTTCATATTTCTCAATCCTTCAAAGGGATTTTATAGGTAAACTAGTCCAGCCAATATGTCCAAATATGAAGAAAAATAAAAATAAAAAATCTCTTTCTAAATATACGTTCTTAATGAGTATAAATATAATGCCACTTGATATACAGCCTTTCTCCTTTGTTATGCGTGTTTCAGTCACTGAAGTTCCTGACATCTATTTTACCCAAGTTTTTAAAAGGATTACAAGCAGAAAGTTCATTTCTGATAAATCATTTGATAGTTTCTTACTAATTTGTGCTCTCCAACACATGCAGTGCATATTCAATCTTCAATGAAGATTTTAGAGAGCTTCCAGGGACCCTTAATGCAGATCGGCTTGATAGAGATATAAGAGCAGGACAGTTTTGAACAACCACCCCCTCCAAAAAAAGAAGTTAGCCAACAAGTTGGTAACCACCACGGGTTCTTTTTCTTTAGTTTCTTGGTTGAATTTTCTTGTATTTTAGCTATGTACCCTGAAAATTTGTATGTATAGTTTGATATATCAAAATTATAAATGAGGGGCACATGTTGTATTGTGGATAACTATGTTTCTGCCTTTCTGGTCACTGGGGTCCTATGAATTTATATATATGGCAAGCTAGTTGACCAGTATACAGTGGCATACCATAGCAGGATCCAAAAAGTCAAATGTAGTAGGGTTTTTTTTCTTCTTTTGAAAGGAATGTTAAATGCAGTATTGAATCACTGAAATCGTGTTCAATCGAAAAGGGTAAAAATGCCTTCTTCTTCTTTTTTCTCATCTAATTCACTGAAATTTTATACCGATTATATCTAAATCTAACTTACATCGCGTACTTAATTATAATGGTAAGTCTCCCAATATAAATTTTTTATATACATTAAAATTTAAATTTAAGATCTCATTTAAACGATATCGAATTATTTATCACTTAGACTAACTTTCGATAGTGGGTAAAAATACTTTTATTTTCCCAGTGCGCCTTCCCTCCCAACCCCAACTACTTACCACCTCTTGCTTACAAACTTCATATTCCAAAAGTTATATTTTCAATTTTGAATTAATTTGTAGAATTAAAAGAAAAACAAGTTATTTAATTATTAAAATTTAATGTCTAGAGATAAAAATATCATAATAAATAAGAGTATTATAAGGAAAAAGTAACATAGGAGACAAGGAAAAATGATATCTTTTATTTAGAATTTAGTAAATTAAAAACGTTGGCAGGAAAAATAATCAAGTCAAAACTACCTAATGAACCATTTTTTTCATAAAGAACTATATAATGGATCTTGTATTTAGATCCCCTAGTAAGCTGAGTGGATTTACCTCTTTTATTAAATTTTAATTTTTGAGTATTTAAATTTATATTTAAAGATAATTAAAGATTTATTTTATCTAATATTAGTATATTCTATAAGGAAAAAATATTTCACTTTATCTTTAGATTGTGGATGAACTTAATCTTATTCTAAAATTTTTTTTACCAAAAAACAATTTCGTTTGTTGCTGGACCCCACTATCCCCCAATCCATTTGGTCACTGTCCAAAAAAATCCTTAATAAAACTACGAAAATTAGTCTTACGGGGATGAGATTCGACAATTATTTAGTTGTACAGTATAACTCTTATAATGTGCTTTTTTGTCTGTCCATTTTTCCTAACTCAATTCTCAAACATTTTTATTAGATATTATTCCATGTAAAACTCAATATCACTTATTTGAGCAAATCAACACATTAATATATATATATATATATATATATATATATATTAGACCTATTAAAGGCTCAACCCGTTAAAACTTGATCAAATTTATTTTTTTATATTATTTATTAGATTATATTATTAAGTATTCAATTTTAAAATTTATAATTATTTCTCTAAATTATGTATCTCATTTATAAATTAAATTTAAAATCTATAAAAATTTAATAAGATTTATGCTACTATATCAACTTTATATTGTTAACTAATCTAATCTATTTTCACTCTTACTTTAAAAAATGTTGTTCGTTTAATAGTTTATGTCGGATGACGATTGTTTGTTTTAACCAAAACATGTTCATTGTGTTTTGACATTAAACTTGCAGGCTAATTTTTTTATCAAAAGCTAAAACGTCAAGATATAATGTAAAGTTAATAGTCAATGCCAATATCTGTTTATCTGTAGACTACATTGCAAACATTTTAATACTTGAGGCACAGTGGTATTATTCTGATAAATAATTTAGGATATATAATAAAATGAAAAAAAAGCCAATGCTTTATGCCCATTGATTATTAACTCATCATCAGGGGTGTGCATAAAACTTATGATTTAGCATGCCCATTCGAGTTCATAATAAAAAAGTTTTACTCTACCTAATAAATATAAGATATAATTAAGTATCAGGTTATAAAATATAACCCATATTTTTTTAGACTGGGCACCAAGTAGGGATTGTCCTACTTTACCGATGAGCACTCATTTTTTTACTTTTATCTTTTTACTTTTTTTCTCCTATATGCTATGTTTAGAAAGGAGAATATAATAGTTACTAGTGACTACATAATTATTTTAAAAATATAAATAGTTAAATAGATAAATTATATATTTTAATATTTATAACTATATTAACTTTACTAATCATCATTTATTACACTACAAATTATAATTATATACTTTATTTTTTTTAAATATTTTATCTTTGTCAATATTAGGGAGATTGATACAAAGTTACAGTTATAAACTACTTAGACTTTAAATATTTTTTTTTCATATACAATATATTTCAAGACTTTAATTATTATCGTTTTGTTGTCTTATTTTTAATAGATTATTGATATTATTTAATTCTTGAAGACATGTGGATATAATATTATTTTAGAAATTTATAATTGTATATTTATTTTTTCACAATATGAGCATGACATCACGACTTGAGTATGTCTAACCCGATCATGCCCAATTCACCCATACCTATCCCAAAATAGTTAAGCTTTTATTTAATAGAGTTGGACATCGGATTGTAAAATATAGCCCATATTTCTTTCAGGCATGTCACCTGACAAGCAACTATCTTATCAAACTCTACATATATACACCCTTACTCATGGCCATGTTCATACGTTAACTTTGACCAAATTAATTAATTTATTCATCTGCCTAACTCGGCGTTACGGTCTTGTATTAAGAAAACCGCTTACCCATCAGACTTGTCTATTTTTTTTCTTTTCGTTTTTAATTTGAATCTATGTTGGTCAAATTTAATTTACGGTTTTATTTATTCTAGGGACTAGCAATTCTGCATTAACGTTTCGCCTTGACTAAATTATTTCTGAAATATTAATATAAAAATAATATAAGTTTTATAAATATCACAAATCTCTAAGTTCCATATTATCATGCACGTCAAGCAAAAGGGAAAGTTGAATCAAAATTGATGGAGAGATTGAGTTTGTTTGAAAATGGCGGATTTGAGGACAAGAGAAAGGGAGCAAAAGAACTTGAACAAAAAGATGGTAGCAGAGAAACTGAACAAAAAGTGACTGGATTTGAAATGAACTACTTAAAGATATACTTGTCCTAAAAAGATCTTGAATTTTTAATTTACATTTATATGCAAGAATCACATATTTATTATTACTGTTGTGGAAAGCCAATACTCTTAATATACATATTTTTTTACAAAAATAAGACAGTACTTTTAAATTTTATTAATAAATTTATATATTTCCAGGTTTAAAATTAAAGGGTCTTCTCCTTTTGTTTTCCCCTTATTTTCTCGTGCAAACTCGCAGCTTTGGCAATGATAAATCCTCGCTCTTGCAAATTACGAACGGAGTAAATGGGGTCCCACTTAGCTGACGTGGATCCGACGTGCCGCCCACTGCTCCGAGCACTTGTAAGACGCCAGATGTCACCGTCCCTGCTAAGCCCAAAAGCCGAAAATCCATAAAAAGAAAAAAATATATAAATATAAAGAGAGAGACAAACACCTTTGATTCATATAAGTACATTAATGGCACTTCCTTCCTTGTTCCTGCCCCTCCTTCTCTTGCTGTTTTGTTCAACTCTACCGGAAAATCGTCGCTGGTTTCTTCTTTCTTGCTACACAGTGGCTCCAGTCAAGTAATGTGATGGGGCGTGGATTTTCCAAACTCTGTTCCTGCTTTGAACCTGTAAACCAGACGGCGACGGCCACAGCGACGAACCAACCGGACCAGCAGCAGTACAGGATTTCTGCCCCGACTGAGCATTTGGACGGAACTCTAGGCCACTCCTTCAGATATGTCAGATCTTCTGGTCGCTTTATTTCACCCGCTTACTCCGATCGCTTCGTCTCTCCTCCTTCTAACTCCCTCCGCTTCTCTCCCACCCGCGAACCCGTTATCAGAGCCCGATCCGATCATCCGGAAACTGGGTTCAGGGCCATTTCCGGAGCTTCGGTGAGTGCCAACAATTCGACTCCGAAAACTGTTCTCCAGATGAAAGATATCCACGATGAAGCCAATGATGATTCCGCTCATCAATGTGGCGTGAGGCGGAGTATTGTGAATGGGTTCGAAAGCACATCTTCGTTTAGAGCTCTTCCGCTTCAGCCGGCGCCGAGAGGGGAAGCTCACTTTCTCTCCGGTCCAATTGAGCGTAGTGCCCTCTCTGGGCCTCTTGAGATAAACAACGCCACCTCAGAAACTGGAAGCGAGGTCTCTTTTTCGGCTCCTCTGGGCGGCTTTTATACCAAAAATAAGCGGAAGAGCGCGTTTTCACAATTACGTAAGGCATTTCATCGGGCCATTTCGGAGAAGAAGCAGCCAGGGGTGTTGCCGGTGATGAAATTCGTGGGTAGAAAGGAAACTCCGTCGAACGAAGATAAGCCGGAGATGAAGAGTGAAATTCACTTACAGTGGGCGCTTTGGAAAGCGGGAGAGGATCGGGTACATGTGGTTGTGTCAGAAAAACACGGCTGGCTGTTCGTCGGGATTTACGACGGCTTCAATGGACCCGACGCTCCGGAATTCCTAATGTGCCATCTTTATCATGCTGTAGATAATGAACTAAAAGGTTTTTTGTGGGAAGAAGTTGAAGAAGATACACAGGAAACTGAAACTGAAACCTCAATGGGAAGAAAATCTCAGGAAGAGATCAAAACAGAGGGTGAAATTTCAGTATGTTCAGAAGATACGAATCCTCAGATGTTTCAGGCAGAAGGAACTGAAAGTAGACGACGCAGGCTATGGGAATTTCTTGCAGAGGAAGACGATCGTGCAGATGGTATTGATCTTTCAGGCTCAGAAAGATTTGAATTTTCCGTCCATGACGAAATCAACGCAGGCTCAGCAGTTAGTAGACGGTGGCCATTACCAAAACATAAGAGGGTCCACGGTGGTGGTAAGTTTTCACCACCGTCGACAGAATATCATAAAGAGAAGGTTGACGCAGAAAAAGTCAAGTATTTTGGTGGAGGAAGGAAGAGAAAGGTGGGCCCCGTAGATCATGATTCAGTGTTGAGGGCATTGTCGCTGGCTCTTGAAGCCACCGAAGCTGCATATTTGGAGATGACAGAGAAGCTTCTTGATTCAAACCCAGAACTTGCTTTAATGGGGTCGTGTGTTTTAGTTGTTTTGATGAGGGACGAGGATGTTTACGTGATGAACGTGGGAGATAGCAGAGCCATTGTCGCAGAATATAAGCCCAGAGAGTTGAAATTGAGATGTGAGGTAAATAATGAATCAATCAAGTTGGAGAATGAGGATTCTGGTCAAGAAATGAAGTTAGTTGCATTGCAGCTTTCCACCGACCATAGTACCAGCATTGAAGAGGTACGCTCAACTTTAAGGTTTCTGAACTATTTTGGTTGTAATTGAAATTGTTTGTCTTTTTTTTTAAATGGTTATATCAGTTATAGGATGAAAATGTGAGACTTGATCTTTGTTTTGCAGGAAGTGATAAGAATTAAGAATGAACATCCTGATGATAGCCACTGCATTGTGAAGGGTAGAGTGAAGGGTCGTCTTCAGGTGACAAGAGCATTTGGGGCGGGATTTTTGAAACAGGTTTTTTTAATATTCTTTATTTCCATAATGTCGTGATTTTTATCAAATCTATTGCATTCTGCTTGTCCCAACACCCCCCTCCCCCTCCTATTTTCTTACATAGTGTTGATTAATTTGTTCCGATTTGAACCCTGGTTCTCAGGTGGCGTGATATAGATAAATTAATGTTGAGCAATATCTTTTTTGATTTATTGTTTAAATTTATCTAAAATTTGTTTAAAGATCCAAATACAACCTATTTTTAATTACATGTAAAACGAAAAATATTTACAAGTAAAGATATATTACAAATAATTAAAGAAGAATTGCATCCCTTAATGGACTTGGTTCTTAGTTACCATTAGGCAATAAATCTTGTAATGGGTGATTTACTAACAATTCTTTTTGTTTTTTTTTTGGCAATAATTATTAGGTTTCTTCTAATGTTGCATAACTCTGTTTCTTAGCGTCACTTTGTGTCTGGTGGTTAAAGTGAGGTCATAGGCTTTTGAGAGAGCCATAGCTCAACTCTCTTTGACATAGAAAAAGCTAGCTTATTTGTAATACTCATATGTTTATGCAGACTTTGAAATACAATTCTGCTTATTTGGCGTTTCTCGTGTGTGACTACGTAATTTTATATCAATTTATTTATACTTACTTGATGGTATGATTTGCATGGTGATGAGGCAGCCCAAGTTGAATGATGCAGTGCTCGAAATGTTTCGTAATGATTATATAGGCACTGCTCCATATATTTCATGCTCTCCTTCGCTCTGCCATCATAGATTAAGCCCCGGAGATCAGTTCTTGATCCTCTCATCTGATGGCTTATATCAATATTTAACAAATCAAGAAGTGATTTCTCAGGTTGAGAACTTTATGGACAAGTTTCCAGATGGAGATCCTGCCCAGCATTTGATCGAGCAGCTACTCCTCCGTGCTGCTGACAAGGCGGGTAATTAGAATCTCCCATCTCGTTCATTTTCTTCTTGTTTCATAGTCTCATGTCGAACACGTAGAGTTCAGTTTGTTATTAGATTTTCTTCTAATAATATGAGATGTTGAGTGTTGTAGGAATGGATGTGCGAGAGTTGCTGGATATTCCGCAAGGTGATAGAAGGAAGTACCATGACGATGTAACTGTCATGGTGATATCACTGGAAGGAAGGATCTGGAAATCATCGGGCAAGTACCTGTGAGACTTGAACTTGCTTTGCTCACAAATTCTAAAATCTCAGAGAGCCTCCCTCACCATGCCAGCTGAAGCTGATCCATTTTTTCATCAGTCTTGTTCTTCGATCGGTTCTTTTATTGGGGACTTGCACTATGAAGGAATGCTGATGCTAGTGTCAATAAGCTACTACCATCAACAATGCAATTGAAAAGCTATCTGGACAATGGTGGATATGCCTTAAAGTTGTATCATTGCAATGCTGGGGACTGGTTGGCTAACTGGTTGGGGTAGGAATAACTGGATCTGGCTTTAGAAATAAATCTAATAGTTCCTTTCAAGGTTGCCGAAAAGAACATGGGTATACATTGGTGGGGATTAATATGCTAATTCAGAATTGTTAGGATATTTTTTTAATGATCTGACAGAACCATTAAGGTCTGTTTGTTACAAAGCATTGCAAGGAGATAGTGCCTTTGAGAAAGCTGCTCAGAATAGTGTAAATGTCCAACCGACATATTAATGCGTTGGTTGTTCTTGCTGTAATTATGTTTGGCCTTGTTCACAATGCGTGTATTACTCCTGGTCTGATCTTAATTAAATAATTCGTATATTAGGCATATATTAGGGATAAAAGAGTGCATATACATATATATGAGTATTTAAAGCTTATCATATTTAGACTATTTAGATTTGATAGATTTAATTTTTTCAACTGAGGTTCTTAAATTTAAAAAATTATTTTCTGAAAAAATGATAGTAAAAAATTTATTTTTATATTAGATTATATACCTATTAAAATATTTTTTTAAAAAAAATAGATTAAAACAATTAAATAATTTGGATTGTCTAGATAAGATGAGGTTCCAAGAAAACATATGTAGCTAGGAAAAAAATAAAATACAAGAAGAATTCAACAAATACAAAATAACCTAAATGCGTTTGAACTTTTGAAACAAACTTTATCCATTTTCAATGCATTCCTCAGGGTCAAATTAATTTTGAAGAGTAAAGGTCCATTTTAAAGATAATATATTTAGATATACTTTTAAAAAATAATTTATAAAAAAAATTATTCTGGATAAATGAGTATTTGTATAGTTATTCTTAAAATAATTTTTATAATTGAAAAATTATTAGAAAATATATGATTATATTAAAAATAGGAGAGAAAAGAGAGGATGAAGGAGAGTGAATAGAGAAGAGAGATTGTGTAAAAGATATAAGAGATATAAGAGATAATATAAGAAAAATTAAGGATAAAATAGTAATTAATTAGTTTATAAATTCTTTTATTATTCTAAAAATTACCCTTATCAGTTTATCTAAAACTGTCGTTTTAAACTATAGTTTAATTTAAATTTTTTAAATAAATATGATTATTTATTTTAATTTTTTTAAATTAAATTTTAAATCAAAAACTTTTTTAGAATTAAAGCATGAGTTTCTCAAACACACCCATGTATAGATATTAGAAACGCTTCTCTTTGTTCCGAACTGTAGGTATTAAAATATTTATAAATCAATCTTTGTTTCTTTGACCTGGCTAGGTGCTCATCGGTCAAACCTAGCCCATAAACAATTAATATGGGTTTATGATCCTATTAATATTATAAAAAAATTAATATGGTTTACCTTTTCTCTCATTATTATTTTTATTTTGATTTATACTCTCCAGTCTCCACTTTCATTTTTTGTATTACTTTATTCTCTTTACTTTTTTATGGCCTGGATTTGAATATTTAATTTCTTAAATAAGATTTTGTTCAAATTAATAAATAATTTATATTAAGTTTTTATCAGCTTATTTGTATACACGCATTGCATGCAAAAATATTTTTTTAAAGGGAAACAAATGGAGACTCACTCTGGTTCGAACTCGTAACCTCTGGATCAACTACGTACTGATTTATACTTTTATTCAAAAAGATATTTTGTGTGCAAAGGTAAGGATAAGATATTGTGAGGAAGCTAGCCTTGGAAATGGAGGGAATAGCGTACGTGGTGGTGATCTGAGCAAATGGCTTCTTGTTGTATCTCAAACTTTGCATTATTACAGAGCTTCAAGAGAAGCACCCCTTATAGCTTATTCGGCTGGAACATTGGCAAGAACAAGCCTGATGACAAACCTCAGACTAAGTATCACGACATTGATCTCACTTTCCCACCTTCTCTTCTCAATAAAACTTTCTTGAAGGGTCCACTCCCTCTCCCTCTCTCTAAGTTTCAAACTTGCAGGTTCTGAGTCCTGACCGTCATAATTCTGTGTTTATTGATCAGGTAAGGAACTCAAATGCTGCTATAGGGCCACAATCGATGGTTTTAGCGCGACGAAATTTCACGAATGCTGCGACTTCAAGGGGCCATGCGTGATTATAGGCTACACAAACAAGTCTTTCAAGTTTGGAGCTTTTAATCCTGAAGGCTACAGAAGCACTGACGATTACTATGATACTTTCGATGCTTTCTTGTTTTATTGGCCTGAAACTGATAGCGATACTCAAACCCAACAACCCATTCTTTTGCCCAAGGTTGGTGGCAGTGGTGCGGCTCTGTTCGATTATGCTCGCGGGGGCCCACAATTTGGGGCTGATGGGCTTCTCATTGGGCCCCCGTTGGCCCCAGTTATGGGTGGTTTTGCAGGACCCGATACAAACTCTGGCATTGGGGACCTAAGGCAAGCCAAGTCTAGATTGGGATTGTCTTATGCTAAGAGGGAAGACGGCAAAGAATCTCTTTTTGGGGACGAGTCTAAGGCTACACTTGAAGAAGTTGAAGTTTTTTGCAGCCCTAAAATTGCTAGCTTGTACTAGAACTTACTGCATAATGGGTAAGTTCCATGATGATTGCAATGAAACTGCTTTCTGCTCAATTATGGTATAGTTCAAAATGTTTATTCCTTGAAGCTTCTGATTTATATAAGCTAGGCTTAAAGTATTAGCATGTATAATGAGTTTTTAGATGCTTCTCAAAACAACTGCACAGTGAAAAAGCAGAATCAGGAGTTCAATTTGTTTGCATGCATAATGTACATGTTGGTTTTGCTTTCAACTTCGAGCTTTAGAAATTTAAGCATCAAGATGCAGTAATGTTGAATCCATAAGCAGTAGGCAGAACAGAAGGGTATTCACATATAGAATTCTCCATCATTATATATAAGCTTATTTTATTGATATTGATACATAGATGGCTCAACGTAAAATAGCTTCTGGTGAAGCCGATGAAAGTGATTATTTCCGTAGCAGACACTATAACAGTAGAAGTGATACTAGTCCTTAGGAAGGGATTGCACAGGGAAAAATGGGTCAAAAATTTGTGTTAGAAAATTTTATTAGCTAGAATGATCTATATATGAAAACATTTCGGGTCTTTTGACCAGTATAGTTTTCAAACAGTGAATTTTCACTAATTAACCTACATTTTTACTCCAAGACGTACTTTAAAATGCGTTGTCCTAGAGAGAGAAGATCCCCCTCCCAATGAAACACCAAGAAACTTTATCTAACTTAGTAGCACGGAGGTTGGACCATCAAAGGCATTAAAATAGCAAGTTTTCAGAACGGTTTTAGATATCTGAATGAATTGATTTGATCAAAGCCTTCATGAGACACATGCTCATTCCCATAGAAGTAGCCAAATTGACTGACATCTTCAGAAAGTTCAATTTCTCCATTTACATTTGAGTAAGATGAAGAGGTTGAATTTTCTGTTGGTAGGAATGGTTGCCATGGAGTCATTGAACATGATAAGTCGTACTCTGGAAAGTATCCAGACATGGTATCTGGTACTTGAGAGTAGTCCTGCAGTATTGAAGTCAGAACTCAGAAATGTCTGAAATTTAGCTAATGAATATGAAGTTACCTTCTTTCTTTATTCCTAGACTTAGAAACACAATACCTTGGAAGAATCTAGAATTAATTCAGTAGAGTCATCAAAATGTGAAGAAGCTTGCTCTAGCTCTGCCATTGTTGGAGCAGCATGGTATGGAGAAGTCTTCATTGAAGCTGCTTCATTCCCACTGGTGCAACTACTTCCTTCTGCCTTGTCCTTTTGTTCTTCCTGCGAATCCTTCGCCTTCTCATTCTTCTTCATCACTCTGCACAATGCGAAACCAAAACCACCCTACAAATTGCCATAAACAACCAACTTCAGCCTCAATGTTTCAGCCGAATCAAGGCCTATATATATTTAAAAGTAATAAACTTACATGAAAACTAGGTGATGAGAGATCAGAGTCATTGTTGAGTCGATACTCATGCATGATCCACTTGGTTCGATCTCCAAGTGGGGCTCTTCCGCGATAGAAAACAAGTGTCTATCTATAACCTGTAACAGTAAATGGAGTTGACTGACACACTATATTTCTGTCTTTTCCGGTGGCTTTCCAGTACCCATTTTGGGTAGCTCTATTTGTTCGCAATCCATTGGGGTACTTTCGATCTCGTGGACAAAAGAAAAACCACTCCATATCTCTATTTGGTAGGAATGATTTATCTGCATCATATGTTCAATTCTAGTAAGCACAATATATAACTTACAGTGCCTCATATGTTGGTGCAAGAATTGATAAAAACAAGTTGAAATTTAAGAATACCTGGCAATTCCCATGGATCAAATTTGTACAAGTCAATGACTGGGATAACCTCAAGCTCTATTTCAAGCCCTTCTACTTTTCTCTTTAGATAATATCCAACCAGTTCTTCGTCTGTTGGGTGGAAACGAAAACCTGGTGGTAATGGTGCACTTCCCATTCAAAGATTTCTCTTTTTCTTACTTTTATCTCACTCAAAGGATAAAAAACCCACAAAAAACAGAGGCAAAGAAAGGGAAACTACTCTCCCTCACGTAGGCCAAAACTTCAGAAAAAGAAAGAGAATAGGTAATAAAAATGTGAAAGATCTCTCTAATGGCAGGCTACCTCAATATTCAGTCCCTGAAAGGCTCCTAGCAGAAAAGAATGAGAACAAATCTAAAGACTTGACAGAAATCTTAAATGTGGAAGCTATTCTGAATGCCCAGCAAGTCAGCAAGAACTGAAATAGTTTCTAGAAATTAACAAAAGAAGAGAGTGAGAATGAAGAGTAAAATCAAAGGCACTAATCATATATATGTATATCATTTGGCGATGGAATCAGCAGTCCAAAAAAATAAAACATACATGATAAACCGAAAGTTTGGGATTGCTTGCCTCATGTGCACTGTGCACCCCAAAATTCCAAAGCAAGTGGCCCACCACATGAACCAGTTCACGTAAAGGATGTTAACAAAAGTTTGGTGCATATAAAGAGCTTATAGGTCAGGTGTCAGCTCAAAAAACACTTCCAGAGTTACTTGTTTATAAATATATGAATATGATTTAAACTCATTCTTGTGAAATATGAGTCACTTACTTGCTATGGGATCAATATTTCTTTACAAATATACTCTTGTTTTGCAGAGGAAGAGATGTGTACATGGACAAGTTAGTGTAAGGAAGTCAAGTGTTAGAGGGGGAATTTGTTCTTTCTTGGGGCTGCCATTATCGTCAAGTTTCTTTCACGTCATTACTGAATCAGACTAAACAATTTTACCTTTTCTTCTATTCACTGATTTCGTCACCAAAAGTGACTTTGAGAAAAGTGCTTTGGTGATTTTTCTTTTGTTTTGGAACATTTCAGAACTCATTCCTCCCTCCTCAATTCTCTTGAAGATGTTGTTAATGTTAATGCAGTAAAGCTCCCTAAAATAAAAACTACCATTTGTGGGACCAACAAGTCATTGCTTGCTGAATCAAAATCTTGTGTAATTAGTGGAATATCTTGCTTACGTATTACCAAAAGCTAAAGGGTGAAAGTAAAAAACAGAAACTAAAATTAAGGCTTGCTTTAGCAGCTGATTTAGTTTGTTTTACTTAACTTTATGCGATATAATCGCATATGAATCTATAAGCTGATTTAGTTTGTTTTACTCAACTTTATGCGATATAATCGCATATGAATCTATAAGCTGATTTAGTTTGTTTTACTTAACTTTATGCGATATAATCGCATATGAATCTATGTGCCATTATTATTAGTTTGTGGATTTTTGCAAAAGAGATCAGGTATAATTAGGTAGAACGCTAGTCCATGCTTTTTAAGTTCAGGGTTGAGAAAAAAAGTAAAGTTCTGTAACAATCATCTTTATATGAGATTGGGATCCTCATCAAATCTTAATAGAGGGAAAAAGTTTCTATTTCAGGAAACAGTCTGCTCTCAGGTTTAATATTCATCTCTCAATTTTGGCAACAACCAAATCTTACCCAATTAGATAAAGTTGATTACATGAATCATATAGAGCTATATTTTATCAACAACTAAATCTTTAGATATATAGTTTATCAAAATGTCTAATTTAATAATTTTATTGCGTGTTCATTGTAATCTTGTTTTACTTTTTTTAGATGCTCTACCTTGTTGTCTGATCTACTTTCTCTCAACTAGTTTCTCTAATGACTTTCTTTATATATGTCTAAGCTATATCAAACAATTTTTTACTAGTTTAACAAATAAACAAAATGCTATGGAGTAATTATATAAAGTAGAGCTGTGCAAGAAGCCTAGAGCCCATCTAAATCTGCACAAAATATACCCTATCCAACTAGATAAAAAGTGGCCCAATGTAAAATGGGTAATTTCGGACAGGGCTAATGTTCGGGCCAGGTTGGACATCAAGCAGGGGTTACTGCCCTGCCCAATTAATTATTTTTTTATATATCAAAATTTATAAATTATAGTATTTCACATAGAACAAATATGATGGATAATGGTGATTAAAGGATAATTTTACAAATATGAGTAATCAAATAAGTAATTATATTATTTAAAATTTATAACTAAATTGATTTCTTTGTTTGTTTTTTTAAACTGTGGTAACCATCATATATTTTTTTTAGATGCTTCATCTTTGTCAATTTTGAAAAAATTAATGCAAAGTTACAATTATAAACTATTTAGACTTCAGTATTTTTTTTATATGCCATTGATTTTAAAACTTTAATTACTATCTTTTTGTTGTATTATTCTTAGTAAATTATGTATATTATTTAATTCTTAAAGACATATGAATATAATATTATTTTATAAGTTCATAATTGTAAATTTTTTTTCACAATATGAGCAGAGTATCATGACTTGGGTATACCTAACCCGCCCATGCCTAGCCCAAAATAGTTAGGGCTTTTATTGGGTAGAGCCGAGCATCGAGTTGTAAAATACAACCCTTATATTTTTTAGGTAGAGACTATTCTGCCCAATTTTATCCATACACACCCCTAATATAAAGCTTTTGCTTCTCTAGACTTGGAGGACATAAAGTGAATACAGGTTCCTAAATCATCATCAATGATTAACTATATCTTGGGTATCTAAGTTGTTGAATTTTGTTTGGACTTTAATATAGATATGTTATTTTTCCCGCTTTGGCATAGGATTTAAATTTGTCAAATCAATGATAAAGATTGCATGCATGTATTGCCACTTTTTTGATACGTTGATAAATGAAATTTACTAAAGTAATAATTGGATTCCTGCTTTTTCCCTTTTTGTGTGGTGGCGCGCTCTGAAGCAGAGTTGTCATGGAGATTGATTTGTGAAGCCGCCGTGAATCAGTATAAAAGGCCCGTTTAAGTAGGATTTTAAAAATAAGTTTATAAAAAAATTTATATAAAAAAATAATTTTAAATAAATGAGTATTTAGATAGTTATTTTTAAAAATATTTTTATTATTGATAAAAATAAGAGATGAGAGAAGAAATAGTATCAGAAAAAGTAAGAGAGATGATGTAAGAAAAAATAGAGGTAATAATTGGTTAGTTCATAAACTCTTTTACTGTTCTATAAATTACTCTAAACAATTTATCTGAAACTTTAGTTTTAAATTATAGTTCAGTCCAGTCCAAAAATTCGTTTAAATAAATATAACTGTTTGTTTTAAAAAAAAATTAAACCTAAGTTTTAAGCTAAACCTAGATTTTAAATCTAGGTTTGACAGTTTGCCAAACACATACAAAATCAATAGGCTAATAAATATTGATCTACTTGTTAAGAAATTAGTTTATAATTTATAAGCTCCTAACTTTAAATCCTACTTTCAATGTAATGATTTTGTTGGTAGATAAATATATTTATAATCATTTTTTGAGTCTTAATATATGTCTTAATCCTGTTGAGTCAATATAAAGATTTTATTAATAAGTAATTTATAACTATATATATATATTCTTTAAGTTTTAAGGTATACTGTAACTTCAGTAAAATTTTAAGACTTAACTCACTTAAAATTTTATATATAAAAAATATTAAGATATAATTTTTTTAACAAACTGCATATTTAAAAGTTATAATTATCTCATCTGGGTCCCTCTTTGATTTTTTTTTAAAATTTGATTTTGATACCAATTGATTGTTATTTAAAATATAAAACCCTCATTCAAAAAATGTGCCACTGAGATGAGAGAAATATCGCATTTAAATATTTTTTAACATTCCATATTATTTGATACGGGGCTTAAAAATCCTATGCGGGGGTTCACATCTAATATCTATTAGTGACGTATGATAGTGCTATAAGCTTTCACAATAGAACGAACCAATAAGAATAAAAAGACTTTTGTGTGTGTTTAGTTTGAAAAAAAAAAGGTATTTTTAGACCTAAATGATAATTTGGTTATAGTTTCCCACATTTGAAACCATGGGTTCCCAGAACTGAATCCTACCAATTTTTACATGCATTCTCATAGGAAATAACATTTCTACTGTTATGATTTATCGTCATTTTACTATCTCTCATCTATCTCTTATTATATTATATTTTTACTTTCTATATACATTTTAACTAATTTTACTTCCCTTTTTAATTACTTCCATTAATCAAAATATATATAGGAGTAATTCTAGAGAAAATAAATATTTAGATAAGTGTTACTAGAATAACTTTTTTAATAGGTAAATTATCAAAAATAATATAAGTTAAAATAATAATAAAGTATAATTTTAAATTTATATTTTGTGTCTGATATTAAAATATAAATAATATACATATATATATATATGTTATTAGAGTAATTAATAATAAATAATTAAGAAATTATATTTAAATTTTTAATTTTCTTATACATAGTTAGAAATTTATTTTTATATATTTTGATTAATATAAATAATTAAAAAGGGAAGTAATATTAGTTAAAATATTTTGATTATAATCTAAACATGCTATTTAGAAGCATTAGTGCAAATCCTATGCCCTAGAACTCCGTAATGTGCTTCAAGAGAACCAACCTTCCTATACATATCCATACCATGGAATTAGCCATCAAGAAACACATCAATTCAATGATATTCACTAACTATAAAAAAGACTCAGAAACAGCAATGTTAAAATCATCCATATGAAGGGAGTGAGCTGACATATAATATGGTCAAATTAACCAAACGAATGTTAGATCTGAATGTTAAAACAAGAGATGGATAAACTCAATCTATACAAACCCAAAACCCAACCACCCACACACTACACTGAACGGAGAAGGAGGGAAAATGCCGGAGACGAATAAAACTCCGATCTCCACCACCCATACGTTGAGAACAAGGGAGGAGGATGGAGAAGACACCCTAAGGAAACACAGAAAAGACTAGAGCACGAGGGTTGAAGTGGCTGTTTGGGTGATTTTGGACTCAAACCAAAATAACTTTTTGGTTCCAAACCAAACACACACAAAATTAAATTTCAAATTATGTATAAGAAAATAAAGAATATAAATATTTTTTTTTAATTATCTATCAGTAGTTATTCTAATAACATATATATGTATGTATATTATTTATTATTTTATTATCAAATATAAAATATAAATTTAAAATTATATTTTATATAATTATCATTTTATCTCATGTCTTTTTTAGTAATTTATTTATTCAAAAATTATTATGATAACAACCATCTAAATATTTATTTTTTTAAAATTATTTTCACATAAAATCTATTTTATAAAAAAAATATTTTTTAAAATCACTTTATAATTAACTTTCTCTATAATCTAAATCAAATACACCCGAAGAAGTACATATTGAGATTACAATGATGGAAGGAGCTATGTTAATTAGTTAAATTTGACGAGCACGTTGAGGGAACTGTACCTTAAAAATTATCTTTTGGAGTTAGAGAACCAAATGCAATCTCTTTTTCAAAGTTATCCACTCAACATGAAACTCACGACATTTTAGCAGCCAGATTGTGAGAGACCCAACTTAAGCCTGACCGTAGAGTAGTTGAAGATGGATTGGTGCTAAGTTGAAATTCAGAAGGCTTCATATATTCATTAATTCATCAAATATGATTATAAGTGGAAGCTATTAGACTGTATTTATAGAAGGAGCTTTTTTTCCCATTAAGAAAAACCCAATCAACTGGCAAATCAACTTGCAAATATAATAAACAAAGTCAGCAACTTGCAAATAAAAACCAAAAAAAGTCAGCAACTTCCAAATCAACTTGCAAATATAATAAAAGTCAAAAGGTAAACAGTAAATTCATGTTTCCTTCGTATACTAATGAAGTGAACTTACATAATATAATTTAAAACACAAGCAAATTCATATATTTCCTATCAAGATATGATCAGAGCTTGCACTTGTCTGTCGGATCTGTAATTCCGGAACTGATTGGCCTGTTGATGAGGTTGTAGGAACTTGGATTTATGGTCCAATTTGTAATAGTAAGTTCAAATAATGTGGCCAAGTTTTTCACATTACAATTATCATCATAGGAACTTGGATCTACAGCCTCTGCATGCTTTTGAAACCTTGATTCTTGAGCCATTAACAGTGACTCAATATCTGTAACTAAGCAGGATATAATCTCAATGATACTGAACTGATGAAAGGGTCACAATCTTCATTTTCATCTTCAAAAGATCACCATTCATAGAAAGACTAACCTAATTGAGCTGGCCTTTATAGAGATATGCAATTTCCTGTAACTAGCAGATTAACTAAATCTGGTTACATCATCTTACAATTTATAGAGATATTAAAACACTAGAGCCATTTATATATATATATATGAAACTCATCATCATCATCATCGTTGTCAAAGACTCTAAATTACTCTACTCCATGAGATGGCAAGTGGTTCTGAGTTACATCACGCGGGGGTTGCTCACAAGTAACGACGATCTCATCATCTGCTCGGTACTCTTTGAAGCTCGCTAATCTGCCTAGTTCTTCAACTTCCTCTATCACAAGATCCAATTTTGCAACGGTTTCCACAAGTAACGAAGCAAAAGCAGCGAAAGGAAGAGCCTCTGAGAACTCAAGGCTAGTAATGGCGATTTTAGTCAACTGGGGTCTCAAAATCTTTCTCTCTGATGCTTCCTTGGATTGCTCAGGGTTAGCCCTTTTGTTCTTCCATTCAAGTAATGAAGAAGAATCGGTTTTAACGCTTGAAAATTTCACTCCTGATGATGATGAGTTGTTCTTATTCCCACACTTTTTCTTTGATGCTGCTACGGAGTCGGAGCCTAGGAAGAGCCGAGGCTGGGACTTTATGGCTGTGTTAAGGTCTTGTAAGGCTTCATGAAGATGATCAGAGAGTATTTCTCGTGAGTAGTGGCGGCGGTTGCTTATGCTTTTGGCAAGTTCTATCAGAACTTTTGATACCTCTGCTGCCAGCCTTATGCACGGATCCTTGAACATGGCTCGAATAGATAGTGGAGTCTGATAAACACAAATCGAAATCGAAACATTTTGATGAAAAAACTAGGTGAATTTTTACTAGACTAAAATATGAGAATATATTAAAGAATCAATGCCAACTTAGGGTAGTCTCATATCAAATTGGCTTAACTATAATCTCTCTAAAATCTAATATTTTGTAGGACTTATTGGATTTAGGACACCAAAAAAAGAAGAAATAAAATTATTGATCTAAGGCCTCTGAAACTGAAAAGACCTACAAGCCTAGACAAAGAGAGAAAAATAGATGAAAGATGTAGGAATAAATATTAGAAAGAATATTAGAATATATGAAAGACTTTCATATTGACTAACTAGACAATAAATTAGAGATACATGACTTTGAGATAGATTCTATTAAATTGACTTAAGTTACTTTAATAGAAAGATATAGACCTGATGTATAAAAAACTAACTTTGGACTCGTACGCGAGTACTTAAAATACAATACCTGAATTTCTGTTCTGAGACAACCATGGAGCGCTACCACGGTGTAGCCAAATTGGCGAAGAACAGCTCCTACTTTCACATACTGCTGCCACGGAAATCTGTGACAGTACCTTGAATGCCTCGGCTCCCAACTCGCATGCAATGCCTGCTCATCGGATATGAACAAGGATTGAGAATGATCTCGAAATGGAGTTTCTACTTTCTAAACACGTGTTTTGTGTTAAAATTAATTACCAGTGTTTCATCGGTGGATTTGGAGTCCAAAACAGCCTTATAACCATTGTATATAGGATCCTCGGATGAAGATTTAATGTCCTCATTTTCATGAATTACACCTCCTTTGAAGTACTCATTAACGCAAGCTGCAAGATGTTAATTCATATTATAGATCTGGGACATGAAACGAAGAGGAAAAGAGAAGGTAGTATGATGGAGACTTGACAATATGAAATACTAAATTGAGTTGTATGAACATGATGTGAGATACTTGTAAAGTATTTAAGCATGCTAGTTTTTTCACCTCAATATTAATGGGTATTTAAGTGGAATGGAAAATTTTACCCCAATACCTAACTATTGAACTGGAAGAATTAACCTACTTATTAAATATTTTATTAAGTATGGCAGACTACTCCATATATAATTTAGTATCTCATATATATTGCTAAGTTTATATCGTAGTGGAATCTAGTACGTACCTTGTATGGAATCAGCGAGGCCTTGGAGCTTGGAGACGGTGGACTTGTGTAGGTCTTCGCCGGACCAATTGGGGAAAATGAGGAGACTCATGAGAAGGCAAATGGCGCAGCCAATCGCGATGGTGTAAAAACGATCATGAGCAAGCTTCATGACATCGTCCACTCGGTAGCTTGAAACAGTGATCAAATTGAAGGTCAACAGAAATATGACCATGCCATAGTCATAGTTCTTCTTCATGTAAGGAATGAACCTCATGTATGTTGATGCAGCTCCTGTTTAGGGTTTTCTCATCAATTTTTCGAGGCTTGACATACATTTTATACGAAAAGGTTGATGCAAATAAAAAAAAAATAAGAAAAAAGAGAGCATTTGCATCACTAGTGCCGCCATTTTCAAATTAATACTTCTCCCGTCTTTAATCTATGACATATTTAATTAATTTAATTAGATTAAAAAAATTAATTAATATGTTATTTTTTTTAAAACATTATAATTATTTTCGTTAACTCTTTCTCTCCCTTTTCTCTTAATTATTGTTGAGAGAATACTAATAGGGATAATTTAAAAAAATAATAATAAATATAAAAACTAAATATATTTATAATTAATATTAATTTTTAATTAAATTTTATATTAAGAACTAAAGTAGAAAAAATTACAAGTATAATTTTGTTTCCCCCATTGCATGGACATTGGGAAGCTATGTTAATGTACCAGAGTAAATAAGTAAAAGCTGAAAATTGTGTAAGTTATTAATTGACTTGACCATGTCTATGGACCCTACAAAATTAAATTTTTAACAAGACAAAAAAATATATGAGAAAAGAGGACAAAATACTGTGCCCAATTGCAAGCCTAATATTTTAAATCAAAGCCCCCCCCTTTTTAAGTCTTAAAAGGAAGTTATGAGTTTGAAACTTCTTTAGATATAATGGGTTTATGATTTATGACCAAAAAAAAAAAAATCAAAGTGTTATTTAAAAGGGAATACTCAAAGTAAGGCTATATATAAAGCCCGGAACTCAATATATCTACCTGAGCTCATAATAAAAATACCTTACCCAACCCGATAAATATAGGACAGGGTTAGGTATCAAGTTATAAAATACAGCTTATACTTTTTTTGGGCGGGACACCGGGTAGAGGGGTTGCCTTACCCATGAGCATCACTTCTTTTATTTTTTTTTATTTTTTTCCCTATATGCTTCACTTGTAAAAGAGAATATGATAGCTATTGATGACTAAATCGTTATTTTAGAAATATGAGTAGTTAAATAGGTAAGTTGTATTTTTTAATATTTATAACTATATTAATTTTTTTCTTTTTTTAATTTTACTAATTATCATATGATTACATTATAAATTATAATTGTTTATTTTATTTTTTCAGATGCTTTATCTTTGTCAATATTAGGGAGATTGATGTAAAGTTGCAATTACAAACTATTTAGACTTCAAGATTTTTTTTATATGCAATGGATTTTAAGACTTTAATTATTATCTTTTTGTTACCTTATTCTTAGTGGATTATAGATATTATTTAACTCTTGAAGAAATATGAATATGATATTATTTTAAAAGTTCATAATTGTATATTTTTTCCACAACATAAGCATGACATCACGACTTAGGCATATCCAACTCAAAATAATTAGGGCTTTTACCGGGTAGGGTCAGGCATCAAGTTGCAAAATGTAGCACATACTTTTTTTTGGATAGGACACCAGGCGAGGAGTTACCCTACCCAAACTTACCTATACACAGCCCTAACACAAAGTATCTTCTTCACAATTAACATTCTCTTTGTTTCTAATTACAAGACACAATTATAATTCATATATATTGAGAAATTAGTTAATGTCTAAAGATTTATTTGTTCTTTCCAATTTTGCCGTCAATTAATTTTATTATTAAGCAAGTGGGCTAACTTATTATATTTATTACAAAAAATATTTTAATTATTTTTAAAATTTTATAAAATGTCTTGTATATATAAAGGGTCACCAGACCCTTCAAAAATGTGTTTTATAATCAGGAAAGAGGAAGTATATATTTTATATGATATACATATACACATAGACTACTTGTACACAAATTATATGTATTACTATTCAATCAATTAGATATTTCCTTTCTACTTTTCTGGTATGCTAGGGGACCATTGGTTTTTCTTTTGTTCTAGAATTTGATAAGCAATTAACCCAATGGACTAAGGGAATATGATGAGAAAATTATATTATTTTTAAAAATATTAAAATTATAGAAATTTTATTTATATTTTAAAATTGATAAAAAAAAATACTTAAGCTTGACTAAAATTGTACACATCTACCCTAAATTTGATTAAACTTATATGAATAAAAAGTTCCTTTGTTTTCAAAATCATCTTTTTAGAATTTAGCTAAAACTAAAAAGATACATGATACAAGTGAAATTGCACAAGCCCTCATAAATTTTAGTTAAAATTACAAAAATATCCCTTTTATTTTTTAAAATATGTACAGTTTTTTAAGAATAGAAATAAATTATGTGCAACTGTAGCAACACAGCCAAAGAGTCTATGTACTTTTGGTATTTGATTTTAGAGAAGTTTGTGTAAATTTCAAAAAATAAAATAAAAGTTGGTGTAATTTACTATTAGTAAAAAAAGAAAATTAGAAAAAAGTCTCTCGTTGATTTTTTTTTTTTTTTTAAGATTGACCAAAATCGAAGTACCAGTAATTTGTGATACAAAATTGCACAACACATTTATTACCTATAAGGAAAACTGCAGCCCCAATGAAAACCGCTTGAAAGACCCGACCCGAAGCTTCTGCAATATACTGTATAAGAAATGCTAATAATCCAGCCAACAGTGTCCCCAAGCCTCTGTTGAGACCCTTGTATAATGTTGCCCCTGAAAAAGCACACACATTATTATTATTATTATAAAGTTTAATTTGCATGAATTTTGATAATCTAAATATGCATGAGAACTGTGAGAAACAAAAAGAATGAGAGAAGTATTGGAGAAAATATTAATGTGTGTATATTTAAATGAGTTGAGCACACCTAATAAAATATATCATTCTAATAAATCCTAAAATATATCGGTCGAATAAATTCTAATAAATATAATAAACGCAAGGTCAAATCAATAAATATAAATTAAATCAAATCATGTCAATAAAAACAAAAACAGATGGATGAGAAGATGAGAAAGTGACCACCTGCAGGGAATTCAAGCACCACGACGACGGTCATGACGGCCCAAATCGCGTTCTGGCCAATCCCTTTGAACAGTGGTTCCAAGAGAAAGAGCAAAGAGACGAGAGTGAGAGACAAACCCACTTTGAGTGCATGAATTGGCCTTCTTGGATCTTCACGTCCCACTTTCCAAGTAGTTTTCCACGCCATGTTCATCTTCTTCTTCATTTTCTCACCCACTGCCATTTCCATTAATCCTGCATCAACCAACTTTGCCACCATTTTCTCCTCAATGCAGTAATATATATTTTCTTCTTCTGGGGAGTCTAGATGCGTCAAGAATCCCGAGTTTCTTCGTCATTCATGTGTGAACTTTATAATGCTGTGGTTTACAGAGAGAAGGGGAGAGAGAGTCCGGTGATGATGTCATTCTTGCACTCGCAATCCATCAAAGTACACATAACTTTAATTGAGGTGAGCAGTTTTCTCAATAAGCCATAAGCTTAGACGCATAATGTTGACTTATAGGGAATGAAATCATACAATTTTTAGATTAGAATTAGAAGTATATATGGGGTTGTCTTTCTATAAAAATAATTTAAATTAATTTGATACAATTTTCTTAATATTATATACTTTTAATTATCTCTTTAATTAATCAACGATTTAAGGCAAATGGCACAGCCAATGGCGATGGTGTAGAAACGATGATCATGAGCAATCTTCATGACATCGCCCACTCGATAGCTTGAAACAGTGATCAAATTGAAGGTCAACAGAAATATGACTATGCCATAGTCATAGTTCTTCTTTACGTAAGGAATGAACCTCATGTATGTTGCTGCAGTTCCTGTTTAGGTTTTCTCATCAATTTTTTGAGGCTTGACATGCATTTTGAATGAAAAACTTGATGCAATTTTTTTTAAAAAAAAAAATCCCCCAAATTTTTATGAATTTTAATTTTTATTCCTCAAATTTTAAACTATGATAAGGAGTAATATTGTTTTAGATGGAAATAAATTTGAGAAGTCAAAAACTTAATGGTCTAAAATTTAAAGTTCTAAAATAAAATGAAAATAAATTTAAAAAACTAAAGATTATAGTAACCTAAAAAAATACTTATATAAACTGGTCTTTCAAATTAATATATACACTATAGTTGGGTTAATGTACAAAAGTTGAAAATTGTACAAGTTATTAATTGACTTGAGAATGTCTTTAGACACCCCCCTCCAACAAAATTAATTTTTTTAAAAAAAAGACAGAATAATGAGAAAAAGGACAAAATACCGTACCTAAAAAATTATTTCTAACTATAAGATACAATTATTTAATTCACAAATACTGAAAAATTAGTTGATATCTAAAAAAATTCTTTCTTTATTGTGCAAGTGGACTAGCTTATTTTATTTATTACCTATTAGAAAGTGGACTCAAATGCCTTGCATAAAGGGTCATCAAAGCCTGCATTAATATTCCATCAATTAGGCATTTATTTCTTCCTTTTCATTAATTTCTATTTCTATTTTTTAAATCCAATCCTAAGATAATATAATATTTTAATACCTGAATCCATTATCCTCATATATTAAATTAAATCCCCATATCTAATTACAAGATATAAATCAAGATGAATTTATATATCTTGTGTGGTGATTTGAAATATTTGGGAGAAGACATTTCAAATCTTGAATTTAGGATAGTGAAAGAATGTATTTAAAATATTCAAAGTGGATATTAATTTAAATTTTGAGATATGCCATTTGACTAATTTAAATATTAATATTATACTAATATATTAAAAGAGGATACAATAATTTTCTCTAATTATGATATCTAATTAGATAATACTAATTTTTTTTTAATAAATTAATACATACTTTTACCATCTTATCATTCATTAATATTAAGTGGCTTCTCTTGTAGATTAGTGAATCTAGTCATAATTAATTATTTCATCTTCTTCCTAAAAATTACAAAAGATAAAAATACTTTTATACATATTAGTGTGATTAAGAAAATAATAAATTAGTAAAAATACAAGAAAATGATATTTTTAGTTATTTAATTCATATAGTTAATTAAAATATAAAAATGAATAAAACTTCTATAATAATTCTATTAAACATGATAAATTCTCTCAAATAAATAGGAAATAATATAATAAAATAGGATTGATTAGGAGGAAGAAAAATACCTGAAATAGAGGGGGAAGTGTCTATGTGCGTGTGTGTGTGAGAGAGAGAGATGAAAGTAGAGAAATCAGAAGGCTTCATATATTTATTAATCCATCAAGTATGATTACAAGTGGAAACTATTAGACTATTTATTAGAAGGAGCTTTTTCTCTCAGGAAGAAAGCTCAATCAACTTGCAAACAGAATAAACAAAGTCAGCAACTTCCAAATGGAGACAAAAAGTTCAGCAAATTGCAAATATAATAAAAGTCAAATAATTCAAAACACAAACAAAACAAATTAACTTCCTTCTATAATAAGTTTTCATATATTTTCCTATCAAGATATTAGCGCTTGCACTTGTCTGTTGGATTTGTAATTCCTGAACTGATTGGCCTGTTGATGAGGTTGTGGGAAATTGGATTTATGGTCCAATCTGCAATAGCAAGTTCAAATAATACGGCCAAGTTTTTTACATTACTAGTATCATTGTAGGATTTGGATCTACAGCCTCTGAATGCTTTTGAAACCTTGATTCTTGAGCTATTAACAGACACTCAACGTCTGTAACTAAGCAGGATATAATGTTGATGATACTGAAGACCGGTTACATCATCTTACAATTTATAGAGATATTCAAACACTAGAGTGATTTATCTATATATTCATCGTCGTTGTTCATATCCATGAAATATACACTAGCTAAAGTCTCTCTCTAAATTAGTCTACGCCATGAGATGGTAAATGGTTCTGAGTTACATCAAGCCGGGGTTGCTCATAAGTAACGACGATCACATCATCGGCTCCGTACTCTTTGAAGCTAGTTAATCTGCCCAGTTCTTCAACTTCCTCCATCACAAGATCCAATTTTGCGACGGTCTCCACAAGCAACGAAGCAAAAGCAGCGAAAGGAAGGGCCTCGGAGAACTCGAGGCTAGTAATGGCGATTTTACTCAACTGGGGTCTCAAACGTCTGATGATTCCTTGGATTGCTCAACGCTAGCCCTTTCGTTTTTCCATTCAAGCAATGCAGAAGAATCGGTTTTAACACTTGATAATGTCACTCCTGATGATGATGAGTTCTTCTTCCCAGACTTTTTCTTTGATGCTGCTGCGGCGTCGGAGCCGAGGCTGGGACTTTATGGCGGTGTTGATGTCTCGTCGTGAAGATGATCGGAGAGTATTTCGGGCCAGCAGTGGGGGCGGTTGCTGTTGGCAAGTTCTATCAGTACTTTTGATACCTCTGCTGCCAGCCTCATGCGGGGGTCCTTGAACATGGCTCAGCATTTTAATTGGGGGGAAAAAAACTTTACAGTGAATTTTTCCAAGACTAGTTTTTTTGGCTCATACCTGAATTTCTGTTCTGAGACAACCATGGATGGCGACCACGGTGCAGCCAAATTGGCAGAGAACAGCTCCTACTTTTACATACTGCTGCCATGGAAATCTGTGACAGTATCTTGAATGCCGCGGCTCCCAACTCGCATGCAATGCCTGCTCATCAGATACGAACAAGGATTGAGAATGATCTCAAAATGGGGTTTCTACTTTGTAAACAAGTGTCTGTGTTGAGATTAATTACCAGTGTTTCATCAGTAGATTTGGAGTCTAAAACAGCCTTATAACCATTGTATATAGGATCCTCGGATGTAGACTTAATGTCCTCATTTTCATGAAGTACACCGTCTTTGAAGTACTCATTAACCCAAGCTGCAAGATGTTAATTCATATTATAAATATGGGACATGAAACTAAAAGGAAAAGAGAAGGTAGTGTGATAGAGACTTGATATTACTTAGTTGAGTAGTATAAGATATGCTCAATGAGAATATCAAAGTGCATTGATTTTATCACCTCAAAATTTTAATGGGTACTTAAGTGACCGCTTTTTGGAAAGTATTAAATGGGTTAATTCTCAAATTTCAATAAAATATTCATATTACTCAATATGAAATTTCATACATGATATTACCAATTCTCTATAGTAATGAAATGGGTTACCTTGTATGGAATCAGCAAGGCCTTGGACCTTGAAGACGGTGGATTTATGGAGGTCTCCGACCAATTGGGGAAAACGAGGAGACTCACGAGAAGGCAAATGGCATAGCCAATGGCGATGGTGTAGAAACGATAATGAGCAATCTTCATGACATCATCCACTCGATAGCTTGAAACCGTGATCAAATTGAAGGTCAACAGAACTATGACTATGCCATAGTCATAGTCATAGTTCTTTATATATGGAATGAACCTCATGTATGTTGCTGCAGCTCCTATTTTAGGATTTGATGTCATCAATTTCTCAAAGCTGTGACATATATTTTGTATGTAAAGCTTGATGGAAATAAACTTGTACAAAAATTATATGTATTATTAGTATTCAATCAATTAGGTATTTCTTTCTTCCTTTTCATTAATTTCTACTTTTTTAGTATATGCTAGTTTTCGATCATTTTTTTCCTATTAAAAACAATTATATTTAAGATATTATGATTACTAAAGTGGGCACATCTCTTATCGAGGATTTAAAATTTAGTTTGTCACGTTATGAGAATAGTCATTGATTTTCTTTAATTTGTTATAGAAGTTGAAATGAAATTAATCCAATGGACTAAGGTA
The DNA here is from genome assembly GCA_037074615.1 of Leucaena leucocephala. Classification (NCBI taxonomy): domain Eukaryota; kingdom Viridiplantae; phylum Streptophyta; class Magnoliopsida; order Fabales; family Fabaceae; genus Leucaena; species Leucaena leucocephala. The sequence goes on along the minus strand of CM073567.1, from coordinate 2,152,792 downwards.
ATATAATGAGTAAATTATATTATTTTAAAAGGCTTATTAAAATTATACAAATTTTATGTCTATCTTTAAAATTGATAAAAATATTTAAACTTAATTAAAATTATACGCATCTACCTAAATTTGATTAAAATTATATGAATAAAGTTCCTTTTATTTATGAATCACACAACTCCCCTAAATTTTAGTTAAAATTAGGAAAACCTTCCTTTTATTTTTAAAATATGCACAATTGTTTTTTTAAGAATAGAAAGAAATTACGTGGATTGTAGCAACACAGCCCAAGAGTCTATGTCATATAGTATTTTGATTTGTGTAAATTTCAAAAATCAAATAAAAGTTGGTCTAATTTAATATTCTCTCCAATCTTTAATATAAAAACTATTTAACTAATTTATGTAGATTAAAAAAATAACATAAATTAATTATAATAAATATGGTATAATCTCTCTAAAATATCTTTTGTAATATTGATTATATATCAATTTATAAATTAAATAAATTAGTTTAAAAAATATAATAAATACAGTGGATAAAATATATTGAGAAATTATAGTGTAAGACCAAACAACCCAATTAGCTTTTGTATTTGGTAGCGGAAGGAGAATTAGTAAAATTAGGAAAAGATCTATGTATGTTATAAGTTCTAAGAACTACGAAGAAAAACAAAGTTTATCAAATTTGAACAAATTTTAGAGAAAGTTCATGCAATTTAGTGTAATAAAATTTGATAAATTAAATCAAAGAGGAGAATCAGTAGTTAGCATGAACATAATAATTCAAAAGCCATTTTAAATTCAGAAAGCTGCTGAGTTATCACTTATCAGAGAATCTCTCACTGCCTGATCCCATTAGAACTGTTAAAGCACATATATATATATATATATATATATATATATTAGAGAGAGAGAGAGATGTAGATGTTACCTATAAGGAAAACTGCTGCCTCAATGAAAACCGCTTGAAAGACCCAACCCGAGGATTCTGCAATATATTCTATAAGAGATGATAATAATCCAGCCAACAGTGTCCCCAAGCCTCTGTTGAGCCCCTTGCGTAATATTGCCCCTGAAAAGCACACACATTATTAGAAACTTTGCATAAAATTTTGATCATCTAATAAATATGCATGAGAAGGACGAAGAAAAAAGAACCAAATCGAGAAGAAGATCGGAAAGTGACGACCTGCAGTGAATTCAAGCCCGACGGCGACGGTCATGACGGATCAGATGGCGTTCTGGCCAATCCCTTTGAAGAGTGGTTCCAAAAGATAGAGCAAAGAGACGAGTGTAAGAGACAAACCCACTTTGAATGCATGAATAAGCCTTCTTGGATCTTCACGTCCCACTTTCCACGCAGTCTTCCACGCCATGCTCGGAAACCTTTTCGCCTTCTCACCAATTCTGTTCATCTTCTTCTTCATTTTCTCAGCTATTTCCATTTCCATTAATCCTGCATCCACCAACTTTGCCACCATTTTCTCTTCCTCTATCTTCTTCACACCTTGATGGCAAATAAAGTAATCTTTTCTTCTTCTGGATAGTCTAGATGCATCAAGAATCCCAAGCTTCTTCAACATGCATGTGTCAACTTTATATTGCTGTGGTTTAGAGAGAGAGAGAGAGAGTCGGGTAATGTCATTCTTGCACTCACATGCAATCCATTAAAGTTCACCCCACTTTAAGGTGAGTAGCTTTCTGAAGTCTCAGGAGTCAAATTATAGCAGAAATATAACCACCAATATGCAGATTCTTTTTTTAAAGAGTGCTCAGAGCTTCTGTAATCTGCTAGTAATCGTGCTGGAATGTTGTTACAGAACTTGTCAGGAGCATATTTATGACGGTGACTGCCACGGGTTACGTACACAGAGGTACGACAATGATACAGCTACTTGGGTTAGCAAGTCCAACAAGCAGGAATAACTTTGTACTCATCCTATCATTAATATATAAGGCTTAATTTGTATTATAAACTAAATCAAGTAGTGTCAAATTTTTTGGGAGTCTTTTCTTTTTTTGCCAGAAACAACTTTTTGGGAGTTTAGTTGGATTAAATTGGACTGAAATTATCAAGATACACTTGCTGTTCACAGGAAATGAAATGAATAATGGACCATTTATCAATTAATGGACGACATTGCCAACCAAATTGGAAGCGTGTGACTGTTATTTTTGTTAACTTTATGAATCAGAGTCGTCGTCTTTTGCTTTTTTTTGTTGTTGTTATGTGTAGTGGCTGTTGTTCTCACTACAGCTGGGTTAATATTTATATATAAGAACGGTTCTCTTGTGCTTTCTTAACTCCTCCATTTAAATGTAAGTCTCCGATTTCGCCATGTGGCCCCATTTTTCATTTGCCACCTGCCCCTCTTTGGCTTGTCTTTCTTCGTCTTCTCCTTCTGGTAAAGGTTTGTGTTTCTTCTTTAATCAAATAAAATCTAGACATGATTAAATGGTTTATAACTTACCAGTGAAAAAAAAATCAAAAGAAAAACGAGAGAAGAGAATGACTTATTGACATTGTAAAATTGCTTAGAAAAATATTTCCAGTTTTACAATATTTGAACAAGATGAATTCTCTTCGGCATTTACAAATTGGTGTTAGCCTTGTTGAGGAGACATTCAAGGGCTGCTCATATATTCTCCTCAAAATATGATCTAAAACATTGTGGATTATTACTAAGAGAAGCGATTTAGGCAAGTGCAAATGCAATATGATGAAACTATTTTGCTAATACATATACTTTTCTTCAATTTTTAACATAGTACTTGTACTATTTTTCTATTAACTAAATAGAAAAAAACAAAGGTGTCAAATATATATCGAGGGAAAATGAAAATATTAAGCGAGATTGATCGTCCGTATATAAAAAAGTATAAAAAATATCCGTGCAAATCCACTTCTATGTTCTGTTTAGGTAACGGCATAATGATATTAATACTACTTAAAAGGAACTTCATTGTCCGGACACGCGAATAATAACGTTTTTATGTGAACATACGTCCGTCCGTCCGTACATACATGTGTGTGTGTGTGTGTGTGTGTGTGTGTGTGTGTGTGTGTGGTGGTTTGATTTATGTATGTATCTATGTATCAATGTATATATATATGTAAAGCCTGTCTGTCTGTATGTATGTATGGGTATATTGGCCTCGGTTTGATTTATTCATGATTAAGAAGTTGACAGTTCTCAAAAGAGAACAAATCCTCTCGAGGATTATACCAAAAAAAAAACAATCCTCTCCAGGATAATTCCCCATACCTCAATATTCAGATGTGTCTGATCAATGAGCTAGCTCCTGCCTTGAGTAGGAAGAATTACTAATTATTACTAATAGTAATTTTAAAAATCCAATATGCTAATTATGTCCAAGAAAAGGCCATCCACATGATATTTGATATAAATATATAATGCAGTTGCAAAACTGAAAGCATAATGCCAACGCATTTCTTCGAGTCATCCGCAATGGATCATTCTTCTCCAATATGCAGCTATACATAAAGCATCACCTTGGTATTTCCATACAAGCATCAAAGGTCAACTTTTTTATTTGCGGGAAAATTGACATATGTATTGCTTATTTTCAGCAGCAAGCAAACAAAAGTTTGAGATATTCCAGGAGACGGGCTAGCGCCAGGACTAGGCTTTTATTTACATAAATTCTGATTATGCTGACGCCTCACAGCATGCAATGTAAGATGTAGGACAAGTATGAAAATTCATATCATATATTAAAAAAAAAAAACTATCAGCTACGAACTTGCCCCAAATACGCGAATCCTCTGCTCAATGGGAACGTGACAGCAAGGACATGCAGCTCTGCCCTTTCTCAGCCCATACTCATCACTGCAACTAGCACACATAACTTGGTGAGCACAAGGCAAGAAAACAACCGAGACTTCATCTTTCATGCATATTAAGCATTCCCTATCACAGTTTACTTGTTTATCTGAAAATGCCTCCAGTTTATCTAATTCTTGAAGCATCTTTGCAATTGTCTCTCTTTGGGGCTTTGCACCCTCAGATTCGCTTGTAAGTGAAGTATTAGATTGATTTTGAAACTCAGCAGACTGAACAGATGCTTTTAAGCGTAAGAGCTCCTGCTCAAGTCTTAGGAGGTCATCCTTGTGGCGCTGGAAATCTATCTCTATCTTTAGGCGCAAAGCTTCAAGCTTCCGCTTATTATTAGCCTCCGCTGCTTCCTTAGCGCGTCGCTCCTCCTCAACTAAACCTAAGGCTTCCTCTTTAGCCTTCAACTCCTCCCTCCACTTGACCTGCCATAAGATGCGTGGCAACATAACTGAGTCAGTGGAAGCACTATGGAATTGGGAACGCAAGGGGATGGAATCCAAAGAAAAAGGAAGGGAAGAGAATGAAGGAAAAGGAAAGGTCGTTGCATTCCCTTTGGTCAAGGAAAACTTGCTCCTCCAAGATCATTCTCCCCCCCCCCCCCCCAACTTGGAGGAACTTAAAATTATAAAAGGAGAACTATGGAAGGGTCCTACAAGACCCCCAAAATGGGGGAACTTAAAACCATAAAGGACCCTCCCCTTCTTTTTTCATAACTTCCCAACTGGCGAAGACGTTTCAAGGAAACTTTCCCTTCTCACCCATATTCCCCCATCAGAACACACCTTTAGAAGAAAAACAAAGAAGCACCAGACAGAAACAGCAGTTTTCACAGCATCATATTTATATTGGAAATAAATAAGTGGTAACCAGAAGAAATTTGTTGTATCAGGTTGAATGCCGGCACATAGAATCCTATTCAGAGACTTGAATGACGTTAATAGAGGGAAATTTCAGGAAAATCATTATCATATTAGCTGCGATTAACCACATAATATCATTTCCAGGATTATCGATGAGAAAATAAATATAGAATATGTATGATATAGGATCATCAGGGACATCAGTTCTCAACACGCCAATATAAAAGTACATAGATAAGCAAAGTTCCGTTGCTGATAACTGGGGACCAATTTATCCGCAGAAATTATCTCCAAAATATAAGTAAAATTAGTAGAGTTCATTCAACTAAATGGAATTCAATTTCCATTTGATTTTAAACTGGGTAAAATAACATTAAAGGGAGAAATATAAACTTTATTTGCAATTTTGCACTCAAAATAAAAAATTTAAACGAGAAAGACATAAATTAGATCTTGATTGAAAGCAATAAATCTCAAGTTGATGAAAACTAGTGACAATAATGATAACTGCACTCATGTTCAAACATACAATTACACTGTAAATATGTATCTGAAGACATCATTAAGAAGAGTTTAGTTTGACTGGCATTAGTTGAATGTAATATAAATTTATAATCATATTGAAGATTCCACCTAAAGAAAGATCTTAGTTACCAATAAGAATATAATGTTAAAAAAATAGTGGAAAGCTTAATATGTTCACGTACTACCTGTTCCCTTTCACTAGCCCAAATAATATTAGAAAATAAAAGATCCCACATAAAGGTACTACAGTTTAAACATATTGAGGAGTGTTTATTAGTACACGACTCCTTTTGCCCTATTTATAAATCACTTCAAACATGTTTTACTAAAACCCAGAAAAATCTTAACCTTATTAACTTTGTCTTAAAATTTAATAACTTCTCAACTTTAACCCTATTCAACACACACTCTACTCCAGGAGTACAAAGTCTACACAATAATAAATGAAAGGTAAAATTGAATATTCATGTGAAAATATAGTAATGTGATTTATAAATAGGACAAAAAAACCTTCTCTCTCTGTCTTATAAATAAAATTAGAGGAGTATATACTATGCTACATTATCCCAAATTATCATCAAGAGATGGTAATATTTTATAGGCAAGTAAAACATCACATTAAATCATAACCTAATCAAAGATCCCACCTTAAGGAATATCTTCTGTGCTAATTGGAATTTAAAGTTGAAATCCATGGAGCCAAGTACAGCATATTCAAGTATGTAGTAGCTCAATTTGACGATTTAGAATTGAACAAGTATTGATAAGCACATTATCCTAAAATCCCGAGCACATGTCTATGCATACACAAACTACTAGTACATTCTAATGTCCAAAATGGAAGGAAAAACAATAGCGTTTCATCTTTCTAAAATCACACTTAATAACCAGTCACTTGCTACTATAGTTAAATGTAAGTCCTGTAATGAAAAGACATGTTAAACAACACACTTGGGACTCTAATTTCAAATATGATTTAAACATGAAAACATTCACACTTATGAAGAAAAGAGCCTCATGTAGAAACTAGAGATCACAAGGTGACAGTAATAAGCTGTGTTTAAATATGATACCTATCCGGGCTGCATTGAGATATCCGATCTTGAAATTGGTTATATTTGTAATGACGTTACAGGTGTAAATGCATATGATCTTTTTCACCTTCTTTTCATGAGGTATGTGTGAATGATATTGTTGATTAACAAACAAATTTAGATTAACCAGAAAAAGGATGGTGGAGTACACACCTCAGCATCTTTTTGACGCTGTTTAATCCGGACCAATTCTTCTTGCATCTCCAATATCTTCTCTTTCTCAGCTGAAATCTCTTGCTGTAGCTGAGCTTTCTGTTTTTCCCAAGCTACAAGCCTCTTCATGCACTTTTTCTCCCTCTTTGCAGCTTGCAAGCAAGTTGTGACTGATTCTGATGCACTTAATTTGGAAGCCTCCATCTCTGCTTTAATTTCTGCATTCTCTGTCTCAAGCCGTCTCACAGCTGCATTTGCACGGTCCACTTGACCACTGGCCTTTCTTAAGGCATTCTCCATCTCTGAGAGTCTTTTCATGGTTGTGTCCTCAAGCGCCTGTTTCCCTTTCTTCAATCTCTGAGTCTCCTCTCTTTCCATCCTCAACATTTTCAGCTCAGTCAAATCATTGCTAAGCTTTCTTGCGGCCTGCATTGCCTTCTGATGGGCCCAATCTTTTCGCTCCTTTACCTGTTTCTCAAGATCCTTAATCTGATGAAATAGAGTGACAATTACCTCATCTTTCTGATCATCTGTCACAAACTCCAAATTCTCATCAAGATTCAGATCACGGAATTTGCTCAACACTGAGTTCACGGCATCATGGGTATTCAGATTCTGAGAATTCCCAGACTGCTCAGTTGGGACATTAGTCCCAGATACAGCTGCAGATTCCAAGCTTGACAAAGTGCTAGCGCCAGGTGACGGCTTAGCCTGTGCCTGCAATTGTTTTGAATTTGCCCTAAAACCAGCAGCAAACATTGCAACATTTCTTCTCAATAAAGACTTCATTGAAGGAGAAAGATTAAAACTTTTGGGAAGTTCAATATCTCTTTGTAAATTCATCTCTGCACTATAAGAGAAGAACTCATTGAAGGGGAGATCTGAGCCTCCCCCATTTCCAAATCCCCAACCCCCATGAAACCTATACAGGGCAGGGGCCAAAACACCAACTGAATTGCTAACAGCCTCAGAGCCACTAGGAGCTGGACAACCATTACCTGGAGCAGGAAGCACTGGAATTTCCATAGCACTTGCCCGTCCTACATGAAGATCACTCATAAGCAAACACCACATAGCATCGCCTTTACTGAAATGCGGCCTGACTTGTTGTAGCAAACCGACCATACCTTCCAGAGAGTACTCCTCCAACTGCCTCAAGTCAGAGAAAACAGGATCGGACTCATCGGAATTGCCATTACTACTAGTACTGGTACTACTACAGTTACTATTCAAATAAGCCAACGAATTATGTAATATATTGGTGAGCACATCCATTCCACCATAACAGTGCCCATTTCGCAATATTGCTTGGATGGCAATGTCCTCATCGTAGCCCAACGCAACAAGCTTTGATACAGCTTCATTATATAAATATTCCAAGTTTTTTAATAGAATTTCTTCTAATTGTTCTTCGGTGCAGTAACCCCATCCGGTTTCCTCAATATTAAGGGAGAAATTAGGGTTAAGGGTAGGATTAGAGTTGGAATTTAGATTTTGAGAAGAATCGTTGAGAGCGAGATGGTTTTCCAAAGGCTTCATGCTTGATTCCAGCATAGATTTGGAGATGGAAGCCTTGTCGAGATAACAACAGGAATCCATATCGGGCTTGGAGGATCGAGGCCTCCGATTCGCTCGGAGGTGCTTTTCCCTTACAGTGCAACCCATCAATCAATTTATATACAGGGTATGCGAGGGAATAACAGATATATATAAGCAGGGAGAAATAAAGAGGAGGAAGGAGGACGGAAATGAGAATGAAGAATCAGAATAGGAGGGACGATGAGGAAGACTCACAGAGGCGGATGAAGATCGTCGTCTGAGTCTGTTCGGTGTATAGCTGTAATTAGAAGAGAAGAAAGCTGTCAAATTTTGATATCAAGAGGACACAGGCAGGGACCAGAGATGAAAGAATAATAGTATATGTTTTATATCTCAAAAATACTTTATTCTTTGCCTGTGGTTAGGTGTTTTTGGGCTTTTTTTTTTCTTTTAAGTATTTCAGTGTATTTTCAAGAAAAATTTAGGTGGGTGGCATCGGCTTTCCCTAAAATTAATATTTAAAATTGAAAGAATATTTATAAAAAAATTATAAAATTATTTATTAAAAAAATATATTCAATAATAATAAATATTAAACTCATATCTTTATAAAATATAAAATCTATTTTTTATTATATATATTAATTCTCATCGTTATATTTTAATATTTTTAGTTATGTTATTTGTCACCCATATATGAAAATTTGTTTTTTTTGTATAAAAATTTTTAAAAAGGAATTAGATTCACTTAAAATCTAAATATAGAATAAAGTCTCCCTTCTTTTTAAATAATATCAATATCAGATATAATAAACTGTCTATTTCCAGAAGCTTAGGAAAGTGTTTCCTTACATTCTTGGAAAAGTTTGCTTCTTCTTTTCTTTTTGGTACAAAATTTTTTAAAAAGATATTAGGTTTATTCACGATCTAAAGATAAGGTGAAGTCTCATTCCTTCTAAGCGATACTAATATTGGGTAGGGTGAGCTGTCTATTATTCTAAGGCATAAACTTAAATACTCAAGAGTTAAAATATTTTTGTGAGTATTGTAACTATAACCACAATAAAATCATATTCTTTAAAAATTAAATATATTTTAAATAATTATATATTTTATTTTTTTACCGATTAAACCCATAAAGGTAAAAAGTTTGCTTATTGAGAGATTAGGAAAGTGTTCCCATGCATTCTTGGGTCCATTATGCATGGCCCATAGTCAAAAGCAAGTGGCAGATGGTGCCTAAGTGCAAGTATACATTAGAAAAGTTTATCAATTATTTAAGTTAATACCAATGAGAGTTAGTACATATGATAAAATATATACTCTTATCTTATAATGATCGAGTTCGATTCTCATTGCCGTTGTGAGGTCACCTTTGGTAGACAATATTGTAAATCCTTTATAAGTGTTCTTTAAACCCCAAAGTGTGCATTGACTTTAGTAGAGTATCAGTGTCGAATATATCTAAACTTTTATTTATAAAAAAAAAGTAATTAAGTTGATAAGGAGTTTAATGTATAATTTATAAAATTAAGTTTAATTCTCACTGTCAAAATAATATTGTTATTGACTAATCTATAAATATTTTTATAAAAACTATTTAAACTTAAAAATATATCATGTCTTTAATAAATTCTCTATATCTAAATCACTTAAACTAGTTTATTCGCGGTTAAATTAGAAATGTTTGTTATTTATGATTTAGTATGTCATTGGGAAGGGGGACATAGAAAGGTTTGTGTGTTCAATGCTTCTTTGAAAACGATTAAGCTAATCAAGGAAGGAACTAATGAATTACATGATAATTGGGACTTGATTAAGGAGAATAGAAAGTATGTTTTGCTCAGAGATTGTATGGCTGAGGTTGTTCATTCGAGAAGGGAGGAGAATGTTCAAATTGTCCTCTTGGCAAAGCGAGTTTTGCTTTATTTTGTAGAATTTGGATTCTATATACTCTGGTTTATATAGTCCTTTTGTTTGTTGTAGTAATGCACAGTCAATCGGCATTTAAAAAATTATTAAGACCAATGAACAAATTAGGGAATAGTTCATGATAATGGTTCGATTTCAAATTTATGATATGTCAAAGAAGAATTCCAATTTATGATAATTCGTGAATAACAGAGGAAAAAAATAATTCAAATTAATTACATAATCCCTCTGCTATCGGCTTCTCAATATAAAATTTTAATTTGACAAAATAATCCCTTATGTATACTTAATGTTATTAGTCAGAGCCCGAAATAGTTAATATATTTGCTTTTGAGGGACTGTTTGGCAAATGAATTTTCACTAAAATTAGTAAGATGATGTGGCATAGTTCCAACTAAAACGAGTGTAGTTCACGTGATGTAAGGTCAATTATTAAGTCACAACATCAGCTTGTTCTAGTAATTTCCTTCATAACATTCTTGTTAATATCCGGTTGAGCCTCACGTTCAACCCGTTTCTCTGCATTAAACGGCAGCATTTTCGGTGATATTGATATTATCGGTATTTTTTAAGTCAACATTTTGTGCCTTGTATTTTAGTCTTCCCTACTCTAACACGTCACAGCTCAGTGTACAATTTTCCAGCGTTCTCTCACTTAATATTTAAAATATTTCAAGAATAATGTTACACGTTATTAGAGTATAATCTCTTCTAATACAGTTGTAGACTTTTAAATAGAATTTTTAAATAATTTTTTTTAAAAAAATAGTTTATAAAAGTAATTTTAAATAAATATTTAAATTATTATTATAATTTTTATGATTAATAAATTGTTAAAAAAATTAAAAAATAAACCATCACTTCACTTGCTAGTCCCTGCTTCTACTGTTCAATTTTTTCTTTCTTCTTTTGACTAGTGACTAGTTACGAGAGAGACCTAGAGATCAAAGATTATGCATATGCTGACGTCAACTCTAACTCCTGTCCTTCGACTTTATCCTCTCTTTCTTCCTCTTCCTCCACAATCTAGTTCTCCTTGTTCTAGATACACGATCCACGATGACGACTTCTAGATTTAAAGGGAGGAGCACGACCTTTTCTCCTACAACAAAAGAAGTGACAGAGGAGTTTACCTGATAACAACGATGGACAAGAAGACCTAAGACGCTGACAACAGTAAAAGAGATAAGAGACATAGAAGATAGGAGATATGAGATAGGGAAAAATATATAGACAAAATGATAATTAAGAATCCATAAGGGTTTTTTTCTATTTTAGAAACTATTTCCAAAACCTTAATCAAAATTATAATTTTAAATCATGATTTGATCCATAAGCTTTTTTTGACAAATATAATTTTTTATTTTAATTTTTTTTTTCAAATCAAAGTTTATGCCATAAGCTCTTTTAAAATTTTAGTCTAGGGCATACTCAAACACACACTATATCTTGTTGTCATGCGGTTGAGAATAACTAAATACACACACATAAAATGATTTATATTCAAATTTTTATGTTTTTTGTTATATTGAAAAAAGAAACAAAAACTAGTTCTCCAATTTCTACGAGATAAATATAATGAAAACTATTATTATTGTGATCATCTTCATCATCAATTTTAAATAAAAATAGAAATAATAAATTTGTCCTATGAAATTATTTTAAAAGAATAACACAATAAAGATAATTGTAAGTCATCATCGTTTTATATTTTATTTAAATAAATTGGTTTATATAAAAAAATATCCTTTTGTTATAAATAAGAAAGTTGTAATAGCTACTCTATATTACAAAAAAAAATCTTCTGATCCCCTGATCACAATGGACAGAGTTTCAAATAAAATAATATTTTATTTATTTTTAATAAAAAAAATGTCAGAAATACATGTCTCTCTCTCTATGTATACGAACGCTCCTACTATGAAAATGTGAGAATATGTTTTATCATATTTGTCAATTTCATCAAAACCTGAATATGCTTTAACATTTAAAATATGAATAATTTGTTAATCATGAATAAACATTCCAAACCTTAAAGTTTGTCATTAGGTGCAATTGATATATTTAATTCTTGTTTGGTAGAATATTTTTTTAAAAAATATAAAAATGTGCAATGTAACTTCATACAAATGTTTGATCATATTGATTATGGTTAATGAACAATTTTAACCCACAAAGCGTTTAGCTATAATCAATCCAAAATCTTCTTTTTCAGTTTTGAGTTAGAATGGGTTATTGGATCATTATTTTAATTTGAAGGTTGATCGTCTAAAAATATTACTTAATTGAAAGTTTATGATACCAATTATTTTTCTAAACAAATTTCTGGGATAAGATTAACATTTGCTTGTCAGTATTATGTACGGTCAATGTTGGTCAAAGTTAGCGATTTAAAATTTTTATATTTAAAACTAATATAAAATTAATTTAATAATATAAAATTATGCTAGATTATAAAGTGATATTATAACATTTTTGACACTTCTAAAAATTAAGGATACCAGTTGCACCTAGAGGAAAACCTACCCACTGAATTTTCCATTTAAGCCTTTCAAAAGTATAATGGCATGGCAGACAGAACATTGTTCAAAGAGCATGACAATTCTTCTGGTTGCTTGCGCGCGCGCGCGCGTCTGTATGTACTATTTATATTAACTATTTTTTTTTCACGGGTGAGAAAATGAATAATTTAAAATTTTAATGATTTGATTCATAAATTTAATATTTAAAATTATGGAAAAATGACATGTGGATTTCTTGAATTTGCAAAATGACACCCAAATAAGATTCTTAACCAACAAAAAGAAAAAACAAAGTTTGATATATAAGAATACCCTTATTAATTGACAACATAGTTTAATTATAAATGTAAATAGATATTATAAATACTAAAAATTAAGTCAATTCTTAACTTTTATTTATTATTCACTTTAATATAATATATATTTAACTAATTTAGATAGATTAAAAAATTAATTAAATTAATTATTTATAATAATTATTTATTAATTTTTTAAAATACCTCATTTAATTATATATATTTAAACAATCTTTGATAAAAAAAAATTTAATATGTGTAATCATATAAATATATTTTTGAGAAAAAACTATAATTTTAAAAAATAAAATAAATTATAATTTTATATTTATAATTAAAATAAATTTAATATTTAAATTTTATATTTAAGATTAGATAGAGTATAATATAAAAAGTAAGTCATGATTTTTAGCTTTTATATATAATATTAAATTTTAGTTGTAAATTTTAATAGATATTCTTCAAAAACCAATTTTATATATAATATTAAATGGAGTTAAAAATTTTAAGCAGTTAATTGTAAATTACATTGACATGAGTTTGTCTAATTTATGACTTAGCTTTTAAACTTTATAACTGAATTGAATTATTAATAACTTAATTTTTCAAAATTTTCCTGCGAGCTTCAAAATATTTTCATCCATCGAGCGTGTTTTTCCAAATTGGACCATCAAAGACTTTGGGAACCATTTCACAAAACAGATCTAGTTGTCACTTTCCCAAAATTTTATTGGAAATATATAAAAATTGCAAAAAATTCAATAAAAATCTTTACAGAAAAATAGGTTTACAGTCATAGTGATGCTGCCCACTTTTAAATAAAATAATAAATAGTGATGTCGTCCTAGAGAGTTTTAGATTTTACATTGACATTTGATCACAATGGAACACTGAGCATGATTATTCCAATTTGCTTTCTTGTACAGAGGTCAGAGCGCACTTCGTAAAACCAGCCCCTTACCTTACCTTACCTCTTTGCTCCATCCTCTCCACCTTGCTCGAGGCGTGGCAGAGAAAATCATAGCCAAGGCCATGGCGCCTACGAAGGACCCACCATCACCGGCCTTTCTTGACACCGTTGAAGAGATTACGAGAATTTACCGATCGCTTCCTCTTCGACCTTCGATTGAAGAAGTCGAAGCTGCTACTTCTGCTATCGAAACTATCAATAGTGAGGAGAATATCAAGCTCCAGGAAATCTCAATGCAGCAAGTCCCCCACGGTGTCCCCGAGCAGCTTTTCTCTCTGTTACAAGAATTGAAGAAGACCGTTGTCTTGTTCCAGAGCCATGAACAGAGGAGAGAAGCTCTCCACCTTCTTAAACAAGAGAAGATGTTTCAAACCCTTGCTGATCTTATTCAGAGGGCTTCTCAATTCGTTTCTGGGGACGCTAAGGAACCGGAAGTGCGCAATTTAGCCGAACCGGCGGGGCAAATCGAGACAGATGTCGGTATCGGTGATGGCAATCTCATGAAGGTAAAGGAAGACGGAGAAAAACCGGAGAAAATCAATCTCGACTTTGAAAGAAGATCCTCCGCGAAGATATCTATCTCTTCTGGTTAGCTTCTCTCACTCTTGCGATTTTTTTTCCGGCAAAGTAATCCAACAACATATTTAACACGGATTATGTTTCCTTTGCATTTCCTGTACCTTATTTTATATCCGGATTATGTCTTCAAATTGGAAAACGGCCAAATCCATCATAATTTAGTCTGATTATGCTCTCAGTTTTTTTATGTATAGAGGTTTTTTTTTTGGCCTGATTACAGAGGTTGATTAAAACAACTCATAGTCTCTCTAGACCACAATTACTGTTGTTAACCACTTGTATTATCTCTTATTTGGCCTCTAGTTTTTAAGATTTGACAAGGTCGAACATGAAAGCCAAAAAAGACAACGGAATCTGGTTTGGTATGAAAGGTGTTTATGGTAATTTTGAATTAATCAATTTTATGGAGCGATTTCATCTTCCTACAGTAGTGTATGGTGGCTTCTGTAACTTGCAACCCTTATCTTATCAATCATTTTTCTCAGCCAAATTCTCATCCTTTGACTTGAGAGTATTTTGCAGATGATGGAAACTCGGAGAAATTAAGTCTCATGAAAGTTGCCACGGTTATTGAAAATTGTGCTAATAGTGGAGCAGAAATCCTTGAGCTTAGAGGGAAACTCGTGGACCAGATGGAATGGTTGCCTGTTTCAATTGGGAAACTCTCTCATGTCTGTGAAATGGACCTATCTGAGAACAGAATCATGGCTCTTCCTTCCACCTTTGGAGATCTCAAGGCCTTAACAAAGCTTGATCTTCATGCCAACCAGCTTATAAACCTTCCACACACTTTTGGGGAATTGATCAACCTCACTGATCTTGACCTCCGCGGCAATAGATTGAGATCACTACCAGCTTCTTTCGAAAAGTTGGAGAATCTCGTTGATCTTGACCTGAGTTCAAATGAGTTCACACAATTACCTGATTTGATTGGGAATTTAAGAAGCTTGAGGAGATTAAATGTTGAGACAAATGAACTTGAGGAGCTACCTTATACAATTGGAAATTGCTCGTCACTCTCAGAGTTGAGATTAGATTTTAATCAGCTCAAAGCCCTTCCTGAGGCAATTGGGAATCTTGAGCTCGTAGAGATTTTAACTCTGCACTATAACAGAGTTAAAAGGCTGCCTACTACAATGGGGAACATGAACAGATTGAAGGAACTTGATGCAAGCTTTAATGAACTGGAATTTGTACCAGAGAACCTATGTTTTGCTGTGAGTCTGAAGAAATTAAATGTGTCGAATAACTTCACAGACCTAAGAGCCTTGCCAAAATCAATTGGGAATCTTGAAATGCTTGAGGAGTTGGATATAAGTGATGATCAAATAAAAGGATTACCAGAGTCTTTCAGGTTCTTGTCCAAATTGAGAGTTTTCCGTGCTGATCAGACTCCTCTTGAGGTACCTCCCAGAGAAGTGGTCAAGTTGGGTGCTCAGGTATATATTAAATTTACAGACAAACTGCATTTTATCTACAAACACTAAGCACTAAACAGTGCTTTTTGGGGAGGGGTAGGGAGTGGACTTATTATTTTAAAGTTTAAGAAGTATTTAGTTTAACTAATGAGAGGTAAAATATAATATTCCTGGGTAACATTGGAACTTTTTTCTGTTCTCAACAGCACTGAACTAAACTCCACTCTCTTTTTTTCACCAGGAAGTTGTGCAGTACATGGCCGATTTTGTAGCCAAGAGGGAAGCGAAATTTCTGGTACCAAAGAAGAAGAAGAGGGGGTTTTGGTTATGGTTTTGCTCAGTATTTTGCCCCCAACAGAGACGATTGTGAATGAAACCATGTCATAAAGTTCTCTCACATTCACATTATATTTTACCCTCGGGTAATTTGGAAACTGTTCAATACTTACGGACTTTTGCTTGATGGTGTTGCGAGTGTTTATATCAGAACACTGTAAATTTCTGGGGTGCCTGTCAGTTGAAAATGGAATGTACGAAAACAAAATAATGTGATATAGTAATAACAGGAACATCATCCTGGTTGTGCTCTGTATAAAATGATTGTGTTTATGTTGTGATTCATATACTTTACAGTGATTTCTAGTGCACCTGTTCTGGCCTTTCTCTATTGTGTTTATGTTTTACTGGACTTTTGAAATTTTCTGAAGTCAGATTTTTTTTAACGGAAAATTTTGGCAAGATGATAACCAATCATAAATATAAAATCAGAGTCACTTCAAATAATGAAACTTTGTGCTCAGTTCATGTTATATAATTAGGTTGGATATCATGTGGTATTACCATATGTTCTGGATTACATGAAATCTTCAAATCAGCATTATGTTTGTTTATTCTTTTTAGTGATAAACGGTACAAGAACTTATTATTAAAGAGAGGAAAGAGTAAACAAATATTTTTTTAACTTTTTAATATAAAAGTTAATTAATTAATTTAAATAGATTAAAAAAATAAATAAATCAGTTATAATTTTAAGAGATAAATAACTAATTTATGTAAATTAAAAATATATAATATAATTTTTTAGTGAATTTAGATTTAATTATAATTAATAAATTTTTTTAATTTTTTTAAATTAGTCAATTAATTATATATTATTTTATTATACTATTGTTTCCGTGTTTGGTTAAATTCTCGCATGTGTCATTGATTTCGAGAGGAATTTGAATTTCATGATTTATAGGAATGCCCAAGAAAATGAATGGATGAGCATGAGGTTTCTAGGAAGGAGTAAGAAATAAATTATAAATATCCTTCAGTGAACAAGCAATACTGATTTATACATTCGTGATAATGAATAATGATAGAGTTTAAGAAGATTCTAATTATAAATAATTGACTAATAGAAGTTTTCTAATAGCTCATCTGCTTTAATTTTTATTTTTTATTCTCATAAAAAAGATTATTTCTACAGAATGGATTTGGATTTGGAGTCTAACAATTCAATAACAGTGGGCTGAAGAAATCTTATCCGTACGGCATACCATGCCTCAACTATAACAGTTATTTTTCTCAATTAAATATTTATTTAATTTTTAATATATAATCTATTTAACTAATTTAATTATATTAAAAAATTAATTAAATTAATTAATATATTATATTTTTTAAAAATATTATTATCATTTTTCTTAACTCACTCATTTACTCTCTTATTTAATTATTATTGAGTGAGTATTAATAAGGATTATTTAGAGGAAAAAATGATAAAGGTAAAAAATATATTATATATTTTAAAATTAAGATTAACTCCTTAATTTAATCCTATAGGATAGTAGGAGTAATAATTATCTTATGACATGTTTGGTCTTCATTTTTGAGAAATTAATTTTTTTTAAGAAGATTTCAAAGGCCTAAAGCTGTTTGGGTAATTTTTTTTTTCTTTCTTTCAGAAAGTCCATTTATAATGCTTCTGAAAATCTATTTGTTAAAAACTAATATGGATTGCTTTTCAATAGTTACTTTTGACTTTTAAACAACTTTCAATTACTTTTTAATGATAAAGAAACTAATTTTACTTTTTTTTTTAAAAAAATGTATTGAAACATCAATGAATGTTATTATAATAATTATTAAATTGATTATTGATGAATCCACTTTTGATAAACAAATTTTTGATAAATTGCAAACCAAACACACATTTGCTGTCAATGAAGATATAATTATAATAATAATAATGATATATCAGTTAGGTTCTCCCAAAATAGTAATATTAAGTGCAGCAATAGTATTAGGGGTTGACTAGAAAAATTGATATTATAATTAAGAAAGCATTTTAAATGAAAAACGGGTCTATTAAAACGATGGGCTTAAACCGCGGCAGCTTTTTCTTAAGGTTCATATTTCTAAGAGTTTTTTATTTTATTTTTAGTGAATCTATTTTTTTTTAATTTTATTACTTAAAAAAAATATTTCCTAATGTTCTATAAAGAAACACATTATTTAAAATAAATTTTAATGTTTTGAATCATCTCAGAAAGATAAAAATTTTGGTAGATGGTATGAATTGTCAAATTAATTAAATTTATTTGATGATGATGATTTATTTGACCTCTACAAAATAAAATATTTCACTCTTTAAATATTTGATTTTATTAATTTTTTTTCAACTGATTTTATTAAATTTAAATATATTTTTATTTACATTTTTTTTTAAAAAACACGGTATCAAAAGGTCCCAAAAAAAAAACTCAAACTATGAGAGCTGTTTCTGACTTTTTATTAAAAATAAAGGGTCAAAATATACCCAACAAAATTAGGGTTGTGTATAAAACTCGCGGCCTGATATGTCCTATCCAGCCTGATAAATATAGGGTTGGGCTGGGCATCGGGTTGCAAAATACATCCCATGTATTTTTTAGGCTGAGCACGGGCATAGGGCTACCCTGCCCATGAACATTATTTCTTTTATTTTTTATTTTTTTCTCTATCTTAGAAGGGAGAATATGATAGCTACTTATGACTATAAGGTAATTTTAGAGATATAAATAGTTAAGTAGGTAAGTTATATCTTTTAATATTTATAACTATACTAATTTTTTTTTCTTTTTTTTAACTTTGTTAATTATCATATGATTATATTATAAATTATAATTATTTATTTTATCTTTTTAGATATTTTATCTTTGTCAATATTGGGAAGATTGATACAAAATTATAATTACAAACTATTTAGATTTCAACTTTTATTTTTTATATGTAATGGATCTCAAGATTTTAATTATTATCTTTATTTTCTTATTCTTAGTGAATTATAGATATTATTTAACTCTTGAAAAAACATGAATATGGTATTATTTTAGAAGTTCATAATTATAGATTTTTTTCACAACATGAATATGAAATCACGACTTGGGCAAACTCAGTCCGCCCATACCCAACCCAAAATTGTTAGGGTTTTTACCAAACAAGGCTAGGTATCGGGCTACAAAATGCAGCCTATATATTTTTTGGGCAGGACACCAGACAAAAACTGCCCTATCCAATCTTACCTATGCATACCTCTAAACAAAATAATAAAAAGTCAAATGCCACAATGTTAGCATTCACATGTCCCCCCCCCCCCAAAGTCTAAGCTTGAGGACATTTTTATTTAATTCGTGTTAGAAAATTTATAAACTAATACAATTTTAATTTGAAATTTGATGATATTACTTGAAAATTATTGTGTTTCTTATTTGAAATTATTTTTTTGTAGCAATGTTGATGTTGGATTTCTTGTGACATGACATTTAAAATTGGGAAAATCCCAAAAAATATTACTTAAATTTCAAAATATTAAATTAAAAATTACTACAAAAAGATGTTATTATTTTATTTATAAGAGTAGTCAATATCTTATAAAATATAGTAAAAAACTGATTTAGAATTTTAAAATTTAAATAATATTTTTTTTAGAATTTTTCCTTTAAAATTTAAAAATAAGACACATTTTCTTACACAAAATTTGAAGCAAATTGCATTACATGTTTTTCTATAAAATTGATCTTCTTATCTAACGCATCATCCAAAACCCATTTTCAAATCTATATGACGTTTTATCCAACCATTACTTTTATTTTTCTTTAAAGTTGACTGCCTTGTCTATCATTTAGTAGGCTGGTAAAACATGGTGTTTGAAAGTTTAATAATGCATATAAGGTTCAAAAGAATAATATAATCGAGAGAGGCAAATAATTTTTGAAAGATAGATGTGTACTTTTGATCTCTTACTTTAAATATTCAATTAAAAACTGGTCAAATTTTTCATAATTTTAAAGTCATTGTCCTCTAATGTGAAAAGTTCAAAACAAAAATAATAAAGGCTAAAAATTTAGTCAAACACTAAAAACACAAATAAAAAATAATTAATATGTATTATATTTGTAACTTATAAATCGAACCATTTCTCATACTTTATGCAATGTATTTCTTCTTATCCTCTTTATAAAATTATTCTAATTTTCTATAAGATTTTGTAATTATTTGTTTACTTATTAAAATTTTAAATGAATTCAATCTCAAGATACTCGATAGAGTTAAAGTATATTTTTAAGTCTAAAAAGTGTTTATAGAAATACTTACGATGTGTTTAGTAAGATGTAAGAATTTTTTATAGAAGTTGTAATAGAAATAGAAGTGACAGTGGAAATAAAATTATGATGAAAATAGGCTTTAAAAAATCATTTAGTAGATTAAAAATAATTATAAAATTGATATATATATATTTAAAAAAAAGAAATAGATGAAAGTGGAGGAAAAAAACTTATTTTAATTTTGGAAATATTAAAATTGTCTATGAATTTTATAAATTGGATAAAATAGTCTAAAATATTTTATTTCTATTGAACTTATTTCATTTTTCAGTTTTCTGGATGAAATTTAAATTGACTAAAATATTTAAAGTAAAAATAGAACTAGGTTCCATGATACTAAATAAAAAAAATATTTGATTCCACTTTCATTTCTATTTTTCAAATCCAAATTCCATCCGACCAAACATATATTTACAATAAGTTTAATAAGATGAGAGAATTTTTTTTATAGAAATTAAAGTAGAAATAAAAGTGACGTTAAAAATAAAATAAAAATAAAAATATATTTTAAAAGTTTATTTAATAACATATAAATGAGTGAAATTGCACTAACAATTTAGCCTAGAATTGGACAAATTTACAAAAATGATAGGGTAAAATTATATTAAATTAAAAAAATTATAAAAAAAATTAAACTATAAATAATATTAGGATACTAGAGAGAAATAATATTAGAATATTAGGTATATATAACCCTAAATACTAAAATAAAAAATCCATCGAATAATATATATATATATATATATATTAATTAGATTCCTTTTCTCCACGCCTTATGTTTTGTGCAAAAATTTAAGACAAACTAAATATTATTTATGAATACTTAATGGCAAAATTTTACCATTTAAAAATAATATCAGAATTCTTTTTTAGTACAAAAATTTTTAAAAAGCGGTTGGACTCACTCATGATCTAAAAATAAAATAAAATTTTTCTTTTCTAGACAAAACTAATATTAAGTAGGATTAATTGTCTATTATTCTCAGTTATAAATCTAGGTACTTAAAAATTAAGATGTTTCTTTAGACATTAAAATTAGAATTATAATAAAATAATATTTTTTAAAAATTAAATATATTTAAAATAATTATATATAATCCTTCATTAGTTAAACCTAACTACGATGAGTTATCAGAATTTCTCTTGGGGCAATGGTATGATGATAGAATTTAGATCATTCAAAAATACACAAAATGAAATCTAAAAGAGGCCTAAGTGTTCGTGGGGCCTCAACGTGAAATCAACTTTACGAGTCTTTGTAAAACGCCGTCTCTAACACGTCTAGAGTTGAATTAGTAATTTAGTAAAATATATTACTATTTAAAATATATTTAATTTTTTAAAAATATATAATTATTATAATTTTAATTATAATATTTAAAAATATATTTTAATTTTTAAGTACTTAATTTTACCTTCCTATATTAGAATTGCCACTAAGGCATTGTTTAATTAGAGGCTTTTAGAGGAGAAAAGAGGGGAGATATAAGTGTGTTTAGTTAAAAAAAATATAGGGGAAGGGAGGGGAGGGGAACTTTTTTGTCTTTTTCTACTCCCCTACCCCTCTCTCTCACCCCTCTAAATTTAGAATTTTTTAGTGGATGAGAAATATTATGTGTTATGCTGATCTAATTACCCCCACTTATTTTTCAATTTTTCACGTTTATCCTTTGGGTGTAAAAACCCTTTTTCGTCTATCATTTCTTCCATTCATCTTTTGCATACATAGGCTCTGTCACCGTTGGTGTGCCTCTAACAACTGCTGCAGGTCACTGGTACCTACTCTGGTAGTCACTATCGTTGACTTCGTTCAAATAATATCTTTTACCCTTTCTCCTTTTTCGCTCCTAGTGTCTTCTCTCTCACTCACTCCTATGTTTGGCCTTGTATATATCTCTTCTAGTTCTAATTTTGAAAGGATCTAGAAATTATTGTTTGGATCAACCCCCACTTCCTCTTATACTTTGCATTTTTCCTTTTTCTTTTTTGGATTTTGTGATTATGAATTGTTATTCCCCTTTTTCTTTTTTAGAGACATCCAACAAGACTTATGTCATGTATTTTATAAGTTTGAAGTTTAACTTTCATGTATTGTTATTTATTTTTTTAGACTGGATGTTTTTAAATATACCATATATTCTAATATATTTTGTTGGTCTATTGTTTTATTATTATTGTAATAGTATGCCTCTAAGATCAAAGAGTAAACAATATTTGAATTGGACAAGAGCAATGGATGATTATCTTGTAGATGCCTTCATGGAACAATATAATATTGGCAATAAAGTAAGTGGGCAATTTATATGCATTGTTTATGATAATATTGTGAAAGAGATGACTGATTTGCTTGATGTTGAAATGGATAAAGAGATGATTAAGAATAGGTGAAAATTTAAAAAAAAAACTTCTATGATATTTATGATATTTTTAAAAATGGATTAAGTGGGTTTGCTTGGAACTCATCAACATAATTGTGGGAAGCAGAAGATGAAGTTTGGGATCAATTTATTGAGGTTAGTTTATCTTAATGTTTGTTTAAAGATTTGTTCAAACAACTCTATTCTCATCAATTTATTTATTAATATTCATATTATTTAAAATTTGTTTTTTACAGTCAAAGCCTAAAGCTGCCAATTGGAGAAATATTCTTTTTCTGAACTATAATAAGATGGTCATCTTATATGGCTCTGACAAAGCATCAAGGGAGGGAAGTCATACTATTGGTAACATGCAAAAGAGGCGTCACTCAATTGATGAAGTAGATTTCATTGAAGATGTCAACAACAATAATGTTACATCCCAATATAATGTCAATATTGTCTGTCTGTAAACTTTTGAAGATGTCAATGTCAATAATATTGTAAGTGGTTCTTTTAAGAAGAAGCAAAAAGTAAATTCAAATAAAAAAAAAAGGATTGTGAGTTAATTGAGATTAAGGAGGTTAGGTCTGAAATGTCAAAAGCTATAAAAGAAGAAAATCAAGCAATTAGAGAGGGTTCTAGAAAGTTTCCACAATTTTCTGGGGAAGAAGTTTGGAATATGATTCAACATTGTAATATTACCTCACCTCATGTTATCAAGATTTATAGAGTTCTCATAAGGGATGTGGACTAACTAAGGACATTTGTTGAATGTCCCCTTGTGGCACGCAAGAATTTACTCATGAGTGTTATGTCTGACTTAAGAATTATATGATACTTGCTAATTATATCTGACATTTAATAGTATAGTATAGACATTATTTAGACTTTTACTAACTATTTTGTAATATAGTCACTATTTAATATTTTGCTAACCATTTGGTGACTTTTGATTTTTTTTTATATACAGATGATTTTTAATGTTCTCTATGTATAAAAAAAAAGACTTTTAGAGTTGTCTATATAATTATGTAATAATATATAATATTAAATATGTACAATGTAATTTTCAATTATTAGCAATTGTTTTCTTAAATCCTACATTAAAATTCAATTATTAGAGTCTATGTGTATTGTGTTTTTACATTCATATTTATAATATATATAATAATTATAAAATTAATTAGAGATATTGTTAAAATTTTATCATTCTTTTATCATATGAGGTAAATTTTTTTTATAATTTATAAATAAAGAAATAATAATTCTAATATAAATATTATAAATAAAAATTAAATAAATTTAAATAAAAATAATATTATATTTATCAATTTTTTATTACCTATCTTCCTTTCTCTTTTTAAACTAAATAAAAAATATAATTTTTCTCTCTCCTACTTTTATACTTATAACTTTTCATAATTTTTTCTACCATTTTTTAAATTCACCTAAGGTGTGTTTAGTAACACCCCAAACCTTAATTTGAAAAGGGCTTTTAGCCCCAAACCTCAGTTTGGAGAAATTTTTAACTAAACAGTAATTTTTGTTTAAATGGGCTTTTGGACTAAACCATGGTTTAAAATTAAGGTTTTAGATAAGCTGGTCAGAGCAGCTTATGAAATAGTAAAAGAGCTTATGAACTAACCAATTACTATATTATCCCTACTTTTTCTTACACTCTCTTTCCTACTTTTTCTTACACCCTCTCTCCTCTCTCTTACTTTTTTCTTTTTTCTTTCTTCCACCCTCTCTCCTCTCTCATCTCATCTCTTATCTCTTCCTATTTAATACTCATACCTTTTTTCATAATTTATCACTCATAAAATTCTTTCTATAAATAATTATCTAAATACTCATCTATCTAAAATCACTTTTTTTATATAAATTCTTTTAAAAAGTCTTTTTTTATAAATAATTTATAAATTTATTTTTTTTTATAAACTAGTTTGAAATTATTTTTCCAAACCCACACCTATCCCATCATTTCCTTCGTTGAACGCGTAAGGAATGAGCGCCCTGTCCTTGTTAAGAAAAGAAGGCCGTCTCTGATTTAGGAATGAAACGCCTGATTTCTCACTCGTTTCCATTTCATTCCCAGTCTTACTCCCTCGCAAATCTCAACTCTTGTCCGACCAGAAATCACCAACTCGTTTATTTCGCAGCTCCTTAGTCCTTGCTTTCTAATCCTAGGTACCTCATTTTTGTTTTTCGTCGCTTTGTATGTGCATTTGTTGATTTGTTTAGTCGATTTTATGCATACAGAAACATTTGTTTTAGTGATGGATTCTTGCATCTGAAATTAGTTTTTGATTGTATGAGTCAAATTCTATTTGGGATTTAGTTGATATCGCCCCACTATGTATATAAAGGCCCGATCAATTGGACCACTAACTGATTGAATAACCATTACACACGTCAATGGATGAGCATGTTTGGCAATTCCGTCTGGAAGAGTTAATCTTTGCTCCGTAGTGTTTCAATGCACAATCTGTAAGCTACAACTCATAAGGAGAGAGTGCTAACAGCATGTAATGATGTGAACCTTTTCTAATATTTGAACGTGATTTGAACATGCATTGTAAAGGTTTAAAGATTTTTTTTTTTATACACGATCTTTTTCTGCCAAGCTAGCTATTGATATGATTCTGCATTATAGAGCTCCAACTGGACCGGAATGGCTGAGAAGTCCAGAAGACCTGATGAGGAGTTCAAAGTGCTTGGGCAAAGCACCATCAATCAAAATTTGGATGTGTACGTATGGGACATGGACGAGACCCTTATACTGCTTAACTCTTTGCTGAAGGAGTCCTATGCAGAGGCTTTTAGTGGCTTGAAGGATGTCCAGAAGGGTGTGGAGATTGGGAGGATGTGGGAAAAGCTCATTCTGCAATTATGTGATGATTATTTCTTCTATGAGCAAGTAAAGTTTGGCTATCATGTGGAGATCTTTGTCACTTGTATTATTTCTGGAATATTCATAATTTGATGTGGACTTAATTTTTCATGCAGATAGAAAATTACAATAAGCCATTTCTTGATATTTTGAGCCCATATGATGATGGAAGGGACCTCGCTAATTATGACTTCAACCAAGATGGTTTAGGTTCTTCCCATGGTGATGATGATGACAACAAAAGAAAGCTTGCATATAGGCTTCGAGTTATAGCCCAAAAGTACATATTGGTAAAAATAAAATACAACTTATGCCATATGTAACTTTGTATGAGTTCACTGTTTTACCTTTACTCTTTATGGTGCAATGTAGATCCCCATTCTTAATGTAAAGAAAACGCTTCATTAAATTTAAAATTGGCTACTGCAACAAACATTAGTTACAACAGATGATAAACAACTTCTTGACAAATTAATTCTTGTAATATAGAATTAGACTACCTTTTCAAAATTTCCTTACAAGAACAAGTTCATCAAATGCAGATAGTAATTTTAATGACTGAAAGTTGATGCACTTGATGGAGCGTGAATTGTTGGAACGTAGAATAAGGTTGTAACCAAAGCAAGTAGCGCTTTGCTTTTTCTCGCAAACTCATTCATCACTAATATGATATGGTGCCAAACTTAGCCCCTTATTCTTGTTTCAGGGTTTAAAGCATCTCTTGGACCAAGAGACAGTTACCCTCTGGGATCAATTGTATGAGATAACTGATGCATATACTGATAGATGGCTTTCCTCAGGTAATTTTGACTCTGACAATCTAGTGATGTTAATGGTGTCATATGACTTGTTTCATTTATATCCTTCATCTTTAATTTACTGTAGCACGGGCATTTCTGAAGGAGTGTTTGGGTGAAAATAAGGTTGAGGATTCCTCTGTTGCGCTTCCTGAGACCAGTGCTGACTCAACCAATATGACACGCCAGCGTGTTAACGTTTTAGTGACATCTGGATCACTGATACCGACCCTTGTAAAATGCATGCTCTTCCGTATGGACGGCCTGATAACTCGTGAAAATCGTGAGTCCAATTTTCTTGTGTTTGACTACCATGTCTCAGAATGGACTTCTCATGCCAAAATGATTACAATTCTTAATAATTCAACACATTTCGTTGCAGTTTATAGCTCATGGGACGTGGGGAAAGTTCAGTGCTTCCGATGGATCAAGGAGCGTTTTGACCATCCCAATGTCCGTTTTTGTGTGATTGGAGATGGATGGGAAGAATGTGAAGCGGCAAAAACCATGAGCTGGCCATTTGTGAAGATTGATCCACGGCCAGGCACACCATACAGGTTTCCTGGGCTCACCTTAAGAACAGTGAGCCACTACTTTTCTGTGGTGTATGGAAGTCTGAATAATGAGAACGATGATGAAAAATAATGCTCAGTCAATCTTCTTGATGTCTTCATCCCCCTATGAGGGATTTCAAATCTGTACAAAAATCTCAGGCCTTCCAAGTTTCAGCATATATGCGTAAATCACAGCCGTTAGATGGTCGTCAGAACTTAGTACCCTATGCTGCTAGTTGATGTTGAAGAGATCAAGGGGACTACTTTTCTCTGACAATTGTTAGATAGTAAGTTGTAGATATGAATTTAAGGTGTGGATCGTTCGTCACCCGGAATAATGAATATAAGGTGTACTTTGTAAAGGACCTCCTTTGTCCTTTTCTGATATTTGGAGAGCCACAAGAACACAGCTACCCTACGACCTTTTGCCACACTATCATCCAAAGCGAGAGTTGGAAGATTGGAAATAGAATAGTTTTCAGGAAGAGGTAAATCAACCACGTAACTTGAATCAATTAGAACCGTTGAATGTCAATGTTCCTGAGAATTTTTTCCTGACGGTTTCATGATTTCAATATTTATAACAGAAGCTGAGTTTCGTCCTTTTCGTTTGATCCCTAGTGGGAGTGAATCAATTCACAAAGATATTATTATGTGCTTATCTCGTTTGTTTAGTAGTTAACAGGTACTATACAACTAGGTTTGTTTGCTAAGTTATTCTCTAATTTTGGTTCTTGTATTCTCTATCGTTTGTAATCTGATATTTAATTGTGCAGAAAAAAAATTGTTCACTTGTTAGTTTCTGGTTTTTGTGAGTTGATTCACTCTCAAGGTGACTGCAACCAAATTTTGTTTCTGTTTTTTTAGATATATCTAGTATGTAAAATTAAGTCTTAAGATAAAAGAAGCTTTCTCACAAAAGTATTTTTTTTTAATTTACAAGACCCGAATTTTAAATCTTACTTAGAATCGTTGAGTTCTTTTCACTTTATAAATGTTGTGGCTCCCAAGAATGTAAACTTTGGCATAATATCTTTAACATTTTCTTCTTACTCTTTTTTGGGTAAGTGAGTTTTTCCGGTTTCCAAATTTGAACTGTTCCTTTCATTTGATGGGTCCATAACGTGTATATTATTTTCACTATTGTAGTTGTACATACTTCTTTGTCGGTTTAAGGCAGATTAGATTATCCGTTCAATATTTCAATATCGATTAGATTAACGCAAAATCTTCATTTGATTAATAAATTAATTACTAAGGTAAGAATATCCTTTCAATTTGTATATCAACTTTGGCTTCTAATGCTGATATTGACTCTGGATCCTGCCAGTGGGGTTCCTCCTCTTTCTTTCTCAATTTTTTTTAACTATATCTAATAAAGATAGATTTCTAACAGGGAAAATTTAAATTTTGAATCTATATAGTTTTGATTTAATTATAACTCAATTTTTAAATTTTGACTAAGTACAATTCAATTTATATAATTTTAACTCAATTAAAATTTAATTTCTGAATTTTAACTCACTGTAACTTAATTATTATCGTTTTAATTATTTAAAATTTTAATTTCTAAATATCATAAAATATATAATTTTAATTTTTAAAATATATAGATTAATATTTTAAATTTTTTTGAGTTTTTTTGTCCTGGACTTCTTACATGGCTGTCTGAAAAGAAATTTGTGTAATCTGACTTTTTTATTTAGTTTTATTTTACGATGAGAACAAGTTTATATTCCACAAGAACTCGAGTTCAATTCCTAATGTTGTTATGATGGCTCTTTTATTAAACGATATTTTAAGTTTTTTAGAAGTATTTTTTAAACTTTAGAACTATACTTTAATTTTAATTATTGTGCTGAATCCACCTAAACTTTGTGTCCCAAAAAAAAAAGTTTTGCTTCTCGGTGGTGATAGGCATCAATGGAAAATTGTATTGTCTTTTCATTCCTTTTAATTCCATCAACTTTTGTATTTCCTTTTCCTCTCCTTATATTTGAATCTTTACATTCTCTCCTCTTTTAGCAGGAATTGTGAAATTGGGAGAGAGAGTTTTGTTCCCTGCGTAAATATTGGAAGCGAAACAAATAATCTTGTTGAGAGACTCTAATGCCAGTTCCACTTGCCCCTTACCCTACACCCCCAGCTCCATATACGCCTCCAGCTAATGGTATCTTGCTTTTTCTGTGCTTGCTTTACTCATTCATGTCGCTCCTCTCTCTGATTGGTGGTTGCTAAGAAAGTAGCCTAGAAAATCTTAGCATCTAAGAACTTTGTGGTGATGAACAGATTGAAGGGCGATTCGAACTCGGATAGCTTATTTCATTCTGGAAATTGATATGTCCTTTTTTTGTTATTAGTAGCCAATGTAGTTAAGAGAACAAGTAATTAGAATATAAGATTGAAAGGAATAAACCAAAAGCAATACTGCTTTCCCCTAGCCAACGGAAAACTGGTGGATTAAACATGATGTGTTTGATAAAATTCCTCAGTGACTCTGTTTTGTATTGAATATGTGGATTTGACATATCTGATAATACGTGTTTATATAAAGTTGTCCAATCAAGTCCAGTTTCTCACTTGGTCTGGAAGCTATAATCTTAGTTCTTATATTATCAAATCTAAAACGTAAAAAGATTGTGAAACTTACATATGATTTGTGAAAACCTGGGTTTGTAAGGAGGTACACAACAACAGAGTCAGCTTGTGTGTTGTGGGTGTAGAAACCTTCTTCTCTATCCAGTTGGAGCAACATCTGTGTGCTGTGCTGTTTGCAATGCATTCACTGCAGTGCCACCTCCTGGTATGCTTCTATTTCCTCTCTCTTTCTTTCGTTTTTTGGTCATAAAAAGATTAGATGAGTTTGGTTCAGGGGCTTACTAGAGTTGAGGCATATCTCTAGACTCAAAGATCACTTATAGAAGTACTTATAGATAGCCTACTAACAAGGTCTTTATATGGGTAACATGATTTGAACTCATGGCTTTTTGGGTTATGAGTCAACTCTATATCAATTAGACTAATATTTGTTGTTTTATGTTTCCTCTCTCTTGGTCTATATGTTTTCTCACATCAATAGGTTATATGAGCTTAATTCTCTGGCTGTGTGACAATAAACAAAACCTTTTGATGAACTACATATCTAAATAGTTTGTTATTGATAGAATACAGTAATATAATATGATTTATATATATAAGTAATCCTACCTAATGGATAAGACTTCTTGTTATTGTTGTTCTCGTGCACACAATCCACAAACATTTCTATGTGGTCAGGCACAGAAATGGCTCAGTTGGTTTGTGGAGCCTGCCACACCTTACTCATGTACATACGCGGGGCGACAAGCGTGCAATGTTCCTGCTGTCACATCGTGAATGTAGCTCTAGAAGGTATTCAACTGTTTAAGGTTGTGCCTCTAGAAGTTATTCCAGTGACCTATTGTATTGTTATGAACTTATGATCTGAATATCTGTGACAGCAAATCAAGTGGCACATGTCAATTGTAGCAACTGTAGGATGCTACTGATGTACCAATATGGAGCAAGATCTGTTAAATGTGCAGTCTGCAATTTTGTAACATCTGTTGGGGTCAGTGCAATCTCCTAATTCTCATACATTTCCCTCGTTTGCTTTTAACACATCGGTGAACAATCCCTATTCAAAGATTTTATTGGTCAAAAGGATACGAGTTTGAGTTGGTATTCTCTTTATATAATTTTTTCAGAATACCAACACCTTCTATATATAAAAATATATCAAGTCTTTTTTACCAATAAAATTTTTAAATAGTAACTTTCCACTTATTTTTCCAAAGTATACCTCTTAGTCTGTAGTAATAACTAAATATCTGTTTTTAAGCAGTTCAAGACTGCATATTCATCAATATCAACATATTGTATAATATAATATGAGCTTTTGTTTACATTGATATTACTGAATGATGCAGGCCACAGCAAGCACAATTGAGCAGAAGTTCAGCGCCTAAATCTTCACAAAAACAGAGTCGTATGAGAGAATATACCACTCTGAATGAATAGTATGAGTGGATATCAGAAGGCAGAGATGATTATTTTTGTTAATCACATCATTGTATAGAGTTATTGCCCTGTCGTGATTTTGTCAAATAATTTTGATGACTTGGGGTAAGAATAACTATTCATGATAAGATTCTTGATTCTGTGTGCTTTGAAAATCTACATGTTTAGATAAGGCGAGTTCCATCATTTTCTCTTGTTGCCAACTTTTTTTGAAAAGAATCTCCACAACTTGATTAATATTCTGTCTTTTGAATTGGAATCAGCATAAAAGTCAAAGTATAGCCATCAAAGTTCATAAGCAGTCAAAATAAGGCACCACATGGTTTAATTATGCAGGATGGGTACATCTGGGTTCGTTCAAATAATTAATTGAGCTGAGGATTACAACAGTTATCTTGAGTCTTCTAGAAACACCGACAACCAGATAAACACTAAAAACCTTATCAGAATCCGGCACGAGCTTTGTTTTTGGTTGACCAACTTGCCCATGCTACTGTAGTGAACATCCAAAATTGGTTTCTGAATATGGTTTGTTCCAATCAATTTAGTTTCTTTATTTGTTGGGCTGGCATGAATACTTATATAATATATACAATTTTATGGCAACCTGTATTGTTTGCTTTTGAAAAGTGTTTATAAAGGTACTTTTGAAGTAGATGTTGGTGCTCCAAACTGCATTCAACTCCCTATTTCTACTGATATCTCTTTTTTTCTGTTTCTTTTGTTTTTTTTTTTCCATTTTAACATACAGAAAAATATGTCTAGTTTAATTTATTTGTTTACTTGTCTTTAACAAAATACCCTTTTGACTAGCACAATAATGGAGAAACCTTTGCTTAAAAATTTTAAATTTAAACCATCAATTTAAATTTAACAGTCTAAATCTCATCATGATTATGCATGATAAACATTAATTAGAGACTTACTAAACTCTTGTGGGTTTAACACAAGGATTAAATTGAATGAAAACAATTATAAAGAGATAAAAATGAATTTTGTTTCATTTGAATTAGAGGGGTATATACTAATAGTTTGAGATTATAAGTAAGATTGAACCAACTTCCTCCCACTTATAAATGAACTCTTATACCCTAGACTACAAGGATAAGAATTTCTAAAGAAAGGAAGTGTTTAACTTGGGCATATCTTTTATTGAGTCACATAACAAAAGCAACCTTTTTCGTCGTTTAAATTCTAAATCATGTCGTTTTCAGCTCTTTGTTCTTCCCATCCACTGGGTTTGGAGGCATGCCAATACTTGAGGAAGTTGCAAAAATCAACCACAGTGAAATGATCTGATATGGACATCTCTTCATTTAATAAACGTCTCCCTCATCTGATAATTACTCTTTTGTGATTATATGGCATGCCTTATTCTATGTAAGATGCTCCAATCTTTGATAACAACGATAGGCTTTTTTTTTTTATTATCTTGTTTTAGTACAAAGAGGCAAGTTTAATTGGGCAATTTATAAATATTTTTATAAGCGCACTTTGAATCTACACATATATTCTGACCCTAATAAACCACTAAGATTTAACTTATTTAAACTTTTTGTATCAAAGAAAGATGCAAGTTTAACTGTTTGAAAGTTAACATGATCAAACCCATGATAAGTGGGGCAACTCGGAACCTCCATAGGTAATTGAATTTGTTCTTTATCTTTGATTCAAGCCTTCATTGATTGATCAACACAGTGTTGTTGAATGAAGAAGCATCAAGTTCTTCAATCCTGTTAGCTGGTGCAAGCAGTTATCAGTGAGGGACCCATTTTCATGTTGTGGGACCACAGAGGTTCAATTTTTGAGAATTTGATTGGCTTGTTGTGGAGTGAGTTGAGTGACTGGCGTTTCAATTAGGAAGAGGACCACAAAAGGGTATATGCTTCTGCCTGATGCTCTATGTAATCAAAATCATGGACCCCAAATTCAATCCAACGCAAATTTGCCTTTTCCCAACATCAAAGAGGAACCATGTTTGTCAAGCTGGGTGCATAGTGCAACACAAAATTCTCAAAACTCATAATTCGGTTCCCATGCTGCTGTTTTCTTTTCCTTTGCAATTGAAGAAAAATAAGTTGTTAAATAATTTGTAATTATAATATTAAAAATTAGAAATTTTTAATTTTGAGAAAATCCCATTTAAATCTACTTGAAATAGCCAAATCTTATTTCAGTCTGCCCAATTCAATAAAATCCAAATTAGTTCATGGGGACCAATTTGAGCTTTGTGAATGTTTTGAGGGGTAATATGGTAAAAGCACATAGTTCACAAAATCTCAAATTGGTCCCTTTGGAGTTTGGAGTGAAATTGGGTGGGGTAAAAATGGGATTTGGCTAGTTCTTTTTTTTTAATATAATTTTTTTTAAAAGTGGTTGGGCTCACCTATAATCTAAGAGTAAGGTAAAATCTTCATGCCTCTTAGACGATACTAATATTGGGTAGGAGGACCTATCTATTACCCTCAAATGTAAACCTAGGCATACAAAAAATAGAATATCTCTTCAAACGCTGTGACTAGAACCACAATAAAATAAATATTGTAAAATGACAATAAAACTTAAAAAATGCCTAGTCCTCTTCTTATGACATCATTGTGATAACAATATGTAGTCATATCATAATCTTGCATCAAATTTATTTATTAAGACAAAAAACTTGCATCCAAGCTGAGATAGTAACGCGTAACTAAAATTTGGTTTGGGAGTCAAAATAACTTAGTTGAAAGATGATAAATTTGGAAAAATACTAATTTGTAAGTTTGTATAGTTTCACTTTATTTTTCATCAAATTCCGATAATCTTTTTTTCTTTTTTAAAATACAAGACCTAATTAAAGACTTGATTAAAAATCATATAAAACTATAAAGATATAATAAAAAGAAATAAAAACTATAAGGACCTAATTAAAATAGGCAAAATTATAGGAATTGGATAAAAAAAAGGGAAAAAACTAAAAAATTAATTAAAAATTAAGTAAAATCATAGGGATTTATAGATTATTGTTTTCATAAATATATAAGGATTAAAATGAGATTGAACAGAACCAAAGATGATAGGTACATGTTCGGTGGATATCTATACATTTAACCTATAAATAGAAATAGCACTATACAATAAAATGCGGACAAAAGCCAAGAGACATGCTCAAAAAGAAATCAACTTGAATTTGTAATTTTCATTTTTTTTTTCGTTATATGGTAACTGATAAACTTGTAGTGTTCTTTGGTTGGTTTCAACGTGGCAACATATATATGGTAATAGTTCTGCATGTTGAACAAGTGTTGCCCACGTACCCTGCTCCGAAGTCTTCTGTGTCTCAAAGCTCTGGACTTCAAATTTTCCAGAACCTGCATATAAATATAGAAACACCACTGTTCTTCATCACAAACGCATTAGTCAATCGCTGTTAAATTGATTCATTATTTGAAAGAAAGAACAAATACAGAGATGCAATCTACAAAGGAGAAGCTGAGCAACATGGCCAGTGCAGCCAAGGAGCACATTGACATCTACAAAACCAAAATAGATGAAAAGGTCCGATTTTGAGCTTCCCCATATATATATTTTTATGCCTTTCAATCTTCAATAAAGACAACGAAAAACAATTATAGTTTTCAAAGGATGCAACAGTGCATGTTTGATTAATCGTAGAATTGAATTAATCAATGAGGTCATTGAATGGTGCAGGCAGAGAAAGCATCGGCAAGAACAGAGGAAGAGAAGGTAATAGCACATGAACGAGCCAAGGCTAAGGAAGCTCAAGCAAAGATGGAGCTACATGAAGCAAAAGCCAGGCATGCAGCTGAGAAGCTAAGCACCAAGCAACAACCACATCATTTGGTCGGAGCTCGCCAACATGGGATGATGAACCAGCCGGGATATGGGGCAGCTCCGGTGCCTGAAAACTCTTACCCACTTGCAGGACACTATCCTGTTAACAAGCATATTTAGATGCCATGTTTCGCTTTTAAGTTCCTTCTAGGACGGTCCTTTTTTAATGTTGTCCCTCCTAATGTATCTGAGGATGTTTTGTATCTTGTGGTTTCATTAGATTTAAGGTTCGTGAAGCTGCTAGGTTGTCTTTCTTTGGAACAATAGATGTCATAGTTGTACATTCATGTGGTTATATTCTATCACAAAGGTTTGTTATTTAGTCAAAAAGAAAACCAGAAGGTTCATTTTTCTAAATATTGAATTTCATTAAATGGAAGAGTCAAAAGCACAGATAAAGAAATTGCTACAAGAAACAGTTAACGGATACTCTCACGCATACTACAGATTAGTTACAGGAAAATACAAAGACTAGGAACTTCTCTTCAAAGCGTCTACTAGACAAGGTGGCAGCTTCAAAATTAATGCTCCATCTGCAAGTTGCTCAATACGAGATTTTGCAGTTTTAATGTGAGGAATAAGAGCTCAGGCTTCCTTATCCTTAACGTTTAAAGCTCATTTTAGGATGTATTTGAACTACAGGTTCCTACCAACATGAAATACTGAACAGACAAACTCAACCCGTCAAATGTTCCACACACTGCTGAAGTTTTACCATCAGATAGGACGTGCCTCGCCACTTTGACCGGCCTGGACATACACTTCACTTTAAACATGGCCACTGTTTCATGAGGATCCACTGACAGTGTTCATGGTTCAGGATGAAAACCTCATCAAATTCATCTGCTACACCTCCATCTCCATTGATTCTAAGACGCTTTGCATATCATCAGCTCAGACAGACCCTGGAGTTTGAGAAACATAAGAAATCAGAAACATGAACCGCCAGGAATGACTATGCATGCATCGAAATTCAGAGTTGCGTGAGGAAAAAAGAGGATTCCATAATAGATAATATTTAACAACTATATCTACAAATAAAACCTACTCTCTATTCATTAAAGCACCAACTAACTATAGTTTCTCGTCTTCCCCCATCATAATTTACCCAGGTTTATAACAGGCAAGCACATCGAGATGTTAATACGCTTAGACCATCTGTGCATGCAACATTTGTTCTTCAATAAATAACATCTTAAACACCAACAGGTAAATTCTTCACAGAATGGTGGAAACTGAGAGGAGAAAATAATATGCAACAGTGTAAAACAAATTACTAATTACGTATTCAATATGCATGTAAGTTGGTAGAAACCAGACCGCCCACCCCACTCCTCAAAATGGCAAATTATATCCCCAATGGTTGAAGGATAGGGCTAAGTTATTAAACTTCAGGACTTGAGAATAATTTTAAATGTCTACCATAACAGTAAAAGGAGGTACCTTTATTAGGTTCCCAATTCGGATTCAACAGTGACGTAGAAATAAAGTCAATACAGATATACATTGCGAACCCAATAGATTCTGGAAAATAAAGGTTTGAGGACGTGATGGCACATGGCAGCGTAGACACTACATGGTGCTCCATAAAACACAAGCACACAAATGCAGGGAATCAAAACAAAGGGGTATAATTGAAATGGAAATGGAGAAACGAAGGACCTAAAAATCCACCATCGCGTTACGTACAATGAGCAAGAAGAGGAGCTATCTAATTCTGCGGGCAATCGACGATAATGTGATCAGTAACGCTAAAGCCATTGCGAGGAAGTCCAGTTTCTTTCATAAGAAGCAGTGCGCGAGCATGGGCATGAGCTTGAGTTTGATCATCTGCTTCGTCCTTGGATTCGTAGAGGTCATCCTTGGAAATTTGGGTGATACGTGTCATTAATTAAAAAAAAAAATCAAATGCTTATCAAAGAGGAAACGTCCGTTTCTAACAGACATGTGAGATCAAAATATTGTACCCTAAATTCTTTAAGGTGTTAATTAATAATTATACTTCTAAAATTAATTTAAAATATTAATTACTCCTTTAAAAGAAAAAAAATGTTAAAAATATTTTTAAAAATAATTAGTAGCCATTCCTTAAAATTAGTATTGAAGCGTCATCAATTTTTCTTGCTTTATTCATATTCTTAATCTTTTCTGCCAACATGTATTAGTTTTGTAGCAAAAATTTAAAAAAAAAACTAACCATTTAATCCCTGTAGTTTTAATTCACTAATAACTCAATTTTTTGTATTTTTATTTTACTGTAATTTAAATCTTACAGTTTTAAATCAGTTAAAATTTAGTATTTTTCCCATGACCGAGGAAATACACGTTCCTTTTTCAATTACCTTAATATATAATACAGAGAACATTACTCAATAACCATTAGCATTACAAAAGTCAGATCACAACAAAATATTAAGCGTACAAGAAAGAAAAGGAGAGGGGGCGGGAAGAATCAATTTAATATCCCAATAAAACGGTGGCCTCAGAAATATTAAAATTTCACAGAAGCACTCACATCAACAGCACAATATGATGAGTAACCCCTCATCCTCTCGTAAACAATAAAACACTGCATCAAATGGATAACTCTTTTGGGATTGCTTCAATCTACATTTCTTCAGCACCTAATCTCGTATGATCCTGCTTTTGTAATATAACGAACCCACTCAACGGTGTTGTACCCACTCTTCTCCCACACCTGCGCACACGGGCAATTTAATTAAACTGCAACTTAATTTCCTCCTCCAATAGGAGGATATACGTATCTAGCCAAAAAAAAACAACAACAGAGGATGCATGTAAAAACGAGAGGGGGAAAAGGTCAGGATCGATACCTTTAGAAATCGAACACGTAAGCCAGATGCTGTGAACATAGGAACCTGCGCGTACAAACCAAGATTAACCTAACATGTGAAAAGGGGAAGGCCCGTTTGGAGATAGTACAAGCTTAACAAGTGAAGAGAATTGTTTAAAAATGCCGTCAGAACTATAAGATGTCATATTCCCCACTCTCAACTTGAAGAGAGCCAATATGACATATGAGAAGAGATTATATAATCCATGAGATGGAAGATTCCCAAGAATTAATTTTCTTTTCCAATTCTTAGATGTGATAAGTGAGAAATTGCATAATGCAGGATAGAACAAGCCGTCCCGAGTACTGTAAAGATTATAAGCAATTTCCAGCCCGTCTTTGTGGAATTAGTACGAGTAACAGATGACACACCTGAAATTCCATCTGAATTGGTGGTCTTGTCCAAGATTTCTTTTCCGCCATTGTGGAAATAAGTTCAACTTCTGCACTCAAGGTTGGCTCGGTTTGCCCAGGGAATTTTCTAATCCTATAAATAAAAAAAGTATCATTAGAACATAGTTGACTGAAACAATAAAAACATTCAAATCAAGATTATTGGAACTTTAAAATATGTAATAACAAAGTGGGATAATGTAAACTTTTCACTTAATATACATAGTAAATGACACTCACTTCCAAACCAAACAATCAATAGCAGCATTGTATTTTGCACGGCCAGATGTTACTGTGAAACTTGTTTTTGCTGTTTGTTTTGGCACAGGAATTTTCACCACCACCCCAAGTGCGAACATTTTTGCACCAAAGACACTCTTCACCTGAAAAGGATTTTTTAAGAAATTCAGAAAGTGTCACAAGTGCAAACCTCAGACCAAAAATTGGACCTTCATGTAAAATTCCAAACCTTAACATTTACTTCCATCCGTGTTCGACCAAGCTCCTTGATGGTAGGTAATACTTTGAAGGGGAGATTAACACCCTCAGTGATACGATACCTACCCAAGACAATCATGTTAGTAGATATCGCTAGTGCAGTTCTAATATCAGGCAACAAGAAATGCTAAACATCTTATCGGAACTACAAAAATATCTTTAAAGGAGCAGGCATTGCTACTTTGTAGCGATGTCAAAATTCTAAGTCATAAAAAAATGAGAAAATCATCTTATTTGAGCTATCCAAAAAAATAAAGAACAACAAAATAAGATTTGAAAGTAGTCAAGAATCGATCTGATCCACAAAAAATACATGGATGGAGAGAGCAGTCTAACAACTAAGCAAGCATAGCTCAGCAGTTTGAATAAATGAAATTAGAGATCACAGGAAACTATGACTGACTGGCATGAAGAAAAAGGTAATTTGAGTGAAAGTACTAGGCATTAACAAATTATTCAAAATCATAAAATGGTTTGGGAAAAACAATTTTCTGAAGAAATAGGTGCTCACAAGACAGATTTCAGTTCAAATGAACCTCTTTTGACTCTGCTCCAACAAAATTTAGGGAACTGCATTTATATTAAGTAGAACTAGCCAATTTTATGCAGTTATTACCTAAGCTCAGAAGCTTTCAGTTGTCTTTTAGTAAGCTTAATGTGGGGCAACGGAGGAAATAAAATGCTTATGAATCAAAATTTAATACTGCTGGTCTATCACGAACTACATCATTTGGCTATTAAAAACCACCAAAGACTCAGTGATTAACAGTAGTTTATTGATGGCTTAAAGGGGCAGAGCAAGGGAGTCACAAGCCACTGAAACCTTCTCTTTCAATTCCACTGAGACATGAAGTTGTGTTAGAAGTAGATTAACCAAAAACATTTTAGATGATATGACATTATAAGAAAACATCTTACTTCATTAGTTCAAATTCACCATCAGGCGGCACAAAGCTAACAGTCTTCTCTGAGTTGAACCTCGTCAAATTTACACATTGATGGAAAGTGACATCATCAAGCTCAATAGTTTTACCACTGCAAAATATATTTAGTTGATGAGAAAAGGGCCAGTATAAAAAATGAGAAAAAGGAAAGCATCAACTCTCTGGAAAATTATTTTCGTGATATTTGTAATAGATGAAAAAAGAGAAGACTGAGAACAATAATATCAAAAAATAAAACTATCACTAGAAGCAATAAAAGTAATAAGGGAAAACAGCGCATATGAAAACAACCTTTTGGTAGGGCGAGATTTAACCTGTGACTCTTTTTCAAGACCAATTTTGTCATTCAAACCCAACTTCAAATCAGGCATTCCAGAAAGGAAGCACTTCATGAGAATCTTCCCTGTCACATCGCACCGCAAAACACTACCTGAAATCATAAAACAGTTAGTATGAAACATGGTAGACATCAACACGGAGGCAATTAGAATGCACAACCAACCTTTTGAAGACATGAGAAGATTTACACTTTCCACAATATCCAGGAAAACCTGCAATAAGTCGATGTTAAGAGTTACCGTGCCAACATTCAATAATCAGTAAGATAAGATACTAGGTAACATAAAATTCACCTCATTCTTTTTGTAGACAAGACCTTCTCTCCGCCATCCAACAGCTCCAGTTACTTGTAAAGTTGCATTTGGAACGGGTCTATCTGTGGGCTGTTCCCCCCATTGCACCCAGCATGTAATAAAGTAAAGGATTTAACAGGAGACTCAATCGAGAAAACATGTAAGAATTAAATTTGGAAGAGAGCATGGAAATTGTGCCAGCAAGTCAGCTGTATAGACAGCCGCTACAAGTTCATGTTAGCTTTTTCTAAGTGGTTTGACAGACTACGGTTAAGAAGTGGAGTAGAAAAGTGGTGAAAATATAAATATGCAAAACAAAATGTCATCCAAGAATTAGGTGATAGTTCTATTTCTTATATTCACGCAATCATCTATGATGTACTCTGGGTTTCCCTTTTAACATTGTCATTTCTAATGACCATTGTGCGTCCTACCCCCTTCCAGTTCATGTTCTTTCTTCATGGTAGTTAAATAGCATGTGTGGACTAACCTTGGATGAGAAAGGGGACCGCACTCCTTCCTGAGTAATATAAAGCTTTAAGATCTCTGGTGAAAGATTTTGTGGGTAACCAAAGTCCATAATTTCTGCAAATACACATCATGTTAATCATCTGTGATTTTCCCATTTATACAACTAATATTTCTCCTTTTAGCAAAAGTAGGCTGGGTCTTTCATTGTTATACATGATTTAACTTGGCAAAAACATATTTCCCAGTTACTTATCTGCATAAATATAGAAAAGATGCACAACAAAACACCTCGTACTTATGGGGCAATAAAATTATATGCAAAGCATTAGCTAACACTCATGACCATAGCGGTTCACAACTCACAAACAAAGCCATAACTTGTTACCTATTTTGATCAAGAAAAAATCGTCACATTCTAATAACAGGGTGATTCGTCTAGTTATATCAAATCATGAAAGTGGAAGGACTTTATGGGAATTATAGTTTTTGGCCCTTGATAGATGTAAGCCTCAATTATTTAGTTTCTAAATCTTAAAAATATACCATTCTGTCATTGGACATTTCTCAGTCATTTGCTTCTTGAATCTTGAAAATATAGAATTCAGTCCATTATGTTCTTTTGACAGACTAATCACTAGTTCCCATCAATAAATGCTCAAGGATTAATTAACATTTCTAAGATTTAGGGACCAAGTTATTGAAACGTAAGTCTTTCAGAGACCAAAAATACATTTTCTCTTAATTCAATTGTCATATGAATCACATACCATCCAGAAGCTCATAAATGAGAACAAAATTATTGCGAATTGCATCTTCATCAAAAGCTCCACCAAAATATGATTTAAATAGTGCAACCGCCTGTAAAGAAAGAAGTACAAGTGTCATAGACCACAAAGAGCAAACTTTTGTATCAATGCAGATGGTGAATAACATATGAGGAGAACAGCAACGGTTAAAAAAAAGAAAACAAGCTGAAAAAGTTATGACATTACAGACATCATTATCACAATGTTGAGACCGGAAAATCATAATTGTTTTTGGTACAAGAAAATCATAAATTTTACATGACAGTTATATTCTTAGCCTTAACAGTTTGTCAAACTTAAGGGTATAAACTAATGATAAAGAACTATAGCGTGACAGTGAAACGAAAAATGGGGAGTGAAAATCAAGATTGACATATCATTGTTGAGTGAACCTGCCCAAACTGTCCTTTAACATCCATTTAAGGCAAAGACACAGTAACAGGATCAAATCTTTCATGCTAACATAACAAATCTTATTCAAAGAGCATAAAATTACATTGGTAAGTCTATGAGATCCAAATATAGCATTCATTTTCCACATGTTAAATGTTTTTTCCCCTTGTGACATTCAATTGCATCACAACTAAACAGCACGGACATGACTAGCCCTTCGAACACCTTTGTTGGCTAGCAACGTACAAAATTACTAAATTAGATTTTGGGATATTCAGACAAGATCACCACTAATTTCTTTACATCTTATCTATAATATAGCCAAAGCATCAGCTGTCCAAGAGCCTTGTAGTAAATGAAGCATAGATAGTTAGACACATCATTAAAGGAGACATCTTCATGCCCAACACATGTCAAACTAGCATGTGCTCAGCATCTTTCTTTCATTCAAATAATTGGTTGCCCTACCAAAGTAAAGTTGTCCAGATATTAAAGACATAATTTCTCAATTAAACCACCACCATGAAACTTCAAACAACCCAAAACTTCAAATGAACATGATAGAATTGGTAACAAAAGTATAAGCTCAGACCCACAGGATCATAAATGTCAAATCCAATCAAAAATATTTTTGCCAAAATAGAGTCCTATGAAAGAACTTAAGGATGTGCAGTCATTTAGATAACCAATAATTGCAGTTAAACGATAATAACAAATCAAATAGCAATAGTTAGAAGTCAAAAAATTATGCACAGACAATTTGTGTAAAGTGATACAAACATCATCCAGATTTATCTCGCCACAATAACAACAATAATTTAATGGACAAAAAACAGTCATCAGCTAAGTGTCAAAAACAAGTAGATGTCAACTACCTCAACAACAAACTTAAAAGCACAAGCGACATTAGCATTGCTGCTGACAACAATCACAATGTAGACATTGCTTATCCTCATGTAAAAGAAAGAGCAGCCACCTATCTGCCTCACAGGACAAGTACCAAGTTCTTTTGTCTGCATTATATGAGTCCGGAAAGCATCCACCATATTTCCCCTGTAAAATTACATATTAGTGGGGATGATATAGTACATGATTGAGCTCCCATCAGCCACAAAGAAGTAAAGGAAGACCAGAAGATGGCATAGGTGATCTCTGGTACAAGGGAAATTTAATTTCCCAAGTACTTAGAAATTTTTAAGATGCTTGGCTATAAGAAATATGAAAAATAAAAGTCTATGTATTGCATGAACCTGGAATTTCTAGCGTTCAATTTGGTATGTGCGCTTGCCACACCACAAGGCACT
This sequence comes from Leucaena leucocephala, assembly GCA_037074615.1. Lineage (NCBI taxonomy): Eukaryota > Viridiplantae > Streptophyta > Magnoliopsida > Fabales > Fabaceae > Leucaena > Leucaena leucocephala. The sequence continues at coordinate 2,109,652 of CM073567.1, read as the reverse complement.
GTGGTGCCTTACGTTGAGAATGAAGTTTACAATACTTGAAGACAAATGTGCTGCTCATTGTACACACAATAAACTAGTGACTAGCAGTGCAGCAGCGTCGCAACACCAATTGCGCAGCAGACATTCCAGGTTTGTATAAACATCACATTAAACTTCGGATAAATAGATCTTCAAGCCTCTAGGAAACAAAATGACTTACAAACGCCACTCAACTAAAGCTCTGCTACCATAAGATGGAGCGTATTATAGCATTCCAAGATCTTATGCAAGCTAAAACCAAATTCCAGGGCTTCAATAAAGGGCACCCTAACAGTAATACTCGTAATCAGAAGGCCTGGCTGCATTCCTAGCCAGGTGGAAAGCTCGTCGGGACAAGAATTGTTTCAGAAGGGAAACCATGCTCTACATTTAAATTTTTATCAAAACAAATAGAGCTCTACTAATATATGAACAGGCCCATCCCATTTAATAATTCGTTCCCCAGCTTAAGATCAAGAATTAGCGACAACGTACAAAGAAGTAGGAAGAGCAGCGAAAGTAAAAGATTCAGTTACCCGACATCGTCGCGATAAAGACGATTGATGAGAACATCTCCTCGGAGGTTCAAGAAGTATATAGCGGAAGCTGCAACCGGCATCTCCGATCCAGCGTATCGACTTCCAAATTCGCCGGCAAGGAGCTTCGGAATACCAAACAGAAATGATCAAAAGGCGTGACTCCACAGAAAACCCAGTAGATCTGCGGTTCAGAAGTTGAGGCTTAGACAATGAACATCAACAATTCTGCAACAGCAGCAATCAAATGCTGTATCGGACGAAGTCGTCGTCGATATGTAGCTATGTGGAAATAAGAATTTATAGATGAAAATTATACAAATAAATTTGAAGGAAATTTGCAGAATACAATTATCGGTAGAGCGCAGGGGTTCAAGTCAGCGGAATCCTATTTGGACTTTCACGGCACGTGCCGGGCCCTGTAGGAGCTATGTTATTATTTATTTTCGATTTTTGCTTGTCTAAAATTGTCTAACTCCCTAGTTTTTTTTTTCTTACAGAATTACTAGCTAACTATTCTTACTTCTCTCGATTCTTTTTATAAAATAAAATTATTTATTTTACATATATTAATAAAAAAGATTAACATAATTTGTATCTTAATTTTTTTCTCCAATTAATGCTCATGAGTTTTTTAACGTTGCTCTAAAGTAGATAAGTCTTTTTATTTATTAATTAAGGATATTTTAAAAAATAATTATTACTAAAATCTTATGGATTGGTAAGAGACTCTGTATCGCTTAAGCGAGGTTTTAAATTCGAGTTTTAGCGTATGTAGAAAATTCTCGTTAAGAGACTCACCCACCATAGCTAGATACGTAATGCAGGTCAAATTCGAATATAATCATAACACAGCTCTAGTAAACCGGGTGAGAAAAAAATATATTAATAAAAAGTTTTTTCTGTTATCCACACAATTCATCGGAATTTTGCCCTGACTACATTCAGATCCAACCCTTATAACGCACCTAGTTATGGTGGGTGAGTTTTCTAATAGGAATTTTTTACATATATTAAGGCTCAAATTTAAAATCTCATTTAAATGATATCAAATTACTTACCATTCAGACTAATTCTCGTTGGTTAATAAAAAGTTAGTTCAACTATAATTTAACCATAACACTCCGGGCCTTAAGTACAAATAGGCAAGGGAACAAGGTGTTAGTAGATATCAAAGATTTAAACATTCTTGATTAAGAAACTGGCAATTTAAAAAATCAATAAAGGAGAAACACAAACAATATTTAAGTCCTTACTGACTTTGTCATTGTCTAGAATCCAACCGATCCAAATCGTTGTTAAATAAAAAAGGAAATTAAATAACCATCGAGGATATTAATTCTTGGTTTCAAAATCAAGAGTTAATTTCCATTAAAAAAAATCATGAATTAATCTTGCATGACAAGAGGACAAATATTTTATAAGCATTTTTCTGTATTTATTCGCCACCAAAATTACCCCATAAATGATAATATTTTATTGTTTCTTTAGAATCTGAATAACGTCACTAAACTACATGATCATTAGTAATATTAACTTATCCTAAGGCTTTTTAGAATCTCATACAACACACAACATTGTTTTGGCCATTTTCATAAAGTGGAGCTTCTACTGAACTAGAACTTCAAATTTAAAATTTCATGTTCAACCTATTGAACTTTTTTTAGTAAAATAATTTAATTTCTCATGTAAATTTTTATTTTTTACCTAAATTTTTTTAAAGAATTTCCTTATTTTGTTTTAATAAAAAGAATCAAAACCAATTTCACCAAGCCACTAAGGGTGTGTTTGAATTAGCTTTTAAAGAATAAATTTTGGAAAGAATAGATTCTAAATAATAGATTTTAGGAAGAATAGATTTTAGAGAGAAAAAATAATTTTAAAAATTAAAAATATTTAGATGATTAGTAGAAGAATCACTTTTCTATAGGTAATTTACTAAAGATGACATAAATTAATATGATAATTACATGAAAAATAAATTTAATTTTAAATTTTTTCATTTAAATAATTAAAAAATAATACATATACATATATGTTTGAGCAAGGTAAAATTTTACAATAATTTTAATTTTTTATCACTGAAATAGTACTTTTTAATTTTATGGATAATTTAAAAATATAAATGGAGAAGCGCTAGAAGAAAGAGAAATAGATGAAAGGCAAGAAGAGAAATGTAAAATAACTACTATACAGACCATGGAAAAAAATTGTGCTAGACAGATTATATTCAAACTATAATTTTATTTTTAAAATAATGGTTTGACATATAAGAAGCGACTTTCTATATTTGAGACATATTTAAACAGAAAATAGAAAAATCATAGTTAGACTCTAAAATTACTTTTCTAACCCATATCCTAAACACACACCAAGTCCATCTCACATATGATGGATCACTTATTATTGTTGTATGATTATTTATTAATTTATAGACAGGAGATATGGGACTGGGATCAACTGAATATATATATATATATATATATATATATTAAAATTATGAATTTTTAAAAATATAATTGAATATTTTAAGCAATTTATTAATTTTTTAGCCTTTATATTGGAAAAGTTCTTTATTGAACTTAATTTTAGCTATTTGAAACTAACCACAGCAATCAAGTTAAGCAAAACCTTAACTAATTTTATAATAAAAGTAAAAACCTGAACTAATTGTACCATTTAAAACGAGTGATTAGAACATGTCAATTACTTTAGCTTGTTTTAATAAAAATATGAGATTTTTTTTATTTTTCACGCAATACTGTGCAAGTTATTAGGAACAAATGCAATGTATATATATTTGTAAGTGTAGATAAATATAAAGATATTTTTAATTTATTTAGTTAGGATATCTTAATTATAAAATTATTTAATTTTTATTTTCTAACACAAAAAATAGTTTAAAAATTGGAGAGAATCACAGCAAAATAAAAATTTGTATTATTATAAAAGTTATTATTTTAATTAAGATAATTTTGAATTCAATTTTATCCAATGGAATCGTATGCATATTATGTTACATGTTAATGTTACAGACATCAAATAACTTATTTTTTATTTGTATTGATATAAATCATACATATTTCAAAATATGAAATAACATTGAATTGATACACACACCCATCACACATATAGAACCCACAACCCCATGCGGTGCCAATTGAGCTACAAAAATATTTATTAATAGAGCTAAATTATAAATTAATAATTAAGGCTTTTTATTAAATTAAATATATATCGTTTATTTATTTTTTAATTCCGAACTTAAGTATAAAAATTTCTCTTTTAATTCTTGGAAGCCAAGTAGCAAACTTACTTGATATAATATCCCAATATCCGATATTGTTTCTAAAATTTGACCAGAAAAGATATTGTTTCTAAAAATTAAATATAATATACTCTAATTTAATGCAGTTGAAACAAAATACTAATAATGAAGAATAACAAATTCAACAAAGCGACCGGAAAAAAATTCTAAAACCCTAAAAATATAAACCCTGCTTTGTATAATGTATAAATACGCTCTAACCAATTTGGGCTCCGCCTTTTCATTCCTCAGTTTTTTTTTTTTTTTTTGCTTCTCGGTTTTCTTAATTTTCTTTTCGATCGTACTCATTGTCCTTCCCTCTCCCAGTGTCGTGAGCGACTCCTCTTTCTCACCAAAGTGGGTTTGGTTCCTCGAAAATAACTCACTGAATCCCAGTAACCTGCATTTTGCTTCCTCTTTCGCGGGTTTCAATCATTCGCTTTAGGAAGCTCCGAAAATTCGTTCTTGTCGTTTTGATCTGCTGCTATGGATTCACGGGAACCGCCTCAGCCTCCTCACCCGTCGCAACTACAGTCGATGGCACAAGCACAACCACCGTCGACGGTGCCAAGCATGATGATGGGACCGCCTTCGTATGGTTCTGCCATGCCAAACCCGAACACATCTCCCATGATCAGCCCCAATTCGACGGCCGCGATGATGGCCCCTGCCACCGCCGCACGATTCCCTTTCAACACCGTGGTTCCGCAACCCCCTGCTCCGTCTAAACCTATGGAACATCTAAACAACAATGTTAGTCCTTTCGATGTGTCTTCGTCCGCGATGAGGCCATGTGGGGTTAGTAGTGATTCTACGAAGAAGAAGAGAGGCCGGCCGAGGAAGTATTCGCCGGATGGTAACATTGCTTTGGGTTTGTCTCCCACGCCCATGTCTACTTCTGCTGGTCAAGGAGGTTCGACTGGTACACCTTCGACGGAACCTGGAGCGAAGAAGCACAGGGGAAGGCCACCGGGTTCTGGAAAGAAGCAGCTGGATGCTCTTGGTATTTGTTATTTGAGCTAGTTTGTTGTGTGGGTTTTTGTTCAATTGATGGAATTTCTTTCGATGGTTTATTATTCTGCTGATGTTCAGGAGCTGGCGGTGTTGGTTTTACTCCGCACGTAATATTGGTAAAAGCCGGTGAGGTATGATGAACACAGTAAATACTGTTTAATGTTTAATGGGGTTGCATTAACTTGCAGATAAATTTGTGATCCACTGCATTCTTATAACAAGAAATTCCTAGTTCCCAGAAGCCCAAAATTAGATAATTGTAGCAACTGAGTCTTCTATTCACACGATGTGGTTATGAGGGGAAACATATGCTATATCTACAAATAAAGCATTAAAAATTTCGACTTTTGTAAATAAATATGTGTAGATTCACTGTTAACGTATATGATTGGAATGATTTGAAATTTTGGTATGTTATTATTGCTTGTAACTCTAACTCGTCCAATTTTTAACAGACTCTTTTGATGATTATTGTCCTGTTTAGCTAAAATTTATATTTTGTTTGACTAATCTACATTCTTTTTAAGGTTATTTCAAGGCTTTGTTTTATTTTTCTGCAAAAGAAGATTTTCAATACTTTCCAATTAGGCGCACGGATATTTGAATTGAGTATTCAATCAGATCTTTATCTGGACAGGAAATGCTAACGTTTTTTTCCCTCCTTACGAAAGTACAAAGGAGTTGCCCAGCTTAGACCCCAAGTAAAGGAAATCCTAAAAGCATTGTCAATAAGAATGTGAGAACAGCCAGCAACTGGCCTCCTAAAATATTGAAAGTCAATTTCTTTACTGCGAGCTTGATTAGCTAACAAGTTCGCTACTTTGTTTCCTTCACTGTTTGTGTCTCCGTAATTCTAACAGCGCAATCCTTTTGTAAAGTAGTTTTACTAAGAAAAATTGATTGGCTCATAGAAGACGCAGATGAGCATCCTTTGTCAAGATTCATATCCTTCACAGAATCCATCTCCATCCAAGACTTGCTGTCTCCTAGATGCCATGCCATATCAATACCCAAAAGCCTGCTCTAGAGCTCTGAACACAGAACCCCACCAGAGCCTATATGTTGAATTAACCCTTGAGCCCACATGTTATATCTTTTAGAACTCAAAAGTGGCCTTTGTTTCATGTATCAATGCCAATCCAGTGCTTTTGTCTTCTCTCCTGCATTCTTAATGATCTCCGTGCTTTTGAGTGCATCAAATTCCCATATGATTATTACTGTGAATGGATTAAGCTCCTTCATTTAACAAATTGGATAATTTATGGGGTGTATTTGTTTGTCCTATTTTATGGTCTGACCATTACGTTGTGGAGATGATTAAACTTAACTGGATCTTCTATAAAGTAATGCAGGATAGAGAGAAATGGATTAGTTTCTCTCTCTCTCCTCTGTTTAAATTTCCCTAAATGCACAAGGCACTTTGTTATGTAAATATAAATGGACCTAGGAGTTAGTCATGTTAGTTATGTTCAAAGTGTGTTAATGACCATTCAGCGCCTATGTTAGTATAACTAAGGGACCTATCTCAGAATGCATGTTATTTTGTTGCTTATTGACAGTTAATCAAATCTGAATTCTTCTATTCCTCTCTGTTCTCTCTCTTCCCTTTTCCAATTCTACTTTCCCTTCTCTCTTCTTACCTTCACACTTGGTGGAATATATCTTAATTTGTTGTACATCTTCTGCCTCTGCCACAGTGAGAATGGAAGGAATTAATTATAATATTGAATTGATAAAGTAATGATGTTATTGGTCAAGCTTCTCTTGGAACAAAGCTAAATATTGGGTTTATTCATAGATTTATAGTTTTGATGTGGAATTATCATGTCATGTAGTATGAGTATAATTTTTTATGCTTACTTTTGGTTTGGGGGTGGAGTTTTGGAATTAATTTAAACTATTTATTAAATTTCTATTGGCAGGTTCTGGTGAGGCTTGCTATTTTAACAAATCTTCTCATTAGTGCTTCTGTTGTCTGTAGGACATTGCTGGAAAGATTGTGGCCTTTTCACAGCAAGGGCCTAGGACAGTTTGTATTCTTTCGGCAATTGGTGCAATCAGCAATGTTACCCTTAGACAGGCAGCAATTTCTGGTGGTACTGTGCAATATGAGGTACAATTTTTATGTCCTAGAATGAATTCCATATTCATTTAGCCATTTTATCAGGTTTTCCTGTTTATATGATAAGGACATTATGCAATGCATTATATATTCAACATCCTTTTTCCTAGTTTTTTCTTTTATCTCTTTTATCAAAATTAAAAGTCAAACTTCAATTTAATATCTCCCATATCACATATTCACTCTCATGTTAAATGTACTCTCAGCTAGTATTTTCCTTCAAATTTTTCTGCCTACACACTCTTCTGCATTTCTTCATTCTCTCACATAAATCAGTCAATATTTACTTGGCAATCTCTTCAATAACTCTTTCCCTCCTTACCTTTTCCAACGGGCCAACATTCTTCCTCTCACTCTGTTCAGTTTTGTTTCATCCCTTGCACTGTTTCAGTTTTACATTTCAATACGAGGATTTTCAGTGAAGTTAGGCTTTTATCCTTTATTAATGTATTATTTTCAGGATTTTCGCTGTTATCCTTTATTAATGTATTATTTTCTTGTTCTTATTTCCCTGATTCTCTTTGTTTTGTTTTCTTAAAAAATTTGCCAACACTACTTTCTGTGTCATAGGAGGGGTATTGGAGTTTACAAGTTCAGAATGTTAGTGGAGCCATTTAAGAAAATGTGGTATTCAAATTTTTATTCCCAAGAGTTCAACTGAATGTATCTCACACTTTTATGTTTATTGGGCAAATCATTCTTGATTTGGAAGTCGTTGGATGGATATTTGCTTCCCTGGTTATTAGTATATTATGAAATGGCTGCCTTTTTTAATTTTATCATTTCCAAGAAAAAATTGAGTTTTAAAAAATGTGTCATAAAATTATGTTCTTAGTTTAGCATGCCTCATCCTGATAGGAATAATGTCTCGAGTTTATTCAGCCCTGTGGTGCAAAGTTGTTGCTGAATTGGAGTTGAATGTGAAACAAGATTATCTGATGCAATATTCATTTGGATCTTTTGGTGCATAGCCTTTGCACCCCCTTTCCCATAGGTAGACAATTATCAAGTCAATGCCACAACTAACCATGTCTGATAATAATTTTAGGTTTAGTGTGGTATTGTAATAGGCCTTATCCTAAGAAATTTTCTTGGCTGCTTATGAACCTTACATTATGGTGCTGACCATGTAGGAGTGGCAGCCTGCTGACAACTGGAACTAAGGGTCATAAAATTAGCCACAGTTTACAATCTTAATTTGTATTACGTATTACATACCAGAAAAAGAAAAGCTTGTTGAAGATTTACGAAAATGAACCATAGCTTTGGTTAAACTTGCAACTCCCGACATCCCATATGTTTGGTGCAAAATGGAGAAGTGTAAATAGTTGTACGAGATAGGCCATTTTGATGAGGCATGGATATGAAATTACTTTATGATGAAGGCTATTTGCTCCCTGGAATTGGTAGTTATAGAAAGTAGAATCTGGGAACAAAAGTTTTGTGCTGGTGAATATGAGGTTTGGGCATCTGGAATCCGGGACCATGGTGGCTGGTGGTGTAAATTTAGGAACTGAAGCAACCGATAAACTTATGTTGACTTGGTAGCCGTGTAATGTGCTAGGAATACTTAGACTTTGAATCAATCAGGGATGGGGGGATTTTATATTAGAGCTCTTCTGACTGTGAGTTTGTAACTGACACTGGCTGAAACTTAATTAATAGACACGAGTTTGTCTGTGTGGTGCATCTTTTTCCGATTTTGTAATTTGCTACTGTGTCATCCTGTTTGTAGCGTACAATTTTGTTTCTTTACCACATTTCTTCCTGCCTTCTACACTCCAAAACTGGTTGTTGAATAATGATATCTACCAAATCAACAACCCTATTGATTTGTTTTTATTGAGGAGGAACTGCATTTATTGTTTTCTTTTTTTGTAATAAATATGGATATGGCAAAGTATGAAATATTAATCATTTACCGCTGGTGGTTAAAATTAATTAAAACTATGTAACCTGACATGTTTTGACATCCACTTCTCTTCACAAGATGCCAATTCCCTTTACAGGGCCGATTTGAGATCATATCTCTATCAGGTTCTTTCCTGCCATGTGATGATAATGATCGTAACAGAGCAGGTGGTTTTAGCGTGTCTCTTGCGGGATCAGATGGTAAAGTTTTAGGTGGTGGAGTTGCTGGAATGCTAATCGCCGCATCACCAGTGCAGGTATTTCTCTCAGTGATATAAAATTTGTCAATCATGAAACAAAACTCATTGGGTAATATCATTTTTTGCTTGTTACTGGGAAATTTTTATGCCTGCTGGATAGCCAAAATTACTGTTTTCTTTTTGTGACTGTTCTATTTATCAACAGGTCATTGTGGGTAGCTTTATTGCTGATGGGAAAAAGTCAAGCTCCAATATTCAGAAATCAGGGGCTTCTTCAGCACCAGGCTACCAAATGTTAAATTTTGGTGCATATACAACTTCTACCAGCCCAACCTCTCAAGGCGCTTCATCTGAGTCCTCTGAAGAGCATGACAACAATAATGGTGATTTTAATAGAGGACCTGCACTCTACAATAATAATAATAGTAACCAGCCTATTCACAATATGCAGATGTATCATCCTCAACTATGGGCTGGTCAAACCCAGCAGTGAAGAAGCTTTTTATATGACTTTCTTTTTGGCCTGAAAGATGCTCTATGACTTAAGGATGCAGAGAAGGGGTATTTTCAAGGCAAATGTATGGATTAGTGGATAGAGAGGGTCAATTCTTGAGTGCTAACTTTCATTATTGGGGACCAAATCTTAGAAGAGCCTATCCTGTTAGGCTACATTACCACATGAATTGTGTTGCCCTTGTTTTTTAGTCTCAGTTGATTTAGGAATATTTTCTTAACTGAAAGATTGTCACCGTTTTATAGCACAGAATATGCTTTTATTCTATTATCCAAATTCTGTCATGCTGAATTGCTTTTAAAAGTATGTTTGATTTTATGTTCTATTTCTTGTAGCAGGCCGATTGATCTTGGCAATTTTTAGGAAGTTTATATTTGCAACTTAGGGCTGTTTGGATAAAATTTTAGAAAAGAGTTTATGAATAAAAAGGGCTTTTGGGTAGTTTTTAGAAGAGGATTTGTGGATAAGAGCTTATGAAAAAAAAAAGTAGTTTTGAATAAATGAGTATTTGGATAGTTATTTTTAAAAATATTTTTATTATTGGTAAATTATGAAAATGTATAATTATTAAATATAGGAGAGAGGAGAGATGAGAGGATGTAGAAGAGAGATCAAAGAGGAGAGATAGTGTAGAAAAGAAAAAAAAAGAAGAGAGAAGAGAGGGGGTGTAAGAAAAAATAGGGGTAATATAGTAATTGGTTAGTTTATAAGCTCTTTTATTATTCCATAAATTATTTTGATCAATTTATCTGAAATATTCGTTTTAAACAATGGTTTGATTCAAAAATTCTTGTGAATAAATATAATTATTTTAAAATTTTTAAAAATCTAAATTTTAGTAATACTTAAGTTTAACCATAAACCAAACACACTTAGTTGTGTTTAATTTGGATACCAGGTTCAGATTCGTGTTTTGGGGTAACAAACCATTGGATATCTAATAGATAATTACTTTTTGGTAAAAAAATTCCAAGGTTTTTCTTTTTTGGTTTTATATAGTTATAGTTTAAGATGGTTGATTCGATCTGCATAGCTGAAAACTTCCTTATTTAGATCGTCAAGTTCTGAAAATGGTTATCAGTTTTCTACTAATAATTTATTATTATTTTGTTGAATTTGTTGACACACTCGATCCTGTATTGTCTGGATATTTTAAATATGCGTGATCAAACAATTTGCCTTATCTGTTATATTCATTACATGCTTAGTGGGTTAGTTTTGCTTTAATATTTCGTTTTTATTTTTTACTTTAGACAAATTATTTGGATTTTTTTTAAAAAAATGCAATTGTAAAATTCAATAGAATATTGATGTAAGTTTTCAACCAAGGAATAAATTAATTTTTGTCTTGGGACATACTTAATTTTCAGGAATTATGTTGGATGTTGATTAATTCAAATTAGATCCAATAAGCAGTGTAATGCTCTCAATAATTTTTTCATTCAAAAGATTTGAATCCAAAATTTAACACCCATGTCTTCAATTTAATATCATTTGGATATTGTCTGATTTTTATTAAAAAAAATATCATTTTGACTAATATATTTTGTTTGTTATAAGAATTTTTGAAAAGGAGTTGGGTTTATCTATGATTTAAGGGTATGGCGAAATCTCTTTTTCACCTAAGCGATACTAATGTCTAGCAAGGTGAGTCATTTATTACTCTCAGGCGTAAATTTAGGCATTTAGACGCTAGGATATCTTCCTAAGTACCGCGACTAGAACTATAACAAGTGGTACTCCCTAAGGATCAAACGCGCTTTAAATAGTCGTATGTCTCACTCATTTGCCAATTGAACTCACAAACGATGGGTATTTGGACTAATAATTATCCTTCTTTGCTTTGTAGTTATCTTAAGGGGTTTCAACTAGAAAGAGACCAAAATGCAAGTAAAAATAAAAGGATAAGAAAAAAGATAATATATTATTAATAGGAGTATAGTCTAACAGAAAGAAATAGTCATTTATATTATGACGAACAAATATTTAAATTCTTTTAAAATATATACTCATATTCAATATCTAAAATTGCTTCAAATATATGAGAGTGAACAGACGCAAACAAATGTAGCCTATGCATATTATGTATATGGTGAACTTTGATCATATACAAGTAGTTTGGTTCTCAGTTATGATGCATACATCTTGTTTTTGTCCCACATTATTAGTCTTGTACTCAAAAACCAAAACATAAATTGGATTAATTAACTCGTGCAACTGTGGTGGCCAAGCAATTCAATACATATTCATACCTAGGAATCAACGAAGGCCAGCCCTACAGAGTTCATGGACATGTCAGTTGGCAAATAAACCTGAGTTTCGAAAGAAGCCTGTTCTATAAACTCCATCTCAAGCCGAAAACACAAGCTTTAGAAGAATAATATTCTCTATGGATTATTGCAGCTGCTTATTATGGACGAGAAAGTGTCGTCGTCTGAGGTACGAGGTTTTAAGAAAAGATGATGATTTTGATGAATATTCAGAAGTAGTGAGGGTAATAGTGGGAAAAAAGAGAAGAGGGTGTTTGTAGTGGAGGCATTTGTTCTTGTGGAGAAGCCTTTTTGGGTTTTGATGGAGACGACGAAGTGCCATTTCAGCAGACAAGAAAGAGCCATTCTTGTGAATAATGTGGACTCCATTTTGTTCGCGCACAGGTTGTGGCTCTTCCATAACGACTTGTCTTCTTCCTCCAAATTCTCTTGGAAAGATATCTTTGATTTCTATTATGATGACCCTTAACCATAATTAATTCTCTTTTATCCTCCAATTAATCCCATGATGTACTATTATCTCTTAAATCTTAAAATAAAGTGTAATATTATATGGATGTTGTACATTTCCCACCTCTTCAATAGTTATATAATTAGATATGCATATGTCGTACATAGCCTAAAGTCTCACATGAATTACACTGTTCATAATTTTTGACTTCTTTGAAATTTTATAATTTTATGTTTTGTATTAATATTAATCATCATTAATTCACCCTAAATGATTCAAATACTTGGATCCTTCCTAGCTAAAGAATGTTAAGTTTAATAAATTTGATCAAGTGAAAAATAGAGAAGAGAAAACAAATTGTTTTTATTTTTTTTAATTTAATAAACTTTGACCAAATTGATTTCTATTTTTGCTACACGTAAGTATCCTCTTATTTGAGACAATAATATTCAAAGTATTATCAAATATTAAATATGAATATATCTTTTAACTATAATTCAAATTTTGATTATGTAAAGGACTAACTGTTTCCATTAGACTCAACTCATTAGTTCAAATTGTTTAAAAATCTATTTTTTATTTTATGAATTGAAATCTAGCTTTTTTTTAAAAAAAAAAATCCTATTATTAAATATTTTAATAACTATTTAATCGATTAATTTTTTTTTAGTATCGATTAATTTTCATTTCAGAAGATTCATCTTTCTTGTTGGTTCCTGAAATGATTTTTTTTTTTTATATAATGAAATGATACTTTTTAGTGGGGTGAAAAACAGGCCTAGTCTAATATAACTGTTTTAGTTGGGTCACAGGCCCAAGACCGTATATGAAAATATGTGTGTGTTTGCAATCTTAAGTTTTAAACCTAAATTTAAATAAAATTTAAGTTTTAAAAAATTTTAAAATAAATATTTATATTTATTTAAAAGAGTTTTTAAATCAAACTATAGTTTAAAACTAAAATTTTAGATAAAATGGTCAAAGTAGCTTATGGAACAATAAAAAAGTTTATAGATTAATCAATTATTACCCCTACTTTTTCTTACACTCCCTCTCTTCTCTTTTCTACACCCTCTTTTCTCTCTTATTTCTTTTTCTATACCATCTCTCCTCTCTCCTTTCTTTTCTACACCTTATATCTTCTCTCATCTCTCTTATACACTCTCTATCATCTTTTATCTCTCTTCTACATCATCTCTCATTTCTCATTTCTTGTCTCCCCTCTCTCTTATATTTAATAATCATATATTTTTTTATAATTTACCAATAATAAAAGTACTTATAGAAATAACTATCTAAACACTCATTTATTTAAAACTATTTTTTTTCATAAACTCTTCTCCAAAAATTTTTTTGTAAAAATTATTTTAAAATTTTTTTTGGTAAGTCATTTTTCAAAATTCTATGTGGGCCCTACATCCTGACTTGGCGGCAAGACTTTATTTAATAATAATAATTTTTTAGCTTGAGGTCTGTTTTCTTGTTGAAAAAATATTTGCGTGAGCTGACCTTTGGTTATTTTTGTGAAAGCAAAAGGGAAAACAATTCAATCTAAGCCTAAAGTCAGTTTTTTTGCACAATTATTTTTAAAAAAAAATTGGACCTACTCATAATTGAAAGGTAGAGTAAAATCTTATTTCCTCTTAGATAATATTAATATTAAACAAAATGATTTATCAATTATTTTTAAATATAAATTTAAATACTTAATAATCAAAATATTTTTTTAAATATTATAATTAAAATTATAATAAAATAATAATTTTTAAAAATTAAATATATTATAAATAATTATATATTTTATCTTTTATTAGTTAAATGGGTATAAAGTAAGTTTAAAATTTTGGTATTAAGATCTACTTTGTTGGGTCAAAGTTTACTAGCACAGAATATTTGACTTCAATTTCTTTTCTTGAACGTTTCAGGTCTTCAAAGTTTACCCTTATCTAACATTTAAAGGTTATCTTGTCTAGATTAGATTCTAGAACAAGCAGGCCTTTTAATTTCAATGGCCTACCTTAACCCTATAGCAAGCTACAAAGTACTAATTCTCCTTTGTTCTCAACTATTTATTGGTATCAACCATTCAATATTGTATCTTTACCCCTAATTATGACCTAATTCAGCCGAACAAATTAACAACTTAATTAGACTTATAAAACAAACAAAAAATATTAAAATGCTAAAATAAAAATAATGAAATTGCTAAATTAGTACTTTGCAATAGTGTTTTCTATTATGTTATGTCCTTGGAGGTGAATTTTTAAGAAGTTGGCGTTTGGTTTGTGTTGTTTTTTACAAGATTATTTGTTTGTACTAATCTTTCATAATTCATATAATATAATATAATAGTCTTTTTATATATAAAAAAGGGTTATTATAGGCTGTGTGAAGTGCTCTCTTGCATCTTTTGAAGGACCGCGCATATATGTCGTTTCAACATTAAATCTACTCATAATGACTTGGATTAATGATTCAAGTCTCCTTATTAAATGAAGCTTAATGAATAATAAATGGCTTTAACCAGTTAATCCGTAGTACTTAATTTGACATGATTATCATTTTGGCCCCATCATGGTGGCCACACAACATCACCCAGTCCTCTCAAACATGGTTATGTAATGTGTTTATATCATCACTCTTTGTTGTAAAGCCTACATTACTTGATTCTTCAACACAATTTGATTACTAATTAATTTCTCATACAATTATATATAAAATTCAATTGATGATCTTGTTTATTTTATCTATATATACATTGACAGCTTAGAATGAAATGGGTGGAAGCATAAGCGTAATTTGATATTGTATTTGCCCGCACGACTAAGTCAGTTCGATTCTTTTATTCAACCTATAAATTATTATACCTAATTATTTAACCCCACTTGAGCTATTGTATTGGTAGATGTACGTCACAATGATCATGATTTAACTATATTTATATATAATGTACTGATCTAACATTTTAAGGCTACAGATAATCTCTCTGAGTCTTGAATTCAAATTCAATAGAGGTAGCCACGAATCTCACCTCATTATCCCATTATCTCTTTAAATGTGTATATAATTAAAGATCAATTTTTTTAATTATGTATAATAATGAGAGAACATTGGAATCTTTCTCCGTTTAACAACTCTTCAAGTGCCATAACTCGTCTTTCTATCTATTATCTGTAGGTTTAACTGATAAAATAGTGAGATATACGACTATTTGGAGCGTATTCGATCTCTAGGGAATATTACTTTGTTGTGGTTCCAGTCGAGGCATTTGGGGAGGCATCCTAATTTCTAAGTGCTTAGATTTATGTCTAAGGGTAATAGATATCTTGCCATGTCCGACATTGGTATCACCTAAGAGGAAGAGAGATTTCATTTTGACCTTAAATCGTCAGTGAGTCTAACCCCTTTGAAAAAAATTATGTACCAAAAAAAAACTTTTGTCTTTCTCTCTAATTAAATGAATGCTTTTAACACTCAATAAGATAAAATATTTACTCATTTAATCTCCCTTACAATAATTTAATTTATAACACACGCAGATAATTATAGAAGTAATTCTACTCCATATTACATATAAAAAAAAGTTCTAAAGTTTAACTTGATAAATTCTTAAATCTAGCTAGGACCTTAAAGTCAGTTCAGGCTAACAAATTTGGCATCCTATTTAAAGGATGTTTTTAAGTCAGACTCTATATATTCCTCAAGGTTAATTATAGGGTCAGGTAAGCTACTACTTAATTTAAATATCAGGTTTGTTCAAATAGACAACTAAAAGTCTAGTCTCTCTATATTATTTTTTCAAAAAATGGAATATGTTCCCTAAAGATAAATTTTGATTTGTTAGTTAGACATTTAATGGGTTTAGATGCTTTTATGGTTAGATTACTTAAATAACCCTTCTTGAATAGTCTTGTATTTAATAATACTTAAATCAATATTTTCTATAGTATTATTTTTGTCTGAAAGAGAAGGATGATATTATAGCTAGTGGGATTAGTGCGGTTGAATAACTCCTTCTATTGGCTAATTAAAAAAATACCTTAATTTCATCTTATGGGTTTGTGGTTTTAGAATTGGTCTGTGCTTCTTCTTATTGCCTTCCGTTAGTATTTTCTTCCCACTATGGCTTAGTTTTTCCCAGATGATCTTAATATATTTGGTGGAATTGAGGGGGATAAGTCCGATATTTCTTAACGATGATGGGGTGGGAAATTATGTAAAAATTAACCAAAATATTTGTTTTGTTATAAAAATTTTTGAAAACGATCTAAGGGTATAGCGAAATCTCCTTTTCTCATAAGTGATACCAATATCATGTAGGACGAGCCGTCTATTACCCTCAGGTATAAACCTAGGCATTTAGGAGCTAATATGTCCCCCAAGTATTAAGCATCGTAACTGGAACTATAATAAAATAATATTTTTTAGATATCGAACATGCTCTAAATAGTCGCATGTCTCACCTTATATAGTAATAATCACTTAATCGAATCTCTTATAACCAAAATATTTTAAATGGTTGGATAACTTCGCCTACTTTTCATAGCAAGTTCTAAACACAACAAAGAATGAGAATTGTGTTAGGTCACTTGATAACTAATATAAAACCCTATCAAATCTCTAATAAACATTATAAGAGATTAGATTCAGTGATTATTTCTCCTTGTTAAAACTCTATTCTGCTTTAGTAATCTGAAATTCTGTATAGGGTGGAAAACAAAACTGAGTTTAATTGGGATTTGTACCTTTATTATAGGAATTTGATTAAATACTGTATATGATAATGGGGCTTAAGGATTAATTGTCAAATTAAAGCACCTCACTTCTATAACTATATGCTAATATTCTGTAATTTCACTATCTGAATAATTTAATAATGGCAATCAAAATAGCATAACCAGGAACTGTAATGAACGGATGACATCAAAGACAAACTTTGAGTTATAAAAATGATCAATCCCAGTAGATAAAATTAATATAATTTAAATTCTTGTCATTGTGATCGAATTCAAAGGCGAAGTTTCATTGAAAATTTTCTCTCTTCTGCATGCTGTGATCACTATTGATCAAATTACCAGAGTTCATATATATTGCCATCTTTCTAGCTAGCTAGCTAGCATTAGGAAACGCCATTACTGTCGTCAAAGGGCGTGGCACGACCTCACTGATTAAGTAATTACTATCCGGGTGCAAGCAAAGTAATTAAGCACTATTTCTTCTTCATATATTACATACATAAACATATTAAGTGGAGAATAACTAAAGAGAAGTTGACATTACATCTGTGCAATATATTTAAGTCATGGCCACCACCCTAAAATCAACCTAGCTACCCCATCCAATCCAACACTCACTTAGAAATTGTCTTCTCGATCTATTCACAGAAATATAACTCGTCTTACCTTATAACACTATACTGTCTTTCCGTACATTTCGGTAATCATATTAAAGATAATTTTTGAAAGTCTGAGTAGTCGTTATATTTGAGCACCATAAGATCGAAGTTCTAGGGCAAGTACTTGCAGGAAGATCATCAGATTCATGTCGTATTGTTTTAAATCAGAAGATTCAGAACAGATAGTTGAACCGAAGTATATGTCCGTAATTAAGCAAAACCTAAACTTCCATTTCAGATAATCTCAGATGCCCTACTTCACTCTCTAAACTGGCGATGGCAACTAGTTTTGACACGAAATAGCTACAGAAGGAAGCCATTTAATTAAAGACTCTTTGTGTGTACTTGTGCGTGTGTGTGCAGAAAATAAAAGATGGAAGATGATATGATGCATGAAATATAATATGCAGAGGCAACTAATTAACTACTACCGGCCAGAAAAAGCATCCTAATTGAAGTACCAAGAGACTAGAGAAGATTATCAGACAGTAGACCTTTCTCTTTTCCATTTTGAAATTCTTTCCCTTTTCTTCTTGTACATGTAGGGCAAATAAATATGAAGAAGAGAGATTAGTAATTAACACTCCAATTAGGTATCAGCTTAAAGATTCATATCATATAGAAACGAATCTGGAAATGTAAGGTTGTTTAGAATCCAAAGGAGTGAAGTTCTTCAATATGTAAGGTTGTTATATTCAAATACAGCTATATGTTAAGAAACACTACTGTTATATATTATATTGTAAACCCAAGTTGCCTACCTAACACGAACATCGTATTTAATAATTATCATATTGTAATACCCAGTCAAAACCAATGACTTAATAACTCAAAAGACTAGTAGTTGTTGTGAAAATTAGGGAAAGGTAACTACGAAAAGCAAAGAACACGAGTGGTTAATTATAAATTTTGCTTTCATGTTTGACGACAAACCATAATAGTAGTCCTTCACTGAAACACGAAGTAAATACATATGTTGCAAGGGAGCTGAACCTTAAAACATTCCAGAAAAGGAAATTAAATAAACTGCTCATCAGAGAGATATAGATCCATTTGGAAACAATGAGATGCTAATAATTAAGAAGTACAGTAATTATATTAATAACTCCTCAAAACGCAAAACTACATCAGCAAGAAAGAAAATGGAGTAGTGAAGCATATAAACTCATACAGAGGCAGTAGAAGTAGTAGTCCATGAATTTGCTGACCTTAATACGTATCCCAAAAAAAACCGACTCTTTCACTAATTAAAAGGATGGACCCGGACCGGAGTTTCCGGTCCAGCCGTCGACCGGCAACTGAACATTGTGCTGCTGCTGCTGCGGCATATTAAGCGGCAAATTGAAGAAAGGTAGCCCGGAAGATGCCTCAGGATACGAGTTATTCCCACCTCCGCCACCTGAACCGCCATGACCGGAGCCAGGTGTCTGCATCTGAAGCTGCTCCTGCTCCTCCTCGTCCAACGGAAGTCTCTCGTACGCCACGTTCGTGAACGAAGAAGCGATCACGATCACCGGACCCGCCGCCCTCAGCTCTCCCACCACGCTTCCTCCGACCACTTGCCCTTGCCCTCCGCCTAAGTATATCGTAAGACTGGTCGCACCGGGCGGCGCCGGAGGCGGTAGGAACGATCCCGACAACGACAATATCTCAAACCTCCCGTGAAGACTCACTACAGCTCCAGCACCTCCAGGTTGCCTTAGGGTCACATTCGTCACCGTGCCACTTCCGCTTAGAATACAGATCCCACGCTGCCTCCGGCGAGCGTAAGTGGCGACGCAGTCGAACACGTCGCAACCGTTGCCGACTTCGAGAATATGAGCTCGGAGGGTGTTGGCACTCTCTCTGGTTATTATGACCGGTGGTCTGGGCTTGTTCTTGGAGCCCGGTGGCCTTCCGCGGGGTCGACGGCCCACGATGTCGCCAGGCCCGGTGGATGCGAGCTCAAGGCCTTGGTGGGGACCGTCGTCGCCCGGAAAGGGATCGGGCCGATGCGCATCTTCTTCGGAATCGTGTTGCAGCCGCTGCTGCTGAGGGAGGTGCAAGTTAGGTCTGTGGAGATTTGGAACAAAGCGAGAAGTAGTGCCTAAATCCAGACCAGCCATAGACACATCAAAGAGAGAGAGAAAGAGAGAATAAAATTATTAAAAGAAAACAGGAAACAAAGGGGAAAATAATTTTATTTCTAAGTCGAAGGAATTTTTTTAAGAAACAGTAGCTTTGGTTTTGCGGTTTGCCTGCTTTTGTATATTTTAAGGGAAGAAGAGTGAGATGGAAAATATATAGAAAAAAAGAGAAGAGAAGAGAAAGGAAAAGGACGAGAGATCGAGGTGGAGTGAGAGAGGTGTTATGGAAGAAAGATTGAAGGTCTGAAATTGAGAATCTGATAAGAGATATATAAGACGAAGAAACAGGAAGTGCAGGGGATAGGTTAAGTTCAGAGAAAACGAAAAGGAGAAGAAAGACGAAGAAGATGAAGAGAGAGAGAGAGACAGAGACAGGATGATGGTGAAGACAAGGGACTGAAAACGCTGTCATGTGTTTGGGCAAAGGAAAGTTTAAATATTAAAAGAAGAGAATAAAAAAATAATCATTTGGGAAAATGGCTAATACGCTCTCTTATTCGAAAGGACGACGAAGAAAGAAGGCTTAGTAGTGTTAATTGTTAATCACTCCTACCAGGAAGCGCGTGCTCACCACGCGATGTTTAATTCATCGTCCCAATAAACCCTTCAAGTTAGTAAACATTAAACCATCCTCTTTGAGTGAATTCTGCTTCACAACATGTTGCAAGTAAGGGGGGTTGGATCTGGAATATGTGGGGAGAATTTGAAACTTCAAATCTTCTTATTATATATAATTAACAGTACATATATAGTTTTAATTCATTTTTATTATTATATTTTCATATAATCAGTTATGTAATTTTATTTTATATATCTTTACTTGACGACATTGGACAAACTTTAACGGTATATATATATATATATATATATATATATATATATATATTACTAGATACTAATATTAATGAGGTACTAACAGAATTTTAATTCTGGGAAGTAAAGATGATAGATTAGAAGAGATTAGTTATAAATTATTAAACTATAAACGTAAATTAAATTTCAAATAAATTTATAGAAGTGAACAGCATAATTTTCTCTCAAAATAATATAAATGTGAAATTTTCATAAAAATAACTGAAACAAACATGTCACCAAACTTTGACATCGTACTTTGAGAAGCTTCTGTTTGCTTTAATACTTGACAACATTGTTTATATGCCCATTGCTCTCAAGTCTTGACTATATATACCATAGAAAGTGGCATTTCATTCCTTTTCTTCAAAAAAAAAGAGTTTAATTTAATTAGACAAATCTTCCCCATAGTACATTTAACTTATTGATAATTATTTTCTTAACTATCCAATAATTTTATATGTCCCTCTCTTTTCTGACATAACTAAATACACTAAAGAATCAGACAAACCTGAAATGTTACCTCA
Source organism: Leucaena leucocephala (assembly GCA_037074615.1). Taxonomy (NCBI): domain Eukaryota; kingdom Viridiplantae; phylum Streptophyta; class Magnoliopsida; order Fabales; family Fabaceae; genus Leucaena; species Leucaena leucocephala. Next base: position 2,088,409 of record CM073567.1, on the reverse strand, counting down.
TACCAACAAAATTGTCATGAATTTCGGATTGGATCTATTCATTAGCAGAAATAGTCTTTTAGTTATCAGATTTTATTTTATTTTTTTTAGTACAACAATTTTTAGAAATGTGTTAGGTTCACTCATAATCTAAGGGTAGAGTAAAGTCTCAATTCTTCTTAAGCAATACTAATATCGGGTAAAGTGAGTCGTCTATTATCCTTATACTTAAATTTAGGTATCTATGAGTTATAATGTCTCCCCAAACGTTTAGAATAGAACCACAATAAAATAATATTATTTAAAAATTAAACAAGCTTCAAATAATAGTATACCCCACTCATTTGCCAGTTAAATACACATGAAATCGATAGTCACCAGATTTTATGTTCCACCGCAAAAGCAACCATTTTTCTCAAAGATTTCTGTTTATGGATATTGACTCTCAATATAATGAGATTTGAACATAAAGTATGTGCGTGCGTTTAAAAATATATAGCACCTAACCAAAAGGAGATGCATATATTGTGACAGAATCCCTAGCTCTGATATGCTAACAAAACCCTTTAAGGCTATCTTTTGCAAATTAATTTACGATGGAGCTTCTTACATTGTAGATTCGAAAAGTTAAAGAAGACATCGATTTAATTAGGAATTAGAATTTGGTGAAACAGAGTAATTAAGATTATAATTAAGCATGCAATGAGCTGTTAACTTGAAATGTTTTTAGTAAAAAAAATATTTTAAACTAAACTTCCCAATTGATTTTTGAATTTTGTATATGATATGAAGACAACAGTCAATTTCTGCTGTTTAGTCATGTCAACTATAATTCCATTCCAAAACAAAAACCTAGTTTCGACACTGCAGAGAATTGTATTATTAATGGATTGATATCTAATAGAATCAACTGATTAAATTTTCAATTTTGTCTCTAGTTCTATGAATCTCACTTGTTGCTCTCAGGTTAGTGAGAAAATTAACATGTATACCTTATGTAAAATCGACCAGTCACCTCGATGTTTGAATTTTCAAAGAGGGTAATTAGCCTTGCCAACAATATGCTATCCAGTTTTATATTAATTTGATCCCTGTTCCACCTAAGAGTTAGTTTAATAATTTATTTTAATCCTAAATTCAAGACATCAATTTATTTCATCTCTCAAAATTATATTTTTTTTAATTATCTTAATTATTGTACATATTAAGAAATTTATATTAGGAGACAAATATTTTCAATACAAATAATTAAATATAGTATTTTAGATAAACCAACACATATTCTTATTTTTTACAAATAATTAACTTAATTAATATTTTTAATATCTATTCATTAATTATTTAACTCATACATTAAGGACAATGGAAAATATTATATTTCATCACATTTTATAGTTTTGACATTCACATACACCAATTTATGCTAATTTGAATAATTTCTTAGTTTTGGGCAAACTTTGCAATATCAATAAATCACCACTTATTGTTTTAATTAGGGTCGTACTACTTAAATAAAATATCTTGCCATGCATTGGTCTTAGAACTTGAGATGAGATTTGAATGGAACCATAATATATTCATGAATTTATTTATTAATTAATTATAATTTATATATCAGTTTTATTACAGTATATATTAATTAAAATGTGTCATCAGAATAGTTGGGCCAAATATTTAAAGCAAAAGAGACACATCAAATTTAGTTTAACTGAATCTCAATAAAGTTAGCCTAATTTATCTGAAACTAATATTAAAAAGTTAACATGATTTTGAGTCAATGATTTGATCTCCTATTTTTATTTTAAAAATGTTATAAACAATTCTTATCGTTACTATAAATTATATAATAAATCTAAAAGATATAGTTTATTGAATATTATACATCTGGATAAATTAAATTTATTATTACGCGAGTATGGTACGTAACGAGGACATCTTTGTACATATATTGGAATTTTTTTATATAAAAACTAAAAGTCTTTATAGTATAATTAATTTAAGTCAATTTATGGAAACTATATAATTAATTTGATCAAAATATTTAATTGGCACGTTGCCATAATAGGAAGCTGCATGGACGGTTGATATTCTTGAACAGCTTGGGGCCGCCACTTATATCAATATTTTAAGAAATACCTTTTCAATTTTATCCTTTGTTACTTAATTTGCATTGAGTTGGTGTTAGTAGTAGACAAGGATAAAACTGAAAAACCAAGTTAATTTTTCATAGAATTTTTCTAACAAAAATATAAAATTAGGCGGATCCCTATTAAAAATTTTATTAATAAAAATGACCTACCAAATTTTTGTATATATCAAACATTGATATTTTATAAATTATGTACATACAAAATACTGATATTTTGATTTATATTATTCTTATTAAAATAAATTTAATGTGGAATTTTTCTCCAATTTTGTTTTAAAAAATTGAATTTTCTTAATATACATAATATATGTTGGAAGTATTTTACATTATGAACCTGTATATTTAGGAAAAAATTTGAGAATTGAGACCTATATTAAATGAGAGAAGAGTAAGAGCCTTAAATCAGGGGGGGGGAAATAGGTTCTTGATAAGAGACCAAACAAATATTTTTTTTGAAAAAAAAAATAAAACAGAGAAAGAGAAAGATGTGAAGGGCGCGTGGAAATGTGTGGCCAAAAATGGTTGTGCATGTGGGTGTTGAAAAGAGGAATTAATTAGAAGTGGGGGGGGGGGGTTTGAGGTGGGGGGTTGATGGTGGGATATTAGTAATTTATTAATTTTGAACTTTGTGGAAATTGGGGGCTGCTGACACTAATTAACCATGGTTTAGGAATTGGGTTAACGAGCCAACTGTACAAACTTGAATTAGAAATCTGACAAGGAATAACGAGTAGTTGAGATAAACTGGTCAACGACGGCTGTCTCATTAGCAGAGCTATGTAAGTGTATTTAAATTGATTATAATAAAAACCAAAAGAGAGAAAGAAGCTTAATATTTTTTTAAAAACTAAAATTAAATATACGAATCTCGTGGATGAAAATTTTAATGAGAGCTATCATTTTAATTAAGATTAAATTATTCGGTAATATTAATGTTAATTTTTTTTTTAAAAAAATAAGACTACAGTATATTGTAATATATACAGTCATGATTTTAAATTATTAATTGTAGAAAAGGTTAGGGAATGAATTTCAAATTAGAGAAAGGAGGAAGGAATGGACAAGTGGGGCAGCGGCGCGTGGGTCCCACTCTTGTCTTCATCCATTCCCCTCCCTCCACGGCCTTCCTTTACCGTCGCTTCTACCAGTCTCCCACTTTAATTTCAACCTCTCTTTGTTTTTTTTCCTTGTTTTCTTAACTTTTAAATTTGTTTTATTTTAGATTTTAAGCCTAATTTCTATAGGGTTTGAGAGCGTTAAAATTAAAATCTTTATAATAAATATATTCTTTAATATTTAAATTTATATTCTTTTTTATTTACCTTTTCTATTTATTCTTCACACTACTTTTATCATTTAAGTTAGTTTCTTATTGTAATTTTAATAATTTTTAATAATTCACCTTAATTTTAATAATTTTTCATTGTAATTTTTCACACTATAAATAAAGAAGGTTTGAAGTTTTAATTTTTACCCACACCCTATATCACCTTCAATTTGCCACTTATACTAAGTGACTTAATTTTATTCCTTTTGTCTTGTAAAAAAGTATTAAATTCCTTTTTTTTTAACTATATAATTTAATTTAGAAATTTATATGATGTATTGATAATATTCTGACATTTAGATTTATATAATTTTTAAAAATTTTAATTACGTTGCACAAAATTTTTTTTGCCATTATTTAATTTTATTATTTTACCCGCAGCGACATGCCAATTAAGTAAGATGAATTATCATAATTTTATTATGTATAAATAACTCTTAAACTTTGCATAATGTACAAATAATCCACCTACCATGTCCAGTTTGAAACAATATTTTTTTAGTAGATAGCTTAAAGTATCTCAAAGATATTAGTACTAATTAAGATTTTTATCATCTAAATTCTATTGAGAATTTGAGATAAATAGAAAACCATTAAAATCATAAAAATTGCATGGAGTTTTATACAAAGATCCAGTCCAGCAGTTAAGGTTGCAACACACACACATATACCCATCATCCGTAAGTTTAACTGGCGAAAAGGTGAGACATATAACTATTTGGAGCGTGTTCGATCTTTGGGGAATACAACTTTGTTGTGGTTCCAGTCGCGGTGTTTGTGGAGTATCATAACTCTTAAGTGTTTAAATTTACGCCTGAGGGTAATAGACGGCTCACCCTACCCAACATTGGTATCGGCTAGGAGGAAGGCCCTGCCCTTAGATCGTGGTTGAGCTCAAACCCTCTCCAAAATTTTTTATACCAATATATATATATATATATATATATATATATATATATATATATAAGGCGTGGGTTTGAATTGATATGGTCACCCTCATCGCCATTAATTAATTTGTAATATAATGCCTGTCTTAATTAGCCCTACTGAGTTCAGCAAAATCTAACTTATATAAATTTTTTATATTAAAAAGTGTGTTCAAAAATTCAAAGGATAAAAAAAATTGCACAAGATTTAAACTTAGTTTCCTATAATTTGTATACTAAATATTAATTCATAATAAAAATTATCTATACATATTTTGAAATTCATTTTCTAACGTTAAATTAAAAGCTAAAATTTTAGAAGAATTATAAATAATTAATTTAACATGTTACTGTAAAATATTTACATTTCCTTAATATCGCTTGCTTTGTGCTTTAACAAAGTAATAATAGAATCAGACCAATAAAGCCTAATATAATTAGTAGATAGTTATATTCTTTAAACATAATATTATAGGTTTGAATCATGTCATATGTATAAAAAATATTCTGTCAGGAGAGACAAAATTAACTTTAATGATATCTATACATCATAAAGATTAATATGTAATAATATGTAACACATCACATTACTTGTTTCTTTAATTAATGTCAACATTGTGTTATCAATGAGTATCACATGAAAATCCCAACATTGTGTTATCAATGAGTATCACATGAAAATCATTTTTGTAAAACAAAAATAGTATTTTTGGAGGGTTAAACTTTCGCTTGGTGTTTTTAGTCAATTCATTCAAATAATATATTATACTTTTTCTTTTAACTTGTTAGGTGGTGATTATATTCTACCTTTTGAACTCATGTTCCGGTAATTGTGGAAGATTAAAATTCATTGCTGATCTATGAAAAGTGTAAACTAGTTTATTGTAAAGGATAGGCAAACACGGTGAGAGAGATATATGCTTGAAATAAAATCTTTTTAATATTGGGTTGATCATTGAATTTGTAGAAACTAAGTTAAGATCAGTCCGATTGAATTCTAAGAACATTAAAATATTAAACAAATTCATATATAATTAATTATAGCTTCCTCATCAATCAATCAATCAAACTGGCATCTTCCGAGGTTGATAAAGCTACTATATTTTACAACAGCGACCAATTCAAGGCTTCCACACAAGGAAGAGCGTACTGCTTTCTGCTCAGAACAAGGTCCTATGTTTTACAATGGTCCGCTTGACTTACCTAAGCAATTAATTATAATTAATCTCATTAATTTAATCGAATATAACGGTTTAGGATGTCACGTACCACCCCAAAAAAAACTTCTCCGGGCATCAGTTAGCCACTTTCCGCCCTCCCATTGTAACCAAAAGCAGTTGAATATGATTATTAATTTGATATATATCACTAATCAAAGTATAGCATACCAACACGCATCCATTGGAAGCCTTTGAATTTAACCTTACTAAAATTGAGTTTAGTTGGTAAGAAACTTTATAATTTATAAAATTATGAATTCATCATATCTAGTTATTGCGAATTTTGATGTTAGTAAATAATTTCTATAATTATTTTTTAAATTAGAAGATATGGTTTAATTTTAAACTATCAGAATCAAACTCAACAAAAAAACTTAGACCTTTTATCCTAATTAGAATACAATTTTTATTCTGAAATAATAACTTTGCCATGTTTATCTAGGATCTCTGTGGATGTTCATATGGTAACTAAAGCAAACAATTGCTTTTTTGATTAGTGGAGCACTGACCTATTTGAAATGGTAATTTGGTACATTAAATATAATCAAATATTGTTAAAGTGATATAAAACAACCTTTATACGGTTGGATCTGACATATCCTTTTGTGTTATTATAATTGTTTTCTTAAGTGGGTGATCCAATTAAGTAAATAAAATATGATATTTATTAATTCTTAGTGATAGTCTTGTCTAATGCAATCATAAGCTATGGACTCAGGGAACATGCATGCACATTTTTGGAACTTTAATTTTATAATTAATTAGAGGCTCTTGCTTACAAGTTGTTGGGTGAAAAAACTAAAACTTATATCAAACATTGTACGAGGATTCTTTATTTATCTACATTTTAATTATTATCTAATTGATATGTTTTAATTATATAAACCGATGCTTGTCTCTCTCAAGTCTCTTTTGCTATATCATAAATAAAGATATCAGCAACGTGCATGATAAATAATTATTAGTGAAAGTAAGACTACATAAAGGGAGAGAAATATCTGTCAAAGAGGTCTCAGCGTATTTAAATATAATATATATCTGACATTATTAAATTTAACAAATTAAATATGAACAAGACTAGAAATAACCTTGTAAGACAAGCGGATAAAGCATCAAATCTCAAGTTATATAAATATACGCACGCATCATAATTTTATAAAATTGCTTCTTTCTAGATTAATTTTATAAACTTGGAAGTTAATTGTAACTGTTGAATGGATAACAGTTAATTATAGTATAACACTCATCAGAAACACCATGCAAATTGAATATGCAAGATCAAAAGTAAAATACCTGATCCTATATGATGATGGATAACTCGGCCAATCAATATTAAATATTAAATTTATATCAAATCGCACTCATATGATATGACAAATTGTAAATAATACGAAATTGCGAATCATTATCTAACTAATTCAAGCGTAAATATACAGGAGGCTAAGGGGTCGAAACTGGAGAACGTGTGGGTAGGATTAATTCATAGATGATAGTCTGTGACAAGTAGCTGCATATATATATATATATATATATATATATATATTGATGTGAGTAATTGAAGCTTGTCCCCCACGCAAGTACAAAGTGGTTCGTAATCTGTGGAGTTGGAACATGGGTAATGGATTGGACCATATTTTATTATTATAGATGAGGGTGTGGCAGTGTCTTTCTAGGCATTGTGTGGTTGGGGTTAAGCAGTAAACTGCCTCTGAAATTAGTACTCATATATACATATATACACATACTATTCCCCAATCTCCATCATTCATTTAAAGTAGGAAGAAGAAGCCAAATCAAAATCAACATGTCCTTATCCACGTTATAATAAAGGCGATTCCAATCTCTCTCGCATGTCAATTCTACCTTTCCCTTTTTTTTTCACTCGTATACAAAAGGACAAGTCTTGTTCCTGCATCTCCATGGAGTTTCATATCAGAATTTATAGGTACTACCCCCACAAGCTTGTTCCTACTATTACATTTATACCATCTCAATTCCTTCGTCCATAAGTAAATCAGAGTGTAAGTTTATATATATATATATATATATATATATATATATATCTATAAATTTATTAGGTTCTTCTCTCCAGTCAAATTTTTAATAGGACCTTTTTTCAATTTTTCTAAATGTTTATTGGTCAATTTTGACCTTCTTTAATTATAGAGAGGGGGAGAAAAATGAGACAAAATGATTTTTTTAAATATAAGTGAAGGTAGAAATTCTTTTTAATTTAAGACAAATATTTAATGAATAACCAATATTCCTTAATCTCAATGAAGTGATTAAAAATGTTTTATATTTTAGATTGGATGGAGCATATTTAATAATGGACTAGATAAGATCTAGTTAATTAATTTATATAAATTAAAAAATAAAATAAATTAATTAATCATGATAAGTGTGACATAATTTTTTCAAAATATTCATATATAATATTATATATCAGTTTATAAGTTATGTAAATTAATTTAGATAAATATAATAAATATTATATATAAAATATATTAAGATATTATATTTAGGACTAAATCTAATTTTTCAAGTAATTCTTCTATAAGGATAGGATGTAGTACTCCTCCGGTCTTTAATACATTATTTAATTGATGAATTAATCCTAATCCTAAATATGATAATTATTTCTTATTATTAACTTTTTTAAAAGTTATTTTAATACTTTATTAATAATGATCAAATAAGAGATGAAGGGAGAGAGTTTAAAAAAATAATTAGAATATTTTAAATAAAATATATCTATTAATCAAATTAATTAACTTTTTAATATAATATATATATATTAAAGATAGGAGAATAATTAGTTTTGAGATTAGAAACAAGGCCAATGAGGATGAACAGATCACGTGGGAGCATATTGAAGTCAAAAATGCAAAATCTGGATACACGGATATATAGCTGTCGGCCACGAGGCAGCTCTCACATCACTTTTTGCTTTGTTTCCCATTGGGAATTGGTTTTCTTGCCTATGGTCAGTACATTGATTTCATGATTAACAGTGTAACCAACATCTTAAAAGAATTCAGTACTCTTGGCTCAGAATTGTTTCAGACATAGTATAGTGGTACTTGTACATCACTAATGAAATATGAATTTATGATGATGATGATCTCTGTGAGGGATTGCTATATAATCCATAATACGTGATCTTCCAGATTGCTGACGACGATTATATGTAAGACGCAGACACAGAGAGGAGACCCTTAAATCCCGGAGAGTAAAAGTTCTTTAACCACACATACAAATCCTTAGATATACCTAATCTGCAGCCACTGCACCTCTCTCCGCTCCCAACTGGCGGCGCGTGCTCTTCACTCTCCCACTGGTAAACGAGAGTGACTGAGGGCTCTCACTCTTAGATCTGAGCCTGACCATTTCAGAGGAGGGACGAGGCCATCCAGAAAAGAAGATGTATCATAAAACGACAAGCCCACGAGGACGAGCCACTAGCCATAGCCCTTGAGAATCAGAACAAACAAATTAATTCAAGAGCGCGCTCACACACATGCCCTAGTAGTGACCGAGAGAGCAAGAAGAGAAACAACCACCACCCTTGACTTTCTGATTGGACCGGCCCGATCCGACCGTCCTTGGAAGATCCACCATACTAACAACTCCATTTCCCACCCCTTAATCCTGTCAACATCCATCCATCCATCTCTCTCTCTGTTGACATTTGGTGAATTAATAACCTACACAATACCACGTAACAGAGAAAGGAAATATGTGTGTCGGTGTAGTGTATCTACGGAGGTTTAAGGTTCGAAGCACGCGAGAGAAGTTACCGTAAGTCCACGACATGCCGTGTATGGGTATATTGCTGCTTCACGGCGTGTCATCTAGATATATCTCTCGCCTTTCTCTGCTAACCAAAGGTCAAGTTCAAAACTTTGGCTCTGATCACTGCTCACTCTCCGTCACCTGCATAGGATTCCTTTCTACGATCAAATGTGTTCAACCACAAACTTGAAACTCTAATGCCATATATTTGGCCTAATACCAAATTTAATACTATGTTGTGACAAGGGAAAATGCAATATCTGTTTTGGTTAAAGTGATCGGGGATCTCACTCTTATAAAGAATAACATACAAATTCAAATTTTGAAAAACTCATTTATTATGAGAAATAAAAATTAATTATACTCTAAATTTTAAAATAGTAGGGATACCTTGACTAAATCAAGGAAAAATGCAACATTTGTGGTTCAACTTGTCCATTTTCAATAATTTTCAAACAATTACTAGAGTTTTTCATGCAATTAATACAGGCAATAACTTAAACGTTTCTTGTTCTTTTTATATCCATCTTAAGTTTAAACATTTAAAACAGATTGCAATATGTGAAAATATTGAAGGAATAAAAACAAAATTGCATATGGAGTCCAATAATATGTGACAAAAGTTACGTTGTACAAATTCAAAGAGAAGTCGCTGTTTTTGCCAATAAAATCACATTATTTATGATTAGTGAGTAACACAATTTTTAGTAAATTTAATATTTCATATATAAATTTAATTGGTTCATGCACTAATACGAATATTAGAAATATAGTTTATTTAAATTTGATGATTACAAACATTCGTTTATTTAGTTAGTTGTTTTATACTTCTGTGTTTCTTTTATATGTCAATCATGGCAAAGTCACATGGGCTCTTCATTAATAATAACACGTCTACTTTAGGATTAGTGCCGGCAAGAGAGGACAGGAGTTGCTGATGAGATGATGTTACAGGTGAAATAAAAAAATCTAAACAAAAAAAAAAAAACATAACGCGAGTTTAAGAAAAGAAGATAAAGTTTATATTAATTCTCACTTCAAAGGATCATATTTTTTATTGTGTATATATTTATATAACAAGAAAATCTAATGACAAATTAAACTATATGTTTGGCATTTTTTTTTGTGAGAACAATATGCTTCTTAAAATGTAAAAAAACACAATACCTCCTCCTCCTTCTCTCTTTTTGTTCTGTTAATCCTAAAGCCATACTAAACTTCAACAAATTTAGATTCTATTAAAATTATTTAAGTCAATTTGATAATAATACTCTTAAATATTATATATTTTTAATTATTTCTCTAATTAATCAATATGCATGGGACTTCTTCTTTATATTCCAATAGAGTTAACATGTTGTCTCAAGTCTAATTAATTATATGCATCCTCCCCTTACTACTGACTTAGTTGGATTTTCTTTCTTTTTTTGGAATGTGAAATAAGTTTTTAACATAGATTGAGTTCGAATGTAGTAGGTAAGGGTTAAGCTAGATATCTAAACACGATTACGCTATTAAAAAAAATAACAATTTAATCAAAATTACGGTTAGCTTATATTTTTAGTTAAGGACACATAAATACATACATACATACATATAATGTCTCCCTTGAACGTACAAGACTGTGTGTATAACATTTATCTTCCTTTGTTATTATTTATATTGACATTAATTTATTATATATTTTACTACTCCATCCAAACCTAAATATAAAATAATCAATTTAAATAATTATTTTAATCTCTATAAATTAGTTAAATTTATCTTATAAACCAGATGGAGTTGTAAGTATATATATATATATATATATATATATATATATATATATTATTCAAACTAAAGCAGATGCAAAGTTCAAATGTCAATTTTAACAGAGACGGTGATTAACAAATATAAAGGTACATGTCCAAGTGATTATGCAATTGCCTTTTATATTAATTAGTGATTAGTGATGATTAGGACAGTGAATACAGCCTATGAATATAAAATTAGGGATCATGGTTCTCCTCGTCCTTGTTCAACTTAATAAATAATTGGTCGCACTTATCGGCATATTATTTTTTTTCCAAAGTGCTCTTTTGCTAAAAATTGTAGTTTGCTGAAATTAATAATCTAAAATTCTGAATCAACAACATCATTATTATAATCTTATGAGTTAACATCAGCCTTGTCAGTAGCACGTCGTGGTCGGACACCAAAGTAGTCATTAACTTAACCTTATAAACTTGCTTAAATCCGAGAGAGTCCCATTATTACAATTAACTAATTAATTAAACTTCATTTTTCCATCAGGCATTGGCTAATTTAACCTCTTAATTAGTCAGTGAACAGTACGTAAATCACAGTACTACATTGGTTTGTGTTTATTAATATTGTTATCGGGTAATTAATAACGTCAGCGTCCACGATTTAATTACCGATAAGGCAAGCATTTTAAATTTAGTTAACCACCTGGCTGCTGTGTGAGCTGCAGATTTCACCTCAATTAACTGCCTTTTATATAATAATTGTGTAAGTGATATAATATATATATATCAATGATCAAATATGCGAGCTCTATTACTTTTTTTATTTTAATATATTTAAGTCGAAAATTTATTAATTAAATTAAATCAACCTGCGTCTTTTCAGTCTTTATTTTGATAGATAGATAGGATAATGGAAAATGCGTAAACCTAGGATATTTTCCTCTTTCAACGATCATTATATTATGAACACACACGCACACAGATATATATATATATATATATATATATATATTCAATGTTGTTATTTAAATAAGAAGAAAAATAATTAATTAGCTCACTGTACTAGGATTTGGATTATACTGGATCTTTGTTTGGCAATTGTAACATTTAAATTTATTTAATGTGCTAATTAAAATAATTTGCTTCCGAATATAAGTTGTCATCTAGTTCTACATAAATTAGTTTTAGATTAAACACAATGCATAAATTAAGGATGAATATATCAACTTTTTTAAACTCGTGCGTCTGTCAATTCCTTAAGTCCATTTTGATCAAATGAGAACTAATCACTCTCTTGATGCATTTAGAATAATACATTCTTCTAATTATTAATTAACTCTAATTAAAGTTTGAATCCTATAATTATCAAGAGAAAAATTACACTTCCTTAATTATTTGTCCAACTCTTAAGAGATCAATTATATTTAATTATAGGTGTAGCTTTTCTTAACAGACCATATATGCTATTACTAGGCGGGCTTTCATTTAGCATAAAAGAAAACGAAATAAAGTAAATATCTCTCAGCATATAATCTTCTTTCCTGGTGATTTTAGAAATGTTCAATTGTTAATTAATGTAAATCACTTTAAATTTTCATTTCCCCCCACATGATTTGATGGGAGGCACCGCAGTCTATGTATATGGGGCAATGTAACAAGTTAGGATCATCGATTAAACCAATATAACCCAAAAGATCACATAATAGTAACTACTCAATTAGCTCTTATAGCTATTGGGTGTTGAGAGATTTTCTTGACGGATGCTCTCAAAACAAGATTTTGGATGATTTTAAAAGGATTTGAACCTATGTTCATGGCTGTAACTAGAGCTTCCCTCCCTTTTTTTTTACCAATTGTTCCAACCTAAATGGAAAGATCACCACTTACAGTTTTCAATGCATGATTTTAGCAAAATATATAGCTTTTATATACACTTTATTAATTATTCCCTTAGGTGCAGGGCCTCTCTCTGATTAAAAACAATTAATTTGTTCTATGATAACCGTAAAAGAGGGGGGAAAGGTTCGTCAATTCTTAACTAAAACCACACATCAATCGAATAATTATTTAAATATTTCAGGACATAGATCTGAAGGCAACATTTAAGGACAGCCTCATCAATAACTTTTTACATAAGATATCTAATTAATTAATCACTATATTAGTCCGCAAAAGTGCTTCCCCACCACCCCCAATTCATCAAACTACGCCTGTTTAGGTGCTTAATCAACAAGCAAGAGAAAAGTGAAAAAAAAAATGGCATCCTTTTTATTCAAAAAGCAAAAACCACGTACAAAATGGCTATAATATATAAGATCAAGTTTCCAATATGATTCTTCCATCAGTTTCCAGATCATGACAAACATGTACATAATAATTCATCCCTCTTCCAGATCACACACATTTATCTTATTTAGATCAATTAAAAGCTTAATACAATATAATTAACAAGTGTTTATGATTGACTTTGATTGATAATGCATATTATACTTCTATATATATATATATATATATATATATATGTCAAGCTAATCTATCTATGGTTGGTATTAATTAGGTGTCGAACTGTTCTAAAAGGGTTCGAATTGAACTGCAACCTAAAAGGTGAAGAATAATTAAACGAAAATCTGAAAGAACCCTAACGAAAGGGAAAATTAAAAGATGCTTAACTTTGAAATATAGCTGTGTCAACAACAGCAACTTCGTATCGTTTTGTTGAACGCAGGCCACTGATCGATCTAATTAATAGTCTCTTACTAGGACCATCATTTCGAAGAAAAGCAAGCTTTAATTTAATTAATTAATTTTATTATTATAGTAATGCTTTATTAATGCCAACTTGTTAACCCTATTTAATATTCAAATTCGGCATTACTATATATCATTTGTTCCTTGGTTCCTTTCATCAAAGGCCTGCACTTTATTAAAGAATTTATTTTATTTTTTTCTTCTAATTAATAATAGCTAGACCCCTTCCAAGCATAGACTCTCTCTGGTTTTATAATTAAAGAACAAATCGTGTTCATCAATGGAAGAAAGAAAGAAAAAGTTAAAGGAGAAAACCGTGGGTTTAATTAATTTAGTGGACCATGTGGATGATAATGACCACAAAATTGTCGTTTTATTATCATAATTACACTAGATTTGTCTTTATCTTCTCAACTAGAGGGTTTTATTTACATTAATTTCTCAGTTCGCACAGTTATCAATGTTCTTACTATTTTAATTTGATTAAACTAATTTATATTATATTATAGTCATCGCAAAGTCGAATCATTAATTATACACACACACAGAGAGAGTATTTTATAATCAGACGCATACACTATAATATAATGAGTTGAATATAATCAAAACATAAATTAATAACAATGTCAAACGTCACCGGAAGATTAATGAAGTTAGGTTAAGGAGATCCAAACATGGGTAAGTGGATTGATTACGAAGAAGTGAATTAAATAAATAAAAATTACCTGATGATTGATTAGAAAGCTTGAACAAGTTAACAATCTGGACAGATTAATTAACAATTATCAAATGAGAAGCTTGTCAGTTGTTACCTTACACCAGGGGGACACTGTAATTAGAAAAGGTTATAGTAACTTATAAGTGAGAGAATAAATGGGGAGACTGAAAAATTAACATTAATTATTCACGGTTCAATAAAAATTGTATTATAAATTATCTCTTATATTAAAGATATGAGATAATATATGCTTTCAATCCGATGACTTTCATCAGACAATCAAGCTTTATCAGATTACTACAAATATCAACATGTGTTAAATCTAATAGAACAAGTGAGTCCTTCATTTAAATCCCTATTAGAATGATATGTGTCTATATTTAATATTCAACTATATCAATAGACAAATTACGATTAATTCTGCCATGTTATTTTTTTTGTTATAAAAATTTTTAGAAAAAGATTGAGTTTATCCATGATTCAAAAGTATGGCGGAGTTTTCCTTCCTCTTAGGCGATACCAATATTGTACATAATAAATTGTCTATTACCCTCAAACATAAACTTAAGTATTTAAGAGGATGTCTCTCCAAATACTGTGACTAAAACTATAATAAAATAATATTATTTAAAGATTGAATATACTTTAAATAATATTTATTTGGAGGTGGATTTGACATTGGGCCCAATAATATTGTTGATGATTGACGACCCAGTAAAATTAGATGGGCTATGCGTGGATCATGTGCCTGAAGATTAGGAGGTATCCAATTTTGACTAAAATAGAATTTACTGTAATTTAATAATTAGCCACACGATCACGTGCTGCTCAAAGATCAACAAAATCAGGGGTCCATCGAGTTGTTGAACTGGAATAAGAAAATTTATTACTCGTATTATTTAAAAAATATTTGATTACATTTATGTAAGTGGGTGGGGGTTTAACTAGCTATCCCTTTGACATGGGATTACAGGTGTGGAAGTAATTGAATTGAGATAGAAAAAGATCCAATTTTTTTTAAATATTATTAATTTTATCTTAAAATCTCACAACTTTTTATTTTATAAATTTTACACGATAACAAATAAAAAATAAATTTATACATTTATATGAAATTTAATAAAATAATTAATAAATAGGATGAAAATTTATCCCTACCTTATATATAAGACAGGGGAATATTATCAATAAATGATGAATAACAAGACATTATGTTTTTTTAAATATAATGTATTCAAAAAATTTAATATGATAAACGAGATGGCAACATAAACGGGGGTAGGTGAGGCAGAGGCAGACAGAGGAGGGGTAAAATGGGGGGCATCCGCATTGGAAAAAAGGCCACGCTCAAGACAAGCTTGTACAGTTGTACTTACCAAATCTGTATCTTTTATTTGGCACAAAAAGTCAACAACTTTGTTTTGATTTGACCTTAGTATCTGTTGCTGCCGGGTCATCATCTCGCAACCGTGTGTTTAATCAAGACAAACAAAACAGCCTTGTTTACCAACACAAGATTAGTTTAGCACTATAAAATTATACTATATTATTTTAAGTCTCTAAATTTAATTTTTTTTAAAAAAATATATATTAAGAAGTATAATTATAAACATCAAAATTAATTAATTAGTTATTTATTTGTTTAAATATTTAATAATATAATTTAAAAAAATATTGAATACTAGTTAATATTAAAGAAGACATTAGTACTTGATCTTCTCTTCAAAATATCATACCCGAAATAACGGAATTGAAATGATAGTAATAAATTGTACTCTTTTAGTCCTAATTAATTGGTTGTTTATTTATTTGAATACTTAATAAATAATTAAATATACAGTCATTATAAAGGGGTATTTTAAATATATAGGATTAAAAAGATATTTTAGAGAAATTAATACACAGTTATTATAAATAATTAATTTAATTAATTTTTAATATATTTAAATTAATTAAATAGATTTTATAATTAAAATAGAAAGCCGACAGTTATTTTTAACTATTAACTATTAAGTAATTCAAACGTCTCACTCAAAATAGAAATGTTAGAAGACACATTAGTGTTGACATAATAAGATGAAAAATAAAAAAAGATAACAATACACAGTACTGAAAGGGAAAAGTAGATGTGAATGAATTTATTATTTATATGGTTTTTTATATAAACATTTTTAGAAAAAAGTTGGGCTCACCCACGAAGTCTCATTTTCTCTTAGGCTATACCAATGTCCGGCAAGAGCGAGTTGTCTATTATCTATATGTATAAATCTAGATACCTAGGAGTTAGGATGACTCCCTAAGCGTCACAATTGGAACCATAATAAAGTGGTACTCTCTAGGGATTAAACATACTCTAAATAATCGCATGTCTCATCACTTCGTCAGTTAAACTTACATATAGGTAATTTATATGGGTAATTTATTATTTATATTGGTAGGCCTACATGGTACACTGCGGATTATCAGGCCCAAGAACTTATGGGCTCGTACGGGCTGAAGGCCCAGACCAGTCAATCAAAGGCCAATGTTTAGATAGTTTGTGTATCCTAGGCCCATTTCTATTTCCTTTTTGCCCTTTTAACTATAATCAGTCAGTTGTTTTCGTTACGAGAGGGCATAAGCCCAAAGGATAAAGGAAAAGGAAATTGGACTATGTAATTATTCATTTTAATTTGAATATTCTTGGCTTTATGTGTAGCCCATATTCCTTTTGTGGATTTATTTGATGTGAGATATAGAACTATTTAGAGCGTGTTTAATTTTTAAAGAGTATTATTTTATTGTAATTATAGTTGCAGTACTTGAGTAGGTATTCTAACTCTTGAGTATTTAAGTTTAAATATGAAGGTAAATGACAGCTCGCCCTGCCCGATATTAATATCACTTAGAAGAAAGGGAGACTTCGCTTTACTTTTGAATCGTGGTAAGCCCAACTTTTTTCTAAAAAAATAAAAAAACTCAACAGTTAACACATTTTTTTTTATAAACATATGTATCTTTATATTAAAGGTGATTTTATTTGAGATATTGCTGGGTCCTAAATAAGGGCATATTTTTAGTAGAAATTCTAACTTTAAACTCGAAAAAGGGGGAAAACATCATAAACCCCTTTACTCCCCTTCCTCTTCAAAAGCCTTAATTGGTTAACCCTTTACCCGTTTTTACCATGGTTCATTATATGTCATTATTTAATTGTGGTGAAATTCTCCATTTATTTGATTATTTATAGACATAATAAATAATTCTTATACGCAGAAGCATTTTTTTTTAAAAAAAATCCCTAGTTGTACATAGCTAACTAAGCTACAAGTGTAATGAGCTGACGTGGGAAGGAATAAGTGAAAACGAAAATACTTATAAACTCAACACCTTAAAATTCCAAGTTAATAAGCTAATACTCATTTGATAATAATTATAAGAGTTAGTTAGGAAGTTAGCTTTGACTCTAAATATAATATCACAATTTATTTTATTTATAATATTTATTATTATTTTTTAAATTAATTTATATAACTTATAAAATAATATATAATCGAATGTTATATATGGATATTTTAAAAAAATCAAGTTACCTATATTATAATTAAATAATTTATTTAATTTTTAAATCTATTTAACTTCTTTAGCTCTTTGATGGTCTCAAGTAATATACGGAGAATATTACATAAATTTTAAAAATAACAATATTAGTTAATGACAAAGCATTCGTTAAAAGGATATAATAGTCGAAAAGACAACTAGCTGGAGACCTTCTTGAATCATTTGGATCCTTTATATATATTATTTTCTATTTTAATTATAAGAGTTAATTAATTTTTTTAGATATATTAAAAAATTAAATAAATTATTTAATTATAATTAATATAACATCTATTTGACGAATTTAGATAGATTGAGAATTATATTATATAAATTTATTTTAAAGGATTAAATTTAATTATAATTAACTGATTTTTTTTAATTTTTAATTTATCCAAATATAAATGCAAAACTATTTTTTTCATTGATCACATAAAATTCTCCAAAGCAGAATGCTACTAGGAATAAAATATGTGTTAATTTGACACTGGTCTATATAAAATTTTGCAGACATAGTCCCGACAACTGTGCGGCACTTGTTAATTAGCAACTAAGCATAAGTCCATTATATACATTATCCTTTTTCTTTCCTTTTGCCTGTTTATGCATGACGCTTTTGCTTATCAGGGGTTTATGGGGAATCAATCAACGATATTATATATATATATATATATATATATATATATATATATATATATATCAAGGATATATTATAGAATAAATCTCATCATGCATAAAACAAGCGATGAGACAAGGGTATCTATATATATATGTGTGGGGTAATATACCTGGCAATGTCATTCTCAAACCTCTCGTTACCCACCAGACTTAAAGATAATGAATCAAAAGGAAAAGAAAACAGAAAGAAAGAAACTCCTACCAATTCTTAAGACAACAAAGCCTTTCTTCATGATCCTGATTATCAGACTCTCTGTAAACTCTTTAAAGCATTAATTGATTTTTTCCTTAATACCCTTTATATATGCTTTGAGTTTCCTTAACTAACTAATCAACTCTTACAACATTATTTTCTATTTAATGAACTTCACATGGACAATCCTAAAAATTTAAAAATACTCTCGCTCTTAAATATTGCTAGATAATCAATTTATAATTTTAAAAAAATTAGTTAAGTTAGTTATTTATAAAAAATATCGTTAGTTTTCTTAAAGTACTTATTTTAATAA
This sequence comes from Leucaena leucocephala, assembly GCA_037074615.1. Classification (NCBI taxonomy): domain Eukaryota; kingdom Viridiplantae; phylum Streptophyta; class Magnoliopsida; order Fabales; family Fabaceae; genus Leucaena; species Leucaena leucocephala. The sequence continues at coordinate 2,069,033 of CM073567.1, read as the reverse complement.
TTTACATAAGAAAATATACTATTAATAAAAAATAGCTGATAGAAGTCTTGTATTTACTTACTATCAAACCAAACATCTTTAGTAACTCTAGCTCATATGAAGCTATTAAAAGGTCTCGGAGGAAGCAATATATATAGCTGTAAATGAATTTGCTAAAAGTTAAATCCTTATAAAAGTTAAAACAAAAGCAGACATTAATTCCTCAACAAGTATATAATACAGAATTAATAATTTAATTGGGCAATGCAGAGTCAAGTGTTAATGATTTGCGAGTGCCACGATGTCGGGGTGCCAGGAAGCAAGAACCCAGAGGACGACATGAACAATGGCACACAAGAATTAATGTAAGAACAGGTTTTGTTCTTGCTTGTTCGTAGGCGAAGAAAGCTATGTCAATTTTCTGGACGCCATTGTTTCTTCATCAGTCATATATATATATATATATATATATATATATATATATATATCATTAATATTTGTTTCAGATTGGTCAAAAGGGGTTCTGATATATATATATATATATATATATATAATACTATGACTTGCCTTCCATACAACATAAATACTACTTGAAATATATAACATAATTAGAGAGATAATTTTAGTCTTAAAATAAGTCTATTTCTTATATTTATCATTTTTTAATTATTTATATTAATATTCTTTAAACAATAATCACGTAAGAGAATGGGGGAAGGGGTTAAAAAAGATGATTGAGGTATTTTAGAAAAAATATGACATATTAACTAACTTAACTAATTTTTTTAATCTAATCAAATTAATTAAATATATCATATATTAAATATCATACTAATAATATTTTTGTGTTGTGAGTGAAGAACCATATTGATTAGAAGAAAGCATACAAAAGAGAGCATTAAATTAAGAAGGTAGCATTGTGATCATAAATGCTTGAAATGTTTATTTGTAAGTCTTTAACTGTCTATGAAGCTGTCTCGTGTGGCTTTTTGTTACCTGTCAAACATCTACAGGGACATAGTGATCAACAACAATTGGACTACTCCAATATATATATATATATATAACTGAAACAACATTAATTCAAACTATGGCCTGATTTGTTATAAATCAATTAACTAAATAAATAAACGGTGCAAATAGCATTATATATAAAGAATATAATAGAAAGCGACAGTAGTGGGGCAGACGAATGAGATTGAAGTTGGATTTTCTCTGCTGAATTCAATTTCAATGGGGCATAGGAATTCAACCCCTATGAGCCCTAGCTCTCTTTAAGCGATGATATGATACAGCTTTGGATTACTTGACCCAATGCTAAATCATGCATCTTATTGAACAAAACAAGGCACCGCAAAAGATCATAAAAAGATTATTACTAGCTAGCTCATGGCTTAGCACTGTGTTTATGAATCATAATTTAATTGGCTCCTTATAAAAGCCTATATTAATTACCCCCAACGATTACTACTGAACCTTTTATTTCACATGGTCCCCCAGCACTTGTTTCAAACCAATAAAACTGTACTAGCTATACAACTCTAGCTCATTTTGATCTCAGAAACAGCTATCGATCTTTTATATATCTCAAATTCTTGAACTAGGAGTTTTTACTTGGCTTTCTCCTTGCGGAGCTTTCAATCTTTAGAATAAATAATTCTTACTTGCGCCTTCGTCAACTCTCAAGAATTTCATTGGAAACAAATGAAAAAAGAGGGGTATATATGAATGAAGAAGGCGGGGAAGCCAAAGAGAGAAGTTGAATGTGTGTTGTTGAGATGGGCTGAGTTATTATAATGTGTAAAAATGCTGCAAAAGATCCAAGAGGTAGCTTCTGAGATGGGTGATGCATTCGGTGTTAGGCCTGGAATTTGTCTTGACCTAACTCTTTTTAGCCCATCCCTATTTAATCGATATTTTCTCTAAATTTAGCTTCCCACACATATCAATTCCCTCTCCATTATTATTATTATTACTCATCTATCTTAAATGTCAGTACCAGTACCATGGGTACAGAGAATGGCCTCCTCTCCATGACCCAGATCCAAAAATTGTCACAATCCCAATACAACCACTATCCCAATCACCTTCTTCTTCAACCTCATCCCCTCCCAAACCCTAGCTCTTCTTCTTCTTCAACCTCCTGCTGGATCATGTGGAACCCTAGGGATCCTCAGGAAGAAGATGACTCGTGGGAGGTTAGAGCCTTTGCGCAAGACACCACCAACATCATGGGCACCACTTGGCCTCCCAGGTCCTACACCTGCACTTACTGTCGAAGGGAGTTCCGTTCAGCCCAAGCTCTTGGCGGCCACATGAACGTCCACCGCCGTGACCGTGCCCGTCTCCACCACCAGCCACCACCCTCTGCTGCTGCTGCTTCCGTTCATCACAGCAACCTAATCTCATCACCTCATCATCATCATCAAGAGCTTGTTGCAAACAACGGCAGATTCTTTCTCTACCATTTGCCAAGCCCTGACGGGATCGGAAACTTGACTGGTACTAGTAATACTACTACTAATCCTCTTGCTTCATCTTCTTTGATTGCATGTGGAGAATCGGTATCACCCACCAGGCTTCTCTCCATTATGCCCTACCCACCGAGCAACTTTGTGTCAACTAGCACCCCCTCCTATGATTTTCAAGCGGAGCGGCGGCCTGCTGGATTCATCAATTCTTCTTGCTGTGATTCTACCGAATTGGAACAGCCCGCAACCTCCTCGTTTGCCGGAAACGGCGGCCATGAGCTTGATCTAGAGCTCCGGCTGGGGCACAGACCCCCACCAAGCAGAAATAAAAAACGGTGTGTAGAGGATAAGAGTAACTAGTTTGCTGATTAATTAATCAATATTGCTGTTTTTTTTTTTGCAGCTGAGTGAAAGGAAGAGACTGATTGTTGATGTGTAAGCTGTGTTATAAGCCTGAGTGGGTGCAATTTCTCTCTTCTTTGGTTGATTGGATTTTGCTTGTGTGTCTCTGATTGCTGCTTTTGTGAGTTCGTTGTTGTGACCAAAAGGGAAAAGCAAATTTGGGGGACAGGGAAGAAAAAGAAGAAGACACACAGAATGTAAATTTCAAAACAAAGGTGATTATCATTATAATTTTTATATTAAAAGAAGAATAATGAAAGGAGATTAGGGTTTGTTTTTCTCTCTCTCTTCTTCTTTATTTTTTTGGTGAGTTAGAGACTGGTGATAAGGGTTGCAGTGGAGCGTCATTTTCCGTTTCAGATGTCTGAGTGCGCATAAACATGTCTGTCTGGTCATACATTTCCGTGGGGATTATTTTCTAGCTATGCCTATATATAGCTATCACACGTAACTAAATAAAATACATGTCCATCACATTTCACTTCATTTTGCTTTCTCAATTTTATTCTTTTCCTTTGTATTTTACATCAGATCATGCACCGTGGAGGAATGACAAGTTATTAATTAAATTTCAGTCATTGGAGAAGTTCTTATTTATGTATATATGCATATCAGATCAGTGAAATGTGTTGCAGGACCTAATACTTGAGATCATTTCTTGCAATAACCAAAATTAATTAATACAATATAATTAGAGGCTTCCAGAAGTGTATATATATATATATATAGAACACAAGCTGATGTGAAATAGATTACCATCGTATTTATATATAACGGAGACTGCAATATAGTGTTTTGTTTGCTTTCAGAATATTGGAGATTAAAATCTAATATCTTTAGTTTACTTTTGAACTTAAACCCGTGAAAACTTTCAAAGATTTAGGCCACAAACACAAATGGATAACATTTTAACTTCATATGTAAGTGTAGCGTACTAATTTTAATCGACGATTAGGTTAATATGTTTTGGAGAGGTCACTTCTTTATCTGTTTTTTCTTTTCATTTTTCTATAAATTGATTAACTGAACAGTCTATTCTGATCTCCTTTTGCTTTATTAGTAGTGACTAATGATCAGTAGCCCTGTGCCTCCTAAAACAAATTAGCAGGCCAGGTACAGATTTTAAAGCGACTCTCTTGTGTGTGTGTGTGTGTGTGAGATTATGTTTACAGTTTGTGAGCATACATAGACACACAAACGATTTGAATATGCAAAATATATAGAGTTGGGATCTTTTAAATTTTCTTTTTTATAAATATTTTATAATTTTCAGAAATTAAAAAAAATAAAAAGATAAAAAAGAGAGAGTGAAAATAACGAAAGAGAACGAATCTCATATTCATTCCCAGTCATTTGTATTTATTTTTTTCCTAAATTTAGTGAAACTTTTGAAAATCCTAATACAAATTTATACTTTGATGATTAATCAAGCTTATGAGCGCATTCCATTAGAATACTAACAAAACGGCTTAAAATTTCCCGGGCGTCAATTAATTGATCTGATCATTTGTTTTTTAACACAAGGTATCAGTAAATACTTTCTTTTACAATAATTGAAACAACAATTGACTTTTATGAATCCCTCATTCAAATGCACCTTAGTATTTTGTAGTTTGACAATAGCAATGTAGCTATTAGAAAGCCCCTTAATATATATATGTGTATGTGTATATTTGCAATATATAGGTATAGAAACTTACAACATCAAATAGATTAAAGTTTTATATTTAAAATTAGATTAAATCTTTTAATTAGTTCTTGTATTTAAGAATAAAAGAGTATTTTTCAACGAAGATGCCTTTAGTTTAACCCCATGTACCTTCAAAAAGTAAAAATGTAAAGTTCACTGTTAACTTTGTGATGCATTATAAAAGGAGAACCTAAATGTAAGTGAATTACTCTTCTTATCCTTAATATAATATACATTTAAGTAATTTAATTAGATTAAAAAAATTAGTTTAAGTTAATTAATATTATTATACTTTTCTTAAAATACTCTAATCATTTTCATTAATTCTCTCCCTTCTTCTCTTAATTATTATTGGAGAGCATAATAAGGGTAATTTAAAAAAAATTAGATAAATATGATAAAAATGTATTATATTTATGACTAATAGTAATTCTTTAATTAGATTCTATATGAAGAACCCGATGAGTATAAAATAAAGAAAAGAGTGGAAACATTCGGTAACGAAATTGAAGGTATACAACGAAAGGCTTGCTCTTCAATTTAAATAATGCAAGTATCCATTGGTAAAAAGATCCAAATTCTGTTGAGTGTTGAGGAATTTGTCTAGCAGTAGAAAAGAGATGTAATATAAAGTGATCAAACTAGGTAAAAGAGCATCAAGTAGAGGTTGTGCTGTCCACTAAAGGAGTGTGAATTAAAACTATTGTTTTTTATTCTGAACTTTCTTGAGTAAGTTGCTTCGGTGTGCATTGTGGTTATGTATTTCTCTCCAATGGCCTCTTCATCTGTCAATTTTCTTCAAATGCTCCTCCTCCCATTCTTAATATAAGATTTAGTTTATACTACAAAATAAGTTTTATTTTAAGGAATGGAGGAGTATAATAATAAGACTTGCCAAGTTATGCTGCGCGCCAGTCTACTTTTCCCTTTTTACTCAGTTCCCCCCCCCCTCACATTCAATCTCTCTCCTAGTGCCTCTGAGCAATTCATAAGCTTCTCTGACTTCTGAGCTGGTGGAGGAAGAGTCTAGGACAGCGAATGAAATCTACAAGAAATACTATCAACAAGGCAAAGAAAAATGCCAATGGTTTAGTGACTTTTCATTGTTTCAAAACGATCCGAACCAGTCCACATGAAAGTACTAGGAATGTCTTTGTTTTGCTTTTTTATGTATTTGGGAGTGAAAGAACTGTGTATTATACTCTAACACTTAATTAAAAGCCTCTGTTACAGAGAAGAAGAAGGTAAGAAATGAAGTTAAACATCAAAAGAAAATATATTTGAAATTTATAAAATAGAAATTGATTGTTTAGATGGATTAAATATGTTTAGAATTTAATTTGGATACGTAGATTTGTTTAAATAATTATCAAGTTTACATGGATTGGAAGTTTAAAAGGGTGATCTATAGTCTATTACAGATGAACTCCAGACATTTGCTTGTTACTGTTCAATTCCAACTCAATCATTCACGATATATCAAAACTTGATATTGGATAGTTGTAAAATTAATTAGTTATTCGTATGAATTAAATAATTAAATAGGTTAATTATATTTGACATCTGCTAGTTCAATCATAGAATTACCAAGATATAAATGGGATATCTGTTATGTTATTAGTGTTTGGAATCGTGTTGGGATGGGGTCAAAACCACTTTTTGACAAAAGGTACTTCTGCCAAAACCATGTTTTGTTCCCTGGCAACAGAATACCATTGAAATCTTCTGTAATTGTGACTTTTTAGATTTTTTTCTAAAAATATTTTGTCCACCGCTGTCCGTGCTAATTTGTTAAAAAATATAAATAATGTAAAGTTGAAATATATAAAATTATTTTTTTCTATTGCTTAAATTTTCTCACTTTTTTTAAAAAATAAATATGTTCTTGATAGAAATCAAACGGTATCCCCTAGCCGATAATTTAAAAACTAATATTCCTACAGTGTTAAGATCATTTAAGTGAATTTTATCTTTTTCAATAAATTTTTTTTCTATATACATTGCCTGATTCAAACTCAATATATTATGTTTAAGAGACTCAGCTATCTATATGACAGGGCCATATTGATAATAAATATGTTTTTTTAAGAAAAAACTCAAATTATCATCTATCTTATGCATTTGTGACACATTATTCACACGGGGAAAACAGGAATGTAGGTCACATATATGGGACAAAATTAAAAAAACAAACAAACAATTGGGTGGGAAGGGAAGTGTCCCGGCCCACCTCATTTGTCCCGCACTGTTTTATTCAAAGATGGTAAGATGGTAAAAAGTTACAGAAGTGATAGTAAATAAATACTTGAAAGGGATTACACAACGTAAAAATTGTATAGCTTCACTTATACCTTAGCTGTTCAAAAGTCGCAACAAAAACTTGGTCAAAAGCAAGCGTGTTTGGTAAAAAACAATAATAATCAATGAAATTAATTAATAACTTGAGCATGTTTCTTAGATAAGTGAAGAATAGGTGGAAGGGAGTGAAGAAATGAAGGCGTAGTATCTCCGTACTGAATGGGTAATAAGAGATGAGAGATTAATGAGCAGCTAGCTATTAGAGAATGCATAAAGAAGGAAAGAAAAATTTGATTGTTGTGAAGAGTACAAAGCAACTGTAGACTAGTGGGCTAATTACGGTATTTCCTCTTGTTGCACTGTTACTAGGTATTATAGGCCTGCCTTCTTCTTCTTCTTAAATATTTGCTTCTTCATCAAAAAGCTGCTGCAAATTCCGCACAATTCATAGCTTTCCTAAAAATCATCACAACATTCCCTACACGTAACCTCTTATTAAATCCCTCACCAAAGTACTTAGCTTAAACCTATCAAAAATCCCCTTTTCCCACTTCTCAATATTACTCCTCATGAATTCAACTAAAACAACAAAATTTAATACGGGTGTAATCAAATAATACTCGATTGAAAAGAATCTATATTTGGTGCTTGAAATAAACTATGCTGTTAGGCGTATTACTTTTGATCAAATCTACATATATAATGTCAATAAATAACTTCGTAACCTAATAACATAAAAGCTCTAAGCTCTCTGGGAGGTTGTGGGTTTGATTCGCTTGCAACTTAGGTTATAATTAGTGATTGCACCTCTAATTAAAAAAAAAAAAAAGCAAAATCAAGCAACTCTACATATATATGCAGCCCTTGTACCAGGTGATCTTCGCATGTCTTCCATATTTCACCAGATTAAGGACAAGCAAAATGAAGTTCAATAATATTCTTCAAGCCCAACTGAAGAGTTTAAGATTATACGTCGGTTTATTCCTTCTTCACACACATTTACATGCTAGTTTCTTGATCAAACTGCACTTGCAGATATATAATTACTATTGTTCCGTTGAAGGTAAAAAGGAATAAAAAAGAAAACAAAGTTTGAATGGCATGCTATATATATAGGCTATCTGAGATATATGTGTGCACAGCTAGCTATGAGCTTGTTGATCTATATGTTACCATCAAGTTTCTGCTATGAGTATTCTGCACGTACGATCAAACAAGTGCTTCGTGCTTCATGTGCAATTCATTTGGTCAAATGCAAGCACAAGAATCGGCAGGGTGGTCTTCCAAATCTCTAACTCTACTCTGCACTATTAATCCAGTACAACAACAAGAGGCCTCTGATCTCTCCCATGGTAGTAGGGGTTGGGGGGGGGGGGGGGGAGATGCGCGAAGAGAACCTTTTATCATGGACTACTTTTTCAAGAAGCAGAAACACTCAAGCTTAGTATGCGTGTGTCTGTCTATAAAGTATCATAAACCAAGAAAATTAATTTTCAACACTTCAACATTATAAGATACTGGGTTTTTTACCAGATAGAAAACTCCATAAAATAATATAAGAAGAAGTGAATTTACACGAGGGATAGAACAAATATCCCTTTCAATCACAATTATAAATAGTTGAAACGAACGCAAAAAGTGTAACACAAAAAAGAAAGAAAGGTATAGCACGCGCATTAATTTATAATAATTTTTATAATTATAACATCAATGATGAATATGTGGACACGAGATGGGGGCTTTGATGAGTGTGGAGTTCATTATGTAGAAATTAGAATGAAGCAGAAAGGTAGAAGAGAGGAAGCCCTAAAAGTTAAGAGAAAGTAAGTGGTAGAGACCCTTAGGAGAGAAAACGCATATAGGTAGGCATTAGGAGAGAGCCAGCTAAGAGCAACACAAAAAATAATTAATTAATTCATTAATAGGCTCTCTGTCTGCAACCCCCCACTACTTCAAGTCGATCATTTGGCAGCTTCCTCTCTCCCGCTGTCTCTGCTTCTTGGTCCCCTACCCGACCTGTCATCCCTTTTATTTCTTCTTTATTAGTTTATTAATACTGTACACATAACATAATATATCCCTCTCTCTTTTATCGTCCCTTCTCTCTCTCTTCTGTCACTGATATCGATGTTCAGCAATCTCGCAACCAAGAATTCAGTGTCCACTCTCTCCATCTCTCTCTCTCTCACTTACTCATAAGCAGTCAAACAATAACCCTAGCCACAAACAGATTCCTTCAAGAGGGAGAAAAAAACCTAGAAGGAGCTATTTATATATGCATATTTGAGACTTTTGATATGTTTTCTTTTTGGGTTCATTTGTTCAAAGGTTGGTTTAAATTGATCTGTCAGGGGCTGAGTAATAATATGTAGACCAAGATTCGGACCGTTAAGAGACCAGTAAGATGGTTGGTGGAATTGTTAAAAGCAAAAAATAAAAGCTTAGGTAGGGTTGAGAGGTTTGAGGTTTAGTCATGGTTAGTGCAACTGCATGGGCTCGCATACCCAGTTTTACCAATCGGTAATCATTGCCTCTCTTACTAATAATCTTCAATCTGCATGAGAAGAAACTCTTCCTCAACATTGTCTCTTCTTCCTTCTAAACAATTCACTGTTCTAAAACACTGACACTTCAGCTTCACACATCTATGTTTCGGTTTTAGGTTTGCCCGCTCATGCGTTTTGGTCACGTCTCAATGTTCTCATCTTCCTGTCAAAGAACTAGTTGGTTGGGTTCCAATAAGCAAAGAATCTGTGGGTTGAGGGAGAGTAATGATAAGAAAGGTGAAAATGGTATCAAGAATCATGTGGATATAAGACTTTAGTCCATTCAGGCTCCGACAATTAGAGTACTATACATGGAACAAGGTCCTCCAAGTTATCATTTTGCTTTGTCAGTATTTGCCCTTCTTTCTTGGCTTTTTTCTCTTTCTTATTTTTTTTACAAAAATTTTTAAAAAAGGAGTTAGGCTCACCCACGATTTAATAATAGGATGAAGTCTCCCTTCTTTCTAGGCGATACCGATATTAGATAGGAAAAGCCGTCAATTAACCTCAGGCATAAACTTAAGCATCCAAGAGTTAGGATGACTCCCCAAGTGTCGCAATTGGAACAATAACAAAATAGTACTCCCTAGAGATCGAATACACTCCAAATAGTCACACGTCTCATCCCTGCACCAGCTAAACTCAAGGGCAATGGGTTTTCTCTTTCTTATTAGCTCTTATTCAGTGCTTTTGGTTTTGGGTTTTAAAGCTCGGTGGGTAAGCTTTTAGCAAACTAATTAAATAGGATTCTAGCCCAACCTTTTTTTTCTGGTACAAAAATTTTAAAAAAAGAGTTGAGTTTATCCATGATCTAAAGGTAGTGTGAAGTCTCATTTTCTCTTAGGCGATACTAATATCGGGTAAGATGAGCTATCTATTACCCTCAGGTATAAACCTAGACATTTAAAAGTTAGGATGTCTCCTCAAACGCTTTGACTAGAATCATAATAAAATAGTACTCTCTAAAAATTAAATACGTTCTAAATAGTTGCATGTTTCACCCTTTCGTTCTGGCCTAACCTTGAATCCACCAAAACTTGCCGAAGGCCACCTTCTCCTTTGGGCAAAGAAGGCCTAGTTCCAAGAGGCTAAAGTAAAATCTTAGGGACAAGTCATTTCCTGTAGTGAATAGTAATTATATGTTACTATATTTGTTTACTGATTCAATTGGTTAAATGTGACCATCGTCTATAGGTTCAACTAGTAAAAGGGTAAGACATATAACAATTTAAAGTGTATTCAATCCCTAGAGAGTATTACTATATTGTGGTTCTAGTCGTGATACTTGGAGAAATATCCTAACTTATGGTGCCCAGGTTTATGCCTGAAAAAAATATACAGCTCGCCTTTTCTAACATTGATACCGCCTTAGAGAAAATTAGACTTCTCCCTGTCTTTAGATCATGAGTGAACCCAACCATTTTCCAAAAATTCTTGTACCTAAAAAAAGATTGGTTAAATGTGATCAATAGACATGTAATCTAGTAACATATGTAAGCTCTACTATAAGTGGGAGGTTATGGATTCAATCTTGCTTATAACCGCATGCTGTCAATGTTTGTCACGTTAATTTTAAAAAAATGATTATTTATATAGTATTTATTTAGTCTTATTTATAAGTTACTTCTAGCATGTTTCATATAAATTAAGAAAAACTTTAAACTTCATTAACTATATATTAAAATTCAATAATTTTTTAATTTTATCCCTATTTAATATCCATTATATACTCCATGAGAACAAAGTTAAACATTAATAAATGGAAGGTAAAATTGTACATTTATATAAAAAATTTAATAATGTGACTTATAAATAAGAAAAAAAATTCTTTCTCCCTACCTTATATATAACCTTTTATTTATGAATTAAACATTTTATTTACCTTCTTTTATGAATAATGAATTATATATGTGTTGATTTTAATCTATTATTAACACTTCTTGACACTTGATCACCATTAAGTTGATTTATTTACTTGGGTTAGGCTTGAGAAAGCTAATTTAAGTCTTGATCTTGTTTAAAATCATGTTTGACTTGAAATTCAATTAATGAATGGAAGGTTTTATTTAGTTTGAATAGATATATTGTTCCAAACTTATATTGTCAAGAAAGATTTTTGGTGCTAAAACTTAGTTTTCATTAATGAGATTAAGATATTGAGCATTTTAATGAAAAAGAACATTTAACTTTTGACTTGAGAAAAATTAATTAAGTGTTTTGAATCTTTTGATAAATATATATTTTCATTACTTGCTAATTAGAGGTATCTAAATCAAGTTTCATGAAGTAAAAATGGGATAGAATCCTAAATCTTTATCTTGTCTTGAAGTTTAAGTCCCAATTTGCTTCTTTGACTAGCATGCTTCCTTCAAGCCTTCAAAATCTTGTAGTGATGCATCCTATAGCGCTTTGATAAAATCCATTCTTCATATTAATTCTCCTAAATCAATGGAAACACTTGTGAGATTCAAAATCAAGTAAAAATATCCACATTTAATTCAAGAGTCCTATGTTTAAGTGTGAACAGTAACATGCAAATTTTTTCTCATGTAACTTTTCTTAAAATATGAACAATTTGATTCCAAAATTAAGTAAAAGAATACGAAAATGTGTTCAATTAGCATGGATTTCTAAGAGAGAGTGATCATAGGAGCAGAGGAGTATTGCACAATAATTCTCCTAAAACCTTTTATATTTGAAATATTAATGTTGTCACATGACGAAGATGGTGATGAAACTGGATAGTGCTTGTTAAGCTAACCAAATCTCATGAGCTTATGATTATCTAATTAATTAGTTAATGAATTGATTATATTTAAATATACTTTTATGGGATGCTCTAGATCATGGGAGTTAATATTTTAAAATTATTTATTTGGATTTAATTGCGATATTGTGAGATGGGTAGTTAAATCCGGAAGGAACTAATAAAACTAAGTAACTTGTTGCACTATGTCCTCCTGATGAACAGTGTGAACAAGTTGTAACAGAGCAACCTGCTGCGTTTAAAGAAAGAAACTGGGTATGCAAATATGCACTATGAAGACTTGGGGCTATTATTATTGAGGGTACACTTATATTCCTATATATACACGATTGCAACTCTCACAACACAAACTATACATTTCGAGCATTTCAAAATTTAGTTAAGAGTTTTGTTGTTGTTCTTCTAATTTGAGCTGTTGGATCCTTTGACGCAGTCTTCGCCTGTGATAATGTATCTTCCAAAGGCCATGTCCCAATATAACAGCAGAGTATATGCCGTGCGTGATTATGGGAGCCAGAATATTATTTGTCTGTCACATTTTCATTACAATTAACACACAGTTAGTTCCATTCCAAAACATCCTTTGACTTTCAGATTACAGAGAATAAGGAAATTAGGATACCTGAATCCATTCGAAACCTAGGTAGAGGGCCAGCAACCCTTCCAGAAGTGGGGAATATATTTTCTTCATTTGCCTTTTCTCATACCATGCTGCAACACCACAGAAACAGACATTAATAAGAAACAGCTTAATCTTCATCTCAGTTGAATATAGCTAGATTTAATTTCATCTCTAGGGAACCATGCTAAAATTCATAAATCAGGTCAATAGTCTGTCCAATGAAAACTAACTACCTTCACTTGTCTCCAAGTAGACATTAATAAGAAACAGCTTAATCTTCATCTCAGTTGAAGATAGCTAGATTTAATTTCATCTCTAGGGAACCATGCTAAAATTCATAAATCAGGTCAATAGTCTGTCCAATGAAAACTAACTACCTTCACTTGTCTCCAAGTTTAAAAAATGACCCTCTCCGGTCTTTAACTTTTTACGTAGATAAAGGAAGCTAAATAAATCAATTAATTATAACTAAATTCAAGCCTTTAAGATGAATTCATATTATATACTCTTTAATCTATCTAAATTACTCGACTAACTCTTATATTAAGAATTGGAGGGAGTAATGTCCAAATGCAATGGAAAACAGGAAAGATGTGCAATTTAAGTCAGCTTTCATGTCTAGCTAGTAGGAGAAAAAGGATTGAACCTTCAAACATTTTTTTCAAATCTTGACGACCCGAACGAGATTGTAATACTGGTGCTACGATGTAAGTGGGATCTGAAAGAAAGATTAAGATAACTTGTGAGAGAGGTACAAGTAATCCAGTCTCGAATCAGTAACAGAAAATAGGAAAACTCAGACGACGACGACAACAACAAAGGATAACCTTTAGGAGAGGCAGCTACATAATAGAGAGAACCAGTAAGAACAGCAGTAAGCACAGCAGCAAATGCCTGAGCAAATGGAACAAAAGGAGGCAGTACTCCTGTCTGCATTTTCCAAATTAATCAAACTCTGTCACTCAAATCGGACAATTTGTTTCAGAATATACTCAAGAACAAAAAAGATGAATGGGACATTTACCAAAGACGCCATTCCTCGAACATCAGCTATTAGATCACTGCCCCGTAGGAATATGTCAGCCAGTGCCCCCTGTAGAGTTGCATTATTAATAAACTATTCAGCTCCCATGTTAATCCAAGGAATCAAACACAATTTTCTGGCTGACTCAAGTTCTTTGTAGAATTACAAATCGTTCAGATTTCTAATCTTTGCCACTATCAAATTACCAACTTCAGCCAACCATTATTCAGTATTATGATCAATACTTAAGTAGGATAGTGAACTCTACCCCAAAAGTTAGCTATTAAGATAGGAGAACTAACCCATTTAAATAGGTCTCTATCAATTCCCCCCCCCCCCACCCCCACCCCCAATGGAAAGCCAACATCCTAGCACTTCACTCTACCTCTTGCCGATCAAAGCCCTCCATGGGTAGCCTTCTCCAAAACTGCCAGTCTGCCAACAACCTAGCTGTGGTACCACCAATTGATGGGTATTTATTTAAGTAGGATGGAGAACTTTATCCCAAAAGTTAGTTGCTTAAATACTTTATTAAGCATCCCATACTACTCAATGTGGATTTAGTATCCATTCTACCAAGTTTCCATCATACTATAAATAGCCAAGACTCAAAATACAGGTTTTGAAATCAAAGCTTATCTCAAGGCAGATATATTATGAAATCAATCAGAGAAGCATATGAACAAACCTGAACAGCAGCCCTGTAGAAGAGCTCCTCACCCACAGAACTTGCAGCAACCATGAGTATAAACTACGTACAGTAAAATCAAATAAATCATTCATTCTTAATCATTCCACCACAATAAAGTCCACTCACTGAGTCGATCTATTCCTCATACCTGCCAAGGGGACATCCCATAAAAAAAGCTCCATAGTTCCTCATCTTCAACGTCTCTGATAGCACGAGCATGAGGTGATAGCTTCACAATTTCATCCTATAATCAAGCATCTAAGTGAGCTCAGAAAACCAACGTTTCCATTCTCCAACAAATGTCCCCAACATACAACATGGTACCCACAATACAAGGAAACACAATTACTAATAAAAGGAGACTTTTATACCATAATTGAACTTACATCAAGAATAAACAAAAGGGCCATAATTGGTGGAGTTGCGTATCCAAGTCCTTCCAAAATGGCATCTATTGATAACCGAAAACCTCCCATGGAATCGATTCCTGTGATTGAACATATAAAACTCCCTGCAACAGCCATGGCCCCATATATCCCTGAAAAACAAATACTAAATATTAGAGCAAGGAAAAAAAAGAGGCTTTCGTTGATTCATTTCTAAAGCAAACAACTTTAATGGAAAGTCCATGGTCTTATGACTGGGAATACCGATGCCATAGCTGAGCCTGACGACAGCACCAATCTTTTCCCAGACAGGGTAATCAGCGTCGTTGAACGTTCGATTCAATGTGGTTACCTCCATGGCCGGGCTGGTAAACCCGACCCGGTTCTCTCCCTCCTCGATTGTCTCGCCACTTTGCTCCGCGGAAGCCTTAACGCAGCGTACAGAAAGCCTCGTTGCGTCGAAGGATGTCCTCTTCTTCCTGGGTTGAAAATCGCAGAGCTTGGAGGAGCCGTTGGCGAGAGCTGCAGAAAACGATGTCGTTGCGGAATGTTTTGGAGTGAGTGTGAGAGGGAGCTCCATTACAGAGCAGGAGGATGTAGAGAAGAAAGACAGAGAGCTCAGAACTCAGAAGAACCAAAGCTGAAACTGATGAAGAAGAAGACTTGTTTTTTTGTTGCAGTTCATTGAATGGTTTTTGTGATATAGATGAACGAATGGCTCTAGAGTTCCAAGTTTGGAATAATATTTGATCTCTTAGGTTGTTGTTTTTTATCTCTGAAGTTGTTGTTTTCGTATTTGAAAGAGGCCCGTGTGATGGTGAAACAACGATCTAATTCTGCTCAACTTCTGATATTTCCTATGGATTATTTTTCCGGTGGGAATATCCCACACACCAATCAAGATGCGACATGTGGAGATAACGTTGCCACACCCTCCTCGATTCTATTCTAGGTAAGCTTCATTCCCTACTACAACATGTTTGAATGGATTTTTAAAAAATAATTTATAATTTTTTTGAATAATTTTATAAAAAAATTAGAGAAAAAATTATAGAAAAAATATGATTATAAATAAATAAATATTTAGATAATTATTTTTATAATAATTTTTATAATTGATAAATTACTAAAAAAAGTATGAGATAAAAAAATAAATTAATTTATCATCAACAATAACTATTCATCATCTCTATAAAGATTATAACGTGATTGGAGACGAGCGACTTCTAATAGCGAGTAAGACAGTAATTCGTGGATGACGAGCAAGATGGCAACATGGAGTAACGAGCAAGACAGTGATTCCTATAGACGATCAAGATGGAGGATCTAGATGATGACTATAGAAGAGAGTAGATGGGTGACTCCTGGTGGCAAACAAGACGGTAACTCTTGGCAACGAGCAAGATTGTGGATCTAAATAGCGACTGTGGAGGCGAGCAGCTCGACGACTCTTAGTAGAGAGCAAGATGGCGACTCTCAACAAAAAAGATAGTGGATCTAGATAGTGACTATAGGGGTTAGCAGCTTAACGACTCCTAGTGAGTAAGACGATAGATCTGAATGGCGACTGTAGAGGCGTGCAAGACAACAAGTCCTGATAGCAAGCAAGACGGCTACATGAAGCGGCGAAAAAGCAAAGAGAAAAAAAGAGAATGGAAAAAATATAAATAAAATAATAAATAGACAGTCTATAAGAATTTTTATATTTTCAGAAGTATTCTCAGTAGTTTATCTAAAATTATAATTTAGTATATAAACTCTTTTAAATAAATATGACTATTTATTTTAAAAATTTTTAAATTAAAATTAAGTTAAAATCCTTATAAAACTATGATTTTTTACTCAGTTGGGGCACTATATTAATTAATTTAGGAAAGTATACATGTCTTTTCTTCGGCAAATCTACCGTGTACTATATTTTATCAATGGAATAAATTTAGAAATGATTTTAATTTTAAATAATTATATAAATAATCAAATTTATTTCTTATGCACTGCAATAAGTTTTTTTTTAAAAATTATTATTAAATATTTATTTGCAAGTAAATTAAATTACCTATTTATAAAATTAATCCATTTATAGTCTGATTTTTATTTCTTTTCGATTTAAAAATATTAACTTATTTTTTAAAAATACTGACCATAAAATATAAATAATGGCTGTGTAATTTTTTTTAGGTTAAATTGATAGAAGATATCAAACCTAATTTTTGTATGTAAAAAAAAATTGGTATAAATTCTTTATATATGTAAGTTTTGTCATATTTTAATTGGAAGCTACCAATGAGAATTCAATGGAGCGTGATCCTTTTCATAAATAAAACTTCTCCCACGTTAAAATCAAATTATTAGAACAATTTCGTAAATTGAATAAAAGCTAAAACACTCAATTTCGTAAATTAATTACTTATAGGGCAAGCATATTCATAAAGCTTAAGAAAGGTATTATTGGAAGGTAAGCTTAAAAGTAAATGATTGACAACTAGTAGTTAGCTTCTCTGTGAGATTGTTGACCACACAAAATGACGTATACAAGTTTAACTCTTTTAATTAACACGTGCATGTATATTAATTACTTTAATTAGTTTTTATTTAATTTAGGATCACATAGCACCTAATATCTTAATCATATTTCTCATATATATCCAGTATCTTAATTTTATTTGTGATATAATTTTACTCATAATATTTTTAATCTGATATAATTTTACCTCATAATCTTTTTAATTTGATATAATTTTACACATAATATTATTTCTCACGTACTAAGGATTATATTAAATTAAAAAAATTATAGGTAAAATTATATTAAATTAAAAAAAATATAGATAAAATTATATTATAAATAAAATTAAAATATTAAATATATATAGATAATAAAACTAAAATATTAAATGATATATAATTTTTTAATTTAATATTATGAGTTGAGAGAAAAATTTGCCTCTAAAGGGTTATCTTCTACCCCCACAAGTATAAACCTTTGATGCTTTAGGAATTTGGAGTAGGTAATCAGACAATCAAGTTGGAGATTGACATTGTCAACTTGTTTACATCTTAAAAAGAACTTCACAATGTTATGGTGCCAACATTAATAATCAATTTCTTTGCACTTTTGATGTTATCCATTGATGTATTTATATTTGTATATAATATAATATAAAAATTGATATAGGTGATACTATTCATAATTTACTAACAATACACTTTTTGTATAATTTATTATGTATCCATTAGTTATAAGGTTATATAATATCTAATATTATGATCTTATTTTTCATATGTGTTCAGTATCTTAATCTTCTTTGTGGTACAATCTTACATATAATTTTTTTAATTTAGTATAATTTTACCTATAATCTTTTTAATTTAATACAATTTTTAGTACTTGAGAAATAAAATTATGTGTAAAATTATACTAAATTAAAAAAATTATAGAAAAAATTATATTAAATTAAAAATATTATGAATAAAATTATATCACAAATAAGATTAGTATACTAAGCGCATATGAAAAATAAAATCAAAATATTATATGCTATATAACCCTTAATTAATTATATGGGGATGCATTTACATTGGATTCTATATATTTCTTTATTTAAATAATTTCAATATCTTTCTTACTGCTATGACTTAAATTTTGAATCTCTCACGTACAAATTTTATTCAAATTAATATATTGTTCAGCAAAAAAAAATATCAGATTAATATTTATTCAATGCATTGCATGGGAAGAAAATATGGCTGGCTAGTGTGGATCTAGTTCGCATGAAAATAATTTTGTTTTTTCTTCCTTTGTAATTTTGATGACAGCTTTTGAGTTGAGATTTTAAAGTGATTCTCCATTCAATTTCGCCCTCTAGTTGGCAAAAGAGCGCCACACCTACCCATAAAAAAGTAGCTTTATATCTTATCTTGGAAAATTTTCACCGGGGTAAGTTATCAGCTATTTTTTAGCATAAACATGGGTATTCTTTTATTAGAAATATTATTCTGTATTAAATATACTTTTAAACAAAAATTAAATTTTAATTCAACATTCAGTCAAACTCAATCTCATTTGTTAATGGTAAACCATTCTGTTTTTTTTACAATAGAATATTTTTTTTATATAAAAAAATTTAGAGAGATTTGATATTAGTCTCTACTAAAGATAGGATATAGCCTTAAAATTTAAAGAATACTTATAGAAAATTTACGAGATCACCTATTAAAGGAGTTCTCACAATAATAATAAGAATCGAACTTATATTCTTATAAAATATGAATATATTTTTTACTATATGTGTTAACTCTTATTAGCAAACGTAAGCCATTTTAGTTGCTCTTAGATATCATGTTTTTTTTGGCCAAAAAATGTTTTAGTTACTAGTTAGTTAGCAAATTGGGCTGAATAAAATATTAAAAAGCCCAACATAACGACACATTATATGACAAATTAATAAACTCTATCTAATATTAATATTATTAAAAAAATATATATCTTATTTTTAAATTATAAATCGACTTAATCCTTTTTCAAAATTTTGCGTACCAAAACAAAAAAATAAGCCCATGTTGAAACAAGGAAAAGTCCAGGGCCTAACGTTGCGTCTTGGGAAATTTGAAACTTGAAAATTGCAGAGCTTGAAGTTGTGGGCGAAAGCTGCCCCCAAAGCAGTAACGTGTATGATGACTAGGAGAGTGTGGTGACATGGCGGATACTAACATGACGTGGATGATTACGTGGGTGATGACAACGATGCTAACTAGGACGAGAATGAAGGTGATGATCTGACGTTACTGTTGTTTTCGGGCCTCAAATTTCTGACGTCACCGGATGAAGATGGGTCCCTCGCGGAGATTTGAGTCTGGAAGTTGCTGAAATTCGCCGAAGTTGCTTGCTTGATAGAGCTATGTTTCGGGACGGCTTGCTGATTCTTCAGTCATTGCCATTGGTATTGATGTTAGATTCCTAAACCCTCCCAAAGCGCAAGGGTTCGAAATCTCATCAGATCTTCTCTTCAAATGTCGACGGACAATGAGTCATTCACGCCCTACACTCTCTCACAAACCCTAACTAGTCACAAGCGTGCCGTCTCCGCCGTTAAATTCTCATCGAACGGCCGTCTCCTTGCCTCCTCCTCCGCCGACAAGACCCTCCGAACTTATGGCTTCACCAAATCCGATTCCGATTCCGAAAGCCTCATCCTTTCTCCTATGCAGGAGTATCAGGGCCACGACCAGGGCGTCTCCGATTTGGCCTTTTCTTCCGACTCTCGTTTTCTTGTCTCCGCCTCCGATGACAAGACTATTCGCTTGTGGGACGTTCCTACGGGCTCGCTCATCAAAACCCTCCATGGCCACACTAATTACGTCTTCTGTGTTAACTTCAATCCTCAATCCAACGTCATCGTTTCGGGTTCCTTCGACGAGACCGTTCGGGTTTGGGATGTTAAGTCCGGAAAGTGCTTGAAGGTCCTTCCAGCTCACTCTGATCCCGTTACTGCTGTGGATTTCAATCGGGACGGCTCCCTCATTGTTTCCAGCAGCTATGATGGGCTCTGTAGGATTTGGGATGCCTCAACTGGGCATTGTATGAAAACTTTGATCGATGATGAGAATCCTCCTGTTTCCTTTGTCAAATTTTCGCCCAATGGAAAGTTTATTCTTGTTGGCACTTTGGACAACACTCTGGTACTTCTACTCAATTGTTTCCCTATCTCATTCAATTTGTATAGTTAGTTTATATATACTTAGCATTAGTTTTCAACGACATTGTGTGTGTTTTTAGCTTACTATACGTGTTCCTTATTTGTAGGAGAGGGCTTTTTTCATGTTTATTTGTCACCTTATGAGACATTCATGAAATTGATCAAGTATATGTATGTATACTAGACTCGTTTAAGCTATTTCGAGATTTGGCTTAATAAAATCATTTGACTCATTTGCTGTTTTTTTTTAACTAGTTAGAATCCCCAAACTTTTTAGATTGACCTCATCGAAGAAGTTTGTTTCCTACCTGTGTGTTGAGAGAGTTCTAAAAGAAAGAATCTGTTAGCCAACAACTATTTCCCTCCTATGTCTAGACCCTAAATTGCTGTATTTTTCTGTTTCTTAGAATCCGATTGGTTTGTTGTTTAATGATAACAAAGTAATTTGACTCCACATGTTTTTTGTTATCCTGGTAATTTATTTCCTTTTCCAGTAGAAGACATGTGTTCTGAGCCAATTACTATCTCAATCCCAGATTTCCTGAGTTGTTTGTTTGGCATCTTAGACAGTGAAGGATTAAAATTTACTGATAATGTGTTCTACTTAGCTGATTATACTGTTCTTTCTTATAATCTACATTGCGGAGAATCATATACTACTCTGTTCCTGGATTTGAACTGACCATTATGGTGTAAATTTAGTAGAAAGCTTTCGTACTCTGTCTTGCTATGTTCATGCGTTTCACGGATTTTGCTATGTAACTTTAGGAGAAACCTAGCAGAACATTTGAAAATATGGGTTTTAAAAATGGAGATATGATACTAGACTACGGAATGTACTTGTGAACTGGGTTATATCTTAATGTAGAGTTTCAGATTCAACCTAGATTTTGGAATATGTTGGCTGCATATGATATACTCTTATTTTCTAGCATTGCTGTATTGGAAAGCAAAATTAATTGTTTTTCTTGTTCAGTTTCTCTATCGGATTCTACTTTATGCATAAGATATTTATCGCCTGAGGTTACCTCCCGCCATTTGCGTAGTTTGTTTGTTTATTGTTCCTTGACTGAGTAGTCAATTTGCTGCCTTGGTTCACTACAACAGGAGCAAACAACTTCTTTATTAATATTTCAGTATCCTGTAAGTTTAGTTTTCATGTTCCGGACTTGATATGGGAATTTTCGTTATTAATGTGGCAGAGGCTGTGGAACTATTCAACTGGGAAGTTTCTGAAGACTTACACCGGCCATGTTAATTCAAAGTACTGCATTTCCGCGGCCTTCTCTATAACAAATGGGAAGTATGTTGTTGGTGGTTCTGAAGATAACTCTATATACTTGTGGGAACTGCAAACGAGGAAAGTAGTTCAGAAATTGGAAGGTCACTCCGATGCCGTTATATCCGTGTCATGTCACCCTACGGAGAACATGATTGCTTCCGGTGCTCTCGGCAGTGATAAAACCGTGAAGATCTGGACTCAACAGAAAAACTGAGTTATTTTGAATTCCTTCTTGGTGAGAGGAGTCGTGTATGGTTTTGTTAAAAGTTAGGAAGACAAAATAACCTAGTCATCAAACCACTTGCTTATTTTTTTTTTAAGAGGCCTTGAATACAGGAATTTGTAGCTTCATCAGGTGTGTTTTCGAGGAGATCACCTTTTTAATTTAGAGGGTTTCAGTATGGAGGAACTGTTTTTTAAGAGGATATCAATTTGTAATGCCCCTTTAAACTTTAAGAACCAATCAGAGAATGTGTGCAGTTCAAAGAAGGTATTTCCTTGACCGCGCCCCCCCTTTTTTTATGTTAATTATTTTGAATTGTAAATTTATCTTTGCTGTCTGCACAGTAGAGAAGATGATCAGATTTGTGTGTGGATGCCGATGGTATTTGAAGATTGGGATCGGCACTTTGTGTTGCACTCACCTTTATCTGCAGAAATTGTTATTGTAGTGTAAGATGCACATTGTTTAATTTAACGTTGAATGCATGGATCATCTAGAGTAAAAGGCATTTTCTGAAATTTATGGTGTGCAAAGAATAAATTTAAGTTGAAGAAATTGTAGCAGAATAGATCCCAGGCTCATCAGAGAAGATGAATTGAATGACCAAACATCAAAAGATTGAGTTCCGTCCCCTTGGGTCAAGTAATTATGACACTTATAATCATCCTAAGAAAATCGAAGTTTTATCCTGTTTTTGCTGATGTGGCACAGATGAGGATGCCAAATAAGTAAATTTTTGTAGTATGTATCAGTGCCTCATAGGACGAGACTAATCTTTTATAAAAATTATTATAAACCTTTAAGGACAAAATCGCTTAGGGTGTTTAAAATTTCCCGTTCCAATTATAGGCAATTTAGGATAGATAAGACGGGATATCTCTGGACAAGACAGGACCAAAGGTTAGAACAGGACGAATTTTGGTCTAGCATTTGGGATTCCGGTCTCGTTCCTAATATTTTTTTTAAAATAAAAAATATTTTTATTGTATTTATTTTTTTATAAAAAATATAAATAGAAAATGGTATTGATTATATTATATTTTTATTAGATGATTGTATTTTCTCTTTCTTATATGTATTTGTTTCTTTACAGACGAAGCAATAACTTTAATTGGTGAACTGAAAAAAATTAAAAAAAATAATAGTATTTATAGTATAATTAATGATATTTATTACTTTAAGTTAGTAATTATAATAAAAATAATTTAATTTCTTCTATTATTTTTTGTGTTTTGATTATATGTTACTAATAGATAGAATGTATATAAAATATCTAATAGTTTATTTTTTTTAAATAGGGTTCGGGAATTATCCTGATCCCAAAAGGGACCAGGATATATTCGGAATAGGATAGGATGTGTCATATGTCCTATCCTAAGATAGAACTGAGATAGAGTTATCCCGGTCTCATTTTGTCTCTTGCTCACCTCTAAAATCGTCGTGACTCAAATTATAAAGAATGAGTAGTAAATTTGTTAAAATGATAAGGTTAAATAATTTTTTAATAAGTAAAAGATAACTGATAACAAAATATAAGGAAGTGAGGAATCCACGTTCCTGGGAACAGCAGAAAACAAGACTGGTACTCTGTCACTGTCTCTGCATCCTAATCAGAAAATTTTATCAATTCTTTTATACGTTACTACTATTACAGAAGCTGTTTAGTTTGACGATTTTATCGATTCTTCAATATAATTCCGAACATATTGTCCAAGGGGAATCAAAAGAAATGAGAGAATATTGTCGGCCTCAATCCGAAAATCCTAATTATTATTTTAATTTTTAAAAAATGTTTTGGTATGATTCAGTTGGATCTTAATTCTAGGAAAAGGTTTAATCATGGGCATCGTTAAAGGAATGTGGAATCTTTGTTTTATGCTATCCATGACCTGGTTATATTATCCTGCAGAACTCTGAGTTGGAATCTTATATATATTAGTATTTGAATTGAATTCAAGTACCATGATCATCTCTGTATAATTCCTCTATCCTATTTAATATTATTTATCAATGATTTTGTCGCAAATAGATAAATAAATGAGCCACTGAAATCCTGGTACTGGTGTGTGGAACCTTAAATTCATAAATCGTATAATTGATTGTTTGTTGTTTACATGAACTGCCATTTTCGTTGTTTTTTTCTTTTGAAAAACAGCGGTGGACTGCAGGAGTGGAGGGCGTCACAACCAGTAAATTACTAAATTTCCAGAAGACAGAGCATCAGGCAAGAGTCATTGGCTGTGTTTATTTAATTATAATATATGATGATTGCATCACTATTCTGAATCATCATTCTTTAATCTTCAATATTAATATATTAATTTAGTATAATATAAATTTTATACGAAGTTGTACTATTTATAAGTTACAGTATAGCTTTTTCCCCGAATCCAAATATTTTCTCACAATTAATAATTAAAAAATTAATTAGAGATTACTAAAATTATATTTAAAGAGTCTAGTAATTTATCAATTATGACAGGTTTTATTGATAACTCTTTTTTTTTTTTTAATTAAACGCAATCATTCAACTAATTGTCTCAGCCTTTCTTATTAGTTATTAGATTAGATGTAATTTTATTTAATTTTGTGTCTTTGTTTTTTCTTCACATATCTTCATGGATTTTAAATATTCTAAAAAATAGTTTCACCAAATAAAAAAATAGTTACAAAAATGCATTTAAGTGAAATTCCAGGATCTGAAAAAATAATTTAATTTTCCTCATAGACTTTTTTAATACACTAGATGTTATTATTATATATGTTTATTATGAATCATTAATTATCTTTGAAATATAAACCAAGTATTATTAATTTGACAGTAAAAAGCAGTATTTGATTAATTGTTATTTCCTCCATTTTTAATCATACGAACTTTTTGGTAACTTTGATCAGGTTGTTTCTACATGTAAGAACCTTTTTCTCAATTGTCTACCGCATTTATTATTTTTTTTAACAAAAAATGCTCATATTAAATACGCACAAATACATAAATTTAAAAACCTATTACCATAATAATATATTGAGGAAGCTTCTTATTATGTTCCTATACTCTTCAAATAAATTACATATGAACGATTAATTAGGTATATGTCTGGCTGACTACTACCACACCTTGAATTATTATTGTGTTTTAGTAATCCTAAAATTTATATTATTTATATCAAATATAGGAGGTAGTCCAGCTGGTTCATTTGGCAGTATTATAGAAAATGAAAAAAAAAAGTCATAATTGGGAATTCCTTAATTGAATATCACTGAGATGCTTCATATCTTGCGAGATCAAGTCGCTAATTAATTTCTTATTAGCCTTATTGATTTGTTTCCTTTGATTACAACTCATCCCTGACTAAGCTTAAACGCTTCGGCATTAAGCACCACTCATCATTAATAACCCTGCCCAGTATTTATTTAATTTTGTTCCAAAGACCAATTATTAAATCATCTAATTTTCTGACACGTGGAAGGTTATTATATTGCGGTTGCTTTTATGATGAGCTTGTGGCTATAAGAAGATCGAAGGAATGAAGATTAACGAATGTCTCCTCTGAAACAAGTCTCCTTCTTGCATATATAGTTTCAGATCAATGGACCCATCTGCAGCCACCACCTGGTTTTCTGATCTGGTATGCACCAGAAACTCAAACTCTTAAATGGTTTAATAAATATAATTAATTTCTTTTCTTAATTCAGTGATTATTTGTTTGTTAATTACCAGGAAATGGATGATTACGATTTGTTTCCGATGCAATGCCACCTGATGAACGGTATCGATGATGATCAGTTTATTTCACATGACATAGCCAGTGTTCTTCAGGGACAATCGTATTTGCAGCCATCTTTGTCTTCTGAGAGCTATTCTTCGTATAATCCATGCACTGCTGAAACTAGCCTTGATGGGGCTTCTTTGCAGTTCAAATCCACCATTTCTGAACCTTCATCATCTTCTTCTCCTCAATTCCTGTCTTTTGATAACTCTAATAATTTCACCTCTTCTTCCCCTACCAACTGCACCAACCTCTTTAACAGTTTTGACTCAGCAACGACCTTGAAGCCATCAAACAAGGATCATGTACAGTATTTCCCAGCTCAATCCCCTAATAATGGGTTTTCCCAAAATCACAACTTTGAACCCAAATCCACCCAAAGCATCATCAATAGGCCTATCCCTCACGTCCGTGATCACATCATGGCTGAGAGAAAACGAAGAGAAAAGCTCAGCCAGAGCTTCATTGCACTTTCAGCCCTCGTCCCTGGCCTCAAAAAGGTACTTCTCTATTCTATAGCTACTTAATTAATTTGGATTATGTGACAAATGTGACCTGAGGATCTTTTTAAAATATCTATATATAATATTAAATTATATAAGTTTATATTAGGTAAATTAGTTTGGAGAAAACTAATAAAAATGAGAGATAAAATGGACTGAAGTTTGACATTGAAGAACAAAATGCATATCCTAAATAATTCTTATATTAAGTAACAGATTCATCGCCCATACCTTTGGTTCTTTAAAAATGAAATATATGAGATAAATATTTCAGCATATATAGCAATTAATGTGAAAGAATGTGATAAAACAGATGGATAAGAATTCGGTGATCGGGGATGCTATCAAGTACGTGAAGGAGCTGAAGGAGAGACTGACATTGCTGGAAGAACAAAACAAGAAAAGAAGGGTTGAATCAGTGGTTAGAGTAAAGAAATCGAAACTGTACGAGGAAGATGATGATGAAGAAGAAGAAGGAGTTGCTCAAGTGGAAGCAAGAGCGTTGGAGAAGGACGTACTGATTCGGATCCACTGCCAGAAACACAAGGGACTTCTGGTGAAGATACTTGCAGAGATTCAGAATCTTCATCTTTTTGTTGTCAACAGCAGCGTCTTGCCATTCGGGGACTCCAATCTTGACGTCACCATTATTGCTCAGGTACATACAGAAACATCGATCCTCTCGTCTCGATCAAACAAATATTAACTAATGAACGAAGATGAAATTAACATGGTGGATCCATATTTTGCAGATGGCGGAAGATTGCAGCTTGACGATGAGTGATCTCGTAAAGAACATACGAATGGCTATTTTAAGTGTCTGTGACTGATACGTGAGTCGGATGGTGGAGGCAGATACGATTTGTGATCACGCACTGGCTCTTAGACAATAGCTTTGGAGGGAGGTGATTTTTAAAAAAGTAGAAATATTTTTCTTCTTCTTAAAAACTATGGTTTTCTACTCTAAATCAGGATTTTGAATCATAAAATACTTTTTTTTAAAAAAAAAAAAATAGTATTCGGTTATCCTACTTTTAAAACCATAGTTTGAATAAAAACTATAATTTTAAAAGTTACTCAGTCTTAAGCCTTTTATTATATACTTCAGGGATCTCAACCCAACTTATGAATATAGATAAATTTCTTGGTGAGGATGGGTAATGATGTCGTCTCCAAATCAAATCATATTGTGCTCTTCAAATGCACACACAGGATTTAAAAGATAAATTTACTTTGAGTACATATGAAGAGAACAAAAAAAGTTCATGAGGAACAAGTTGTGCAGTCAGGTGTACTTATAATTGATCTCAAATTAATTTGAATTTTGTTATTATTGTATTTTTCAATTTGAATAATCATTTTTTTATAAATTACTAGTTAGAAACTTCATGTAATAATCTGTATACTACTTCATGTAAAAGAAGCAGCAAAAATTTGTTTAAAAAGTAATAAATTTTAGACCATTGTGAGAAAAAATAACTCTGAAAGAGGAATTGATTTTGATATTCATCACCATAATAAGCACTATAATATTCGTCAACTCAATGCGATCTACATCGTCTAGATACAGTTTAAACTATTTAGATTTAAACTTTTTAATTAATATTTTTAAAACAAATAAAAATAAAAAACTTTCTTTTAATTAAGTTATAAATGCAAATTCAAGCTACAAACTCTCACTTATTAGCAAGCTTTGGTGTCATTATTATTAGGCAATATTTGGGGGCGGTGCGTGTCATTATCACGGGCTCTTTGACAATTTGACTGTGAGATGTCAGACCAAATTAAAATTAATATGACGGCAACGACTTTTATTAAAAACTTGCAATTTTGTGTTTGCACTGTTCATAATGTTTATTTATTTGCAATTTTCATTCCCCTTTCATAAACACGCGCACAAATGAATTAAAATATATCAAAAACAAAATATTGATTTGAATCTTGTGAACAGAAGAGCATGTTGTTGAGAAAGAGCTTTCTTTATTAACCAATTAGTCCGTTGATCTTAAGCAAGACTACACTCAACTCGATTACAAATAATTGGGATTAAATAGAACATAACTGCGTTTCAAAATCCCAAACCCTAAAAGAAAAATTAAATTTAAGTTCTAATCAAGTTCAGAAAAAATTATCATAGTAGTAATGTTTATAAGGTGGAATGGAGAGACTCATTAATATTCTTTGAGCTAAGAGGATATTTAAGCAATATAATTAAGCATGGTAGGTGGAAAAACTATGTTGGGAGAACTATATTATTGTTTAAACCCTAAATACTTAAATCTAAATTAGTAATCTCTCTGTCCTTAAAAGATCCAACTTTCTTATTCACATCTATAAAAAAAAACATCTTTAAGTTTTTTATGCCTAAATTTTTTTTGCTTCTTTTCAATTTTTGCCAAAATTAAATGTCATAATTTTCACAAATTTAAATGCCCTTAATTATTTTCAAGGTGGGTCACGAGTAGGGGTAGGCACGGGATGGGACAGGACAGGATTTGGACAATCCTGTCCCAGTTCCTTCTCGAGATAGGATACGGGTCGCATTTTGCGTCCTGTGTCCCGTCCCAAATATATCCTGGTCTCTTTCGGGACCAAGATGGGTTGGGAAGGGTTTGGGAATTCTCGAACCCTATTTAAAAAAATAAACTGCTAGATATTCTATGTACATCTCATCTATTAGTAACATTGAAACAACCTTAATCCGATGTCGCCTTGGGGTTACTTAAAAAATTTAAACTAAGGATTGCGTATAGCGCAACCTCGGGTTGTTCTCTTTCAGGAGTTAAAAATAAAATAAAATTTCTAAGTAACTAAATGCAATATAACATAATCTAGAAAATGAGATTTATTTTGATTGACTAATAACTAAATACAATAAATTTAAATAAAATATTTCTAGTATTTTTAGTTTAAAGAAAGGAATAATGAATGATAATAAATTAAAAGAAGAAATTCGAAGGTGATTAATAAAAGCAATCATCTAATTCAATAACATAAGCAATCATAATTTCAACAAATATAGGAGTTATAAACAATGAATTAAGAATTATAATTAAACTTTTATTCTAACAAGCGAGCCATCTCGAACTGTCACAAAATATTTTCTAAATTCTAATTTATTAACTACTACCAGAATAATAAATTATGACTAAAGATATTAAAAATTAATGTTTAATTATAACTCAATAATTCATAAAAATATAATTAAAGCCAACAAGAAACATAACGATATAATAATTCAAGCCACCTTGAAAAATCACAAAATATCCACAATAATCTCAATACAATATCTGACCCAGATCAAAGTAAATGAGATTTAAATTAATTAAAGATTAATATCAAATGTCAAGCAAAAATTTAGTCACAATAATCCTCAATAAATACAAATAAATCATTATAAATATTTCAAATAATTATAAAGTTAATCCTAAGACCTAGGAGTCATAATATAATTATTGGGTAGAGAATTAGAGTAACTTATACTCATTTTTGAGATTCTAAACTCATGCCTTTGTCATTAAATTAGTGAATTGGGACGCTTAACCACGCATAACACTCAACATTAGTGTCACTGCTTCTATTCCATTGCTGTTACTCATTCCTTTACGTTTATGCTATTTTTGTGGAACTATGGGTACGTGCGTGGAGATGTATGCCGTGGTATGTTGTTGTGTAAAGGTCTATAGCTGGAACAGATAGTGACGGCGTGGAAGGGTGCGTCGTTGCCTTGCTGCTATGCGTTGCTCGTCTGCTGTATCTCTGTCAGTGCCATCGCTGTGTTTCTGTGGAGGTCCATCGTCACTGGTTCCAAGTGGAGTGGTGGAATGACGGAATGAAAGTGAAGGACGTTGGAGGTGAGTGAAGTCGCTGAAGGGAATGGTGGATCGGCTGTACGTGGGATGAATGACGTCGACTCTGGTGTGCGTTGACAGCTGGAGGTGCTGTTGCAGTCTGGATGATGGAGGAGTTGGTGGTTGATGATGATGAAAGGCGTGAACAGAGATGGATGGGGGAGGAGTGAATGAATCATCAATGGCTTCTCTCTGCAGCGCACCTCTCTGCGTGCGTGATTGCATGCTTTTTAAAAGCTGAAGGTGGAAGAAAGCAAACATGGGTTAAATTGCGAGGTTTGACCTATGAGTCCTTATTTACAATTTGTGAATCTATAGTCCTTTGTTGTTTTTTATAAGTTCCGATTTCTCCTAAATTCCTGAATACAAAATTAAAATGATATAATACCTTTTCTTCTAAAAATAATTATTTGGGAGAAATAATAAAAATATGATAATTATGCAGTTGTTAAGCATTAATTCAATATAAGACATATTAATTCAATTATGCACAATTAATATAATTAATGACTAAAATATTGACAAAATCCACTAAAATGATATGACTAAATATATAAAAATATGGGTTTATCAAACATATAATCAAAATATAAAAAATAATAGAAGAAATTAAATTCTCTTTATTATGATTATCAACTTAAAACAATAAATACCATTAATTATATTACAAATACTATTATTTTTTTTAATTTTTTTAGTTCACCAACTGAAATTACTGCTTCATCGGTAAAGAAACAAATACATGTAAGAAAGCGAAAAATACAATCATCTAATAAATAATATGATATAACCAATACTATTTTTTATTTATATTTTTTGTAAAAAAAAAATAAAATAAAAATATTTTTTATTTTAAAAAAAATATTTGGGACAGGATGGGAATTCTGAGGCCATACTGAGACCCGTCTCGTCCTGACCCTTGCCCCCATCTCATCCCGACCCTTCACAAGACGGGACAGACCTATCCCAAATTATATAGGATCGAGTCAAGATAACCTAAAATGGAAAATTTTGAACATCTCTAGTCATGAGATTTTAATCATTTATTAGGGATATATGTGAAGACATTTTTTTCATAGAACTTTGCGAAAGGTCTTATAATTAGGGATACCAAACCTCTCAAAATTGGCCCTTATAATTAGGGATAGTTCACAGAGAGAGTAACATATATAGTCATAAGAAAAGAAGAAAAAATCTCACTAAAAATCAAATGTACAATTGACAATACTTGATATAATTAATAATTAACAATCCGTTTAGTGTAATAATAGATAGTTTTGATTTATTTAAGATGCAGTCGTACAGAACGAGCGGTTTCTGATCGTCATTTAGATTTATAAAAAGAAGGAAAATAAATTGAAAACCAAGATCATCGAGCATTTTCGTATCGTATTATAGTAATTCGAAAATCGGAATGAGTGCGAATGGGAAAAAAATACTATTCTGATGAATCCCGTGTAAGGCTCAACTGGAAAAGTCAACTACCGTATTTATTTTCCTGTTTCCTGATCTGCAATTCAACGCTGCTTGATAAGTGTAACATTTTCTGCCAACACATATATATTTATGTATAAACAAAAAATTATATATATGCAAATATATTGAATGTGTTTATCAAGATATATATATATATATATATATATATTTTGTTATGACTTTGAAAAGGCTTGGATAGAAAGGACAATTTAATATATATATATATATATATTCATTGCACAATCCTTCAGCATGGAGTCATTTGTTGAGTGGTCATCTGATGCGAGGTAGTTTTTAGTGACTGTTTTCGAGACTCGACGATTGCAATGGGGGAAGTTTTATTTTTTTTATGCATGAAATTATAAAAATACCCTTACCCCCTTTAACCTTTCAGACGACGTACCTTCACCCATTATTTTCTGATTTTTTTTGCGATAGCTAGGGGTAGACATGCGATAGAACCGGGAAACCCCATCCTAATATTATCCCATCCTGAATATATCCTGATCCCAAAATAGATTAGGGAATTTCTGAACCCAATTTTAAAAAAATAAAATATTAGATATTTTACGTATATCCTATATATTAGTAACATATAATTAAATATAAAAAATAATAGAAGAAATTAAATTCTCTTTATTATGATTAGCAACTTAAAACAATAAATACCATTAATTATACTATAAATACTATTATTTTTTTAATTTTTCACTTCACCGATTGAAGTTGCTGCTTCATCTGTAAAGAAATAAATACATATAAGAAAGAGAAAAATACAACCATATAATAAATAATATGATATAACCAATACTATTTTCTATTTTTATTTTTTATAAAACTTAAATAAAATAAAAATATTTTTTATTTTTTTAAAAAAATATTTGGGACGGGACATGAATCCTGAGGGTCAGGCCGAGACCCGTCCCTTCCTGACCCGACCATCTTCCTTGTCCCATCTCGACTCTTCACGAGATAGGACGGACCCATCCCGAATTGCTTGGGACTGGGTCGGGACAACCCAGAACAGGATAAAATGAGTACCCCTGGCGACAGCACAAGCAGGAAGAGTCAACGAGATCAGCGTCGATGTTTCACGCGTTAGGAAACTGTTACCATGTACCCAAACCTTACATCTACCAGTATCTATGCTGCATTGTGCCATCGCTGTCAGCCATTGCACTAATCTTATGTATATTAGGGGTGTGCATAGGAAGGGTTAGGCAGGATAATCCCCCTATCTGGTGCCCTGCCCAAAATATGTATGGGCTATATTTTGCAGCCCGATACCCAGCCCTACCCGGTAAAAATCCTAACAATTTTGGGCTGAGTATGGGCGGGTTGGGCATACCTAAGTCGTGATGTCATGTTCATATTGTGAAAAAAATCTATAATTATAAACTTCTAAAATAATATCATATTTATATGTCTTCAATAGTTAAATAATATCTATCCATTGCATATAAAAAATAAGCGTTGAAATCTAAATAGTTTGTAATTATAACTTTGTATCAATCTCTCTAATATTGATAAAGATAAAGCATCTAAAAAAATAAAATAAATAATTATAATTTGTAATAGAATCATATGATAATTAATAAAGTTAAAAAAAGAAGAAAAATTAATCTAGTTATAAATATTAAAAGATATAATTTACCTACTTTAACTACTTATATTTCTAAAATTACCTTATAGTAATCAGTAGCTATCATATTCTCCCTTCTAAGATAGAGAATAAATAAAAAAAATAAAGAAGGGGTGCTCATGGGTAGGGCAGGGCAAACCCTATGCCCAGTGCCCAACCTAAAAAATACATGGGCTATATTTTATAACCCGATGTCTAGCCTTATCTTATATTTATCGGGTTAGGTAGGATATTTTTTTCGCGGATACCGGCGCCGGCTTTGTGCACACCGCTAATGTATATCAGCTTTATTTCAGTCGGTAGCGAAGAAGAGAGGAGTGGGAAGAGGATCCGAGTGTAACCCATTTCAAATCCACCCTGCGTAGAGTTCCATCCCCTTCATTTGTCTAAGCCGCTGTCACCATGCTGGGTCAGTCGACTTCTCACCATTGTTCTCTGTCCTATTCTGTATCGGCGTCTCTGGGAGGAGGGCGAAGGTTGTGGAATTGGAAGCTCTCCTTCCTTCCTTCTCGGCCTAGCAACGATGTCCGGGTACTCTGCAGTGCACTCCCAAAATTCTTGCCGTCGTCGCGTGTGTTCTGTAGGCAGGTACTCTAGCAAGTCTTCAAATTCTCTATCTTCTTACTTCTGTTTACTGAGGGTCGGTGAGGGAAAGAGGGTGGAATTACTGTAATTGCAATTGATCTTAGAATGTTGAGTATGGGTGTGCAGCTGTATGTCCCTGTCTTTGAGAACTCATCTTTCCCCTGCTGTCGAGCCGTGTGGTGTAGAGGGATACAGACGGAATGGGGTTATGCTATGGAATTCCTGTGAGCTTGAAGCTGGGTAAGTGAGTGATTTGGTAACCCTGTTAAGCTGTACAATGGGAAGTAGGTGATTGAATTTGTTTGCTCTGTTTGCTGTCGATGGTTATAAACGATGCACATACTTGTGACTCTGTTTCTGTTGGGCTGTGCGCTGTGTATGTATGTATATATTGTCGCTGTGCTGTTAAGGGAGTTGTTGCAGGGAATGATTTTGAGTCAGTGGTGTCGAGTGTACATATATGTATATATTCATATATGCTATTGTTCTGGGTTGAATTGAACGGAGTACACCCACATATATGTATATCTAGGCATTGAGTGCGCTGTGAAGGTATATATATGTGTGTGTGGTAATGCTACCAAATGAATGAGGAAAACAGAAGCATGTTGTTGTGTGGATGCTGCTGCTGTCAGGTTTGCTGCTTTGGGTTGAGTGGGAATAGTGGATAGCTTGCTGTGTTGTTTTTTATTTCTCAATTTTTTTTTGAAAGTGACCCTAACAGTTTTGAATCAGAGTTAAGCATGAACAGAATGTATATATGTTTTAAATGAAAGACATAAGAAGTTACATATATATATATATATATGGGTTTGAACGAGGTAGTTGAGGATTGATGGAGTGTGTGTTTGATTAATACTATCAAGCTTTGATTTTGTCTGGAAACCGAGAGGTTTATGGCTGGAATATCATGTATTATAGATTAAGTAAGGCTATATGATATCTTAGATCATGAACAATTCATGCCAAAAGGTTTCTACATGAAATTTAGTAGCAATGGAATTGAAATATGGGGATTTGTATTTCTCGATGTTTCTATACAGCAACTTGTTAAGTATGAAGGAGTAGAGTTTTGGTGAATTTAATCCTTCCCATAAGTTTAGAAGACGTTTTTTTATATGGAATATTAGTCCTAGAATAATCTTGAAATCATTAGAATAAAAAATATAAAGTTGAGGTTCAAATGATAAGTAAAAGTGATAATGAAATTAGCAATTGATATGGGATGTCATGGTGATATTGTTGGAATTCATAAACAGATGATCTTGAGACTATAAGCTTAAATTAGCATAGTTATATATTGATGCTTATTGATATATGCTCAAAGTTATCTGTGTATATTAATACTTATTGATGCTATGTTGGCGATTAAATTTTATCTTGACAAGGAGAAAGGGGAAAGGAAGAGGAAAATTTCTGAAGTTTAAAGATTGAATTTGTTACCTATGAGTGATAAGTTCTATTATCATTTAAAATGTCACAATACTA
This sequence comes from Leucaena leucocephala, assembly GCA_037074615.1. Classification (NCBI taxonomy): domain Eukaryota; kingdom Viridiplantae; phylum Streptophyta; class Magnoliopsida; order Fabales; family Fabaceae; genus Leucaena; species Leucaena leucocephala. The sequence continues at coordinate 2,033,644 of CM073567.1, read as the reverse complement.
TTTGCAGAAAATGGGGATTTAAGTTCGAGTTTGTTTTTAAAGTATTATAAATTGGGTATGGTGACACGATTTTGGATTGTTAATAATACAATTTAATTTTAATGTGTTATTTTTGTTATATTAGGAAATTGTGAAGCGAAATTTTTTTTAGAGTTGTTTGGCAAGAGTAAGTGAGGGAAATATTTCAGATGAGTAAATAATGTTCCCTTAAAATAGTATTTTAATAACTTGTTATTTTATTTAAAATGTTGAATTTTAAGTATGATTTATGAAAAACAAATTTTACGAATTTATAGATTAAATTATTAGAAATGATTTTCTTTTAATTGATTTATAAAAGGATTATTATTATGCATAAAAATAGATGAAGAAGTTTTAGAAAAAGAATTTGCAAAGGTTATATTGTATTGATTTTATTCATGAAATATTCCTATGTGAATTTCATATAAGAAGTTTTAGAAAAAGAATTTGCAAATGTTATATTGTATTGATATTATTCATAAAATATTCCTATGTGAATTTCATATATTTCCATAAGTATTTTGACATTCAATTTTAAATGTTCATGCTGGAGTTTTAAAATTCAACGTATTCTTACTTATGTTTATTGCATTAGAAACTGTGGAAACCATTACATGTGAAATAGAACCCACACATGTTGAAAACGTTTTAGAAATGACGGAATACAGAAAGCTAGTTGTTAACAGCAGTACTGTTAGTCCTTGGTGCACTTTGATTACCTGAGCTCGATGGATATCTGTGAGTTTTGTACTCACGACAGTTATTCGTGGGATTTATTCTTACGACAGTTATTCATAGGTCTCGTACCTGTGCATATATTCGTGACTTCGAGCAGCGTCAAATTTGTTATTTATCCTCGTGGACTGTGTATCCACGCCTATTTCGTAATCTCATCCTACGCATGATTATTTACTCTCATAGACTGTGTATCTATGTCTATTTGGGTGGCTCGAAATTGATTAGTTATCCTTGTAGACTGTGTGTTCATGCATGTTTACATTATGTTAAAGTCTTATAGAAAAATGATAGTTTTAAAAATATTATTTTTAAACGATTGATTTGAAATAGTTATTTTAAATTATTTTATTGGAATAAGAATGTTTACATAAATGTTTGCATCAAGTTAAGAAATATTATGAAATATATTTTAAACATGTTGAAACTGTTTAATTCCGCATTTTTAAATAATATTTTTGGGACGTTATTCACGAGTAAATATTTGGCTTCAGATAGTGTAGTTAACCATAATCCTCTCACTAAGCAGTAAAGAGTCTCGTTGGAGATACGAAGCATTGTTTTTGAACAAGACTGTTTTTGATGTAATTATCATTATCAAGTATTGTGTTATTTTTGAAAAAAGGCAAATGTTCCACATAGTTCTTATAAAATATTCTGGTTATTTTGAAAAAGTATTATAAAAATTTTGAACGTTTACAGTTTGTTGAAGGATCATCAGTAGATTAGTTATACAACGATAATGCTGCCGAGATTCTTAATTTGCTTTTGATTATGAAATATAAATTATTATGATTTTTGTTTCAAACTTTTTATTCAAGTTTTTAGTTTTAGAGAATATAAAATTATTCATATTCTGTATTAGTTATGGTTCAAATTTTGAGACATGCCATATATATATATATTCATACACGCATGGATTACTTAATTTAAATTGTTCACTGTTACGTATGTGAGTTCAACAGATCAATTATTTTAATATCACTTCAATTCGTCAAAATACACACAAGAAACGCGCAAGACAAACCAACGTCCATTTAATTTATGGAGTAATTGAACGCAACGTGTAAGGATCAAGTTTAAGCACGTCAAACAATACTATATATGACTGAAATTGAATGGATTCACTAAAAATTTTAATGTTTCTGAAATCCTTAAGCTTAGTGGATTAATGAAGTATACTGAAGTCCTCTCCTTTTGGTATGTATATGAAAATGATTAAACGTTTAGGTGTTTATGATCTGAAATTATGCGAAGAATATTTGTATAGAATTGATTTCTCCTCTAATCTAAAAGTAATAATCAAACTACTGAGATTAATATAATAAGTTTACATCGTCTAAGGATTTAAATTAATTAGTCAAAATGTCAATTTACATGCATATATTGTTGAATTTTGTGAATTAGTTAGTCAAAATGTCAATTTGCATGCATTTATGATCATAATGTTTATTTATTTGCAATTTCCATTCCCTTTGCATAAACACGCTCACAAATGATTTAAAATATATAAAAAAACAAAATATTGATTTGAATATTGTGAACAGAAGAGTGTGTTGTTGAGAAAGAGCTTTCTTTATTAAACAATTAGTCCGTTGATCTTAAGCAAGCCTACACTCAACTCGATTACAAATAATTGGGATTAAATAGAGCATAATGGCATTTCAAAATCCCAAACCCTAAAAGAACAATTAAATGTAAGTTCTAATCAAGTTTACTCATAAAGATTTAGTTTAATTTATCCACCAAATGTAATAATTTTTAATGTTTATAAGGTGGAATGGAAGAGACTCATTAATATTCTTTGAGCTAAGAGGATATTTAAGCAATATAATTAAGCATGGTAGGTGGAAAAACTATGTTGGGAGAACTATATTATTGTTTAACCCTAAATACTTAAATCTAAATTAGTAATCTCCCCGTCCTTAAAAGATCCAACTTTCTTATTCACATCTATAAAAAAACATGTTAAGTTTTTTTATGCCTAAAATATTTTTGCTTCTTTTCAATTTTTGCCAAAATTAAACGTCATAATTTTCACAAATTTAAATGCCCTTGATGATTTTCAAGGTGGGTCATGAGATTTTAATCATTTATTAGGGACCCATGTGAAGACATTTTTTTTTCATAGAACTTTGCGAAAGGTCTTATAATTAGGGATGCCAAACCTCTCAAAATTGGCCCTTATAATTAGGGATAGTTCACAAAGAGAGTATCCTATATAGTCATAAATAAAGAAGAAAAATATCACTAAAAATAAAATGTACAATTGACAATACTTTATATAATTAATAATTAACAATCCGTTTAGTGTAATAATAGATAGTTTTGGTATATTTAAGATGCCGTCGTACAGAACAATCAGTTTCTGATCGTCATTTAGATTTAAAAAAAGAAGGAAAATAAATTGAAAACCACGATCATCGAGCATTTTCGTATCGTATTATAGTAATTCGAAAATCGGAATGAATGCGAATGGGAAAAAAAATTCTATTCTGGTGAATCCCGTGTAAGGCTCAACTGGAAAAGTCAACTACCGTATTTATTTTCCTGTTTCCTGATCTGCAATTCATGGCTGCTTGATAAGTGTAACATTTTCATTTGTACATTATCACATACGATTATAATACTTTAGGGTTCTTATACATGTATTTGTATATATATTCATCATAAGTCCAGAAAGTAAATAAAAATTATATGTACATATTGTTGTAGTGTTCTGGTGATGCCAACACATATATTTATGTTAAACAAAAAATTATATATATATATATATATAAATTGATCGTACATATATAGTGGAGAGGTTGAAATTTTATATTGAAAAGCATCTCATAACCAGCTATTTACTTTTAAGTAAAGGCTTATCAGTAAAGTGAGCGGACTAGTTACTGTTACCTAAAGTATATATCCCTGATCATATAAAAAAATTATATATATGTAAATATATTGCATGTGTTTTCCAAGATATATATATATGTATATATATATTCATACATGCATGGATTACTTAATTTAAATTGTTCACTGTTACGTATGTGAGTTCAACAGATCAATTATTTTAATATCACTTCAATTCGTCAAAATACACACAAAAGAAACGCGCAAGACGAACCAACGTCCATTTAATTTATGGAGTAATTGAACGCAACGTGTAAGGATCAAGTTTAAGCACGTCAAACAATACTATACATGACTGAAATTGAATGGATTCAAAGAAACACGCGACAGTGCATATATATAAAAACTATAGAGAGTTTAATGTTTCTGAAATCCTTAAGCTTCGTGGATTAATGAAGTATACTGAAGTCCTCTCCTTTTGGTATGTATATGAAAATGATTAAACGTTTAGGTGTTTATGATCTGGAATTCATACCATTCCGTGACTCTGATTCTTGAATTGTTGAAACAGATATATATTACGAACGAAAATGGAATCGATGGAGGAATCATGGGAAAGCTTGTTCCAGGATTTGGTAATTCATCGATCATACCATGATTTTATGTCCTTAATTAACACATGTTCACATAATTAATCTGATGAGTTTCTGAATTATTCGTTCTTGAATTACTTGACAGGAAATAGCTGGTGATTTCAGTTTTGCTTTTGGTGAGGCTCATGAATTAGGCAGGGAATCACATGAGAACTTAGAAAGTTGTTGGAATAACACTGAAAATGGCATCATCACGAGCAATCCTTCGACTTCATCAAAATATGTCAACAGCCAACATCTCACGTTTTCCCATGATTCTGTCTTGATGCTACATGACAAGGCTTATTATTCTGATGATCCTTCAAATGGGTACTTGCAGAGTCAAACAAATAGTATTACAGAAAGAGACAAACCAGAGGGTAGAAATTCTCGAGTACAAGATCACTTACTTGCCGAGAGAACAAGGAGAGGAAAGATCTCCCAGCACTTCATTTCCCTTTCTGCCCTAATTCCTGGCCTCAAAAGGGTTAGTTCATGTTCATCATCATGTAACTGATCTTTAATCTGTTTATAATTAATCACTCAGATCGGTTGTGTTTTTTCTTTCAGGCGGACAAGGCGTCTGTGCTTGAGGGAGCTATAAAGCACGTGAAGCAGCTTCAAGAACAAGTGAAAACCCTGGAAGAAGAACATACCAATAAGAAGAGGAAGACTGGAGAATCTGTGGTGAAGACAATCAAAGAGATTGAAAAACTCCACTTGTCTGTGGTAAATAGCAGTGTGATGCCTTTTGGAAGATCCATTCTCGACATCACCATCATCGCTGAGGTATTACGTTTTGTCATTAATGCATAATTTAGTTGTTAATTTATGATTAATGTGACTCATCAGAATGGAAAAGATATACGTCACTTGTTGCATTATTGGAGAATAAGAACCTAATTAATCTGATTTCGTATTTAATTATGTATAATTATATATCGCAGATGGAGGATGAGTTCAACTTGAGCGAGACCGAGCTCTCTAGAAATCTTAGGGTTTCACTGTTACAATCAATATAATGTAACTTTACGTGCTGTTGACAGTGCAATTAATGGTACTGGCTACTGGCTAGTTTGGATTTGTAATTGACATTGGAAAAATATAGGGATTTGATTTGATAATAATGGCTTTTGCCTAACAAACTTTTAAAGGATTTACTGATAACTATAAATCAGCAATTCATGTTACTTTCCAATAATTTCCATCGTATGATTCACAAGTTATTTGGGTTTTGAGTTTCATGAGCTTCGTTCAAGTTTGTCGTCAAATTTTGAATTGCTTCGTTTAAAGAGAAAATTATGCGAAGAATATTTGTATATATCTGATTTCTCCTCAAATCTAAAGGTAAGAATTAAACTACTGAGATTAATATAATAAGTTTACATCGTCTAAGGATTTAAATTAATTAGTCAAAATGTCAATTTGCATGCATATATTGTATGCTGGGGCAAGAAAATTTGATGAAAATTTGATATAAAGAGGCTTAAAAGAGAAAAAGAAAAAGAAAAGAAAAGTATGGCAAATAAATTAATACTCACAGTTTTTAATATAAGAGTCAGTTAAAATCATTATACTATTAGATTATATATTAATTTATAATATAAATAAATTAGTTTAAAAAATTAATAAATATTATATAAAAAATATATTAAAATCTTATATTTAGAATTAAATTCAACCTTCTAATTAAAGAACAAGATTGGAGGTAGTATTTCATATGTCACAGATAAAATTAATATATCTATATGCAGTATAATTTTTTTTCTACTTCTTGATGGTGAAAAAAGAAACCAGCCTTAAAAGTGTAATATCCTAATTGTCAAAGGTATATTGCTCACTGGTCTCATTTATTTGATTTATCGAAAATCGATTTAGTAATAATTCTTCAAATTATATTTGCTTATAAAGTATAGTTTATTATCATATTATTTGTCATAGGAGTATTTACAGAGTACATAGATTTACTATATTAATGTTAATATATCAATTTGTTTGATGTGTTTCAACTTGATATTAAATATTCAATCAGACCTGTCAATAATGTTCATTCTGGATTAGCTGCATCTACATCAATCTTTTTGTCCATATTTACATTCTACGCAAAAAATACCAAACAAACTCAAAATTAATAAGTCAAAATTAAATCAAGTTGCCACATCTATAATTTTAAAAATCTAATAAAATTTCTTTATTGATACAAATGTTCTTATTAAATACATAATTATTTAATACCTTTTTCCCATTAAATTAACTTAAATTCCATGGTTATGTTCTCTCACCCTAGTTTTTTAAGAGTAAAATGTAACGAATTAAACTATAGCTAGCGTGAGGATCTTGTTACCACAGCTGTAATTAGTTAATTTGTTACATTTTAATCTTGTTAACAAATTAAGCAAAAAAACTTATATTTATTAATTATAACCTTACCTAGTATACAATTATATGGCTGTTCTTTGAAAATTTTGAAGTTACAACTAGGATGAGTATATTAATTGTGATTTTATTAAAATATTTATAATCAAACGAATTAATAAGGAGTTAGCTCATAACTCATAAGATTATAAGTTGATATCTCACTGCCAATTATGTGAGAGCTTTAGTGCTAAGCGATCTGTAAACATTCCTATAAGTGTGTTTAGAATATGGGGGTATATCATAATCCTAGTGAGATCTGGATTTAACTTACCTAAATTTTTGTATGAATAAAAAAGGTTCTAATTAGTTATTAAGTTTCCATAGAAATTATGAAATGGTATCTTTGAGGTCGTGAGTAAAACATGAAAGATATATTAAGAGACAAATTCATGTTAAATATTATGTTGACTAGCACTGTATTCTTTTTAAGGTATGAGAGAGTTCTTGTCTAGTTGTCTGTGATTATCTGTATAACAACCTGCATTGGCACATTTCGCTATGTTCGAATGCATTAGAAAAATCTCTTTACTGTTAAATCACACTGAAGAGTCAATTAAATTACAAATATAATTAGTGAAGACCGTAGACCGCAAAACACCCTTTAGGATTTAATATTTTGGTTATGCCATTGATCGTGCAGGAAACTTGAATTCCCAAGTCAAATTAAAGTTGGTATGATCTGTCAAACATCTATATATATATATATATATATATATAGTACCCTTTTCATCTCAAATAATATATATATATATATATATATATTTGTGTGTTACACAGAGTGAGCTGTTGATCAGTTGGTCACACGTAGCTTCTTTTATGTAACACAGGATACATATGCTCAATGAAATTTTACATAAATCACATTATGTACTAGCATACTTATGAATAATTAATACACCTTTTAATAGATTTTATATATATTAGTTATGTCTTGTGTATATATGTACATATATACACCATACTTCGGTTGTAATTGTCTGAAAAATTGAAAAGGATAGAACATACACAAAGCTTTGGCTGTAGATTTTGCATTTTTAAAATACAGTCTGCATTAAATAGAAATAAAATTGAAAAGTTATTAAATCTTAATATATAATTAATAAGGTTTAATTTTTTTTTATTCTCATAAAATATATTATAAATAATTTATAAATAAGACTAGAGAAATAAAATGATGAGGAGCTGGAGGAGATTATATATCATGTGGATCTTACCTTAATGTCCTTAATTTATCACGTGACGGATGACCATATTTCAAGGAGAGAGATTAAATAAATAATGAAGCAGCACAGCTCAACCCTTCCTATGAATTAGGACTAATATAATTAAACGTTGTGTCCAATAAAGCTTTAATTTAATGAGCACAGACGCGCTTTTGACTGCCACCAAATTCTAATTAATAGTACTCTATTTATTTGTAATTATTAATTAACAAATGCTCGCAATATTAATTGTATTAATATTAATATATATAATTGAAGTTTGGTGAAATCAATGTTGTCAAGTTCTTCGTTGTAAGAATATCACAATTAGTCTTTTGTGATATATAAAAGAATGATTCTGGTATGTTCTGCGCACACTGGACTCAAATTAATTAAACAAGAGAATGCGTGAAAAGATTTAGCACTTCTTATGCTTGAAATTACCATAATTTTAATTTAATTACTTGGCTATGATTAATATATATATATATATATATATATATATATCATAACGATTTCATCATCTCAATTACTTATTAATCGTGCTAGGTTCTATATAAAAAGAGATAAATCTGGGGTTTGACATAGTTAATTAGATCCTCACCAAGAGGGAGGTTAATATTAGGTATTCACCTCAAAGGATTTCCTAAAATTTTTTGGAGTTTTTGTATTGATTTACTATTTGATTTGTTGATTACTGAAAATATTAAGTAGTTAACAATTAAGATGTGATTCAACGTGTCATTGTGCTTGTGGTTCACTAGTTCTTCTCGTGCATTTTTTCTTTTGTTTTTTCTTTCTGTAAATTTCCCTTAATCGTAGAATAATGGTTGTAGTTATTGTTGTTTTTTATTAAGTATGAAGAATATTTGTTACTGAATAAAATTTTCATTTTATTTTACGAATTTTTGGACATGTGAGTAGATGGGAAAAGAGGAACAAGAAACCTTAGCCGAATTAGTTTAAGATTACTTTATCATTCCACTTAAAGGTTAAATGAGATATAATACATTTTTTATTATTTTTGTAAAAAAAGTAAATCGATATGTACTCTTCTGATATTTAATATAAAACTTAATTAATTTTTTATAAGATTAATAAAATTAAATAAATCAATTAATTATTACTAAATCTAATTCCATAAAATGAATTTATATAATATACTATTTAATTCACCCAAATTAGTTAATTAAATATTATATTAACTATAATTAACTAATTTATTTATTTGTTTTGTTACCCATCCAATTCACCAGAGTTTTGCTCTGACTACATCTGGATCTGACCTGCGTCACGTACCTGGCCATGGTAGGTGAGTCTCCTAATGGGAATTTTCTGTATACGCCAAGGCTCGAACTCGATATTTCGTTTAAGCGATATTGAACTGCTTATCACTCGAACTAATTTTTATTAATATTTATTTAATTTTTTTAATCTATCTAAAATAATGAAATGAGAAGTAGTAATATGTTTTTATTTTTTGTAGAAAACAAAAACTAAGTTCACTGATAATGTGAGTGATTCAGGCCCAATGTTGCCTGACCTCGTAGAGGATGTTCGGTTTGTTGGATAGGGATGTTCGGTTTGTTAGAAAACAAAAATTTATCAAAAAAAAACACAAAAAAAGAAAAACTAGGTTCACTGATAATGTGCGGGATTCAGGCCCAGTGTTGCCTGACCTCGTAGAGGATGTTGGGTTTGTTGGATAGGGATATTAGTTTTGAATCTATGCGAATATTGGCCCACTAATCTATGTCTTCCAAATTCTACAATTATACATCCTCATCCCACCCACCGTCGATAGATTAAACTAATAAAAATGTGAGACATACGATTATTTGAAATGTGTTTGATTCTTAAAGTGTCATTTTATTGTAATTTCAATCGCGACGTTTGGGTACTTAGATTTACGCCTAAGGATAATAGACAGCTCGCCCTGCTCGATATTGGTATCATCTAGGAGAAAGAGAGACTTCATCTTGCCCTTAGATCATGGGTGAACTCTAACCTCTTTCTAAAAAATTTTATACTAAAAAAAATCCCATCCCTTGGATCCATTAATTATATATATTAAAGCCCGCATCCAAAAGGATGAACGTATTATTCAATATTAATAAATAAGTTATCGTAGTCAAATAATAATAAATAAACCATCAGTAACATAAAAATGTAGTACATAAATAACTTTAAACTATTAAAATTTGATTTGAATAGTTTACAATAAAATAGAAAATTACTTTATAAAATGTTTTAATAATATTCTCCTATTATAAACTATTTAATTTTAATTTATTTATATTTTTTATGTAAAATTATAATAATAGTTTATAAAATATTAAATCTAAAACCTTAAGATTTTAATCTAATGATATGATGAAAGGGAAAGGGAAAAGACAGGAAAAGCCACAAAGGAAGGGAAGGGAAAAGGAGACGCCAGACCTGATTTCAACGGCCAATCATCAATAGAACAAAGTCTATGAAAATTGCTATTACAACCTAAACAACAAACTGCATTTAAGATTATTTAATTAGGATTCACTACTTGAATCTACAACACCTCTATGGTTTAAACAAGATTATCAAGAAGATGATCCATTAGGGTAAGACAATTAATCCGATTCTAAACGTATGAAGAATAAATTAAACGCACGTGACAGAGAAAAACACTTAGATTTAACTGACATAACATGACAGATACTAAAACCTGGCACTATGCATAACTGAGTTAAAAATTGAAGAAGCTAAAGAAAGAACAGACATTTGAAAGGAGTAGCGGCAGTGCAAATGAGCATGTATTGAACTTTGAATTAGGGAGGGTTGGATAAATTAAATTAAATTAAAACTAAAAATGTGTAGAACGCGTTAACAACCTTCCTGGAAGTCACTGGTATTCACATCTATCGCTTTCTACTGATCTGTGTGTATGATCCATGCATGGGTGGCTTAGGTCAGAGTTTCTTAATGATCGTTTTTACTAATCCTAATGATTGAGTGAATTAAATTTCCTATTTATATATATATATATATATATATATATATAAATGAATTAAGAATAGGTAAAAGGGGTGTGTCAAATCACAGACTTTTTGACAAAGGGAGTTTCACTGCCCGATATCCGCCGCATCCATCATTACTCTTGCTACGAGTTTTTTTGGGGATATTAAAAACACATTATTATTAATTATCTAAAAATTTTATTAATAACTAAAAAAATTAATAATGACAAATTATAAAATAAAAATTAATAAATTTATGATATTTAAATTTTTTTAATAATTATAAGCTTATCATTTAATATTTTATAGTAATTTCTTCAATTTTATATAACATTTCAGATTCATCTTTTAATTTTATAAAAACATATTTTCAGTTGTCTAACCCTAACCTGACACGTTATTCTCAAATAATATATCTTTTTGCACCAATTATTATTATTCTTAAAAATTAAGCTTAATATATGAAAATTTAAAATTTCAATGTTTCCATTTTTTACATGAAACTTATAAAGGTTAGAAGATTATAAAGACATTTTATAATGCTAACCTGACACGTTATTCTCAAATAATATATCTTTTTGCACCAATTATTATTATTCTTAAAAATTAAGCTTAATATATGAAAATTTAAAATTTCAATGTTTCCATTTTTTACATGAAACTTATAAAGGTTAGAAGATTATAAAGACATTTTATAAAATTAAAAAACATCAAAATAAAGCCCTATATAAAATTAGAAGATCAAAAGCATAATTTTTTATTAGAGAAAAATTAGGTGATTTGGGTCATGGGGAATTACCAAAGTCAAGGTATGACTCGTGATTCAAAAATGGCCCATATAATAAGTTTTTCATATTGATAATGAGATTTAAACTCTCATTTACATTTTTAGCAACATAAATCCCCATTTTTTCAATGGCCCTAGGTCTCCCACCATAACAGTTTCTAGGCACATATATACCCATTTTGAAATGACACATGAACACCATATATAGGTGTAGCTTGCATTTTGAAATTCTGAGTTCAGTTGTGGCACCGTTCTCCTTCACCACAATCAGTCAGCTCCAAAACCCTCTCGAGCGTCTGGGAGACGATAACATGTCACGGTCATTAACATTTTCTGTATGATATCATTATTTTCTTTTTTCAAATTAGGCTCGCGTTGCGTTGAGTGGGGGTAGGTATATATGAGATATATAGAGTAATGAATGCATGTCATGTTGCTGACGTGGAGCTTCTGAGAAAGGACTCATTTGAAGGAATGAAAAAAGGGAGAATGACATCTGAGTCCCATGGAAGGCATAAAATGTCAAAAAAGTCCCAGGAAATGGTATAATTCATGTGAAGTCCCATGGGACCTCATATGAATTTTTTCCAATTATGAAAAGACAAAATTATCCTCAAGACTGAAATTTTTCCTTTCCTTTCTCTTTTTCGTAATTCCATTTCATTAGCATCAGGAGTCTCTCTCTCTCTTCCTGTCTCTTGCTGCCCTTTCTCTCAGCGTTTCTTGCGTTTGCGCTCGCCCAATTTCTGAAGATTTTCACCACTTGGTCCGTGCTTATGCCTCTTTTGAAGGATCATCATAGAATATGACAGTTTTAAGTCTATAGGTCTGTATTCGAATAATAATGCTGCTGTGGTTTTGCTTTTCCCGCAATGGTAGAGAGAAATATGGTTTTGCCAGCTCCTGAGGGGCCCATGACAGTTGAAACTCATCCGGGACTGATTTTTCCTGACATGCATCTCAGCACATGTTTGTTTTTCCCTTTCAGAGTGAGAGTTAGATCTTTGAAAGCTACCTCAATAGGAGGTCTTTTCCTGATGTCATCTCCAGAAGCCATTGAAATCATGCTTGAGAAAATCAAGTTCTTGTTTGCATCTTGCATTGCTTTCTCCTTCTCAATCTGACCATAAGCATACTTGAAAATTTGGCTCTTAGTAGCTGCCTGCTTTTTATTATGTTTATTTCCAATATTCAAATGAAACCCTTGATGGCTATTTGGATCATCCTCAATGGAATTCATCATTTGTGTGAGTTTGCCAGGTTCCTTCTTTGCTTTTGAATCTTCATTTACAGAATCCAGAGGAAATGATGGCACTGTAGCGTCACTTGTATTAGTTTTGGTGCCAAAGTTCTTGAGCCCAATTGGCTGTGTAGACTTTCTGCGACAAAAGGTGCGCGAGAATGACTGTTGCAATCCCGCTGCACCCTTAGCCACATCTTTTGCTGATTTCCACCGTTCACAAGCTTGTGCAATTTCTCTCACATGCTTGGCTGCATCTTCCCTTTTTTTAGCTTGCCTTCTTTCTCGGGTAGAGAGAACTTGATCAGAATAGTTATAAATGATGAGCAGTGCAGCAGTCAATACAGCCTACAAGAAAGATCAATAAGTACTCACAAGAAATCGATGCTTAGCCACTATGAAAAAGTATTGATATGCAAAAGAAAAGAAGATGAATTTTGGGGTATTTTTGTGCTGAATTCATGCTGTCTTTCTTTATTTCAATTGCAGTATAGAATACTATAGTTGGCCAGAAAATTGAATAAGAAGGTATTATATTTCATGTCAGGTTTAACAAATGCATCAAACTCAATAATATATTGGGGAATATTAACAACTGAACCAACAATAAATGATAACCACGTGGTGAAAGAATAACAACTACACCACTTATAATAACAACCCCAGTACCTGCAACTAACAATCCCATCACCTACACTAAGAACCCCATCAGCTACAACTAACAACTCCATCAGTTGTACTTACAACCCCAGCACCTGCAATAACAACCTCAGCACCTAAAATAACAACCACAGCACCTGCAACTAATAACCCCATCACCTGCACTAAGAACCCCATCAGGTACAACTAACAACTCCATCAGCTGCACTTACAACCCCAGCACCTGCAATAACAACCCCAGCACCTAAAATAACTCTGAACCTTTTGAACCTTTTCATTAAAAAAAACTACTTAGTATGAGCCAATAGAAGCAATAGCTCTGATTGAGTTTTGTTTTTACAGGTGAGTCTATACCAATATGACTGTTCCTCAGTCCCTATGAGCTGACATCAACTCATCGCAACATTAATAACAAATTTAGTGTGAAGTACTTCTTAAATCTGGTGTTGGTTGATGAAGAGGGCAGGAGATACTTTAAGCAGCAGGAAATTGCTGATTTTTTGCAGGCAAATTCATATGAGAAGTTATTATGAGTGGTTGAGTTGTCATTATGTTACGCGATAGTTGTTAATATGAGTGGGTGGGTTGTTAATAATTTGTATCTGGTGTAGATTGTCATCACTGAAAAATAACTTACCAATGACATTAAAAATAACAACTCTAGCACTTAAAAATAACAACTCTATATTGAAGAAATAACAACTCCACCAGTAGAAAATAATAACCCTATAGTGAAGGCATAACAACCACCTGTTAGCTGCAGGTGCTGGGGTTGTTATTTCAGGCGTTGGAGTTGTTATTTCAGGTGCTGGGGTTGTTAGTACAACTGATAGGGTTGTTAATGTAGGGGCTGGGGTTGTTAGTAAAGTTGATGGTGTTGTTAGTTGAGTTGATGGGCTTCTTAGTGTAGGTGATGGGGTTATTAGTTGCAGGTGATTGGGTTGTTATTTTATGTGCTGGGGTTGTTATTGCAGGTGCTGGGGTTATAAGTGCAGCTGATGGAGTTGTTAGTTGTACCTGATGGGGTTCTTAGTGCAGGTGATGGGGTTATTAGTTGCAGGTGCTGTGGTTGTTATTTTAGGTGCTGAGGTTGTTATTGCAGGTGCTGGGGTTGTAAGTACAACTGATGGAGTTGTTAGTTGTAGCTGATGGGGTTCTTAGTGCAGGTGATGGGATTGTTAGTTGCAGGTACTGGGGTTGTTATTATAAGTGGTGTAGTTGTTATTCTTTCACCACGTGGTTATCATTTCTTGTTGGTTTAGTTGTTAATATTCCCCAATATATTATTGAGTTTGATGCATTTGTTAAACCTGACATGAAATATAATACCTTCTTATTCAACATGACATCATTCTTTCCGCAACAACTTAAAAACTTGACATTTCTTCAAAAGTGTTCAATTACATATATTATTTGTAAATTTCACAGTTCAAAATGCTTGAGCCATCATCTTTGAATAACAATTCAATAATTAAGATTCTTTATCATTATAAAATGATTAGATCCTTTCCACATAATCACATATTCAAATTATACATCACGAATCTAGAAATATGCTTCCATAAGCAAGCCCAAAAAATAATTGATTTTTCATCATCAGGAATCAACTGCTTTACATTCACAGCTTGTATATCTTGCCCACATTCTGAGGCATGGTCTACCAATGAATTTTGAGCCACCAATTCCATAATTTTTGGGATGAGCTTCTTCATATTCACCATATCAACCTCATAAGGGTTACAACCATCAACACGTGCAATCAAGAAAGGTTGAACCATTAAGAAAACAACTTCTAAGTTATTTTGAAGCCAAGCTAATGAAAACAGTAAATAATACTCATACAAATAAAGAATATCAACAGTTTTCTCCAGAAGAATATAAGCGTCAACTTTATCACTATTCTTATGAGATTGATCTCCTGGAACACAACCACATGCTATATCATATCCTATATTCATTAATCCTTGATGGCAAAGTGAGAGTAAAATCTGCAGGAAAAGAGGAAAAGTAAGATTTTTCTCCAGAAGAATATAGTTTATAGTGACCAAAGGGTTTAGTCCAGATTATGGCGAATTACATACCATTCTTAGTAAATAGAATGGAGCCAATGAAAACCTCTATTCAAACAGAGCAGGCCCAACAGAATTTTTGCCTCAGATTTTCAAGAGATTAATCATATTGCGCGATGTTTTTGTCAGAATTTGCAGACTTATTCTCCAGGGAGGGACCTCATATTGCATTTTTTACCAAAGTGAGACCGTAGATATGGAAGAAGCTGCTTCCATTCTCTACCCGTCTGACTATTAGCACCTGCACCGAAGTCCCAGTATCAAAAAATTCAAATCTAACAGCCGCCATCAAGTTCATATATCATTATGGTGTATGTGTACTCCTTTGAACTCACAAAAACAACTGCTGGATCAGCTAAAAGCTTTGGATTTACTAATTCATTCTGATGCCAGCTATTCCCTTCCTTTTCTTCTTTGTTCCAATATCCAACAATTGCTCTAGTGAAAAGAGGTTCAGAATAAAATGCTATAAGTAAGCCACAAATGCCACAATACTCACTAGACCAAAAGAAGATAAAAACTAATCAGTAATCCATCTCCAAGTACATTAAGATAAAGAAAATGATGAAGACGCTACTTTTAGTCATTGTTCCATGCCCATCTTTTCTTGATAAAATAAGACTACAATAAATGACAGAGTATACAGAAATTAAGGATAAGGCATGCCCTTATAACAAGACAAAGAACCTAATGTATAATTGACGAATAAAAAGCATAAAACACCAACTCACAAAATGTCCGTAAACCTTTGCATATATGATAAAGACAACTATCTAAAAATATCTATATCATGTCGTGCGGACCCATGATGGAATTCTAGTGCCCATTGATTAGATGAATCATGTGAGAATAGAACCAAGCACAAAATATATAGGCAGCATAAATGCATAAGTGTAAACAAGTCAGCTTGTTAAGATTGATTCTTTGAGCAGTTTCATATTAAAAAGTGTGGATATTTAATTGAAGAAAAAATTGTAAGTTCTAATGTGATGATCCTAACTAGAGTAAGTTTGATTCAAACCCAACAAAATGGTAATCTATATAATTTCAGCTTGGGCTCGTGGGAAGGTGGGAAAACTATTGATAAACAAAAATTCCACAAACAAGCACACAAATAACAGGCTTGATTCGGTTAACAGCGAGATGGGGGGAATCAAAATTACCAGAATATTCGGCACCAGAGCCACCAACTGAAGGAGCTGAAGAAGCGGAAGCAACAAAGGTAGACATACGAGTAGGATACTCTGCATCGTCCAAACCAACTTTGAGAGGAGAATGAACCAGACATGAGGGAAACTTGCACAAATATTTACAGCAGAAACATGATCACCTCCGAGCAAAAAGAAAGCAATAGCCAGTTGCAGCTGATGCTTCCCCAATAAGACCTAAGCATTTTTTAAAGCAGCTGAGAGGGGATTACGAAACAGAGAAAGGAAAGGAAAAATTTCAGTCTTGAGGATAATTTTGTCTTTTCATAATTGGAAAAAATTCATATGAGGTCCCATGGGACTTCACATGAATTATACCATTTCCTGGGACTTTTTTGACATTTTATGCCTTCCATGGGACTCAGATGTCATTCTCCCATGAAAAAATGCAATAAAATTTGAACCCACTATTTGACCAAACATCCTCACATAATTACTCCTTCAAACGTGTGTTGTTGAGGTCCATGCCTCGTACGAAGCGTGTGCGACCTCTTTTATATCCCCCTCTCACCATTTCCTTCTTTCATCTCATCATCTTCTTCTCCTTCCACTGCGATCAGATCACTTCTCAGAACCAGATTATGGAAATTGCCTCCGCCATGTACTCCACCAACGAATTGAATTATCAGGGCATGGAGGATTCTACATTGTTTGAGCAGCTCCCCATTGATTATTTCGATGGCCTTGATTTCCAATCCTTGGTCTCCGACAATTATTCCTGTTATGAGCGTCCCAATAACTCCAAGAGAAAACTGAATCCTCATTCTATTATTTCCCCACAGGCACCAACACTCAAGACCAATAACAGTGCTTCTGCTTCCAATTCTTTATCCACCCTCATTTCTTTTGACAACTCCAATATGAAGCTCGAAACCCTGAATAATGACAACGTTTTCAATTTTGCGTCTTTAAGCTCTCATCAAGGTGCATACTATGAAGACATCAATTTCGTACAACAAGCTCAGAAACTGACCAACGTGACCAGAAATCCACTCCAAGCTCAAGATCACGTCCTGTCCGAAAGACGACGAAGGGAAAAGCTCAACCAGAAGTTCATCGCTCTCTCCTCCATCATTCCTGGCCTCAAGAAGGTATTTTTCACTAATTATTATTTTTTAATTAACCATATACGAGGCACAACTATAATATAATATGACAGACATTTTAATTTAATTATTTTTTATTTGGCTGCAGATGGACAAGGCGTCAGTGTTGGGAGATGCTATAGAGTACGTAAAACAGCTGAAGGAACGCCAAAGGATTCTTGAAGAACAAGTGGCCATGAGAACAAAGGAATCTGCAGTCCTAACAAGAAGATCCATTCTCTCTGCCGACGATGATAACTCGCTGCCCAGGGATGAAATTTCCGACCAGCCTCTTGCAGAAATCGAAGCCAGAGTTTTGGGTAAAGATGTTCTAATCAGAATCCAATGCGAGAAACACAAGGAGTGTGATGCTAAAATTCTGAGAGAATTAAAAAACCTTGGTCTCACTGTTCAAAGCA
This sequence comes from Leucaena leucocephala, assembly GCA_037074615.1. Taxonomy (NCBI): domain Eukaryota; kingdom Viridiplantae; phylum Streptophyta; class Magnoliopsida; order Fabales; family Fabaceae; genus Leucaena; species Leucaena leucocephala. The sequence continues at coordinate 2,015,331 of CM073567.1, read as the reverse complement.
GTAGCATCTTGCAATTTGGCGAAACCACCCTATGTATAACTATCATAGCTCAGGTAAATTAAATATACTACTTATTAAGTTAATTAAGTTACCTTTTAATCAACGACGCATTGAATTTCCTTCAATTAAGTCCAGTAATTAATGTCAATTTTGCATGGTTTTAAAATTAGCTGATGGGCAAGGAGCACAGTATGACAGCGAAGGATTTCGTGGCAAGGCTGAGGAAGGCATTGACATTATTGGATCGTGCATAGCTTGCCAATTACGCTAGGAGTAACAGTAGATTAATCATTCGAATCTGCAGCTGTTACTGTAATTAGTAGAGAGGGCTTTGAGAGGCTTTGACTTATCAATCTTTCTGTCCCTCTTTCCCGTTGTGAAAAGCAGAAATTTGAGGTTCTTGTTTGGTACACAGTCCATTTCTAGTTTGCATATTTTTCCTTCTATACTTTTGTTTTTTTGGGTTTTCACTTTTGTGGGCCTGCTCTTGATGTCGCATATCTTCCATATCGTTAGCAATAATTGAAAATGGTACATTCTTGGATAGTATATTCATTTATTAGTTTAATATTATACAATAAATAATTTAATTATAATAGATATGATATGATCACTACTAAAAAAATATTTATTAGGGTACTATTTGACGATGATTAGAAGTAAAAATGCCATAAACAAAAGGGATTGTATATTTCTAAATAAATCCGCATTTTAAAAAAATTTTACAGTAATTTTTCATACAACTACAGTTAAAAGTGACACAGAGAACTTATAACAATATTTTTTAAAACAACCGCCATTATAAGTAGGGCTGGTCATGTTGGTCTCGTCCCGGGTGACCCGACCCGGTCCCGAAGATTTCAGGACGGATCTGTCCCGTCCCAAAATGGACCGGTACGGGTCCCCTTCGGGACGGGACAATATTAAGATCGGGACGGGACAGTTCTCGGCACGACCCTCGGGTCGTCCCTTCCCGTCCCAACTTTTTTTTTCTTTTTTAAATTATACTTAATGAAGAGTAAATTTCCTTTTTTGTTTTCTTTTGTAAATCATATAAGGGAGTAATAGTAATATTTGGAGGAAGTTGTTATAATTTTTTATATAGAATAATTTATAAAATAATATTTTTATATTCTTTTTTTTAAAAAAAAATGGTTCGGGAATTCCTGAACCCGTCTCGGTCCCGAAGGGGACCGGGACATATTCGGGACGGGACGAGACACGGGACAAAAAATGTGTCCCGTGTCCTGTATCGGGACGGGACACGGGACGGGATTGTCTCAGTCCCGTCCCGATCCGTGAACACCCCTAATTATAAGTCCTTCCTGCATCACCCTATCTACAGAAAGAAAGTGTACGTCTCTTACCTCTTCAATTTCTAATATCTCTAGCCATCATCAGGGAAGGCTAACAGATAACTCTTACAAATTGTCTTTTTCTCAATCTTAAGTACCCTTCCATTGGACTTTTTGTTCCACTTCCTTTTCATCAATCTATTTCCTAGCTCTTGTATCGTCTTTATCTTACTATCTTTTTAGCTTTTTTAAAATAACATCCTCTACATGTTTTTCTTCTTCCTGTTCAGAGAAAAAATCGCATGATGATTTTGAGGATAAGCATCCTTTCCCAGACCCTGATACCTACTTGACTATTTCCATACCTCCTCAAACGTCTGGGAGAATTGATAAACAGAATGGATATGTTTGAAAACTAGATTGAATAGCTTCCCTGCAAGTAGAGAACCTGCATGAAAGCTTCAATCGTCTCCATTCTGATATCCTCTGCTAATGTAATCATCGGCACTTCGATCACCTTTCCGATGACTCCAAAAACTCATACAACTCTGCTTTATCATCTGATTGAAAGGCTTCCTCCATATCTTTTTTTATTACTTTTTGACATTGGATGGGATAGGATTTCTGTAAAATGTAGAGAATGTTTTGTTACAATATTTTGTAAGGAATAGTCAAAATAGAATATTTTCTAAAGTCATTTATTATTATTTTGATTAATTGTACCGATTTATCTTAAGAATAAACCTATTATTATATTGTACCGAGTTTGATATTAGTCTAAATTTTGGTATAGTTGAAAATGATACCATCTAGGTTGCTCAAAACTCAACAAATTAATATATCAATTTTACCTTGTTTAATTAGTTGTTCATCAATGATTACCTTAAAGAAAATTGAAAGTGCACATATTTTAACAAAAAATATTAATCAAGAAGTATAATCTATCCAATAAATTAGTAAATACCGTTGTCATACTGGTTTACTGTCTAATTTATTATATTCAAGATAATATATATGTTATCTTCAAATATATTGTATAGGATCAAAGCTTTTTGCAGCAGTTTTTATTAAAAACCACCATTACATATACTTGTAATGGCGATTGTAAATAAAAACCTCCATAAAAAGTCTTGACATCTATTACGGTAAATTTCAGACATGTCGTACTTTTTACGATGATTTTATTAACAATCGCCATTATAAGTATCTATAATTGCATTTTTTTTTATCAAAATTGACGTAAAAAGCCATGAAAATTACTAAACCTAATCCACGGTGAGCTTCAGATTTACATGTCGCACTGTGGGTATGTAGGCAAGTGATTCATTAAAGTGGGTTATGGAGTTTTGGGTATTTTGTTGCTAAAAAACCGAATGAGTTTTGTTCATATATATGTTTGTATATGTTATGAACGCTGGGGCACTTTGTTGCTAAAAAACTGAATGAATTGTTGTCTTTAGGATAGTTTGACAGTACGATGAGCTCAAGTTAAAATGCTAGTTTGATAGTTACTTCATCAATATAATAAAGATGAATATATGTTTGTGTATGTTATTGGGCCATTGAGGTTTAAAAAGTAGAGTATATTGTGATATTTTGAGATTCTTAATTTTGAAAAAATGACTCAATGAAGTTACGATTTAGGATATTAGTTCACTGCTTTGGTTTGTTAGTTGTATCATGTTCTTAATTTTATTTATTATTTTTTAATAGATCATGTACAGTTCAAGTTCAATAGGTTTAGGTCTGGGTTCTGGTTAATCTAGGAAGAAAAGAGGAAGAGGCCTAACTGTTATGACTCTGAAAATTTCGCATATATTGTATTCCGTTAGTAAAGAATATATATATTAATTACAGAAAATTTTAGTGAGGAGGCAGTAGCTGAGTGGTTTAAGGCGCGAGTTGTGACTGTGGTGAGCCATATTCAATTCCCAGAAGCTGCAGGAAGGGAAATCTTTTAACTTTTTAGGTACGTGAAAAGACCAAAATACCCCCTCCCCCTTCTTAACTCTGCAGATGACGTACTTATAGCCATTTTCTTCTCTGAATCTCTTCAGCGACGCAGGCAGGAAGGGGAGCGGCACAGGATATGTCACGCCACTAGTGCCGTGTGCTCAGGCGATTGCTTCTGCCAGTGTTTGTACTATCTTGTTCCATCACCACTAACTCTCTGTTATTATATCTTCTCAGCATTGGCTTCAGATGGTAGGGAGGGAGAGTAAGAACAGAGAGATTGTGCTGAGGGTCCCGTGTCTGTGAGGTGCCACTGGTAGTCGACCCTGCTCCTTGTATTTGAGTTGTAGTCGTCGTCGTGTTATGGGTCATCGCTGTCAAGTGTGCTCTGACACTGTAGTCAACCCATTTGTTTTGTCTTTCTTTTTTCCCATCACTGTTATTGTGGAAGGAGTTACAGTGGTAAATTTCTGTCGTCGTGTCCCCTCTACAGTCACCATGGAAAGCCCAGATTTTTGAAACTCTTTTAGGTGCCATTGTTGGGCATCGTGAATTGGATGATTGGTATGTTTCCTCAATGCCCCTGCTCTGTTTCCTGTGGCTGTGTTGGTTCAGGGGTGCGGGGAAATTTTGTGCTGGGAAAGGTGTGTGTATATGAGTATCGTGTAGGATTGCTCTATTTTGGGATGAAAAGCCGATAAATAGGCTGAGACAGGGGCTGTGCTATCGCCATTAAAATTGAAGCTTTGTGTGTGTATCTGTTTGCTATCATTGTATGCTTACTGGTGTCGCTGTGATGTTGTTGGATTATTGTTAGTTAAGGGATGCTGAGGGTATGTATAATTTTGTCAATGGAGTTTCTGTGTTGCTGTTAGGTTATGTCTGATCGAGTTACAGAAATTTTATGAATGGGTCAAAGTATGAGTGTTTGAATTTGAGTGGAGCTATGAAATTCTGGGAAAATTATTTAGGTAGTATTGTCAAATAGTAATGAATATGCATGTGTGTGCTGTGATAATTGGTTGGCAGTTCTGGCGTTCGGGTTAAGGGAGATTGGTATTTATATGTATATACTGGGTATGCATGCAGTGTGAAGGTATATATATATCTCTGTGTGTGTGTGTGTGTGGTTATGCTGCCAAATGGAAAAGGAGACAAAAGCATGCCATAGTGGGTTGTGTTGGATTAATGGAAAGAGTATATTGATATAGCTTACTGTGTGGAGTGTTATATATATATGATATGCTCAGAGTATTTGGCTGCTATTTTGGAAGCTAGATGAGATATATATATATATATATGAAATACTGATAGGGATACATGTGTGTATATATATATATAGCCACTGCCTTGAGAATTAAAGTATGTGGATGTGCTGTTGACTGGTGCATTGAAGCATGAACTTTTGAAACTGAAAGGAATATGTGAGGGGCTTGCTGTGTGGTGTTTTTAAGTGTTGAATAATTATATTAAAGAAAATGAGTTGGGATGTTTTAAACTATGATTTTAAAAGCTTGTGTGGAAATTAGTATCTCTGGATTATTTTGTATAAGGCATTTATTTTCTTTTAAACTTGGGTAATGATCACTAGCTGGGATGGTTGGAAGCCTGTCAAGTATGGTTGTATGTAGATTGGATTGAAACAATGTCAGTTGGTTGATGGATTAAGAGTTGATGTATTGAGTCTTTGTGAATGATTGAAAGCATGGAATGAAATGGAATGTTAGGTTAAAGATGCTTTATTTCTGTTGGAACTTTAGTTAGAATGTTAATATATATTGTTTCAGGATACTAGGGAATTTAGGAGTGAAAATAATCGAAAGGGATTTGCTGAAATGGGTAAAAGTTTTGAAGCATTCCAGGTGAGTGAATAACGTTCCCTAAAATTTATATTTTCAAATGCATTGTCATTTCAAATGATGAATTTCAAATATGGATTTTGAAAAGCAAATTTTATAAAAGTATAGTTTAAATCGTTAGAAATGTTTTCTTTCGATTGGTTTATAAAGGAATTATGATTATGTATGAAAATGGATGAATAAGCTTTTTGAAAAAAGTTTGGCAAAAGTTACATTGAACTGATGTTATTCATAAAATATATTTTTATGCGAATTTTATATGATTTTACAGTAACTTGATTTTTAATGTGCATGCTGGGGTTTTTGAAATTTAGAGTGATTTTTACCAACGGTTATAGCATTGAAACGGTTGAGATTCTTATATGTGAAATAAACCCCATGCATGATGGAAATGTTTTAGAAAGGATAGAACACAGAACGCTGGTTGCTAACAGCAGTATTGTTAGCCCTTGGTGCACCTTGGTTACCCGAGCTCGACGGATATACGTGGGTCTCGTACTCGCAACGGATATACGTGGGTCTCATACTCACGATAGATATACGTGGGTCTTGTACTCGCGATGGATTGTGGCCTCGAGCCACCAGATTATTACTTGGGTCTTGTACTCGCAACGGCTAGTGCCCTCAAACCGTTAGATTGATTTTTTACCCTCGTGGACTGTGTGTCCATGTCTGTTTTTGTTCTGTTGAAATTCTATGAAAAAGATTATGATTTCGAAAGGATTTGTTTTACAACGATTGATTTGGAATTGTTATTTCAGACTGATTTAAAATTGTTATTTCATATTGTTGTAAAAATATTTACGGAAAGATTTGCATCAAATTGAGAAATATTATGAAATACATTATCAGCATGATTATGCATTATTGATTTTCGTATTCTTAAATCATGTGTTTTTGGGATGTTATTCACGAGTAGATTTTTGGCCTCAAATAGTGCATGTGGCCCTAATCCTCCCACTGAGCAGTGAAAAGCCTCGTTGTCGATCCGAAGCGTCATTTTTGACAAAACTACTTTTAATGTAATTATCATTTATAAAGTGCTTGTATTATTTTGAAAAGAAGGTAAATGCTCCACATACTCTTTAGAAAATATTTTATTTAAGGCGTTAGGCTTTTAGAATGTGAAATTATTCATATTCTGTGCCGGTTACAGTCTAAATTCGGGACGTGACACTAACACTATGAAATGAGTCTCTAGGACAAATGAGGAGTCAAATCCTACGATGTTGTCGGTTGAGTTTGATGTTGACATGAAGGCAACTGGTCAAAATAGGCTAGCGTTAAACAGCTATGTCAACCACATAGTATGTGCTAAGATTAGTATTGCATACCCCAACTGGAAGTCGATCTACTAGAAAGACAATGTGTGGTGTTTTTAGGATATGAATTGTCCGATGATCATTGCTTTGGCTTATGCCTCATATATATACATAGTTCTTGGTAATCAAATAAGATACACCAAGATAAAATCAAATCTCTAATAACTATACCTAAATCAAATCTGATATACTAACAATAATATCCTAATGTTAATGATATAATAACAATAATATCCTAATATTAATGATTTAGATATTAGGATATTCCCACACTCCCCCTCAAGTTGGATCATAGATATTGACCATGTCCAACTTGCCTAGAAGCCGTTCAAATATTTCTTCTGGTAGTCCCTTGGTGAGAATATCTGCAGTTTGTAGCCTTGTAGGTATGTAGGTGAGGCACATAATCCCATCATCTACTTTCTCACGAATGAAGTGTCTTTCAATTTCCACATGTTTAGTTCTGCTATGCTGGATATGGTTCGAGGCCATATTTATAGCAGCCTTGTTGTCACAAAATAACTTTAATGGAACATCTATCTTCAAATGAGCCTCTTTTGCAACTCTTGCTAACCATAGACCCTCCATGATTCCTTAAACAAGAGCTCGTAATTCTGATTCTGCACTACTTTTAGCCACTACTTTCTGTTTCTGACTCTGTCAAGTGACAAGATTTCCCCATATAAAAGTGCAATAGCCAGATGTTGATCGACTGTCTTCTTATGATCCTGCCCAATCAGCATCGGTGTAAATTTCTACCGATCTATTTGTGCTCTTTCTAAAGAATAGCCCACGGCCAGGAGTACCTTTTAAGTATTACAGTATCTTGTAAGCCGAGTCCATATGTTTCTTCCGTGGATCATGCATATGTTGACTGGCAACACTCACTGCAAAGGCGATATCAGGACGTGTGTATGAGAGATAAATGAGTTTCCCAACTAACCTTTGATATCTTCCTTTGTCTGTTTTCATTTCATCCCTTTCTCGTTTCTTCTGCTTGTTCTCATCTCTGTCAGTTTCCACCACAGTTTGCTTTTTCTTTTGTTTCACTGTGTTGATAAGGACTTTACTAGGTTTACACCCAAGCATTCATGTTTCCTTGAGTAGATCAAGGATATACTTTCTCTGAGAAACATAAATACCACCCTTAGATCTTGCCACTTCCATACCGAGAAAGTATTTCAACTTACCAAGGTCTTTGACCTCAAATTCATGATTCAGGGCTACCTTGATTCTATCAATCTCCTTAGTATCATTTCCTGTGACAATAATATCATCCACATAGACAATGATAATAGTGATGAGGTTATTACGACGGGATACAAACATCGTGTGATCAGATAAACTTTGCTGATAACCTTCAACCTTGAGAACACTAGAAAATCTGTCAAACCAGGCACGTGGTGATTGTTTCAGCCCATAGATGGATTTTCTCAGCCTACACACCTGGTTTTGTCTTCCTGCTTCAAAATCTGGTGGGAGTATCATGTACACTTCTTCTTTTAAATCTCTATTGAGGAAGACATTCTTAATATCAAGTTGTTCTAGGGGCCAATCTAAATTTGCTGCTACTGAGAAGAGAACCCGTATGGTATTGAGTTTCGCAACAGGTGCAAAGGTTTCGTTGTAGTCAATACCATGCATTTGCGTAAACCCCCGAGCAACTAGTCTAGCCTTCAACTTGTTTAATGTACTATCAGCATTGTATTTGGGAGTGAACACCCACTTGCAACTTACGGGTTTTATTCCTGAAGGCATCTGCACTATCTCCCAAGTCCCATTTTTCTCTAAGGCTTGCATTTCTTCTATCACTGCCTGTTTCCACTCTGGGATAGCCAAGGCCTCATGTACATTGTTAGGAATCTTGATGCTGTCAAGGTTAGTTATAAAAGTATAGTAACTTGGAGTAAGAGCAGCATAAGAAATAAACTTTTCGATAGGATGCTTCGTACATGTCCATGGTAGTTTTCTCAATGCAATAGGAAGCTCCAGGTTAGCCTCACCATGTTCAAGATCTACCAACGGTTTAGGAACTAGTTCTACCTTAGAGATATGATGGTCGTGGCCTCTATGATGTCAGCGTGAGTACATTTTCCCCCATCTTTATTGTTCAGATCCTTTTGGAGGCTGTAAAGGTCCATGTGGTGTGAGGAAAATAGGTACAATGGGTTCCATAGGTTGAGATTCATTCCAACTCTCCCCCGGAATTGAAGACTTGGGATAATATGACTGGTGCTCAACAAAGGTGACATCACGGGTAACAAACAGGTGTTTGGACACAGGATCAAAATATTTATAACCTTTTTGGGAGGAGGAGTAGCCCAAGAAGACACATTTAGTGGCACGGGGATGGAACTTTGAGGGAGGATGATGAATATGAATAAGAACAGTGCATCCAAAGACATGTAGCGGAAGAGAAGACTGTAAGTGAGAGACATCATGAGTTTTTTTGTAATTCTGCAATGGGAGAGGTGAAGGAAAGAATACGACTAGGAAGACGATTAATGAGCTGAATAGCGATCTGGATGGCATCCCCCCAATAAAACAAAGGAACATGACACTAAAATAAGAGAGCCCTAGCAACCTCAAGAATATGTTTATTTTTTTGTTCTGCAACCCCATTTTGCTGAGGACTATAGGGACAACTGCTGTGATGAACAATTCCTTTAGCAGACAGGAAAGTGTGAAGGGAGTTATTAAAGTATTCAATGCCATTATCAGTGTAAAGGACTTTGACAGAGGTATGGAATTGGTTTTGGACAAAACCATATAATTCGATGAAGACATTAGGGACCTCAGATTTATCTTTTAGGAGATAGACCCAACATATGCGAGTATGATTATCAATAAACGTGACAAAATATTTTGTCCGAGTGCGATTAGGAATCTTTGAGGGACCCCATACATCACTATGAATAATGGAGAAAGGGGAAGACGGTTTATATGGAATAGGAGGAAAGGAAACGCGGTGATGTTTAGCGAAAGCACAAGTATCGCAAACAAAAGAACTTTTATTGATATATAACTGGGGAAACAACTTTTGTAAATAAGAAACACTAGGATGACCTAGTCGTCTATGCCATAAAAGAAAAAACTCCTCATCGGTGATCTTGGACCATAATGCACTCACGGTAGATGTGTCAAGACAGTAAAGACCATCATACTCCTTAGCAGAACCAATCATCTTCCCTGATGTGAGATCATAAAAATCACAATGATTATAATAAAAGTGAGCTGAGCAGTTTGCTTGTTTCGTCAATTTGCTAATAGAAAGCAAGTTACAAGCTAAATGAGGAACATGAAGTATTGATTCAAGATGCAAAGAATCTGAGATAGTTACATAACCGATGCCTGCTATGGGTGAAGGAGTGCCTGTAGCCGTAGTGATTTTCTTATTCCCTGCTAAGGGATGGTAAGTGACAAACATCTTTTCATTTGATGTCATGTGATCAAAGGCCCCTGTATCCATAATCCACTATGATGGAGGAAGAGAGGTATGTAAAGCAATGGGGATTATACCTTTATGAGCCATGGATGCAGATCCGTGAGGATGTTCAGCTTGAAGGCTTCTAAACATACGTACAATCTGATTTAGTTGCTCTTGACTGAAGGATGTGGATGGCTCAACTGGTCAGACATGGCAGAATCTCACTCGGCACTGTAGTACTCGGCACTGTAGCACTCGCACTGTAGCAATATTGTTAACACAAGACGCTGAACTGAAAGAAAGCGATAAACACGATGCCTGCTGGGAGCACGATTAGAGACCCGTAACAATCCAAAACAGAGCGGTAGTGGAGGGCGGAGAATCACGATGCCGCTGGGAGGGGATCACGATGAAGCCGCTGGGAGGGATCACGATACCGCTGTGCTGACAGGAATTGATCACGACGCCGTAGGAACTGAAGATGGAAGGGGATCACGACACAGCTGGGAGGGGTCACGGCGCCACTGGTCGTCGCTGATCTCCGTTGGACTGGGCTGCTCCTGTCTGTGCTAGCTGTATTGGAGACACTGGACTTGCACAGTGTTTGCTGGACAGAACGCGATGTTGTTGCTCACAGAGGCAACTCATTCGCAGGACAGTAGCACAGAGGAGGTTTGTCGGACTCCGAGCTCTGATACCATGTGGTGTTTTTAGGATATGAATTATTCGATGATCATTGCTTTGGCTTATGCCTCATATATATACACAGTTCTTGGGAATCAAATGAGATACACCAAGATAAAATCAAATCTCTAATAACTATACATAAATCAAATCTGATATACTAACAATAATATCCTAATGTTATATCTACTAACAATAATATCTCTAACAATAATATCCTAATGTTAATGATATAATAACAATAATATCTCTAACAATAATATCCTAATATTAATGATTTAGATATTAGGATATTCCCACACAATGATATGATTTGAAAGTAGTATATTTCTACTTCTATATTCCATTTATTTACTTTAGTTATTTATGATTTTTGTCTCTTATTGCAATTTCATCTTATATATTTTTTGTACTTTATACAGTAAAATTTCAACATCCTAGAGAAACTATTGGGATCCTTGACCACCTAAGTCGAGTGAGAGGGGTCCCCAAAGAAGTCATGCTTCGAGATGAGTTGCAAAATGTTTGACATGAACTTAAAGCAGAGCATCAAGCGGAGTTAGAAAATATATGCTCTAAGGTGGATGCTAGAGTCTAAGAGCTTATAAATGCCAAGCTCCAACAAGCCATGATGATGGGCTTCCCTACACCCGGCTAAAGTTCAAAGGTAAATACATATTCGTTTGCTTCTTTTCAAATGACGTTTAACATATATTTTGTTTTGACTAATTTTGTTTTCATTTTCAGAGTTCTCCTACGGTGACTAGTGGGAAGGGCAGTGTCAATAAGAAGTTTATCTCATAACCATTTGGTCTTGACCTACCCCTGAGCATACTGAGGATGATGGAGAAAAATGTGATCTCTCTACATTAAGACAGACTAAGGGGAAAAGTTTGTCTTACTTTCAACTGTCGTTATATGATTTTTTTTTAGTAGTAAATCTTCCCAAAACACTCATGTATAACATTAAATTATATATAATTTTATATGTTAAATAAATATAAAATAGATTAAGGTTTTATATTTAAAACTAAACATACTCTCTACCTAACCCCTATATTGTGTGTGTGTGTGTGTATGAATGTGACACTTTGTCTTCAATCCAACCAGTGTGGGGAATTGGATGGTGACCTTAATTTTGGAGGTATATCATAAATAATTTTGGAATTCTGAAACTTCACCTGATTTTTATAAAATTAAATTACGAGTAACTCATGATCCATCTTTCCAGAACTGCAAATAAACAAATTTGATAAATACAAATCTGTATGCACTCATGCGTAAATTTATCAGCGTCCTTGGTAAACAATTAATCTGAGGAAATAATTTAATGAGAAATTTACCCACCTGCGGTTAAATGTTCGTTTATGACCCTATCAACGATCTTTCAATCCAATTTCAGGTCATTCCCACTATATGGTCTCTCACATTTCGTTCTCCGTAATGTCAACCCATTATCTTGGAGAACTCTGATTAAGACCCTTTGACTCTACCGTTCCATATATAATGGTCGGTGTTACGTTATTTCGTGGTTTATTTATACATAATAATTAATTAATACGTTGACGTATTTGCGTGGTTGGTACGATCATCCTTTTACTCTTGTTTTCCCACTACTTTTAATGTCAGAGAGCTGCACGCCAAGTTTGAAGATGTGTGTGCTTGTGTGTATCATCATCATCATCACTTTGTGTGTGCCAAACGTACGTACCACGAAACCCAGTTTTTAAATCTTCATCTATATGTATTCCATTCAAGTTTGGTATCAATGTTTTTGCTTTCTTCCACTTTCTCGGCCAATTGCTTTCTTTCTTTTTTAAGGATAGCAACATTTAACTGCCCTCTTACCTCGTACTTTCTCCAGTTTTTTTATTCTAAAAATTGCATGTACTTTCTTACAATCCTTAGTTTTCTTTTTGTTTTTGTTTTTGTTTAAATAGTCATTTGGGATCCTACTAATAATTCGATTTTTGTGGCTATCGCAATTCTTTTATATAACTATCTGTTAACATTATTAACTCAAATTTAAAGTATGATTGGGTCTACCTGTGGCCAATGTGATGTGACTCAGACATTCTAGAAAAACAATGATATTTTTCCCCATAAATTGAGAAGTTCATTATTATTTTTACTAATCGGGTATTCAATTGTATTGAAGTCATTATAATTTTTTTTTAAATCAAAGACATTAATAGAATTAAAGTCTTTTAACATGTTAGAGTCGTCTTCTACTGCCTTTTTCAACAGATCTGAACGGTCCGGATTTTTCAATTTAGATAAACAACAACACATAAGTGCTTGTTGATTATTCCAGTAGTGCATAGAAAATAGATCTTTCTTCTTGAACGCCCATTTGATGAGTAGCAACAGATGACATTATGGAAATTTCTACGTGAGTACACATTGGTCAAATGTTGGTAGGTATTCATTTTTAATGAAAGTTGTGATGGATGTTGTGGACCTTGATGTTGATTTTCGTCAACAAATTGATGCATGATGATCGTTATTCAACACGACAACATGGAAGGAAATTAGCAGCCGTATCTTTGATGTATATATAGGGTGAGTATGAAATGAAGAACAAGAAGCAAAAGCGAGTGCATGCAATAGTCAATAAGCTTGACTTACACCATATATTGCCTTTATACTTACGTCTTAACTAGTAACGTGAGGGTGTATGTGTGGAATACACACACACACACAAAACCGACCAACTTTCTAGAATGTTGTCATTTGATTTTTCAAAGGTATCAGTGAATTCATACATCAGTAGTAATTGAATGTACTTGTCCCCAACAATTTAGGGGCAGCCAAAACCACTCTATCTCAAGAGATTTTTGTGGCTCACACCTTCAGAATGATGAGCTTCTCTTCAAAACCAAACATATTAAAGTACATTATACTCCTCTGCTCTATTTTGTAAAGCTCATTAATCTATAAATGTTTGATAGATTACTGTAAAAATTTTCTGAATTATTAATTATTGCTTATTTTACTCGAAATGCCCTCAAAGTATATTAATTTTTTGACTTTCAATGAATAATAAGGGTAATTTTTTTTTTAAAAAAAAGATCAAATTGAAGATATTTTTAATGAGGTTAATCAACTTTAACTAAATTTCTCATGTGAGGTGGTTAAGTGAACCCTTGTAAAAACAAAAAAAAAACAAGAAGAATAGAGTACGGAATAAAAAACAAATCAAAAGTGCCTTTTTTTATTTTCCTTTTTGGTTTGGTTGACTTGAAAAGTGCGTTCGGTTGAAGTCACGCATTTGGAGTTGTCCTTCTTCCTTTAGACAGTTTTTTTTTTGTACAAAATGTTTTAGAAAAAGATTGAGTTCACTTACTATTTAAGGGTAAAGTAAAATCTCCCTTTCTCCTAGACAATATCAATATCGGACAGAGTGAACCGTTTATTACACTTAGGTGTAAACCTAGACACCCAGGAGTTAGGATGCCTTCCTATGGATCGAATATGCTCCAAATAGTCATATATTTTACCCTTTCGCCAGTTGAGCCCACGGATGATGGGTCCTTTATGCAGTTTCTTTTTTGTGGCCCACCCAGTTCACCGGAGCTTTATCCCGATTACATCTGAATCTGACCCGCGTCGCACACCTGGCTATAGTGGGTGAGTCTCCCAACCAGGATTTTCTGCATACGCCAAGGCTCAAATTTATGACCTCGCTTAAGTGATACTAAGTCACTTATCACTCAGACTAACCCATTGGTGGTCTTTTATGCAGTTTATTAGGCGGGCATTCAACTTCGGAGGTCGGTGGGCTCCAATCAAATTTTTTAGAATTTTGATTGGTTGGGCCAACATTCTGGGCTTTAGTAAGAAAATCAACTTTGAAGACCCAATTTGACATCAATTGATTTTGGGCCTCTTAATTTGGGTCATTTTAAACCTTCTTTATATATTTTGTTAGAAATTATTTTTTTCATCATAATTCATAACTTTGCAATAAGTAAAATTGATGTTGAACCCTTTTTTCTAGTATCTCCTTTAACCTTAATATAAAAGGAAGTTATCTTTTTTTAGATAGATTAAAAATAAATAAATAAATAAATTAATTATAATTAATATAAAAACTAATTAATTAATTTAAATAGATTAAAAAATACATAATATAAATTATAAATTTATATAAAAGAATTTAAATTTATTTATAATTAACTTATCATTTACTCAAGGAGTAATATTGGATTCAAACTTGAATGTTTAAATTTTTTTTTTGGAAAAAAGAAGAGGTTCTGTTGTCAAACCCATAATACTCGTTCCTCTCAGCACAGAATTAACGGAGTTTAGTTATTTCGATTCCATATTAGGAATATGACTAATAACCAAATCGACCTCCACTCTGAGGATTTGTATCTGAGATCATGGAATATTGATTAGTGAGACATACAGATAACGATGAGGAAGGAGGTGGTGGTGATAGCTTCACTGAGCACAACCTTGGCAGTGGTGGCAGCAGTGGCCGTGATCAAGAGGTGGAAGAAAAAGAAAGAGAGCCAATATAAGCAAACACGAAACATCGTTCGTAAATTCGCCAGAGAATGTGCCACTCCGGTGAAAACCCTCTGGCTCGTCGCCGACGACTTAGTATCCAACATGAAAGCCTCTCTTTCTTCTTCTCCTTCTTATTCCTCCATCGAAACTTCCACTCTAAAGATGATTATTTCCTACGCCGCATCGCTCCCTAATGGGTACTTCGTCGATGTTCTCAAAATAGCTTCCTCTGTGTGTTTTGTTATACAGTTAGGTTAAAATAAATTTGCCATTGACAGAGAAGAAGAAGGTTTCTTTTATGGGGTTAACATGAGAGGCACCAACTTCTTGCTCTTGTGTGCTCGTCTCAGAGGAAAGAACAGCCATGTCTCTGACTTAGACAGAGAAGAAATCTCCTTCCCTCCTGATCTCCTGGATGCGACGAGACAAGTATGTGTGTGTGTGTGTATCTTATTCCTTATAATTTAAATTTGTTTCTGTGATTGATATAATGAAACTATGAACTGTGTGACTACAGGAAGTGTTTGAGTTTGTAGCTACGGAGATATCGAAATTCATTTTGGCACATCCACATCCGGAGGAGAAGGAAAATTCAAACGTTCCAAAGAAACTGGGGTTCACTTTGTCAAACCTGGTCGATAAAGCTGGTACTACTTTAAACCACTGGGAAACATTCGCAGCAGAAGACCCAGTTGAGTTTTATTTGGCTTCACACTACTTACTTACGTTGTTGTTATATGCGCATGCATGCCTGCAATGAGACTTGTATATATTGGTGTCCTTGATTAATTAGGTTGGGAAAGAGATGGTGAATGAGTTCAATCAAGCCTTAAACAACCATGGCATCAACAACATTCAGGTTTTTGCTATGGTAAGTCCTCCCTCTCCCTCTCTCTCTCTCTCTCTCTTTATAAATATACGCACACGCTACCCCTTCTTTTAATATAGGAGCTGGTTTGAGGATGAATGTAATCCTAAATATAAAAATTCAATCTTTTTTTTAAAGATTTATCATTTTCCCAAATTTAATTAAATTATAAACTGATATATATAATTAATGTTACACATAAGTATTTTATGGAGATCATATAACTAATTAATCAATTAAATTTATTTCTTTAAAAGATTTAAATTGGTTAAGTAGCTCTTATAAACAGTAAAAATTTGAAATGGTGATGAGTAGGTTGAGGATACTGTAGGGGGATTGGCTGGAGGAAGATACTATAGTAGAGACAATGTGGCTGCAGTTACATTAGCAATGAGCACAAATGCCGTTTATGTAGAAGCAGATCAAGATGTTCCAAGATGGGTTCATCAAAAACCTGCATCAGGCGAGCTGGTTAGTCACCATTAAATACGCATTGATTCAGAATTAGTTCAAGGATAAATAGGATTAGTAATTAATAATAATGCAGGTAATTAGCACGGAGTGGAGAAACTTCAAGTCCTCACATCTGCCACTCACACAATTTGATCTTAGTTTAGATGCTGAAAGCTCTAGTCCCGGTAGCAAGGTATCATCAATCAGCTACTTTGATTTGATTGCGATGTGTTTTATATATATCCAAAATCGACTCTTTCTTTTTTGTTTAATAATTGCAGAGTTTCGCCAAGCTTGTTTCTGGTATGTACTTGGGAGAAATTGTGAGACGAGTCTTGTTAAAGCTGGCCCAGGAAACCGCTCTATTTGGGGAGAGTGTACCTCCTAATCTCATGATTCCCTACCACCTACGGTATAATCCTATCTTGTTAAACAAGAATAATGAACTAATTCTTTCTCCTTTTTGGCATATATAATTCATTTTTAGATTTTAGAGATATTTATTTTATTAAGAAAGTTAGTTAAATTAGTTAATTAGTACGACATATTTTTATTAAAATATTTTAATTATTTTTCTTAATTCTTTCCCTCCATTTCTCACTTGGTTATCATTGAGGGAGTATTAATAAAAATAATTTAAAAAAAAATTTATAAATATAGGGTAGATATTATATTTAGAACTAATATCAATTTCTCAATTAGGTTATATAATTACTAAAGGAGTATTAGATTAGTCTTTCTATCAAAAGTTTAAATTTCACCTTGTTAAAAGAGACTCATGTGGGGCCTGTATCCTGGTTGCAAAGCCTTAATCTAAATTAGTTGACTGTTTAAATATCTAGTGATATGATAACAAAAATGTGCTAGGTACCAGGTGACTCAGAGAGTTTTCAAGATAAAATTTGTTGAAAGTTCCATTGATATCATATATCTTCAATTCTTAATTTCTCTAATTAATCAATACCGGATTTGTTTTTTCAATATATTCAGAGCACCTGATATGGGAGCAATGCATCAAGACACATCAGAACATCATGACGTAGTTAAGGAAAAACTGAGAGATGTTTTCGGGGTAAGGATTCCTCAGACAATAGAAAAGGAGAATTCAGAAAACTATTCCATGTGTTTTGAAAAGAGTGTGCATGAAACTGCAGATAACAGATACGAGTGAGATGGCAAGAGAAATAGTAGCAGAAGTGTGCGACATAGTAACCGAGCGAGGAGCTCGTCTTGCAGCGGCAGGAATAGTGGGAATAATAAAGAAGCTAGAAAGAACAGAGAACAGAAGAAGTGTGGTGACAGTGGAAGGTGGTCTCTATGAACATTATCGGATCTTCCGAAATTACCTTCACAGTGGTGTCTGGGAAATGCTCGGAAATGATCTCTCTGATAATGTCATCATTCAAACTCCTCATGGAGGTGCTGGCACTGGCGCTCTCTTCCTTTCTGCTTCCCAAACACACCATTCTTGATTCTTCTTCCACTTCGCCCCTATCTTTTGTTCTCTGTTTCACGATCTGAATAGAAATGGAGACTCACCTAAGACGTGCTAGATCCTCAATCATCATCTTGTGCTTGAATTCGATATATGAACTGAAACCATTTTTGGTTCTAATGATCTCCGTATGAATAGCAGCAGAGTCAGCATTTTTGTTAATTTAATTAGTAATGTCACATACATGTGCATGGTTCTGTCGGTTATGTTAGTTGCATGCTTTCACAAAATGGACCTCTCGGGCTCACTTTTTATAACGAATCTATACGATGACTTATTTCCCAACTCTATGCATGGAAGATGTTTCTAAGTGAATTATGGGAAGAATTATTTGTGTGGGATAATATTGTAAGATTATAACGTTATTGTGTGGGCTTTTGGATCCAAGGAATATGATTAAATTGGAATATTATGCTTAACTCAATGATGATCAGTATAATGAGCATGTTGGGCTCATCTTTAACCTAAAATGTGAAGTCTGCATCTAATTTAGGTATTTTAAATATTTAAACATTTTAATTTATAAAACTATTTCTTGAGTTATAGTAAAAGAAAATTAAATTTTGAAATAGCACAAAATAAAATATAAATTATTTAAGTCTAATTTAGTGCCTATTTTAATGCGCAAAAAAATCAATTTTAAGAGGTAAAACAGCGGTTTGCTCAAAATATATCTCAATATTAGGGCTGTGCACAATGCCCATGGCCCGCTATGCCCTGCCCAGCCCGCAAGAAAAATGCCCTACCCAGCCCAATTTTTACCGGGCAGGGCCGGGCATCGGGCTGCAAAATACAGCCCATGCATTTTTCGGGCTGGGCACCGGGCATAGAGGCTGACCTGTCCTGCCCTGCCCATGAGCACCCCTTCTTTTATTTTTTTTTATTTTTTCTCTATCTTAAAAGGGAGAATATGATAGCTACTGGTGACTATAAGGTAATTTTAGAAATATAAGTAGGTAAGTTGTATCTTTTAATATTTATAACTATACTAATTTTTTTTAACTTTATTAATTATCATATGATTACATTACAAATTATAATTATTTATTTTATTTTTTTAGATGCTTTATCTTTGTCAATATTAGGGAGATTGATACAAAGTTACAATTACAAACTACTTAGATTTCAACGCTTATTTTTTATATGCAATGGATCTCAATATTTTAATTATTATCTTTGTTCTCTTATTCTTAGTTAATTATAGATATTATTTAACTCTTAAAGACACATAAATATAGTATTATTTTAGAAATTCATAATTACAATTTTTTTCACAATATGAGCATGACATCACAATTTGGGCATGCCCAGCCCGCCCATGCCCAGCCCGCTCATGCCCTGCCCAAAATTGTTCGGGCTTTTACCGGGCAGGGCCGGGCATCGGGTTGTAAAATGCAGCCCATGCATTTTTTGGGCAGGGCACAGGGCAGGGGGCTGCCCTGCCTATGTACACCCCTACTCAATATCTCTATTAAAGTCAAAATCAATTTACAACCCTGAATCATAATTAAAGATTTATATTATCATCTAGTTATCATCTAGTAATATTTGAGATAAACAGAAAAAACAAATCACATAAAATAATGAGCATGTAAAACACCATTAGTAAAAAGTATATAATATAAAAAGGAGTTATATTAAATTGACTTCAATCTAATATATAAAAATAATTCTAATATATATTTATAATATCAAAATTTAATAAAAATTATTAAAATATAATTTATTTCTCTTAACAAAATTTTCCTATACATATACATGATTTAAATCTAAAACGTCATACTTAAAAAATATAATTATATATTAACTATGTAGATTTTTGTTGGTAAAAAAATAACATTATTCATTGGGAGTGAAACAGACAAGCCGGCCCATGCAAAGCATTGGACTCAAATTATTATTGTTTAACGGAACGAATTCCACAAAACATAAGATAACTTATTTACCCATCATCCATATGTTCAACTAATAAAAAAATAAGATATACTACTATTTAGAATATGTTTAAACTCTGGGGAGTATCACTTTATTGTGATTCCAGTCGCGACGCTTGGAGAGACATCCTAACTCATGGGTGCTTAGGTTTACACCTGAGGGTAATAGATAGCTCACCCTACCCGACATTAGTATCGCTTAAAAGGAAGGGAGACTTCGCCCTGCCTTTGAATCGTGGGTGAGCCCAACCCCTTTCCAAAATTTTTTATAACAAAAAAAAATAAAAAAAATAAGATAACTTATTTAATAACAATTGATCAATGTCTACTAAAAAATGTTGATTGAAATAATAAATAATTTAGTATCATTTAAATAAAATTTTAAATTTGAGCTCTGATATATGTAAAAAATTTATGTTAAAAGTTTTACTTATCATATCTAAATACACGATATAGATCATATCTATATATAATCAAGATAACGTATAACTACACAAAATTGACCAATGTCTAAAAATCTCGTAAAATTATATTTTTTATGAAATCTACATCAGTGAAAGTCACCATCAATAATACAGTTTGTCACTAATTGATATGCAATATATATATATATATATATATATATATATATATATATATATATATATATCACTGTCTAAGGTCCATTTTCTGGTTAAGAAATCAAATAGATGTAATCCTATCATTGTACGAAACTGTTCATGGAGTATATTAGTCACTCCACTTTTTTATTATAAAAGTATTTTATATTATTTACTAATTTTAACTAAATTCTTTTATTTATATTAAAAGAATTAATAAATTTCTAAAATAAGGACATGAGGAAGTATCAAACCTCCTGCTTAGTTATTATATTAGTTTTTCACTCATTATATTAATGGGAACCATCAATGAAAAGTATTTGTTTAAAAAGTTTATTAATAAAAAAGATTTCAGTTTAAATAACGATACTCTTTATGCATAATTTATTTAAAATTATTAGTATTTTTATGTATAAAAATATATCATGTGTCAATATAATTTTTAAATAAAATTTTCTTACCCATTTTTCTTTAATTATGACTAGGTTGCCACAAACACTGTACTAGGATATATATGAATGGCACCCTTAATAATTTACAATTCTTACTTTGCATGGTAAAAAGTTAGATGGGTTGGAACTCCAATACTAACTATAATAAAGATATGTTTTTAAATTTAAATAATATTTATAAAAATATTTATAAATACTTATTAATAAAATTATAAAATTATAAGATAAAATAGATTAAAATTTTATATTTAAAATTATAATTATTTATTTAACTCTTATTTTAATATCTGAATAATAATTGTAAGACTATATAAAAGTGAATAGAGTAAAAAAAAAATGCGAGTAGAATGGGGGAATGGGTAATAATATGATATTAACATGTCTCCATCATTCCCGTAAAAAGCATGGCAAAAGCATCTTTTTGAAATTTGGTTTTTTATAAGACAAAATAAAAGAGAGACACAGTAAATGTCATTTCCCAGTTAGCTTTATAGTAAGAAAAAGGAGGCTTCTTGTTACATTTGAAATATCAAAATAGTCCCTGCCCCCTCACTCAACCCCTTTGCCAACTTTCCACCTCCTTTCTGTCACATACACTAATTTAAAGTAACACCGTCCACTCAAACTTTCCCATCTTTCTTTCTTTTTATTTTTTTGGTATAATTTTTTTAAAAAAATAGTTAAATTTACTCGTAATTTAAAGATAGATTAAAATCTTACTTTCTCCTAAATAATATTAATATTAGATAGGATGAGCTGTCTATTATCCTTAGTTATAAATCTAGGTACCTATAAATTAAGATGTCTATCTAAATTTTACAATTGAAACAATAATAAAATAATACTCTTTAAGAATTAAATATATTATAAATAGTCATATGCATTACCCATTCTCTAGTTAAACTCACGGACCCGAGTTCTTTGTTTATCTTTATTCTTATCAGGTTTAAGTATAATTTTAGTTTAAATTTCTTATATGAAAAAGAATCACCTCCTATGACTTATCCTTATTTTAATTTACACACAGTAATATTTAAATTTTAATTAGTTGATAATATACCAAATTATCAATCACAGTTGGATTGAGTGAAAGTGACTTGATTAGTCTTAAATAAGATCGAGAGAGTAAATTTTATAGATTAAAAAGAATAATGTTCAGAAGGTTATAGCTAACTAGGCATAGCATTAATACACAAATCTAACCCAATAATACAAACTTCTGATACGTGACTAGACTGTTCCATTTGATCTAATTTTATAAGATAAGCTAATTGGTATGCCAATTATCTAGCACATTAAGGTTACTAAATGGATGTTAACGTTGTTGTCGTGAATATTGATATTGCGAATTATTGAGATATTCTTCTATAAGATTTCAGTCTTAAGCTTTCATTAACCCTTTAATACTCTCTGCACATTTTCATGCAACCTTTTATTTCAAAAACAAAAAAAAAATCCAACCCAATAATATTGGGTCCCAAATAATTATATGTAAAAAGGGAAAAATATTAATAATCTGTTAGTTAAAATAATAAACAGTGTTACAATTATAAAGAAAAAATATAAATTTAAATATCAAAAAATAAACTTATCAAAAGATTGGTCACAAGTCTAAATAACTTGAAGAACCCTTGATTAATTAAGAAACAAAGGAAGAAAAAGGATGGAAAGAATTTAGGAGGATGGTAAAAATAATATTTTCCTTTTAAGAGAAAAAAGGTCAATCAATCAATGGGTTGATCAGTCACTTTTAAATACCCATAATGTTTGGGGATGGATAAAAAAAAAGGATATTGGATCCTTTATTAAATGAGAAAGATGCATAGGAATTATATTCATCCGTTGCAATCCATGCCCCAGACACACTCTAAAGTGGACGTTGATACTTGATAAAAGTTGTCTTTGCATTTGTGGGGATACCCTTCTCCTCCCAAGTCAAAACCATATGTTGTTACTCACAAGCGCACACAACATTCATTGTACCCACACCATTATATAAAATCCCATCTTTGCTTTCTCCTACGTTCATTCATTGTTCATCTTTTTTAGCTTCAAGATTCTTTTTAACAATGTTTAACGCACATCCCGACAAACAACTTAGTGTTCTTTAATGGCCACTGCCTTGTGAACAGTAATCATTATTATCAACACCCCCCTCTTTAATTATTACATTAATTATCTCTTTCACCGCATACACACACACACACACTACTTCCTTCTAGAGTCTCGTGGTCCCATTATGTGTAGATGGATCCACAAAATGATGACTGAGTTCATCACTTCACCCATCTCGATCTGATATTTTTCTCTTTTTGTGAATCCTTATCTTCTGCCAAACGTGTAAACAAGTGTTCATGGCCATGGTGAGACACAAAGAATCATCCCTTCTTCTTTTTTAACTCGACTAGTTTAATTTTCCTGTCTCGTCAACAATTTTTGTCGTTAATTCATGCATAGTCCTTGTGGGTTACACTGAAGAGGATGATATATTATCACGAGACTAGTATAAAGGCTTTACTTATATAAAAAAATTATACATATTTGCCATCTTTTTTTATCTACGTCATGTATTTCTTTTACCATGCATTACTTGCCACTGTTGAAAGGTGGTAAGTGGTGTTTACTGATGAAGAAAAGCACTCAAGATTTGGAAAGGAGAAGAATATGGCACATGAAGAAGCAGTTATTATTATGGCGTCTGTTTCAGTGAAATGAATGAGATCAGAAGCAGCAGCAGCAGGGGATGGGGTTTGGTTTTATAGGTTGAAACTTGGAAAGCAAAACAAAAGAAAAAAAGAGTGACCATGCGGCCATTTCAAGAGAATTAAGAGACAGACCGTGACATTTTGAGGTTCCAAAGGTTAAAAAGCAGACAAAAGGAGCAACCTTCGAGACAGTAGTTTTTAATATAATATTGAACGTGTTTTGTGGGATAAAACAGCTTCGGCCTCTTCAATAATCTCTCTTTAGTTCAAACTTCAAACACTCCTTTTCTTGTTCTCACCAAAATCTTATTAAAGCAAATCCAGCTAGCGAATCTCATCCACCCACTCCAACTACACTCCCCCATAAAAACAATTCCATATATATATATATTACTACACTTTGATTCATATTTAAATACTATATAATCCTATTGAAAATAATTTTTTGATTTACTCACAAGTATCCAATATTACGAACAAACTAATCCAGTTCGAAAAGATATAAACTCCCAATAAGTGGATGTTACCACTGAGTAATTATTGAAACTATGGGTTAAACTAAAATAACATATAATCTGTTGATCCAAACACTTGTTCGTCTGTTGAAAAGAATTCAATGGCTGTCAAAAGGATCCCCAGAATAATGAGATTCCATCCAAGGCCCCGTATTCATTTGAATGATATGCGATCACGTGAAGTCTGATTAACAGTTAACATCAACAAAACTGATATATCTGACTGGGTCATCTATCTGATGTGATGTTCTCATCATTCATGTGGTCAAAACTGGTGCAGATGTCGCCAAATTCAACCGAATCTCTCTCTTGATCACCAACTCTTTAATTCCTTGCATGTGTTAATATGATTGATGAAATCAAATTAGATCCGTCGTTTCTAGCCATGGCGTTATATTTCTTACCTAGACATAGCCCTATAGTTAGTTTTACAGGTTGGGTTGGTGGGATTTTCCTGCACTTGTTTTGTCACATGACGTACGTACGAGAGATATTGCAAGCAAGCAATCGCATTCATTCAAACCGAAAAGGCAACAAATGAAGGAAAGGGTTCAACTTTCAATCTGCTTAATTAGCTATTCAGAACGTTGAAGGTCAACTTTCAACACACGCTGTTCCTAAATCATTGGCTTTTGTTCCGTTCATTAATCTTGGAATTGGAATATACCAGTTGTTATTGACTAACACAGTCCTAAAACCACATTTTCATTCATTAACATGCAAAAATTAACTTCACACAACTGTAAAGCTGCTTAAGATATGAGACTTTAATATGCCAAACTAACACCTTTCCTTTGTAACTCTTTTTTCTAACAAATTAAACAATTCTTTTGCCAAACTTTTTTTTTGACACAAATTTTTAAAAAGTAATTAGACTCACTAACGATATAAACACATAGTGAAATCTCCTTTTCTCTTATGCGATATCAATATCAAGTAGGGCGAGTTATCCTCTGTGATTATAACTATGATGTCTCCCCAAATACTATGACTGGAACTACAATAACATAATACTATTTAAAGATTGAACACGTTCTAAATAGTCATATGTTTTATCATATTTATCAGTTGAATTAGAGGCAACTAAATTTTCTAACGTTATTTAAGTGACCAAAAGAGGGATCTGCCCGTGAAATTACTAAAAACGGGGCTTCATTCAATTAGGGAATCTAATTGGGGTAATGGGTTTGCCTAGAAGGGACGAGATATTAATTATTTTTATTTTAGTTTGACGATTTTTTTTTTTTCAAAATATAATTCATAATTTTAAATATATTAAATTTAATTTTTTTTATTTTTTAAACAAATTTAATAATTTAATAACTTCTAATTAATTCTGATAAAACGGTTGGATGTGTATAATAATAAAGAAAGAGGTTCGTATTAACATAATCCTGGCCACATCTCCCTTTTATGGTATCCTGAATATTTGGCGGAAAGTAGGATTGCTTGGTCATTTTTATATATTAATGCTTTAATTTATTTATCTTAATAATGTACAGTTGATATAAAAGGGTATTCTTATTTTATTTTATGTTTGGAGAAAAAGCAAAGGAGATTTTTCAATTGTTGGGAGGGGACCATGAGGTGAGCGAGTCTGATAATTTGATCTGATATGGGTGGAGTGGCGTGGGGGTGGGTGACTGATTGCTATTTTGCTGACATGGCCGTACATAAAAAAAGGCGTAAATTTGAGTGCATGGCGAGGGTATAAATGTCATTTGGAATGATGCCACTCGGTAACAAAACACGACGTCTTGTGTTGTGGAGGGTGGTGGTGGTGGTGTCCCTCCGTGTCAGCGAGTCAACAATGTTTGACTACCTTTATCTGCCCCAACCAAATTATTACCCAATATCATTACCTTTCTTTATGTTTTTATATATTTTGGACTAGTTTTTTTATGAGAAATTTGGTTAAAAATATATGTTTGAAAATTTTATTAATTAAAACGATCTGAATTTAAATATAAAAAACTATTCTTCAATTATACTGTATATAACATGTCTTTAAATACTTGCAAATTAGTTATATTTTAAAATATTTACACATTAATTATACAAAATTAAAAAAAAAAAAGAGTCACGCACAACATCCATTTCCATTACAATTTTTAAACACGTGTTTTTCCTCAATTTTTTCAAATAATTATTTAAAATTTTACATAAATAATATAGTCATAAAAATTTATTTAAGTTGTTAATATGTCATATGATATTGTCATTCTACACCTTAGATCTTGTAATTAATATGTTTATTAGGGATATTTATATGATAGATCAGGGGCAACTTGTCTCATCCCAAAATAGTATATAGGACATAATTTGAGTCCTGTGGTCCCGTTTTAAAAAATATCCATTCTTATTCAGGACCTAAAAGAGATGGAATATCTTAAATTTTATTTTTAAAAAATTAAACTATTAGATATTTTATCTACAGTCTATCTATCAATAACATATAATTAGAATAGAAAAAATTAAATTATCCTTAATATGATTACTAACTTAAAATAGCAAATATTATTAATTATATTATAAATATTATTACTTTTTTTAACTTTTTTATTTTACCAACTAAAGTTAATATTTTATCCATAAAAAAAATAAATATATATGAGAAAGAAAAAAATAAAATTATTTAATAAATAAAATAAATAATATGATATAATTAATATATTTTTAATTTTTATAAAAAATAATAAAAAAATATTTTTTTTACTTTTTTAAATGTTTAGGATGGGATGAGAGTCCCCAAGATCATTCATCCCATTGTGACTCTTCCTTAATCTTAACTCAATATATTCTTGGTATAGTCTTTTTTAGAGTATGATAGACTTGTCTTAAAATACTTAAGACTAAGTGCGGACAGTATGAGATAGAAAAATTTAAACACGACTGCTTATGATACTTCTGAGTAAATAAAACATGATAATATTTCCTAATATGTTTTAATTACTAATACATTACACAAAATAATAATAATAACAATAAGAGGAAGAAGTGTGAATAGGAGGAGAGAACAGTCGCACGGAGTGAATGAATAAAGTTAGGGGGTTGTGGGGTCCAGTGCGCAGTTGGTGGCGTAACATCTCATGAGGCGGGGGGTGGGTCCCAGTGAATTCCAAAAAGAAAACGACGCCACATGATGGCTCCAAAGCAAAACCAAGCAAGCAGTTGCGGGGTGTTTGGCTTCCTCGCTTTTCCTTTCCACTCCCATCCCCGTTCTCGTAATAAAGTGGACGTGCATTTAGGACGTAAAGGTTTCCCCTTTCATTCTCACTTGCTCACCAAATTAAACTCCCTTATCCTTACCCTCATATCCAAACAAGTGTACGTTGACTGATAGTTGACCATCTCCCTCAATTATTCGTGGGATATAACTCCATCCAAACAGATTCCTTTCTTCTCTTCAATGCCCCTATCCATACTTTACTATTTCAGGTTTCTCTGTTTGCATTTCCCTCTTCTCATATACTTGCCACTGTTTGGTAAGCTTGTCATTATAATGTCAGTCACCCGAAATACCATAGACTTAACGAACCGCAAAATGCATATATATGGAATGCAAGTGGGAGTCGTTGGGTCCTTATAATATTTGTATATGTTTTTATATAATTGTCTTCGCCGTAACATGGAGTATAGGTAGGTTTTGTGTCTTGCATTTCTCTAATTTAATTAATTAAATTAAATGGTGAGTGGCCATCCCGATTCCTCATTCTCCACCCTCCTTACTCCCCCTACTTCAATAATTTTATTATAGCATTCTTCACCTCAATACAATCACTCTTTCAAAAGGAAAAATTAAACAACTCGATCACAATGTACTGTCATTAGTATCCTTTTATCTTATGGACAGTTTGGTAATAGAAGGAAAAAATTTGATGAGCTAGAAAATTTTAATAAATAAAAATATAAGTTAAAAGAGTAAAAAAATTAATTAAAATATTTTAATTATATTTCTCCAATTTCTGTAAATCTAACTCATAATTTTTTTCCCAACAAATCCTTCGCGTCAAATAGTCTCTTGAAGTCAATACAAGGCCGTATGTGTACGTATAGTATAGTGTACTGTAACAAAATTTTAGTAGCATGTTTTATGAGTTTTAAACCCGACCAATTTTTCAGCCTATTCACACTAATTTCTTTTTTAAGAAAACGACTACTCCAAATAATTATTAATGAGCTATAAATATCACGTCACTTACAAATTTGGGTTACACTGATTTTTTTTAAAATTAATTATTCAATTCGTATATTCCTCTTTTTTCCCATCTTTGCCAGAATTCAAATTCGTATATTCAGGAATTGACAAATTTCTTTTTCTTTTCGTTTTTTTTTTCTGGGGCGTTGTGCAGAATATCTCCGATAAGATGAGAGAATGAGGAAGCCTTCTTGACGTCTCACTGCCTCATCATCGTCAGTGCTCTCAGAGAAACTCTCAATTTTATAACTACACACCTACGCCTCCGTCGCAGACTTGCAGGCCGCTTCTTCCTCCTCCGCCGGAGCTCTGAAACTACACTTACCCCAAGCCCCACAAAGATGAGGCTTCTCCTCTTGCTACTCCTCCTCCTTCACCATTCCTCCTCTGCTCCCATGTCTGAGTACCGTGCACTTCTTTCCCTGAAAGCAGCCATTACCGACGACCCTCACTCTTCTCTCTCCTCCTGGAACGCCTCCACCAGTCACTGTACCTGGTCTGGTGTCACCTGCGACTTCCGCCGCCACGTCATATCTCTTAACTTAACCAGCCTTGAGCTCTCCGGCTCAGTCTCCAATGATATTGCGCACCTCCCATTTCTCACTAATCTCTCCGTAGGTGACAATCAGCTCTCCGGACCCATCCCTCCGGGCATTTCTGTTGTCACTAGCCTACGATTCCTCAACCTTTCTAACAATGTGTTTAACGGAACTTTCCCTGCTCAGCTTTCCGAGCTAAAGAATCTTCAGGTCCTCGACCTTTATAACAACAACATGACCGGAGACCTTCCGCTCGTTGTGACCCAGATGCCGAATCTCCGGCATTTGCATCTCGGAGGGAACTTTTTCTCGGGTCAGATCCCGTCGGAGTATGGCCGGTGGGAACACTTGGAATATTTGGCTGTTTCCGGTAATGAACTAGCGGGCACTATACCACCGGAGATCGGCAACTTGACGAAGCTCCGGGAGCTTTACATTGGATATTACAACACTTACGACGGCGGTTTACCACCAGAGATTGGCAATTTGTCGGAATTAGTCAGGTTCGACGCGGCAAACTGTGGATTAACAGGCGAGATTCCTCCGGAAATCGTGAAGCTTCAGAAACTCGATACACTGTTTCTTCAAGTGAATGCGCTTTCGGGGCCTTTGACACCTGAGCTTGGGAGCTTGAAGAGTTTAAAATCAATGGATTTGTCCAACAATATGCTTGCCGGTGAGATTCCGGAGAGTTTTGCTGAGCTTAAGAACATGACTCTTTTGAACCTGTTCAGAAACAAGCTTCATGGAGCTATTCCTGAGTTCATCGGTGAACTACCTTCCTTGGAGGTATTACAGCTTTGGGAGAATAACTTCACTGGGAGCATTCCTCAGGGTCTGGGGCAGAATGGGAGGCTTGTTCTTGTTGATCTTTCGTCTAACAAAATAACCGGTTCTTTGCCTCCTAATATGTGCAATGGGAATCAGCTTCAGACTCTAATAACTCTTGGAAATTTCTTGTTTGGTCCTATCCCTGAATCTCTCGGGAAGTGCGAGTCATTAACACGAATTCGTATGGGAGAGAACTTTCTGAATGGTTCAATTCCTAAAGGCCTCTTTGGGCTTCCCAAACTTTCACAGGTTGAACTTCAAGACAATCTTCTCTCCGGGCAATTTCCTGAGGGGGCTTCCTTTTCTGTTAATCTTGGTCAGATTAGTCTATCCAACAACAATCTTTCTGGGCCGTTGCCACCTACTATAGGTAACTTTTCCGGCATGCAAAAGCTCCTTCTGGACGGTAACAAATTCTCAGGTCAAATACCTCCTCAGATTGGGAGATTACAGCAGCTTTCGAAGGTAGATTTTAGCCACAACAAGTTCTCGGGCCCTATCGCCCCAGAAATCAGTAAATGCAAGTTACTGACATTCGTTGATCTTAGTCGTAACGAGCTTTCTGGTGAGATTCCAAACGAATTAACCGGTATGCGGATTCTCAATTATTTGAATCTCTCTAGAAATCATCTTGTTGGCAGCATTCCCTCATCGATATCAAGCATGCAAAGTTTAACCTCTGTTGATTTTTCATATAACAATCTGTCCGGTTTGGTTCCTGGCACTGGCCAATTCAGTTACTTCAACTACACATCTTTCCTCGGCAACCCTGAACTCTGTGGTCCTTATTTGGGTCGTTGCAAGGGTGGTGTTTCTAATGGTGCTCACCCACCTCATGTTAAAGGTCCATTGTCTTCTTCCTTGAAACTTCTCCTGGTTCTTGGGTTGCTATTATGCTCGATTGCATTTGCAGTTGCGGCAATAATTAAAGCACGATCATTGAAGAAGGCAAGTGAAGCTCGTGCATGGAAGTTAACAGCATTCCAGCGTTTGGATTTCACTGCGGATGATGTTTTAGATTGCTTGAAGGAGGACAATATAATAGGTAAAGGAGGTGCAGGAATTGTGTACAAGGGTGCTATGCCTAATGGTGATCAAGTTGCTGTAAAAAGGTTGCCGGCCATGAGTAGAGGATCTTCCCATGATCATGGTTTCAATGCAGAGATCCAGACGTTGGGGAGAATCCGACACAGACACATTGTTAGGTTGTTGGGTTTCTGTTCAAACCATGAAACTAATCTTTTGGTGTATGAATACATGCCCAATGGAAGCCTAGGTGAAGTTCTTCATGGTAAAAAAGGTGGTTACCTGCATTGGGACACGAGGTATAAAGTTGCTGTGGAGGCTGCAAAGGGGCTGTGTTATCTACACCATGACTGTTCCCCTCTTATTGTTCATCGAGATGTGAAGTCGAACAATATCCTTCTTGACTCTAACTTCGAAGCGCATGTTGCTGATTTTGGGCTTGCCAAGTTTCTGCAAGATTCTGGAACATCTGAATGCATGTCTGCTATCGCCGGTTCATATGGATACATAGCACCAGGTTACATTCAAATCCGACACAGTGGTTTTAATTATTTGTTCCATTCATGGGATCAACTTGCTATTCCCTAAAACATAATTATATTTAGAATCTCTAGCGTTTGGAATTTGACTAACTTCAATCTTTGACTGGTTTAGGTATAAGATATTATAGTGATGTTCCATTAGTTTAAAAAGTGAGGGGGACTACGGATTTCAATCATACATAAATAGTATCTTGATTTGTCCCCTTAATTAGACTGCTTCCCATTTTTCGTTGTTGAAAGTGAATCTTACGTGCTTTACAGTTAGGTCACTCAAAAAACTTTT
The DNA here is from genome assembly GCA_037074615.1 of Leucaena leucocephala. Classification (NCBI taxonomy): domain Eukaryota; kingdom Viridiplantae; phylum Streptophyta; class Magnoliopsida; order Fabales; family Fabaceae; genus Leucaena; species Leucaena leucocephala. Next base: position 1,983,836 of record CM073567.1, on the reverse strand, counting down.
GACCATAGCCTACCTATAGAGACAGAGATATTCACTGTTAGAATTCACTATTAGCTGTGAAACATAAACTTATTGTTTCCAGTTTATGCGGTTGCTTTAAATAGTTATTGAAGCTTGAGGTTTGATTGATTGCAGAATATGCCTACACCCTGAAAGTTGATGAAAAAAGCGATGTGTACAGTTTTGGAGTAGTCCTTCTTGAGCTTATAACAGGGAGGAAACCGGTTGGGGAATTTGGTGATGGTGTGGACATAGTGCAATGGGTGAGGAAGATGACAGACTCAAACAAGGAACGAGTTCTGAAAGTTCTTGACCCAAGACTTCCCTCAGTTCCTCTTCACGAGGTGATGCATGTGTTCTATGTGGCAACTTTGTGTGTTGAAGAACAAGCAGTAGAGAGACCAACCATGCGTGAAGTTGTTCAAATCCTAACAGAGCTTCCAAAGTTACCTTCTTCTAAACAGGGAGGAGACTTGTCAACCACAGAGTCATCTCTGTCTTCATATAACCCTCTAGATTCTCCAAAAAAAGAACTGAAAGATCATCAGCATCCTCCTCAATCTCCACCACCTGATCTTCTTAGCATTTAAAAGTGTTTAATTCATCTAGGTTTTCCCTGGGTTTTGATAAGCGTATAAATTCATATGCTTTCATCAAGTTTTTTTTTTTCTTTTTTCTTTTCATGGGGTGGGGTTTTATTATTATCTAACTTGAAGGTATTATTAATATTTGGATTTTCTTTTGGTGGGGGTTTTATGTACAGTACGGTTGGAGGGGCTCTTTTCTTATTTAATAGTCGTTGTCTTCATCATCATGTAGTTTGTTTATGGCCTAGCTGTTGGCTTCTGTTTCTGATCCTGCACCCTGCAATGAAGAACCGTGTGAACATCAATGGCTAAAGTCTGTTCTTAAAAGCAGTCGCAGAGAGAGAGTGAAAACGATGCGCTCAGGCACAAACGTGTTTATATAGTCTTGGGATTTTACAAGACAACTTGAGAGATCTTAGAAGTTAAAACCAGAACAATGGCCCTAAACATGTACTGGAAAAATTCAACCGTTGACAACGACTTGGTAAAAGTGATACTTTGACTAATTTAAGAAAATTAAGTTAAATAAATAGTTTAATTATATGATATGTTAAATATTATTATATTATATATTAATTTATAAGTTAAGTAAATAATTTAAAGAAAAATAATAAATATAAATATTTTAAAATAATATATTTAATTTTTTTAAATTAATCATTTAAGTTGTTTTATATCAAAAAGTAGAAAATAGAAATATGACATTGGTGTAGGAATTCATCTGGTTTCGATTTTGCTTTTTAAAAGAGATAGTTATATTGAAAGGATTAATTATAAATTTTGAAATTAGATACTTAATAATAGTATATAATGTATCCTATAAAAAAGAACGGAGGTAGTATATTTTTGTGAGGGTGGAGAAAGATCGAGACAATTTACGGTTTGTGGATGATTGATTAACAAGAGAAATAACAGTTGTGCTTTTGGGGATATTAACAGCGTGTTTGGATGGCTTCTAGACCTAGATTTTAAATTTAGATTTAGATAAAATTTAAATTTTAATAAATTTTAAAATAAATAGTTATATTTGTTTAAACGGGTTTTTAGATTAAACCATAATTTAAAATTAATGTTTCAGATAAACTAGTCAGAGTAGCTTATGGAACAGTAAAATAACTTATGAACTAACCAATTATTATATTATCTCTACTTTTTCGTACATTATCTTTCCTATTTTTTTACACCATCTCTCATCTTATATCTTATCTCTCCTCATTTAATACTCATACACTTTTTCGTAATTTATCAATAATAAAAGTATTTCTAGAAATAACTATTTAAACACTCATTTATTCAAAATCACTTTTTTTTTATAAACTTTTTTCAAAAATCATTTTCTATAAACTGCTCAACAGTCTTTTTTTTTTCATAGCCCATTCCTAAAATCCTATATAAATATGCTCTAAAAGTAATAACAAAGGTACGGTAGAGAATAATTGAGGGGGTAGCTAAGCATATAGAAAAGTGGTAAAGGACATTAATCTTAGAAGAGTTACAGTAACAACAATAATGATAATTAAGGATCTAATTAATTTGGCTTGTTGGTCCACAGCAACAAGTTTAGAAAACGATGTATGCATGTGAATATTTCAAGTGTTATGGTCCCAACTGTGCTCTCTGCCTTTTCCTAAAAGCAAAACCCCGACAAATACTCCCTCCACCACCTGTCTTGTTGTTTTTCCTCCATTAAGCTCAGCTACAATTTAACTCTTCAATTCATTTTAATTAAAGAATACGCCAACTCCATATTAATTCCCTCTTATAGGTCCTTTTTTGATTAGGCATAGGCCCCACTCTCACTAAGTACGTAAATTGTCTAGGGGAACTATATTACTTATAAGTTTTAACGACAATTAAAGAATTAATAAAAATAAATTTTAATATAGGAATTTAAAATAAATTTAAGTTTTTTAATAATTAAATCAATTCCTTTTATAATTTGTAGTAATTCTCTTATCGCTGGAAACCATAGCATTAACGTAAGAGCCAAAATACGTGTTTCTTTTTGGCGATGCCTAAGAGCCTAAGTTAAGTGATAGGGTTGAGATGTGTTTGGATCCCAAAAGGCTTTGATTGGTTGAGTTGAAAATCGGGATATATACGGAGGGACGAATAAAAACATCTCGTGAGTTATATAAGGGAAGTTTTTGGGATTTTGGAAATGAGATGAATCCAAGCCAAATTCGAAAGGAATCATGAATTTGGTGGCAAAGGGACAAACAAGTTTACCAAGAGAAGGACGTTGAAGGACTTGCACGTTTCGTCCTAACCATAGCAGGTCTCTGTTGGCTTGGCTCCCTACCTAACCTATTTGCTATTTCATATTTCCCTCTCCTCTCTCTCTCTCTCCTCACTGTTTTCTTCTGCTCTATACAGTTTCAATGACACTACGTTACGATGCGATACGTTCTTGTTTTTTTTTTTTCTGTAGGAGCCATGACAATACAATACGATCTGAGGAACACATGACAATGCTTGTCTTTTCTGGTTGTTTAATGCAAAGGGATGAGTCAAAGACAGATGATGGAGAGAGGAAGAATACAAAAATGGAGGAGTAATGAAGAGTTGCAGAAAGAAAGGGGGATTAATGGAGCAATGAAGGAAGGAGAGTAATAAGTGCGAAGTCCACATTGTAGTTGGGGGACTAATAATTGGATATTGTTCTTGAATGTTGTTCGTATCCCACATTCAACCGACACGCCATTTTCATCTCATTACTCTCCCTATCCTCTCCTTTGACTTCATTTATTCTCCTTCAGTCCTCCTTCCATTCATTACTCTCTCTCTCCCTCTCTCTCTCCCTCTCTCTCTAACTTCTCTTCCTTACTCCCTCTTCCTCTTCCATCTTTAATTTCCACTCTATTTCTAACTATATAAGCACCCTTATTCTCAACCCTTAATATAACAACTACCACCACTGAGAAAAGTTAGTTCCTACGTATGACATACGCTAATTAATTATTTTTTAATACTCTCATTTTAGGGTAGATGTCAAATTTTTTATCAATTTAATATATTCATTGGATATTTGAAAATAATTTACAAATGACTTATATATATATAAATAAAATAATATTTAATTAATTTATATATAATAAAGTTAGATAAATTATTTACTCTGATCCATAAATAAGTGTTTATTTAGAATCATAATTGGATATCCCAAACTATTTATTTACGTACTTTTAGACAAAAGTCACCTCACATACTTATTTTATACATTGTAAAAGTACTTAAAATAAGTCACAAATAAGTTAATCCAAATTACAATCATGGTCACTCCTACACAAATTCTTTTTTCACAACATAGATAATTTTGATAGTAGTATTAATGTTTATTTGTCAAATTTGTCACTGCAGTTAATGTTTAAGGACTTGTTTGGATTAATTTTTAGAGAATAGATTTTTGAAAAAATAGATTTTGGAAAATAAATTTTAGGAAAAATAGATTTTGGAAAGAATATATTTTAAAAATAAAGATGTTTAGATGATTAGTAGTAGAATCACTTTTCATATTAGTAAATTACTAAAAATAGTATGATTTGATTAAAAGTATAAGAGAGGAGAGAGGGTAGAGGAGAGAGGAGAGATGGTGTAAGAAAAAATAGGAGTAAGATAGTAATTAGATAGTCTTTAAACTCTTTTACTATTCCAAAAGCTAGTTTCAGTAGCTTATTTAAAAGTATGATTTTAAACCATGGTTTTGGCCAAAATCACTTCTGGACAAATATGACTATTTGTTTAAAAAAAATTAAATCAAAATTTTGCCCAAAAGAGATTTTGAAACCAAGGTATAAATGTGACTCATTTTTCTCCCACCTCTACAACCTCATTTAATATGAGTGAAGTTGGAAACAAATTCAATTTAATCCAGGTCTAATAAGTTAACTACCATTTTTTTTTAGTTTGGATGAATTAGCTAAGGTGATTTATATTGAGACTTGGATGGAGTACTTATAACAATTTTGACTAAATCTTTCTAAAATAGTCATGACAAATACTCCTTTAGCCCAGTTTATAAGTCACTCTCAGTATATTTTATATAAATAAAAAAAATCTCAAATTTCATTAACTCTACTTTAAAATCTAATATTTTTTTAATTTAATATACATTATACCCCATGTAAATATAGTAGTAAATGAAATGTAAAATTGTACATTCATGTAAAAATTTTAATATTACTTTTAAATAAGATTAAAACATTTTTTCTTTCTTTACCGTATAAATAAGACTAAAGAAATATCACTGAAACCTTTCTTACTCCTCATTTACTCCAAGATAAAAAGGGGAAAATATAAACTTTTTCCCAATTATCAATTTGATTTTTTAACTTTGACTCCTAATAACTTAGTTCTTATCATTTTTGGCTTAAAACAACTTAGTCTCCACTCAATTAACCACAAGAATTAAATTGTATCAAGTTGAAAAAAACTATAAAAGTTGGGTTGTTATGAGTCATATTTGAGAGAATAAAAAAAAATTAAAGACTAAAAGTTATATTTTCACGATAAAAAATATTGAATGATCTTTAGTAATGAGCATCATAAATAAGTGCATTTGGGAAATTTAAATATTTAATAATGGAGAAGTGTCACTAGTGCAATCGTTCTTGAGTCCACGGCGTTTCAAATTTCAAACGTGTCGCCCCAGCCCGACCCTGAAATATAGTTGGGCCTCATATCATAGTTCAGTCCCATGGCCACTCTGGAACTGTCAGGCTTGTGTGAACGAACTCTTTTCAGTCCAACGCCCACGAAAAGGTCCAAATAGGAGGTCAACACTTACTGAACACCATGGATATGATGAAATCATGAGATATATAGGTGGAAATCGGAGACAAGCTGAACAGGTCTGAGCCAGTTTATACCTCAGCCTGTATCCAGGCCATTTTTTAGCCTTAGGTTTGAGCAGGCAGTAGGCCCGATAGGGTTGGGGACCTTTGAAAGGCCTCACTTATCATGCCTGGGCCGAAGGTATACTTAAGTAATTTTACAATATTTATTATATATTATATATTATATATGATAAAAAAATATATTTAAAAAATTAAATTTGCTAAGCCGGCAAGTTTTTAGGTCAAACTTTGAATTAAAAAGCCTAACTCGTTTAATTTAAAACCAAAATTATTTAATTAAAAAGACTTCTAAACAGACTAGGCCTAACCAAACCCCAATCGGATGAGTCTAACCTATTTGCAGTACAGAAAATGTAGGTAATGAGTGATTGTATAAACAAATGAAATGAAGTTGAAAATGGAGGGAGGTGTTGAAGATTAGCGTGGAAGGCACTGCAGGGGATGTGATTTGTGGAAGAAAGTGATTGGTAGGTATGAATTTGACTAGTAATTTGGTGGGAATTTCCAAGTGAGCCACACGTGAGTTGCATGATATAGACTACATATGCAGGATTCCTTCATTCCGTACACACACACACAACACAACAATATTGTGTGTGTGTGTGTGTGTTGGAATCTCCAGTAAACATGGGGGAAACCTCGGCCCCCGGCCGCTACCTGCCTTCGTTTACCAAGTAAACCCTTTTGCTTAACCAACTCACATGAAACCGCATCCAATGAAATTATTGTCCTCAACTTTACTCTGACGTGTTTTGTTTGGTTTAGTTTATTTTAAATGATTTTATGCGGAGTAAACATGAGAAAGTAGTTTTATTGAGGGATCGCTAAACGGGCACATAATTTCTATTTATATGTTATTTATGTTGGGGAAATAATAGATATTCACAACGTGGAACCTCCGTTTCTTGGATCCCTCCCTTCCTTGTCAGCCAATTTTTAATTAAATTTCATCCTGGATAAGGATCATTCTTAAAACGTGACATCCTTTCTTTGCTCCCCATAATTTGTTTGTAGCCTCCCATGTTTCTGTGTCTCTCCCCCTTCCTTACAAAAGATCAGGCGAAAGTAATTAATATCATGATGATGAACAAACTATTCTCTTTCATTTTTGAAATAACAATGGATCATTTTAATAACAGCTGATAACATATGATTTTGATATGATAAATTCATAGTGAATCCAAAAAAAAGAAAGAAAGAAAGATATAATAAACTCATAATACGATGTTTTGGTTTATGACATTATTAAAATCCCACGTGAGAGTAATCAGCTATGCCACTCACTCTCTCTACGGATAATACATACATACATACATACATACATACATAAAACCGTTGGATACGAGAGAACATGGCCTTCATCATGGCATAAGATGAGCATGTGGCTTGGATATAATTTCTTATAAATACCACTAGTACATATATTATATAATACCATCTAAATTAGGTAGTAAGTAGCAAGTATCATAAATTACATTGTGACCTAATGGCATAAAGACTCATTTTTAGACTGTTAATGCTTACCCTTCTTTAGAAAAAAGAAACAAAAGGATGTGGGACAACTTTTTTTTTGGGGGGGGAGTGGGGGAGAGGGGGAAGGAAATGAAGACCGGCCAAAAACTGCAGGATCGAGAAGAGAAAGAATAAAAAGAGACAAAGCATGAAGAAAGGAAGGAAAGTAGGACGAATGAGACGGGATGAGATGAGAGATTCACACCCAACAACAACAACAGGTAAGTCGAAAAACCGTCCACTCTTCTTCCTTTCCTTTTCCCACTCAATATCTATCCCTTCGTTATATATATATATATATAAACCCTTTCACTATCTCTCTCTCTCTATATATATCTGCTACCTCCTCCTTCTCTCTCTCATACTCTTCTTAGAGCTATGGCGTATACTGGGCTAGCTTCTTCGCTTCACCAGATATGGCTTCCACAGTACTGCTCACTGCTTCTGTTTCTCAACAGTACTCCTTTCCTAGGGCTCATCATCGTGCTCCTCTCTCTGCAATTTGCAAGCCCTTCAACATCATCTTCCACTTAACATCCATTCCTTCTTCTCATACATAGGAATTCAACTCAGGCAAACAGGTTGGAGCCAGGCAGTGTTCAGCTTCTTCTCTTTTTCTTCATTTTAATTTTTCTTCTATCATGTTCCTGCTTCTTTCTTTCTTTATGCATAGCAATAGGAATCTGATCAGAGTTCAGACATGAAGATCATTCAGCTCCAAGGACACGCAACCATCTCTTGTGCTGATTATTTCCTTTAATTTGTAACTTTTAATTATATATGGAACTTTAACTTTCTATATACTGTGGCAATGGTTGATGACCGACAACATCGTCATCTTTCTTATATTTCTCTTTCCTTTTATCTGATATATTGCTGGAAATTAATTAAGAAATATCATCAGGTATTATTTTGAATGGAATATTCCTTCGTCGTTTTTGTTTTACGTCTCTTCAGTTCTTCTCCGTGCGTTTAAGCTGCCTCGATGGGAAATTTGGTGATCTTTCAATGAATGATGATGAACTTTGTGGCCATGAGGTATATCAGATTTGATCTATGTTCACGTGCATCTTAAGCAACTCACCTTGACCATTTCTAACCGTTAAAATAATCACAGTTTTGCATCGAAACCCACTTTCCTAATCAAGTTCAAGATTTTGAGTTTTACATGATTTGTACAAAAATATACAGTTAATTTATTAAGTTAATGTGTGGTGAATCAAAGTGATTATTCTTCTCGCTACGTGCTCGCCCTCTTACGCTGTCCGACAATGGTACACTATTTTGTTTTGGAGCATCTTGTGCTTGAAATCTGTCCATTACTGGAATATTATTCGCGTGAAATGATGAAGTTTGATCGCTGACAATTACTTAGTGTCTTGTAAATTAGGTAACATCATCGATACATACAAAAGGTAAATATGTATAGTTTGGAAATTATCATATTTGCTTTGTTGTCAAAAAGTGCGGCCATTCCCAAAATACATTACTTAAAATTATGGTATTTTATTTATTTTGGAGATTGAATATTAATCGAGAACTGTTTTGGCTATAGAAGTACTTCAACGAAGTTGCAAATCTAATGGGCAGCAAAGGATCTTGGTTAATTAAATGCGTATTAATATATGATGCCCACGTGGGGGTTGTGTTTATATGTGCAATTAATTGATTTTCTTGTCCCAAGTTTGACTTGAGATTTCATTATGAATATTGTAATTATTGTTACACTCAATTAAACTTCTACATGCCACTGTTTAAATATATTTGAAAGACATACAATTTCACATATATTAAGATTAAATCCACTATTATGTGTCGGAGTACATACAATTTCACATATATTAATATCATTAAATCCACGTGGGGGTTGTATGTTTCACATCATTTGTCTGAACTTTTCGGGCACGGTTTAATAATACCACTTGATTTTAAAATGAGATGTATGTTGCATTATAATTTAATCTGAGTAACAATGAAGTGATGAACCCATACGTGCACAAGCATGAGACGAAATATATGAACCAAATTCTTGGCCTTTTAGATACATAACTAGACATCCTCTAAAGAAATTTTTAGATTCGAGTCTTTTAATTAGAAAAAAAAGTCCCAGAGATCTAAAATATAAATAATAAATAAAATAATCTTTATATATATATGTATATATAGCTATCTGGCTATATCATATTCAAATATTGTCAAGTTCAATTGAAGATATTTTTTCTAAAAATATTTTTTTGTATTTATATATTCCTAAATTCAATACCTCATAGTTAAATAGCTAAAGCTCCATCCGCCTAGGCCAACGCCCTATTGCTTCAAAATCATCCTTTTTTTCAATGTTCATGGGGAGAAAAAGATGTCGGACTTTTACAATGAGACATGAAGGGATGCTGAAGAGTCAAAGTTGGTAATAAGAAAAAGATAATGGAGAACATGATCACTAACAAATATGAACATCAAACATATGGTTCCAAAACACAATTCAAAAGCATAAGTATATATGAAATAAAAAAACAAACGTTCCATACAATTCAAAAAGCATATAGGAATCGATTCATTCATATGATTCGACGTAGAAACAAGACACACTGTCGGAGGCATTTGCTGGTTTTCTGGCATGTTCTTTTAGCTAATCAGTCACACACAAAAGTTCAAACGCTGCACAACATTCAATTAATTTGGAGTCAAATCTGAGGACTAAGTGACAATAAAGTAGTTGCTAATCTTTGTTAACCAAAAAGTCAATAAAGTGATTTCATTATTTTCAATTCTTCAACACAAGATTAGTTCCTTTGTCTCTTCACAGGTATATAGCAATGGCTAATTAATGTGATTGAAAAGATTATAAACCTGCCGTTTTCTCAACTAATTCTGCCCTTTCTTGGTTTGTAAATTCCGAATTCTCTGTAGCGTACGTCCCCAAAACCAAAAAGAAGAAGAGTTTTTTTGAAGAAAAAGAGACGTTGGGTTTCAATCACATTAATAGTAGATGCTAACAAGTGATGCATGAAATAGTCCATATATTATATGGTGTTATGGTGAATAGCCCCGAAACTACAGCTAGAGTCTAGATGGCCCCTAATGACACATTTCTTAGGGCTAGCTGGTTCAAATTAAGAAAAAGGATTATTTTAGTTGATTAAATATAAGATATTTCTTGGGAGGGTACCTTGAGATAAAGGTGGGGTTTTATTAAAAATAATATTATAACTCTAGTTTATTTTGATAAGCTAATTGGATTATATTATTCAAATAAGTTACAAGTAGACTGTTTTCAACACATCTCCGGTCTTTACTCCAATTCCCATCAACTCTGATATATAATCAACCAAAATCACTTTTTCTCTCTCACTAATCTTAAACAAAAAAGGTCATTGCTCAGACAAAAGCTCAGAACATACAAAGGAGATAGCATGTCTACCGAGTTACGCTGATAGGGATATCGTTGATGAAAACAAAACAACTTCTCTAAGGGGAATGTGAGGTGGAAAATAATTCATATTATGAGAGCTCAGATAATGTGGAAGTTGATTGCCTGGCCAAGAAAATATTGTCTCTTCCTTTTAGGTTTTATTGTGTGCCTATGAAGTACCTCAAATATTTTTCAAGAGCCGGTTATGAACTGATGATCTGGTCCTTTTAATCTTTTTGCATTGTTCCTTCCTTTATATTAAAAAAAACCAGAAAAAAGGTAATCAATTTCTAGTTGAATCACAACAAATCAATGTTACTGTTCTCATGAATGATCAAATATTTTAATACCAATATTAATATCGACATAAAATTTTAAATTTACAGTGAATTGCATTCTTTCTAACTTCCAAACAGTCAGGGTAATTCGTTCTTCATATTTTATGCAAAGTACAAAAGTACAGGTTTCACCTAGTTAACTATTTAATTACACAAATATTAATATGACAAGGTGAGGTTATATCAATTTTTTTTTCTTCCAAATGTTGAACTTGTCTTCTTGTTGACGAAGAAGACTCTGCACTGACCCATGGAGTCGACAAAAGCATTTATTATGGAATCTCATAATTTCTTCTTATGTTTTCTATTGCCAAAGAGCCCACCATTATTCAAATCTCCACAAGAAATTAAAAAAGAGTATACTAATTTACTAACTTGCCTTTGTAAGAAATATTTTTATAGATAAATAAGGTATCAATTTGACTATTAAGACTTTCTCATTCAATAATACCATGTATGTGTTATTCCATTCACTCAACTATGAAATGGTTTAAATAAATGCTAAACCGATCCTATTTATAAGCTATTTTTAACATGTTTTAGAGAAACTTTAAATCTCTGCACTCTACTCCAAGAATATAATGTATGTTACCGAGTACTTAGATGATTTAAAAAAAAAATCCTTTCCTTTCCCAACTTTGTCTACATATGATACCAAATAGGTCCATATGGGCTATGGCAAGCCTCATTCTTTTTCCATCTTTCTATTGGCTTAAACAAATTAATAATTGGCTGCTAATGAAAGTTGTTATATATTGTAATGAACGGGTTTAAATTTTATAAGGACCTTGGCAGTTATTGTGAGGATTTTTTTAGTAGGCGATCTGATAAATTTTTTGTAAGAGCTTTTTGAGCCTTGAGGCTATGTCTTGACATTGGTAGGGACTAATACTAAATCTACACAAACTTTTTTATACTAAAAAATTCAATAATTGGCTGAATTGGATTTCGGATTCCATGGTATACATGGTCAGTATCGCTAATGGGAGGAGGGGAGGCAGTTGAGTTGATTTGGATTTGTGGGAGAAACTTGATGAAGCAATTCAATCCATCTCGGGAAAATGGGAACAAGAAGGTGACAAGTTGGTTTAATTAAGATAATATAATTAATGTTAATTTTAATTAGGAGACATCTATATATCCTCGGGAACATTGTTTGGCACACAGCCTGTGTCCCATCTTCACCTCCTGATTCTTCACGTTGACGCCCACCCACACCAAACACCTGCTTCATCTCCTCAAAACCCCCCTCCTTTTTAATAATAATAATAATAATAGCTATTTCCTATCAAAATTTCTTATCTGCAGTTTGGTTGGTTAAACAATTTTGGAAACAAAATGCATTAATTAAAATATGAATTGGAACATGTTCGGTAAAATAAAATTTTGTTATGCATAAATCACGATTGGCGTAAGTTAAAAATAGTGGATACTTTTTTCTTTCTTCTTTCTGTTTTTTATAAGCATATTTACCCAACTGAAAAAAGAAAGTGAAATTGAGAACTAATATGTGGACCCGAGCTTTTATATCGTTTATAAAATAGACTGCACTATTTATAATTTGTGAATAATATTTTTTTTGTAATTTTTTATGATATATTCATATATTGATATTCTGCAAACATCCAGGTAGGAATTAGGAATTAGGCTTGTTACATGTATATTTCACCAAATTTCAGTCCTTCGTATTATATTGATCCTCATCTTCTCCTTCCATCACCATCATTTCCAACATTAATGGCTGCTTCAAATATCACGATAGATCAGTAGCTAGAAGATCTTGAGGCGCACCCCGAGATTAATTATATATGAAGCAAATAAAATATCATTTCAGTGAAGAAATTTTAGTCAAAGTCAAAGACTCATGCTTGAAGGTGAAACAAACAAGGATGAGTTCATATGTACGCATGAGTTTGCCTTTTGGCCAAAACATGAGTTAACATTCGATTGATGTAACACCTGCTACCTTCCTACTAATTATAAAAGCTATATAAAGAGTTAATTTTAATATTAAATATAAAATTTTAAATTATTTTATTTTTTAAATTTATAATTTTTTTCGTAAAATATTCTTATATAATTTTATATATATTAAGGAATTTTTATTAAGAAGTAGCTCCAAGCACATGATAGTATAGGACATTTTAGAAAAATTAATATACAATTATTATAGATAACTAATTTAATTAATTTTTATAATATGTAAAAATTAGTTAAATAAATTTTATATTAATAATAAACCTATTGTATGTTTATATTGGCAATTTAAAATCTCAATTACTTTTTCATCATGACTTTACAATTTAAGAACTAAGTATGTAAAAGGAATTTTGTCTGGATTTACATAAACATGTTTATAATTGAAAACAAATGCAAATAAGCACTTAAACTTGTCTAGAAAGAAGTGGAAAATGTCACCTATGACTTTATATAGGATGAAGCCCTCACAAACTTAAAGAAATACAAGTGAAAGGACTTATATATAAACTTAATTTCTTAAACCTACTTATATGCATTTCATAATATCTTTCGGTCTAGTTAAATTTCATAAGATTGAACAGGGTACTTGTCCTTAGTCGCATTATGATATCATCAACGATGGGATCCATCTTTGTAATTTTTAGATTCCTTAGGCAAATTACAATATCATTAACCATGTTCTGAATTTAGTAGAAATAATAATCTAAAGTATCTATTTAAAGAATGTTCCTAATTAACTACTAATTAATAACATCATATTTAAGCTTGATATATGATTTGTAATACTATCAACATATGACATTATTTTCATGGCTTGATTAATTCTTTTATTAATATGAATTATCTACTAATCATAATTAATTGTATTTATTTATTTATTTTTCAAGTTAAACAAATTGAATTATTGAAGCCGCTATTATTTTTAATGTTGGGGATAAAAAAAAGGAGGGGAATAAATGGCACTAAAGTAGTACTAAATACAAAAGGATTCTATTTTTTTTCTTTATCAACAAATACAAAAGGATTCTTATACTGTATTCATTACATATACATTAAAGATGATCCTGTATTTAATGCCTTGAATTTTTATTAAATTTCACAAATTACAATAAAATGATATTTAAAATATTTATTTTTTTAATTTCATTATATTTTTATATTTACTGGATTAAATTTGATTATAATTTTAACTTATCAGGATAATTATAATTTTTAAAATGGTTAAGGTGTACTCACGACCTTGAAATAGTTTTGGTGGTGCAATTAGCATCGTAAAATATTTAAGGGTACATCTTGAAGTAATTATTTTTGACTCCGTTAACTTTTGTAAAAAAATTTGTTAATCCTTGTCTACAGGAGATTATTTTTTTGTATGTCATTATTTAAAATCCACCTCTAAAAATGTTTTTCTTAAAATATGCAGCAAAATAGCAAAATGGGAAAGGAATATGTTTGAAGACATCTAGGGTTGAGAAATTAGAAGGAATGCAACGAAGACGAAGAGGGAAGACTAATAGAGGATAATATATTAAAATTATTATCTTTTTGAGTGCATTATCTTTGATGATTTATTATTTGGAGTATATTATATTATTAAATTATTTTATCTTAGAAGAATAAATTTAAGATATTAATATTAGGATATGATTATATTATGATATCTTATTATAATAAATTTGAGATATTAGGATTATGATAGATTTTAGATTTAGCCTATTAGTTTATATTTTTATATATATAAAGGCATAGTCGTACTTCTTTTTCAATAATGTATTCTTTATGGTATAAGGTTTGATCATTAACAAGCTCAATGGTAGATAAATCACAAAGTGGCGTTGACTTTCAGTTACCATACTACCTGCACCCCTTCGGATAATCCTGGATATATTTTTATTGATGATTTATTAAGCGACAACAACTATGACAAATGGGTAAATGACATGAGTGACGCCCTCTACGCCAAAAAAAAATTGGTTTCATAGAAGGAACCATAACCATGCTAATATCATATTCAGCAGACCTCCTACATTGGATAAGGTGTGATGCGATAGTGAACGGACGATTAAAAAGCTTTATCATTAAAGAGGTGCAAACCAGCGTACATTATGCAAATAGTGCACGTGAGATATGGATTGTCATGAAAGAGAAGTTTGACAAAGGGAGTTCGTCAAACAAGTATGAGCTACAGTGAGCCATAGCTCTCTTGAGATTGGAAAACCAGACCGTGCCAACTTATTACACCAAGCTGAAAGGGCTTTGGAACAAGATGGTGATGCTAGTACCATTGCCCAAGTGCTGTTGTAAGGGTTACAAGTGTGATTTACATAACAATTCACTAAGATAAAGGAGGAGGAGCAACTCAGGGTGCCAACAAAACCTCCATGCCGTCACCATGATCCCATAGAAATCTATTATGATGATATATTCAAAGGACACAAGGATGGTGAACATCATCAAGAGAATGAAAATCCATAACCCCATAATAAACTAGAGCTAACACAAGTTGATGGTCAACCGTCTAGAAGTACCCATCTAACGAAGTCAAAGATCCAAACACACCCACACACCTTGCAGACTAGGAAGTTGAGCTTCCCACATCGATCAACCAAGCACAATCTTCTGACCTAATGGGAACATCTACCATACATCCTTTATCTAAATATGTTGTCAATATGAGATTTTCTCCCTCACACGCAGCCTTTTTGGCAGCCATAGACAAATATGATGAGCCAAAATCATTTATAGAGGCAAACAAACATGAGCAAAGGCTAGAAGCTATGTAACAGGAAATAAGATCACTTGAAACCAATAACACATGGACACTCGAACCACTTCTACCTGAAAAACGAGCTATTGACTCTAAATGGATGTTCAAAAATAAGTTCAAGCCCAATGGTGAACTTGCCTGACGGAAGGCGAGACTAGTTGCCAGTGGTTTTACTCAAGAAAAGGGTGTTGGCTTTCATGAAACCTTCACCCTAGTTGCTAAGATAGTCACCGTCCGAACGCTTCTCGCTGTCGCTGTCAAGTGTAACTGTCATGTCCATTAGTTGAAAGTCAATAACGCGTTTCTACGCAGAGATCTCAATGAAAAAGTTTATATGTGGATCACACAAAGGTTTGTTAAATAGGGGAGCCACGAGTCTGCCATCTACAAAGTCATTGTAAAGCCTTCGTTTGGCCTTATGAAACTGGTACCAAAAGCGCTAAGTACACTGATTGATATTGGCTTCGTTCCATCTAAGGCATATCATTCACTTTTCATGTATCGACGAGGATCAATCTTACTTCATATTCTCATCTATGTGGACGACATCATTCTCACGGGGACTGACTTACATAAAATGCAAGAAGTTAAAGCACATATTGATACCAAATTTAGCATCAAGGGCCTGGGTGTCTTGAAGTATTTCTTGGGGATCGAGGTTACGAGATGTCCGAAAGGTTTTGTCTTCAGTTAATGGAAGTACACCTTAGACATCCTGAGAGAGATTGGCATACTCAGTTACTGACCGAGTAGCTTTCCCATGGAATAGAACTACAAGTTTCATATAACTAACGACGATCAGCTGGTTGATTCGAAGCTTTATTAGTGCCTTGTTAGCCGCTTGTCTTATCTCACTGTCACGCACTTAGACATCGTATGCGATGTCAACACGCTCTGCCAAATTTAGTTCTTCCCTATGCAAAATGCACATGGAAGCGGCCAAACATGTTGTTTACTATCTCAAGATGACTCCTGGTTAAGGCATTCTCTGAAACACCAATGATGAACAAGGCGTACTGTGATGCTAACTGGGGTGTTGCCCAATGACGTGTCATTCTTGCACAGGGTACTTTGTTATGCTTAGTGGCTCTCCGATCTCGTGGCTCTACAAATAACAAACAGTAGTCGCACGATTGAATGCTAAAGCATAATACCGTGCTATGGCATCTACTGTTAGTGAATTGATCTGGTTGCACTAGCTTCTTCAAGAACTTGGAGCTTCGCAATGCTTAGCCATTCCGTTACATTGTGACAACCAAGTCGCTTTTTATCTGACCATGAAGCCCATCTTCCATGAACACACGAAACACTTAGAGATAGACTGCTACTTCATTTAAGAGTGGGTTCAGTCCACAAAATTCTACCTCTCAAGATCCACACTAGCTCACAAATAGCTAACATGTTCAATAAGGCTCTGGGTCGTGATCGCTTGCTTCACCTGTGTGTCAAGTTAGGGCATTATGAACCTTCATGCTCTAACTAAAGGATGAGGAACAACTCTATGACTTCCTAATAGGATTATATGATATTATAAAATTATTGTATCTTAAAAGAATAAATATGAGATCTTAAAATTATGCTATGCTTATATTATCATATATTAAAAGAATAAATATGAAACATTAGGATTATGATATATTTTAGGTTTAGTCTATTAATTTATATTTTTATCTATATAAATTTCTATCAACGATATATGAATACATTGCCATATTCTTTAAAGACAACATAGGTGCGAGGAAGAGGTGCTACTTCGAAATTCTCCACCAGTCTGCCTTTAACCTTAATTTCTAGAGTAATCTCCCAAATTGCAAGGCTTTTCGATAAAGAATCCTTAGCCTACACTTATCTCCTCACTGATGTTTCACAGCCTAGTAAACCAGCTTTGTTAAGTTCTCGATCATGTATGATTCTTTATCTTGGATATAGTCTGGTTCTGCATCAGTTTGTGTTATAAATTGGGTCACTGAAGATTCTCAAAAATTGTTTCTAGAGTTTATGTTGTTAAGGTAAGGGAGGGGTATTTGGGGCTACATTATTTTATTTTTTTTATAAGATTTTTTTTTGAAAGGAGTTAAACTTATCTACGATTTAAGTGTAAGGTGATATCTCATTTTTTTCTAGAATATATCAATATTAAACAAGATGAATTATCAATTACTCTCAAATATAAATTTAAGATGCCTCTTCAAGATGAATTGGATTTTTTTTTGGAAAGTATTAGGCTCACCCACAATCTAAAAGTAGGACAAAGTTTTCCTTCCTCTTAGATGATACCAATATCAGGAAGGACGAGTCGTCTATTACCTTTAGGTATAAATTTAAGTACCTAGAAATTGTAATGTCTCTATAAATATTATGATTGGAATTATAACAAGATAAATTGAAAATTGAAATAAAAATTTGTCACAACGTAGGTCCATTCATTTTGTTAGGGTGGGCCATGTAGCCCAATAAATCTCCCAGAAAGTGATCTGTGATCTGTTCCAGACAACAATCACTGCAATGCAAACAAACATGGTTTCGTCCTCTTCTGGTCTTCCTTTTCTCTTTCAATCCAAATTTTTTTTGATAGTATATTTATATTTAAGAATAATAAATTATTTATTTTATTTAATATCGTCTAAAAAAAATTTTATCCCATTTTTAAATCGTTAAGTAAGTTTAATCTCTTTTAAAAATTTTTGAAAAAAAAAAATCTTAGAACAACACTTTTCATTTACACATTTTGCCTCTTCAACAGCCTATCACGTTTCCCTTGTTCCCCTCCACTGCAATTAATTCAATCCAATTTCCCACTCCTAACGTTTCTCTTCCCTCCCTTCCTCCCTTCCTTCTTCACAAATCCCAAAAATCATGAACATCTTTCTGACTTGCTCTCTCACACCTGCTTCACCCTCGATCTCTTCGCCTTCCCATGCATGATCAACGCCTCCCTCTTTTCACTCACCCCTTAAACACCTGATCTCAACTCTACTCACTCAACTCTACTCACTTACATCTGCCAGTCATGGAACTTCTCCCTCTCACACATTTTCCCATTTTGCTGTTTTCTCTACTGTGCTTCTGTCATTTCTCATTGCAGTCTTCTTTTACAGGAGATTCTGAGATTCTTCTCCGTGTTAAGGCTACTCAGATCGTTGATGAGAACGGTAGCCTAAAAAATTGGGACAAAGGCGTCACTCCCTGCAACTGGATTGGCATTACCTGTGATGAACTTAATCGCTCTATTGTCGCTATTGACCTCTCTGGTACTGGCATTTATGGTGGATTTCCGTTCGGTTTTTGTCTCATTCGGACCCTGCTAAGGCTTTCTGTTGCCCAAAATTATCTCGGTGGTGTTGTCTCTCCTCAATCACTCCTTCTCTGTTCCCACCTTCGTGTCTTGAACCTCTCTGATAACTTATTTGTCGGCGAGCTGCCGCAATTCTCGTCCGAGTTCTCTCAACTTAGACGGCTTGATTTCTCGCGTAACAACTTTACTGGTGATATTCCGGAAAGTTTTGGCCGGTTTCCCCATCTCAGGTTGCTCAGTTTGTGTTCGAACTTGCTCAACGGCACCATTCCCGGGTTCTTAGGCAATCTCAGTGAGTTAACTCGATTGGAACTCGCTTATAATCCGTTCAGGCCAGGACCTTTGCCCTCCCCACTTGGAAATTTGTCGAACCTCGAAGTTATGTTCCTTGCCGGTTCAAATGTCGAAGGGAGTATACCGGACTCGATAGGGAAGCTGGTATCGCTCAAGAACTTGGATTTGTCACAAAATTTGCTGTCAGGTAAAATTCCAGATAGCATTTCGGGTTTGACAAGTGTAGAACAAATTTTGCTATTTATGAACCAATTTTCAGGTGAAATTCCTCAAGGTTTGGGAAACCTTAGCAGTTTGATTAGTTTAGACCTCTCTCAAAATAATCTCACAGGGAAATTGCCGGATTCAGTTACTGCCTTGAGTCTCCATTCTCTGCAATTGAACGACAATTTCCTCGAAGGAGAAATCCCTGTGAAAATAGCTGCAAATCCAAATTTAGTGAGACTAAAGCTCTTTAATAACAGCTTTACTGGGAAACTACCCGAAGATCTAGGTCGAAACTGCGATTTACAGGAGCTTGATGTTTCCACCAATGACTTCGTTGGCGAATTGCCTAAGTACGTCTGTGAAAGGAACAAGTTGCGGCGTCTTATCACATTTAGGAATCGCTTTTCCGGAACTCTCCCGGAGCAGTATGGTGACTGTCATTCACTGGATTATGTCAGAGTCGAGTACAACCAGCTTTCTGGTGAGGTGCCTCTAGAATTCTGGAAACTTCCTGGCCTTGAAATTTTAAAAATGAATAACAACTTGTTGGAAGGTTCAGTCTCCATCTCCGGCACTCAGAGACTCTCCTTACTTCGTATAGCTGATAACATGTTTTCTGGACATTTCTCTGCAGAAATTTGTGAACTCCACGATATTAGAGAGATTGACATTAGTCAGAACCAGTTTACTGGTGAAGTTCCGTCATGTATAACTGGATTGAAGAAGTTACAGAAGCTGAGCATGCAGGAGAACATGTTCACCGGCGCGATTCCTCGTAACGTTAATTCCTGGACTGACTTGACCCTGTTGAACTTGTCGTATAACAGATTCTCCGGTACGATTCCGCCAGAGCTTGGTAATTTGCCCGGTTTGAGTTCTCTTGATCTTGCCATGAATGTCCTGACTGGGGGAATCCCGCCGGAGTTAGCGAAGCTCAAGCTCAGCCAGTTCAACGTGTCGGGAAACAAATTGTCTGGAAATGTACCTTCAGGCTTCAACAATGAATTCTATTTGTCTGGTCTCGTCGGTAATCCGAACCTCTGCAGCGAAGTCATGAAATTCCTTCACCCTTGTTCCAAATCCAAACACTTCTCTTCGATAGCTATTATTGTGTTATCTACCTTCGCTGTACTCCTTCTGGGGTTTCTCATCTTGTTCCTTAAGAGCAAAAAGTCATTATTTTTAACTGACAAATCCAAGCGCTCTTTTAGGACAACTACATTCCATATGGTGGGGTTTAACGAAGAAGATGTTGTTCCATTGCTAACCAGTGAGAATCTCATTGGCATAGGGAGTTCTGGCCAGGTCTATAGGGTTAAGCTCAAGACAGGAGAGACAGTTGCTGTGAAGAAGCTATGGGAAGGACGTGCAGGAAAACCGAATAGTACAGATTCGGTTTTCAAAACGGAGATTGAGACACTGGGTAGAATTCGGCACGTTGATATAGTAAAATTGCTATACAGTTGCAGTGCTGACGATTTCCAGATACTGGTGTATGAGTATTTGGAAAACGGCAGCTTGAGTGACGTTTTGCACGGTGAAAAGTGCAGTGAGTTGACGGATTGGTCGAGGCGGTTCAACATAGCAGTAGGAGCAGCCCGTGGACTGGCTTATTTACACCATGACTGTGTGCCGCCTATAGTCCATAGAGACGTCAAGAGCAGTAACATATTGCTGGATCATGATCTCAGACCTCGTCTTGCAGACTTTGGATTGGCTAAAACCTTGCAGCCAAAGGCAAACGAAGATAGTGGTAGCGCTACATCCAGGATCGCTGGGTCCTATGGTTACATTGCTCCAGGTTTGTTTATTCTTCTAACCTTCTGTTTGTTAAACTATGGCTGTATGATGATTTTGATAGGGGTATTATGTATTATGCAGAATATGCTTACACACTGAAAGTAACTGAGAAAAGTGATTGTTATAGCTATGGTGTAGTACTGATGGAATTGATCACAGGCAAGAGGCCAAATGATCCATCCTTTGGAGAGAACAGGGATATAGTGAAGTGGCTAACTGAGACTGCTTTATCAAGTTCTACAGGAGGAGGGAGTGGCGATATCGAAGGACATCGCGGTTTCCTGGTTAAAATTGTAGACCCTAGATTGAACCCCTCCACTTGTGATTATGAAGAGATTGGTGAGGTTTTAAAAGTGGCTCTGCTTTGCACCTCAACATTTCCCATTAATAGACCCACAATGAGAAGGGTGGTCGACTTGCTCTGGGGACATAAGACCCGTCCTAAATCATGATGATCATTGATGCCATTGAGCATTCCGTGAGTAGCAAGCAATTACTTGACCCTTTCTCCAGTCCACAAGGATCATTTTTGTTTTTAAAAAACGGTGCCTTCAAGCAATTATTAAAGAAGTCCCTCCCTTTATTTTCTTTCTTTTGGGCAGTTATAACTTGTAAATGCTTATTGAGGACAGCTGCATGAAGATTTGAAGAGAAGTTTCCTGAATGACGCTGTTTAAAAATTTACATTTTCTATGATTCTATTAGCACAGAACGTTAAAAATATATTTGGAGAGCTGGCCAAAAGAATAATAATATAGGGAGGAAAATCAACACACAAAAAATACCTTATATCCAACGATTACCCTGTTTTATTCTCTGTGCAAGTGTATAAACAATTCAATTTGCTCTGTTAAAGCCGAGGAAAGAATGAGAGAATTTCCAATTCTGTGGGATGTCGGCGAAGGGACGAGAATGAGACTAGAAAATTTTATTCATTTGACTTCAATATAGTGAGTACGTTCCCAATAAAATGAAATTGGATTTGCTCTTTTTCAAGCAGGAAAGAAATGACCTCTTTTTTGTTTTTTTGTCCTCTGTTAAGGAATGCTTGACTTAGAAGCAAGGCTGCCAGGAAAAGCTGAAGTTGTGGGGTTTATGATGATGATCGCAGTAAAGTTTGAGTCAAATTTTCACTTCATCAGGTTAAAAGCCCGTTTGGTTCACTGAAAACTAGTCCTGAGAAATGGAAATGGAAATGGAAAGGAAAACTTATTTCTCATAGTTTGGTTAGCTGGAATTGGACTCCTGAGAAATCGATTTCCTTCAAAATTCTGGAAAATCATTTCTGTAGCTGGAGCTAAGAAAATGCTTCTATACTTCCTTCAGCTCTATCTCCACGACGATACCTCACTGTCCCTTCTTTGCAGTTGGCCTTAGTTTCTTCGTATTCTTACCTTAAACAGCGAAGTGATATCTCACCTTTTCGATTATGGAAGATGCTTATTTGAGGTAATCCTGAAATATCAAAAGCTACGGAGGAACTCATGAAATTACTACCAGCTCTTGGTTTTTAGCTTCACCGACATGTTAGATTAAAAACTGCCACCCAACCATGCCTTCCCTTGGAAATTAATATATAACAGATTTAATAGAAGTTAGGAAACGGTGCATTATATATCTATATTTCAGTATATTTGGTTTCTAATTTGCTAAGAATATAGTTGTATTTATTAGACTAAGTTCCTATTTACGGCAAAATTGAATTATAACTCTCGTCATTTTTAAAAATTTCCCTTTCCAATATTCTCTCCTTTCATTTTTCTTTTATTTTTTCCTCCATATAAACCTAAACATAGCGGATTTTGTCAATGTGCTTTAAAAATATTAAATTCTTTTAAGCCAAACACAAGTTTAATAGAAGTTAATTTATAAAAAAGAACTTTCTATTTGCATGATTGCATCTGTCTTATTTCGATGATACTATTTGCATCTCTCTGTTGCAATCTTGAAAAAAAAAAACTAAATAAAATCTTAAAATTAAAAGGAATAATCAAGGCTCTGACGGTGAACGGTGTATAAGAAGACATTGACTAGAAATAAATGAATCAAAGCTTCTAATAAATAAATTTGCCTAACTATGGCAGTGCATCACGTGGGGACTTAGTGTGTGTTTGGGCAATTAATTTTAAAAATAGATTATACATAAAATTATGGTTTAAAAAAATTATTGTTAAATATTATTTTTTTTCTCAAAATCGATTTAAAGCTCAAAATCATAATTTGAGTTTTTCAAACCATGATTTTAAAAAATCGAGCAGTGTGCAGCTTTTTCGTTGGAGGAAACATTAAAAATTTTCCTGTCAGCAACTTTTCCCTGCGTTGCCCAATTTCTATATATATATATATATATATATATATATATTAATATATTATATATATATATATTTTAAATTATCTACATAAATTAAATTAAAAAATAATATTTAAGTGAGAAAAAAAATAAAATTCAAATGAATATTATAAAAATTTATCTTATTCAAATAAAAATATATATATATTATTTTTTAATCACTTAAATAAAAAATTTAAAATCAAATTTATTCTTTATATAATTATCATATTAGTTTATGTCATTTTTAGTAAATTATATATGGAAAAGCGATTCTGCTACTAATCATCCAAACATCTCTAATTTTTAAAATCACTTTTTCTCAGAATCTATTCTTCTCAAAATCTATTCTCCAGAATCTATTCTTTCTAAAATCTATTCTCCAAAAACTAATCCAAACACACCCTTAGTAGTTATGTGTTGCAATATTTAATTTCATGTAACAATTTAATGACCTTTTCTTCATTCAAATTAAGATAAGTGAATATTTTTATTAGCACTTATTTTTAAGTAACTTTTGTTATTAACAAATTTAATTTATTTTAAAAATCTAAAATTCACTTATTTTATTATTTTTATTGGTAAAAAAACACTTTAAGTCCATAAGTATTTAGGGTTTGTTTTTAAAAATATTAACTCAACCTATAAGAAATGTATCATAATTAGTAAATGCTTCTGAGTAGTATTTTGTATAAATTGTAAGGTGTACATATCTCATTTTTTAGGATAATATTGCTTTTAATAATTTTAAGTTTAATATGAATATATATATATTTATAATCAAATAAAATAAAAATCGAATGCGCCAAATATTTCAAATCGCCCGCCCAATCTGGTCTGCCAATTGATGCCGAAATTGTCAGGTAAGTTTACTACAATTATTGAAATTAAGGACATGAAGAAATTGCCGGCGGTCCGATGTGAAGCCTCTTCTATTCTATTGCGATTTGCGGGCACAGAAAAATAATCAACGGTTAAAAATAATTTACCCTTCTTAATTTCATTTTTGCCTCTCGCATAATCTCCCTCCGTAACCATTATTAAAAGCCAACCACCCAGACGCTCATCTCCGCCTCAGGAAAACCCGTTCTCTGATTCTCTTTTTCTCTGAATCTTCGAAAATGAGAGAGTGCATCTCCATTCACATTGGTCAAGCCGGCATTCAGGTCGGAAATGCTTGCTGGGAGCTTTATTGCCTTGAGCATGGCATTCAGGTAATTCCATCTTGATCTGTGAAGATCTAATGCTTTGATGCGTTTTTTTATCTACATTTTCCCAGTATTTGTTTGATTGCTTTTCTTATTCATCAGTTCAAACCATTTCTGGTACTGGCCGTTCGTTATATGTGCTTTTGATAATGTGGCTTTACTAGGATATTGCCGATTGCTCTCAAATGCATCTCCGTTTTTTTTTAATCATGAATTTGTCTTCGTTTTATATTTACTCTATATTACACGGATCGTCATCTTCTATTTCCGTTATGCAGGGTGTTCTTATTGCGATGAGATATCAGATCCCTGACATTAGAGTTGCGTTGATTTAGATTCGTACTTGACTTTTAAGACTTTTTTGGGACATTAGAAATTACTCTAGATCTATTGATGTTTACAAAATTATTTGTCATAAATATCTCGACGAAACTCAGTTTTTCCATCCATTTGTGATAATGCTGCAAAATTTCTTTTTAATTAAAAATTGATTAGTGCATTTCCAGATAACGCATTTTGAATTCCATAATAGATCTATCCTGGCATTACACGAATAACTGCTATGCTCATTTTCTCACCTTTCATTCAGTCTAAGGCATTCTTCCATTTTTTCAGGCCGATGGCATGATGCCAGGTGATAAGACTGTCGGTGGAGGTGATGATGCTTTCAACACATTCTTCAGTGAAACTGGAGCTGGAAAGCATGTACCGCGTGCAGTTTTTGTAGATCTTGAGCCAACTGTCATTGATGAAGTTAGGACTGGAACATACCGCCAGCTCTTCCATCCCGAACAACTCATTAGTGGCAAAGAGGATGCAGCAAACAACTTTGCTCGTGGCCATTATACCAGTAATTAGTCTTTCCCATTCCACGGATTTTCTCCTTTTTACTCTCAAATTAAATGCTAACTCTTATAGTGGCCTTTTGATCCAGTCGGTAAAGAGATAGTTGATCTTTGCTTGGATCGCATCAGAAAACTCGCAGACAACTGCACTGGTCTCCAAGGGTTTCTGGTTTTCAATGCTGTGGGTGGAGGCACTGGTTCAGGTCTCGGTTCCCTGCTTCTTGAGCGTCTTTCAGTGGACTATGGCAAGAAATCAAAACTCGGTTTTACTGTCTATCCTTCACCACAAGTTTCAACTTCTGTTGTTGAGCCCTACAACAGTGTCCTCTCCACTCATTCCCTCCTGGAGCACACTGATGTTGCTGTTCTTCTTGACAACGAAGCCATATATGATATATGCAGGCGTGCTCTTGACATTGAGCGACCAACCTACACCAACCTTAATCGTCTAGTTTCTCAAGTATGCTATGAATAATTTGAAACCCATTTTTTGTGCTATATTTTATCACACGAGACCGTGCCTTAAACTATGTTATAACTTATAATGTGTTCAGGTGATTTCATCGCTGACGGCCTCCCTGAGGTTTGATGGTGCTCTGAATGTGGATGTAACTGAATTTCAGACTAACTTGGTACCATATCCTAGGATTCACTTTATGTTGTCATCATATGCTCCTGTCATTTCAGCAGAAAAGGCATACCATGAACAGCTGTCAGTTGCTGAGATCACAAACACTGCATTTGAGCCATCATCCATGATGGCCAAGTGTGATCCTCGCCATGGCAAATACATGGCTTGCTGTTTGATGTACAGAGGCGATGTGGTGCCTAAGGATGTCAATGCAGCAGTAGCAACTATTAAGACAAAGCGCACTATCCAATTTGTTGATTGGTGCCCTACTGGATTTAAGTGTGGTATCAACTATCAGCCTCCAACTGTTGTTCCAGGGGGTGATCTTGCAAAGGTTCAAAGGGCTGTGTGCATGATTTCAAACTCAACCAGTGTTGCTGAGGTTTTCATGCGCATTGATCATAAATTTGACCTTATGTATGCCAAGAGGGCGTTCGTGCACTGGTATGTCGGTGAGGGAATGGAAGAAGGTGAGTTCTCTGAGGCTCGTGAAGATCTTGCTGCCTTAGAGAAGGATTATGAGGAGGTTGGTGCAGAGGCTGCAGAAGATGATGAAGGTGACGAGGGAGATGAGTATTGATTTTGCTCTACCGACAACGTCTCTGATCTTTTATTTTCTTCTATTATGTTTCTGTGGTGCTTACTTGCACTTTCGTTGGCTTCTCTTTCTAGTACGTAGGACCTTTGTATGTTTGTTCCATTAGAGTGGAGCACACGCCAAAGTTAATGATATTACTGTACTGTGTCTTGTCACACAAGTTATAGGAGCTCTACTTGTTGATGGACTGTGGAACAGAGTTGAAGGTTTTATCCATACTGCGTTGAAACTATAATTTGCTAAATATTTTACAAGTTTATTGAATGGTTGCAACTGTGATCTAATTTCGGAATCATATATGTCTATTCAACACCCTTTGAAATTGCAGCCAAAAATAAAATTATACAACACCCAGTAAATAATCACGAGACGCAGCCAAAATGAAAATGTGACGCTTTGATGTAAGAACAGAAGAAACTATACAAGATGCAGTTTTCTTTCTCCTTGGTGAAATCAGCTCCCACTTTTTATCCCAACATTACTTCAAAAAATCAGTAGAAGAAGCATCTTTTTCTTTAACACTCAACTCCCACCTTTTATCCCCACAAAAATTTAAGAGCGTATGGTAAACTACAAAGCAATGAAAAATCAAAACCTATTGCCATAAGAAATGTTTGAGAACTGACATATAGAACCTCACCATAGGTGAGATCCTTCCAAAAATGGGCGTATGCCACTTGAAGCAGCGAGCACACGGTATTCTTTAGTAAAAGGCGAAAGAATAGTTCGCTCTGCGCTCACTGCGTGGCTGCGTAATTATACCACCCTGCTAGCTTCCGCTTTTATAGTTCGTTTTGCTATAGGAACCATCTTGAGCTTCCCGATGTGGGGCTCAAAGCCTTCGTGGATCAAGCTTCAATTTTGGACCAAACAAACGTTGGTGACTTTTGGATGTTTGAATGAACTTTGATTACCTCAAAATGGTTTTTATATTTTGGGGGAGTGGTGTTATCGTTCACTAAATTTACCTCAGTCTAGGCTCATATCATTTGTTGACCTAGTTTTCCCAGTTACTATACGCAGTGCTTATTTTCATGTTACTTGAAACTTCTGTCATAATAGTAGTATACGAGTAAAAATATTAGTATCCCTATAATATTGCCATCGAAAATTATAACGTGTTATAATTTCATTTTTAGAGGAGAAAGTAACCTCTATGTGGCCATGGAAGGATTTCATCTTGTAATCGAAGTAGATTTTAGGGATAAGCTTGAGTAGCTCTTGAATATCCCAGTGTTAAAGTTTCTGTTGGTTTTAGAGTTTATTGAAGCTGAATCTGGCTATTGAAAAAGCAAGACAAACACAAAATGAAATTAAAGCTTAACCGGAGTTGAGACTTGTTAGGCACAATTACCAAAACTAGTAATTGTTCACATGACATTTCACGTTCTTCAAATCTGCACAAAACCGTTCCCTTCAATAACGTCACCTGCAAAGGTGGTCCAATGCTTGGAGGCAATGGTGCTCCACAATTTCAGTCATTTCCTATTGGTTATTCCCCCATGGTTAGGTTAAGCACTGCAATTGCAGCATCCTTATATTTACAGTTTTTCTAGTGAACTAGAATCATGTTTTCCTGTTGTTGCTGCAAGAATTTCAACAACTTCACCAGATGAGCTCTTGCACGGTTTATTTTGGTGATGAAATTCTTCTGTAACTTAGAGAAGATGGTCCTTGTAATCAGCCACTCCTGCTGTTGCAAGGTATAAATGGCATTCCATGGCTGAATATGCATCTTGAGCTGCCCAAAGTTGCTGGGGTTCTTGAGAAAGAATGAAAAAGCATATCATTCTGCTTCTCCAATGGCTCAACCGGAAAACAAAGGAAAAGATTAATTAGAAGTGATCACTTTGAGATTAATTAGAAAAAGTCAACGATGTTTACTCCCTAGCTCAAGTTCATCAAGAAATATCAGTGAATCCAAATATCTTTGATGGTCCTATCCAATGCAAAAGCGACAAGCAAACAACTTCTCACAAACCGGGCAGCCAGATACTAGAATTTTACAGATGAAAGTTGAGTCCTCTATTTCTTTATCGTGAGAGGGATATTTGAATTTTGATAAATATTTAGAAAATGGCTTAAAAAAATATTTTTTAGATAATTTTTGAAAAAAATTTATAGAGAAGAGTTTATAAAAAAATTTACATAAATGAATATTTAAATATTTATTATTAGAATAATTTTTATAATTAGTAAATTATAAAAAATATATGAGATAAAAAAATTATTATCTCTCTTATTTTTTTTCTCTCATTCTCAAGAATCTGCAATTGAAAGAGGGAGGATTTGAAGGCAATGAAGGAGGGAGGAGAAGTGGCTGGAGTTTGAGAAGGAAGAAAGAGCAGAGAAAGAAGAAGTGAAAAAGAAGCAGAGGAGGAAGAAGATGATGCTTGAGAAAGAAAGATAAGAAAAGAAGAGGAAGGAGAATATAAGAGAATATAAAAAAAATATAAAATAATAAATATATAATTTATAAACTATTTTAATATTTTAAAAGCTATTCTCATACTAAAACTATAATTTTAAATTATAACTTGATAAAAAACTCTTTTAAATAAATATAATTATTTATTTAAAATATTTTTAAATTAAAATTTAGATAAAAATACTTTTAAAATTTTTGTTTTATGATAATGTAATTAATGGAAGTTAAAAATTAAAATGAGGAATTGGAAATATTTTCTAATAAAGAAAACGAATTACGACTGAAATTTTTAAAAGAGAGTCCTTTTATTTAAAATAAAAATAATTTATTTTTAAATAGTTATTTACCATTCAATTAATATAAATTATTTGAATTTTTATTTAAATCTTTTTTAACAGATATAAATTATGCTTATAAACTAATAATTAGAATTAATGTCAAATAATCATCATTATTTTGCCTAAAGCTAAAAGAATCTTATATATATATATATATATATATATCTGTCAAATTATACATTCATTCATATAAAATTTAAATATTTTTTGGCCAAAATATAGAAAATTAAATATTATTTTTATTATGAATGTTTTTCGTGCATATTCCAGAGATGTGTAGGAAGATCCGGTCCTCGGGCTTGGTGCCGTAGAAGCTGCAGGCTCTTCGGAACGTCGAGAGAAAGCAGTACATGCCTTGTAGCACACACTGAGAAAGAGAACGAGTAGGAAGAAATGGCGATGGCCATGGTGCGATCCAGTCTTCTTCGGGCTGCGGTGCGCGGAAGGCCTCGTAGCTCGGCTCCTCCCCGGCGAAACTTCGCGTCATCTAGTCATCACGATGATGAATGTTAGTACCCTATACTCTCCCTCTATATAACACAGGATAAATTGTCATCTAACGCATTCGTATTTGGCGGTTTCACCTTCCAATCCGTATTGAATTTTGTCAATCTATTGCTGGATTTCGATTTTAAAGTCGATCATTCCCTAGTCATGCAACTGTATAATCTTAGGGTTTCGTTTTGGTCTCGGATTTTGGGTTCTTTTTTCGTAAACCGTGTGGTTAGCTTGGAAGCTGGTCACTATTAGATTAAATTGGTTGCTTTTGGATGCATGAAGTTGGAAAATGATGTATGGATATTTGAAAACGACATACCGGGCTCTGAGTGATATTTGTAACTGATTTAATATGAATATGTAACCTCCAATTATTAAGTCTTCCTACCGCGTGAATTTGTGAATATTCCTACCTTTTTGATTCATGTCTCGTTATTGTTTTCAAGCGTCTCTGGATAAACCCCATCGAGGTGTTTAAATTTTACTTTTTTGTTTACTACGAAAATCTTGTGATTCAATTTTTAGAAATTAACCCACTGGACATTTCATTATTGGGAAATCAACTTCGGTTAACTAAAAAGTGGAAGAATTCAACATGTACTTTTGGATGAAATTTTCTCAATTTTGATATTAGGCAATTGTCTTTTGGTTAGGTTTGTCAGATTTTTGGTATTTGATGGATTGCTTGTATTTTGGCTATTACATTGTTATGAATTTCCTCTCTTTGATTTTAAATCCCAACATCAAATGCAATTTTCACGTTTCACTTGAGTAACAGGAATTAGCCATAAAAGATTTATGGTTGCTTTGTTTTATATTAACACGTTATTTATGTGGTTATTTATCGGTTTAGAATTTTATGCTCCAGGATAATAAGCAATTTTTAAGTTGCATTTTGGCTACTATGCATTTGATATTTTCCCCTGCATCATTACCTCTTCCTTCTAATCATCGCATGACTTCCCTATTAATGTCCTGCTTTCACTGTTATTCCTCTACATATTTTGCTGATAAACATTTCTTCTATTTATCAGATGAGACAGCCAAGTGGGAGAAGATTACCTATCTAGGCATTGCTACATGCACTGCTTTAGCCGTTTATCATCTATCAAAGGGCCACCCTCACCATGAAGAGCCCCCTGTGAGTTCTTATACATTCAGTTTTATATTTTGTTACTTAGACATGCATTAATGATGCATTTTTGTGTGTATACATGTTTGATATGACTTTTATCTATGATAATTGCAATCAATCGCTATTTCAGGCCAAGTTGTTTGGCATGGTGTGTGACACTCCATCTATCATAAATGCAACCAAATTCCATTTTGAACCGAATTTAGAATAACCTTATAATTATATCTCCAAATTACTCTTGTACAACATATATTCAAAATAATACTTTTCTTCTGTTATTGACTTTGTCCTTAAACTTTTATGCAGCCATACCCATATTTGCACATCCGCAATAAGGAATTTCCATGGGGTATGTGTCTTAGTCTTTCATATTGATTATGTCCTTGAGTTTTTTATTGCCTTCCCCAACAACTTGAAAGTTCGAAAAATTTAATTTCATTAAATGTTAAAATTCTTTAGATTTATGACTGTGGAAAAAACATGCATCTTTGGTAAATCGCTGCTACTTTCATCTTTCAGGACCAAAAAGAAGGATTTTCTAGTAGTTGCTGTTTTTTATTAAAATAAATTGTCATGTGACTATATTTTTGTTGATTTGATACTTGTTGAGACTTGAGAACCCCCTCCTCCAATCATTGCCACACAGTAATTTCTGAAATAATCAACGGAAAGACATTCCTTTTCCATTACTCAAAAAACAATACTGGCGATATCTTATAACTTACAATAACCGTTATATTTATTCACAGGTATAAGTGATATTGCCAAGCTATAAAATCACCTTTTCTATTGTATTTTTATTCACGGCTTATATGCATGTTAATTATTGTTAGCTAGTGATGTGTTTCTTGTACAACCGCAATCTGGCTTACATTTTCAAGTAATCTGTGAGGCCTGAAATTCCCATCTTATATGACTGGATTCTTTTGTGGTAAGCAGGTCCTGATGGCCTTTTCGAAAGAAAGCATCACTAGGAACATCTGGCGGTTTAGTCGGAGGTACCGTGTGACTGTTGTTTCACTTATTTCTTGCCCCATGTCAAAGTTTGATAACACATTTTCGTATTTCATCATAAAAGTTATGATGTGGAACTTGCAATTGGCAAGACAGTGTTATTCTGTGATGTTTCGTACTCTTACTTGGATTTAAAATAATTGTATACTTGGTTCTGCTTTATCCAGTTTGGTGCAAGAACAAATATTAGAAAGAATGTTATGTATGCACTAATTGTTCGACCCCATCCTCACTTTGCACTTTGCCCTTTTGGTGCAAGAACAAGTATTAAGTTTGATGCAACTTGCTGTGTTTCGTATACCTTCTACAAAAATACTGAAACACGATATAAACATTGTGGGTCTCGTAGAAAATGCTCAAGGCAAGAGTATATATAATGATTAGTCTGATTCCGTAAGCTCCCTTATATGTTCTATAAAATTTTCAATTTTATGTTAAACATAAAGATCTCAATGGGGTACATTGCCTTGGTTACTAAACATTGGGGCTGTTCATGCCTTACGATTCCCCTCATACTTTCGGCCCAAATAATATAGAACAAATCCTTTGTTCTCTGGAACAAAGAAATTGCAGAGTTGACCAAGTCAGAGTCCGGAAAACTGATGAAAATTTAAAATATGATTAGATCTCTTGGAGTGAAGTTTGTTTTGTCCCCAAACAAAAGTGATGTTGATGGAGTCCATAAAAGTAAAGAAGATTTGAAATAGCATACGAGCTTAAATTTATGGTGTAATTTATACAGTGACTGAAGAAATTAGACCAAAAGAAGTGACTAGGTAAAATAGAGTGAACTAACAGACAAATTTACCTAGTGGGCACTCGAGGTGAGCATCGAATATCGCAATTCTATGAAGAGAAGGAGAAAGATCAGCATTTCAGGAAAGTGTTTTGGTCGAATTATAGTGGAAGGGGAAACTTAAATGTTATTACTTCCACAACTTCGAAGAACATCAAATGATTTATGCATAAAATTCTATTGCTGCTGCAAATAACAATAAGGCAAACAATTCTATCAAGCATATTGGCCATGTAAAGAACAATACATATTTCAACAAAACATAAAAAATTAGGACCATAAGAAGACGAAAGCCTCATGCAGTTGATTTATTTGAAATACAGCTCCGTGGTAGTAACATCACCGATTGCTTTCGGTATTGGTCTCTAGCAACCTTCCCAAACTTTCTGAAAAATTCAAGATTCAGACTTGACTTGATCCTGCGAGTTGGAATCAGTTGATTCTTCTTTCTGGTTTCCTGAAACGGATGATTCTTTTTGAGCCCCATCAGTTTCACTTGTCTGGCTTTGAACATTGTTCTGGTTCTCATTCTGCACTGCTTCAGCATTATTCCCGGAAGATGAAGATGCATCTTTCTCTTCAGAAACTGAGGAATCAGAAGAAACACCTGGCAGTGTCACGTCTTTATCTTCATTGCCATTTGAATTATTCTGGCTGGCATCATTCCTGTTTGCTGAGTTTGAGGATTCTTCTTTCTTTTGTTCTGCTGGAGTGCCAGAGGAATGGACTTGGCCTTGATTAGCATCTCCGCCATTATTAGAACTTCCATCACTGTCTTTTTTGCTCTCAGCCGAGTTTACATTGTCATTTTGCCCAGAAGTAGTAGTATTTTCTGAGTTTGAGGAGTCATCTTTCTTCTGTTCGGATGAAGCATCAGAGGAAGTTTGTTGTACCTCCTGGCTAGCATCTTTGCTGTCACTTGTACTGGATGATACAACATTATCTTGTGCTCCCTTGTCAGAATTGCTGTCAAGGTTTTGCTTGTCAGCAGAATCAGTAGTTGGGTCCTTGGACTCTCCATTATTTGCATTGCTGACATTTTTTTCTGAGGACGACGTTGAAATGGAATCAGCTTGCTCGCCATCCCTTTTCTGTTCATCACTCTCCTTCAATGCTTGATTTTCATTGCTGTTTCCTTCACCAGTTGTTGAATCAGTCTTCTCAGTGTTTTCTGATTCTGTTTGATTTGAGACTTCTTCAGCACCATTGGCATTAGACTCATCCTTAAACTCAATATTTTCCTTGTTTTCAGATTGCTCTGTCTTGTTCTGACTTTCATCTGAGGTATCTTGTGTTTTATGTTCCACGGCACTGGAGGCATTATCTCCAGCATAATGCTCCTCTCTAGCCTCCTCACTGTTCCTTTCTCCATCCTTGACTTGATCTTCAGATGAAGTCACTTCCTGAATCTTCTCAACCTCTTCTTTCTCTTTGTTATCATTACCTTGCTCTTTACCATCCTCCACTTCAGTGCTGTTCCCTTCATTTTCCTTATTCTCTTGCTGACTTCCGTTCTCTTTGTTCTCTTCATTCTTCTTCTCTTGTTCCTTCACTTTAGTTTTGTTTTCTTCATTTTCCTTATTCTCTGTTTCTTTTGCCTGTACATTCTCTTTCTGACTCTCGTTCTCTCCAGTCTCTTTGTTCTCTTCATTCTTCTTCTCTGTTTCCTTCTCTCGAGTTCTGTTTTCTTCATTTTCCTTGTTCTCTGTTTCTTTTGCCTCTACATTCTCTGGCTGACTCTCGTTCTCTCCTGTCTCTTTGTTCTCCCCTTCATTTTTGTTCTCTTCGTTCTTCTCTTGTTCCTTTACTTCGGTTGTGTTTTCTTCATTTTCCTTGTTCTCCGTCTCTTTTGCCTCTCCATTCTCTTGCTCACCTTCATTCTCTCTAGTCTCCCCTGTCTCTTTGTTCTCCACTTCGTCTTTGTTCTCTTCATTCTTCTTCTCTTCATTCTCACTTCCCTGGCTATCATTTACACCATTCTCGTCGCCAAATTTCTTTTCCTCCTCCGTCTCAGCATTTTTGGAATGAACTTCAGTAACTTTCTCTTGATCTTCTGACTCCTCTTTACGCTCAGATTCCCCTCCTGTGTTTTCTTGCTCACCTTTTTGTGTTGAAATCTCTTGATCCACGCCATTAGTATCATCCATCTTGTTTTGCCCTTCATGCTTGCTTTCTTCATCCTCCTCCTCCCTGTGCCTTGCATCTACGATCGAGGTTTCCTCAGTACGAGGCAGGAGATCCTTCCTCCCCAACTTCACAACTTCACTGCTGGTTCGTGTGCTTTCACCAAATGATGCTTTCTTCTCATAAGATTGCTTGATTTGGTAACCCAACCAGACAGAAAGGCCAAGCACAAGACATAATTGTAGGGCATGCTTCACCTTGAAGCCTTTAGATCTCTGGTTCCTCTGAGATGACTTGAACATGACGGAGTGTCCTCCACCTCAAAACTTCACTTTTTTTTTTTTTACCAAATACCTGCCCATATTGAGCAATCTCTATAACGGGCTATTAATTCTCAAAAACAGCTACTCAACATAAATCAGATCAGAAAAAAGACACTGCCTTATATCCTCAAGCAAGTAGAAATTCTAGGTTGTCATACTCGAGAGTTCATACAATTTACAGATTACAGTTGATATTAGGAAATATTTGTACATCTGAGAACTAGCGAAGCCAGGATTTATGCATATCGCAGACCATTTACACAGACAAAGCTAACTACATATTTTAGTTTAGTTTCAGATGATCAAATCTTACGCACAATACAAAAGAAAAAGAGCATATTGGTGTTCTGCAAGTTTAGTTTTGAGAAAGAATGAGACAGGGTTCAAAAACTCAAAGCTACTCACTGATCCACACAGATCTTGACAAGTATTATAAACAATGTATCTGAATTCCGACATCACAGAAACAGAAAAAACTTCCTGACAATAACCATGGAACTGATAAAGCACAAAAATAACATACCCGGAAGAAACAGACTGATGGTTTCGAAATGAGCAATATACACAAAAAAAACGGTCCCTTTCTTTGATTAGAAATGGAGGGAGAAGCCAAGACGGAACAATTCGAAGTTGCGCAGATCAAGATGTGATCTTTGGCCACGATTCGAAGTCTTATAGATCTGAAGCCCCAGATGGATTGGAACGTGCTGGTAGCCTTCTTGTTTACAATATGGACGGAATTTTTTACTTGTGAGTGTGGGCTAAGTAGACTGATTTGAAAGCCTAACTTTTGACAATTGGTTTAATTAATTGTTATTATTATCAGTCAATTCTACTATAAACGACGTCGAGTTGAAGCAAATAAGGAGCACCGTCATACATCAATGGATAGGAAGTGGACACGTGGCATCTAAAGATCCCCAAATCTTTAGGGTTGTCGGTTAGACGGTTACACTAATACGCTACCCAGACCAAGCAAAAACCTGGAGTTATCATCGTCTTCTCACCAGAGAGGGTTCGTCTTTTTCATCGTAAGGAGAGCAGAGGATCGGATTCATATTCCACGGGAAGGAAGGTAGGTGGGTTTGCTCTATCCCTGTTTTCGAATTATAGTGATTTGTGCACTGATATTGAGAATTGACAAAGTTGTCTGTTGTTTCTTCACCAAACGACAACACCTAAACTAGTAAGCTACCGAATCTTTCTCCCTCAGAGTCCAACCCAATGACCTCGAAGCTGATTGCTTCCAGTCTCCGCCACCAACTCGCTAAATCCACCCATTATTTCCGCCGTCAACTGCTGTCCACAGCGGCGGCTGCGGCTACTGCTGCGGCGGATTCTCAACACCATGAGGATCCAACAGGAATCACGATGAAAGGTGTGAAAATTTCTGGAAGGCCTCTTTATCTGGATGTGCAAGCGACTTCTCCCGTAGACCCTCGAGTGCTCGATGCGATGCTTCCGTACTACATATCTCGTTTCGGTAATCCTCACTCTCGTACACATATGTATGGCTGGGAATCTGATTTGGCGGTCGAAAACGCTCGCGCTCAAGTAGCATCTCTGATTGGCGCCTCCCCAAAAGAAATTGTCTTCACTTCCGGCGCGACGGAGTCCAATAACATTTCCATAAAGGGGGTCATGCATTTCTATAAGGACAAGAAAAGGCACGTGATAACGACGCAGACTGAGCACAAGTGTGTGCTTGATTCCTGCCGCCATCTTCAGCAGGAGGGCTTCGATGTCACGTATCTTCCAGTTGGGTCCGATGGGATCATTGACCTGGAGAAGCTTAGGTCTGCTATTAGACCTGATACAGGTCTTGTATCTGTCATGGCGGTTAATAACGAGATTGGGGTGGTTCAGCCGGTTGAGGAAATTGGGAAAATTTGCAAGGAGTTTAATGTTCCTTTTCATACCGACGCTGCACAAGCGTTGGGAAAGATTCCAGTTGCTGTAGAGAAGTGGAACGTAAGTTTGATGTCATTGAGTGGGCATAAAATTTATGGGCCAAAGGGTGTTGGAGCATTGTATCTTAGGAGGAGACCAAGGATTCGTGTTGAACCCCAAATGAATGGTGGTGGACAAGAGAGAGGAATTCGAAGTGGGACAGTGCCTACACCTTTGGTTGTGGGGATGGGCGCTGCTTGTGAGCTAGCTATGAAGGAAATGGAGTATGATGATAAGAGAATTTATGCTATGCAAGAACGACTATTGAATGGGATTAGAGAAAAATTGGATGGAGTGGTGGTGAATGGGAGCATGGAGAGGCGTTATGCTGGGAATTTGAATTTGTCATTTGCATATGTTGAAGGGGAGAGTTTGCTGATGGGGCTGAAGGAGGTGGCCGTATCGAGTGGCAGTGCTTGTACTAGTGCGAGTTTGGAGCCCTCGTATGTTTTGAGGGCACTAGGAGTAGAGGAAGACATGGCTCATACTTCTATTAGGTTTGGTCTTGGCAGGTTCACTACAGAGGCGGAGATTGACAGGGCAATTGAGCTCACGGTTCACCAAGTGCAGAAGTTGAGAGAAATGAGCCCACTTTATGAAATGGTGAAGGAAGGGATCAACCTCAAGGAGATTCAGTGGGCGCAACACTGATAATCCTGCAATGATCACATAGATTGCTGGGGCATTATGGGACGTGGATTATGTCCCTTGGAGATGGTCAGATAGGTTGTCTGCTCAACCAAATAAATAGCTATTGTTCATCCAGGTAGCCTTGTAGAATCGGCTTAGAATGTGCTGTCAGTGTAATACTTTTAATCTTGGCTTACTCATGGCTGTGGATATTGTCTTGGTATTGAGTGTATTTGATTGCAGATACTAAAATTAGAGGATAATGACGCGATGTGGACAACAGAAGATCAGATTTTGACCTTCTTGTTTCCCCCATAACTGGATCGTTGTATGTATGTCATATTCTATTTGGACTTTGAAATTTATTCTCTGTCTCAGTTGAAGAGAGTTTGTTATACCCCATAATTAGACTGAAAGTTTGTCCTCTGTTTATTTCAAAATTCAAACCTAGTTGTTGCCTGCCTGTGTTTCTGTCTTTTAAAAGTTCTGATTCCACGGGGTTTGTTCCCTTCCTCTACATCAAGTCTTTAATAGATTCGGCTTTTCTCAAGGTGGCAATTCTTTCTCTTGATCAGGTGCTATGTTTGTTTGTCACTCGGTCCGTTATTATAGAGTGGGAAGGTGGTATTAATAATATCATGTACTGTCACTTCTTATTAGCTGGAAACGGATTTAGATAAGAAACAAGGATCTTGCGATTACATCCTGGTTGGTGTAGCCTCTGGTTGGG
The DNA here is from genome assembly GCA_037074615.1 of Leucaena leucocephala. Lineage (NCBI taxonomy): Eukaryota > Viridiplantae > Streptophyta > Magnoliopsida > Fabales > Fabaceae > Leucaena > Leucaena leucocephala. The sequence continues at coordinate 1,945,211 of CM073567.1, read as the reverse complement.
AAGAAACATAATGAACTTGAATCAAATGTGTTCATGATAATGATGGCCACTGCATGCTCATAAGGATCTTGAACAGGAATTTGTATATTCTTACTTGCGGGGGAGGAAATGAAATGCTATCTCCTCTCCTTAATTTGCCTTAATTTGGATAAATTAATAAATTAGTTAGCTTTGTTTTTTTTTTTTTTTGTAACAAATATAGTTTAGTTTTATTAGAATGTTATCTTTCATTATGTAATTAATATAAATTTATAAGATAAAACAGATTGAAATATTATATTTAGGATTAAATTTAATCTTTAATTAATTTTTATATTTTTTTATATAAAATATTTTAGAAAAAGATTGGGTGTATTCACGATTTAAGATTTAAGAGTATGATGAAATCTTTTTTTTTAAGGTGATATTAATTAACTTTTTATATTAAAAATAGAAGGAGTAGCTTAAATTTAGAATTAGGACAATTATAGCGATGTTTTTTTGTATGTTTTGTCATTGTGTGTTCCAGAATAGAATATCATTTTAACAAACTTCGAGGGTCCAGTTTTACACTTGCAAGCCTTTGGAATAACTTCGTCTGTGTTTGCTTTTATGTTGATTTAAATGATTAAATTTTGATTTTTGCCTACTGCCCTAGCCAGTACCTTTTTATTGTTAAAAACTACTCTTTTCAAGGGAATATTTCTATTTGGGTTGAATAATTGCATTTTACTAAAAATCACTCATTTCAATGATTTAAGCTGGCATTCCCTTTGTCTGTAAAAATGGTTGAGAGTCAACCGGGACTAGTAAATTCATGTACATGGAAGTGACATTATGGTATGTGGATAATGCCCCTTAAAGATAGTCAAACTAATCTGGTACTCAGCTACCTAAATGAATGACTCATTGGCCTTCTGTAATATTTCAAAAAGGCAAAGTAATTTAGAATGGAAATTTTGCTTAAACATGCTTATCATGTGTTCCTGGTGTTCAAATTCAATACGATGCTGAATAATGGCGACAATTTGAGGACAAGTAGGTTGGAATTGAGTGAACAATTTCAATCACTGTACTGAATCAACAATTTCACCAAAATTTTCAGTAATATGCTAAATAATAATGCATGACATTAAATTATAAATGAAAAATAACAGTTTATTTTTTTTCGTAGTGGGAGGTGCGTCCCGGGGATCTGAAATAGTACCGTAACTGTTACTACAGGCATAGGCTGCCGTTTTCTTAAACACTTTGAGAGTTATAGCCTTTTGCTTTTATTTGTCAGTTACCATTAATATGCAAAATTGCAAATTATTGCTCCCTCCAGAGGTACTCCCATCTGAGCAACACCATTTTGTTTAACTCCCATGAAATTTGGCCCTTACTCAAACTGTATCATATAAACTGTTATAAAAACATGTTCCTCGAGTGAATATCAGTGGTAATACTGTAGCGAGACCATGAATTCAACACATTTTTTTGTTATAAAAATTTAAAAAAAAAAGATTAGGTTCTCCCATGATCACATAGTGAAGTTTTCTTTTTTTTTTTTAAATAATACTAAAGTCATACAGGATAAATCGTTTATTACTTTCAAATGTAAATTTAAATATTTAAAAATTAGGATATCTTCTCAAGTATTATTATTGAAATTATAATAAAATATTATTTTTTAAGAATCAAATATGTTTTAAACAGTGAAAGATTACTTACCTCCATCTTCAAGTTAGCACAGCCCTTTGTACAAATGTGTTCCATTCTCAAACCAAAAAAACCATTGAGGTTTTAAGAAATAAATATTATTATAAAAAAATTTCCAGATCTCATGATAATTTTTTCCCCCAAAACCTCCATGCGCTATTACACATGTCAGAACCCATCCTTCATAATCCAGTCATTCAAGTGAATGACCTGACTTTTGCATTTGAAGGCGTGCTGTCTTTCAAGTTTCAAGAAGAGATTCCTCTAAAAGCTAAAAAGGAGTGCTTGAAGTAAATTTTCATGAAAAGTTTCAAGTAACCACCTCATGACTTACAATTGCAAAGCAAACTCCTGAAGTTTTTGCCTATCGATATTTCTTTTCTTGAACTAAAAATAAAGTCACAGATTGTGACGGCTGCGATTCTCTACTGTAAAAAAAAAACATTTTGTATTTTCAATCATATTGCTCTATCATCACTTTGGTGTTGGCTGTTGTTTTTTTTACCCACCCACTTCATTGAAGTTTTGCCACGATTACATCCGAATCTGACCCCGCATTGTACACTTGATTATAGTGGATAAGTCTCCTAACAAAAATTTTTTACATACGCTAAGATTCAAACTCGAGACTTCATTTAAATGATACTGAGTTGCTTACCATTCAGACCAACCTTATCAGTTGGTGTTGGCTGTTGTTCCATCTTGACAGTACAAATTTGTATTACGCCACAGCGATGGGCCAACTTCAACAGCAACATGTTGTTGATAATTACAGCACAAAACAAAACTTGGGATTGATTTAGGATCCCCCCTTTTTCCCCATGTGGTCCGGAAGCTTTTCACTTGCGTCTGTCTCTCTGTCTTGACCTTTGTACAAACATTCTCTTTTATCATCATCTTCAATCTTGGATTGCATTGTTCTCACGTGACTGTATTATTATTATTATTAGTATTCCCCTTGGCTTGATTGCTTGCTCTGTCACTTACTGTACACCATTGTTATCTTTCACATAACGCAGCAAAGATGCTTTACCTCTTGATCTACATATCAGATCAAAGAATGTTCTCTTTCAAGAAGATGGAATTTGCACAATGGGGCTTATTATATTTATATCCAAATATACTTTTGTATATTGCAGGAATATTTTGGATATTAAGTGTCAGATCCCTGAGGAAGTGGGTTGTGACGTGCTGTGCAATGGCATCCATGTAAGCTTTTTAGCAAAAGCAAAGTTTTGATATGATTAATGAGCAACAAAGTACTCTTTGTTGAGTCATTTCTACTGAAAAGATTATAATCTGTACGGCTGTAACTAGTACTGCACACAGGGCCTTATATGGAAATCCGTGCAACACTCTTTAGATTTTACAATTTACTGCAATCCGCAGACTGCAATTTTTGTGTTAGGGCGTGTTAAGCCTAGCACATATCACCTTAAATACCTCTCAACCTTAAACCAAATCTAAGTAGACCAGTCATTTCAACTTTTAACCGAATCTCGCACCAACTTGTCAATCTCTACAGGTCACGAAGGTGGAAATGATTGTTTTTTTTCCTTTTCAGCATTGAGTTTCCAATCTGCTAATGAGAACTTAAGCAGACAACAAGTTGTTTAAATCCATAGAAGCAGCATTTCAGAAAGCACCCTGCTATAGTGGTTACTATATGGTGACCATAGAGAAATGGAGAAAAGGATTTCATACAAAGAGAAAAGAATAGCTGAAATATATATATATATATATATATATATATATTCACATATAAAACGGATCAATCGATTGGTGTAGTTATACAAGGAACTAAATCAAGGGTTGAAAATGAGATTCCCACATTTGCACTTCCAACTCATTGGCTTGTAGTTTGAAGTTGTACTCTCATCTCCTCTTCCATAAGCAGCCATTGAAGTGTTCATCTTCTTCTCCTTCTGGACTTGGGGATTCGTAGGTACCTGGATAGCTTCACAGTGACCACACCAGCTACATCTTCCCTCGCATTTCGGTGGCCTTGAACCTATCCTTGCTCCCACACTTGTATCATTCTCACTTACTACCACCCACTCAGAATCAGAACCATTCTGTTTCAGAGTTTTCCTACCTGTTAAACAACATGTAGAGAACAACATGTCATCATTCTTTGTTCAAGCTGGTTTCAAAGTAATAATATATCAGTATTGAAGCTTGAGAGAATTTACCTTCAGTAACAAATCCCTGCTTTGTCCAGCTTGAAACTATTAGAAACAGCAGAGAAAAGATGATAAAGCTGAGTCTGTGACCACAACTAAGATGATGATGATGATGATCATGCCCCATTTCAGATAAAAACCAGAGGATTGGAAAGAAGAGTCTCAAGCTAACCTGAGAAGTTGACAAAAGTGAGGGAAAGAGAGTGATCAAGATATAGTAATGGAGGGAATGGGTAAAATGTAACTGAATGACGCCATAATAATAATAATCAAATCAATATATATTGTTAAAATTGTATTGAAGTGATGGAACATAAAGAAGACAGGAGAAAATCGCAGAGGGTCAAGAAAAGGAGGATCCACTAAAAAGGAAAAACCTATCCTTCGGGTGATGAGCCCTCTCTCTCTCTCTCACAAAAACAGACCAAGATTCATATGATAATTCAAGTAAAGGAGAAGCAACAAAAAGGGATGATACGAAAAAGCGAGTAGCAGCCAGAAACAGCGAAAAGCCACAATTTTTACCCGATTTGAGGGACAACCACCCACTAACAGACATAAATCTACAGCTGTTGGATTTGGAGTGCGTAATAATTTTTGTTATTCCCAGTTCAAAAGAGAAGTAATTGGTAGTGGAGTGGGGAACTGGAAATGGTGTGTCTGTTTTTCGGGTTTTCTTGTAGGTTGTGAAGCGAGCAGTCCCAGGTTATCACGCCATATGCCTCTGAGTCTCACACTGATCTGTGGGAGAAAAAGAAACGACATAAAGTAATTCTATTATTATCCTTTCAATATATCATTATGTAATTGAAAAGAGCTGATTTTGTTATAAGTCTGATTTCATGATCAGCTTTAGATTTCAGACATACATACACACCCTCTTCACTTCTGCTCTTACTGATGCCTACATAACATATATAACAATGATAAGTTGATAACTACTTCGCTTTCAACCCCCACTCTTTGTTCCTGCCATTTTCTCCATTTCTGGGGTAGCAAGAAAGATTACTTCAAAGCTCAAACTTTTAACGAACCTCACCCTATACCAATCTAAAGAGTTTGACGTCAACAGAGGCCACAGCAAGTCTGAAATTTCATTTAAAATTTAGAATACCATAGGTTTACTACAATAAGGAATACATAAAGGCCTAACACGCCAGACCATAACGTGACTGGACTGAAAAGGGCTTAACTTTTGCACACAGGATTTATTTTCGCTACGTCTATAAACCCAAATCTGTTATAAGTAGTAGGCTGATACAAAAGGGCAGATGCTCCTACACTGGCCTGCTTGTGGTCAAGAAGAATAAGAGTTATACACACACAAAAGTTAACCGTAAAGCTTAGTACAGTTGGCATTTAGTTCTAACTAGGGTTACAATCTGTGGCAGTGGCAGTAAGTATAGAGAAGATCTTATAGTTAGTATTAAAGTCTCTTTAAGAAGTCTATAGTAAGTGATTAATCCGGTGTGGATAAGGTTTACCTAAAATATATATACACAAAAACTTAAAGTTTAGGTGTGGATTTTAGGGTTCATTAAGATCAATGCATGCTTCTGGATTTAAAGAGCACTTATAGTATGTTAGAATATAGTCCTCTGAGACTACAAAAAAGTACAAGCCCAAGCAGAAAAGAATAATTAGTAGAGAGAATATTATAATATAGTCTCACATTGAATAATTGTAGAAGAGGTAAAAAGTATATAATATCGAAGGGAGTTATATCAAATATATACTTTTATCTCAAAAAATTCTAATATACATATCTATTTACACAATTAACTAATAAAGTTATCACATTGGTAGTGGGAGACCTTTGTTGGCCAAGAAGAATGAGAGTTTTACTTGGGAAAATTTAAGAATATTCTTTTTAACACGAGTATGTTAGCATTTAATAAATAGTCAATTTTTTTTTTATAGTTTAATGTTATTGATCGAATTTTGATTGTTTTAACTTTAGGTAAATAAATAGTCAAAATTTTGGCCAAGAAAAACAAGTAATACAAAACAAGAACAGAGATAGAGAGATTACGAAAAGAGGAAAGGATTTAAATAAATGTCATGTTATTTGAAAAGTATTTTATCATCTTTTTAATAGAAAGGTTGAAGTTGCTGCTCATAACATATTTTAAATAAATTGCTAACGCGGAAAGATATTGTTAATGGCATTATAAACTTTAATTTCATAGCTAGCCAAAGAAAAATAATTTTATAACATGCATCTTACAATCATGGTACTCTCTAGGGCTGAGCAATAGGCGGGACAGGTTGGCCCAATGGTCAGCCCATGCTTGCCCATTTATTTTTTTATGGGCACGGGTTAACCCATGCCCGTGCCTCAGTCTATATTAAACGGGCTGGGCTAAACCCGTTTGGGTCCCAATGGGTATAGGCAGTCCGTTTATAAAAAATAAAAATATTTTTTTTATTTAAACCCATTTGAAGTTCTAATAACAATAAAAATAAAATAACAATAGTACACACATGATATGATTGTTCATCCTAAAATTAAAAAATAAAATATCATAATAATAGCTATAAATTTATAACCACACAGTCCACAATGCTTACATAATATAATCATTCATAATCTTAATTATTTAATTGGATTATAATTATATATAATCTACATTATATTTACTTGTGATGACTGTAGATATAATTACCCATACCTCTACAAAATAAATTTTAAAAAGTATATTAGTATGTAATAAAAAAATTTAAATAAATATAATATAATAAATTAATAAAAAAATATATGGGCGGGCTACGGGTTGCCCGCCCATTGACAAATCCATATTTTTATATATTTATTCATATCATTTTAGTGAATTTTTGTCAACTTTTTAGTCCTTAATTATATTATTTGTGCATGATTTGGATTAATATACCTTACATTAAATTAGTGTTTAGCAGAGGCATAATTATTATATTTTTATTATTTCTCTCAAATAATTATTTTTAGAAGAAAATGTATTACATCATTTTAATTTTATATTTAAGGAATTTAGGAGAAATCGGAACTTATAAATGACAACAAAGGACTATAGATTTATAAATTGTAAATGAAGGCCCAAGGGCCAAACTTTATAGTTTAACCCATTAAGTTTTGTCCTATTTAAAATGCTTTTAAAAAGCATTCACGCAGGGCGTACAGGGGGAGCATTGAATGAAAAGAAAAGAAAAGGCACGAATACACGCACAGGACGCCGCAAGAATTGAATTGGAGAAGGAAATCCACACACTCACACGCCGCCGACACAAAGGAGAATTGAAAAAAGAAGCAGAGTGCGCGACGCAATTCCTTCTACACCCAAACACCTCCATCCATTCATCCATCTCCAAGTAGTGATGGTAGCAGCTCCTATTGTGGCTGTGCATGGCTAAACATCTAAATTCTCTAATTCAATAGCAAGGGCATGAGTTTGGGATCTCAAATGGGAGTATAAGTTACTCTAATTCTATATCCAATAATTATAGTATGACTCATAGATCTTAGGATTAATTTTATAATTATTAAGAATATTTAGAATGATTTATTTATATTTATTAAGGATTATTATGACTGAATTTTTGCTTGACATTTGATATTAACCTTTAATCAACTTTAATTTCATTTACTTTGATCTGAGTCAGATATTGTATTGAGATTATCGTGAATATTTTGTGATTTTTTAAGATGGCTTGAATTATTGGATCGTTGTATCTCTTGTTAGTTTAAATTCTATTTTTATAAATTATTGAGTTATAATTAAGCATTGGTTTTTAATATCTTAAGTCCTAGTTTATTATTCTGGTGGTAGTTAATAAATTAGGATTTGGAAAATATTTTGTGACAATTCGAGGTGGCTCGGTTGTTGGATTAAAAGCTTAATTATAATTCTTAATTCATTATTCGAAACTCCCATATCTTTTGAAGTTATGATTGCCTGCGTTATTAAATTGGATGATTGCTTTTATTATTATTAATCACCTTTGAATTTATTCTTTTCACTCATTACCATTCATTATTCATTTATTTAAACTAAAAATACCAAAAATATTTTCTTTAAATCTATTTTAATTCATTGCAATTAGTAGTTGGTCAATCAAAACAAATCCCATTTTCTAATTTAGGTTGCATTGTATTTAGTTACTTAGGAATTTAATTTCATATTTTGGCTCCTCAGAGAGAACGACCTGAGATTGCCCTATATGCAATCCTTAGTTTAAATTTTTGAAGTAAACCCAAGGCGACATCGGATTTCAAGGTTGTTTCAAGTGGCGCCGTTGCCGGGGAGCCAAGAAATTGGTTCCCTAGTAACTAAATGTCAAATAACATTTTTTGGGATTAATTCAATTGTTGAGCTAGTCTTAGTTAATTTGCATAACATTTGCATTTGCATTTTTGCTTGCATTATCTATTAAAAAAACAAAAAAAAATCATTTTCTTTGGTTTGTTTATTTTTCTTTTATTTCATATTCTTTTCATCTGAGTGCTACTGTTTATGCCTAGGAGTGATCGAGCTTTACCTTTGATTCCCTTAAATCTTGAAATTGAAAAGTCTGTGAAAAAAGATTAGAAGAAAAAGGATATTAGAGGGTATAAGTCAAGTTATTGTCGAGGAGGGGCATATTTCACAAGAGTCAAGTTTGTCATCTAGTAAACAAGAGTCTAGTGAGAGAGCTACCTCTAGTGAAAATGTGTCTGCTAGTGATTTTGAATTAGAACAAGAAACTATGGATGGTGCTAACGGTAATGATGGTTATAATGGGCCTAATGGGAATAACGGACATAGTGAGAATAACTTAGGAAATAATGGTGAGGAGGATAGAAGCATGAGGGAGATTAATAATTCTAATGTTGATTATGATCATTATGGCTTTTATACTAATAATGTGAACTTTGAAATTAAAGGAGCATTAATTTCTTCCTTACCTAAATTTCATGGCTATGCATGTGATTATCCACACTATCACGTCCCAAAATTTGGACCATGACCGGCACAAAATATGAATAGTATCACATTCTGAAAGTCTAAAACCACAAATGTACGGTCAAGTTTCTATGACATTTTTTCCAAAAATAAACATAATATTTTCTAAGGTCTCTGTGGAGCTTTACCCTTTCTAAAAATAATACAAGTTCTTAAGAAAAATAATTACATTAAAAGTAGTATTTGTCAAATGATGCTTCGGATTAACAGCGAGGCTTTTTACTGCTCAACAGGAGGATTACGGTCACCTGCACTATCTGAAGCCAAATAATCTACTCGTGAATAACATCCCAAAAACATGATTGAAATGAATGTGGAAGTAAACAATGCATAATCATGTTGAAAATGTATTTCATAACATTTCATAATCTAATGCAAATCTTTCCGTAAATATTTGTATTTCAGGGGAAACAACAATCTGAAGTAACCATTTCAAATCAATCTGAAATAACCATTTTAAATCAATCAAAAAAAAAATCCATTCAAATCTATAATCTTTCTGTATGACTTTAACAGAATAAAAACAGACGTGGACACACAGTCCACGAGGGTAACTAACCAATCTGGCAGCTCGAAGCTGCTAACTGTCGGTGGCTCAAGGCCACTAACCTTCGTGAGTATGAAACCCACGGTGAAATCTGGTATCTTAGCCACTACCCTTCGCGAGTATGAAACCCACAGTGAAATCTGGTAGCTCAACCACTACTCTTCGCGAGTACAAAACCCACGGTGAAATCTGGTAGCTCAACCACTACCCTTCGCGAGTACGAAACCCACAGTGAAATCTGGTAGCTCAACCACTACCCTTCGCGAGTATGAAACCCACGGTGTAATCTATCGAGCTCGGGTAACCAAGGTGCACCAAGGACTAAAGTAGTGCTGTTAGCAACCAGCGTTCTGTATTTCATCCTAAAATATTTCCATCATGCGTGGGGTTTATTTCACATGAAATAATCTCAATCATTTTAATGCCATAACCATTGGTAAAATCACATTAAATGACTTCATAATCAGCTAACCTCAACAACTAAACATTACTCTCATAAGCTTCAACCTTTCGGACAGATCACCCCCCCAAATTACACAGACAGCTAGAAGAAAATAATGGAAGGAAAAACTGAAATACTTACCACTTACAATTCAAACTTAACAGAAGCATCACAGCCTCCTGGCGCCAAATGTGCCTTCGCATAACATCCTTCCCAGCCACGATAAATAGAGAAACAGAAAATAAAATACCTTGCCGGTGCAAACACTAGTCCAAACAGAAGAAAAGAGAAATCTTTTATTACTCAATCAGAAGCTCAATCACAGAATTTCCAATCCCCAGTATCCATTACACAGAAAATAGAGTCTATACTTACCGATCACCGTCAATAACTCTGCAGATTTGGCTCAGACGTTGCTACCAGACTTCTTTCCTTACCACCGCTGCACTCAACTCTGGCCCTATACTCTCCCCTTCCTACCGATTACCACCCCCTCTGCTTCCCATCGATAGCTCTATAAATCAAGGAGCTGGAGCTAGTCGAGCGACATGACTATACCAGTGATAGCGGCATGGCAGGGGACGAGACAGGACACTGCAGGAGCTAACCACATGGTATCACAGGCATGAAGCTTCCCCCGCTGCTTCCATCTGTCTGTGCCGCTGAAGGAATTCTGAGAGAGAGAAAAAAATGGTGAACAGGTACAGCTTCAGTAGAGAAAAAGGGGGATGGGCAGTTATGTAATTTCACACGCCGGAAAAAAATCAACTTCCAACTTCTGCAGCCTCCAGGAATTGAATACGGGATGCCTAAATAACTTCTCCGCCTTTTACCACTAATCCACTCCTTCCACATTGAAACTTTTCTGCATCGATTAATATAAACAAAAAGGTACTTTGAAATCTAAAAATATTTTCAGAGTCATTACACACACAGGCATTTGAAGACTATGCATATGGTGTGCTCTTCCATGAAACCACCCACGGCTAATCTTCAAGATTTATTGAGGAGGGCATTTCATTTTACTTTAGAAGGCAAGGCCAAGGAGTGGCTTTACACGCTACCTCAATATTTTACTACATTGACTTGAGATCAGTTGAAAGGAGTATTCTTGGATGAATATTTCCCTGCCTCTAAAACTTCAAGATTAAAAAATGAGATAACTAGTGTGGTCAAACGAGATAATAAATCAATGCATGAGTATTGGATCAGGTTTATCACACTTTTAGCTCAGTGCCCACACCACAATATTTCAAAGAATGATCTGGTTAATTCTTTCTATGAAGTGCTACTTCTATATCATAAGCCCTCAATTCATGCCGCTACAAATGGTTCTCTTAGAGAATTGAGTCCCAATGCTGCATGGGACCTACTTCAAAAGATGGCTACCAATGACCCTCAATTTGGAGACACAAGAAAAGTGTATAATACCTCTTCGGTTTCTTCCCAAGATATTCTTGCTAAAATTGTTGCTTTAGGGAACCAAATGGAGAAAAGACTCAGTATTTTGGAGAATAATGTGAATGCCAAGCAGGTTAATTCAATGAGTCACTCTCAAGCTATAGTTGCTGGTTGTGAGTACTGTGGGTCAATGATGCACACCTCGAACATTTGTTCTTGATATGAAGAGATTTCTTCCTTGTACCAAAATAGGAATGATCAATATCAAAAGAGAGATCCCTACTCTAACACTTATAATCTAGGTTGGAGAGATCATCCTAACTTTAAATGGGGTGGAAATTAAGGCAACCCTCAAGGGAATTTCTCAAATCAAGTAGTACCTAATCAAGGGGCATCATCTTCTTTCTCTGGAGGTAATGAACTTGGTGTGATTGTAAAAGGTATTACTGAGCTCAATTCAAAGTTTGACAATCAAAAGTCACAAAATGAGGCTAAGTTACATGCTATGGAGAATAAGATGGATTCATGTATACAAAATGTGTTCTCTAAATTAGAGCAAATAGAGACTAAGCATGAGAATTTGAATGCTTTTGTTTCTCAATTCTCTAACAACTTGAGTGAACAACAAGCAAAGAGCAGTGGTTCTATACCCTCCAACACAGTGATAAATCCTAAATCTTTGAATGCAATCACACTGAGAAGTGGTAAGAAAATTGGGCTGAAGAATGTACAATTCAAAGAACATGAAGAGGATGAAGAGCAGGTTGACGAGGAAATAGAAGTTGAGTCTCCTCCTGCAAAAACTACTCAAGACACTTTCCAAGCTGAGAAAGAAGCTTATATCCAATCTGAAGTCCTACAAGAAAAGCAGCTCTTGGAGAAGTGTTTGAAACAACCAATAGTGCAAAATGATGAAGAGGCAACAACTATCATAAAGGGACCAGTCGAGAAAGGATAACTTTCTGACTCCAAAGGTGATGAGGTAAATATTCGTGACTTGCCTTTTCCAAATTCTTATTTGGTTAGTAAAAAGATTGTTGAAAAGAAAGATAATCATGAATTGTTTGAATATTTAGCAAACTTGAGGTTAATGTGCCACTGCTTGAATTGATTAAAAAGATACCTAAGTGTGCCAAATTTTTGAAGGACCTATGTATAAACAAGAGAAAGTTTAGGCATAGTGAGAGAATCCAACTGGGGTTGAGTGTTAGCGCCTTATTTAAGCCACATTTGCCTATTAAATGTAAAGACCTGGGTTCCTACACTATTTCTTATACCATAGGTAGAACTACAGTTTCCCATACCCTACTTGACTTAGGTGCAGTAATTAATGTCATGCCAACCTCTGTTTATAAGACCTTGGGTATTAAAGCTTTGAAAGACACTAGTGTAGTGCTTGGCCTAACTGATCGGACAGTGAGATACCCTAAAGGTATTCTTGAGGATATTTGTGTGCAAATGAAAGGTCTTATTTTCCCAGCTGACTTTTATGTTCTTGATATGACTAATGACCTCCCCACTGATAGTACTTTGATTTTAGGTAGACCTTTTCTTTTAACTGCTGAGACAATAATTAACATGAAAAAGGGTGTTATCACTATGGGGATTGGGGATCAAGAGGTGCAATTCAGTCTTTCAGAAGCTATGAATCATGGTTATGAATATTGCTCTTATTTGGGAATTAGTTCAATTGAATGTCATGACGTGGACCACTTACATGAGACTAATATGAATGAACCTCACTGGTGTGACTTAGTTGTGAACCATGATGATGCTTTTACTTGTCTATCTTCCTCCCACCCTTCTTATGTCTGTGTATGTGAAGGTGACGTATCTTGTGCCTATTGTTTAGAGATAGATAGTTGGCTTTCTTCTGCTCATGAATTTGATGTATCATGTTGCTTTGACTTTGATATTACTGCCGATTCTATACTTGATAGCCTTGAGAAAGGTGTATTACCTGATTTTGTAGGAACTGGTGATAAGGAGGATGATGCCTAAGCTATGAATATAGCTTCCCCTTGAGTGGCGCTGGAACATTAGAAGAGGATAACAGTGATTCTACTACTGCCTTAGTCCTTTCTAATCCCACTCTCACTTCTAATTTACTTTCTCTTTCTATTGATCAGACTCACCATAACTCTCTTATTTCTAGGTCATCTGATGGTGGCACTGAATCGAAAAGTGGAGGAAATCTATACCACAATGAGCTTATATCTCCTTCCCTAAGCCACATGGACACACCACTTGCACTGAATGCACTTGATATAACAAGGATGATTCCTTCTATTGTGTAACCCTCTGATTTAAAATTGAAACCCTCCTCTCTAACTTGAAATATGTCTTTCTTGCTGATGATTGTAAATTTCCTGTTATTATTTCCAGTTCGTTGAGTAGTTCTGAAGAAGAGAGACTAGTTTCAGTGTTGAAAAGGTATAAAAGGGCTATAGGCTGGTCTTTAGGGGATATACCAGGGATTGATCCCCTGGTTTGCACACACAAGATCCTTTTAGCTAAAGGGTCAAAGCTAGTTAAACAGCCACCAAGGAGGTCAAATCCTCTTATTCATGATGTGATTAAAAAGGAGGTATCTAAATTATTGAGTGGTGGGATCATATATACAATTTCAGACAGTGAGTGGGTGAGCCCAATACATGTAGTACCGAAGAAGAGCGGCATCACAATAGTGACAAATGAGAATAATGAACTTATTCCAACAAGAGTTCAGAATGCTTGGAGAATGTGTATAGACTATAGGAAGTTGAATGAAGTGACTAAGAATGATCATTTTTCATTACCTTTCATTGATCAAATGTTAAAAAGAATATATGGTAAATCTCACTATTGTTTCTTGGATGGCTTTTCAGGTTATTTCCAGGTACCGATTGCACTTGTAGATCAAGACAAGACTACTTTTACATATCTTTTTGGCACCTACGCATATCGAAGGATGCCATTTGGGTTGTGTAATGCTCCAGGCACCTTTCAAAGGTGTATGATGATGATCTTTAGTGATTTATTGGAGCGTAATATAGAGGTTTTTATGGATGACTTTACCGTCTATGGTGATGGCTTTGATGATTATTTACTTAGTCTTGAGCATGTTCTTGATAGATGTATTGAGAAAAAGTTAGTTTTGAATTATGAAAATGTCATTTCATGGTAGATAATGGCATAGTGCTAGGTCATCGCATCTCTTGAAAGGGGATTGAGGTTAATAAAGCCAAGATTGAAGTAATTTCTTCACTGCCCTATCCTACTTGTCTTAAAGATTTGAGGTCTTTCTTGGGGCATGCCGGGTTTTATTGACGTTTTGTAAAAGATTTTAGTAAAATAGCTTTACCCCTCTCTACGCTGTTGAGAAAAGATGTTGATTTTTACTTTGATGATAAGTGTAGACATGCCTTTGACTCTTTGAAATTCTTGCTTATTTCACCTCATATTTTCACTGCACCTGATTGGGATTTGCCTTTTGAATTGTCTTGTGATGCTTCTAACTTTGCAGTAGGTGCTATTCTTGGTCACACGAAAGATAAGTGATCTAGAGTGATAGCATTTGCCTCCAAGACACTTGACCCTGCTCAAGTGAATTATACCACAACCGAGAAGGAACTTTTTGCTATAATCTTTGCTTTAGATAAGTTTAGATAATATCTGATAAATTCTCAAGTGGTTATTTTTATAGATCATGCAGCGATACGTTACTTATTCAAGGCCCGGTTAAAGTTGATACCCAGGAAATTTGTCACCAAGTGGGAGGGCCCTTTTAGAGTTACTAAAGTACATTCTTTTGGTATGGTAGAGCTAGTGGATGAAGCAACAGGCCATGTTCCACAAGTCAATAGTCATATGCTTAAGTACTACCATGAGAATCAGAGACCTCCCTAATTGCACGGTTGTTCCTTTCCACCTTTCTCCTTTACTTTTTCTTATATTGCTGATAATATCTGTTTGGTAAGATAGTTAAGAGTAAGTGTGGGCGAGGGACCATCACAGTAGTTTTAGATTTATTTACTTTTTGTCTCTTAACAATTTCATAGAATATATTGCATTCTAAAGATTTCTTAGTTTTAGATTAGTTTTCTTTGAATAAAGCTTCCCTTTTAACTCATGACTCTAATCATTTTCCCTTCTCCCTTTGATATATGCTTTAGTGATGCGTTGAGGACAACACATGATTTAAGTGTGGGGGAGGGGTTGCTTTTGCTAATTTGTGTTACCATTGCTTGCATCGCCAAAATATAAAAATTAAAAAATTTTGAACTTGTTGAGCTTAATTGACTAGATTTTTTTACTACTCTATGAGCGAATTGTTGCTGTGATTCCCAGCTTCCACTTGACTTTTGCAATCACTGGGCTTTATTTTTAAATCTTTATTTCTTTATGCATGTGAACATTGGCATGTCTAGGTAAGAATGTATTTTGATTTGAGTAATTCTTATTATGAATTGATTAGCATAGTGGAGTGTCTTTGATGCAGTGTTATTAACCTTGTTTCATAGCTTGATCTTAGGGAGGGAACATCTTAGAGAAAGCCTTGTTAGAAGGATTATTGATCCTTAATTTTCTTCCTTATCTTGTGTGAATTCCTCCTAACTTTGGTTAACCTCTAGAACTTGTCTAGATTATTTTTCAAAGCTGCATTAATACCTATAATTGTGAGCATGATAGGGGCATTCATTTCATTCTATTGATTTTGAACAAGTGCTTTGCATGAGTTATATTATATTCCTTATGATTAATTGTGCACTATTAAAGTTGTTATCTTTATCTTTTTGAGTTAGGTTTGCCAATAAAAAAAATAGAAAATAAAAAAAGAAGAAAAGAAAGAAGTTGAAAAAAAGAGAGAAAAAGAAAAGGAAAAGAAAAATTGGCAATAAGGCATCCTTTAGTAGTTGAAAATTAAAGTTTATTGTTCATTTGATAGTCACATGTTATCTTACTTTGAACTATTTCTTAATACTCATGCATTAAACTTGTTCTATATTTTATTCCATCCATTCATTAGCCTTTCACCAACATTACAACCCAATAAAGTCCCCTTGATCATGAATCTATGGTATGTTAGTAGTGGAGATAATAGAATCTTTATAAGCCTATGGTAGGTGCTAATCTAAGTGGATTGAGTGAAAATTCCCTATACTTGAGAGTTGAGTGAAACACTTATACCTATGAGAGATCTATTATGTTTCCTTTCCTCTATCTTGGTATGCCTTGAGTTACTTTTCTTGCATTAAAGCATTCCATGACTGTTGATTGATTAGGGATATGAGTTACTTGAGTTGATTATATATACTTGCCTTGACAGTTTTATGTTTACTTGCATTGAGTTTAACCGATGGATTCCCTTAAGTGATATTTTTGCCCAGGAGTGCATAAGATTAAGTGTGGGGGAGTTGACAAACCCATATTTTTATATATTTATTCATATCATTTTAGTGGATTTTTGTCAACTTTTTAGTCCTTAATTATATTATTTGTGCATAATTTGGATTAATATACCTTACATTAAATTAGTGTTTAGCAGGGGCATAATTGTCATATTTTTATTATTTCTCTCAAACAATTATTTTTAGAAGAAAATGTATTACATCATTTTAATTTTATATTTCAGAAATTTAGGAGAAATCGAAACTTATAAATGACAACAAAGAACTATAGATTTATAATACCGAGCCCATTTAAGCTTTTGTTTGAGCCCATTTAAGCTCACCCGTTACGGGCCTATTTTAGGCGGGTTTAGACGGACTTAAATAATACCGAGTTGTGGGTAGGCCCACAGGCTATGGGCTAATTGTTCACCCCTAGTACTCTCCATAGGATAAAATAAAATTGTAAGGTTTGAGATGGTTTTCAAATTAAACTTTTCAAGTGAATATGCATGTTTGCAATACACAAACAAACATATATATAATTGATATATATATATCCAATCAAACAATTGGAAAAACAGGATAATTATTTTTTTAAAAAAAATGAGATAAGGCTTTGTACATCTTAATTGATGTGAAGCACCCCACTGTCCCCAGGCATATATGAAAGTGGTTAAGAAGTACACATCAAATTAAGAGAAGAACAACCACTATTTAATAATCTTTATCTCTTCTATGACCAGTTGTGGATAAGGCATAAACCATGTTGGGATAAGGGCAATATATTTACTATATATATATATATATATATATATCATTAGGCTTAACTTATCTAATGTTACCAACAGGAGTTGAACCTAACAAAAAGGACTAGTCTTTCATAATGTTGTAAACCAATACTCAAATCTTCACTATAAGAAGCATTTATATTTAGTGTCCGATAATACTTTAAAATAAAATTATATGTGATAGGAGAAAAAACTTTTCGGAATGTATACATTAACTCATGCGCACTTAGATTTGGCATTCCAACAATTTCCTTCTTGAGTGTGAGCCCACCATATTGACCATACCAACCTACTCTCTCATATTGAAGACACAACATAATTATAGCCCACCTTCCAATCAGAGAGAGATAATAATTCCTTTTTTTAAGCTTAGTACGTGGTTGCACCTGTGAGGTTTTTTTTCCATTTATTTTTTTAAAAACACCAACAATTTGAAATTATAGGCAAAATCAACCCCCGCCACATCCTATTTATAAGAAAGTATTCATGTCACTATATCACAAAATCATTGACTACAAGATTCCAATAAGAGATTTTTCGAGAGTCTTCACACACAAGTCCTAGCCGAACCAAGGCGAGCCTAATCTAAACAAACTTCAAAGGGTTTGCATTGCAAGCTTTCTTCACACGCAAGTTCCTATCAAAACCCAGGCCAATCCAATCTGAATACGCTTTAAACGGCGTGCAGGGCTGGCGTTTAAGGTAGTGCAACTACGAGCTTCAAATCAGGATTTTTTTTCAAAGTCTTCATACACATCCCTATCGAATTAGGGCTAGTTCAAACAATAGTGTATACAGCGCAAACGTTTCTCATTGGTGGACGTCTGTCTTCACGTCTACATCTAAATGGCAATCCAATAAGCAAGTGGAAAGAAGGAAAATGATGGTTTCTGCTACATATAAAAACAGATCCATGCATTGCTCGCCAATGGTTTTACGATGCATGCTGGGGAAACGAAAGCTTTCCATTAAATGATATGGATATAGCTTTTGCTTTTTGTACTAGCTAGAACTAGGCCATGCATTTCAATTTTCAAGTTTATTTGCAAATTCTTCTTTAATTCCCAACTACACACCAGTCACTCATCTGTATTATATTCTCCATCGATGCCTTGCTGATATTGACACACCATGTACCCGATCTCAAACTCATCTCTTTGCTGCGTACAAATAATATGTACCTTTATTCTTCAATATTCATCTCTCCGCCAGAGTCCAAAGATTAATTTTCACTTTTAGAACAAGTTCTTGTCAAGGCAGCTCATATACTGACTGTCTACAGAAGAATAAGTAAAGCTCAATAACATCAATTTAAGGAAGCAAATACAAAATTTTATTGGCGAGTCAATGCAAGCTGAGATTCCAAGAAAAACCAAAAAAAAAATTTATAGCTAAACTGAGATATATATATCCCTTCAAGAGGTAGCTGTTGCCCTTGGCCGTTTTGTCTCTTGGTAGTAAGAAAGTGAATGGAGGTTTAAGTCATTCGGTTCCTACATACTCCCTCTAATCTTTTTTATAAGGAACTAAAACAACTGCCAAAATCATGTGATTCAAAATGTTAGTTAAAAGCAATAAATATATAAAATATATACTATCTTAAATATATAATCTAATTTATAATATAAATTGTACTATAAAATAAATTTTATATTTAAGAACAGAGGATTATATCTTTTTTTTTTAATTGTACCTTTATTTATAAAGAGAGTGAATAAGAGATAATGAGTAACAATTTATTGTAGAGAAATAATAAATGGGATACTTTAATAGGGGTAAAAATGGAAAGATAAATTTAAAATTTCAAACCAAAGGGATTTAGGACCATCCCTATGAAAAGATATTGTTACTTATAAAAAGAACAAGAGGGAGTAATAAACGAAGAAGCACATATCAGATAAATTGACCTTTGGATTCATTGGAAAAAATACAAGATTAGATAGGACTTAACCTTCTTATCCGTAGCACTTTTCTGATGATGAAGAGAAATTTGTTACCCTTTATCTATCTACTTTTATTGCGATGGGAATTGAGTTGAAATAAAAAGAAACTTTCCTGTCTTCATTCCTTTTTTTCCCCTAATAAATACTTCAACAATGACATCTGTTAATAAAGAGCTTTCGACTTTCCGCTTTATTTTTTTCTGGAGAGATTTAGCTATATCCATCTGTGTACAGCTGGAATGAATGATGGTGATTTGCAAACAAACAGTGTTTCCACTCTCCTGGCTTTTGCCCCACTAAACCTTCCTGATTTCCCAGTTTGAAGATTGAATAATCATTAATTAATTGTCTTGCAATTAGCTACGCCGATGAGTTTAAAGATGTAGTAACTGTCATGCCTGTTACTGATATACTATTTATTAATTCCTATAAAAAAAACCCATGTTAATTTGATTCTGCAATTTACTTTCTCTATGATCTTAAAGTGACAGAATAAAAGGGTTATTTTATAATTATAAGAAGGTAGAGCTCTCGTGTCAATTTCTTTTTAACAATGGACAATTACAAACTCCCATACACATCCATATTTGCATAGTATAGGAAAGAAAACTCATGCATAACCCAGGATATGCAGGAGGTGGCTAATTGTTGGAATTACTTTGAGAGAAAAAACCCTTCGTTTGGCTCATATGTGAGGACATTGTCCTTTCCGTCACACTGGAAAAAATGCGGCAACTCATTTCCTACAAAAAAAGTAGGGGAACATAACAATAGAAATATAAATATAGAATTAAGCAAAAGAGTAGATGGGGAAAAGAAAAGCTCAAAAACTCGAGATTGATGTGTTTAGATTAACACTAGACACTACTTTTTTATAAGTAGCAATCACTTGAAATCTTTTGAGACGTGGGACTTTTATCAGCGCACTTTATAAATACAATAGGTCCATTGTAGCTATAGGCCACTGGCTCTTTTATTTTCTCTATAATCTTAAAGGGGAAGAATTAAACTAGGGCTAAAGGTAGAGCTGTTCTACACCCAGAACTTGAATTTTTTTTATTGGAACTTAACAAGATTATATGCTGGAGAATGAATTTAAATGATAATAATGATAGACCAAGTTAACTTGTTTTAAAATGTGGTGCAAAACGACGAGTTTAATTTAGTGGTCCAAGGAGATGAGGGATGGGAGCCTTCGAATCGAAATCATTCAACCTCTCAGTAGGCTGTCTACAGATGTTTATAATGTAGGGTACTCGAAAACCCAAATAATGGAGAGACCTTCCTCTGTCACCAACCATGCAGGCCCTTTCGTTTTTGACCTCTCCCAATTTATTATCTCTCATCCCCACGACTCTGGCGAAAAATGATTTAAAGATTACAGAAGTATTGGCTATTGTAGACAAATAATACTCTCAAGATTTGATCCCCTTATTGATTAATTTCTTTTAATTTAAGGTGTATTGACCCTCTCTTTATACCAAAAAAAATATCTCTTATTCCCCACACGGCCACACCTATCTAGTAGGCCCTCTTTGCGTTTATTCCATTACAGTACCACGATCCAAAAATTTCACAGAAACTTAACCATTGAAAAGATTGGGCTCGGATAGATCAGCCCACACACTATTCCAGTCTCTGCATCTTTAAGTTTCGTATCGTGGGACCAAAATAACATAAGGGATTAGTCTCTTACAACACCACGATCTTTGGCCTATTATTCTTAGCTGTCTCTGAAAGCTATATCCGCTTTGACATAGTCTCCATATTTTCGTCTCTTTCCACTCTAGCTCTCTTCTTATCTCTCTCTCTCTCTCTCTATATATATATATATATTCTCTGTGTATTCCTATTCAACCAAGAATACAATACTAATAAACATAAGTCCATATAGGATAAGAATATATGGATGTGTTTTACAGTTATTGGAGACACGATGGAATCTGTACGCTGTTATGGGCTGTGGTGTCTGCTGTGTATGTCTGGGGAAGACCCGCCAGTTTTGCCCATTATTTTCGAGTCACGTGGTCTAATTCCCATCTCAAGCAAATCGATCGAGGCACCATCCAACTCACTCTCGCCCGAAACTTAGGTTCTTCTATCTCTTCCCATATTCACATTGACTACGTTGGTTGGTGTACTAATTAATGAATCGTATATAATATATATACCACTAATCTGGTTTGTCCATCAGGATGTGGCTTCGCTTCCTACAAAAAGTACATGTTTGGTCGTATTAGCATGAAGACCAAGCTCTCGCCGGAGAATCTGCCGGAACCGTCACGGCCTTCTATGTAAGAATAATTCACACCCACAAAAATATACATATCTCTATGATATGACTTAAATCTATCGTGTTTACGATGCAGATGAACTCGGACACAAACTCGGTGCGGGACGAGCTCTATTTCGAGTTCTTGGGAAACCGAAGTGGTCAGCCATACACAATTCAAACAAACTTCTAAGTCCAAGGACAGGGAAATAGAGAACAACGAGTCAACCTCTGGTTCGATCCTTCCACTGACTTCCACACCTACACTACCCTCTGGACTCATCGCCTCATTGTGTAAGTCAATCATTTACGTAACGCATGTACCTGTCTCGTTACATTACTCAATTAATTAACGTTTGTTTTATATATGTGCAGGTTCAAAGTTGATGATGTTCCGATCAGTGTGTTCAAGAACAATGAAGCGAGGGGGGTACCGTACCCGAAGATACAGGCAATGGGGGTGTTCTCGACGTTATGGGAGGCAGATAATTGGGCAACGAGGGGAGGGTTGGAGAAGATAGATTGAAGCAAAGAACCATTCTAAGCATATTACAAGGACTTCGACATCGAAGGTTGTCCAGTTCCAGGACCTGCGAATTGTGCTTCTAACCCAAGAAACTGGTGGGAAGGTCCTGCTTTTCAAACTCATAATGCAGTCGAAGCTAGAAGATACAGGTGGGGATCGTGTCAGCCACATGATCTATGATTATTGCCAGGATCGGCCACGCTTCCCTGTGACCCCACCCGAATGCCTTCTCGGTGTTTAACCTCATTCATTTGCCGGCAAATTTATTAGCACTGCTCCTTCGAGTCCTTTCTATACATTACATTAAGTGTTCTATTTTATACACCATTTTCTGTGTTATATATACATGTTTTAAGTGACATATATATACACAATCCTCTTTAGTCCCTAATATAAGATATACTTTATAGTATAAATTTTAACACTAAGTGGGTCTTCTATTAAGGACAAGAGAGTATATACATACGTTGTGTGGTATGCCTAAATATATACAAATGTGTATATAGTGATTCTTGAGACGAAGCCATATAGTTATAGATAAGGGAGGAGCCACCCATGTTTTTGTATTTTGTGTTCTATTAATGAAATTTGTTCACCATGCTGCATTGGGATGGTGGTTTATTATTTTTATCCTGTTCTGTATATATAATTGGGTGAATCTATTTGTAGATGAGTAATTTCAAGAAATGGTTGGTTCACTTGTGATTAAATAATAGTGGTTTGATTATTTATTTCTTAAATTATAGAAAGGGATTAGAATAAAGTGATCATGGAATCCCATTTTTACACTTCTAAATCCCAAAAAGCGCATGAAGCATGATCTTAATTCACTATAAAAAAAATTAACTTTTAGCGATGACTTTAAGGGAAAAGTCACCGCTGAGTACCATTGGCTAAAATATTTTGTCACCGCCAAGTCGCCACCTATAAGATTGTTGCTGCTAAATATCAACAATTAGCGGCAACAGGTTAAGCAAAGACAATGACAAAAGTCACCGCCTAAAAAAAATCAATGGCAACAAAAAAAGTCATCACCTAAAAGGGGAATCAACATCGACAAACAAGTCGCCACCTAAAAGTGAATCAATAATGACAAAAAAATTGCTACCTAAAATTGAATCAACAGTGGCTAAATTGTCGTTGCCTAATATGGAATCAACAATGACAAAAGTCAATAGTTCCTTTTAAATTATTTTTTCATAATTTTTCTTAAATAAAACATAATGTGCTAATAAATATAAAAATATAACAATAAATAACTAAATAAACTAAAATTTAATAATATTAATGAATAATTCATGTCATCATTTAAAATATCAGAGTATTTTAATTACTTAAACATATTAAAAAATAAAATAAAATTGTTTAGTTGAAACATAAATATTATATAAAAGGATTTATACTAAGAGTAAAAGAAGTAAGCACATCTGGTTGCCTCATTTGCATCAAGGTAGCGAAATGAGCTTGTATCTTTTGTTTCATTTGCTCTATTAGTCTTTGCTCAAATCGCATAAGCTCTTCTTCCATTTTCGCACACTCTACTGCAAGCTCTACTTTTGTTTTTTCTCTCTCCTCTTGAAATTTTATATCAAACTCTTGATGCAATTGGATACACATACTTTGCACAACTGAATTATTACTAGATTGAGAGTGATTTCTCTTCCTTGAAGGCTCCTCTTCATACCCTTTTCTTTTATATACCCTGACCTCTCATTAAGAATAGCTACCAATATTTTATCTGAGGTCATATGAACATCACTCTCTAAATCTTCATCTTGTTATTGAGAAAATTCGTGTATATTAACATATAATAAAAACATCTAAACCTAATAGATTAAAAATAAAATGAACTCAAAATAAAATATAAAACTATAATGCATACATGAATCTATTTAGAGTGTGGGTCAGCCCATACTACTTGTCCATCTGATATTTTTCTAATATGTGTTATCTCCCATAATTGGTCAAGAGGTGCAGGTTGTCCAATAATGGGATATCTCTACAAAAGAATAACACACACACAAAATAAATAATATATTTTAAAATAAAAAAGGATTAAAAATTTAAATTATAGTGATGATAAATTAAACTTACTATAGAATAATCAATCTCTACAAATGATTGAGGACCACAAGTGTTATGGCCAGGAGTGTTATTTGGACAAATCAATGTAATTAAGGAATATATATTATGATCTGCAGAGAATTTGTCATGTGTGTGTGGTAGCCGAGTGGTTAGTATGGACGGGGATTAACCAGCGTACCTGCGTCAAATCCTGAGTGTTGCTGAAAGGTTTTTTTAAGGCACGCAAATTTCACTTTTTCCCCTCCTTTTTCTTTTCTTCTGGTCACCGTATGCAGCCCTCATTTCTTCTGCAAATTTTACAGCAGCAGCAGGGGAAAGGGAGGCGACTGATGAGCAGCGAGGGAGGTAACTTCATGCTATCGATGCCGTGTGAACAGACTCTGATGTGTCATTGCCATTGGAGTTGACCCATCGCCTGAAGTTCCCATCTTTTGTTGCTTTTAAAATGCTGGGAGCAGAGGAAGCAGGGGAAGGACGCGGGAGGCATAGTTGGTATGTGTGGCGATCGACACTGGGGGTAGACTCAGTGGTGGGGATTCAGACATCTTTGTCGTCGTCTTTCTGTGCAGATTATGCGTCATTGCTGGAAACACCAAGGCACTGTAGCAAGTCTGTTTGTGCAATCTCCCTCTTATCATTGCCGTCATTGTTTAGGGCATTTCTATAGTCAGCCATGGGTGTCGCATCTCCTCTATTGTCACTGAGGAAATTTCATATTTCTGGGGTCCTTCTCAGTTGTCATTGCTGGGTGTTGCGGCTGAAGGTAAGATTCCTCGATAGTTTTCTATCCTGTTTTTTGTGGTTTGCCTTTATGCTATAAAGGCTGTTGTGGTGAGCTTGAAGTTGACGTATATAGGGATATATATATATATATATGCTTGTAGGATGTGATTATTGTTGTTATGTGTTTGGGGTTTGCCGACTCCCCTGCTTTGAAACTTTAGCCATGTAATTGATTGCCACTGCACTCTTCTTGACTGAATCATGTCTAGAAATGATAAGGATTAATCTGTGGGAATGATTGACGAGTTGTGATGGGTTGGTTGTAAGAATGTTAGTGAAGTCTGGTTTGCAAATTTCCCCTACTTGTTGTTCTTACATTCATTGTTGTCACTGTATTATTAGGGGTGGTACTTAGGTGAACTATCATAAATTGGGACTGTGATGCCTTGTTGTAAGGGAATACAGGGATATGTATACACCGAGGTCGCTGTTGCTCTCTGTGCGTATGGGTGTTCCTTGTGCAGTGTATGCGTTGGGGGTATTGTTGCAGGATAATCTTGGCCAGGGAATGTCGTGAGCAAATCTGCATTAGTGTATATACATTCTTGTGAGTGAATCAGATAGCTGTGAGTGGTCATGGATTTGATTGGGTTGGAACTTTGGGGATATGATGGTCAAACATAGGAAGCTGGGATCTAACCAAATATCATAAGTCTTGGTTTAGGCATGTTCTATTTTAAATTTCCCGGTGGGTGGTAGTGGTCATGACAAGTTTTAAATCTGAGTTAATCAAAGAAGAACGTTTGTGAAAAGAAGCTAGTATTAAACTTAGCATATTGGAACCAAGTTTAAGTTGCCAAGTTTGGAAATTCTTGCTTTGAGAAATCATAACTGTTAAGGGTGAATGGTGGTTTAGGGGTATGTCTCAGTCTCTGTTTGGCATATCATTGGGTTATAAGCTTGTCAGGATTTCAAGTAATTAAATTTGATGTTGGGTAATGCTTGTTATCTGGGATAGTTGAAAACATGTACCGTATGGTTGTATGTATATTCAATTGAAATAATGTTGGTTGCTTGGCGGTTTAGGAGTTTATGTATTAAATCTTTGTGAATGATTAATAGCGGGAAATGAAATGGAATCTTAGGTTAAAGATAAATTGATTCTGTTGAGACTTTATTTAGAGCGTTAATGTATTGTTTCGGGATGCCAGGAAATTGAAAGGTGAAAGTAATCGAAAGAGTTTGGCGAAAAGAGTAACGTTTTAGGAGCGTGGAAGGTGAGTGAATAACGTTCCCTAAATTTTATATTTTCAAATGTTGAATTTCAAATATGAATCTTGAAAGGCAAATTTTATGAAAGAATGATTTAAATCGTTAGAAATGATTTTCTTTCGATTGACTTATAAAAGAACTTTAAGTAAGTATGAAAATGGATAAATAAGTTTTAGAAAAGATTTTTGGCAAAAGTTACATTGAATCAATTTTATTCATGGAGCTTTCCTACGGGAATTTCATGTCTTCATTGTAACATGATATTTGATGTTCATGCTGGGGTTTCTGAGATTTAAAGTGGTTTTACCAACGATTATATCATTGAAACGATTGAGATCATTACATGTGAAATAAGCCCCACGCATGATGGAAATATTTTGAAAGGACGGAATACATAATGCTGGTTGCTAAAGCAGTACTGTTAGTCCTTGGTGCACCTTAGTTATCCGAGCTCGATGGATCGTTAGTGGGTTTCGTACCTGCGTTTGTTATTCGTGGATTTTGTACCTGTGTCTGTTATTCGTATGTTTCATATCTAAGTCTATTTTTGTGGCTTCGAACCGTGTCTGATGGTTAGTTACCCTCGTGGACTGTGTGTCCACGTCTGTTTTTGTGGCTTTGAGCCGCGTCTAATGGTTAGTTACCCTTGTGGACTGTGTGTCCATGTCTGTTTCATTCTGTTGAAGTCCTACAAAAAAGATAATTGTTTTGAAAGGATTTTTCCTAAACGATTTATTTGACATGGTTACTTCATATTGTTATATTTCCTGAAATACATTTTTAGCATGATTATGCATTGATGATTTCCATATTTTAATCATATTTTTGGGACGTTATTCATGAGTAGATTATTTGGCTTCAGATAGTGCAGGTGACCATAATCCTTCCGCTGAGCTGTAAAGAGCCTCGTTGCCGATCCGAAGCATCGTTTGATAGAGACTACTTTTGATGTAATTACTTTTATTATGAACTTATTTTATTTTGAAAAGGGTAACGCTCCACATAGACTTTGGAAAAGATTCTATTTATTTGAGAAATGTTATGGGAAATTTGAATGTTTTACTTAAGGCGTTAGGCTTTCAGAATGTGAAATTATTCATATTCTGTGCCGGTCACGGTCCAAATTTTGGGACGTGACAACAAGTATGTTTAGTAAGGTACTTTAAACATGTTAATCTTAAAGTATATTAATAACAACTCTCAATCTTAAAAACTAATAGTTTGAGGAGGATAAGCCAACCTATCATCATCAGTCATATATTTCTTATAGTAAGAGTGGAGCTTAGTCTTCTAATTTCTGAATGTATTTTGTAAAATAATTACTATAGACATATGAAACTTTTCTTCCGTCCAGCAATTTCAATTTTTTCCTAAAACCAATAAATATTAATACTTTATATAATAATATAAATATATTAAGATAAACATAAAAATTTGATATAAATAATACTTTTATTTTTAAAATCATATCCTGAATAATCCACTTTATGTTTCTTATAAGATTTAGAGGGAAATATTTACTATCCTATTTAATTTCATCATAAAGTCTCTTTTTAAAAAAACTTATCATTAATACTATCTGTAATATATAGTTGTAAGAAAATTTTGTATTATTTATAAACAGTGCGTTTATATATGTACTTGAGCCCATTCATTTCCATATAAATTATAGAGTCACAAGATATTTCTTGAGTAGCAATATGAATTGTGGACAGAATTGAATCTCTAGTTAATGAGAACCACCCGCCCAAATAGGCTGAATCAATGGTCGGCACCTTTTTTTTGTTTTTTTTTTTCAGCCTTGCAGGGTTGGAAACTTTGAAGTTGCTGGGTGAATTGGGGAATTAACTAATGCATTAATTAAACAGTAATTTTTTATTTTGTTGATTGTGTTCTGCATGTATAGATAACCGACACTAATGGTAACGTAACAACAACTAACAGTTAATCAATAGTTTAGTTCCCCACGCTTTAAAATTGCTATATAGAAATAGATAAAGTAACGATCAGGCATAGGTTGTATGTATTGCAGGAAATCTAAAAACAATAACTTGAAAAAATTAATGGAAAGTCACAGTTTGTAAATTTTAAGGTTAAAGTATAATTTTGTTCTAAAAATTTCTACTTAAGAGCATTGATTGTCTGGAAGTCTATATTTTTAATAATGTTACCACGAGAAAATGGTAACGTTGACCGTTAAATTTTTCAAAATGCCACGTCCTTATTCTAGCAATCATTGTAGGCAGACTTGGTAATGAAGATACCGCTTTTATCCCATTTCCACCGAACACCCATATTGCCATTGCTATCCTGAGTCCCTTGTATCCCTGCTTGAACATGACTCTAGTTGTTTCTAATGCCTCTCCATGTATTAGATCCCGTTGATATGGAGGAGAAGGTCATTACTACAACCGTATTTATCTCGAATCACCTGGACCCATAGAGACTCCTGCTTCTTGATAAGGCCTCAACCTAGTTTCGTCATGAAGGCACGATTTTGCTGCTTTATATGTCTCATGCCTAGGGCACCATGTTGTTTATCAAGGCACACTTTATCCCACGAGATAAGATGCATCTTACGTTTTTCTTCTGAGGAACCCCATCGAAAATCTCGAGCTTTTTTCTCAATTGTTTTGCAAGTACTATCTGGAATATACGCCGTCTGCATAGCATAGGTGGGCATTGCATTCACCACAAATGTCACAACTCACAAAGGATAGGCTACTAATTTTTCAACTACTGAGCCGGTTTTTGAATTTATCAACGACGTACTGGTAAGTATACTTGGAGATCCCATTATGATGGAGAGGAACCCCAAATACTTTCCCAAATCTGCAGTCAAAGAAAAACTAAGTTCTTCACTCAGCTGGAAAGCTCTGTTATGATTAACTTTTTTGGAGAAGAACACCTTGGTTTTGCTTTGATTTACTTTCTGTCCATTAAGGCGAACCCAACACAGAAACGGCAGCCAAAGAATCATGCTCTAAAATTCACCAACCCCCACTCCTTTCATCTGCGACATGCACATGAGACCTCGTCGCATCCACTATAAAACATCCAACTTTATTAAACCCCCCAAAAGGAAAACAAATACAAAAAGCTTACAACTTTGTTGCCTACGCATGTTTTAAAAAAGCAACCTACGTCCTCTACCTGTCTCTCCTCTCTCTTTTTCCTCTCTGTGAAAATCATTACTTTGACGTCTTCAAACTTCGAGACCTTCCTTTCTCTTTTTCTTCAATCTGTCATAAGCACTCATGGATTCCGTTTTCTCCTTTCCTTATTGGCTTCATGTATACAGTTCATACGTACTTGGTTTCAAGAATAATCTGGAAGATCATTTTTATTTCTTGTTGTCCTTAATATACAATAGCTACTTTACTAACTTACAAAAATAAAATAAAATAATTATAACAAATGTGGTTTGATTTCTTTAAAACAATTATATGTAACATTAAATTATATATCAATTTATAATTTAGATAAATTTGTTTACGAAAAAAATAATAAATATAAAAGAAAAGAACATTAAGGTATTATATTTAGAATCAAATTCAACCCTCAACTAGCTTTTACTCTATCTTATCCTTATTATAAGGCATGAGTCAGGTGTTCTTAGTCTTTTTTTATAAAGCACTTGCTAGTTTTAGGTAGCATTAAATAATTTTTTTTATATATGCCCATATTTAATAAAAGTAAAAGGAGAGTTTAGTATAGTTAGTAAGTGATAATATTAAAAATTACTAGAATTTTATGATAAATTTAATATTTTTAAATGTTTTTAGTGGATTAATTACAAATGAGGAATATAGGGGGGGTGGGGGAGTAAGTTTGGTCACAACTCAAATAGTGTTGCTCATTGATTATAATAATAGCTGGAGTGCTCATGCAACTAACGAACTCTCAACAATTTCAAAATCTTATTTATTACATCAAGAATTTATTAAAGATGGTCGTTTTATGGTGCATATAGGAAAACTAGGTTATGAGATAAGGAGAGATGGTTGTACAAGTGGTGTTAGTTTATATGGCATGATGAGTTAATGATTGAAGTAGTTAATGAAAACGAGAAACAAGTAATAAAATAAGAGAGGCATGCAAGACATATCCATAAGGGGGACAGCTCATGCACAAGAATGTCAGATCAGCCCTAAAAAGAAACCAATATTTAACTCAAATTCTCAATACGTTCTTTTCTTGTTTAAAATGACAGCAACAACATCCAAACAAGAAGAAAAGGAACATAGAAGAATATATATATCAGATTCCTTCAGCAACCCCTTCAGATGCTAAATTAAACAAAGCTTCTGATCCAATCTACCTATTATGGAGAGGGTTAGCTCCACTTGGCACGAATCTCTTGTCTTCTAAATCTGTTTTGCAAGAGACGTTGTTCTCAGCGCAGGGTCTATCAACCCTCGAGAAGTTAAAGAAACCAGTGGCTATGCCAAGCAACCCAGAATTGCAGAAGATGATGAGCAGAAGCAGCAACACAGAAAGAGCACCCATACTCTTGTATTTGGATCGATCCATGCAAACAATAACAATGCTGTAAAACCAGTCAGATACTCGTGTGTGTGTGTGTGTGTGTGTGTGTGTGTGTGTATGACCCTTGTCAGGATCAAATGGTATCGTGTAGATTTAGTTGCAGTGAAAGAAAAGAGAAGTGAGGGTTATATGAACATAAAGGACGGTCAGTACAGCAATATAAGAAGAAGCTAGTAATTATAACAAAGAAAGCCTCAGAAGCAAGAATCTTTGTGAACAAGATTGTGAGTTGATCAGAGAGGGAGAGTGGAAGATGATGGAGAAAACAGTGGAAGAGAGAGTGTTAAGAGGGAATATATATGAAATCTTGAAAGTTGGAGAGGGGGTTGTCTTTATAAGAAATGAAAGCACCTGAATTTCACACGCCTGTGAGGAAATTAACTTTAATTTGTCTAGCATGTAGCAGCCACTTTATAAGCTTCATTTTATTTATTCTTTTTTTGGAGGAAAGACATGCATATCATGGTGTCTTCTTATGCACGCAACTCTATACCTGCCTTTTGATCCCCTTGACTTTTCTTTTTATGGTCAGTAGGAGTAAATACAGAACTCATATTTACATGACGTTTCCATTTGTTTGAAGGTAGTTGAAATGGATGCCCTAAGAACGGTGTATTCCTTGCTAATCCGTTTATCAAATTTGGTTACAAAATCATTAGTTATTTTCATGCACGTTAATTTGTTCTTCCTAATATTTCTCTAATCCTTGTAACTTTTGCAGGACCAACCAATGAGATGCTGTTAGAAATTTTCCCCTTCAATTCTTATTTCTAATCCTTATTACATATGGAAAGTGTCACCTAAAATTGTTCATCCAAATGATACATGCTTTTAAGAGATGCAATATAATGGAAGCAACACTTGTAATTATATATCCTCTCTATTTTAAGGTTATTATCAGAACAGATCTTTTTTTCCACAAGTTGGAGTATTTTTGGCAAATATGATTGAGCTGCAAAAGTGCACGAGGTTGTTTGGAAAAAATTAAAGAAGCACTGCCACTTTGAAGAAGAGAAACTAAGATACGATTTTTTTTAATACTTACATATATCCTTTTATTAGAATCAATTATGTTAAATGTAGTTATTTCTATTATAAAGAATTTAAATATTATTGTCAAGTGGTGATAGAATATCCCCTGCTCCTTCCAATAGACCCTATCCTATCGGTAAGATATAATGATATATATATATATATATATATATTTGGTACAAGTGAGGGTTAATACGCCCTAAATAAAGATAATTAAACTACTTGGGGACTAAATCCCATACACTCCTTGAGCACAATAGACATTAAATGAGAAGGCCATGAATATAGGACTGACGTAGAACTCAATCCTTCTTTAGCCAAAGCATCAGCCAATTGGTTCTGGTTTCTATGAATGTGTTTGATTTCCAGATCCCAAGCTAGATTCATAAGGTTCTTTATCTGTGCCACTAACAAACTGCACCTGTTACCTTTAGACTTTATTAACATATCCACAACATTCTTGGCATCGGATTCAAGAATGATTCTCTTAAATCCTAAATCCCAAGCTAGCTTTAACCCTTTATATACTGCCCATTGTTCTACTTCAATGATAGTACAGGAACCCAACACCCTTGTAAATCCCATAATCCAGCTTCCAGAATGGTCTCTGATAACTCCACCACATCCTGCCCTGTTATGAGCAGCTGTAAGTGCACCATCAACATTTATTTTAACCTAATCAGCCGGAGGGAGTTGCCAATGAGACGATGTAACAATGCCATTATCCAATATGAAATCATCCTGTCCCCACACATAATTCTTCCAATTTTGCATAATTGCTAAACTTGGATTTAATGGTTTGACAAATTCATTATCAAAACTGAATTTATTCCTCTATTTCCATAAACTCCATATTGAAACCCCCCATATTAGATCCCAATTACCAGTACCAGCAAATCCCATCTCCTTTTTTAGATTCATAGCGAACCAGACTCTTAGAGGGCCTTTAAAGAAAAAGGAGCAATTCCTAGGATGAACTAATTTAAACCAAAGCTGTCTAGCATAATCGCAAGCACGAAGTATATGTAAAATGTCCTCTGCATCCTTGTTACAATACGGGCAAATAGCATCACTTGAGGACCATCTGTTTCTCTAAACATTTGTCGCTAAATGATTATTAAAGGCTAACCACATGAATACTCTGATACGTTCAGCCTCTTTCCATTTCTATATATCTTTATAGACCAGGCTATAAGTATTTGTAGGATGCTTCTCAATTAGAAAATAATGACTTTTAATAGTAAACGTACCATCATTTGTCGTATTCCAAACCATCAAATCATTTCCCGCCTTTAACATAGGTGGAAGCATGGTAATTAGCCTCTGAAAAGCATTACTAGGAATGAGCTCAGCAAGTCTCTGGAAATCCCAAGCTCTACAAGTAGTCCAATCTGCAACTTTACTAGTCTTTTCCTCCATTGTAATAGGCCTCAAACATAACTCCTTCAAACTTTTATCCGGAAACAACCACTTGTCAGTAAAAAAATTTATTGATTGCCCATTTCTAATATGCCATCTCGTACCCAACTCAATTATGTCTTGTTGTTGTGAAATGAATTTTCATAATGCAGAATCTCCCTTTCTAGCATCTAGCAGATTCTCCTTATTTCTAAGCATATATTTATGGAATAGTATATCAACCCATAGACCTTTGTCTCCATTAACTATCTTCTAGGATATCTTTGCTCTACAAACCTGATTAAATGATGATAGCTTTTTTAATCCAAGACCACCATAGAATTTAGGTCTAACAATCTGGTCCCATCCAATAGGGTGAAAACCATGAGATCTTTGAGAATGGCCCCATATAAAATTCCTTTGCAACCTTTCCACTTCTTGACAAATTGATACTTGAATTCTGGCAATATGCATCGGGTACATTGGTATAGAACTTAATACAGATTTTGCCAAAGTAATCCGACCAGCTATTGAAAGGGAATTTTCTTTCTAAGTAGCAAGTTTAGATTTAACTCTATCAATAATATACTGGAAAGTGTCTCTGGGCTTCCTCCCTCTGATGATTGGAAATCCTAGGTATTTCCCTATATCAATCGAAATAACCATTCCTGTGATATTACTAATCTCCTTTCTAGTATTGACATTTACTTTTAGAGAAAAGAATACCGAGGATTTATTCTTATTGATTTTCGCACCTGAAGCTTTACAGAATTTGTCCAAACAACTTATCATGCATTTTGCTTACCTTTATGTCACCTCCCCAAAAAGAAGAATGTCATCTGCGAACATCAAATAAGATATAGACGGACCCCACTACTTACCACAATCGATTTCCATTGTTCTAAAATAACTGCATCAGTAATAAGATGGGATAACCTATCTATACAAAGAACAAACAAAAGAGGTGAGATAGGATCTCCTTGTCGGATACATCTTTGGGAGAAAAAATTCAGTTTTAGATCCATTCTATAAAACATTATAAGTAATAGAAGTAATACAACTCATAATAAGATTTATAATATTCCTTTCCATACCCACATCTATAAGAACATGTTGAATAAAGTCTCATCGAATGCGATCATAAGCTTTCTGTAAATCAACCTTAAGAGCCATAATTCCTTTTCTTCCTTTAGCTTTCTTCATTATCTGCATGACTTCTTGCCCAATTATAATATTATCCTGAATATGCCTACCTTTTATAAAGCTAGACTGGTAAGGAGAAACTATCTCATCCATAACACTCCTCAATCTGCTAACAGTTATCTTAGTAATACATTTATAATGCATATTACATAAGGCAATTGGTCTAAAATTTTCAATCATCTCTGGATGCTCAGTCTTTGGTATAAGAGAAATCAAAGTCTTGTTAGTACTAGCCTCAATTGAGCTTACCTGGAAAGCTTTTTTGACAAAATTGCATAAATCATTACCAATTACATTCCAATTTGTTTGGTAGAATATTGGTGAAAACCCATCAATACCAGGAGCCTTATACGGGCCCATAGAAAAAAAAGCTTCCTTTATTTCCATATCAGTTGGTACATGTGACATATAAATTAACCGATCTTTGAGACTAGTAGGAAAATTGGTCTTAGTATTTAAAGTACAGGGATCACTATCAAACCAATCATAAAGACTTGAAATAATTTAGGACCATAGCTATAATATCCGATTTGTTTTCTATCCAGTTCCCATTCTCATCTTTAAGGGCTAAAATTCTATTCCTCCTTCTTCTCATATTTGTTTTCAAATCGTAATAACGAGTATTTCGGTCACCTTGATTAATCCAATTAGATCTAGCTTTTTGAAACTACTTAATCCCTTATAATTTCAGAATATGTTCCAATTCAACTTGCAAATCTTTCTCAAGAAAGTTTAAAAACCTTGAGTGAGTATAAGCATGTGAACTTTGAATACCCCTAAGACGGGCTAACAACACATTCTTTTTCTTTTCCACAAACCCAAAAATATTTTTATTCCATTCCAATAGAGAAACACTCAACTTCTCCAAAGATTTGTTAAAATCATCATTATCATTCCAAACAGTTAAAATAAAATCTTTGAAATTACTATGTGTAAGCCACATCGCTTCAAAACGGAATGGTTTATTTTTCCCCCATTAGACTGAGTAAGAAACTGCAATGAAATAGGATTATGATCAGAAAATTGAGTTCTAGGAAGAACTCTCAAAATGCAATTAGTTAAAACATTTAGAAAATGAGTATTTGCTAAAGCTTGATCTAATCTTTTATATAATCTAGAATAACCTGCAAACCTAGGCCCCTTCCATGTGAATTTAGGCCCTTGAAAACCTAAATCAGCAAGGCCACATTCTCTAATTCTATCCTGGAACCAATTAATTCTATTCTGAGAGCAACCTACCCCTCCAATTCTATCCGTAGGTTTAAGAATATCATTAAAATCTCTAAAAATAACACAAGGAATAAAAATAGTCTTAGATAAAATTTTTAAATCATTCCAAAATACCTGGCGAAAATTTGAATGTGGAATTGCGTAAACTACCATCAATAAGAAAGGAGGCCGACCACATATTTCACAACGAAAATGAAAGAATTGGCGAACCGTGATCCTTTGGTTTCCGGTCGAGAAGTCTCAGCTTTGTTCTCCTTCGGTTTGCGATGCCAGCGAGATTTGTTAACTACACGCCATTGTTCCCTTTCCCCCAGAAAACTTCATGCATCATTCTTACTCTTATCATTCTTATTTTGATCATTTACCGTAGCTTCATTCTGCTGTGCTTGATTGGTTATAGATGGACAACCTTCGCTCCTATGGCCATAAAACCCACATGCAGTACATAATAAATGTAAGCCCTCATACTCCAGATAATATTCACCTCCATCTAGAGAGAACCTTGACATCAATTGCTTACTTAGATCAATCAAAACACATAATCTTGCATAGTGGCCTCGCAACTGACAGGATGTGTTCATGTCCACCTTAAGTGTCTCCCCAATCCTATTACCAATTAACGTTAGAGTCTCCTCATCATAATACTCCAGTGGCATCCTCGGCACCCTAATCCAAACTACCACTTTGTTTATGGTTGCTATCTTCGGTAAAAAATTTGGCTCCTATGGTCTAACTGTCAAATAGTGATCATAAATCATCCAAGGTCCTCTAGTCAAAGCATTAAACTAGTCTTCCCTATTTGGGAGCTTAACTACATAAAAACCATGACCTATGTTAATGAGATTAATCACCCCTTGTTTTGCCCAAAAAGCTTGTAACCTTTTTTGAAGAGCTTTGAATCTTATATTCCTGTCCAATAGTTTTACTATGACAGCCTTCCTCCAGGCCCTGAATAATCACTTCTTCATTTTGCCAGAAAAGGTGAAGGTCAGAAAATTCCTTGATGGATCCTCAGAAGTCTTGAATAAAGGATCCTCTTTCCCGTGTTCCACATCTTGCAAAGATTCTTCTGACATTGTATTACTAGGATAAGAATTATATTCATCTTCAATATCCTCATCAGAGTGATCCTCATTCTTGTTAATACCTTTCAATTTTCTCAGCAAATCAAGGTCTCCCAACTGTACCCAGTTTCGGCCATTGCTCCTCATATGAACTACCTTCTATAACATTGCTTCCATTCTTTATCTTCTTTGTACTACATATAAGTTGATCGTCTTCCTCCAAAGATGAAGGAATCAAAACTTGCTGTTTGCCATAAAGTAACATAGCCATTTCCCACAGAAGAACATAACGCTATCTTCAGTTAATTAAAATATTAAATTGTATTTATATATATATATATATATATACATATTTGTAGAAATGAGTTACTTTGAACCTCTATTGATGAGTTGGTGTTGGCCCAAAAACTAGAAAGCCTCATTAGATAGACCTCCTGTACCATCCAATTTTTAGGCCAACTACAATTATGGGCCTACTAATAAAATATTGATTCGGATAAAATATATACTGTATATATAATTTTAAAATAAAACATAAAATAAATGAAACTGTTAATAACTATAAAAATGTGGTATGCAAATTAATTCTTCATTCTGCATTTTGCAGTACTAAAAACTTAAAAGTACATTAAAATGACAAATTAAAATCTATATATAAAAACATTTAACAAATTATGCTATTCATACTTTCCATACTCTTAGCAATAAGCCAGACCCACACTGTTTTCTTTTGAAAAATGTACCATTTAGCGCTGCTGTTCCGAGAGATGCAGGTTGCTAGGAAAAACAAGAATTTCTTTTCTTTTTTTATTTTTAATTTGTGAATGGTAAAACTTAATTAGCTAACAGGGTGGTTCTTCAATTTTGTGGAAAATGAGATATTTTGTTGTGGGAAAACCAAAAAGAATTGTCCTTGGGAATATATGAACAATAACGAAGTGGGTCCATCTGAACAATTTCCCAGGAGTCGGTGAATATAATTATATCCATTATTAGATAGTTGGATATCTTCAATATAATACTCTATGTTTAAACTAGGCTATATATATATATGAAAAGAAATTTTATTGAAAGATACAAAATCTATTTTAATAATTTTTATATCTTAAAAATATTAATCTCTAAACTATTATTAATTAATGAATATTATATAGTTTTTATCCAAAAAAAACTTTATATGCATTATTATTATTATTCCACGTCTCAGTCTCCGAGCAGTTCCACATGGTAATTTTCTAAAGCGCTCCTTCAATTTCCTATGCCTACATCGAATGAAATTGATTCCCTTCAAAATCACTTTTGGTTTAATTTCACGCATCGGGATTATTACATGTATTCTGCTGATTAGGGTGTTCAGTTTGTACAGTAAAACCATCCAATGTAATCCTTATTATAATAAACTATTGTAATCTTCATTATATAATTTTAGTGGTGTAATCTAAGTTTAAGCTCATATGAATAAAGTGTTAATATAATTTCTAATCCCTCAAGTTTACATCTATTTTGATTTTACTTTCTCAAATTTCTTTTCATAAAAAATATTAGTTTCTATAATTTAATAAATAATTAAATTATTTTATTTTTTTAAGAGACTAAAATTGATAATTTGAAATTTAAGATATTAAAACCAAAGTTCAGATAAATTTAATGGACAAAAAATTAGATGAACCCTGTAAATCAAAACATCTAGACTTTAATACCTCCTATTTTTATCTATGATAGAGTTAATAAGATCACTTCATATTTATTTTTATTTTTTTCTAAGATAAAATATAAATTTTAGTTCATGATTTGTTGATAATATACCAAACAAACAAATATTCTGTAATGATAATTCTATTATATTACATTCCCTGCGATTCTTTCAACCAGAAAGTCACTTACTTGGCTTCAATTGAATGATGCATGCTGAGGTTTTAAGCCTTCTAATACAATATTTTTTTTTTGTATAAAAATTTTTAGAAAGGGGTTAGACTCACCCACGATCTAATGGCAGGACGAAATATCCTTTCCTCCTAGATGATACCAATATTGGGTAGGGCGAGCCGTCTATTACCCTCAGACGTAAACTTAGACACCCAGGAGCTAGTATGACTCCCCAAATACTATGATTATAATTATAATAAAATAATATAATATTATTGATTGAATATAATGAATAAAAGTATGAATTATAAGGGTCATAAATAGGAATGCCAGAATTGGAGGTTGAAGTTCTCCTGAGAAAGTGGTCCTATTACAACTGATTCGGGAAATGTCGATTATCCAAATTACATCAATGAATGTGTTGGGCCATGCTTTGGGTTCTATTATTGGGCACTCTCTCTAAATCCAATGAATAAATTACTGAAAATCAATTTTTCACTAATTTTGGGTCCCCACCACTTGTGTCGCTGCCACATGTCTGTAACTCTTCTTATCTTCTAAGGCCCACTCATCAGTGGTATCTTCATTTATTTCTCTTGTTCTGTTCCCCACAATTTTCATTGGACCACCTCACAATCCGTGAAAAACATCAGAAAAACGTTAATTTTTTTAAAAAATTTTTTTGAGAACCATGGGAAATTATTCAGTTTATTATGTCTTTAGCTCTACTTCATGGTTGGAGCTATTATGTTATGGTTAGTGTTTGTAGGGCCCGTGGTTGAGTATGGCTGAAATGGGGACATGATACCAAATTCAAGTACCAAACTGCATTTTTGGTTAAACTTTATAAGTTATTAGTCAGACACTGTTAATTTAATGTACCCACCCTAAATAGCAATTCTATCTAATCTAATTCGACCCTCAAAATGCTCACCCACTCTCCTCTACGCATACCCTTTCTTTTATTATTATTTATTCTATCTAATCTAATTCGACCCTCAAAATGCTCACCCACTCTCCTCTACGCATACCCTTTCTTTTATTATTATTTTCAATGCACAAAGGTTTAAGTAAGTTGAGTTTTAGAGACTCACATGAGTCATGTTTTATATAGTGTGTTTCGGTCTATCCCAAATCTTAATTTTAAAAGGGATTATGATTCAAATATTTGTTTTAAAAAATTAAAATAAACAGTCATATTGTCCAAAAGAGCTTATGGATTAAATCATGACTTAAAAATATAGTTTTGAAGAAGCTTCTAGGAATAGTTTATAGAATAGTAAAAGAGTTTATGACTACCCAATTATTATTTTACCTTTATTTTTTACATTATCTCTTCTCTTCTCTCTCTTATCTCTCTTCTTCTCTCTGCTTGTACTCCACCTTTGTCACTGTTGTTGCTTCTCCTCTGTCTGTGATCCTCTTCATTCTCGTCGTCTAGATCTGGTCTTCATTGTCACTGCCTGTGCTCTTCCTCATCGTCTATGCTCACCGTCTTCTCCTCATCTCTAGTCTTCACTACAGATTCACTATCGTCGTTGCTTGTGGAGGTTCGGGAGATGCTTCCATCACCAATGGAGGTAGGAAGGTGGTGGAAGTGAGGATGGTGAAGATGATGAATGGTGGGAGAAAGAGCAGTCGTGGGTCTTCTTTGGTCACCGGACACGAAAGAGGAGAGTAGGGGAAAAAAGTGAAATAGGATTTTTGCTTTTTATAAAATCATACTATTTCTAATAATTTACTAATCACAAAAATTATTCTAATAATAGCCATCTACACATCCAAGAAAAGGTTGACTAAAAGGTGTCAAAAATAATTTTTTTTCTATAAACCTTTTTCTAAAAGCCTATCTAAATGGATCTATGACTAAAAAAACAACCAATGAATAATGTGTTGTGAAAAAGTGGGTGTGTCATAGAAACTAGAAGTCCCACATTGCTTGAGTGAATGAAGGCTCAAGAGTATAAATAATAAGTTACAATTGTGGGCTAGTAAATGGGCCTAGAAGAGAGGTGGACTCGCGCGCACGACAATGGGCCATCAAAGGGAAATTCAGTTGAAAACCAGCGATTCCCCCCCATGCGCGCAAGATAAAGCGTGATATTGGGCACTTTTTGTGAAAAATATTTTGGCTTGTCCAGAAATATTTTTAATGTGCCTAGACGGAAAGTGTATAAATTCCTACAGCCTAAATGAATTTGAAAGACCAATCGTTATTTTCTTTTATGAACGTTGGTATTATGGCTGTTGAGAATGTAACCGTTGCGCCGAAAAGATGCGACCTTATAATCCAACCAGTATCACACTGGTTCGGTCCAAAGGACATCTCTTACAGACGCAACCGATGCTTCCGTACCTCTTCATCCTTATAAAAGCAGTGCACAAGGATGTTGCAAAATTAAGTGAAAAACGCTCGTGCTCTCTTCCCATTTCTCTCTGAGTTTATTTCCTTCCGCTAGATTCTGTTTCCTTGTTTCCACAGGAAGAATCCGTTTAATCCTGGGGAGTACCGCTTCATCTTGCCGGTTGTCGTGGAATAACTCTTAAGGACAGTGTCCTTGGACGCGACTCGGATTGGTTGCTCTTTTGCAGGTTCTGCCGACTACAATCTTAAGAGTTATTCTACACGATGGACTCTTCTAGTGCTTTGAATCCTACCAGGGACAACAACAACAACAACAATGCAGGTGGTCGACATAACAGTGCCATTCCTCATGTTTTCATCCCTGCACCTCGTCCGTTCCCTGACACTTCAAAAATAGAGGTGTTTGATGG
This sequence comes from Leucaena leucocephala, assembly GCA_037074615.1. Taxonomy (NCBI): domain Eukaryota; kingdom Viridiplantae; phylum Streptophyta; class Magnoliopsida; order Fabales; family Fabaceae; genus Leucaena; species Leucaena leucocephala. The sequence goes on along the minus strand of CM073567.1, from coordinate 1,903,885 downwards.
CAAGAACTTTAGACGTTGGCAAGAGCGGGTGTATACTATTCTTGATATGCATGGAGTAGCAACAGCACTCAGCGAATCTGAACCATCTCCAGATGCTGAACAAGCCCGGAAAGATGTTTGGACATATGCCAACAAAGTATGTAGACACACACTGATCAGTACTTTATCTAATGATCTGTTCGATATTTATAGTGTCTACAAGGAAGCAAATAAAATCTGGAACTCCTTGATTCTGAAATATACTGCGGAGGATGCTGGAAAATAGAAGTTTGTAGTTGGAAATTATTATAGATGGGAGATGGTGGACAATAACGACATCAAGAGTCAGATCAATGAATATCACAAATTGATTGAAGATCTCAAGGCTGAACACATCAATCTACCTGATGAATTTGTTGCTGGAATCCTAATTGAAAAGTTGCCAGAGTCGTGGAACAACTACAAGCAACAATTGAAACACAAGCAAAAGCAACTGTCGTTAACGGATTTAATCACTCATATTATCATTGAAGATACCAACCGGAGAACGATTCAAGCAGCAAAGGAGAAAGAGATGACTGCTAAGGCAAACTTGGTAGAAACAAAATCAGACAACAAGAGGTACGACTCTAAACACAATAATAAGAAACACCAGAAAAAACAGTCAGATTACAAACCCAAGAATGCTGACCCCAAATTCAAGAAGAAAGGCAAATGTTTTGTCTGTAATAAACCAGGACATCATGCATTTGAATACAGGAAGAGGGCTGATAAGATGAGAAGTGGTAATCCTCCTAAACCAAATATAAATTTGGTTGAAGGAGATGATGGTAGTGATAATGATATTATCATTGCAATGATTTCTCAAGTTTTTCTTGTATCTGATATGAACAAATGGGTGGTAGACTCTGGGGCTACCAGGCACATATGTGAAAATAAAGAGTTGTATTCCTCCTTTGAAGAAGGAGAAGACCACGTGTATCTTGCTGATTCTCAATCTGCAAAAGTTCATGGAAAAGGAAAAGTGGTTATAAAACTCACATCAGGGAAGACCTTAGTGTTGCAAGATGTCCTATATGTTCCTGAAGCCAGAGCAAATTTAATTTCTGTGGCTATATTGGGAAAAGCTGGGGTCAAAGTGTCATTTAAATCTGATAAGATCATTATGACTAAGAACAATGTTCTGATTGGGAAGGGTTATTGTAATCAAGGACTATTTGTACTGAGTGTTGATGAGAATAATAATAATGCATCTTCTTCTGCTTACTTGATTGAGTCTTTTGATATTTGGCATGCTAGATTAGGTCATGTTAATAAATCTTACATGGAAAGATTACAGAAACTTGAATTAATTCCTGGAATTAAGAATGATATGATAAGTAAATGTGAGATTTGTGTACAAACTAAGTTGACTAAGAGAACACACTTATCTACACAAAGAGAAACTAAATTATTATCTTTAATCCACACAGATTTGGGAGATCTAAAACAAACAGAAACTAGAGGTGGTAAAAGATATTATATTACTTTTATTGATGATTTCTCTAGATATACTAAAGTGTATTTATTGAGAAATAAAGATGAGGCTTATAATAAATTTGTTTTATATAAAGCCCAAGTAGAAAATCAATTAAGTAGAAAGATAAAAAGAATTAGATCAGATAGAGGAGGAGAATATTTGTTATTAGATGATTTTTGTGAAAAAGAAGGCATAATTCATGAAGTAACTCCTCCTTATTCCCCTGAATCTAATGGAATAGCAGAAAGAAAAAATAGAACTTTAAAAGAAATGATGAATGCCTTACTTGTAAGTTCTGGAGCACCTGATAACTTGTGGGGGGAAGCTATATTAACTGCATGTTTTTTACAAAATAGATTACCCCATAAGAAAACAAAGAGAACCCCTTATGAATTATGGAAAGGTTATAAACCAAATATGACATATTTGAGAGTGTGGGGGTGTCTTGCAAAAGTTTTATTACCTGATCATAAAAAGAGAAAAATTGGTTCTAAAACTTCTGATTGTATGTTTATTGGTTATGCTCAACAAAGTGCTGCTTATTGCTTTTTGGTTTTGAAAAGTGATGTTTTGGATAAAAATACAATTATTGAAACTAAAGATGCAGGGTTCTTTGAAAAAGTTTTTCCTTTGAAAGATAAGCATACTTCAACAAGAATTGAAAGAGTTTCTTCTTCCTCTCCTAAACAAATTTCAAATGAAGTTTTGGGTGAAAGTTTAAGAAAAAGTAAAAGGCAAAGGAAAGAAACTTCTTTTGGAGATGATTTTTTCACTTATTTAGTTGAAGGAGAACCTAGAGATTTTTATGAAGCTATTTCATCTCCAAATGCAGATTCTTGGAAAGAAGCTATTAAATCAGAGATTGATTCTTTAAATAAAAATAAAACATGGGTTTTGGTAGACTTGCCTCCAGGAGCAAAACCTATTGGATGTAAATGGGTTCTTAAGAAAAAATATTTTCCTGATGGGTCTGTAGAAAAATACAAAGCCAGACTAGTAGCCAAGGGATATACTCAAAAGGAAAATATTGATTATTTTGATACATTTTCTCCAGTGACAAGAATTTCTTCTATAAGAGTCCTTATTGCTTTAGCTTCAATTCATAAGCTTTATATTCACCAAATGGATGTTAAGACTGCATTTTTGAATGGTGATTTAGAAGAAGAAATTTATATGGCACAACCTGAAGGGTGCATTGTTCCTGGGCAAGAAAATAAAGTTTGTAAATTAATTAAATCTTTATATGGTTTAAAGCAGGTACCTAAACAATGGCATGAAAAGTTAGATCAAGTTCTAACAAATGGTAGTTTCTCTACTATAGAAGTAGAAAGATGTGTTTATACAAAAGTTATGAATAATGATTGTGTGATTATATGCCTATATGTGGATGATATGCTTATTTTTGGTACTAGTATGAATATTGTACTTGAAACAAAGGGTTTTCTTGCTTCAAATTTTGATATGAAAGATTTGGGTGAAGCAAAGTTAATCTTGGGTGTGCAAATCATAAGGAATGAAAGAGGTATCTTACTTTCTCAAGAACATTATGTTGAGAAAATTCTGAGAAAGTTTGAACAATATGATGAAACTCCAATGAGTTCTCCTTATGATTCGAGTGTGCACCTAAAGAAAAACTCAGGAGACCCAGTGGCTCAATCTAAATATGCACAGATAATTGGAAGTCTGTTGCATTTGATGAATTATACCAGACCTGACATAGCATATGCTGTGTGTAGATTGAGCAAATATACTCACTGTCCAAGCAGTGAACATTGGGATGCTCTAATAAGGTTATTGAGATACCTTAGAGGCACCATGAATTATGGTATACATTATAGTGGATATCCCGCTGTATTAGAAGGATATAGTGATGCAAACTGGATCTCGGATTCAGAAGAGTCAAAATCCACTAGTGGTTATGTGTTTATTTTTGGTGGTGGTGCAGTCACATGGAAATCATCCAAGCAAACAATTCTAACTAAATCCTCAAGGGATTCTGAATTTATTGCTATGGAATTGGCTGGAACTGAGGCTGAGTGGTTGAAAAACTTCTTAGCAAGTATTCCATTGGGTGATAAGCCCACACCATCAATATCTTTACACTGTGATAACCAATCTGCGATAGCTACGGCTAAAAATAAAACCTTCAATGGTAAAAATAGGCACATTCGATTGAGACACAATATTATAAAGCAGCTGCTCAAAGACGGGGTGATCTCAATCGATTATGTAAAGTCACAAGTAAATCTTGCGGATCCGTTAACAAAACCCCTAGGGAGGAAACAAATTGTTGAGACATCGAGGGGAATAGGACTAAAGCCAGTTTGATAACGACAGCGATGGCAACCCAACCTTTGTGATTGGTGATCCTATGAAGAAGGTTCAATGGGTAAGAATAAGTCGTTTGTTAGTTCTGCTAGCACCAAAATATTACTACTGGTCTTTTCCTATGGTGTACAAGAAAGTGCTAGATTGCATAGAGGAGGATGAGCAAAAGCTCTTAATGATTTCAAATCCCACGGGATGGTGTATTATGTGCAGATACACTTAAAGAAATCACCTATACGAATGAGGAGTGTGGGCCGCTCCTATGAGATTGTGGCGAAATCTCTAGAGCATTCGTTAAAAACCAGGACACGCGCATGGCCGCCTAACGCGCAAAACCGCTCGATAAACAGTGGAAATGTGGGGGTATAATCTGACTGTTAGTACCTCTGATATACACCCAAGAGGTGCTGGTTCATAGTCCATAGGACCACTGGCATCTCTGTATACCAAGTATTATCAGTCTAGGTCTGGTTCATAGTCCAAAGGACTACTAGATACAATGATTATATCCAAGTGTAACTCAGAGAGTGGAGTTTCTTTGACACATGTGGGGGATTGTTGTGAAAAAGTGGGTGTGTCATAGAAACTAGAAGTCCCACATTGCTTGAGTGAATGAAGGCTCAAGAGTATAAATAATAAGTTACAATTGTGGGCTAGTAAATGGGCCTAGAAGAGAGGTGGACTCGCGCGCACGACAATGGGCCATCAAAGGGAAATTCAGTTTAAAACCGGCGATTTTCCCCCCTCCCATGCGCACAAGATAGAGCGTGATATTGGGCACTTTTTGTGAAAAATATTTTGGCTTGTCCAGAAATATTTTTAATGTGCCTAGACGGAAAGTGTATAAATTCCTACAGCCTAAATGAATTTGAAAGACCAATCGTTATTTTCTTTTATGAACGTTGGTATTATGGCTGTTGAGAATGTAACCGTTGCGCCGAAAAGATGCGACCTTATAATCCAACCAGTATCACACTGGTTCGGTCCAAAGGACATCTCTTACGGACGCAACCGATGCTTCCGTACCTCTTCATCCTTATAAAAGCAGTGCACAAGGATGTTGCAAAATTAAGTGAAAAACGCTCGTGCTCTCTTCCCATTTCTCTCTGAGTTTATTTCCTTCCGCTAGATTCTGTTTCCTTGTTTCCACAGGAAGAATGCGTTTAATCCTGGGGAGTACCACTTCATCTTGCCGGTTGTCGCGGAATAACTCTTAAGGATAGTGTCCTTGGACGCGACTCGGATTGGTTGCTCTTTTGCAGGTTCTGCCGACTACATAATGTACTAATAGATCGTGAGCTCCATTCCTATGCCAAAAAGGTTTAATATTTAAAGTCTATTTGTGTCTCATTAACTAAAGTGGAGAGGAGTCTGTTCGGATTTGATGGGTAAGGTCTTATTCAAGGTAGAATAGCAGCCAATTGAGGAAGAGGAAAGGAAAGGAAACTTCATTTTTTACATATTCAAGAGACAATCTCAGTAAATCAGTGTTTATGCATTTGTTAACCATTGGATTAAGCTAAATTTCGGTCAACAAGTTCAGAACATCTAGTTTATCATTGTTGGCTCTCTATTGTAAGCTTGTTACTTTGGTGTTTTGACCTTATTGTTGGAACTGTTTAATTTATGCCCTTAATTAAAGACCCTCTTATACCTTATTTTGATCATACTGGAGTTGGCATTCATTAGTATGAACAACCCTTGGTTTTTACCCTTTGTATTGAGGTGTTTTCTACATTAATAATTTTGGTATATCTCTTGTTATAATTGTGCTGTTTAATTTCTGTGATGTTTAATTGTTCTTAAGGGAGTCTTACAAGTGATAAAAATTTATTTTCACTACGTATAGCCATTGGCTTGAATATTGTATTTTTCTCTTTATATACGTTAATAAAGTCCTTACACTAGTATTAGCAAGAGTTATAGCATTCTTATCCATTCCTTAGACCAACTTTCATTATTTTTTAATGTCACCTATGTGCTCTATTTAATTAACGTGTAAATGAAATTGAAACAAGCCGTATATATGTGTGTGTGTGTGTATGATCTTAATATAACCAAATGGGGAACGAAATTTCCGACAGATTTTCTTGTACTCGTATATGGCGTTGCAGGAGGACATATAATATCATATGTATCATGAAACGTGAGTTTCTCACACACGTACGTCGGTATTGCTTGTAATTAGTGTAATTGGAGTTTCTATTCTGGCTTGCCAACTCAATTCATGGTATAGGATTGATACATAATGCTTGTATGTTACGTTACGAGACAATTCCATCTGATGGATAAAAAACTAGCCACTAGAAGCTGAATATGTAAAAACAACTTATAATAAATACTAATACTCCGCCAATATTTAATATATAAGTTGATTGGAGGGTTAAATTTGATCCTAAATATAATATCTTAATTTATTTTTTATAAACCGATATATAATATAATATTATATAAGAATATTATAGAGTAATGTCTCTTTTATTATAATTAATTGATTTTTTTTAGCTTTTTACTCCAAAATAATCAAAGGAGGGAGTAGTAATAAAATAGAAAGGAACTAAGTTACTTTCAGACATGTATCACAAAGAAAACAGTTTGATCTCCTAAAGAATACACATATTATATAGTCTGAGCTAATCATACATACCGTTTATAGACCGACAATAAATATCCAAGTGGCGAAATTTGTCTTCTGAGTCCGTCTCCGAATTAGCAGGTTTGTTTATCTTACGTGAGCGCACACGTCTTCCCTTGGAAATCATCACCAGAAAAAACATTTCTCTTAAAGCGACTTTCATAACGCTACCTATATTATATTCACTTTTTTACACTCCTCGATCAGATATTTTTAAGATTTGCCCTTGTTTCACGCCAGACCCATTCAAACTAATTAACTCTCAAGTTAGTGTAATTTGACGAAGCCTTCACATAGATATAAAATTGAAGAGCAAGAGATGGATGGATGGAGGAGGGGGCCAGGTGGTGTGTTGTTGATGGTTAAAACTGATGATGAAAGCGATGATAGAGGGGAGGCAGATTAGTAGTTTCAGGGGAAGTCACTCTCACCATATTTATTGGTCCACCCCATTACCACTCATGTATCCCAGTTTCATTATTTGTAAGATTATCTGATCAGATTATATTCAGATATTGTATGTCAGTCTAATTAGAGATAACTCTTTCAAGAGCTTTTTTCATATTCGCGTTCAAAATCTTGTGTTTACCCTAGGACCAACCTCGAAAAAGTGGGAACTTGGAGGTGGGAATGGGTGATGGGTGTGGCAATGATGATAACGTGGCAGCGACTTATAGGGTGGGGCAGGGGGGAAATCTGGAGCGTTGAATTGGGGGAGGGGGGAACCTGAGAATGAGATGAGAGGGAAGTGGGGGGAATTAATGAAAGTTGAGTTATGTGAGTGTGGCCTAGAGGCAAAATCCTATGTTGAGATATAATGAGGGAGACCCATGGAGGCATCACGTGGAGGGGGGACCCACCAGTCCCCTCAAAGCCTAAGCATCTCACGAGAGACCACACCATCCATATCATCATCTCTCTTGAAGCAACTGATTTCCAGACACAAACACGTGACCTAACTTCCCTATCCACACCCCTTCACCTTTCTCCAACTTAATCATCATCTCCAACTGATCCCCATCATTATCCCTCCTCCTCCTCCTCCTCCTTCTATTCATAATTTCATATAAAGATAACCAGAAGAAATTCACAATAAAAAATGGTAATCCACTAATATAAACCAGTTATATATAAACATACAAATTAATAACAAAAAGAAGTAATGGGGATGGGGTGGGCAGTTACTTTTTTCTACAGTTTTTGTTAATTACAGTGTTTAATTTCCCTACAGATGCTCCTCAACCAAAAAAATACAATGGTTGTGGCAGATACTTGTTCTTCTTCTTCTTCTTCTTTCCTTCTTTGGTTTTTGTTTGCCATCCCTGAAAATTGTCGAGGCATCGATCTTCAACATGCTGCGGAAGGGTTGTTGAAGGGGTTGTACAGGTGATGAGTCGACTTGGGAGTCATGGAGAATGGGGTCTTATTGGAAGCTCCGACGACGGCGTCCCCAACGCCGCCGCCCAGCCTCTCACAAGACGGGCACATGGTGAGCGTCGCCGCCGGCATAGGCACGTACAACGGCTGAGATAGCTTCAGTGCCTTCAGCTCTTGCAGCTCTTTCTGCAGCCTCCTGTTCTCGTCCGTCAGCGTCTCACAACATTTCTTCAAAAACTCGCAGTCCACCTCCGTTTGCTTCAGCTTTGTTCTGGAACCCACCATCCAAGTCTCAATCACCACCAACACAAATATATACGACTGAGAAGTTATATACATATTAGATGCTATATATATATATATGTATATAATTTTGGAGTATTTTCAAGCTCATATAGATACTTGGCTATCTCGAAACATTGATTTCTTAAACATTAATTCAAGATTCCCTTAGTGGAAGTTATAATCTGTTGTTACCTGGCTCTTCGATTCTGGAACCAAACTTCAACCTGGCGAGGCCGTAGATTTAACTGCCTGGCTAAGGCCTGCTTTTGCTTCTGCTAATTGAAAGCGATGAGTTATACATACATATATATATATATATATATATATATATATTCTTAAGTGATGAAAACCATTGAACAATATTGATGAAGAAAGAAAGAGATGATAGTTACAGGGTTGAGAGTGCTGTGCTGTTTAAAGCTTTCCTCGAGGAGAGCAGATTGTTCTTTGGTTAGCCGGAGCTTCTTCCTGGCATTAGTGCCATCTTCATCTTCGTCGCTGACTCTGGAAGAAACCCTCTCGGCCTCAGCCTCCAGCTCGCTGCTGAGATCTCTCTCCCTCTTCACCCTCCTACAACCACCGGAGAAGGACGAAACCATACTGTGAGGCGAAGAAATCTGGCGAGACAAGTGATCAAGAGGCGTTTCCTCACAATTATTATTATTATTAGCTTTGATATTCACATCAATCTTGTAAGTGTCGGCGGAGAGAGCCAACGTCAAAGAAGGCTCACAAACACCGCTGGTAACAGTGAGATTATTTGAGGAAGGTAATTTCTTGGGAGTAGTAGTGGAACCTGCTAGCCCTAGAACAAGCTCGAGGTCTGAGGGAGTAGAATCAGAAGGAAAACCCATGAGGAAGATGAAGAAAGAGGAAGAAGAGTTAGACGGGAAGGATTAAAGTCATGAGAGGGGAAGAGAGAGGGTCTTAAGAAGAGAAGAGAATGAATGAGACTTATGTGGGGGCATTGGGTGGGTGGGTATGATTATTATTAATCAAACCCTGGAATGAGTAGAGAAACGAATCTGCTTGGTATTTCAAATTATTACCATACCTCTCCTCTCTCTCTCTCTACCCCCTCTCACATAGGTTGACCAATTGAGCCCCACTACGTACTGTGTTTCTGTTCCATTTTTATTAAATAATTCATGGAAAAAGAGGAAAAAATCCCTCTTCTCTCTATCTCTCTCTTTCTCTCACACTAAAACTTGCCTTTGCCACCCGCAAGCTTGCCAAATATAAGTACTATTATTGTTGTTATTATGGAGCTATATATTGCCTCCTTGCGTATGCAGTAGCTTTAATTACTTTATTTATGTTCCAATTATGAGTCCCCCATTAATTAGTCCATAGCCTTGCTCTGATGATCTACCCATGTTTATGTACAACTATGCAGCTTTACTCCTCTTCTCTATTCTTTTCTTTCACCCCCTGCGTCTTCTTGTTCATTTTTTCATCTTTATTCTTGTTCCTAATTACCTAAACACTCGTATTATTAATAACACAACCACACAAACACACACACACACAAACATACATATATATATAGATCCCATGCACATGATGATTCTCAACCCATACAAAGATTGCTCACTGTTACTTCTCCGAAAATTTATACACACACCCTACCTAGCTAGCTAGGTTTCTGAGTGAGATCGATGTGATGTTTCTTATATAGTTGTTATGGTATAAATTAAACATGACAACAATATGATTAAACCTATTACGAATTATATACAAATTAAATATAACTCCTTCAAGAGTTATTAACCGTTCAATAAATCAACGTTAGAGCATTTAATATTGATTAGTTTATATAATAAATAAAGAGCATGATATATTGCTATTCCCACATTTATATATAACACTATCCCTCTTATTTTAATGGGGAATATGGGAATAATAAATTTATGAATTCATGTCATTATTTCTCATATTAACAAACATTTTAATATATTATTTTCTTAACCATTCATTAGTATATATTTAAAATTTGACGGTGAGGAATGATTCGATCGTTCTAATTCCTTTTCTCACCTTATACCTAATTCTTCCTGTGACTTAATTGTGCGTGTGTGCCCATATATATATACGCATGCATTCGTGTATAGTTGTTGGTATATATATATATATATATAAAGAAGAAGTAGACGAGAGAGACCCACATGAAGTGTCTCCCACTGGGGATGGCTGGTTGAACCAGTAAGAGATGGGTACCATGTCACCTTGCTTATTTCCAAGGTTGCTTGCTTTTTGATGAATGAGGAATATACATGAACTCTGGTTGGATGGCTTTCCTCTTGCTTATTATGATTGTGTAGATTTAGAAAGTGATGTGCACTATATGTATGTGCTTGTTTGCATCCATGGGAAGAAAAGAAATTAAAAAGAGAAGAAATATAATCAAATAAAAAATAAAATAAAAAGTAGGTGCAATGGAGACAGATATATACAAAAGGGAGTTTCAACGAGTTATAATGGTGCCAGAATATGATTCATCCACAAGAATCCGGATATATATATTTGCTTAACTATAAAGTTGATGTCAATTGGTTTTGGGTCCTACTTCCCTTGTATTTTAGTACTATAAGCACTTTCAATAATGCTTTGTCGACGATGTTAGGTCACCTACATCCTCTTTTGCTTTAATTAATCATCATTACTCTTAATCATCTTCTTCTAATTTAGCATTTTCCTGTTCATTCCCCACAATTAATCCCCCCCACCCCCAAAAAAAGCAGGCACATCAGTTTTAAAAAGTCAATATATTTCTAGGTAGATATTATATGTCTACGGGTCATGCTGACTTGATCGATCGTACATCTGATTGTAAAAAGCTAGAGTATATTTTTTGTCCCAAAAATATTTTTAGAAAAAAATTTATGACCCCTAAAAAGTTTTGGAACAATAATATATTCTTTCAAAACTACATATGCAATATTACCCTTTTTTTTAATTACATCAATTTTTGAAGATTATTATTACCACATTACTCTACATAATTTTTTTAGGAATACTCTTTTTAAATTAGTCAAAATTCAAATTCTAAATATATATTATTTTGATCCTAAATATAAGAGTTACTTAAAAAGTTATTATACTCTTAAATATATATAATAGTTCAATCTATTTTATATCTTATATTTATCATTTTCTTTAAATTAATTTATTTAACTTATAATATGATATATAATCTAACATTACACAAAGATATTTTGAGAAGATAATGCCATGTTTATTATAATTAAATAATTATTTAATTTTACTAATCTACTCAAATGAATTAAATAATATTAAGGGCAAGAGCAGTCTATTAGATTGAATTTTGAATTAGAATAAACTCCTTAACGGCTTAACCTTTAACCCACATGTATAACCTTAATTAACATCGTCCCCTCCCCTCTCCTATTGCTTATTTTTTGTTAAAAGTCAAATGTCAAATTAATTATTGATTATATATATTCTTTTTCATATGTATGCATGTGTGTATTCATTACCTAAGTTCAACCTTTTAATAGGACCACACATTTATAAGTAATGTTTAATTTATATTGAAAAAGTGGGGGATTGGAAAATTTGTTAAATCTAATCTAATCTAATCTAATCAGTCAAGGAGACACACGACGGGACATAAAATCACGCATATTTTGATTAATGGCCTACATAATAATGGCCGCATAAAAGTGGCCGGATTGCAAATGATTATCTTAAGAAATTCCCTATGCAAAATCCTTAATTAATATATTTTTTTTGTGTGTGATCACAATCGTTTATAAAGATAATTTTAAAACAAACTATCACCCCGAATTTTTTTTTAAAACAGACCAATTTATAGATATTAAATATAAGAAATTGTACTATTTTGCAAGTTACTATATTAATACGATTTATTTGGTCTCAAATTACTTTGTGCAAAAAGTATATTTATTTATAATTTATAAATAAATATGATTAATTATAATATATTTTTGGATTTTTTTCCCTCAACAAGAAGACAGTGCTGTTTTGAAAAATATATAGCGTTGTTGAGAGTTGAGATCTTTGGCTGAAATAAGTTAATTACAAATGGGGAATTATTACGATATGGGTGAGTATTTATGACGTTGGGGGGTTAATATTTTATATTTTAGAACAAGGGAAGATAATAAAAATGAAAAGGAAGGGCTGTCGAACGTGTCCCGTCCATAGAGTGTTTGCTTCCTAACAGGAATTCCATAGATTAAAATAATGTTAATCATTTGATGATGCAATGACTAAGTTCTACCAAGTTTATTTATTGATGATAATATATTAATACTCTATTATGCTGAGCCTTTTGTCACGTAGCGTCTCAATATAATAGCGTATGACATCGAAAAAAAAATAATGGCCAGGTGGGTTACGCACAAAAAAAGTATATAGATAATGAGCAACTTAATCCGAAAAAAGAAATACCCCTATTAAATAATTAGATGGTAATTATTATAGACTACTTCGACTAGCATTAAGCATCGTGGACGTGTGGGGCCCACCAATGATTTTGCATGATGGGCATTTGATTCCGTGGAGCGTACAAGTTGGCACTCAATTCATTCATGAGCGTTGAAGAATTTCCTCCAGATAAGGTTTTCGTGATGTTTGTCCCTCTTCACTTTTCAGCCATCCTCCTATTTTCTCTTTTCATATTATTATATATAGTCGTTGTTATTCGTACAATTCTTGATGTTTGTTACTAATTTAGGTCTAAATTAATATATATATATATATATATATATATATTCCTTACTAGATGGAATATTCTCGGGGGTCATTATAAGTTATATCCTAATGAAGAGTTAGGGCCAATACCATATTCATTTTTTTATTAAAATAAACATTACAGTATTTGATAAAAATATATGTATATGTATTTTGTAATAAATGGCCCCAAAATATGAGTATAGATCGACGATGATGAAATTTACATAAGTCATCATTTTTTTTAATAGCAAATATTTGAACATGAGACATTAAGATCATATACGTCCAACATGATATATACCAGGTCGAGCAATGGCTTCCCATCAAGTTGTGTGTTTAATCTTTTTGGTCCATATACATATATATATTCATAAAGAAAATAGTTATTTTTAAGGGGGAAAAACGTATATTAAATTATTTATATCCATTTTATTAAATTTGTTAATTTTATTTTGTCTTTTTTAATATTTTTATTTAATATAAACCTATATAAAAAAAGTTAGTATATAATAAATTGTGGTTGGAGAATTTGATATAATAAATATAAGGGACTTATTAAGGAGCAGTTAAATAGTCTTTTTCTTAGTTAACCATCCAAACGTGGTTTGCAGTGTTGAAAAATCTTAATTAGTGCACTAATATTTCCGTTATTTGAATAATTTGATGTTGAATGAGTATGATAAAACAAAACAGGTGTAAGTGCCCAGTCAGCTATGACTCGTATCGCAATATGAACCTTTACTCCTTCCTACTCCGCCATTAATGAATCCCATCCCATCCTCCAATAATCACCTGACACGTTCACTCTTTTTTCACCCCAATAATGCTCCCACTCACCACCCTTGATGGTGACTAGGGTGAATAATGGGCGGGTTGAGCTGGCCCGATGGTCAGCCCGTGCCCTGCCCATTTATTTTTTCATGGGCACGGGTTAGTTCATGCCTGTGCCTCAGCCCGTTTAAGCCCGTATTAAACGGGTTGGGCTGAATTCGTTTGGGTTCTAATGGGCATGGGCAGCCCATTTATAAAAAATAAAAATATTTTTTTTATTTAAACCCATTTAAAGTTTTAATAATAATAAAAATAAAATAACAATATTACACACATGATATGATTGTTCATCCTAAAATTAAAATATCATAATAATAGTTACAAATTTATAACCACACAGTCTACAATGATTATATAATATAATCATTTATAATCTTAATTATTCAATTAGATTATGATTATACATAATCTATATTATATTTACTTGTGATTGTTGTAGATATAATTATCTATACCTCTACAAAATAAATTTAAAAAAGTATATTAGTATATAATAAAAATAAATTTAAATAAATATTGGGCAGCCCGCCCATATAATTTACTGTTTGAGCCCGTTTAAGCCCGCCCGTTACGGGCCTATTTTGGGCGGGCTTAAACGGACTTAAATAGTAACGGGTTGCGGGCGGACCCACGGACTCCGGGCTAATTGCTCTTCCTTAATCGTGACTCGACTGGGCTTTCTACTTTGTACACGTGTCCGTCTTACCACTCCAGTATTATTATACACTCAAAGTTGTACCTATGTACACATTATTATTATTATTATTATCAATTGATACTCCTTCGACTTTAAAACAAGTTCGGTTGGGTTGTTGCTGCTGACCATATCATTGATTAAATTAATTAATTAATTAATTAATTAAACTTAAACGTAACAACTTATAGCTTATTGCTCTCTGTCATGTATGTTATTGTAAGAAATTACTTGCAAGTCACGCGGGGCCAACTTCTAGCTAGCTAGATTATTTCCCGACAAATTACTCAAAATTATATATTCTACTTACTCCTAGCAACTTTGTTGTTACTACTTTTTCTATCCAACCCAAAACCAAGAACCCCATCTCTCCAAGTTATCTTTATAAGTATGTGTGTGTGTGTGTGTGTGTGTGTGTGTGTGTATTATCTGGTCCGGGGTTGATTTGTGAGATGATTAATAATGTTAGGTCATATTGTCGTTACATGTATAGATGTTGGTACTTGGCAGCTTGTCATATTAAGAACTAGAGAAGCAATTTAGGATAAAGACCTCACTCTCGGTTCCAACTATGAGATGGTTTGTTGCATCACGGAATTGATCCATTCAATTAAGCAAAGCAATATCCAATATTATTTTTTAATATTATCCAGTATCCTAATATTATTTATGGTATATCTAATACTTTTATGATATTATTTTTACATTTGCATCTAGTGCTATAGGATTATTTATGTTTCATAATACTAGATACATTATAAATAACATCAGGAGCGTCAGATGCATGATAACTAAGATTATCATGCTAGATACAACTAGAATAAAGCATGAGGGTGTTCGATGCCATTTTACCTATTTAATTATCGTGATTATTCCTTAAGATCATAAATATAAGTCACTTCTAACTAATTCATATATGTCAATAAGATCCGTTAAAAGTATTAAAGTTGTTATAAAATTTAAATAATTTCTAATATTATCTATATTAAATATACTAAATTTCAAAGTCATATTAATTTATACCTCCTCTCGGTACCCTTATTAAATATGAGCATATATACAAAATATTTAATACGTATTGAAACTAATAGATATCTTATAATAACAAGACCGAAAATGCCTTATAGAAGGCACCTTGTAATAGGGACTAGAGGGAGTATATAGCTAAAGATATAGATAAAGAACTAAACTACATGGTGGGTGGGAGTCAAATGGTAGGAAGGGAAGGTATATGTCAAGAATAGATGCAAGATGGAGAGTAGAAAGTGAGGATAGAATATTAACACAAGTGAAAAGGGAAGGAAATGAATAAAAGTGAGGGAGGGGGTGGGAAGCTTTTAGAAGAATAATGATTTGGGCAAAGGACAAGAAAAGCTTAGTCAGAGCAACAGAGATGATAGTTTGATTCAGGAATGATATGTGCAAATATATATTAGCAAATGAGAGGGATGGCATCCAACAAACGCACCGACTAAGCAAAAGTCCCTTTATTATAAATAAACAAGCGTGGGCCCACTGGAAGTGTGTTTTGTTGGGTGGAGATTTCACACTGAAACATCATAGTTGCGTTTAAAAGGAGAGAAAGAGAGCAGTCACACACATGTACACCCCACTATTATTTACACACATATGCTTATGCTTTCTCTCTCTAGAACAACAACAGTGTATGTGGTGGGATCCCACGCTGCACAAAAGCATGTTACGATGTTGCGATGGTGTGGTGTGGTGTGGTGGGCGGATTAAGAAATTGGTTTTTTGGGGGTTGGGCGGGGGGTAGTTAAAACAGTTGGTAGGTTTTGCCCTTAATTACATACCGCCTCTTTGTGCCTCCACCTTATGGCATCCTGGCCCCATTTTACCTCGCTTTTTGTTGTCAACTTCCAGCCCCATTGAGAGATCTCGAGTAATAAACGGCTCAGTATTGTTTAAGCGATGTCTTGAGTTTGAACCTTAATATATGTAGAAAATTCCCGTTAGGAGGCTCACCCACCATAGCCAAGTGTGCGACTCGAGTCAGATTTGAATATAATCAGGACAAAGCTCTAGTGAACTGGGTGGGCAAAAAAAAAACTTCCAGTCCCATAGTAAAAATGGCTGTAAATAACTTATTTTCAACAAGTGCAAATCTCTTTTAGCTGTATATAAATATTTTTTGTTTTATCTTTAAAATATGATGTGAGCAACTCATTAGATATTTTTAATTGTGTGCATCATATCTTTAACTGAGTATAAATCTTCAAAACATGACATTTATACATAACTGAAAATAGATTATATACAATTGAAGAAGAGTTATACCTGCTAAAAATTATTTACACCCATTCAAATACTTGAGTTCTTAGACAAATTTCATGTACTTTAAAATAAACAATAAAAATTTTAACTTCAAATTTTCTTAGCAATTTTTCCTTGAAAATAACATGTGTTCATTCATGGAGTTGATGCCTTTCTGGATACCAATCTTGGATGTTATGACTCAGTTTTCCACTATTTTACCCGCATACACAAGGCTATTTTAAGTGATCATGGGTTGGAAATCATGGGATGGTTTAATTTGTTGGAAATCACGGAATGACTAAGTTCAATAAATGCTTTATCGTTTATAAATGGAGGACGGTGGGGAACAGACACCTATTTGCCGTGGCAATGGCAAGCAATGATTAGCGTCTAAGAGTAGGGAACATGCACAATTCCTTGTTGTAATCGAAACCTTCGCTGACCGTTTCAATCCTAGAACCCACGTCTAATAATTTATTATCGTTAATCAATTTCGCTAATCATACTCCGTGTCACACCTTAAAAATATCTTGTTCTTCCCATGAACATATATATAGCATAATGACCAAGTTATTGGATATATATTCGTGAAATTCGCTCGTGATTGATTAGTTGGCTTGCATGCATATAATATATTGAAATGCTGTCGTTAATTAGACCATGATTACTTACCCATTTATATTCCAGGGAAATATAGTTTAATTATATATAATAGATATAAACGTGTTGTGATTAGTGTTGGATCATACATATCATGATATAGATATATGGATATATATGGCCCGTGACTCCTCATGTATATGTTTCTACTGAGGATATCTGTGTACTCCATTGTCTTTTAGCTTTCAGTGGTGATTTCCGTGTAATTTCCAAATTTGTTGATTGATTTCTCCTCACTAACTCCCTAACATCCACAACCACTATCTATTTATCCTCTTTCAATCTTGACTATGATTATTTCCCCATGTATGTATATAGATTCGGTCTAGTAATACAAAATTCTATTAGATCTTATTATATCAACTTTAATTTCAAATGAGATAGATATTTATGCTGAAAGGGATAATCATAAATTTTAAAATTAAAATAGTCAATTGTTTAAATATATAATAATATGATACAGTCGAATAACAATTGACAATATTAAGAAAAAAATGCACATATAGCTCCTATAGCCATGTACAAACATATTGTGTTTGGAAATTAAGTAGAGAGAAGGAAATTAAATGTCATATAGGTAAAACATGTAAGGGACGTATAGTTGAAGGAGAAACTGGTAGAAGAAAATCACAACATAGAGGGACCATGGAGATTAATGGAGGTGAAAGAGTAGGTCCACGCCTAAGAAGGAGGTAGGCGTAGAAGGAACAAAAGGGGATAAGAAATGAAACGAAGGAACATGATTAGGAGGGTTGATTAATTATAAGTGGCTATATATATGGTAGAATATTGGGCATCCAAGCAAATAAAAAGCCCTAAAGCCTTAATTGTAGTACATGGGTTAATTAATCTTTGGCATTCACTTTACGTAATCCGCCATCTACGCCACCATCCCTCAAATCTATTCATTCCCTCATGAGGTGAAAATTGAATCATTTTGTTCTTTTAACATGATATTTACAATCATTACTCATGTTTAAATTCTCTTCTCGTTATTATAACTTCATGTTCATCCCCACTCCTTTCCCACATTCTTCAACCCCCCACCCCCACCCCCACCCCCAACCCAACTCACACGCTTACGCACTAATGACTATAAACATAATAGTACTTTGGTATTCCCTCAGATATTTCTAATAAATTTTAAAAAATTAGAATTTTTAAAGATAAAATTGCTAAAAAAATTCATTTTTTTCTCTCCAAATGTGCTTGAAATTTGTTTAAAGACTAGTAGCATGTTGATAACGTATGTAAATCCTTATTATTTTTGCACATTTTCCATTTCTTCTGAGCATTTTTAGAACACAATTATTCATATGTAGATATTTACTAAGGAAAATGTAGATGATACTTAGCAAACCCAAAAGGCTGAATTATGTAGTTAAAATGTGAATATTTTGATTAAGTTTGAGTTTCTACTGATTTAGAAACTTGGAGATGTATGAAAACCTTAAGTAAATAGCTAAAAGACTTCTTGAAACAATAAAGAAGCATAACATGGAAGCTTAAAGCAAGGGAAGTAAGTTGGAGTTTATGGGATAAAGGAAGACCTTACTGTACCCATGGCCATGGCCAAAAGCATCCTCGCCACAATCAACTTGGCATAAGTGAAGATTGATACTCTCTATACTTGTCACCTCGGCAAGAAGCGCGTAAAAAGAAGACTCATTCTCTATGTATCTATCATTGCAGCGAAAGTATAAAAATTGAAACTCTACTTTTTAATGATGCATTTCAGTGGTTGATGCGAAAAAGTAGGATTTGTATTGGAGAAACCCGATGGTAGTCATCTTTATGCACTTGGAGAGACTAAGAGTGAGAGGTTTTGAAGTTGGGAAAGAGTATTAGAAGGCTTGAAGGATTAGAATTAAAACAAAGAAGTGATTTGGAGCTACAATTCTTAATTTTAATTTCTTGATTCTCCTTTGATTTTCTCATTTGGTTTTGTAATGAATCAATTTATTTTTCTTAGTTTGGTTTCTTTAAAAACTATGAGTAGCTAAATCTTTCATTTTTAGGTTTATTTTGAACTATTTTTATGGATTGAACTTTGTACTTACTTCATTTTATGAGTAATGATTGTTATATGTGTTGGTTTTAATATATTTTTAATGATTATTGTTGCTTGATCACCATTGTGCCATTTTATTTATTTGAGTTAAACTTGAGAAAACTATAGCTTAAATGATGAACTTTTTAAAATCATGTTTGACTTGAATTCCTTTAAGAATTTATAGTTTTATTTGGTTCTAATATAGATATTATTCTAAACTTATATTATTAAGAAAATAGTTAGTTATTTAATTTAGTTTTTATTAATTGAATCAATAGATTGGGTATTTTAATGAAAAAGAGCATCTAGTTTTGATTTGAGAAAGTTTAATTAAGTGTTTTGAGCCTTTTGACATTCGCATATTATCGTTATTTGTTATTAGAATGTAATAATGTTAAGTTCATGAATTAAAAAGCAGATAGATGACCATATATACCTCTTTTAGCTTGAAGTGAGAATTGTAAATTAATTCTAATTAAGTAGTTATTAATTTTTATACTAATCCATTATTTACAATACAATTTTCTGATAATTTAATTCATCAACCTAATTAAAAATGTAATTGCAAAATACACTGTGTTTTGCATTAATCTTTTGTAGAATGATAAGTTTTATATTACTTATGACCTGTATGCTTGTGGAAGCTAAACGACAAAAACATTTGTAACACATTTTCAATAGGTGCAGCTTTTATTCAATTGTGGCAATATATATTTAACTATATACAAATGTCTCTTGTTTTGCATCCGAAGTAAGATATGTGTGTAACCCATTTTTAGTATGTACAATTATTCTATCATGTATTTACTTACGTCTATTAAAATTAAGTTATATTTGCTCAAAGACCTGCATTGTTAAACAAATTTCAATGAAAGACTTTTCTGTAATTTTCTCATTTTTAAGTGAGCATGGATGGAAGGAGAGATTTTGTATTATTCTCACTATTAGTCATTGAAGGGCATAAGCCTTGCATGGTGAGGGAGGGTTTTGGGAGTGTGTCCCACATGGGATGCAAATTTTACCCCAAAAAAAAAAAAAGGGATGCAAATTGTACAAAGGGAATACTAAATCTAATAAAATAGAGTTAGAATAGTTTATTGCACAACAAAGTTGGAATCCTATTTTTTTTTTGGGTCCAAGACAAAGTTAGAATCCCTGAGTGGCTTCTATTGTCAACAATTTCATTATCAATTCTTTTCCCTTGTCAACTGGGTCACGTTCCCTTTTTCCTTTCTTTTTGGCGGATTACTTTTTTTTTTTAATTGTTAATATTATTATTATTATTATTATTCGGTCGGGATCTCGAATGAAACGGTAGGCCCATATCCAATGTTCAATTGGGCCTAAATTATTCGACCTTTCTCATACGAATATATGGAGTTTTATCTGGTGGGCCAAAACAGTAGGCTGTTTGGTTGGATGATGAAAAACTTGATCATACCCGTGGCCACTTTTCTTTTGTATGATCTCTTTAGAGGGTGAGATGAGACCATAGATTATGGCTTATAAAATATCAACCTCAAATAAATTATATTCCCTTGTATCACATGATT
Source organism: Leucaena leucocephala (assembly GCA_037074615.1). Lineage (NCBI taxonomy): Eukaryota > Viridiplantae > Streptophyta > Magnoliopsida > Fabales > Fabaceae > Leucaena > Leucaena leucocephala. Next base: position 1,882,975 of record CM073567.1, on the reverse strand, counting down.
TATAGTATAAATTATACAATAAATTAGATCTTATATTAAAGACAAGAGAGTATATTAATTAATATATTTGTGGGATACATTGTTAACAAAGTCAAATCTAGTAGAAGGAGCTAGTTTATCACGTGATAAACCGATATTTGAATCCTTAATAAAAAATGTGCCTATATTTAGTACCTCAAATAGAAATTCCTCCAATAAGAGGATACCTATGCTTAAAAAAAATAATATTCTATATTATCATTTGTAGAAATATTGATTCATATATATATATTGATTGTAATCAATATTATTAAAAGACTATATCTATATTTAATAAGTCATGATTTATAAATATTATTTAGGGAAATAACGATAAAGTCCCAAATAAGAAACTCAATTACTTGATAGTAATTTATTACAAAATTACTCGTTATATCTATGTCAATTATCATGGGTTTTTAGAATATAACAGTAATTCCCTATATTATTTTGATTGGATGCATTGGGATTGTATTGTAATCCACTAAATTATTGTTCATTAGGCCCATCGTATTTTCTTTAGATTTGGAATTAGGCCCTATACTTGGAAGTTTTTTAAAACCAGTTGCTACAAATTAATTCTTATATTTTAAGACAACAGAATCAAATGACAGATGTACTAGCGAAAAATGGGTTGCCTACCACATCAATTTTACATTCCTGTCCTCCACATTTGATATCCCTTGTTACTAATGATGTTTTGGGAATTAATCCCCACATAGATTAGTTGTTATTGGTTGCGGGTGTTAAACCCTCACTTATACAAAAAAAAAAAAATCTTATATTTTGGAAGAAAGATGTTGAATCTCTAGACCTAGTTAGATTGATAAATTTGGCAAATCGAAGTTGGTGGAGCAACTAATTAGTTATAATATGAGATCAATAACATAGATACATAAATCGATGACTCACACACTAAAAGCCTAAATGGGAAGTTCTAAGATTTAAAATTAAAACTCATAGCTAGCTGTTTTATGCCAAGCTGTACAAGTCATCTGATCCAGTTAATATCGATATGCCAAAATTTATCCGACCCATGGTCTACTCATCAGGGTGACTAGGAGTTTCATTTTCCTAATAGTATTTCATTACTTTGAAGAAAAGAATACTCAACCTCCTCACATACTAGATTTCATCAATCCCTTCAGTAATATTTAACAGTATTTAGAGTCCTTCAGCTTTGTCAAAATTTTCCAGGGATTCTCGTCATGGACTACGTAAATCGTGGGGAGGTTTTTGAGGGAAAAAAAATAATAAGTACAGGGATGAAAATAAGATTGACTGAAACTATGGGAAGTTGGGAACTAGAGGCTTAATTCTCCTGAATTATTTCATTACTTTAAAGAAAAGTAGTCCCGCCTTCACAATCACACGTGGAAAGCCCATCTCGATCTATAGCTGACCCTGCAACTACAAGACGCTTAAATTTTGCATGTAGCTGTTCTGTTGTTTCTATTTGAGATTAAATTTTTGCATGGTTGTTGTATGGTAACATCGATACTATGGCGAATCTGTGGCCTTGGAAGCAAAGATGAGGCATATAAGAATGATACTATCCTGTCGTACCTTACCAAAGAGCTGGCGCTTGCTGACTTTGCCGTTCTGCTTACCTAGCTGAAGCAAAACTTATCTTGCAAGGATTGTCCCTTTGTGATGTTTGGCGGATCATATGGTGGAAGTAAGTAACTTGTTGCTTGGATCTTTTATATGTGCACATTTCAGCTTGATTGACTATGAGTGGATTTTATAATATTGTTTTCTTTTTGGAACAATTCTTCACAATTGCTGAGCGCAATTGCAAGTCAAAGAGGGATGTGTGGTCTTTTTCACTTTAAAAGGAGAATTGGTGCTAAAAGAAGTTTTACGACGAGTTCTTGTTTTACATTAAACTTTATATTTCAACCGGAATCTGTTATCACTTATCCCTGACGTTGGTGGTCGGCCTTTTGTATTTTGCTTCCGAACATCATTAATGATTCCGCTCTCAACCTTTCTTTTAAAAAATCTAAAACAGTGTTAGCAGCATGGATGAGAGTCAAATATCATCATATTGCAATTGGAGCACTTGCTTCTTCAGCTCCAATTCTTCAATTTGTAAACATTGTGCCCCCAGAAACGTTCTATGATATTGTTTCCAATGATTTCAGGGTAAGATAATCTGCCAGTCTTTGCTCATTGTCCTCATCTTCATTTGTGGGATATTTTGCATATTAACACTCTCTTATGCCAATAGCGGGAAAGCTCTAGCGGCTTTAACTATATAAAGCAGTCCTGGAGTGAGCTAGAATCTAAGGGTCAAACAACTGATGGCCCTGAGCAACTTACCAAAACTTTTCGCTTTTGTCGGTGAGGCATTGTTCTATACAGAAATGTCCATTTTTTCATCAGATGATGACGGATGATGGTCTATATTTTGTGCTATATTGTTCTGCTGATTAGATGAACTAATTGAAGGCTACTGAAGAGAAAAGAGGATCTTTCAGACTGGTTGGAGTCTGCCTATAGTTATTTGGCAATGGTGAACTATCCATATGCTGCTGACTTTATGATGCCTTTGCCCGCACACCCATCAGGGAGGTTGGTTTGTTTTCATAACAAAAGATAAATTATCTTATAATACCTACAGGCTTGTTTTTAATGTTGTCTAATTTTTCTAATTTATGTTTTTGTTGATCATCCTATCCCAAAATCAATTGGTCTTCGTGATACTCATGAGGAGGAGAATGTTATGAGGAAGGGTCCTGATTGTTATAGCTAGCTAATATGATTATACATCTTTTCATAGGTTTGCAAAAGGATTGATGATTGTCCTGCTGGAACTAGTATTTTGGAGCGCATTTATGAAGGAGTGAATGTCTACTACAATTACACAGGAGAGGTTAAATGTTTTGAACTGGATGATGATCCTCATGGCCTGGATGGCTGGAAGTCTGGAACTGGCAGGTTTACAAGAGTCTTAAAAGCTCAGTTGCACAAAGTTCTTTGACAAATATGTTCTCATACTAAATTCAGTTCCATCTTTCCTAACCCATGATGCAGGCTTGCACTGAGATGGTTATGCCAATATCTAGTAGCAAGGAGTCGAGCATGTTTCCAACTTATGACTTTAATTATTCTTCTTTTCAAGAGGGATGCTTGAAGAATTTTGGAGTGAAACTGAGGCCAAAATGGATTAATACAGAACTTGGTGGCCATGTAAGTGAAATTGTACATTACAGTTTATTCTAACTTCAATAGCTCCCCCTACCCCCCTCCCGGAAAAAAAAAACAACCCACCAAAAGAAAAAAAGTAGATGTTCTGATATAGAGCACAATGATTTCTCTTTCTCCATATGGTTATTTTGATTGGTAATACATCTTTTTGTAATTTTGCGTCCTTTTTTTCTCTGTGTTTGGGCATGTTCTGAAGGATATTCATGTTACGTTGAAGAAATTTGGAAGTAACATAATTTTCTCAAATGGCCTATTGGCTCCATGGAGTGGTGGCAGGTGACAAGTTCACTCTGATAATATCTTGATTCTTGATTTTTATGTTTTTAAGATAAAAAATTTCAATGAAATTGGATTTTTTATAATTAGTTGAATTCGAAGTGTCCAAGCTGTTTCTGTTGCAGTGTTCTGCACAATATATCTGAAATTATTGTTGCTCGTCACTAAAGAAGGTAAAGAATTTGAAAAATTTGAATTTATAAGCAGTCTGTTGTATGTACCATACGACAAGCCAACTATGCATCTTATTTACTCGTGGCTTCTAAAAAGTCCTTTTTTGTGGTAGAGAAATGAGATTGACATTAGTTCTTTTTACACGCAATCAAACTGATAATTTCTTAAACCTCAGGTCCTTTGTATCCATTACCTTGAAGCATCCTTGATAGCAATCATAATGATTGTATAAATATGCATTGAGGAAAATAGGTGTTGTGTGACTGATAAGTGATTGATATATGTTGGGTATCAAAAGGTAATGTGATTTTGAGGTATGAATAAGTCTAGATTTACTCATATTCCCAGCTTTCTCAGTTGTTCCATTCACTGGTTGGGCTGAAATCTTACATCCTACGGAACTCTCATTATTCATATTCCCTTATATATTCCGGTGATAGATTTACGTGCTGCTCGCCCAGATGATCTTTGAACTTTTAGTCTGTTGGTAGAAGCTGCATCTCAATCTGTAACTTCAATGACCTTTGTCATGGTATCAAAATATATGAATGTCTTATCTAGCATTTTGTGCATGACTGCTGCCTTTGGATATGCTGACTATTTTATTTATGTTCTGGTAATGTGCAGTCATCAAGAACTGTGCAAATATCTTTATTAATAGCTGCATTCTTTTATCTATGTTCATTGATGCATGGTTGAGGATTTTTTTCCTTATTTGTTTTTAATATGCCATTGATGGTAAAATTTCCTATACTAGTCTTTCTATATCCTACAACTGTTTGGAAAATTAGATTGATCGCCTGCCAGTCTGCAACTTCCTTATGAAACTTTTAGCTGCAGGATGCATTCATTTTATATCCTGCAACAGTCTGCAGATTGGTTGATCAATAAAGCACTCAACAAACTCTTAAAAGTTCCCTTGTCCACTTTAACAGCCAAACTTAGTTTCATTCTTTCACAATTTTTTATTAGGTGCACACCACTGATTCACGTGCTGCTCGCCCACATGATCCTGATTGGTTGGTAGAGCAGAGGGCAACTGAGATCAAGCTAATAGAAGGCTGGATTCATGACTACTACTAACAGAAAGATGCTACATTTAGCATGTAGATTTTAGATTTTGGTGATTGTCTAGTTTCAACGTTGTATCCCTTCCTGCATCACCACCGTTTGCTCCTATGGAGGTCTTAAATCTGCACATGTAGTCCTCTATGGAAACCTTGGATGCATAATTTTGTAAATAGCTAATAAAATATTTTCCATTTTATCTCATATTAGCTAATGAAATAGCTCATAAAACCTACCTCTGTTTTTTGGGAAAAAAAAATCAGCTACTTTCCAGTTTGGTTGGAATGTTTACAACCCACAACAACTGGAACTTCAACTTTTGATTAATATTATTAATCCTTGATGGAGTTAGTCAGCCTGGCATGATAGAGACCAAAGGTGACGTATTGCTTTTGTTTTTAGCAGTTTGTTGATTTTTTTGAACATAAAAAACTAATTAAAATACTCTGCAATCCATGATATCTTTATCCATTTCTCCAAGCAAATGAAGCTGCGTGCTTGTATATTTTAAGAGGGTGGATGCTCTTTAATATAATATTTTTAATTACCTACATGACAGTTCAATAAATTAAACAACTCTATAATGCCTAAAAAGACCCTTCTGAGCCCCATAAAACATGTTTGTTTTCCTTCCATGTGCAACAATTCAAATGGTTTTCCATTGATAATGGTTCATGAGTGATAACCATCATTAATCTTCTACTCCTTACTTGACATAAAACTTATTTATTCCACTGTAAAATAGGTATATATTAAACACACGTGTTGGCCCCTTTTTTGAATAAGAACTGCAGGGTCTGGTCTAGCTCAGGATATGGTAAATTAATGTTTGAAATTCTTTTCAAAGATATGCCTACTTTAATGCTCAATAATATTTTGGATAAAAAAAAAGAATATTTGCATGGGCTTTTTTGGTGACTAATTTAGAGCAAGAATTTGACAAAGGTTAATCAATAAAAACAATACAGACCGTTGAAAAATCAATATTTAAAAAAAATCTCACAAACTAATAATACGAAAATCGGTTGAAAAATATTTGAAATAAATAAAATAAATTGAAAAAATTAGCATAATTGGATTCTTATTTTGTTATATTTTTACTTGTTTCGATAATAGAAATATAAGTTTTGATAAAAAAAAAAGAACAGAAAAATTAGAAACAGCTATTAATTTGAATTGAAATATTATAATAAAATAATTAAATTGACGCTTTCGAACTTCATTTTGAATTCAATAATTGTGGAAGAACTTAATTTGCATTCGAAGCAATAGAATCATTAACACTGGATTCTTTTATTTCCATGGGAGGAACTAGAGAAAGAAAACACGAAACCACCAGGGGGGGGGGGGGGGGGAGAGAAACAGATCCCGGTCAAATTGCAACTGAAATACGTGAATTTTGGCTTCTATAAAGGCCACCGATCACTTGACTTTGCTCTCTCACCATTCGCCAAGAAAATAAAAAGAAAAAAAGAAATAGTCTCAGTAGTAAAGCTGTTTCCACTTTCATCTTTGAAGGCACACCCTGTAAAGCCATCGGGGTCGTGGGTTCAAGGAAGTGTCTGGAACGATTTATCTGCGCTGTTGAAAGCTGAATCCGAGAGCTACAAGAATAATAGGACATAGGGTTTTCTGGCAATTGGGGAAAACGTAGATGGCGACTCCTTCTACTTATGCTCAGCCCTTGTCAATCATGCCCCGTTCTAGGGTTCTTAGAAGCCCTCTCAGTGACGATGAGATCTGGTTGCGCCTTAAACTAGCTGGCTTGGATGAGGAGTCGATTAAACAGAAGGACAAGGCGGCGCTTGTCGCCTATATCGCCAAGCTTGAAGCTGAGGTTCGTTCCTTCTTATCATCTTGTTTTGGAATTCTTTACTTTAGTTTAGACCAAATTTCTTTAATTTCACCTCTTGAGAGAATTGGGAAAGATATATTTATGTCAAATTTCTTATTGGAAGGTTAAATGCTGCGATTCCTCTCTTTCGTGGGAACTTTGATTGTACTTTTCTAATTTATTCTGGACAATGCCATTTCTGTTTTTAGTTGAGTTTAGTGATTTCCTCCAAAAAGAAAAATCATTTCAATAATATGCATTAAAAATCGTTCGACACGGCTTATCATTTTAATCAATGTGTTCTGCTGTGAGATATGCTTTAGTGATGTGCCCGAAAGTCAGTAATGCATAAAATGGTATGTTCCGTGATTCAAATGTGAGATATTTTTTTTGCGTGTTGGAGCTTTATTATATGCCTATGAGACTAAACCTACTGGTTAAGTATGGGTTCATTGGTCATGTAAATCGCCACCTCATTAATAATTAGCTGATTAGGACCGGGTCATTATACGGTTCTATTAAAGCAAAAGTCATCGTGTTGCATACTGATGATGGAAACTTGTTTTATGACCCCGGTTTGGTCCACACAGCCAATTTCTGCTGTATTCTTGCCACTAATTTTATTTGAGGTCTTCGTAAACTTTTTCACCTCAATACTCTATAGACACACTTATCTTCAGGTTATTTTATTTTAATAGATGTATTCATAAGTTCCCCTCGTGCAAGTGCTAGTGAAACTCGTTATTCTTTTCACCGTTTATGATATATCTGACTTGTATACTTAATGTAGATCTACGATCATCAGCACCACATGGGCCTTCTCATATTGGAGAGAAAAGAATTGGCTTCCAAGTATGAGCAACTTAAGGCTTCAACTGAATCTTCTGAGTTGTTACATAAACGGGATTTGGCTGTACAGTTATCTGCTTTAGTTGAAGCAAGGAAACGAGAAGAAACTTTCAAAAAGATAGTAGAAGTGAAAAAAGAGTGTATAGCTAGTGTAAGCTTGTTGAATATAGTTTTCTTTCATATAAATTACTAATTTCTTCTCACCTGTTCCTATAATTGCTCTGGCAGTCTGATCTTTTAGATGATGATTTTTGTTAATTTCTGTAGCTTGAGAAGGCCTTGGGTGAGATGCGTGCTGAATGTGCTGAAACAAAGGTTGCAGCTGATAGTAAATTTGCTGAAGCCCATCGTTTGATAGATGAGGCGCAGAGGAAATTTACTGAGGCTGAGGCCAAGGTGCGTACTGCTGAATCTTTACAAGCAGAAGCTAGTCGATATAACAGTGTTGCAGAAAGGAAGCTTCAGGATGTTGAAGCACGTGAAGATGACCTTCGGCGGTGTACCATATCTTTCAAGTCAGAGTAAGTACTATCATAATGACATTGGTCGTGTGGATAATTTATCATCTCTGTCCCATCTGTAAACTCATTCATCACATCTTTGCACATCATCTTATGATGATATATCATTACAATTACAATATTATATGTAATTGAGATGACCCTGGAAGTTTTATCTATGTTCTTTTCACAACAAATCGATTATGTCATAAAGTTCATAAATTGTTTTTGCTTCCGTTTTTTTCCTTTCATATTCTGCTTTAGTGATTGCTATGTATTTGGAGCTAGATATTCTTTACATACGTTAATCTCTATCTCTCAGATGTGATGAAAAAGAGAAGGAGATGATTCTTGAGAGAAAATTGCTTTCTGAAAGGCATGAAGTTTTGAAGGAAGAACAGGAAAGGTCAATTGAAGCACAAGCTTCTCTCAATGAAAGAGAGAATCACATTTTTAATCGATCTCTGGAACTAAACCTGCTTCAGAAAGCGTTAGAGGACTTGAAAGTGAAAGTTGAAAACGATCAAAGAACTCTTCATGATGAGAAAACCAAACTGGAGCTGATGGAGGCCATCCTAACACAAAAAGAAGAGGTTCTCATTTTTAAAAATCTTGGTTCGGTGACTTGGGTCAAAATGAAACAGATATTAGGTATTTACTATCCTTGTCAAGTTCATGTATAAACTAGTATTGTTTGAAAACAGGCACTCACTAAATGGGAAACTGAGCTGAATAAGAAAGAGCAGGAGTTAGTTAGCTATCAAGAGAAGCTTGCCAGCAAAGAATCAGTATGTTTTTCCCTAATTCTTTATTGTTGATAGGCAGGATGGATTATGTGGTGAGGCTGCATTCAATATCATATCGGATAAGTTGTATATTCTTATAATTATTTCTTGCGCCTTTTTGGTTGATCATGTAGGACAAAGTTCAGAAAGTTATAGCTGATCAGGAAGCTGCATTACTATCAAGGAAAAATGATTTTGAATCTGAGCTACAATTGCAGTGTAAATCAGTTGAAAATGAAATTGAGACCAAGAGACGGGCCTGGGAATTGAAGGAAGTTGACCTCAAGCAACGGGAAGACCAAATCCAAGAAAGGGAGTATGAGTTGGAAATTCTGTCAAGATCTTTGGAGGAGAAGGAGAAGGAACTTGGGGAGTTGTCAGTTGTTCTAGAAGGAAGAGATCAAAGACTGAGAGCTGCTGAAAAGGAGTTTGAGTCAAATAAAACCCTTTTAGACAAGGAGAAAGAAGAGATTGGCAAAACAAAGGAAGATCTTATGAAGTCTTTGGATTCCCTGGAGAGTAAAAGAAGGCAAGTTGATCATGCAAAAGAGAGATTGGAGGTCATGAAAACTGAAAAAGATGACTGGTCAATTTTGGAAGTTAAACTAAAGGAAGAGCTTGACCTTGTAAGAAGTCTGAAGTCAGAGCTTATAGCTGAGGCAGATAAATTGAAAGTTGAGAAGGCAAAGTTTGAAGGTGAGTGGGAACTCCTTGATGAAAAAAAAGAAGAGGTGGTGAAAGAAGCAGAATTCTTAGCAGCAGAAAAGATTTCAGTTTCAAGGTTTATTAAGGATGAACGTGAAAAGCTAAGACAAGAAAAAAATGAAATGCATGAGCAGTACACCCGAGACTTAGAGTCACTTGCCCATGAGCGAGAAGAATTCATGAACAAGATGGCACATGAACATTCTGAGTGGTTTTGCAAGATGCAGCAAGAGCGGGCAGATTTCTTAAAGGACTTTGACGTCCAAAAGAAGGAGTTGAATAACCTAGTCGAGAAGAGGCGTGAAGAAGTGGAAAGTTACTTGAAGGAAAGAGAAAAATCTTTTGATGAAGAGAAGAAAAATAGACTCCAATACATTAATGCTCTTGAGGAGAAAGCAACAAAGGAGCTGGAACATGTTACCTCTGAGATGAAAAGGCTTCATGATGAGCGAACTGAAATAAACTTGGATCGTGAACTGAGAAATAGGGAATGGGCTGAATTAAATAATTGCATTGAGGAACTCAAGGTTCAAAGTGATAAACTGCAAAAACAGAGAGAGCTATTGCATGCTGATAGGATCCGTATTAATGCTCAGATTGAAGAATTGAAAAAGTTGGAGGATTTGAAAGTTGCCTCTGATGATGTTGCTATTGTTGAAATGCTAAAATCTGATATGGAGGCTAACCAACAGAAGATATCTGTACTGAAAAATTTGAAGCAGGGCACTCTTATGCAAGGTGATGGTTTCAGCAATGAGTTTAAAACTCCAGATGTACAGAAGTCAGCAGCTGTTTCTTCTTCTAGCCCTATTCGGCTTTCATGGATCAAACGGTGCACCGAACTACTTTTTAGATCACATCCTGATCAATCTCCAACAGAAAACAAGGATAAACCTCTGGTTTCTGGTTCCCATCATGATGGCAATAAGCAGAAGCTCTTAGAGAATGACAAACCACTTGTTGATCGCAGCAAGAGAGAGGAAATGAGGTCTCTAGGAGAACCAAAAGTGATAGTAGAAGTACCCCCGGTTGCTGAAGATATGAGCAGGACAAGCCATTTGGAATCTAAAATTAATGAAGACGTGAATGTAAAAGGACGTTATGTGAGCAGGCGGAAAAGAGGCATTGGGAACTCGACTACTAATGGGGATCCTCTTGTAGATTTGAGGAAGAATAAGAAACTGAGGCCAGAAGAACCCGTTACTGATAATCCTTTGGATCAGAGCTTTTGCTACACGTATAATTTTGGTCTCCTATGAATAATTTGTGCCAACATTATATAGTTCTTATTCATATTTTATGTAAATGTAGTCTGGTTGAGCTACTAATTCTATAAGCTTTTGCTTTTTTCAGCATGATCTCAACCCAATCAGATGTGGCAAAGACCCAGCAGGTGCTGCCATCATCAAATCAGTCACAAGGGAACTCAGAGGATACTCATATAGTAATGGTAGATAAGGTGATACATGTATCAGAAGTGACCTGTGCGAAAGCTGATGCTGTTAACATCCCCAGTGAAGGAAACACTGGACAAGTTAATGATCACTGTTAGGTAGCAACTTGCATTCTAAACTTTGTCTATATTCTTTTTTTGTGGATATTGATTATGCTTGTGTCGTATTTTTTATAACGATTTCTTGCGGGCTATATCTTGAAATGTATGCTAGGCAGCTTGCAATATGGTTTTAATGTTTTCTGTGTATGAAAGTTGAAAATTGATATTAAAACACCTTTTAAGCTGTGTTGCTCATGTTGCTGCTTCTTATTTTAATAACTTGGAAAAATTATCGAGTTAAATAAAAAAAGAAGAAGATATTTTGGCGATATTGTTGATGGGGATTGTTCTACTTGAGGTTAATGACTGTTATCAGCTTTCACGGTCTCACACTGTTATGTGTTTTGTCTGACTTAGCGTTTGAGCTTTTACTTTATGGTAAATACATCTGTGGTATACTTCCAAAATCTGCTTAAGCCTGAAGACTAGTATGACCTGAAAACTAGTTTCAGTTAGGGGCTGGATCTTGCGGTGGTATAATTTTAGCTAGTGACTTGAATCGCTTGAATAATTTTAGAATACAAGTATATTATGTATGTATAAGCCTATAAGGTGCGTTAATACTCAACATGTCTTCTTGTACATTATTCCTTTGTCAGTTATCTGCCTTTTGCTTTCTTTACGGATAATGGTGCATTTTTTAAATATACCATATTGATTAGATTCATTCTTCTGGAATTCAGGGCATTGATTTGAAGGAGATTTGAGGGGGTTCTTCTTTTGTGGTAAATATTAATAGATTGTGATTTTATGCTTTGTCCACATCTTATGTGAGCAAATACAATTATGGTCGGTAGACTAGTGATATTGTAGTTATAATAGGAATGCATTGCAGTTCAAGAAGAGGAGAGTAAAGAGAAATGTAGTGAGGTTTGGAACAATTTTTTTTTAAAAAAATATATATAGGGAGGAAAAGGAGGTGCTCTGGCTTTTGAAAGAGCACCTTGTTATCCTAGTATGTTGACTTTGATTTTGTGTCATGGTCTTGTTTGTCATTTTGAAATCCTAATTTGTGTTTGTCATGGTCTTGATTGATTTTGTGTCATGGTATTGTTTGTCATTAAGTTTATGATAGTGTATTTTCGCCTTTAGTTTTAAGTACTGTTGATCACTATTTTTGTTTTATATATATAAACGATTTTTCTTACATGTATTGTGATTTCCTCATTACAACGTGCAAGCAAACAGTTCACCCCTAAGATTACTATGTGGGATTGGTTGGCCACGTGTAATCACTTTCTAAGAAAAGTAAATAGATTTGCTAACAAACTTATCCAAAAGATGAACGAGCTTCTATTACTTGGGCGGGTTGTGACTTTATCTTTGGAATTACGTCTTTTTTCTAAATGACTTGGGCATTTAATTATGATCTTATCCAATTCAGCAAAATAGTATGATCTATCCAGGAAAATACTGAAATGCAATACAATCTATGTAAATAAAGGGTTGTCTAGCTTGCACTAAATAATCTTATATTAAGGATAGCAAGTGGCCAAAGGAAAATGAAGAAAATCCCCGCAAATACTGATATGCCCACTTGAGAGACTCGAAGGATGTGTTTTTATATACGACCTAGAGGAATTTTAATATAGAAAATTATGCTAAACGTTTTAAAGTTATATTACAATCAAACTGAGTAGATTATTATAAATTAATTATCTATCGATTGAAATTAATGTATATAATCCTGCAAACTTGTCATTTGTGCTGTTTGATGTAGCAGGTGATTTTCAACATTAGTTCTTAACTTTATCATACATTAAAAAGGTTAAATATCCCTATAAAAAAAAATTAAATGTCTTAACCTAATAATACTAACATTTTAATTTTCCAAATTCCAAGATTGAAAAAGATCATTATATAGCCAACTATTATATTCATACATTTATATATTTAAAATAACAATATATATAAGTGATATTTATTTTTAGTATTATATCTTATGAATTAGAGTTTAAAGATTGCTTTAACCTAGGTCAATCCTGGTAAGAAAGTCATTTATCTCAAATTACTCTAATTTTTATATAAAGCTAAATATCTTTATTAGTTTATTTTATGCAATGGAGATAATAACTTTAAAGATTTTTTAATATGTTTTTTTTATTTTTTTTATATTTAAACTCTATTAAAACATACCAAATATTATTAAAAAAAATTGCATAGAGTCCAATTGAAACGTATTATGGGGATTATTAATAAATAATATAAAAAAATATTGAGTCATATGCATTATATAAAATTTTAAAAAACAAATCATATAATTTATAAGTTATAAATAATACAACTTATTTTATATTATATGTAATGCATTAAAAATCACCATTTAAAGAGAATAGAAATGTTGCTCAAAGTTTAGAAAATGCAGCACTATTTTTTTATTATAAATATAAAATTTATAGTCTATATCCATATCAATGGTTGGTATATTGCTCCTTTTTTTTTTTTTTTTACCTGAAAATGGTTGGTACATGGATTCATGTCCTAGTTTTGTATTATTATTTCTTGATTTTTTTTTTCTCACAAATTCACAATCCACTGTGTAATGCCTAAAAAAACTTGACTATTGCCAAAAGAATCTAACAACGGAAAGCGTGGCCTTCGATCTGAGTTTGCGACTGGAGGGAGATTCATTCCGCAGCCAACCCACTAGGCCAATATATATATATATATATATATATATATATATATATATATATATATCAGCCACCAACCCCTATATGTGTGTGTGTGTGTGTGTGTGTGTATTAGTGATCAGCCACCATCCCTCCTTGCTCTGTCTCTTCTTCCTCATTGCTTCCTCATTTGACTTCGTTTCAGAGATGGAGACTAGCGCCGCCCTGCCGGGCATTCTCCTGGCTTCTCCGATCTGCCCCTCTCGCCATTCATCTTCGTTCCTTCCTCTACCCTTTACCAACCTCAACTCTTTTTCCCTTCTCTCTCTCAGGGTACTCACTTTTCTTCGTTTCTCGTTCCGTAGTCTTAAATATCTCACTTGCAGGTTATTGCTCGTTTTCTTCGTTGCAACATATCGATGACTTTATTTAAACCCATGTTTGCAGCTTCAAAAGCAGTTCCCTTTCTCTTCTCAGAGTGTTCTGCAAGCTACTTCTCCTCTCAGGTGTTATGCTTCGCTATCCGATGCCCACAGGTCTCTACATTATATTATTATTTTGTACTGCTTTTATGTGATTTTATATAGTTATTGTCTGCACTGAATCGGTCTTCTTTATGTTCTATTCACTGCTTATGTCCATCAAAACATCATCTTTCGTCTGAGATATGCTGTCTTCAAGGTTTACCTCTTCTTACATTTTCCGTTCTAAAACGATCAATTGGAAATATATTTATTCTATAACTATAACAACTGAAAACATCAAAACAGATTGACTTATTTGCTAAAGAATGATAATGAACCGGCTTGCTTGTTTCATCTGTAACTAACTTGGCGCTAGTAGATGGGAGAAAAATTATGTGGACCATGCAAATACAATATAAGCCGTTCATTGCACATAATTGTGTTTCTAATTGTTCTATATTCCTTTAGGAAGATTTATCACATGAAAAATCTATTTTTATACATCATTTGATTTGTGTCTTATAGTGTGTTTGTGAACACTGCAGTGGAACAATTGATATCGCTGAATTAGACTGGGATAGCATTGGATTTGGCATCCATCCTACTGATTATATGTATATAATGACATGTTATAAAGATGGAAGCTTTTCTAAAGGTGAATTACAGCGCTTTGGGAACATCAAAATGAGCCCCTCAGCTGGAGTTTTAAATTATGGACAGGTTATTTTTTTATTTGCGCACTAAATTATGTTCATGCTAAGCTTTTTGGGATAGTATATATCTTCTAAGATTTCAAAGTTCAGGTAAAAGCTAATGCTAAAATTATTTCACAAGAAATTTTGGAGTTTTCAAAGTCATTCACGGTGTTTATTGTTACTTTTGTCTTCTTCAATGTTGGTCCATGTGCAACTGTGAATAAGTGGACGGTTTTGTTTCATCTTGATCAGAAGTTAAGAACCTGATCGATGAACCTTAGTAATTGGCTTATTAGTTACCTTATTTCGTGGATATTTGTTTTTCCTTCTCATCTGAATTGAATAATGTATATAACTTCTAGGCATTTTTTTAAAAACCTGGTTCGGTCTTGCAGCAGATGTGGTTCTAATGATTGAATTTTTGTTTCTATACAAAAAAAATGAGGCTTTGATTTTCAACTGCAATTGCTTTAGGAACAGTGATGCGCTTAGTCTGTTATGTAATTGTAATAATATGTGGCTGTAATTTAAGTCTAGTTAGCATCCTTTCTATTTGAATTTGATCTCTTCATGTTATGTTTATTTGGTCAATAATTTATTTCTCTTCTTCACTATTGTCTATTGTAGGGATTATTTGAAGGTCTTAAAGCTTACCGCAAACAAGATGGGAATATACTCCTCTTTCGTCCAGAGGAAAATGCTATGAGGATGAAGGATGGTGCCGAGCGGATGTGCATGCCATCGCCTACTGTGGAGCAGTTTTTGGAAGCTGTAAAGGCTACGGTCATAGCAAACAAACGTTGGGTAGCATTTAATCCTATCATTGCCGTATAACAATTTATAGTTTGTGGCTTTGTGCTAGATATCAGATTTATCAGTGCAAATTTTGTTTCAGGTTCCTCCTCCAGGTAAAGGTTCCTTGTATATCAGACCATTGCTAATGGGAACAGGAGCTATACTTGGTCTTGCACCTGCTCCGGAATATACCTTTCTAATATATGTTTCACCTGTTGGAAACTACTTCAAGGTTAGGTATTCTATATTTTTCACAAACTTGAAGTGTTTACTGCTCTACTTATGAATATGGCATATTTTCCTTTTGTTTGGATCAGTTTCCATCACATTCTTTGTGTATGCAAATAATGAAATGAAAAGTTATCTTGTAGTTTGGATTAGAATCTTAAAATGAGGTAACTTTTTGGAGGATGTACTCCAAAACGGCTTAATGTTGAGGGGTTGTGAATAGCATAAAGAATGGGATGCATGGATAGTAAAAATAATACTTCTCCTTAATATGAGAGCTAGTTGAGTTTTTTGAATAAATTAAAGAAGCAAAATAAATCATTAAATTATAACTAATATAAGAGTTAATTGACTAATTTGAATAGATTAAGCATTATATAATGTGAATTTGTCTTGAGGGGTTGGATTTGGTCAAAATTAACCGATTTATTTAACTTTCTTAATCTACCTAAAATAGTTAACTACCTCTTATATTAAGAATCGGAGGAAGTAATATTTATATGATTCATTGAATCTGTTGATGTCATGATGTGGTCAAAGTGGTTGAATCTGTTTTTTTAGGAAAAAAATTGGAGCAGTATTCTAGGATTGCTGAATATATACCTGTACAGATGTTTTATTTTCTACTTATTCTATGGCTATTTGTTTTTAAATTGCAATGATTACTTATCATACATACCTTTTAAAATTAAAAGTATAAACATCATGACAGGAAGGTTTGGCGCCTATCAATTTGATTGTTGAGAATGAACTTCATAGAGCTACTCCTGGTGGCACTGGAGGTGTGAAGACCATAGGAAACTATGCAGCAGTAAGCCATCCTTGCAAGACTTTTTCTGTTTCTTTTCCTCGCTTAATTTCGGTGTCAGATGCCCTTTTCTGCTGGCTTTAAAATTCCAGTATTCCAAAATTCCTCATCTTTGTAATTTTAATCAAAGTAAAACTACTAAATTAAAGACCAAACAAATTCTTGAGCTTATGACGGTAAGAGTAAGATTGGGTTTTTCTTGCACTACCTTCTATTTCTTTTCCTCATGCAACTTCAGCGACTGCACTTTGATTTCACTTTTGTTCAGTTTGGTTCTTGGTAACTTTTGAGATCTCATTTCTTGTTACTGACATGCTTAATCTAGCTTCTTCTTGTCTGTTTTCTTTTTCTTTCCTTTTTCGTTTTTCAATTTTTTTCCTCACTTATTCGATGTGTGTGCATGCGCACATTTGTGAACTTCAATTACTTTTCCAGGTGCTGTGGGCTCAATCTGCAGCAAAAGAGAAAGGCTACTCTGATGTTTTATACCTTGACTGTGTGCATAAAAAATATTTGGAGGAGGTTTCTTCCAGTAACATTTTTGTTGTCAAGGTACTGCACTCAATCATATATGATATGCCATTTTTGCCCATCACCTTTCTCAATATCACATGTAAATTGGATAGGTAATTTTAACTACAATACCTAAACTATTTATATAAGATTTCGTCCTTAATATCTGCCTAAAATGTTATTGCTGCTGAGTTTATCCTTAATTAGCATACAATTATCATGTAGATGATTTTTTTTTCTCTGTTTCAGTGTTACTTCATTCGAGCAACGCTATCTTTTTTGCTCTGTGTCCCTATTCGTATTTTACTTGAGCTTACTACATTAAGCTTGCCTTATTTCCATGTTATTGTAGGGTAATGTTATTTCAACTCCTTCAATTAGAGGGACTATCCTACCAGGCGTCACTCGTAAAAGTATAATCGATATTGCTCGTAGCCAAGGTTTCCAGGTATTGGATTCAGTGAAAGAGATTCTTGATGAGTGTTTTCCTGCTTAATTAAGATCCTCGATTTTACTGTAATGATTTCTGTTGGTGTTTTAAAATCTGCAAATATCATGTAGAAGATAAATTATTCTTTTCTGTTATCACAAGCCAAAAGTGAACTAGAGTTACTACTCCGATTTTTAATATAAGAGATACTTAATTAATTTGAGTAAATTAAAGAAGATAGCTAAATTAGTTATAACAAATGCGATCTATTTTCTTAATACCCCTGTATAACAGTAGATTATATATTAGTTTATAAGTTAGGTAAATTAGTTTAAAGAAAAATAATAAATATGTTAAATAAAGTGTACTGAGATATTACATTAAGTATCAAAACTAATTCCCCGACTAAAGCTTATGTTTAGAACCGGGGGAGCAGTATTCATTTCCTTATGATCTCTGTTGTGTGCAGGTGGAGGAGCGACTAGTATCAGTTGATGAATTGTTTGATGCAGATGAAGTGTTCTGCGCTGGGACAGCCGTCGTGGTGTCACCTGTAGGAAGTATTACGTATCTTGACAAGAAGTAAGTTTCAACCACACACACAACAATTTGCAAGGGAAATTCTTGAGAATTAGTGATGGGAAACAAAACGGAACAGACTTATATTCTGCTCTTTAGTTGCTACTTGCTATTAGGTTCTATGATTGGAAACCTCTTGAAGGAGTCAATAATTTGTTTCTGAATTAGTAAAAACTGCCCACATGGCAAATTCCAATAAACTGCAACTTGGGATTCAATTTGTTGAATATGTAGTACATTCTGGGTGTTCGATACTTGTCTTCATTGAAGAACCTTTGTGACAAATATCTGATAAACTGCATCTAAGCAGACAAAATTTACCATTATGTACTTCTGTTTAATGGTTGCAGGATATCATATGGAGGGGGTGGTCTTGGAGCTGTATCACAGAAGCTATATAGTGTTGTTACAAATTTGCAGATGGGTCTCATAGAGGATGACAACAAATGGACCGTTGAGCTGAGATAGGCATTATACACAGCTTCCCAACAAGTTCATTTAGATTTTATCATACTTTCTTCCGTATCGCATCATTTCATTTCATGGGTCAACCGTGTCGTTTATTGCGTCCTCTGAAATTCATCCTCGTCTATTCCTTCTCTTAGGAATATTGTTGGTTCGTTCCTAGGGATGCGGGCCTTTTTTCATTTATTTTAGTTTGATAAAGTAAAATGGGTTGTTATATTTTGAAGTCAAGTTTTTTATCTAACTCATATTTATGATCACATGGAGCATTAAATATATGAACTCCATATACTTAAAATAAATCATTCAACCATATACCTCGCTTCCTTTCTTTTTGTTTTTCTTTACATGAATATTTTTAAAGGGATTAAGTTTACCTATGATATAAGAATAGGGTAAAGTCTCTTTTTCTCTTAAATTATATCAATATTAGATAGAGCGAGTTGTCAATTCCCTTTAAGTATAAATTTAAATATTTAGGAGTTATGATAATTCTTTAAATATCATGAATAAAACTACAATAAAATGATACATTCTAAAAATTAAATATGTTATATCTGAGCCAATGTTCAATGTGTTTCCTCGCCTCCTTTCACATAATTGAATCGCTCTTCGTATTCCTTATAACATATCATATTTGACTAAAACCCAAAACATTAAAACTTCATTTTTTTTACTAGAGTTAACATATATTAACACATATAATAAAAAACGACATCGTATTTTATAAAGACATAAATTCAATTTTTATTATTGTTGTGAGTGTTTATTTAATAGACAATCTTATAAATTTTTTATAAACGCTCTTTAAATAATGAGGCTGTATCTTAGTCTTAATAAGTGACCGATGCCAAATTCACTTAAATTTTTTTATACCAAGAAAAAAAAGAAGAAAACTTCATTTATTTTGAATTACCTAGTCCTACTAATATTAAAATGGTCTTCTATCCATTTAATTTAAGAAAAAAAAAACAACATAAGAGTTTTCTTGAATTGCTTAAGCTATCATGTATCATCCCCACATCACATGTTTTATTTTGGTACCCTTTTTTTATTATTATTTGCTATGATCTTCAACATAAGGGACGTAAGCTACGAGTGGAATAACTCGACAATTTTGAATTTTGAGCGTTTTCTCAATTTAACAGTTCACAAAGTAAGAGACTATAAAAGTCAAGTGAGTTGGTCTTTTTCAGATTATGAGCACGAGAGCTACTCAAAGTCGTCCACCTATTTTACAAAGATAATTAAGCGAATCTTTCTAACAATTTGGTATAAATTTTATATTAATATATTAATTACCATACTTTATGAATCCCCAATTCATGCAAGCTTCTTCTCATCGTTGAAAAAGTCAGCTCTTGTGAGCAAATTGAGGCAATTATTGACTAGTAAAATCAACGTTACAGTGTAAGTTTTACAGTTCTTTGACTTCAACCATGTTTCTAGAAATTTAATCGCAGAAAGAGGGAAAAGCAAAGCCTCCACGGAGCTGAAAATTATGAAGATGGCCGACTTAAGAAGCTTCCTCCACAGTGAGGTAACGATGTTCAAATCACTGACTAGTTTTTGTACTTTTAGGGTCATGTCTTCATTAAATTTATTTATTTCTTTATCCATTTTTTTTAGCTCATTGATGGCGGCTAACATAAAAAAAAAAAGAGTAACTAATTACTCCTCCCACACAATATAAAATATATTTATTATATTTATTATTATTATTTAAATTACTCTAATTATTACTCTATCAATAATAATTAAATAAAAAAGTAAGGAATAGAATCAAAGAAGATGATTAGGTTGTTTTAGAGTTTTTAAAATAATTATCATTTTAAATTTTTAATTTAATTTCAAAAATATTTGTCACTTTAAAATTTCAAGTAATGAACTATTCCATTTTTGAACAAAAAAAAACTATTCCGTTTGAGTCTAAAATAATTGGTATAACTCATTAACACAAAAACAAGAAACTAATTATCATTAACAAGCATTAATGTGCTTCACAGTTCATACTAAATATTTCATATTTTTATAATAGTTTTTTTTAAATAATTATCCCCTTAAATAATACTTCCTTCCATCTTTTTTGTACTATTTTTTTCATCATATTATCATATATTTAGTTTTAAAATTCAATACTTCTTTCAGTCTTAATGTAGGAGTTTTATAACTAATTTGCCACATTAAAAAAGTTTGTTAAGTTCTTTATTTATAATAAATATATATTAGTTTTTTTAAAATATAAATTTTAATATTTTTTATTGAAAATATTATCTTTTAATACATCCAATCAATAAAGGTAAAATAAAAAAATTATAAATTTGAGAGATAAAAATGACTTGAGATATTATATTTAGAATTAAAATAAATTTTCTATTTAACTTATATATTTAGAATCGCAGTAATTATTTCAAAATTTGAGTGTTTAACATAGTTAATATAGTGGTAATAATAGTAATCAAGCACAAAATTAAGAAGCACGTACATAGAGTAGAAATTAAAGTGGACATGAGCTGGATTTCACTTGAAGTTAGTAAGAATAATAGACCCCTTCAAATGAAGTAGGTCCACGATTACCCAAGCAAATGCATAGAGATCAGATCGATGAGGGATATATGGGAGATGGTGGCCTACCACGAAGACCGTTTCCTTTTTCTTGTTTGGAAAGTTTGAGAGGTAACTTTTCTTTCACTTCCAATTTTCAAAGCACGAGACCCATTAACAATTAACAAATACAGTTTAAAAATAATTAAACTTGCTTTTGCTTTCTTTAATTTGACTTTTACTCTCCACACTCCATTCATGATCGAGTCGTAGTCCTTATACATCTTTCTCAGTAGTTTCTTGCGTGTGGCTGGCTGGGGTTCAGCTCCAAGCATAACATTATTCTATAACAATGTGTTACCACATCTCCACTACGTTTTCATAATGAATATAATAAGTTCTCTTTTATCTCCATTATTATTAGGGGGGGGGGGGTAGGGGAAGGAAAATAGTAGGGAATTATCCGGTAATTTGTGGGATTTCTTTTCTTTGGATAATGATAAACGTAAATTATTTAGTTCTGAAATTACATAAGCAGCTAAAGAGCTCTTGTTTAGGTTATTTTAATTTGTATAATGTTGCTATGAATACGAGTTTAAATGGAAAACTTAATCCCAAAAATTACATATTAGGTAGGAGAGTCCCTTAGACTTATAAAGCATTTTTCACTTGTGAGACTCTCTAATTTAGGACAACTCTATTTTAAAAGGTTAACCTAATATTAGGTGGACACTATAACTTTTCACTTAGCCTCTTACCTATCAGAATCCTTTGTGAGAGGCCATCCCTGTGAACATAAGCTTCTTATTAATGAAAGCAACAATATTAGGAAAATGAGTTCAAAAAAAGATATCAATCTCAAAAGATTAGTATATTGGAGGGGGAAAATCCCTTAATCTTGTAAATCACAATTTACTTGTGAAGCTTTCTAATGTGACACTCATGCATGGTACCCAAATATTTATCGAAGTTATAAGAATTCACACTATTTACAAGCTTTAAATATTATGGCTTATCTCATATTCTTTATAAATACATAAAGCTTAGTCCAGTTATTTCAGACCTCTTTTTTTCTTTTGAAAATTCATAAAGCCAAATATGTTTCAAAGTGGGGGGAACCTTCTGCCTTCAGACTTCAAACAAGGATCATTAATTAAGTGGCCATTTGGCCGCTTACCTGCCCTAACGAAAACCATGCATGTAGTATAATATAGTAATATGAGTTTATCAAAAAAAAAATACTCTCTCCCTTCAATCCTTACTATAATAGTTATTTAACTAATTTATATATATTAAAAATATAAGATAAATTAATTAATTATAACATATAATTTTAATTATAACAAATATAATTTAGCCTTCATAAAATACCCATGTATAATATTATATTATATATGAGTTTATAAATTAAATAAATTAGTTTATAATTAAAATGAATTGAAATATAATATTTAAGATTAAATCAACACTCTTAATTATAATAATATAGTATTTAATTTATCACCTTTATCTTTGTATTCCTCACAGCTTCACTGTTGCTTATGTACACCTTTCTCTTACTCATCCTCCTCACTCTTTATCCTGATTAACCCCTTGGATTATTATTTTTTCTGGAATTTTCAAGGATAAAGTACATTATTGGGTGTTGACTAATTTAGATTAAACTGACGGTTTGGATTATACGGATATAAAGCACTTACCACAATTTTCTTAATAAGCAAAATTTGAATATGAGATACCAACAAAACTAGGTATACTTAGGAGATAATTAATCATTTAAATATGATATTTTGAGTTTAAGGAATTAAGTTGTATATATAAAAAAAAGTTGTTAGAAGATATAAAATTTATTTTAGTAATATCTATATTTAAAAAAAAAATCTATCTTGAACCGGAGATTTTGCTTTAATAAAAATCGAGCACCATCATTTGAACTAACTCCGATGGGTAAAATGTTTTTTTTTTTTGTTTATGTGGAAGGACAAATATGACGTCTCCTTATTCTTTATCATGCGTAGTGGAGGAGCCATACTTGTCTAGGTATTATGTAATGAAGAAACCAGTCAACCCATATCATATCACTTTAATAGTAACAATTCCTATTTTAACATATTATTTTATATTTTTTTTAAAATTTTTATTATATTTAATGAATAATATAATATTATTAATTTTATTCCTCTTATATTTTAATTAATTATATAAATTAAATAATTAAAAATATTATTTTTTATTTTTTATTAAATTAATTTGTGCAAAAGTTTTTTGTTTAATTATTTTTTTTATATTTTTTTATTTTTTATGAAATTAATTTGTACTAAGGTATTTTACTTTTATATATTTTAAAAATTAAAAAAAAATAAATGATGACTAGGATCCACTTAAATTACTATAAAATTATATTATATTCATAAAAAGAGTGATTGAGAGACTGTCAAATTAAATGAATAAATTATAATATTTAATTAAAAAATTAAAATACTTGCATTAATATTGTATTACATATTATTAATTTATTTATTTAATATAATATAATATTATATTAGTACTATGTTATATTATATTAATCCAATATTATTTGAATTTAATTAAAGGGTAATAGATACATATTATTTTTTCTATTATTTTATCTCTTTTATTCTATTAATTTTTATTTAAGTTACTTCTAGAATATTTAAGTTAAAATGATTATCTCTAAAGATATTAAAAATAAAATTAAAGATAAATAGAAACTATCATTATCTTTTAAATAGTCAATTATTAAAAAGTCACATATCTATAAGGAATGCACTAAAGCCACAACCTAAGCTTATAAAATGAAGACCTTGGAGCCACTCAAGAATAGCCAAAATCTAAGTTTTTAAGGAGGGATATAGTGGCTTGAGTTTTTGAGCTTTAGAGTTAGAAGTTTAACAATTTTATATTTTGATCTTTTCTTTTATGCAAATTTATAATTTTCTAGATTTAGGTTTTGAGATTTGTATATATTGGACTTAGAATTTCAATTAAGATACCTTTATAATCAAACCCTTATGATTTATTATTTCAATTTGATAATCTTTATTTCATATCATATATTTTCTCTTATAATTATTTATGTTAGGTTCATATGTTTAGTTATAGGATTTTCAGTCGAATATCTACATTAAAAGAATAAATTATTTATTATTTAATTTATCATATATTAAATGAATCTTCATTAATCATTTTTTATATAATAGCAATTGTCTATAGTTATATATGATAAGGACTTAATATATGTAATTATTATAATTTTAATATATTGTTGAGCGATAATGGTTACCTATCAATACTTGGAGTGCTCAATCTCATTTTATTTTTTAAAAATTATTAATTAAGTTATCTTATATTCCTCCTCTTTTTTACACCTAATCTAATTAAAAATTTAACTACGCATTAATTTCATGTAAAAAATACCACATAAATTAATAGTTATATATATAAATTAATTTAATAATTAATTTGAGTATTAACATAAAACACATCACCATCTATTTGGTCCCACTAATTTCATTATCCATCCATCAATGCCTTCCCACACCAATAATTCGTACCACCCGCATTTAATGTTCATATATAATAATTAATAATATGAGAGCGGAGATAAGTGGGAAAAGAACATGACCATGCAATAGATTCTACTCTAAGAAAGACACAATAAGAAAAACATCGGTCTTCCCCACTGGCATGGCCAATTTATTCCGTATTTTATTCATAAATAAAGCTTCCTCCCTCTTCATTTCTTTATTTTTCTATTCTTTACCTTTTTGAAAATCCAGCGGCCTCATCACCTTCTCCAGGCTGCTTTTACTCTCTTTCTCTCTCACATTCTCTTTATATATATATATATATATATGTATGTATGTATGTATAACCACCAATATATTTTCATTACCATCTTCATCACCAATCACCACCATCGTCCTAGACGAGATTGTCTTTATTTAAAAGTGATCGGTACTCTCAAATTAATACAATCGGTAAACACAGAGCGATTGAGAGAGTATCGATGGGGAGGGCTCCTTGCTGCGACAAAGCCAACGTGAAGAAAGGGCCATGGTCGCCGGAAGAAGACGCCAAACTCAAAGCTTATATCGAAAAGAACGGCACCGGCGGCAACTGGATAGCGCTTCCTCACAAGATAGGTATATGATCATTAATTCACGAATCACCTTTGATTATGATGAATAACTACATAAAACAACATTTAAAGTTTCGCCCTTGTTGATTCAGAAACCAAAATTCTGTATAAACTAAACTAGTTTTTTATTATCAGGACTTAAGAGATGTGGGAAAAGCTGTCGTCTGAGATGGTTGAATTATCTTCGCCCCAACATCAAGCATGGGGGCTTCTCAGAAGAAGAAGACAACATAATTTGCAGTCTCTATGTTAGTATTGGAAGCAGGTAATTAATTAGTGGTGAGTTAAAGATCATGATATTTTCTTGTTTTTGAGAACAATAGTAATAAGAATAACCTGTATATAAATGCACACAGGTGGTCTATAATAGCGGCGCAATTACCAGGAAGAACCGATAATGATATAAAGAACTACTGGAACACCAGGCTGAAGAAGAAACTTCTGGGGAAGCAGCGTAAGCAACAAGAAGCCCAAGCTCGCCGAGCTAATAACGCGTTCAAGCAACAACTTAAGAGACAGCAGACGAATAATTTGGTGCTGATGAACCAAACTCCTTCTTTGTTTACTACGCATCAGCCTTCGATCCTAGAGCCCTACGATCTCAACACTAATCTAAGAAACATTTTAACCAAACTTGGTGGAAGATTCTCCCCTGATGATCATCTCCCTCATCATCAATACCAATATGAATGTGACCCTTTCTTCTTCCCGCCACAAGACCAGTCATCATATCCAGTTCCAAACTCATCAGTGATAAACGATTGCAGCAGTTCGAACGTGTTTGAAGGATTTCAAATTGAAAACTTGCAGAGTAATGATTTGAGCCAGATGGGGTGGGTGAACAACACTACGCAGCAAATGGATGGATTTCAGAGTTACAGTGGTGGGGTAATGGAGTCGTCGTCGACGGCCACCGCCACTTCACCGGAAAGTAGCAGTTGGGCAGACATGAGCTCTCTGCTAAATTACTCTCCTAATAACACGGTTTCCGAATACCAAGAAATAATGTTGCCTCAAGATGTTGCTTTCGATGAGTTTGCTGCCTACTTAGGATGCAATAACTTCTCTGAATTTTGTACTACTCCTTACATCAAACCCTAACGATCAATTTCACTTTCACTAGTGTGATTCCAATAATTGCTAGTTGTTAGTTTTGCTTTATCATTATATGAAAGAAATCTTAGTAAATAATAAGACCTTTTAATTGGTAGTGGTATATATATAGTTCATACTGGGCTAGTTATCACTTGAAGTTCAGTTTGTGTAATGATGAGTTCATGATAAGCTTATATATTCATCAATCATTTTTTGGGCATCTCGTTGAAACTCATAGTTGAATATATCAATTAAACTCATAGTTGAATATATAATAATTGATGGAGCATTCACTGGGATGTTTTTCTGACACCAAAGAGGAAAAGGCTGTGGAAAGATTGGAAAGTGGTATGACGTTTTGGCAGCGACTTGCTGGGCTTTAGCAGCAAAAGCATCTAAATCTGACTGATTCTTCTTATAGTTTTCTTTCGGCGTCTGCTATTTGATTGATGTACTTCTCTCATGTGACTCCAACTGAGACTATGAATATAAATATATGAGAAGGCTTTAATTAGTCTTCCATGTTATATTTTTATTTTATTATATATTATTATAATTCTTAATATATAATTTAATTAAAAAAAGTTAAATTTTATCTTAATTATAAAATTTATTTTTTTATATTTATTAATTTTAATTATTCTATTAATACTCTATATACAATAATCAAATAAAAAAATAAAAAATAAAAATAATATTTTAGATAAAATATTTAATATTAATTAATTTGATTATTTTTTTAATTAAATTAAATTTATTAAATAGATCCTCTATTGTAAGAATCAAACGTGGTTATCCCACTTGATAATTCACATACATCCATGCTTGGAACTTGAATCAAGCTTATGCATGTCTCCTTTTTTAAAAAAAAAAAAAGAAAAGAAAAAAAGAATACGTTCTTCAAGGAATTGGAAAGAGTATACTCCTCTGAAACATCCTTTTTCAAGTACATGCATATCCCTTATGTGCTTAAGATAAGTACGTGATCTCACGATTTTATAGCTACTAGTATATAAGAGTTCTTCCACAAGTGATATAACCTTTAAGTTATTAGTATATGTATCTGTAAAAATTTTGTCCTTGAGATTATTAACAAAACATGTTCTTCCAAATTCTTTCAACTTAAAGATGTTTTCAGCCATCAAGTTGTTTTTGGTGGAAATAGTAATTTCTTTTTATGATTGTGTTCATAATTTTAACTGTTAAACCCTATTACAATATATGAAAAACATTTAAGAAATAAAATTAAAATCACATGAAATCTAAAATATATGAAGAAATATTGACAAGATAAAGAAGGTTGCATCAAACTTCAGAAAATTTGCACTGTTTGTATAACTTATGAATGGCGGGGCTCTATTTTATACGTGACATTGATTGATACTTGGAAATTATCTGAGTTAAAGAGAGAGAAAACTGGTTTAATATGAACTATATGCTGTCTTTGAATTATGTGTCCCTTGATAATTACGAGCTTAGACATTTTATTGTATGTTTATAGAATCTGAAAATTTTAAAGTCGTTTAAGATTTACATAATAATATAAAAATTAATTAATTAATTTTAATATAATAAAAAGATATTAAATAGATCAGTTAAATATGCTAAAATTTAAATTATTAAAAAAATTTATATCATATACACTTTAATCTATTAAAATTAAAGATAATATATATGTTTGGTTAGTCATAACGCAAGATTGTGGTGCACCTGTTTGTAAATGGAGAAAGGATATGTAGGGCACATTAAACTAATAACCTTAGCACATTTATCATTATTGACCTTGTTATTACAATCTAGTCCTTCCAAAATATTTGTCAAAGATCTTTAATTTGTAAGGACATACGTCGAGGGAGAGGGAGAGGGAGAGAGAACAGGACATAGGCTCGGACACGTTGATTTGTCATGAACAAAAATTTATGAGATAGGCACGGGGTTTTTTGGCTGATATATATGGCATATGCCCTTAACCAATAGGCATAGTGTAAAATTAAAGCTCTACGCGTTCCTAGGCTTTTTACAATAATTTTGACAACAACAAAAAAAACTCTTATTACAATAATACTAAACACTATTCCATGTCTGATGAATCTTGAATATATATATTTATATATATAATTCGCTTAAATTTTTGTTATTAAAAATATATTATTAAACACTGCCCATCATGCATGTATGTCATCAAGATTTAATATATATGATTCATAATACATACTATCAAATTAATTAATTAGGAGCTTTTTACTTTTGAGTTATTCTATGTAAATATATGTGTGATCAATTGACTAACTGGTCCGAATTGGTATAAGGGAAAAAATGTCAAAAAGTTTCAGATTTTATAAGGCGACGAGCTTTCCTGCAAATTTATTTATATATATATATATATATATATATATGATTAAATAAATAAATGCATATGAAAAGGTCAAAGCTGGCTAACTTAAAATAGCTTAAAATTAAAAGGAGTTGTCACAGTATTCAACTTTAATAAAATGACCAATTTAATATTTAAAAACACTTGACTTTAATACTCGTTTTGGATTGGCTGGTGAGCAACACTAATCCCTTACTTTCTTTCACTAATCCCAACACTAATCCCTTACTTTCTTGTTTGCTCTTGTTTATTCACTTCGCATTTCAACTTCAACACCCACATATATCATTTTAATTTCTTAGCCATTCGGTCTGCACAACATGTTTTTTCTTGCAACTTTTAATTCTTATATCAAATAATAAACCATTATTTAGTATCCTTAATCTTTCTTTGGTACCTTGAGACCCTTGTTTAATATATAAAGACCTCAAAACAGCGCATTATAATTAGTTCAAGCTTTGACAGCAACACTATAATCTGGAAATTATTACGAGTTCTGAAACTCATTTCTCACGAGTAAAAACTCAGCATGTGCATAATAATTTAACTTCCCCTCCAAAATTGATCATTAACCAAGGCATAACAGCAATTTTCATACACTGTTCCAGCTTCAAAAACATGGTTTTGTACCTCCATTGTCAAATTTCCAAACATGGTTTAGCAATCTAGTACATCCATTTAGCTTGGAAGAGCATCAAACACCAACTACATTTTATATTTAAACCACTCAAATAGTACTTCTATAGCAACTCTGAAATTTCCAGTCCAAGCATGGTATTTAAATGTTCATTTTAAAATCTCTAGGCATGTTTTAAACATCTGCACAATGACTTAATACTAGAAGATCTAAAACAGTAAGGTCTAGCTTAGTTTTTAGCTTCATTTAACTGTAACGCATGCCATTTCAGCTTTCCTTAATCATTTTCCACAAGACTTGACTGAACATTCCCATGAACTTATATATATTCATAGTTATCAAGTCCTTAAACCAGATTTTAACCCCCAAAATCCTTCAACAGCAGCAAAGTTTTACTTTATTTATCCCTATATGCTAGTTCCTGATTCTTCCAGTGAAATACCCTCTAAAAAAACATTCCAATTTACTAAACAACCATTCAACAAAGATTCAACCTTGTGCATTTCAAGGACCCCAAAACAGAGCAATTTCATGCAACCCTTAGTTCTGGAAATACACTCTAAAAATCGAACTTCAACTTGAAAATTTCGTTATCCATATATCACCCCAATTAACAAGATGTTAACTTTACTTTTTAAGAGATTTAAAAGCATTTTCAAGGGCAAGGAACCTCTGTTTCTTCTCGAAAACTAAAGCGCAGAACCGAAACACACAAGCAGCAGCCACATTTCCTTATTTAAGCTTTTTTTTGACACCTTTAATCTTAAATCTTTACTTAATAAGTTATTTAATGTCAAAACTCCAAATTTAATCGGTTGAATCACCTCAGAAACGTACAAACAGAGGAGCACACATGCAAGTACAATATCTTACGATTTTGGGTTCAATTCCAAGTCAGAAAACTCAAATCCTTACTCATTCTAAGTAAATCGACCAAAAACCACCGCAAATCCAACTTAAATCTGTGATCCAACCCCTAAAATGGGACAACAGAAGAAACCGAAGATGAGAACGGAGTTAGAGAACTCACCTTAGTCGATTGACGGCTTCACGAGCTTGTCTGTTCTCATCTGGCGTCGCTCTTGTTAACTATTGGAGGCACACCTGACAAAAATAATGATTTTATTCCATTTATTTAAACATTTACGGAGCCGTTACATTTAAAGTGGGCTTTGGACTTATAGACCTAATACTATGCCCCAATAACTACTTCTAACACTCCCCTCAAGTTGGGGACTAAATATATCCATTGCTCCTAACTTGAGAAGTAGTCTAGATTGAATATCTTTCCCTACTGCCTTAGTCAATATATCTGCTTTTTGATCTGCAGAGTTTACATGTATTAATTTAATCATCTTATCTTGAACTCTTTCTCTCACAAAATGTAAATCAATCTCTACGTGTTTAGTTCTTTCATGAAATACAGGATTTGAAGATATATGTATTGACGCTTTGTTGTCGTAGTATATCCTCACTGGTTGAGGATATTCAATTCCAACTTCTTTGAGTAATCTTACAAGCCACATAACTTCTATCACAGCTGCTGCAAGTGCACGGTACTCAGCTTCTGCAGAAGATTGGGATACTGTACCTTGCTTCTTGGTCTTCCACTTGATGAGTGACCCTCCTAGCTTCAACAAGTAACCAGTTACAGATATTCTAGTTGTTCCACAAGCCCCCAGTCTGCATCACAATAGCATTCAAGTCCCAAGCCTTCTGAAGCATTAATCAGCACTCCTAGTCCAGCTGTTCCCTTTAGATATCTAACCACATTCATTGCTACTGCCATGTATACCTTCATAGGATTTGCCATGTGTTGACTAAGAACCTGCACAAAAAAAGAAATATCAGGACGGGTGACAGTCAAATATATCAACCGCCCCACCAACCTTCTATATATCTCTGGATCTCTTAATAGATCATACCGTTTATCTTTTCCTTCCTCATAAGCCAATAGTTTCAGACCTTGAGCCATAGGAACTGCAAGTGGTTTGTACTCACTCATACTTGTGTTAGCAAGCAAATCCAATACATATTTTCTTTGTGATAACACTATACCTTGTTTAGACCTGGCCATTTCAATTCCCAAGAAGTATTTTATAATCCCTAAATCCTTAATTTTAAAATTATCATGCAGAAACTGTTTAACTTCCCTTATCTTTATTTCTGAACTGCCGGTAATTAACAAGTCATCCACATAAATTAGTACAAATACTATATCCTTTGAATATTTCTTATAAAATAGTGAATAGTTATGCTTACCTTGTGTGAATCCCCCTTTAATGAGAGCCATGGACAGCTTGATGTTCCACTGTCTAGAGGCTTATTTTAAGCCATATAATGACTTCTTAAGTTTGCAAACCATGTTCTCCCCTTTGCTGTTAAAACCTTGGGGTATAGACATATATATTTCTTCATCAAAATCCCCCTGCAAGAAAGCATTATGCACATTCATATGGTACAAGTTCCAATTATGTGAGACAACAAATTTAATTATTATCCTAATGGTTGTCATTTTTATTACAGTAGAAAACATTTCTTGATAATTAATCCCTTCCTTCTGACTATATCCCTTAGCAACTAATCTTGCCTTGAACTTATCTATCTTACCTTCTGAATTATATTTAATTTTGAACACCCATTTATAACCTATTGCCTTCCTACCTCTTGGGAGTGGAACAATTTCCCAAGTTCCATTATTTTCTAATGCCTTTATCTCCATGTCCATTGCCTTAACCCATTCTATGTTCTTTATTGCTTCTTCATAACTGGACAGTTCAGTTGTAGAATCAATATGACATAAATAACACATGTATGATGCAGATATATTTGAATAAGAGACACAGTTTTCAATGGGATATAAATTTTAACCCTTGATCCTACCATATGTAGAATCTGCAGCGATTGCATTGCAGACATAATCCTTTGACCATACTGGTGGTCTTCTCTGTCTCACTGACCTGTTATTGGTTTGTCTTTCCACATCTGTTTCTTGGTTACTTTCTTGTATATCCAGTTCTGTGACCCTATATGATTAATTGGAAGCAATGCCATAAAAAAAAGGGTCTACAAAAGCTTGTGTGTGCTTCCTATGTTCCTGAAGGTTATCTCCCCTTGGGTTACTCCTTTCCATTTCCTTGAATGGAAAAAGGTTTTCACAAAAGGTTACATGTCTACTGACCATAATCTCTCTGGTCTTTAGATTAAGCAGTAGGAACCCTTTTTGACCTCTTGAATATCCCAGGAAAACACATGGTATGGCACTAGGGAGAAATTTATCTGTGACTCTTAAATTTGTTGCATAAGCTAAGGACCTAAAGACTCTCAAATTAATATAATCTGGTTTCTCTCCATAAACCCTTTCATATGGTGTTTGATATGCGATAATCTTAGAATGGACTCTATTGATCATATGGGCTGCCATTTTTATGCATTCTCCCCAATATTCAATCTAAATTCCTGATTGTATCATCAAACTTCTAGCAACTTGTATTAGGGTTCTATGCTTCTTTCCACAACTCCATTTTGTTGCGGAGTGTAGGGACATGTGGTCTCATGTAAAATTCCTTTTTCAGTAAAGTATTATGTTAGTTGATTATTAACAAATTCTGCTCCATTATCACTTCTTACCCTTTTAATCTTGGCTGAAAATTGATTCAAAGTATATACAACAAAACCTTTAACATAACCAACAGTTTTTGATTTATTTTTCATTAGAAAAATCCAAATAGCTCTAGAATAATCATCTACTATTGTGAGAAAGTATTGTTGGCCTTGATATGTGGGTACTCGATATGGTCCCCATCCATCCATATGAACCAATTCAAAACAGCAACTAGATTTTATAGAACAGGATATAAAGGGAAGTCGTGTCTGTTTTGATTGTATGCAGACATCACAAATTTTATTCACTAACATATTCACATTACTTACAATATCCAAGTGTTTCAATATAGGCATAGGTGCATAACCTAGTCTATTATGTAGTAACCAAACATCAACGTGTTTCTGTGAGTTTCCTAAAATATTTCCCTTATCACTTGAAGAGTTCAGAATATCACACGTAGGTTTTAACCTTAAGATGTAAAGATCTTCTATTATTTTACCGGTCGCCTTCACTTTCCCATCCTGAAGGCCCTGTATGATGCATTGATCAGAGAAAAATGCTGCCATGCAATGTTGTTCTCTAGTCAATCTAGGAACTAAAATTAAATTGAATTTTAATGATGGAGCATACAATATATTAGTTAATGTTATTTCATCAGTGAGTCTGATATTGCCTATATGAGTGACTTGTATTCTTTCCCCATTCGGTATTTGTATTGTTCTTATGATGCCATTATTTTCTTGATAACTATGGAACAGTGTTAATTTACCTACTATATGATTAGTAGCTCCTGAGTCAATGACCCAGGTAGTGTGTGCGTGTGTATGATGAATGGGTTTAGTCAAACCTATTGCAGTACCCGTTAAGGCGTGTATGGTCTCTTCAGAATCTCTTTTAAGGATTTCCAGGAGCTTGTCATATTGCTCTCTAGTCAGAGTTGGCGCAGTGGTCTCTTTGACGTTATTGGCCAGCCCTTCTCCTTCAGTATTACCGTCTGTGGTAAGTTGATTGACTATTGCATCCTAATTGCGTTTACTCCTGTTACCCCTAAAGTCTGGCGGGTATCCCACAATTTCCCAGCAAGCATCCTTCACGTGCCCTTTTTTATGACAATGTACACACTCCGGTATTGGTCCTGTACGTCCACGGCCTCTTCCTCTAATATTCATAGAAACTCCTTCCATGGGATTGCTTCTTGATGAATTTGTAATTGATCTTTGCGCTTCATCTTCAGTTATCAATGCAAAAGCCTAGTTAACATATAGAAGAGGACTCATTATAAGGATCTGGCTCCTTGCCGTGGTAAAACAGTCGTTCAGCCCTAACAGAAATTGAAGCAACTTTTGCTGCTGAATCATATCAGAATAGGCTCTTGATGTTTCACACTTACAGGAGGGTATGGGAACCAGCATTGATTGCTCTTCCCATAGTTTCTTCAACTTGGAATAATATCCTGAAACTGTAAGGGACTCTTGGCGTAGATTACCTATCTCACGGTGAAGACAGAAGACCCTGGAACCGGTCACTTTATCAAAATGTTACTTCAAGAAAGAACAACGGCGTTACATTGTTCCCATTGCTCTCCGAGTGACACTTCTTGAGCGTCTTTGAGGCAGGACCCATCAATAAAGCTTAATTTCTGTTTTCCTCGCAAGGCAATGTGCATAGCTCATGACCAGACCGTGTAATTGTTAGTTCCAGTGAGAACATGCTGGATGATGGTAGTGGTTTGGGTTTCAGAAGGGTGGAGGAATAAAGGATGAGCAAATGACAATCTTTCAACAGATGAACCTTCGGATTCTTTCTTGGAGTCTATCGATGTGGAAATCACGTACCTGAGTTTTTCACGCCTTTCTTGATTCTGACTACAAGGTCCAGGCATACAGGTCTGCTGTGATTTCTTTATGTGGCTTCAAGATCCCAAAGATCTTGGTGTGGTTCATAAGGGATCTTTGATTCTGCTGTCAACCCCGTAAGTTCCTGGTGAGCCCTCTTTCGTAGGTTTCTCTGTCACCCTAACTGAAGGTGATTGACCAAACACAGGGTGTTGCGTCAAAGAAAACCTTCAATCGTAGCACTTGATGCTGTTTTCTTTCAGTGATTTCCCTTCGGTGATTAGGGCAACAAGTGCTTTCTCTTGCTATTGGGCAGTAATTCTCCTTTTCCTTGGGTTTCTTGTTTCTTCATAACAAAACTGGACTCATTCTTGGGCTTTGTTTTGTGCAGCTACGGACCCTTCAATAACACCTGCGCTCTGGTACCATGTTAACTATTGGAGGCACACATGACAAAAATAATGGTTTTATTCCATTTATTTAAACGTTTATAGAGCCGTCATATATATAGATACATTTAAAGTGGGCTTTGGGCTATAGACCCAATACTATGCCCCAATAACTACTTCTAACAGCTCTCCTCTGGTCGTCGCTCCCATACTCTCCTCTGCTCGCTCGTGTCTTTGCTTCTCTGTTATGAGGAAGAAGGAGACACGATGATATGTGGGAGTGACTGAGTGGAGAGTAATAGGTGGAGGGTGAGTTTAGAGGGAAGTGACACGTAGGGTGAGAGGTGTCTCACTTGAAAAAAGCCCCATGAATAATTCTCATGTGAAACAAGAAACCCTCTTTCCTTGTCAGCATTTATCTTTAAGTTAAAATACATCAATTTTTTTAAACTTTGAGTATAATTTTTTTAACTTTTAAAAATTTAAATAAAATACCTTAATATTTTATATTTTAATTATTAAAAATTTTATGTTAAAATTACTATTTAAACTAATAGTTTTTATCATATTATAATTTTTTTATTTCTATTATATATCATATTATTTAAAAAATAATATTTCATACTTCACACATAATGTGGAGTATTTCTTAAATATTTAAAATAAAATATTTATAAAATATAAAATATTTAAATAAAACTTGACACTTAACATATAATGTAAAATATTTTTTAAATACTTAAAAATATAAAATATTGTAAAAACTATTTAAAATATTTATTTGATTATGTATTGTTTAAATAAAAAATAAAAAATATTTAAAATTGTATATAAATTATCAAAATATTACTTTTTAAATAAGGATTTGATAATTAAAATATTAAACATTAAGGTTATTAATTTTAACATTTAAATGTTAGCGATGTTATGTGTAACTGATTTAAAGTTTATTAGAGTTTTGTGTATTTTAGTTTTTATCTTATACCTATTTTTAGCCTTTCACTTATTTTTTAAAAATTTAAAAAATTAGTAAAATGTAATCCTCTTAATAGAATAAATATTTTTTTTCAATAATTTCTCTAATTTATAGGATAATTTCCCTTAAACTTTTAGAGCAAATGATAACTCTTAATTTTCTTAATTTTGTTTAAAAAATAGAGTCTTAGAATATAAAATTTAGCTTTATTTTACTTAAACTTTTTTTGAGAAAATAAACTCTTCCATAATTTTTTAAATCCTCAAAATACTTATTTTATAATTTTTTTTATTTTCAGACTCCCAAAACATTTTCAATGACTATTCTTTTTTATTCTTTCCAAAAAAAATTCAAATGTAAAACTTTTTAATTTTTTTAAAAACATACTCTTCAGCATAACAAATTTTTTGTAAATTATTGTTATCAAAATTTAGGATACTTGAGTTGACGATGATAGTTAGATAACTGTCAACGTTAACAATACAAACTTGTCGTCCGGCTGGCAGCAAAGTCCAAATTTCAAACCATTCCAAGCTAACAAACCATGATCGTTCTTAGTTTAATACCATATTAATATTATATTGCTCTTCGTCGTCTTCTAGTAGACGTTTCAATTTTGATCTTGAAATGAGTCCTTAAAAGCCTATCACAAAAAAAGCACTTATTTGAAGCATGTTTTTTAACCAAGAACGAGACATGGGGTTAGTTAGTTATTTACAGTTTTTCTATCTATAAATACACATATTGTTAGAATATTGCATATATTACATTTCTAGTCGGCATTTTATCTGGCGATGGGTTTGCAAAAATGGATCTCATATAATTTATAGATTTTCTGTCTAAATATGTATTTCATGTAATTAATATTAAGTGTATGTTATTGGAATATATTATTTACTACATGTTGGCATATGTCTACATGTGTTATTACAAATTGATCCCTTTTTTCTATATAATTTCTCGATGTGAAAAAAACTAGCAAGCCAATAATACAAATTAATTAACTGATTTGATAAGGTCATAAAACTGAAAAAAAATTGACATCAAAGTCGAAAGCAAATTTATAAGTATAGCTTTATGTAGATGAGGTGAGACGAAGAAATACTTTTTTTACAATAATAATCAAAATGTGTGGGGAGCCATTGTTATGCACAATAAATGATGCTTAAATTGAATTATCTTATTGATTGACCTTAAATTGAATTTTATATATATATATATATATATATATATATATATATATATATATATATATATAGTCAAGAAATTGTACTTAAGAAGATCAATGACCAAAAAAAAAATCAAATTTAGTACAAGTTTCTCTTAATGTATATATCCTTCCTTTCTTCTTTCATTTGTTTTCCTTGTTTATCTATGTATGATACTCTTTTCTTTCCATTCCTTAATATAAAATTAAATTAATTAATTTAAAAATATTAAAAAATAATAATTTAATTATAGTTTATATTAGAGCTGAGAAAACGGGGCGGGTTCTGGCTGGCAAAATGCCAGCCCGTTTTGGGGCGGGTTGCACAGCCCGCCCCGTCCCAACCCGCTTTTTCACCTCTAATTTATATTAATATTATTAAATCACATTATATATCAATTTATAAGTTAAATAAATTAATTTTAAAAAATAAAAAATATAAATATTTTAAAATAATTTATTTAACTTACTCATTTTCTATAAATTAATCAATTATATCTTATATTAAAAAATAGAGATAACGTCTAACTTAGACATGCATGTTTGAAATTTCACTACCATTATTAATGATTATTTTTGCTTGTGATATAACGTAAATTTTTTTAACAAAGAAAATAAAAAAATATAAAAACGTGGCTTCAAAGAAACTCAAGGGCATGGAGCCAGATTTGTGTTGTGTGCACTGTGCAGGATACAAAAAAATGAAAGGGGGTTTGGTTAAGGCATGACATATTCAACAATATCAGAGAATAAAATTAAAAAGGAAAAGCTGTGTGACACTGAAATGTGAATTGAATTACAATGCCTACCATACCCCAATACCACTAACTTCTTAATAAAATAGGGTGTCTCAATATTTTTATAATTATAAATTAATCATATGAAATGCAGGTTTGAAAATAATTAAACTAAAAAAATATTTATAAAAACTATAAGAAATAAAGCGTGGTGTACGTGAATTAATTAAAAGGAGAAGAAAATGCCTTGACGAAAGCAAGGATATATTTGATTTAAGGAACAACTTGGGAAGCATCAACTACCGACAGAGATTGAGGTGTGAGGTGCCATACAAATTATATTATTAAATTAAATTCCCATATGGAAATGGGAACTTTAATTAATTCTGAGAAATATGAAGACAATAAAAATAAATAAAAAAAAAAAAAGGAGTGATTGATGGAAAGGGTTAATGTGTTGAAGACAAATGCCTCCCGACGACCTTCTTCCAAAGCATATCGTCTTTTGATGTCACCTTCTTCTTCATTCTCATTCTTTCTTTACTTTATTCTATATCATTCGCTTCCTTAATATTCTAATCTTTAAAGTTATATCCACTTAATTAATTTGTTATCACTGATTTAACTATGTCCGGTTGCTTTTGTACGTGTCTCATTGCACATACATATATTAATTCCCTTTTCAGTTTGAAAATTTCTTCTTGTCCTTTTCGGTTTGGGCAGCCTCTCTTGCAACACTCTTTAGCTTTTCCAAAACCATTCCCTCTTTTTGCCAAATAAAATAATTATTACAAAGACATATAGGACTATCAAAATATGGAAAGCCCATAACGATCTCTCGAAATAGTTTAATTTTTATAACATTTTTAGGGATTTTTTTATTGAGCACAATTGCACCATTTCGTAAAAAAAATAATTATAAAATAATTCCTAGAGGCTGCATAAGAGTTAATTCATTTTAAGAGACCATTTTGAGATTTTCATATTTTCATGTCTCTTGTATGGGTTTCTCCGAAAATAAGTCCACCGTCTCTGTCCATTTGATTTTGCTTCAACGATCACTGCCACTTAAAATAGGAATACATTTAAAATGGATCCCATTCATATTTTTTTTATATAATTTTTTTAAAAAAAAAATTAGGCTAATTGACTATTCAAGATCATGGTAAAGTCTCTCTACCAATATTAGACAGGAACTATTTATTACTTTTAAGTATAAATTTATATATTCATAAGATATGATGTTTCTCTATCCTGATTATAATTAAAATAAAATAATATATTTTAAAAATTAAATATACTCTAAATAATTATATTTTTGACCGATTCATAATATAAGCCTTCATTAGTTCACATCACGCAATAAATATTTTTTTAGGTCAAGAAATATGAAATTATTTTATCCAATCACAATGCTGATAAGGAAATTTTAGACCACATAAAATGGTTAAGCCCACTTGAGTGTTCTGAACTTTTTTTTTTTTTTTTTTGTGATATGGAAATAGAAGGAGTACCAAATTTCGAACCCGCGTCATGATGGAATGTTCTTAAAGAACTTTCCACAAAACCACAAGATGAGTGGTCTAAACTTGTGTTTTGGTATAAGGAGTCTTCTGAACTAATAAGTATTAGTTTTTCTTTATGGGCTTTAAGCCCAATAACACAAAACCCAGGGCCCAACGAACTCTTCTATATCCTCTCTACACAAAAAATCAAGCACCTATCTATCAGCTAACGAAAGCTTATTCCATTTCAAAGAGTATTATTTTTATAATTTTAGTTATGATATTTAAGAAGATATTTTAATTTTAAATATTTAGATTAATGTATGAGAGTAATTAATAACTCGTCTTACCCGATATTAGTATCATCTATAAATAAAGAAGATTTTGCTCAACCCTTAAATAGTATATGAACTCATTTTTATAAAAAAAAAAAATCAAATGATGGTGATTTACAATCCGAGCATTTGATTTTCCTTATTGGGTGGCGGTATATATATATATATTACCTTGGGGGGAAAATATTATTTACGCCTTGCAGCGTTAGTTGAATTTAGTGATTGGGTGGTTTAGCACAGGGGAAAAAATATAATCAATATAACATTATTTTTTATTTTTTTTATTATGCCCTCAATTTATTTTAATAATTGATGTTATATTGAGATTTTGAATAACAGACAAATAGAACCAATTTTTTAAAAAATAAATGTTAAAAAGAAAATATGGAGTAATTAATTAAGATTTATGAGGGTGCAAATATTAACGTGGGACAATGGACATATGTCTGTCGTAAATGAGTATGGACATTAAATTAATTAGGAAGCAAGCTTAAATTAATTAGATCAGGGGTATTTCAAAGGAAAAAATCAGTTCATAACATAATTAAGACCGGAGGGATTAGTACCTACTTCTCATGTAAAAAAAATAGTTTTATTCATTAAAACTGTATTAAAACATAATTTAGTTTTTACATTTACCCCTATGAAATGGTTAAAATACAGCTTGCCGCGTTTTTGTTGAAGAATGTCAATGAATGGTAAAAATGAAAAAAAAACATAATTAATGAATTAGATAAAATTAAAATAGTCTCTTAATTTTTGGACCAAGTAAACTCTCCCTTAAGTATCTTCTATAATTTAAAAACTTTGAATGAAGACTGTCCGAATCATTGCATCGTAGGCAGTGAGTAGTAGTAAGAAAGAGGAAATAATATTTAACAATGCGGGCATCTACTTAGTTATCATTTGTTTTTCTATATAAGGAAAATTTATTCAATATAAAACGATACATATAAAATCACCAACTAATCCTCAATCAGGACTAAATTGGGGTCTAAAGTCTACAAACAAAAACTAATATATCCAACATAAATCTGACCAACTAAAATCCAACATCATCATAAGCAAAAGGAACAGGAAACTGCAACTAATATATCCAATAGTCTGTAAGCACTTCAAATACCAACTAAAGTTTGAGTCTCATCTTGAACCAACTACAATATTACCAAATCAGACATTGTTTAAAGTCTCAAAGCAAGGGACAAGGGAGGAATCCATCAGTAATGTCAATAGCTCTTGATTTTGTAAAAACGGGCGGTGAACAACCCTGTTGAGAAGAAAGAGTGGCCTTTTAAGCCATGCTTATTTACAAAAATAAGAAGAAAGAAATTATCAGTAGGAGTGAGTACAATTTTCTTAGATACTGATTAGCGTCTTGAAGCAAGAATTAAGAAACGTGTTAAATTTGAATATTAGAGAGAGAAAAGTTGACTGAGAAAAAACGTGTCAATTAATAAATTAGCGGCACTTGGTGAGAAGTTTCAAGGAAATATGCGAAAGAGAAAAAAACAATCGTCACCCTCCCTTTTTCGTTTTGGAAATCGATATATATCAACTTGGTCATCACTCATTATTAGGACGATCAATGACGTGCATGGAAATATGGGAAATATGGTAACATCTTAAGAGGTTTTTACCACCGACATATGTTACATAGTACTCATATATAATCATGTTTAGACGACTAATTAAACTTCCACCTAAGCAAAGAAAGAAATTTTGTTCCATTAAAGGGCGGCCTCGCACTCCTCCAAAAAATATGCTTCATTGTCTATTAACTCCTATTTATTAGTAAAAGATATGTGTGTGAGAGTTGAATTGTCTGACCAGCTTTCTATATACTTCAGAAGTTTCTTGGAACTTTTCACACCATTCTCATCTACCGACTGCTATTCCTTCTGTTATTATTCTTGGAATGAAAAAAATGCATAAAAAAATAATGGTCAAAATATTGAATATACGTATATATGTATATGTGTGTAGATATATATTTATATACGTTCACATTGGCAGAAGTTAATGCACCTGATAAGGTGTGCATGTGCTTGGATTATTCTGTCACACCGGAAAAGAAATTATTTCAAATAATATAATCCTCCAAGATTAAACACGGTTAATCTTCTTGTTAATAAGAAGCTTATCTAAGAGTAGAACAGCTTGAAGCATGCATGGGAATATATGATCTCAGGGTCTTAAAGTACAAGCTAAGAGTAAACGTATATATATGGCCAGCGTACTGCTAGCAGTGTCTGTGGAGATGACGAGAAGACGAAGTGTTTTCCATATCTAAGACAACGTAAAAAAATTGAATTACTTGCTCCATCGATTAAACATTTACCTAACTTCTTTTTTAGACATTTACCAGACTCTGCGTTGAATTATTGGAGTGATCGATCACGCTCGTCAAGCTATAAAGGACAATATATATCTGCAGGATTGGAAAATATGTAGTTCTTGAATACAAGTACTGCTGCTGCATGCGCATGACGAAGAGAAGTTGAATGAAATCATTCACTTTCTTCGTGCACTTCAAGAAAAGGGAATCAAAACGAATCCCATTTTGATTTACCTCAATAATACATTATTTATATACGCGTGTGTCTATTATATATATATATATATATATATATATATATATGAGATTCTAGAAGTAATCTTTTGGGATCATTCAACTTGGTGCAGCAGGTTGATCTCCTTTATCTTGATGCACGATGAAAGATTTTAAGGTTAATCAATGAGAAGATATACATACTGGTGATCGCTTAT
Source organism: Leucaena leucocephala (assembly GCA_037074615.1). Lineage (NCBI taxonomy): Eukaryota > Viridiplantae > Streptophyta > Magnoliopsida > Fabales > Fabaceae > Leucaena > Leucaena leucocephala. The sequence continues at coordinate 1,840,240 of CM073567.1, read as the reverse complement.
TTTATATATGCGTGCGATCCTACGATTGATGGTTGTGCATATTTTTATACGTTTGACAAGCATAATAAAACGTAATATGATGACGATTTGAACTCCTACCAATTTTTTTATTCCCGGAAGCTCAATTTTTATTATTAATTTTCAAAAGAAATTAATGGCTCTGTGTTCGCCTTTATTGACATATAAATATATATATATATATATATATATTATGTGGTGAAAATGAGCCCGATGGTTACCTCGATCATAATTATATATGGCAACTAGTTTATTTATGAGAGTTAGTTTGAAAAAAAAGTATATACGCAGCATGATATATAGGTACTTACCGTAATTGTGTTTAAGAGATTTTGTATGAAACCAAGATCCATTATTGCAGTTAGGGGGCTAACAGAAGGGATCATGTGGCCAGGGGGTTATATCCCTGCCAGCACACCCCCCCCCCCCCCGGCACAAAAAAAAAAACAGTAAACAAATAAACAATCGTATTCCTAAGCGGTACTCAGTTTATAAAATTATAATTATGAGGAATTTTTTGTGTATTAAAAATATTTTAAAAATTCATACAGTTAAACAAATTAAATGGAATTATTATTTTATCGTTGCGCATGTTATTTTTAATATTTAAAAATTAGAGTTCTTAATAACCAAAAAAGGTCTTAAAAGTTCTATGATTGATATTATTCTAATCAAATTCGTGACCAGAAGAGATTTGATTTTTTTTTTTTAAATCACGTAAGGCAATCTCTTATGCCCACTAAAATGTGCTGAGATTTGATTTGCCTAATAAAAAGAGACGATTCAGTTGTATTGTTAGCTATTAGCTTATCTTGAATTGGCCTTAATTCCATATGGACAGAATAATTTAGGAAGACGAATCCTAGTAATGATTCTAAGAGACAGAATAACGAAATTTAAGTGGACATTAAACTGAGACTAGACGAAGCCAATTATATCCTGTGTGGCCGGTAATCACTACATATATGGATAGAGTTTGCTTGCAATCAAATTAATTAATCATACAAACAGAGAGAGAGAGAGACAAGGAGGGAGGCCAAAGTAGTAAAGACAAGAGCGTCATTGATGAATGAATGAAACATGACAAGTTGAAGGGGTGGTCCCTAAGAGAGAGAGAGATACTAAAATTTCAAATGAATAGGGTTACGGAGTGAAAGTGAATTATTGGTAGAGAGAGAGAGTCATTTGACCCTTGTAAGCAAAAATGATGGATACCTTATTCAATTGATGAGAGGGACAATGGTGTTGAGAAGCCCAATGGCCTCCATAGTGCCATACTTCTCAATTTGTGCAGGTGTTCTCTGTTCCCTTCCATGTGCTCCTTCATGTGAATCCCACATGTCACCCATACCCACGTAATCTCTTTATTCTTTTTTTATTCCCCCCTTCAAGCTCTCCTCTCTCTAAAATATCTACACTTCATTCTACTAACTCTATTCTTAACTTCTTAATTAACACATCATTAAGGGGTATAAGCCTGGTCTTCTGAATTCCAACTAATCCAAATCAAATTGGATGGACCCTCCCAAGCGACAAGCTCTCCGATCCCAAGTATTTTATACTGCAACTACATATATTCATGACTTAAATACGATATCCTTGATTAAGTTCACATAGCCCCTTAACCAGCTAAGCTGCGTGCTTGTTGGTTTAACCATATTTGCACAATCTATAACTCCTTTTCGAGTTAGGTCACTATTAAGGCCAAAATATACTTCAGCTCAAAGAAAAAATATACAAATATTTACAGATTATTTACAAACAAAATTATTATATTGATATCATGATTTGAATTTATAATTTTATAAATTATAAGTCACCTTCTTACTAATTGATAAAACTTTATTTGCATCTATAACTCTAATCTTATGTTTTTAATTATACTCAATATATCGTTAAAGTGTATGGAGTTTTAATAATATCATATTAAGTTTTCAAGGCTACACAACAATGTTTTGATTATTGTTTTATAATATATGACTTGTATATATATATATATGTTTCATTTAATTAGAAATGAATTAAAAGGGATAAATTATATTATTTAATCTTATTGTCAAGGAGACAATTCATGGTTAATTGGTGTCTAATTGTGCAGCTCATGTCTAAACTTACGTTAACATCTCTACTAATCAAGAGATTTCATGCCTGCCTGATAGCTCTATCCCTCAGCTATTAATTCCTTGTTCTTTGCGTTTTACTACTCTTGTCATTTTCCTTGTCCCTCTCTTTTATTTATCAACATATATTATTATTATTCTCTATTGTATTAATTCGTACCAACGTAATTAACCAGCCTGAATAATTTCAGCTGATCACGATCGAGCTAATAATACCATGAAATGATAAAATAATAAAATAAAAATATGTATATTCGAGGAAAAATAGAACTAATAAAAAAATATATTTTGCTCTTTCTTGATTTTATCATTATTTTTTGTTGTTGTTGAAGATATTGCACTTCAGAATCTTCAAAGCATAATGCGATAGATCTACTTCATGTTCCACTGCCGTCCAAAATCCCAGACGCGTCTCATCAAATCCTAACAGAAAACCGTGTTGCCATGTTTCTGTTTTCGAGAAAATACTGAAACATATAATTGTTTTCGATGACAAGATAAATAATCAAATGCAGAATTTGTAGATCAATAATTCTTTTTAATAATTCTTTTTCCTTTTATTTGTTATTATATTGGCACCTATCAAAAACGAACCTCATGATATGTTAGTTAGTTGTGGCCAAAAGTATTTAAATTTTTCCGAATGTGTAGCATGAAAACAAACACTTTAGCTTGTAGGCACATGCATATAGTTGACAATAAAGTGGACTTCGACCAAAATTCCCACTTCCTAAGATATATATTATAACCTTAATCATAATTTATTAATTAATCCTTCGTTGACACTTTCAAAGCTTCTCTTCACACGGAAGAGCCATGCATCGTTTCCACAGGTAATATGTGATTGGCCGTCAATTATGTCACCGGAAAAAGGAAAATATATAGCGTATTCTTCTTCTTCTTCTAAATATTACGGAAATATTTATTAAATAATGTTAAGACCTTTAAGTTTATATGATTGTTAGAGTTTAGCAATTTTGGGCAAATAGCTATATGATTGTAACCAATCATCTACACACTATACGAGAATTTATATTAGACAAGAAAATACATGCTTATTTTTATATACCCATTTTTCAGGAAAAATTACTGAAAAAACTCTAATTGTAATTTTTTATTGCCCAAAGATATATGAAATTTATTTAAGGCTCTTGCACAATTTTTTTAACTATATATAACATATCCTCATATGTATGCAAATGTCTTCTTTCGTTTTGCCTCTGAAATAGGACATACCCAACTCTTTAGAAAGTATAGCTCTTTTTCAACTGTATGCAACATATACTTAAGGGTCAGTTAAATTTTAGTCTCCTAAATTTGCACGAATTTAAGTTTTGGTTTTTCAAGTTTCAAATAATATGTTTTGGACTTCAAGGGAAAAATGAACTAGGTTTTTATTAAGTTATGGGGACCAATTTTTTTAGATAAAAAGAAATATGAGGGATAAAAAACTATATATGATTTGAAACTTGAGGAATTAAAATAAAAATAAAAATAAACTTCAGAGACCAAAAATATATTAACTCTATATTTAAGAATTTGCAAAGGCTTCAAAACAAAATATATTTATACATACCTGAAAATATATCGCATACAGTTGAAAAAAAATTGCATCTACTTAAAGATTTAAGTTTTTAAATAAATTTTAAATATTTTTTAGCAATAAAGATTTAATGGGAGGTTGTCAGCAAATTTTCCTTCTTTTTTAAGGTAAGTGAATATTTTTTTCGTATCACTTTTGCATGGATTACGTACCGTATTCTGTTTCTCTTTCCCCGAAAATTATTTCTTTCGATTACTGTGATATATGGATATTCGCGAATTAATTTCTTTTTGAATCCTGGACGTATATCACATACTGTAATTAATTGGAAGCCACCGATTAATTGTAGACGAATTGACACATGATCGAAAACAAAGGAAAAATATCAATATTGAATATTCAGTAATCAGTAGTGGGAGTTTGTTTCTTACTGGGAAACTTGCGCTCTTACATGTGCTCAATGATTTAAAAGCAACCACTATGCCTAAATATATATAGGTAGACGATTTCTCTTTCTCTTTCTTTTTCTTCTTCTCTGTCACCAGGCCGGCGAGACAGTATATCAGATTGGGTATGTCAATATATATATATATATATAATGTGTGTGAGAAGTCAATCATTTCCATGTTTCATGGTAGCTTATTGGCTTTATATATATATATATATAGCAATCCCTTTAAAAAAATTCAACTTCTTGTTCATCAATAATTATTCTCACCTTGTTAATGACCTTTGAGCGACTTCAAATCTCTAGGTCACTTATTATTAATGACCTTGTTAATGCTGCATTTGCGTGTAATCATCTTACATAATATCGAACAAAATCTAAATATGGATCTGCTTCCCAGAAAACTTAACAAAAATCTATTCCTCTCTATTCTATGTTCTCTTTCTCTTTGGGAATGGAATAATCTATTATTAAAGTCTTCACATTCTATATATGTTGCTCATAAATTTGCTTATCACTACCTAATCTTTTCTTATCTTTTTATATATGATCATGGGACCACACCATATATTATTTCCGGACGACGTCAACTATATAATGAAATAATTACAGTCAATGATATACTTTTAAACTGAATATATCTCCCATGTAAACGCATATATATATATATAAGCGCCTATAGTAGATTGTATAGAATATGAAGAAAAAAACAGGTGATCGTATACACAAGACTCTTATTAGGCGAGACTATTTCTCGAATTTAAGCTCAATCTGAGTGGGTATATGGAATATGAAAATAAGTGATATTTTTCATGATTTATTTATAGTGAGCTAATTATAAATTGCTTAGATATATGATGATGTAATGGTACGAGACAATATTTGAATAGGGTACGTAGCTAGCTAGCTAGGGTAGCGTGAAGGAGTGGGACATTAATAAAAAGCATGCGTCAATTTAGCGAATATATGCATGGGGCGGGTCATAACGATAATGTTAGTGTTTTCCAGGGCTTTCCATCTCGACACATCAATTTCCAACATACCTTTTTTTGATTAACAAGTCACTCACGTAACAAAAAGCTAGGTTCGTTCCTTCACAGTATGTGATTTGCCGACGCACCGCTTAATTCTCTGTGAATCGGAAACTTTTTCAGCATTAGTGTCATGATTACGCCCATAAATAGCTAAGCAAAAGTATTTGCGTCTTTTTTCCAAGAAAAAAGAAAAGATTATTTCTTGCGAGCGACTCTCTAGCATTACATTAGATCGTGCTTACCTAGTTGCTGACCACTTCAAAATTAATATTCTCCTTTCTTTCGCCTCAAGAGCTCTTAATTAGTCTTAAAAGTCATAAAGTGAAAAATAGAAAGTACAGTTTTTGATTTCAAAACCCTAATTATATTATTGACATTTTGCCCCTGCATGATTTTCTATTGATCCGCCTTCAAAACAGTGAAAATTATGTTGAGAGGTCGGCTTGTGCGTGGAGGATCCGCTGCCCAACCCACCACCCTCGCTGGCCGCTTATCTCGCCGGATCCATTATTGTCGGCAGCAAAGTGCATGTTCACACCCAGATATAATTATTTTATCATCTCAAGAAGGAGATAAATATATATATATGGGATGCTTTGTGCAACAAAATAGCACGTTAATAATCATATATATATATATATATATATAACTTTTCATTGACAATAATACAGGAAAAAATTTCCATTTCCAACTTGTACAGAAAAATGAAATATATTGACAATATCTGACTCTAAACTTCACACTTCAAATCCACATGGACCGAGTGCTTTTCTGTATGTCTCTCTCCCTACGTAGAACTGATGGTAATATATAAAATATAAGAATAATGAAAAATATTCTAACCCTCCCCAAAAATAATTGGGAGCGAGGCAAAAGAAAAAAAAGAAGCAAAAAAATTGCATGCGTTCACACCAACGACCACGTGACCAGACTATCGTTCTTCTTGCTCACGAACACGTGAGGATAGCCGGAAAACCCATTTGGTGAGTGATGACTTGGTTTTGAAACTTTCACGACTGTGAAGATGATGAGCTCCGCCGATCTCGGCGACGAAGCTCCTCAATCGTTTGATGGCTAAATTAAGAGCGTCCTGCGACAAGTTGGCGTAGCAGACCCGGAACCAACCAGGTTCGGTGCAATGGAAGGAGGAGCCAGGTGAGATGTTTAACCGGACCTGGTACACTATCTTCTTCCACAGCTCCATCTCCGCGTCGAATGTATTGGACTCTAAAAGGTGTCTCATGTCGACCCAACAGAATAATCCTGCATTACTGTTGAGACGGTTGATACCCGCTTTTTGCAGGCCTGAAACGAGCATGCTCTGTCGTCGTTTAAGCCTCTTCTGGTTCTTGGAGAGGTACTTCTTCGTGAATTTCTTGTCACCGAGCAAGGCAGAGAGAAGATACTGAGTTTGAGAAGAGACCAAACCGAAGCTGGACATCCTCGTTGCGGCGGCTACGACGGTGTCGTTTTCGGAGTAAATGGCGCCAACACGGAAGCCCGGCAAACCCAAGTCTTTTGAGAGACTGTACACGACGTGAACTCTGTCCCATACATCGGGGTGGGAATCCTTGTGGTAGTTACGTTCCTGGAGGATTTCCATGACGCTGATGTAGGACGGCGAACTAAACACGGTGCCGGAATAAATCTCATCGCTTATCAAGTGAATGTTCTTCTCGTTGATAAAGTCAACGAGGAGATTCAATTCATCCCGAGACAATGTGGTGCCTAATGGGTTCGACGGGTTCGTGACCAACACGCCTTTCACCCTGAGGTTACGCTTCTGTGCTTCATCACAAGCTTGTCGCAACGCAGATTCAGTAATTTGGAAGTTGTTTGAGCTTGTGCAATGAATCGGAACTATCTCAACCCCAGTTCGCCACTTAAGATCTCTGTCGAATCTGTAAGTAACAAAACAATTGTCAGAGACCATGCATTGAGGTTTATAAGAGCAGTAGAATACGAAAAAATTACAAAGATGGTAAATGTATACTTACGCAGGGTAGTATGGGGTGGGAATGAGCAAGGCGTCGCCTTGTTCGGCGAGGCAGAAGATGAGGGTCTCATTGGCCGAGGTGGAGCCGGCGGTGAGGACGATGTGGTTGGGATCGAAAGTGACGCTGTTTCCTCGAATCTCCGCCATGAAATCAACCAATGCGTGCTTGAAAGCGGGGAGGCCATGGTAGTCTTGGAAGAGAGCAAGTTCTCTGAAAATGGATTTGCCAGCACTCTTGAATCCCGCCACGTCTGGGTTCTTATCCAGCCATGACTCCAAGATATCAAAAGACAGCTGTTGAACATAAATTTCACCAAGTCAGATATAGGCCCACAACTTTAATTATCAACTTACGTAGATATTGCAAATTACTACATTTCTGGAACTTGTTTTATTCCTTTTTTTTCCAATATGTAAAAATGTCTAACCTGATTCTCTGCGAGACCCATCTGAATAATTCCTTCTGGATTCATGACCTCGTGGTAAGGGTTTTTCTCGTATTCCTCCCATCCCAGGAAGTATGAAGAATCCTCGCCGTGATTATTGCACGAGGCTTTTGTCGACAATAACTTCATTTTTGTTTTTCTGGGCAACGGATATGAAGAGGTTTAAAAATCACAGGGTGGTGCGAGGAAGAAGAAGATGAAGAGAGAATATTAGGAGTGAGAAAGAGAGAGGGATAGATAGAGAAGGAGTTTGAAAATGTTTGAAGATGGGATTGGTTGGTGATGCAGTGAGGTGAGGGGTATTTATACATGGAATCCCCTGTGGCAAGAGTGCGCTTTGTAGTGACAAACAAAAGTTTTGACTAAAATCAATCGAAAAATGAGAGAGAGAGAGAGAGAGAGAGAATCTGGTTTACTACTTAATAAATTAAAATAAAATAAATAAAATGGATGAGGGAAACACAATATTACTCAAACGAGTTTTGAGCACCGCCAGAAACATATCACGGGAACTGCACGCTCCCAGGTCGTACTCAATCAATCAGGTTCCGCAAATTTGAATGAATAGGAAGTGTGTCCCACCCTTTACAAAATCGCGTGGGCTAAGGAACTCCTTAGTGGTGGTTATGTAAGCTTTCTTAAACCTGGTTTTATACTTGTCCCTCCCTCTACAATAACATTTTGAGTTAATTATATTAATTAATATTTAGTCTTAAGAATAAAAAATTATCATCAGCATAACTTTATACCTATATGTTAAAAAAAGTGACATAATGCACAAAATTCCTATAAGAACAGATAGGTTTAGATAGAGAAACTATTTTTAGGATTTTAACCTGAAAGAATGGATTGGTTAAATGGAGACCAAGGGGGGTTGGAGATCATGCCGACAACAAAACTGAGGGAAATGAGTCCAAATGCAGAGTCGGTTCATATCCTGCATTGCCCACACCATGGTCCATATGCCCTCTACTTCCTCCAACAACCCATCCCTTTTATGTCAGCACTTTTAGTTTTTCAACCTCCTTCATCATTAATTTACTCGTTTACTAATGTAGAATGTACCCCTTTGTATCAACCTATAGTCCTACTTTCTACCCCTGTTTATTAACTTTCCTTATCTAGCTGGTCGATCAACAGGATTTTGATTTCATGCTCACACACACACACATATATATATATATATGTTACTTAAATACTATAAATTATGTCTTATATTAAACACGACATGAATATTCAAACACATTGTGCAACAAGAGAATGTATGACTTGAAACATTTGGACCCGTTTTTATTCACCTCTGTCTCCCTGTCTCTCTCTAGATTTACTTCATCAACGGGACATGTTTCAGCATTTCATATCATTGATTCCAACTTCCCAAATATATATATATATATATATATATATATATATATTTCAAACACTCTTTTGTTTGACTTAAATTGATTCTTAAAATGAAAATTCCTTAAACATTATTTCAAACACGATATATATATCTTCTGTTATTCTATTTTTGGTGCTGTTACTTCTTCGACGTTCTCTGTTCATCATCTTAAGATCCCAGCAAGCCCACAAACTTTTTCGCTGGTTCCAAGTCAGAATTTTGGGATTGAAAAAAGGTGGGAAACTGCCCGATGTACGTAGTTGAAAATATAAATTTGTTAATATCGTACATAATTAACATTATAGTATAATACTTTCCGAGCTAGAGACTGCATCACGTAAGCATATCTTTCAAAGGAATATATCATACCCATCGATTGGTCAAAGTTAGATACAAAAATATTGAATATTAATATTAAAATTACCAGTTTTCCACCATAGTGGGTTTGGACCATACTATTATAATTTATCACAAAGCATAAAAGTGTTCAGATTCAAAAGCGCAAGAAAGTGGAATAATATCGTGGTAATGTTCTTACCTAATTAATTAGTTTATTTTATTTTCTTGACCATTTTCTTAATTCCTTTTAAATGATTGATGTGTAATAGAGGAAACATGATACCAAGGCCGGTTTCTTGATATTCTTTTATACCTATAAGATTATATAGTTGAAATTGAGGAGAATTATAATTAGTTTGGTGATATGAAATTATTATTATTATTATTATTAATTATAATATGAGAAGAAAGATTCTCAATCAGGTGGTTCGAAACTGTGAGGGCCCACAAAAACATATAGAGTCGAAAAATGAGATGACATCTCCCACATGGATCGGACATGGTGGGAGAGATTTACCTTCCCGTAAATCCTCTCACAACAGATGGCCAGGGCATAATAATTAAAGCAATAACAATTTTATTGTAATCTAATTAATTAAAAGGAAAGCAATGTTTAATTAATTAAATAATAATTCTAAAGAGGTAGGTAGATTCAAAAGGCCTTCAAGGAAAGCAGTAATAATAATAATAATTGCCACAAAACTCTTAAAACAGTTGAGGCAGCGATCGATTCCGCCCTTAGTTTTTTAATGTAGCTACCTGATTTCTGGATATTCAAATGGATTGTATAGGTCATATTCACATGGGGAGGGAAAATAAAGGAACAAGCTCCAAGAAAAAGAAAAATTAAAGAATCCATATAAAGGAAGATAGGTAAATATACTAACAGACACATATGGTGAAAGCGTTGATCCAAATATAGCTAATAAAGTGAACAAAGTGACGGTTAATTAAGTAAGATATATATTATTAAATTATTTTTTTTGACGTGACGAATAATGAAATTAACTTTAGTTGTTGGAGAGCAAAGAGTTAAAATTAAACTTGCATTGCGCTCACTGATTTACATTGCTAATCCATTTGCTTTGATTATTATATGTAACATCCTTATTGTGATCAACCAACAGTGAGAGACAGCTAATGATGCTCTCACGCACACATATATATGTACTATGATATCTGTTTTGATTTTTCCGGCGTTTCGAGAATGAGTTGGGTCATATTATAAATTAAAGGAGCTAGCTAGAGACCAGCCAGAAATTAAAGACAAAACCACAAACCAATTTGTGTATATATATTTGCCGGGGAATCGATGTACCATGCATGTTCTTTCTTGCTCTTTATTTGCGTGAAAAGCCTCTCTCTTTTCTCGAATTAGGGGCAGACACTAACATCAGTTTAATATTATAAGTAGAATATCATTAAACACACAAACTTTACTAAATTATAAGATTATTAGAATAGTGAAAAACCTCTCTATTTCTATACCATATATGCTTCTTTCTTGATATCGTACACTTATTATTTATTTGTGGGATGGTTACTTTTTGATTATATATGTGACAATTAAACCCAATGAAGTCAAGTCTGCTTCACTTGTTAATTAACATTTCATAAGCGGCGTTGTATTCTTCTATGTATATTATATCTATCTATCTATCTATCTATTGGCGAAGACATTAATTGTTCAAAGTATTGGTAGTCCTGTTGTTCTAACATGCATATATTCAAAGTTAAAAGCCACGTATTGACAATAAGATCGTAAACAGTAAATTTCTTTAGCAGACCGTGATATCTGATTCAGATTCTGAAAGAGATCATGACTTTCAAAATCTTAAGATAAAAATATGAACTTTTTGCCCGAAATTTAAGGGAAGTTTTTTTTTCTAGAATTCCAATATTGTAATTTCATCAATTTAACTGAAAATATATATACCATGATGGGATTAAAATAATAGATGTTATATATATTTTAGTTGATGTATCGAAATTAATTAAATGACATAATACAATATTATAATAACAGGCTCCAGAAACTGACCCCATCAGCTAAAATACAAAGAAAGAAATTTGAAAGCGACCGAAGTATGGACTTGACTAATAACATGTTGATATATAAAGACAAATGATGTCTTAAAAACGTCTAAGGGTTCCAAAACCCTTAATTAATTTCACATTAATTAGCTAGTAATGCAAATTAATTATAATGGCATTGTCTTCTACTTTCAAGAACAATGCATGAAGGAGGGTATCCCATGTAATCCTATACAAGCAAACAGGAACAAGAATGGTCTCTCATCTGGGTAGAACGATCTGATTGAAACAATTGATAAAATTTTAATCTTTTTCAGACACCTCCCCCCCCACTTGAATCTCAGTTTCTGAAACACATCCAAGGCAAGAAATAATGAAAGCTTTGTTTGCTTACTAAATTAATATCCAAATTAATAATAGGGTTAAAGTCTAATTTTATCCTAAAAATTTTCATGCAAGAAATGTAGACATGCAAAAACTTTTATTGGATCGCATCAAAATGTCACTTTTGACTGTTAAAACTATTAATAGTCAATATTAATTTTTTAACGGTTATAGTGACCATATATAATAACTGGTAAAAATCATCTCCCGAGTATGTGTATACTTAACTAGAGATTAATCTATGGAGACCATCACAATCCAGAGAACAGTATGATTTTTTTCCAATAAATGATGAAGTCACTATCTAAGTAGAATGTGAATTAAATTATTCATGAGATAAACAGAGGGAATTAATTAATGAAGTGATTAAAGGAAGTGGGGAATGAGAGAAGAATAAAAAACAAGAGGGGGGCACGTGGTGTGTAGTGAGGTAGAGGTTATAAGGGCATGTGAAACCCTCGTTTAAGTGCCTCCCAGAACAGACTCAAGAACACAAACATGGACATTTAGTAAAAGGGACCATTAGAAAGACGTAGTCCAACGTGACAACTAACATGTTGCTCACGTTAATGACTCAAATAGGAGACATAATTGCCACTTATGGACCACTTTTGTTCCCTATTCCTTCAATTACTTTGGGCCCTCATTGCCACCTTTCTCTCTTATATATCCTTGTCTTTCTCACTCTCTCTGCCTATCAACTTTGTACATATCTGCATGAAACACGCAATTTCACACTACTATACTACTTTACTATCTCTCCCCATAAGATTTCTCTAGCTAGATATGTTTTATTCTTCTTATTCTTATTATTAGTATAAGACTCATTTTCTTTAATTTCCTCAATTGTTATTTGATTATTATTAAAAGAGCATTAATAAGAACAAATCAACATAGAATTAGTTTAGCAATAGAAGATTTTACTATATCCCTCTAAGTCTTAAGTTCTATTCTTAGAGAAAATAGCTATATGGAGAGGGATAGCCATGAGCTCTAAAACTGGATACTTGGTAATAGAACTAACTAAATTGTATAAAATAAAGTATTAATAGAGGTAATTTATGAAATAATTAAAAAATATCTCTCTAGCTAGATGTGTTTTATTTCAAAACTAGTACCATTTCCAGGTCAAAATATATTCAAGCATCATCATGATCTGTTTTAGATTGTGTAGAACCAAAAAAAGAGAAGGAGAAAGTTACTTTGTTAATCTGCAAGACTTTTCTAGTTAGGTTTATTAGATTTGATTTCTTTTGTCATACTCAAGTCGGGACCTCTACAAAGAGGGGCGGAAACACCTGTCACTGGAGCAGTTGGTCATCGACGTATGTGTATATTCATATATATCTTATTCGTATGGTCTTTTCTTGCTCTGAGGGAAGAAGCATATACGAAGATGATGATGGTTTTGATTTGAAGTTTTGAATTATTTTAGGAGCAAGTGGGAAATTCTGGAGGAAGTGAAAGTGACGGCACATTGCCAGTATTTTTGTAGTTTCGTGTACTTAATTAGCTGTAATTATTAAAAAAATTAATATGAGCACCAGCTAATGAGAAGAGGTGAAAACATATTCAGAATAAGAAAATATTCATATACGTATGGGGGATGAGTGTGTGTGTGTGTGTGTGTATATATATATATATATATAAGGGCTCAAGGGTAATTTTGTCCTAAAAGTTTCAAACCAGGAGCGCTGGTTGCCCAAAATATTTTTTAGAGCAATGTCACATTTACCATTATCCAAAGTTAAGTTTGACTGTTAGTTAACTAATATATTGACTGACATCCACATCATCTTTTATTTTAGATTAAGGTGTAAATTTGCCTATAAAATTTTCACTTATGAGTGATGAGTATTTAAAAGTTTTTTTTGTTCAATATCCCCTTAACATTATTCATGTTTAGTTTGACTAAATATGTTAAGCTAGTCAATATACATCTCATCCACTTTATTTTTATCTAAGTCATATTTATAAATAAGAAAAAAATTAAAAAAAAATATATCCCTCTAAGTTCTATCATTATCAAAGTATCATTATCAGCAGATCATATTTTAGAAATCTCTCAAAATATAACATATTATTTTCAAAATGAAGTATAACTCCTAAGGGTGATACTCTGTTAATGACAAAGTTTAGAGGAATATATTTTTTTTTCATTATGTATAAATTTAACCTAAAAAAATAAAGTAGATAATACGTAGACTGGTTAGTTCAGTATATTTGACAAAACTAACAGTCAAACTAAAATTGGATAAGGGTTAGGGCTATATTGAAATAAAAAAAAAACTTTCAGATGCCCAATGCTCTCAAAAGAAAACTTCCAGATAAATTTATACCTTAACTAAAAATAAAAGATGATGTGTATATTATATAGTATGTAATAATAGTATATTAGTCAACTAACGGTCAAATTTAAATTTAGGTAACGATGATGTGACATTGATATGTTTTGTGAATTCCTGAGACAATATTGTTCAAAAAAAAAACTTCTAGGTAACCAGCACTCTTAACTAGAAACTTTTAGAATAAAATTGCCCTTTAACCCTATATATAATTCACACATGAATTAAAAAAAAACAAGAAAAGAAATGCTTGCAGATCAAAAAAGTAAATGGAAGTTGTATAATAGTAATTCTGAAGAGGGGCGTTATAGGACCACTGGATTTCTTGCAACGAAAGAATGGAATAATAAGAGCTGAGACAGATCGCCGACCACATATATTAAACAAGGACTATGACATCAAATGTCGCTGTGCATACAGCTCTTTGAATTCTTTCCTATGTCAATGAAAATTATATATATATATATATATATATATATATATATATATATTAGGTGAGTTAAAATTTACCAATAAATTTTAAGTTTTCCTCAAGTTATCAACAGAAATAAAAGTCTTTAGTCGAAAATTTTTGTTAGAAACTTTTCATAATTTTTATATAAGATATATGCCTTCCATAATATATTACTACTGTAAAAAAGGCTTTTTAAATCGGTTGAAAATGACATTCTATATCGGACAATACTGGTGTAAAAATATACAATTTAAAAAGTGTACACTTTTTAAGTCGGATGGTTCACCCGATGTAGAAAGAGTAGAATTTAGACCCGTCCCTTTTAAAATTAGGCATAAAATTTGCTAATTTCTACACTAGTTAAACAGATTCCTTTTGAATAGTTACTGTAGATTTATGACTTGTTTATACCGGTTATATTTTCAACCGGTGTAAATTAATTAATTTTTACACCGGTTGTGTTTATACCCAGTGTAGATTAATGATTTTTCTACACCTTACTATAAAGACAACTGATATATATGTTATCATATTTGCATCTATTGTTTCTACTATTGCCCGTATTCTTTTTGTCCAGTTAAAATATATTTTAAAAAATAACTCCTTCAATTAATGTTTTATTAACCCCATCCTTTGAAACTTCATAAATAAACTGTCAAAATATACAGACTCAAAAATACAGCAGTAGAGGCAAAGTTCAAAATGACAGAGACAGATCTTCAATTGCTCATTACATTATTCATTTAATAAAATTTAATAAAAAAATATAATCATTTGAATAGAAAAATAAAAAAGTGTATTCTAGTAATGACAAATACTATTGAGAAGAAATGGTTTGAACAAAAAACTTAGCCCAAATATTGTGCAAGTCTTCAATATCTTGTTCAAAAAATGAGTTAGATTGATCAAATATCTTAAATATCAAATTAAAATAAAGAAATTAAAATATTATTAAAGTATATTAATTAATAGACAACATATATATAATAGTACATATTAATCTCCCATCAAGGGTGAAAACTTGGATAATGGAAGTGTGAGATACATATTAAATACAAGGGATGAATATATATATATATATATATATATATATAATGATATATCACATTTCGTAAGCCAAAAGTGTTAATTTGATCTCTAATAACTTTACACAAAATCTCAATAAATTCCCTTAATTATATAATCTTTTTTTGTCCCCTGAACAAAAAATTTTAAAATTACAATTGTAAATATTAACAAACCATTCTCAAATATTGACACCTGAAGTTTAATTTTTTTTAAAAAAAAAAGAATAATTACATTAAATAACAAAATTATAGTAAAATATCAAAATAAAAATCAAATATCAAGTTTATATATTGTAAATCACACCCAAATATTACTTTCGAACATAAGAGATAGTTAACTTTTTTTAATAGGTTAAATATACCAAATAAATTATTTAATTATATAACTAATATAAGAGTTAGTTGATTAATTTGGGTAGATTGAGAAATATATAATATGAATTCATCTTATGAAGTTAAATTTAGTTATTATTAACTAATTTATTTGACTTTATTAATTTACTAAAAATTAATTAATTATTATAAAGAGTGAAGAGCCATAGTCATATACAATAAGAATCATTTATTAAACTTCACGTCATGCATGAGATTTAATCTACACAAAAAAAATACTAATTTTTTTGGCCAACAACCCAAACATACTTACAAAAGGCTAATTAATTAAGTTTATGGAAGTGAGAGAGTAGTATAATTAATAGGGAAACATGAAGGACCATTTAACTAAGTCCTACAGGGTGTGCTTCAATCTTGTTATAGTCATGTGGGCCATTTCCGTATCTATACATCAAGAATATGCCAGCCTAGCAATATTTACTACGTCATTTTATAAAATTACACACAAATAATTGAAATTTTTTGATAAAAATGTACCACTTTTATAAAGTGATTCGTTAGGTCAAGTACATACGTGCAAATATAGAATTCATTCATAAATAATATGTTAAACAATTCCAACAACTCAGTTCAAAAAAAAAAAAAAGCTTCATATATGATGTTGGTTGTAAACGTTCAAATCAAACTAATTACGCTGTGTTTCATTCTTGCTTATTGATTGGTGTGATGTTTATACAGTTTTTACACCGAGTACCTTTTCTATACTCTTCAATAATTATCTTTGGTAATTAGAATTATAATTATCATCAATTAAATCAGATTGATAGACTGAACTGAAAAGAAAAAATAGTAATCAATTGTTTGTCTAAGTTAACAGAACTCATAAGCTAATATCTGTCAGAATTTTTCAAACTCATAAAATGCTTTTTCTGATTTTATATTTTCGTTCAGAACTTAATATATTCAAAAGAGTTATAGTGTATAGTTTGCGTCATTTTCAAATCTGATCCTTTTTTTATTTTGTAAAGTCTATACAGTATTATCTAGCTAATAGCTAAAAATTAATCCTTTTAAAATATAAAAATTATTAAAGTGAATTTTGTCTCTTTGGACAAAACCTTTTTTTATACATATAGCTTAGTTTAAACTTAATACATCATATTTGTTTTAGATAAATTTAACGTATATTGAAAGTAGTTTTTTTTATAAAAAAATTTAGGCGAGTTCAGTATCGATCCTCCACTAAAGCCAGACACAACCTCAAGGCTCAAATAAAATTTATATAGGACTTACAAGATTATTTATTAAATGAGTCCTCACAACGACAATAAGAATCTAACCCTATTTTTATGAGATGCGAGTTCATTCTTTACTATCTATAATAACTCTTATGAGCCTAAAAACAATTATTAAGCCTATAATATCATATTTAAAAAATAATCTAATTATCTATTAAGGGCTTCTATAATTCAAAATCTAATCATGTTTTCATGTTATAATGGTCTATAAAATCAAATATCTTAAAAGCCCAACCTACTACTCTTGAAATTTCCAAAGTCCAACTTAATTATTGAGAAAATTGTCCTCCTATCTAATCCTTACCCCTATGCCAACTCACGTATTGTACGTTCGAACATATAGATGAGAGTCTATGTCCCTTAACTATTGTTCTAGAGATCGATCCCTGGAGGATAGGAATGGGGTTGATGTACTTGGAAGGATCGCCCCTATAACTGGGCCTCTGCAGTATCTTAGAGACTAGTGTCTCATCGATCAGGTGGGGGATACTCTAGTGCAAACAAAAAAAACAATCCTTACCCCTATAATACATTGGCCCGTTGTTTGGATCAAGCTAAAAATGTCAATTTAATACCCAATTATATTTAGGATAAAACATATGATAATTTATAATATATTTAATCTTTAACACTTAGAGAGATAATCTTAACTATTAGATGCCTAAATTTACGCTTAAAGGTAATTGACAACTTATTCTACTCAACATTAGTATTATCTAGAAAAAAAAGAGATTTTACTATATCTTTAAATTGTAAATAAACTCAACCTCCTTTAAAAAATTTTGTATCAAAAAAAAATATCAATTATATTTTAAAAGAAAATTAGAGAAAAATAAATTACAAATAATATTAGAGAGTTGTAAATACAGATGTTTTAGTTGCAAAACAATGAAAGTGACATAACACCCAACTGCCTAATTTGTAATTAAAACTTATATTTGTATTTGACTGAATTAATATTTGTGATTTTTTAAACCAAATAGAGAAAGTATAATTGTCTAAGAATAACCCCCAGACACCTCGAATTCGCCCCTACGTATACCCTGAATTTTGCATAACTGTATTAGATCCCAGTTGCCCCTAAATAATAATAAATCGATTACACCACTTTGAGGTAACTAGTTTCTATATGTACAGTCCAAACATAAAAAATCAAATAATTAAAAACGGGATACTTGATGCTTGTTTTAATACAACTTAACTAAGTTAAACAAAAACCTAAATATTACAACATCACAACAAAAGTTGCTGTTTGAAATAATCATATGTTGATATAAAGTTCACATGCATCAGCCAACTTCCTGTTAAACTAGGGAGAATTGTGTTTAAATAGAAGCATATAGCCCGTAACAATTTTAACTGCCTGTAAAAAATATTACCAGTCAGAGACTGGATACTAAGAAGATGAACCAAAATTCTTCTTACCTTTACTTGGTCCCTTCCGTTGCTTTGTTAACTTTGAGAATCGATGAAGAAAATGGCGAATAATCTGCAAATGAATTTATATATCAAAGGTGTGAACTGAGGTAGAATATTTGGCAGAATGGCTTGTATGACATCTTTGATGCGGCTTGTTCAAACTTATCGGTGATAGCTTCATTTTCCGATAAGCTTGTTTGGGTGAAAAATCGTGTCCACCAATCTGAACTCCGCATTTTGGCCTTCAGAAATGCTGAAACGTTAATTGTTTGCAATGATTAAATGAACTTCAGAACATTGGTGTACTTAAAATACAAGGTTAACAGAAAGCTGCTTCATTTAACATGTTCTACAAGATTATTGAAATTTCCAGGCAGAATAGAAAAAAGATCACAATCAACTGGGATTATAGATATATTCTGGCTTTGCTCAATTAGCATTGTGACCTTGGTAATTAAGAAGGCATATGATTCGTAGATATTTTTTTTTTAAAGAAGGAATCTAACTTCTGCTTATAAAGTGTCAATTTCCATCAAATCTAATATCAGTGCTTGTGGGATGATTTCCGAAAATAAAATCCTCCCCCCGTCATACATGAGCAGACTTCTCAAAACAAAGGATTTCAACATGCATATTACCCTTCTATCCCTATAATAGAGGAACTATTTAACTAATTTGAATAGTATAAAGAATTTAATTAAATTAGTTGGTGTGAAGTGTTTTTTTCTAAAATACTCCGATCATCTTTCTTAACTCCTTCATTTCCTTTCTTACTTGATTATTGTTGAGGGAGTATCAATAAAGATAATTTGAGAACAAATTGATAAATATATAAAATAAATCTTATATTTAGGATCAAAATCAACTCCTCAATTAGATTCTATATTAAGGATCGGAAGAATATTATATTTTTAAGATAACATGTGTGAAACAATCGAACCCCCATATGTATTATTAAAGAGCCAAACAGAACATTAGGCGGGAAGAGAAGACTATTTACTGGCAGGCCGAATTTGGCCAATTGTGCTACTTTAGTTCTCTGTTGACCAGGGTAACCTACACATAAGAAAAGGTGGCATTGGATTAACAGAAAGTCCAAGTCTAGCAGGGATAACAAAGTATTGCTTCAATTGTTGAAAATGTAAAAACAACCAACAAACAGAAAACTTTACTCTCAAACAAAAATTTAATTAGGTGGTAAAAAGTGGCATACATCTTAGTTATCATGTGAGTAGAGCTGTAGAGGCAGAGATAAGTACGATAAATGAGAAGCAATACTAGGATGGGAGATCACTATTTTTATTATCATGAAGTACCTGTGAATATCACAATGCCATCAGAAGATATCGTCGCCAGATCCGGAAGAGTTTTGTTCAAATATTTTGGAGACAAGTAATCCAAAGCATCAGAGACTATAACATGAGAGAAAGACTTTTCCCTATATGGTAGAGGGAACTTGATATCTGCGACTCGTATAATGCCCGTCTGCACTAGAGCCTTGCAGTTCCTATTAGCATCCTCAATGTCATATGGCTCCATACCCCATGCTTCAGTTTCCTCTTCTCTCAACAAATTGGAAACCACCGAACAACTATCAGGGCCCACGTGCAAAAAAATTTTCATGTTCCCTCCATATGATTTCTTCAAAACAGGAATTGCTCTTTGAGCTTCAGAACTGCAGGAAAAATCGTCACCTACAAGACGACCAATCATTCTAAGAGGAAATGATGTGTTGTGGATTCAGGACTGTTAGCTATCCAACACAGTGGAAAGGAACAACTTCAGTTGTGCTCGCTAAACCAAAATTCGGCCATGGTTCAATATTGATCCAAAAAATAACAAGGTCATATTATATTAATAATTAATAACTCTATATTGGTTTTCCGTTACTGTACCTCAGCAAGGCCATGTGAGACATAAATAAGGCACATAAAGCTTGTCAGAGAAAATATACTGCATAATGTTCTTTTTTAATGTCTTTTTGAAAGAAGTAAAGGAAATAATAGAATGACAGAAGAAAATGAAGTTCTCCAGGGATTTAGAATTTACCATTAGTGGAAACAGAAGAAATATTATTGCAGAATTTGTGGTCACGCAAATTTGTATTAATTTGTACAGAGTCATATTGCAAATGAATAGGGAATATTATGTTCCAGTTAGAATTAACAAGGTCACAGTATGCAGAGCATATGGCAATGAATAGGGACTGGTATGAACAATTTATTTTAATAAGGCACCCAACTGTTCTCTATTCATACGTAGTACATGTATTATGAAGACAAGTAGTCTGTACTGCTGATGTAAAATCTAAAACCATAATCAAATTGTCTTCACAGAAAATGTAGGTGAAACTGAGGAAGAGCACTGAAATCAGAAGCTGAAGGAGAAATCTACAGATTTTGAACTAGAACCCAAGAAATATGTTTCTCAGCCTAAAATTTAATAATATATATAAATAACTGCCATGAATCAGCCTAAAATTCTAGGAGAAAACATGATGAGCTCTTACCTTCAACCCTGCTAACATCTTTCCTTCCACCCAATAGACCTGTAAATTTTGAAATGTAAGATTATATAGACCATCAACATGCGCGAGAACTAATAGAGACTTGAATTGTGGTATAAATGAGATGTCAAACACCTCTAATCAGCACAACTGATAGAATACTAACTTATGAGAGGCATTAGAGTAGGGGAAACATTACTTGTTAACCAAAACTGGGTAGATAACCAGATTCAAAAGCAAAATATATAAGCCTCACTGCTATCTCATAATAAATTATTGAAGCACAAGATTAGCAGTCATTATAATAAATATAGAAAACTTTGTTACCTGAACTACCAGAAGCATACAGGACAAGGAAGAATACTCCCTGTAATTTTCACCAATATAAATATAGGATTAGCCCTCTTCCCCCAGATGGATCCCTTTGAATGTTGGCAAACTTAGATAGCATACTAGAATATAAAATTTGATGGAAGCAATTGGATTGCATATACAAAATTACCAAAAGGACGAAGCCTATGGATAAAAGGGGAGAAAATCTTGATTTTGAGTTTAAGAATCCTGAAAGGAGAATGCTTTCACCAAGTCGGGTGGAACTTACTTGCCACCTCGACATGACTTCTCTAAAAGTGATGCACCCGAAACTATTAAACGGGTTGAAAGAATAAAATGGGAGATCAGACGGATGACTGAAGAAGTTCTACAAAGTAAAAACTATGAAAGAACTTATGCTTACATTTTAAATTTAAAATCCTCAGATGCAATAGTTAGAAGACATGTAAAAACTAAGAACTTCATTCATCAAAAGAAATTTTGGCCAAAACAAAAACTTCATCACAAGAAATGACTTGAGCTAGAAATTTTAAGGCCCGTCATGTATTTGACACTAACACCATCAAGACTCAAGACAAGCAATCAAAACTAATCTGGCGCATTACAGTAGTGTCAAAATAAAATAATTGATTTTTCATAGAACAAAAAATAATTGACTCTTTCAGCTCAGGCGCTCACCGAATACAGCTTGGCATTTCGCCGAACATGGCTTCAGAATCCATCTTCAAAATACTGACGCTCGTGTTTGTCTTCAGAAACATATCACTGATACAAGTTTATGCGTGTTGAGTTATGTCCAGTTTTGTTCATCTTCCTCTTTTCTAAGTTCATCATGCCAATGCATTTGTGTTTGTTTCGTGGCATATGTGCGTGCATCAAAGGTCCCTATCATTTTCAGAATGTCTTGGCTTAGTGATGGCAAGAATTCAGTAATTTCATTACAAATGAATGTACTTATGAATTTAGTAATTAGATTAATGGAAAAGTACGCCTAAAAGACACAAGCAGACAAGCACTAGTGGGGTGACAGAATTGTGTAGATGTTTGCTTTCCCTTCAAGTACATTTCATGAACAGAATTCAATTGATTTTCTTTCCCAACTTACTTATATATGCAAGGAAAGAGATTGTAAACGTAACGCCGGCAAGAAAGAAAAAACAAAGAAAGAATTCATGAAGCTCATGTTAAAGAGATTTTCTCAACGAACACTGCGGGAACCGGAGGTTGCAGAGGGATCCAGTCAGTACGAATTTATTCAGCATAGATGCAAGCAGTATAGAAACACTATATCACATCGATCGAAACTGGCATTTGCATAATTTACACGAAATGCAATGGAAAGAACGATCTGAAGGAAGAAAATAAAAATTTGAACTGAAAGACAAAGGATAATAGAGAAACCTGATCAGAAGGGAATTGGAGGAATGCAGTTGAGGAGTGAGTCAGATCAGAAATCACGAATTTGTAGATCTTTAGATCTGTGAAGCCTGCCGAACTTGAAGATTTTATGGGTTCTTCTAAAGTGGATGTGCTGCCAACTATCGCCCTGGTGGCAAAAAAGCGCGCTCTGCCGCAAGCATCATCAGGGATAAAAAGCTGCTTCAGTGACCAAAAGAATTTATAATAAATAAATTAATCGCCCATTGTGTCGGTTCCCGGCACTGAACCCCGCTCTGGACCCCACCCCAAGTTTATTTATTTTGACTCTCTGGACGCTGGACTTCAACCCTCACAATTTGACGTAGCGCCTATTTGAATTAACTTTTATAAATTTTTTAAAAAAATAAATTTTAAAAATAGAGATATTTAGATAATTAATAGTAAAATTATTTTTTATATTAATAAATTATTAAAAAGAGTATAATTTAATTAAAAATATGAAAGATGAGAAAGGGTAAAGAAGAAATAAGAGAGATGAGAGAGCGTAGAAAAGAGAGAGGAAATAGGAGATATGGTAAAAAAGAGAGAGGATAGAGGGTATAAAAAATAGAGGTAAGATAGTAGTTTGATAGTATATAAACTCTTTTACTGTTCCAAAAGCTATTTTCAGTAGCTTATTTAAAATTATGATTTTAAACCATAGTTTTAACTAAAATCAATTTTGGACAAAAATAATTATTTGTTTAAAAAAAATTTTAAACCAAAATTTTGCTCAAAAATTTATTTTATATTATTATGGTTGATATCACCTAATATCTAAACTTTAATTTTATTTTTTTAAATATCTTTAATATTAATCTTATTTATAATATAATTTTATTTATTTATTTAATTTAATAGACATTTACTTATAATATTTTTAATTTAATATAATTTTACACATAATCTTATTTTTTAAATACTAAAAATAAAAAAAAATATAAATAAAATTATATTATAAATAAGATTATGATACTAAGCACATATACTATTAGATATTATATAACCCTTATATTATTATAAACAAATTATTGATAAAAATTTAGATTTTATCAGGATTATATCAATTTTATTATAGTATTGAAATTAATAAAATTTTTCTAATTTTATTAAAATTACAGAGACATCAATACAAAACTCTAATTGTCTACATAATTTATTTTTGGAAAAATACTTGTATTAATTTTAAAATTGAAAAATTATATAATTCTAACAAAATTCACCAAAGGTTGATATAATATAGAATTGTTTTTGCTAATAAATATAGAAATCAGTAATTTTAATATGATATGATTAATTTACCTGAAAAATCCTTTATATATATGTGATAATTTAAAATAATTAACAAAAACATATAAAAGATTATCCCCAACTCTGATCTTATAACCAAATGCGAGTTAGGTAACAAAGTGAATCAGATGGCATAGTGTTATGGTTAATAAACCAGAGGCAAAAATTCTTCATTTGGTTTCTCACTTGTAACGTTAGGGGAGGCCACATAAGCTTGGTTGCACTAAGCGTAGAAAATCAGCCATCCCCATCATCAAGATTATTATATACAGTTTGTACCCAAAAAAAGAAAGTATTATATACAGTAACGTTGAACAGGTGTTGAATTTATTAGATGCCAAAAACTGACCCAATTGTCCAAGTGGCAAATAATGACTCAAAAAGGATCTGAATCACTTCACTGTCCACTAAACTTCGGAAACTTCCCGAGTAAACCAAACACATACTGGGGAATAAATTTCTCATCCTTGTCGATTAAGAAATATTTAAAAAAAAAAAAAAACGCTTTTAGTCTCCAGCTCTTGAATGGAGATGAATTCAGATTGCATATAATGGCCTAGCTAACAAACAGAGCATATAATTTCTGAATCGGTAACAGTACCTGTCCTTCTGCAATAGTTCTTTTACTTCATCTACAGGGCACCGACTAAAGTCAAATCATTCTGAAATTAAGAGACAGAGAAAAGTAAGTTCCAGAAGTTTGATTTTCCATATTAAAAAGAAATTCTAATCTGATGTTATTCTGTCCCTTTTGTGAAGGGAAAGAAAAGTGTAGAATGCTATTCGCTGTATATTATTAACATATGCTTGTGTCTTGTGGAGTATTCTTCTTCTGGGATCAGAGCTTATTGGTCGTGGTGAAGGTAGAAAGGGATAGAGAAGTAAATGGCTGTGGAGTACACATGCTGCGCAACAGAGTTCTTCATTCGCATCCTAATAGTTACTGTGTTAGTGCTATTTGCTGGGCTCATGTCTGGATTAACGCTAGGCCTTATGTCACTGAGCCTCGTGGAGCTTGAGGTTATTGCCAAGTCTGGTACACCCACTGATAGTAAACACGCTGGTAAGTGTTTGAATTTTTCAGAGCTTAGCTTAAGCTTAAGGATGGTTGGTCCATGGTGTTGTAGCAAATTCACTCATGGCAAACACAACTCTCTTGAAACAGCGAAAATATTGCCAGTTGTGAAGAGACAACACTTGTTGCTCTGCACACTTCTGATCTGCAATGCAGCAGCAATGGAAGTACTAACTAATATCCCTAAATATTGACTTAGATCCATGACTTCAGTCCAGAACAAAAGCTTATCTTTTTATTTCTTTTCATTTTCTCAGGCTCTTCCAATTTTTCTGGACAGTCTAGTGACGGCTTGGGGAGCAATTCTAATCTCAGTAACCTTGATACTAATGTTTGGCGAGGTGAGTTATTGTATGAGAGTCAGATTAGTACAATGAACAAGATCCGCTTAAAGTGGGGTATTTTACCATTGTTCTAACAGATTATACCCCAAGCTGTTTGTTCGAGGTATGGTTTGGCAATTGGTGCAGCAGTGGCTCCAGTTGTTCGTGTTCTTGTTTGCATTTGTTTCCCTGTTGCATACCCAATAAGCAAGGTTATTTGATCCATAAACTAGATTAATGCTTCAATTAGCAGGGTATCTCGTTACTGACTATAATTCTGCCAGATATTAGATTTCTTGCTGGGGAAACAACACCATGCACTGTTTAGACGAGCTGAATTGAAGACGCTTGTTGATCTGCATGGCAACGAGGTGACTGAATGATTTAGCTTTTTTCTTCTGTCTTCAACATTTTGTTATCCCTGCTGAAATGTGCTGGTCTACATTTACAGGCTGGAAAAGGAGGAGAGCTAACACGTGATGAGACAATGATAATTGCGGGTGCGCTTCAACTAACAGAGAAAACCGCTAGAGACGTAATGACTCCCATTACAGAAACTTTTGCAGTAGAATTAAATGCCAAGCTGGACAGGTGTGTGCGTGTGGTTGTGTTTCTACGTAACAAAATGTACATGCTAGTTATTTCTCTTGTCAAAAAATAATTGACTTTTTTATATTATATTAAAAAAAATAAAATAAATCAATTAATTATAATTAATATAAAAATTAGTTAACTAATTTAAGTAAATTAAATGGTATATAATATAAATTTATTTTTAAAAATTTAATTTGATCATAATTAACTAATTTATAATTTATTTAAGTTTTATAGAGAGTATTTGACGTGGGTGACCATAGAAATTACTTTCATGAGTTTGATTTGCAAACATGTAGGGATTTGATGGATTTGATTATAGAGAAAGGTCATAGCAGAGTTCCGGTTTATTACGAGAAACCAAGTAACATTATCGGACTAATATTAGTAAGTGACAGCTGATTTTTTTTTTTTCTTTTGGTGTGCTCGCCTTAGCTAAGCATTTGTTCAGGTTCTTGTTGAGGGTTTATTACATTAATAAATATATCTGAATCCCTCTTATATTTATGAATAATAGGTGAAGAACCTATTAACTATCAATCCAGAAAACGAAATGCCGGTAAAGAATATCACCATGCGCAAAGTTCCAAGGTATCATTGTTTACCTCCACCGATGGCATTCCATCGCTCATCTTCATGAAGACTAGCATCCCAATCTAGTGGAAGCTTGATGGCATATTTTACAATGACCCATGAACCTAAACAAACACAATTAACCCTCAATAAGTAGTTGCTCTGATATTTTTGAATTAAATCGTTTCATCTGTAATATACTATGTTAAGTTGGTTTGATTAACCCATATAAACCGGCTTACCAGGGTTTCTGAAACAATGCCATTGTATGACCTACTAAATGAGTTTCAGAAAGGCCATAGCCACATGGCTGCTGTTACAAAACAGTTTGGTGATGCAGATTTGTCAGCCAATGAAAACCCAACACAAGGTAAAGCATTGGTCTTCCCCCCCCCCCCCCCAACCCTTTCTATGTTATAAGCTATGCTTTATTGTTTCGTTCATCCTGGAATTGGAGTCCATGGCTGATTTCAAGCACATGACAATGCATAAACTCAGTGAGAGAAGTTAGAGTAGATGTTTACGGCAAAAGGCATTCACGACAGCGGAGTTTGAAGAGAGAAGGATCACTCAAGAAGTTTAAGAACTTACCAAAGGAGGCAAATACAGGCACAAAAGGCAAGAGATGGTCAACCGGCTTCCAATCAGAGGTCCTTCAAATCAATGACGAACCACTGCAAAATCTCTCTCTAGAGGGGGAAGCTGTTGGCATTGTTACTCTCGAGGATGTCATTGAAGAGCTATTACAGGTAAGAGGGGAATTTTCTTCCATTCTTATTAATCTCTTTTCTTGAATCAGCTGAAGATTTACCCGACTTTTGGATTAATTTATGTAGGAGGAAATCTATGATGAAACAGATCATCGGGATGTCAACTGACTTTCAAAGTACAAGACATGAAAAATTTACCAGTTGATTGCTT
This sequence comes from Leucaena leucocephala, assembly GCA_037074615.1. Classification (NCBI taxonomy): domain Eukaryota; kingdom Viridiplantae; phylum Streptophyta; class Magnoliopsida; order Fabales; family Fabaceae; genus Leucaena; species Leucaena leucocephala. The sequence continues at coordinate 1,812,544 of CM073567.1, read as the reverse complement.
GGCAATTTAAAATTGCGAGCGAACCAGACCTGATATTGGGTTTCAATCGGTATAGAACAAAAGGTTAGATCACGCAGCAGCTTTTTAGGAACATTGGTTGATACCACTGGAATTGATGTACTTTTGATTCATATAAACAAAATTAGTATTGTCCTAGTTTCGTGAACTAAACAGTCTAAATGCAAACCATCTTAGTTGGTTGATATGCCATGTGCTTTGTCGTCTATGCAAAACCTTGGTAGAATTGTAAGCAATGTAAACCTGATACAAGATCCAGCATTCAAGGGTCAAAATACAACTCGATGTATGATAGTAATAAAATTACCAGTACCAAGGACAGGACCTTCTAACAACTAGCATAATGAAAATAACTACCAACATTTGTATAAAAAGCATGCGCATTATTATTATATAAGTATAAAAAACATCATTAAAAGCAACCCCAGTAACATTATAACTTGCGGAGTAAATACCTGAACTGCTATTCCAATGTCATCCAACGATGTCTCCTTAAGAAAAAACCAAGGATATTGGGCTATTCCCGTAACGTGCCGGCGGGAAACCAGACTCCTCCAGGAAATCTTAAGACTTCACGCCACCCTTCTCTCTTGTGATTTACAAGGCATTAGATTTCCCCCGTACTCCACCCCAACGGCGTCTTCTAGCCCTCCTCTTTCTCCCATCCGTTTTCTCCTTTGCCTTTTCTTTCAAGTCCCTCTCTCCTCGTCGCTTATACATCTTAAAAGTAACCTGCCTATCAGCAGCCATCTTCCTCACCTTCTCTGTGATCTCTGCAGCAAGTTGCCTGTTATACAATTTCCTCAAACCACGCATAAGCTTTGCAAAAGTATCTGGCTGCGGCATTAACCCTGAATCCATCATGTCCAAACAATATGAACAAGCCTCCTTTACGTGTCCTTTGGAAAAGAGTGCATGAATCCAAATTGTCCAAGCACTCACATTAAGTTCACACCCTTTAGTTGTGATACAATTCCAAACAGCTTTGGACATTTCAAGCTTCTCAGCTCTAAGTAGAGAGTTCATCAACTCCTTTAAAGTACCATAGTGAGGAGCAGCAAAAAGACCTCTCCCAGCCATCTCTTTAAAATGCTCACAGGCTTCAACTAAGCAACCTTGCTCAAGAAAACCATGAATCATAACGACAAAGGTGTCAAGCCCTGGACTAAGGCCACTTGCTTCCATTTCATTCCAAAGTTGAACACCCTCTTTAACCTCTCCTAACTTGCAAGCCAACCTAAGGACTGTATTGTAGATTTTAAGGTCAGGAGTACAGCCTATCTTCTGCATCTCCTTTACAAGTTCCACACACTCTTCCAGCTCTTCCTTCTTTTCATGAGCAGCCATAATGTGCAGATAAGTCAGCTGATTTGGAGCATGGCCTTGCTGTATCATCTGATCCAATAGCTCATAACCCTTGTCAATTTTTCCCCACTTGCAAAACCCACTTATCAGTGTGGTATAGGTCACAACATCCACCTCGCAGCCACTTCTCTGCATTTCAATAAAAACCCGCATTGCCTGTTCCAGATTTTCCTGTTTACAAAGTGCTTGAATCAAAATCGTGTATGATGTTGCATTTGGTTCACAGCCTTTACTTTTCATTTCTTTCAAAAGATCATAAGCATCTCCCATTTTTCCAGCTTGGGCATACCCACTAAGCATATTGTTATAAACTACTACATCCAATTCAATCCCTGCATCCTTCATCTGCACCAGCACATGCTTTGCTTCCATAAGCTTCCCTTCTCTACACCAACCATACAACAATGAAGTAAAATGCTTTGCTGTTGGTGTAAATCGAAATCTCATGTCCTCAAAAAGTGAAGCTGCTTCCTTAACGTTACCATTTTTGCACAATGCATCTAACAAGCACCCAAAAACATATTCATCTGGCTCACACCCGTATTTGGGCATTTCATCCAATACCTCAATAGCCTTCTGAACCATCCTCGCAGAAGCAAACCTCCTCATCAAAATAACAAACACCTGAGGAGAAATTAATTGTGGGTTCTCCTTCCTCATTTCTTCAATAAGAGCCCAAACAGTCCCAAATTGCCGCATTTTCCCCAAAACCTTAATCATAGCTTTGTACACCTCGTGACTGTGTTGATAGCCTGATTGCTTTGAAGCCCACACAAAGAATCTATACGCCAAATTCCCAGCATCACCACAGCGGTTCAACACACGTTCAGTTAAGCCAGACCGCACAACAACTCCCGATTCCTGCAATGCAAGTTCCAATTTGGGAACTCTGGAGTGGAACTTTCTCAATATTCTATAAATCTTTTCAACGTCAGAAGCAAACTCATTGTGGTTTTGGTCACTTGTATCATTTTCTGAATCAAGGCGAACAAGGCCAAACTGACTTGTTCCAACATAGGACATTAAATTGCTACTGCTGCTCTCAGATCCCAATGACTTGTGGTTAGCATGTGACTGTGAAGAAGTTCGAAAAGTGCTTACGTCAAACCCAGTAGAAGAGAGCAGACCTCCAGTATCTCCATGTCCAATCATTGATGGTTTTCTCAAAGGGAGTGGGAGATGATTACGATGGTACAAGAAAAACATACTTCTCACTGAAAATCTCTGCATTTTCTCTGAAGTTGCTGCTCTTGTAGTATATGCTAGAATTCAAACTCCACTTTACCCTTTGTTTTCAAGCATGTTCCTGCAAGTCCAAGAACAGTGCATTATAATTTCTCTTTCAATGAGATAAAATTTTAGAAAACCAAATTTAATATTTATATACATGACATATGATTTTTACTTGAATTTTTATATATATAAAGAGCATCATATATAATGTAACACCCATATAACTTAGCGTGACTAGTAAGAAGTACAAGATAAACCTCACTCCACAAGCCCTATTTATTAAAATCCATTAGCACACAGTTTCCAAATTACAAAGAATTGATGGAGACGACTTTACTTGAATAACATCAAATGATTTATTCATATTCATTAAGCTTTGCAGAAATTTGGCAAAGTCTCCCTTGACCATTAGACCTGCCGACATATCTACAACAATAAATGATCTAGTAATACAAAATAGCGATCACCCATAGCTGTGGCTCTTCTAATTTCAAGCATTTTATCAAACATCTTGTATGCACTCAGAAGTGTTATCATTGAACAAGCATTCTAGTTGTAAACCCTTTGCTCCAAACAAAAACAAACGTGAATCCAGCTCCACCAAGCCTTTAAAACAATCATTTCCAGCTAAAACAATTGAAGTTCCAAAAAAATCTTAATTTATGACAGGTTGGATAAAGAAGTAGGAGAGCATTGGCTTCGGCTATCCATGAGAATGACAAGCAGAAAATTAATAATGAAAATACCTATCACAATGAATCCCAATTCCTTCAATTTTCGATCAGCAACCAATTCAACCTCCTCCCCTGTTCATAACTCACGAGAGAAATGGTGAAGAAACCTAGACAGAGCGTTTGGTTTGTCTCCGATGATGCTCCTCCCCACTGCCGCTGGGCTGCTTGAAACGGCGACGTTTTCGAGTCAATTTTGTCCGTTTCCTTTCCCAAGCCGCATGGCGCAAAGAGAGAGAGAGACGAATAAGGGGTGAAGGGGCAATTAAGCTTTGAAAAAATAATGGTGATTGGGGATCAGTGAGCTAAATTTCAAACCGAACAAATATTTTAAAGGGGTAGATGTACCAAAATTATTTTGCCCATCGCTTTCCTTTCCATTAGGTGTGGGGTTGGGATTTCCTAATCCTCTATTTATTTAATGTTCAAGTCTGTCTCAGCACAATTAATGAATCCTAGCTCTATTTATATAGCTCTAAGAATAATAAAGTAACAATATTTAAAATTTAAATCTAAATATTAAAAGATAAATATTCTAATAAATAAGTATTCTTATTTAATATTTTTAATAGACAAATTAATCTTCTTAAAAAATAGATATCATTAAAATAGATTTTGTATCTTTTAAGAAAATATTTTTGACTTAATTTAAATTTAAAATGTGATGATTAAAGCATCTAGCTATCTTTTTTTTGGTATGAAGCATCTAGCTATCTATTTAAGTTAAGGTTAATAAATTGAGCTTAGCCCATTTTAAGATGGATAGCCTAGCTCATCCTGCCCAGCCCATTTTTTTAATTATTATTTATTTTATTTAAATATTATTTTAAAAACTCATATTATCAAATATTAGTAGATATAATTATTTAGTTGTTGATATATGTTGACACATAATAATTTATTAATATTATATTAATATTTATTTAGATTTATAGTTATAAAATTTAAAATTTTTTATAAAAATAAAATTTTTTAATAGTATAATATTAATAATTTTTTTATTAATATAATATTAAAAATTAATATTTTAAAATTTTAAAAATATTTTTTTAAAATATTAAAAGAAAAAAGTGTTGTAGCATGCTAATCCACTACTAAAATAGGGTAAGCTTAGGCTAGAAAAATGTCAACCCTCAATGCGTAAGTTGTGACAAATTAACCTATTTTTCTATGTCTAAGTCATTATGTCTAACAATTATCTACTATTAATAAGATGATATCCATATCAAAACCTCAAGATCCTCTTCATATATACCCAATAACCAAAGGCCGAATAAAAAGTGGAATTCAAAAGTCCAAAGAAAACTTTTGGATTTGAAATTTTTCTCCACATTTTCATGACTTTCTTTCTTTCTTTTCTTTTTTTCTTTTTTCTTTGAGTAGGAACAGATATTTTAATTTTTAATCCACTATTTTGGACATCGAAAATACTAGACTATAACTTGATATGGAAAATAGGTCAATCTAGTTAAAAATAGGTTAACTTATCAATACCGATGAGTTGGGCATAGTCTGCCTCAAAATAAGTTGGTATTTTGTTAACCTGAGTCTATCGACTATATAGCCCACTTTTTTTTTAATATTTTTAAAAAATTAATTTTAAACTTTCAAAATACTAATAAAAAATTTATAATATTATATTAGCGTAATTAAAAATTTATTAATATTATACTCTTAAAAATTCTTATTTTTTATAAAAAAATAAATTTTATAATTATAAATCTAAATAAATATTAACATAATATTAATCAATTATAATATATCAACACATATCAACAAATAAATAATTATTTTTATTAATATTTAATAATAAAAATATTTAAAATAATATTTAATTAAAATAAATAATAATATTAATAATTTAAAAAAATGGATGCTTGAAAATAGGCCAAGGGGCAAGCTGGCGTTTACTAGTAAAATAAATACAACTCATAGATTCAACCTATTTTATTATCTCTATCTATAACCAATCCCCACTCAAAAGATAAGTGCAAGGGTAGGTTTGATATTAACATGCTGCTTCTGCCAATCTTTGTTTAAGTTATATGAAAATATAAATCATATCAAACATAAAATTGGCAATGAGAATTATAATAAATAGTAAATAACTCATTTATATTTTATAAAGATATAAATTTAATTTATTATTATTATTATTATAACTCTAGGTGGTCTCGTAATTTTTTTATAAATATTCTTTGAGTTCTAGAACCGTATCTTAACTTTAGTATGAGATCGATGTTGAGTATATCTAAAATTATCTTTATAAAAAAAAAAGAGAAAACATAAAGTTGCTGACCCCAAGAAAACAAAAAGAAGGAAAAATTAACCAAATAAAGTTCAAATCCAAAAAGGGCACTGAACTTGTCAAAACTTGGAGAAGAAATAAGCAAATGTCATGAACTAGGAACAGGCGTGAGATGCATCAAGCTCGTCGCGAGCAGTGTCATAACCAGCTTCACTATTGTTCACTGACGGGGAAGGTGACGACTGAGTTTCATCATCATCAAGAAGTTCTGATCGGACACTAAGAATCGTCACAGGAGGAGAGAAGAAATTTTGCCAGGGACCATCAAGAAGTTGAGGTGGTGGTGGCCCTCCGAATTGCGGCGGTCGTCGGAAATCCTCCCCGGAAGGCAAGCGAAGACGACAAACAGGGCAAGTATTATTGTTTTCGTTAAGGTTGAGCCAACCATGAATGCATTCAAAGCAAAAGAAATGGTCACAAGGTAATTTGCCTGCATTTCCTCCCAATTTGAACTCATCCTTGCATATGGGACATATGGCTTTCTCTCTTGTAATCGCCTCCGTTATTACCATATTCCTAACCCCATCCATTTTCGCTTGACCATGATGATGATCATCTTCATCTCTCAAGATTTCAGTTATATTCTCATGGATTGGTCGTTGAACAAGATCATGGTTTCGCATAAACGGAGGCGGAGGTGGAGGCGGCGGGTGAAGTGGCCAATCATCTTCAGAAGCTGGGCTTGGCATCTCCGGCGGCGGGAAAAGGTGATCGTCGGGTATATTAGGTGGAGGAGGGAAATCTTGGGTTTCGGATTCCGATGAGTCTGAACCATCATCAGCACTGCTCATTAAACAAATGCGATGGTACCATCTTCTCCTGCTGGGTCGGCCATTAGTACTCCTTAGAGGCATCTGTGATTGATTATTTCCAAGTGATGTTACAATTTGTGTGGGGAAGAAGAGAAGGTATTATTGAGTTCATGGCTTATTTATACTTTTTAAGAGCTGCTTGTTCATTAAGCAATGCCGTATTTCTCTCTCTTACCTCAGTTTCTACGAGTGAAAGACTTTGAAAAAGAAGACATGAAAATGGAAACCAATAGCTAAACTGGTTTGTGGAATCCTACGGGTTTTCATTTTGTATTCCTTCTTAAACCATTCCTCTTCCAACAACGTTCTTATCAAAAAGGAAGTATCAAAAAGGAAGCCGACAGAGGAGATAATAGCATGTAGCATTATGTTTAATACTCCATATAAAATTATTTAATTAATTTAAATAAATAAATTAAATTAATTATTATAATATTTTTTAAATACTATAATTATTTTTTAATTAAATCTCTAATTTGATAAAATTGATAAATATAGAAAATAATAGGCTTTATATTTATGATAAAAATTAACTCTTTAATTAAGTCATATATTAAGAATTAGAGAAAAAGTATAAGTTTTGATAATAATAAATATTAAAAGAAAATTTAATTTTTGATATTGACAGATTATAATGATAAAAAATTAATATAATTAGGTAGATATATGTTAATACTTTTTTATTACATAAGTTTACATGGTTCATCTTCAAAATTTAAAATTTAAAATATTTACTGTTAAAATTAAGACATTGATCCTAACGTTTAAAAATTGACTTTAGTCCATATATAATTTTATTTTAAACCATTACTATTATATAAATGAGTAAAATATTAGGAACTAGATTTTAATTAAGTTAAAATTATAATTACTGATTTATATGGGTTAAAGTTAAAACTAAGTTTGAACTTGGTGAACTAAAATAATCAAATGAGTTTCCTATTATTTCCATTATATTGGGTTTGTTTATATATTATTTGTTAAAATTTTATATCCTTAAAATACTTGGATCGCTACACATTTGTGATTATTTAGGTGGACTTGGTAACATGGTTTTTTTAAATGACATTAGAAGATTTTCAACCTTTTACACTCTACGCCTCACCAATCAAGTTAATATCAAGATTTTTATTTTAATTTATGTCTATAAATTAAAAAGAATTAAAACAATAATCAATCTCTCAAACTGCCAATTTCTCAATTAAAAAAATCCAAGGAAATTAAAATTAACCAGCAACAAAGTTAAAGTTGGAGAAGAAATAAGAAAATATCATGAATTCGTTGATCCACTTCTAGAGTATGTAGAAACAAGCGAGTCTTGTGGATAGATTAGAGATAGAGTTGGAAAACGGAAAACTTATCACAACTAATACATATTCTATCCTAAAATGAGCGAGTAAAATGCTAACCCTAACCTACTATTTTTTTTAATATTTTTAAAAAAGTATTTATAAACTTTTAAAATATTTATAAAAAAATTCTAATATTATATTAATATAATCAAAAAATTGTTAATATTATATTCTTAAAATTTCTATTTTTTATAAAAAAAATCTCAAATTTTATAACTATAAATCTAAATAAATATTAACATAATATTAATCAATTATAATATATCAATATATATCAATAAATAAGTAATTATTTTTACTAGTATTTGATAATAAGAATATTTAAAATAATATTTAAATAAAATAAATAATAATATTAATATTTTAAAAAAAAAGTAGCATATACAAAAAAGTCAATCTGAGCCCCTTTTTTTTTAAAAAAAAAAAAAACGGGCTCAGCCCGTTTTATCTCTAGCGTGAGATCTATCTCCGGTTAGAACCCTCCATATATATGCATAGGTAGCTCTCTCCATGGAAATCTGCCTCTTAACTAACCACCAGCTTCAGTATTTTTTATTGATGGCGAAGGTGACGAGTCAGTTTCATCAGCAACAAGTTGTGATTATTCAGTAAGAATGATGAGCAAAGGAGGGGAGAAGAAATATTGCCAGGGAGCATCAAGAAGTGCAGGTGGTGGAACTGGGAATCCCCAGAAGGTAAGTATTATTGTTGTCGTTGAAGTTGAGCCAACCATGCACACATCCAAAGCAAAAGAAATGGTATTCTGGGTTCATAGATCTGTGCATTTTAAACCCATCCATGAAATACTACTTTTAAGTGCTCCTTGTTCGTTAAGCAATATGCTGTGTTTCTCTCTCTCTTATGTTCCTTAAAGTTCCTACTTTTGAAAAAGAAGAAAAGAAAATTGAACCAATAGCCAAACTGGTTTGTTGAATCCTACGTTTTACATCTTGTCTTCTTTCTTAAGCCATTCCGTTCCCAACAACGTTCTTATCAAAAAGAGATTTCGTTAACCACGGGTGGATCCCATCAGCATGCAACGAAATGACGATCCCGCACTTGCATATCTCCCTGTAGGTTTTAATAAATTCATACGCAGGGAAGTTATCAAACGAGTGAAAAAGATGCATTAAAGTTTCAATAACTTTACGAGTGAGATCAAACTCGGAGTAATCACAGGCACAACATAATTGCGCCACTTCTTTTTGCTGAAAAAGAGGGGGGGAAAGCCCTCCCACTAAACCATGCGCTCCATTCCTTCATTATGATCGTCACCTCTCCTCCATCACATCGCCCTCCTCTCTCGGAGGTTGTTGTGTGCTGCAACGAAGCTTGAAGGAGGAGGAGAAGCAGAACGGCGCCGGTCTCAAGCATCACATATTGCTTCTGGACGCCGACGGCCTCCTTCTGAATTTTAGATTTCACTTATTGCTTCAAGCATCTCATATTTCTAGGGTTGCAATTTGCAACATACCATGTTGCTGATTCAATGGTTTAATAATTGTTGAAGTTCTAATTTAAATATTGTAGTGATATATAGTATTCAGAAAAGTCATATCTGCAGATTGTTTAAGAGGGGTAATTTAATATGATTTTGATTTCCCCCTTTTCATATCCTCTTCTTCTTATCCATCCCTTATATATCTATTTGATTTCCCATGGAAATATTCAATGATCATTATAAAACTAGTTTGAAGTTTGCCTATATGTATTTTTCCTTAGTGTCGTAGTAATATAGTATTCTGTGTTAAAAGAACAAAGGCGATGTGATGGTGGTGCAGGGATGAAGGAAGGGGCGCGCGTGGGTTAGTGGGAGAGCTGACAGGTGGATTAAAATTAAATTAGGTGTTGCATTATGATTGCCCAGACCACAAATATAGTGGAGCATGGGGTGCACACAAGAATTTCTCCTTTTTAATATATATACATTTATGATTTTCAGGATCATCATCGGATTAACGTTTATTAACGACATTGGCATGACTATTATAAGAAAACACACAACACATTGATATTTCTTTGTTAATTCGACATATCCCTGAACTTATCGACTTTTTTATTAAATCAAATCATTCTTTGCAATAAATTTTTTTATTGCATATCCTCTTTAAAAATATCAGCTTTTCCTGTACGGGGAAAGTTATGCAAGTTTTAGCTTTATATTGAATGATATTGTTCCTGAGGATAATGACCCTAGCAGAATAAGTGAGGGAGTTATTAACAATTAAGGTCCCCCAATTTAGAAAATGACAGAAAAGGACTTTGCTCCTTTTCTTTTATAAAGGTTATTAATCATGAAGGTTAAGATTAATATATTGCATCAATACGTATAATTGAATCAAATGCTCTGTACAGGTAACGTTGGGCGTAAGTTTTCGAGGCATCACCCAAACACACCGTTTAATGGTTTATCACTTACCAAGAGGAGCTCTATAGTAAGCTGGCAAGGTTGCAGCAAAAAACTTTTGCCTCACTCCTTCAGCCTTGATGGTGGGAAATATTATGCCTGATGCACACTGTAGCAATTTTTCCAGTCAGAATAACAAAATTTGTAATTATGTCAGAGCGTCATAAAAATTAAAAAAAAAAAAAAACTCATAGGGACTAATGAACTAGAAGGGATGCAGACCACAAAAAGAACGGGAATTAGAAGGAATGGAGAAAGGAGAAGTAGGCAGACGCTCACCCAAATTAATCTGGCTACAATCCAGACGCGTTCAAATGAAGGAAATGGGAGAAGCAAACGGCCAACTCCATAGACTGCAACGGCGAAGAAATGGAGAACTAAACTCAGTGGTCATTGATCCATTTGAGAAGATGCCTCTAAGGCTCAAGTAGTCAAAACATGCTTGGCACAGTTGCTTTCTCGCTTGATCAGGTGAAGCAGAAAACTCATTGTACAGGGCACCTGCCAACGTATTTATATTGGATGCTACAGGCTGCGAGAGGCAGGTAAGGTCATGAGTTGCTATTTAGTGACAATACTTGTGATTCTGAATTTACTTTCATATTTACCATTATATGCGTTTCCACAATAGCAATTTTCCTTGCCACAGTTACTTTAAAAGCGACATCATTAAACATGTAACTGTATGCAGCACAACATATGGACCAATTTACAAAACAAGATGCGTAAAATGCATAAAGCTGCTTACCTTGCGCAAGCTGTAAAAGGATTCAAGATATTTGCACAGTACAGCGGCGTCATTTAGGTTATGAAATGGCCTGAGAAGATCACGTAGCACAACGATATCAGACAATACCATTGTCACTCCTCCACCAGTCAAGGGATGCCGCATGTTTAAAGCATCACCCATTAAAAGAGCTCCTGGACTAGGGAGAGGATAAGCTGGCATGCTTCCATTAGGCATGGAATTCTAATATTTTCCTTATTGATAGAAGATATGAAAGCATCGTGAAGCTCAGGTGGAATCTGTGATAAAAATTAACACAAGGAATGCAGGAAGATGAAGGATGAAGCAAATTGAAAATGTTTGGCTCTTTTACTGAGAAAAGAAAATATGAAGACGGTAAGTGACGACAAATTGCAATTGGACTATCCATAAAGCAGAATTTAAGGTACCTGCGGAGCCAATATATTCTTCAATTGATTGGCCATTTCACCATTTCTTATGGAAGGAAGCATTGGGCCAGGTAAATCAACTAAGCAACGAACCTCAGTGCTGCTGATTGGATAAAGTAAGATGGGGGAAGGATCTGCTAAAATAATATGCCCATGTTTTGCATATGGAAGTTGACAAGTTTCCAGGATTAAACCGACGAAACAAGAGGGGACTTCTATCTGCCAAAAGCTTTAAGAGAATTAACTCTTAGGAATTCATGACACTCAAAGTTACCTCTACTGATAATTGGTGTTTGGATCGAAGCAACTTTAGAATTCCCCATTGTGGCACATTGTTAATTTTTGAATGAAAGAAAAATTTCTCGCATCAAAAAACGAAAAAAGGAAACAAAACAACAGCAACATTTCTAGCTAGGCACTACAACCTTGGGCTGGCAAAGACCCCGATGCAAATTTGAGAAACAGCCATTCACACACTATTGCTAAGGTTGCATAAGCTTTATGCTCTTGGCCATCCTTGGTTCTGTAATGGATTCCTTCAACAGTCCCATTCTCCTCAAGCAGGGATGTTACATTGCCTTGCTCCATTCGTATACTAAACAGAAAATATAATAAGTGCGGTTGGAAATTTTGAGGATAAGATAATCAGGCCCAACAATACAAGAAAAAAAGCATGGACAATATAATATACCAAATATTGATATCTTATATCCCACAAAACATTTCTTATAGCTAAATATAACAGCTAGAAAAGGACAAGAAAGACTACTTGGGGAGTTCAGCAGCTTTTTCTCTCATCTTCTGTATACAACGGCCATTGTGAAAGCTACTCCCAGCCACATCAGCATGAAACTTTTCCAAGGGATAAGATAGCATAGTGTTTACTCCATCCTTGAAAAAAGCATATCCTAGCACTCTTTGAGCATTAATCTGCTCCACAAAATCTGACATAGAAGACAAACACTTTTATCACATCTCAAAAACATTATTGATAAAAGATATTTGTATTGATGGCCAACTTAGCCTCCACCTACTATAAGCTAATAATAATTATAGTGGCAGGATTAAAGATAAACTTCAAGTGTGTTAAAATATTTTATTTCAATTGGTGCATATTACTTTCAATTTCACAAATATATATGTAATTCACCATTTTGCTACTAATAGTAGCAATTTGTAACCAGGCTGATGACGGGAAAAAATACCCGATTCAACCGAGCACCAGAGTAATCCATACAAATTCTGTATGCTCCTTTGATCTGCATACCTTGTAAGCCCAATTCAATTAGCTTCAGGTAACCACCTGGCTGGAGAAGTTCACCTATGATTCTGTCTGGCTCTGTCAAGTCTCTCTCAATAACATGCACATGTCTTCCATCCTTCCAGAGATTGCAGAAAAAACACACCGTTATGGAATGTCATGACAGCCAATAAATCCAAGGTCCACATTCCTTTCCCTGAGGGTATGAATCTAAGATCTTAAAAGTTAAAGCAAGAGACAGGCAGACAATTGACCAACCATTCCTTGATCATCCAAATCAAACTATACAAAAATATAAATTTAAGATAACAGGTTTTCATAAGCAAAACATCTTCACCAAACCTCTAAAATTTCCAAGCGTTGCCAAGACAAGATAGAAATATGGGGTGCCGTTAGGCTTTAGAACAAGAAGCTGTCATGTATCAAGATATACCAAACCAACATCCCTTCATTTGATTCAGTGAAAGCATTCCTTAACGAGAGTGGCTACTTCAACTTGTCACAAGTAATGTTACAGATAGAGGACAAGTAATATTTGGGTTTGGGGGGCGTGGGAAGCGGGGGGGGTGTCTGCTTTCAACTTTTCATATTTGTATGAGCTATCTGTTGTGAATACTATCCTGGTTTGTTAGAAAATGATCGATGGGGAGCATTTTTGTACCTGACTTTTACACTCAGTCTAGTAGGTTTTCCAAATCACTGAAATTTCTCTCGCTGAAATCCTTTGGAGTCCTCTATTTTCTTTTAGGCGATCATCAGTAAGGCACAAATACATGACTGAAATGGGACATAAAATTGCAAGCAAATTCATCGTTGATAACCCAATATATCCTACATAAAATTGCAAGCAAATTTCAAAATGACTGAAATGGGACATTATTTTAAGTGCCGTGAGAAATAGATGCAAGCTCGATCATCTAAACTATCCTAAAAGCATGTTTCGAGGCTTCTACTAAACAATGCAAGCTTCCAAGAACGAGTTCATGTTTACCAGAGCCTCGCAAAGTAACTGCCAAATCTACAGACAAAAGGGGGAAATTGCGTTCAGTCATGAGCAACCACCTTGCCAAGAGTATGAGCCAGAGCGGAACCGGCCACACCTGCGCCCACAATGATGACATCAGGAGGGGAGACCGATGAGAATTCTGTGTCGCCAGAGCTGCTAGTGCATCTTAATGAGATAGCGAGCTTGCTTTCTCGGTTAGTCTTTATGCTAACGCTATTATAAATAGGAGGTGTCAAATACAGGGAGACTACATGATCATTTCTCGAAAACTCGCCAATTGAAACCAATTCTCTTTTTATCAGAGCATTTATTACTTGCCTTAGCTTCCATTTACGCTTCTAAGTATTATTTAGGGTGTTCAGTTTTCTTTCTAATTAGATCAAGATCTCCATACAATTTCATTTCATTCATTGGCATGCATCTTTGAGTTTTTTACCTTTTCTTTTAATTTGTATACTAGTCCACATCTTATCATCATAAGAAGCTTCGGTAAGGGATCTCCCACACACACACACATATAAGCTCCTCAATAATAGTGTAGGAGCAACATCTTCCTCATTCTATATTTGCTCAACAGCTTCCACAAGGGCTTCACATTCTTCCTAAGTCTCTCCCAGGAGGGAGTCCCTGCAGGAGATAGGCTTTTTACCAGTGCTAGTACCGTTGGATTCAAAACTTCCCTCAGTACTAGGTTTTCCTCTTTCATTGCTTTACTAATAGCTTTACATTTTCCCTTTCGGTAGCTTACGTTCAAAAACCTTGTCTGCTTACAAGGTTCAAAGTGCAAGGAAAAAAGACACCGTAGCGGCTTGTTCGAAATCATAATAAACTATTTTTAGTCAATCCTAAGTTGAGATTGAAAGAGTCTATATAAACCCAGTATTTCTTTCCGAAATATCAAATTTAGGAAAGAAATATTGCATATATATATATATATATATATATATATTCCGATGCCATTGGAATGCCCCAGAAACAAGGAATGATGGGAAGGAAGAGGAAGGGATTATGAACTGTGACTGATGGAAAGATTGATCTGGAAACTGTTTGTCGATGCAAAGACCAAGTCCAAGATAATGAATGTGTCGAAACACGATTGAATTGTCGGGGCCCCAATAAACAAAACTCCATCATTGAACATAACTGATTTGTAGGTATAACAACATCATCAACTATTGTATAAATAAAAAAAAAACATCATCAACTAAGATTCGTTAAGGGGGGGGGGGGGGGGAAGGCACACTAGTGCAACTGTACAAAATTAGATGTATCTCGTGAATAGACAATAGTTCAAGTTAACCCAAAAAAGAAAAGGACATCAACTTCATTTAATTAATTAAATTAACAACTTATGCCATTTTTCTAATCTAAACATAATTTTATATTGATATTAATAATAAAAGGAAACAAAGAATTTAAACGAGTACAAACATATGTAAAGACATACAATTATTAAAAGTTATGATGTTTGGTTCAAAATTGTATAAGTTCACTGGATTCAAATAATTGAAATATTGAATAATATAAAATTACATGAGATGTTATATGTAGGAAGCATATATATATATATATATATATATATATATTATAGAATATAGATTTTATATTACCATTATCAATCCCTAATCTAGAACTCCTTGTTAGATGATGAATGGAAGTGAATTTTTTTTAAGCATTGTTAAATGTAAGTATATTTTCTAACAAAAAAATTAAATTTAAATTTAAATTTACTATATTATTAGGGATTAATTTATTTTATTAGACTAAAAAAATATGAACACTTTGCTATCCAGAGTTAAGCCACTCCATAACTCAGTAGTTATGGTGTGGGGCACATGGTAAAGAAGTTGAAAAAGGCAGAGTATACCATTGATAAGAGAAGCGCCTTCCTTGTGATATTCTACACTGAGACCACCCAAGGGAGGCGTGACCTAAAAGCAGACTCATTATCAATGTCTCTTGTATACCTCACTCATTTCCTTTCATTCTTCACTTTTGTTTATATCCAACTTCATCCCTGGCCCCATCTTCATCATTCCCATCAAACCCAACCTTGACTTTCGGTGCCATTCCATTCCAATATTTCAAATTCCATCACCCCCCGGGGGGGTTTTCTCATTATCACTGTGGACACCTGTGTTAGGAATTTTACTCTGCTTTGAATTTCTTGTGGGTCATCCTTCACCTTCTATTACACGACTTTCCCCAATATGCCCACTGCCACCTGATCTTTGTCTTCCTTCATCCCATCCACAATCTTTCATTTCATAGATTCATGTTAGGATCCCCCCCCCCATTCTTTAGAACCATCAGCCCTCTTCATTCTCTTGAAAAATTATTATAAAATTTTATTGAAAAAATACAGTGATTAAAAAATCTTATACCAAGTGAATATGGTAGATTTACTCTTTGTTGCTAGCTTATTGGAAAACTCTCTGATAGTTACATTACTTGGGAACCCATTGATTTCACTTTTTCATTACCTCTTAGATTCCTCGGCAATTAATAAACAATGCTTGAGAGAGAGAGAGAGAGAGACAGAGCCAAGTGTCAATCACGCCTACCTTTTTTTCTGCCCTTTTTATTAATTTGCCTGTAGGTTTTACCCTCGATCCGAGAGCAAGCATAGAGTGCCACCATACTCAAAGGTTATTGAAAAGTGGTACAAAAGGAGCCGAAACTTGAGGCACGAGACTAGGCCCACCTCAATTCTTTCATTCACAGTTTGAGACGCTAAGAGCATGTTTAGATTTGCATAAACCGTACTTTTAAAAAGTTATATGGATTAAATTTTAGTTTAAAATAATTTTAAAATTAATAATTATATTTATTTAAAAAATTATATTAAATTATAATTTAAAACTATATTTTAAATAAATTTTTAAAAATATAATTTTTAAAATAATAAAAATATTTATAAATTATTTTATTATTATTTTATTTTTATTTTATTATCTCTTTTTTCTCTATTTTTTTATCTTTTGTTTTCTCTCTTTTTTTATTTTTCGTCTTCTTTATTGTTGCCAATGGGTAAAGGTCACTCCTTCATCACTTCTCTTGACAGCATCATGGGGTGTAGGTCGCTTTTTTGACTCTTCTCTTTCCATTGCCATGGGTTACACTTCAGATCTAGAAGTCATCAAGAAGTAGATAATGGAGGAAGAAGAAAAAGAAAAGGAAGATGAAGGCACAATTTAGCATCAATATTGGCATTGAGGCTTACCAGTATTGGCTTTATCAGTGTCATTGCGATGGAAGAAGCGTTAGCGTCATCAATATCACAGAAAAAATAAGAGAAAGAAAAAAAAAATAGAAAAAATTGTCTTTTTTTTAATTATATTTTTTTAATAATTTATTGATCATAAAAATTTTTATTTAATAATAATTATTTAAAATTATTTTTTATATATATTTTTATCTAATTTTTTTTTAAAAGCTACTTAAAAATTTTACTTTTTTATAAGTTTTTTTTTCTTTTAAATCTAATCTAAACACTAAGCCTCTAACGACATTTTCTCATGCGGTGGCCTCAATTACGATACGCATTACCTTCCATGTGTTAACTCCTCATTACTCTCCAACTTTCCCTCACGCTTTTGCCCCCACATTCCCTTAATCACTTTTATTTAGCCTTCCCTAGGCTAGTCCCTTCCACTCCTACGGCACAAAAATTTTATTATTAGATTATCTATAAATATTTTTTAAATTTTAAAACAATTTAATCTTAAGACATAATTTAATATTAATAAATTATAAGGCCTAAATTATCTAAACTTTATTTTAATATTACCCGTCAACTCGTATTGAAAAATAAGAAGAATCCGAGATAGCATTCGACAAGTTACAATCCATGTGGTGGTGTTGGTCTCCCACCAGCTCAACTTACCAAAACCAAAGCACTATCACTCCGAGAATGTGAACTAACGCGGCAGTTTCTGCCCTTTATATAATATATTCTATTTTTAAATATTTTATTTATTTAGTCATATTATTGCCACTAACTGTTTGTACACATTTTAGAATACTGCCAGACAAGTTTGCACGGAGCTCCACAGGTACTACGCCTACCCTTCTTTCAAACGCTAACTCACAGAAACATGGATATCGAAAATCAAGGAAATTGCTACTTTGCTCTGTTCTGTACTACCATCTAGCACCGTTAGTGAATGATATGAATCATACAGCTTACAGCGAAGTAGTAATTGACAGTAAAAAGCCTAATAATAATAATAATAATAAATAAAAGCTGCACAATTTTACTGGTAAGAGTGATTGAGATGCCTTTCAAATTATACACTGTTTAGAATCAGAATCGAAAGAAACTATAATAGCGAGAGAGCAAATCAGGAGGAATGAGGAGGGGAATGGAAACAGTGGAAACAGAGGAACATGGGAGAAAGAAAGAAAAAATCTGTTATATCCCCAAAAAACATCGATAGGACAAGGGGTCTGACATCTTAATGAATGACCCATTAGAAAGAAGGGGAAATAGGCATAGCCCACAACACCTCACTTTTATCAAAAAAACGTACCTGCCTGGTGTTTTCATCTGAACCATCCTCAGATCAATTTCGAAGATACCTTGGAGCTTCTGAAGCCATTGTTGTTGTGCCATTAAGGTCAATAATCGGGCATAAGCTGACTGATTTTTCCTTCTTCCATTGCCATCTTCCGTTCCGTAACTTTTAACCATATGCACACTCCGGTGAAACTCAGCACCAAACTCGCGAGGCCGCTTCCTAACCCGATCCCCACAATGGCTAAAACGGACAATCCTTTATTCCTCAGCGGCGGCAACGGGTATCCGTAGAGATCCTTATTCCCTTGGAACGACGTGGCGTTAAATCTCGGCAGGTTGCCGCTGCGGTTGGCTAACGACGCCGGAATCGGACCGGACAGGCGATTGTTCGAGACGTCGAAAGCGGAGAGGCGAACGAGAAGTCCCAATTGCTGAGGAATGGGTCCGGTGAGGGAATTGTCATGGAGATCGATGATGTTCAAATAGGCGCACAATGCGAGCTGCGGAGGAATCTCGCCTTCCAAATGATTGAAAGAGAGGTTCAAAACGGCGAGGTTGACCAATGACTGGAGATCGGGAGGAATAGGACCGGTGAGAGAGTTGGAGGAGAGATCAAGCGCCTGGAGATTGGTGCAGTTGGAGAGAAACGGAGAGATGGTGCCACGAAGATTGAGATTCGCGAGCGAGAGCCTGTAGATTCGGCCATTGTTGCAGGTAGCACCTTGAAGATTGGAAGTAGAATCGTTGCAAGGGTTAGCGAAGTTGGGTTCTCTCCAGTTCTGGAGAGACTTACTCGGGTCCTGTAAGGACTTGCTCAGGCGGGTCAAACACGCCTCGTCACTGGGATCCGCCAAACAACCCGGTAAGGCTGCGATTGTTAGCAAGTACGCCACTAACACAAGAATCCAAACATCCATCATCTACGAAACAATACCCAAAGAAGCAGCGCAAAATTCAATTCAATCCCAGCAGTAGTCTCCTTCTTCAACAAGAAGAATGATGGCGATCGTGGCGGAAGACTGAAGCGGGAAAGCTTAGCTAGTGGGAACACAGAAAATGATATATTTATGAGAGGGCAAAGCATTTATAGCAAACAAAAGAGAAGGAAGAGGGGAACAGAGAAAAGTAGAGAAAGCGAGAGATGTCGGGGGACTGTAGCATATCTGTTCGATTCTGTTGTGTCAAA
Source organism: Leucaena leucocephala (assembly GCA_037074615.1). Lineage (NCBI taxonomy): Eukaryota > Viridiplantae > Streptophyta > Magnoliopsida > Fabales > Fabaceae > Leucaena > Leucaena leucocephala. Next base: position 1,793,170 of record CM073567.1, on the reverse strand, counting down.
CAACAAGTGAGGGAGAAAGAAAGAGGGACTTGTGGTAGAGATGTCGAGAAGGAGCGAAAAAAAGAAATTTGTTGATTTTTGTTTTTGGGATTGTAGGGAGAGAGAGGCCGGTCGAGTTTGATGGTGATATTAAGGGTGGGGCGTGGGGGCACGCGACCGGGAGCGCGTGTACTGAAGGAAAAGGAAAGGCATGGGCATGAGTGGGGGATGACCAACGAGCCTCTGAAAAAGACGTCATTTAGCAAGGATGCATATTGTTCTGAGGCAGACTAATTGCGATCATATTGCCATGGAATCATACCAAACATGCATTACAGTGACTGATTTAGTTTAATCATATGTTGTTAAATAATTAATGAAAAGTATCAACATAGAATTATTATAGTTGTGTAAACTGCCGTTAGATGCTATTAGTTTTAAAATTTAAATTCTATAAGAAACACAAAACGTCACTATAAACTGTGAAATTAGAATAATTAATTATTTAAATATTTGATAATAAAATTAAAAAAAAAAGTGCGATACCCATTCACAGTACTGCTGTAAAAAAATAATTAATGAAGGGTTTATGGGGTTAATGAGAGTGAAAAGGAATAATGGAGGAAGGGGGCATGTCAAATCGGTGAGGCGGAATAAGGCAAGGGTTATTGTGGGAGGGCACACGTACACCCTCTGGACTGCGATACACTGTGAGCCGCTTTTATAGGTATGAATGGGATCATCTGTTTCTCATGAATCTTTGGATGAAAGCCTTACTTACTCAACGTCGATCAACGGCTATAAATCAATCATTGCTTCCACTGTTCCACCACTTTTTCACTGAGCGTAAGTTTAAAATTATAAAAACCAATGTTTTTAGTGGGAACACAGATAACTACCTGGTGTAATCAAAAATTATAGTGTCGATGGTTGGCAAAGGGGAAATGAAAAGACATCCTTAGAAATTGAGATGAGTGGAGAAGCACATCGAAGAGGTTGGTAGTTCAGAGCAACTCGTGGATGCAACTCATATTACCCCCTCTTGGCTCTAAGAATGGGGCAAGATGTCATGTTAGTTTGGGGGCACTTAAGATAAGTACTTTTGGGCTAAATAACATAATTTTTTCCCACATATTTATCTTATATAACATAAAATCATTTAATATAAGCCAATGCACCGAAAAATGAAAAGGGGCGGCGTGATACTTTGGGATCCTTTATGGAACACTACATTGGTATCGCCAATTGGATCATTATATGATTTTTCTGTGCTTTGAATTCAATTTTTTTTTAGAGTATATTTAATTTTTAGAAAGTACTATTTTATTATAATTTTAATTATATTTTTTGAGGAGGCATTATAATTTTTGGGTACATAGGTTTACACTTGAGGGTAATAGATAGCTCGTCTTACATGATATTAGTATCATCTAGGAGGAAGGGAGATTTCGCCTTGCCTTTAGATTGTGAGTAAGTCTAATTTCTTTCTAAAAAATTTTATACCAAAAAAAATCTTTTTTTAATATATAATTTTTTTTAAAAAGAGATTAGTCTTACTATCATCTAACAACAAGCTTCAAGACAATACCAATCTCTTATTGAATTGGACTTTGGATTCAATCTCTTCCATCACTTTAAAGTTTAAACCTTGGCCACTCATCTAAGACATTTTAAGAGTTTTGTTTATGGATACCTATAAAGGAAATACTTCCTATTGAAGAATGTCTCTTAGTCGTGATTATAAGACTTGCCACCATCATCCACATGCCCTACGAAATGCTATACATTCCCAATTCACTCATCACAAAAAAAAAAACCCCCAACAAAATGTGAATTCACTAAGAATGCCCCTACATTTTGTAGTGTGATTTCTAACATTTTATACAAAATTCAGGATGGAAAGCTAGAGATACGGAGAGGGGGGGAAAATTCTTAACCGACAAATCAAATCATGAGAGAATTTTTTTAAGATACATGTATCCTCTTATTTAAAATATTATCCAGCATTAACTATGAATATCGCCCCTAGAAAAATTCTAACATTGGTTTGTTACACTGTGAGAAATATATCCATCCTATTAGATCCAATCTCTATGGATAGAATTTTAGGGAATCTTGGAGGGTATATCCTTTGATGGTGAATCACCAAAAGCAAAATATCCCATTGCGTAAGACTGAGAAATGTGTTTGCATAATTGAGTTGAAGAGAATAAATTGGACAGGGTGTGGAATTCAAAACATGGGCTCAAGGTCGATACAAAATTGGGTGGTTGAATGTCTCTAAAAAAAAAAAAGGGTGATTGAAAGAGGTTAAAAGGCGACACGTGTGGGCCCAATGAGGACTACAAACAATTGGGTCCAAGAGATCCGGTGGGGCAAGTACAGGGCAGCCCCAATGGGGAGGCGCACGTATGTCTGTCCGATTAAGATGGTCACATTCGCTTGTTTTATAAGATAAAAGAGCTTAGAGAGAATCAACAATGGCGGAATTCAGCAGCATCCTTTGATTCTCGATTACGACGTTGTCCACATTATCCTCCACAAATGACAAATCCCCTCTTTGCTTTCTCTCTCATGCCTCACAACTTTGTTTGCACCTTGTTAGTTTCTGTTCCTTAATATCCATCACCCTTTTTATATTTAACTCTATCTACTACAAATGGACCCATGTGTTCATACAAAATTCTTTGAAATACACTCCATTTTTTTTTTATAATTTATTAGTAATGCCATATAAATTTTGGTATTTCACATATACGTATATCATCCCATCCAAATGCAAACCGTGGATTCTTCACTAACTTACATTATATGTACATTGTATGTTTTCTTTTAGTAAATTGCATTGCTTACAAGTCATGAACAAGCCTTAGACAATGGTCTAGTGGTTTAATAGTATGTAAATTTTTCTATAAATAAAAAATTATGAGTTCAATCATACTTATAACTTTAAATAATAATTATAATATACCTCTTTACTTAAAAGAGAGAGAGAAAGGAACTGGCTCTTATTACATCAAATTTTATAATATAACCGTCTTAGGTGGTTTGAACATATACAAAGAAGGCTAAGGGATGTGCCGGTGAAGAGGGTGGATCAAATAGTATGGACACCGGTTAAAAGGAGTAGAGGAAGGTCAAAGAAAACGCTGAAAAATGTCATTGAATAGGATCTTCTGATCAATAACCTATCTAAGAATTTAGTTTTTAATAGAGCACAATGGCATCATATAATCCATGCAGCCGACCCCATTTAATGGGATAAGGCTTGTTGTTGTTATTGTAGCTCCTACTAAATATTTAAAAAAAAAGAATAAGTATCTTATCTTCATTTATAAGATGAAATTTTGACCATCCAAAATTTAATTTTAAATAATTTAAATTTTAAATATTTTAGTTTATATTTAGTTTAATTCGTTATTTAAAATATAATGCTTGAATGGATTTTTTTTATTTTATATTCAATTTTTACACAATCATAAAAATTTAAGGTTTAATTACATGCAACATTTTCTCAAACTTTAGGTGATATGCATGCCATCTTCTTATATTTAAAATTTTATAATAGACGCCTTCTAAATTTTATATTTATGCTAATAGCTCTTTTTTCCATTAATTTGTTGGTTATTTTCTAAAATAATATAATATGACAAAAGATCTACACAAGACTTAAAGTTTAGAATTTATTTATTTTTACATATAATTTAAAATTTGAGGAGGCTGCTTATATTTTTTTTATCCACCCGGTTTATTGGAGTTTTGCCCCGACTACATCCGAATCCGATCCGCTTCGCTCACCTAGCTATGGTGGATTAGTTTTCTAACAGGGATTTTCTGTATATGTCAAGACTCAAACTCGAGACATCACTTAAGCGATATTAAATTATTTACCACTTGGATTGACCCCTATTTACATAAATTAAAGTTTAAGGAAATATAGCATCAAATATCAATAGCACCTTGTGTTTGGGCTAAATTTGTACTGGGCTTGGCCTATTTAATTTCACAAGACAAGGGAGGCAAGAGAAGCCTATTGGGTATTTTTGCCATAACAACCACCAACCTCACCTATGTGCCCTCATGAATAAAATTAGTTACTCATTATCTTGATGTTCAATTAATGATAGAATAAGATATATAATTATTTAGAGTATTCGATCCTTATAAATTACTATTTTATTATAGTTCTAGTCGCAGCGCTTGGGGAGACATTATAGCTCTTGGGTGCTTAGGTTTACGTTTGGAGTAATTGACGGCTCACCCTGCTTAACATTAGATTAACTAAGAGGAAGGGAGACTTTGCCTTACATTTAGATCGTTGGTGAGCCCAACCCCTTTTAAAAAAATTTTATACAAAAAAATGAAATTAGTTCTATTTTGCCTCTATTAATAGGATACATATGCTTAGAAAAACAACATATGCTTTAGGCTGAACTTGCCAAAATCTACCAACAATTGGGTCTAACGGAACGAGTTAGCCCCTCCCAATATGGTGAACTGAGGTTTAAATCCTCATAAAAAGAATACTTACATTTAGTATCTAACTATAACTCGAACAATATTATTTATAATAGGAGGATATATATACTTAGTAAAAAATAATTATTTTTTTACTAAGTACATGTCTCCTCTTATTTAAAGTAATCCTATTTAATGTATTATCAGGCCTTATATGTAAGTATTTTTCTTAATGGAAATTTAAACATTGATTCAATTATAACTAATATCCAAATTTTAGTTGAAAGAGGTTAAATAATACCCTTCCCGCAAGTGAAGAATCCCTTTTGGGAGGATAACAATTGCAAATTCCTTTTTATTTGGGCCTGCCAAAAGCCCAAAAAGTTTGTGCTGATTACCCAAACTATATGGAACCAAATGAAAATGATTTATTCAATACAAATAAATCAATAGGAGTTGAGTCTTGTGTAAAAAGATCAATTTTTTATAATGTAGTAAATCAATATTCAAATACTCACTAGAAAAGGTGTACATATTAACATATTCAGTGTTCAATAATACTTTAAATATAATTGCCTTAAATAAAAGAGGAACTTGTTTCTATACTCTTATTAAGATAATGAGCTTATAGTGCTCATCATCTATTGTGATTTTTGTCCTATATAAATTAAAGGTGGGAATACGGGCTAACTCGTCAGATACGGGTTGGCGCGCCACGTATTAGCCTAGAAGCTGGCTGAACTTAAGAGGCCCATTTCTAGGCGAGTTGGTATTATATCAATCCACCAATTATTATTTTTTTAAAAAAACTATTTATATATATATTTTAAAAAAATATTTTCATATATATATTTTTAAAAAATAATTTATATATATCAATATTAATTAGATTCAAAGTGTGATCTGAAATTGTCAAAATATTAATTAGATTCATAGATAAATCTGTCACAAGTAAAATAATAATAAAATAAAATATATATATATATATATATATAAAGAAATGACTCAATAAAATAAAGTTAATATAAATAAAGTGTAATATAAACTTTAACTTTGCTAAAACTCTAAAATTAATAAAGTATAATGTAAACAGTAAAAAATTAAAAAAAAAAAGTGGGCTAATCCGCCAATTCAACAGATTAGCTCGCCGCAGGTGCATGTCAAAAAGACCCGCATCAAAATGAGTTACTAATATAATAACCTAACTTGCCATTTGAGTTGATATTACTAGCTCTAGTCTAAATACATTTTTAATAGTTTAGATTTAAAATTTTTACTTATAATTTTTAAATAAAAAATTATGTTTTGAAAAACTTTATAATTAAAAGATTATCTTTATTTAGATTATGTATTCATTAAAATATTTCAAAATAAATAAATTTGGACTTCCTTCTAGATAGACATTCCAGATTTGGTATTGTAACTGGATCAAATAAGATAATTAAAAGGTAAACACAAATAAACGACAAACTTTCCGTGCGAAAGTCGATTTACTGGTATCTTTCTGAATTATCAGTCTTACTCATTTAACCTCAACGACGGAAAACATCTTACTAATTTAACATCAACAATGGAAAACAATGTTTAGTTTTTCTTTGTTTGTTTTTTTAACTCTCTGTTTCCAAATTAATCCAAAGCACTTCCTCAAAATAGATGCACACTTACAGACTCGTTGACTACCACAAACATATCCATCTTCTTCCTATCAAACTCCTTTTCTTACACACGACTCCAAAAACCACGATGTCTCTTTCAATAATTTCATCTTAGGTGTTTGGTGATAGGTAATATTCAACAATGCTTAGAACTCACAGAACAATCTTTTTCATTCTTCTTACTTTTTATCATCTGCTTCCTTGACAAAAACCCAACAGCAAATCAGCTTTTAGGAACTGCATTATTTGTCTGTTCCAAAGTTTGCATGATTTTCCACCCTCTGCCTACCAGAAAACGATGACAACAATAATACCTTCAAATTTTGCCTACGTAAATGATTAATTGATTATGATCTCCTCCCTGCATTACTTAACTACCTTGTACAATGTAACAGTAACATGACAAACATTATCCTTTGATATTCCATATCTAATTCTCGATATAAGAGTTAGTTAATTAATTTAAATAAATTAAAAAAATTGAATCAGTTAATTATAATAAAATTTAAATTATATTATATAATTAGTTATTGATCTAAATTAATAAATTAATTCTTATATTATTTATAATTAATTAATTAATTTGATTTTTTTAATTTAATTAAATTAATTAAACAACTCTTATATTAAGTTTGAGGGATTATTATTCAATGCATATCACCTGCTTCAGCTACCCCACATATCCACAATTCAATCGTCCTCACAAACAATAAATACTTGTAATATTTCTGATAACTAAGACCACAATACACTATAATTCTATTCGATTCCAGAATTTTAATACTATCTTTCTCTTTACGTTTTGTTTCACTTTGGCCCTTTAGATAGCTGCTGTTAGAGAATGAGAATGGCTTTATAATAAACCCCTACTTTGTTTTTCTCTGCTTCAATAATAATCTCAGAACAGAGCTCTGTTTCTCTGGTTTTGATAATGAGTCATCACAGAAAGGTTCATTCATATGGAAGCATACCCTTTTCCTGGGAAGATGAACCTGGGATTTGTAAGACCCCTCAAGGCATAAACCAGTTCAAATCATCACGATCTTCATCTTCTTCGATCTTTCAAGCACCATCATCTGCAACTCAGAGTCTTCAGGAGATGATGAAGATTCCTCTGCCTCCATGTCCGTCGTTGTCGGCTCTGCCTCCACGAAGGACTGCTTCAGGGAAGGGATTCAGATGGCAAGAAGATCCTTTTCTTGTGGCTTACAAGGAGATTGCCAAGACTGAGAAAATTTCTGAGAACAACAAGAAGAACAAAGGCGGCGGCGGATTTAGTTCGAGTGTGAGGAAAAGAAAGAACATATTTTCATGCAAGAGTTCATCTTCAGGGGATGTGAGGCATGGTAATTTTCTGAAACTGTCTCAGGTTCCTCATCGTCTTCCAAGAGACACAAGCCGTTCCTTCAAATTTGGACATCAACTCAAACCAGACTTCAATTATGAAACATGGGTCTAGTTTTTCTGGGTTTCATTTAGATGTCTTGTACACACACACACACATGTGATTCAGATTATGTATTAACAATACAATAATTATCAACTATCTATTTTTAATTTTCAATGCCAGGTAAAAGCAGAGATTTGACGAATAATTTCTTTTGTTTGATCACAAGTGATGATGGTTTGATTATTCCAATTTCTTGCATCTCAGTACTAACAAGTTATATGTTCGTTTGTTGGCAATATATATATATATGATCGTTTCACATTAAATTTTGTCCATTGGTGTTTATTTTGTCCTTTTTTTTTTCCTGCAAAATGTAAATATTAGATAATTGAGACATGGTGGATCCATAGGTCAATTTTCAGCCGAGTAAAGAAAAGTGGTTGCACCTTCATGGTGTCTTAATTAAGTATGAGGTTGGGCGAACAAAATAATGACTTATTTTTCAGGGGAAAAAAATATCTGGATCTGACCATAAGTCTACAATATTTTATGTAATTAGACCTGCAATATTTGAGAAATTAATTTCTCACTGATTTAGTAGAGATATTCTAGAGTAATCTAAAAATATGTAAAAAGTAGTAATACAAGTCAACAACAAAAGTTGATATAATTAGTAAAAAGTTTATTAATAATTTATAAGATCGTGAGTTTTAATAGCGTTAGCAATATGATAACTTTATTAATAGGCGATTTATAAATATTTTTATAAAAATTCTATAAACTTACATGTATACCTAACCCTGAAGAGTCCCTGAGATCCAATTCACAATTCACATAAACTTAGACGATAGCTAATAATATTTGTATGTTTTAGGGAAAAAAAAGAAGAAGCAAACTAATACTAATAGAAATATTTCTCTAATTATGAATATATAATTTAATTTGAGATTTGATATTAATCCTAAATAAGAAATATTTTTCTATATTATCTATTTTTTTCTGATCTCTATCATCAATAATTAAGTAAAAAAATGGGAGATAATAAAAGAATATGGCTAGAGTTTTTTTTAGAAAAAATATATTATATTAATTAATTTAATTAATTTTTTAATCTAATTAAATTAGTTAAATATATTTTATATTAAGGAAGGAAGAGTAATAAACATACTAAACAAACATAAAACATGAATTTAAAAAAATACAAATAATTTATGTGTGTTTGTGTTTTTGGAATATAGAAAAAACATATTTAAATATTAAAAGTATATTGGATTGACATTCACTTCAAGTTAGGCAAAACACTGGGCTATATCATAAGGCCAGGCTTGTTGAGCCAGCCCAATGCACCACCCACCGTTTTTAAAAAAAAAAACAAAAATCTCAATATAATGTTACATTTACTTACCCACCATACGTGTACTTAACTAGGAAAGGGTATCAACAGAAGTTAATCTAAGTAGTAAATAATTTAATATTATTTAAGTAAAATCTTGAGTTCGAGCCTTGGTGTATGCAGAAAATTCTCCGTTAGGAGACTCATTCACTATAGTCAGATGCGCGACGCAGGTCAGATCCGGATATAGTCGGGGTAAAACTTCGATGAATCGGGTGGGTAACTAAAAAAAAGCTAGGAAATGGTAAAACATATAATTATTTAGAACTTGTTTAATTCTTAGTAAGTATTATTTTGTCATAGTTCTAGTCACTGCGTTTGAGAAGACATCCTAACTGTTAGGTGTTTAGATTTATGCCTGAGGGTAATTGAAACTCGCTTTATCCGACATTGATATTGGGAGTAAAGGAGATTTCACCCTATTTAACATAAGCCAAACCCTTTTAAATTTTTTTTATAAAAAAATGTTATATTTACTTTCTTTTCTTTTTTTTTTTTCAAAAATACAAGGTCCCATCAGGAATCAAAGCAAAATACAACAACATGCACATAATTTTTCTTCTTCCTCTTAAACGACTGAGATATGACAAATTTTCTCAGCCTTTTTATTACTATATAAATATAAGATAAAACTACAAGTATTTTGTGTTAATTTTTTTAAGAAAAAACAAGCATGTTCACAAAGTAATTTGTGGTTATATATCGTGCGTGTGTATATGTGTTTAAAAAAAGGAATGGTAAGATTTTTAATAAGTTAATACCATCTTAAAAAATATTCTTTGTGTATTACGTAGTCCTGAAATTAAGGCCTTTAAAGACCAATACTCAAATTTAAAATTAATTACGTCTAATATTGTTTATATCATATTCAAACAGTATATAGCGTCATAAAAAAAACAGAAATTTTATGAGTTGAATTAGTCTCTTCCAAAATCTTATTAAAACAAATTATGTATTGTATTATCATTTTTAAAGATATTGAGCTATAGTAGTAGCTAGCTAGCTAGGATGTATACATAAATGTTCACATAAACAAGATATCAAACTGAATTGCTAAACAAATATTTTTTTTATTATATAAATTTTTTAAAAGGGGTTGATCTAATACACAATCTAAAGATAGAGTGAAGTCTTTTTTTCTTCTAAACGATATCAATATCAAATAGAGTGATATATCAAATACCTTTAAATATAAACCTAAATACTCAGGAGCCATTAAAACAAATATTTTAAACTATTTAGCCGAAGGGAAGACAGAAAACTTAATGTGGCACTGTTAATTGGAAATTTGAGTATTTCATATAATAACAAATAACAATATGTATGTTTGTAAATAGTCCAAACTTAAGTTTTAAATCTAGATTTAGGTAAAACTTATATTTTGAGAAATTTTAAAATAAACAGCTAAATATGTTCAAAAGGGTATTTGGATTAAACTATAGTTTAAAACTAAGGTTTTAGATAAGCTAGTTAGAGTAATTTATATAACAGTAAAAAAATTTATAGACTAACAAATTACTATATTATCCATATTTTTTCTTACACTATATCTCCTCTTTCTTCTACACCTTCTTTTCTCTCTTATATCTCTTTTACACCTTTCTCATTTTGTATCTTTCTTCTACACCTTATCTCATATCTCATCTCTCCTATATTTAATAATCATACTATTTTTTGTAATTTACTAATAATAAAAGTATTTTTGTAAATAACTATCTAAACAGTCATTTATTTAAAATCACTTTTTTTTCATAAGCTCTTCTCCAAAAGCCATTTTCTAAAAGATACCCAAAAGCTATTTTTTTTTTTCATAAGTCATCTTCCAAAATTTTATCCAAACAGACCTAATAACAATAACAATAATAATTATATTAATAATAAATACTAAAAATAATATAGTAATTAGGGGAATTAGGCATGTCAAGCTTAAACCCATAGGCTTGGGCAACCAATGGACGTCATATTGGCGTAGTAGGTTGAGGGGAATGCATGCATCAAGTTGTTTCTTGTCGACATCTTTTCTAATATTATAAACTGGTATATAGTATTTTTTTATTATATTATCAAATATTTAAATAATTGATTAATTCAGTTTCAAGTTCATCTTTCCTAATACATACATGTGTTTTAGACTTACATAGTTCAATTAACCCCGAGTTGTTCTCTTGTTGATATTGTAAGATAGGAATTGTATTTGGTAATGATTTTCATGTCAATTTTCAAAGATCCGATTCACAATAGAACTTGCCCTTTTAAGTCTCCCAAAGCACCTTATTATATTTGCAGATTTTAGATTGAGACATTGAAAGTGAGTCTATGATAGCAAATTCCAAAGTGGAATTAATCCAAATAAAAACAATTTTTTAAAAAGAAAAAAAAGTGTTCTGTATGACTCAAAATAAATAAATATTATTGAGTAGTAATAGCAAATATATATTACCATAACTATAATAAACTATTATACATACGTATATCATTTTTTGTGTACAAAATTTCTATTACAAATACTAAATCAGGTTAAAATAAAAATGAGTTAATAATATTCAGTACTACCAACAAATCCATATCAAAATCTTACGTATAACCTAACTGCCATTTGCACTTTTAAATACCTAACAGCTCATTTATAAAATTAAAATTTTCTTAACTAAGAATATTTTTTCCCAAGAAATGTTTATTATAGTAAAATTAAGCATGCATCATGCTTTCTCTTACAGAATAATTATATTAATTAGTATACAGATAAAAGCATGACACGTGTGGGCCTAATTAGTAGTTGTAGATAGTGAGACCACTTTTAACCAAATAAATATATATATATATATACATATATATATATATACATATATATATATATATATTAGGATAAGTTTCTCATTTCATTCCTACTTCGCTTCTTACCCTTTACTTTTCGCTTCATATCTATCTATCTCATTTATCTCTTTGCAATTATATATCTAATTTAATTTACATATTTCTATTTGTTCCTTTTATTATTTTTTTTGGTAACCTATAACTTCGAGTAGAATGTTGCCTTTAATTACTCATATTCGTCTTTGTAAACTTTATCACTGAGATAAAAACTGTCTATTAGTTTTTATTTTAATGTACAAATTGGTGTGCTTACAAATTTTAAAGAAAATAATGTCAGTTCAACTTCTACTCCAAGGCCAACAAAACCCTTAAATACTCGAAACCAATAATTAATATTAAATTACTGAACCTTCCTCGATCTTAGCTAGAAACTACGAAGAATGTCACAAGATAGGGCCAAAGAAGATTTTATTAAATTAAGTCACAAACATTTTCTGTCATTTGCTACGAAACAAAAGCCTCAGGGGCCATTCAAGAAAAAACGTAAAAAAAAAAAAAAAACCCTTAGGGGCCATAATTAACTTGGAAGCGAAGAGAACGCGAGTTCAAACCAAAGACAAGTTAAAGGAGTGCACTCACACTTAATTAAAATATTAATTTTGGATTAATGAATGTAAGTTGCTTTTAAACTTTAAACTTGAAAACGAGCGTAAGCCAAAACCTAACCCCACAAGTTGTGACCCTTCCAAATTCCAATTCTAAAATTATTATGAGACCAATTAAGCTATATGGTAATGTCACTCATCAAACTTTTTCAATCTTTTTTGCCATAAAAAGGTGATTACCTCAATGTATAAATCTATTGGTGAAACTTATTTAATTAATAGTAGCTAGGTACTTCAATTGATTTATAAAAATGATTATATGCACAACAGCTGATACTGTATGTGGTAGGTTTTAACTATTAGACTAGGTACGTAGCTTAATTTGCAACTTGCAAAAGATATTGCACTATTTTATTTATATAACTCCTAAATTTTCTTACTCTATAATTTCTCTTAATAGTTTAAATCAAGGTACTAAAAATCGAATTAGTCGATGCGGTTGTTTAAAGGTAGTGGTTCAACCGTAGTTGAACTGGAGTTAACTTAATCATGATTTAATAATACAACTTAATTAAAATGTATGAAAATAATATTTCATAGATAATGCTAAAAAGGATAGTATTTAAATAAAATGGTATTAACCTAAAAGTAAAAGGGGCATTCATGAATAAATCTCACATAATTTAACAAAATATAGTTACTAATCGACTCATTTAAAAATTTTGATTACACTAGACATGGGATTTGTTTACCAGTTTATTAGTCTGATTTACTAACACGAGTTAAGTTTTAATAACATGTTTGATTTAAATGCAAATTAATCTTTTTAATTGTAAAATATTTAAAAATTACTAGAATTCTCTATATATTGACCCAATTGAGTCACCGGTTCAATTACAAATTTACATATGATTACTAATATAGTGTTAATTGAACTAATAAGCGGTATCATTTGTATAAAAAGAAGAATATAAATTTAAATTTCTTAAAGCATATTTATTAAGAGATGTAAAAACTTATTGTTTTGTAAGGATATAGTTAGATACCTTTAAATAAATTAGGAAAAGAAAAACAAATTTGCATATGATTGAACTAATTGATGAACGGTAAATTAAAAATATCTTAATATAATATCTTCCCCACTCCCCCTTTAAGCTCCTCTTTATCTATGTTCTTAATTTCATAACGAGAGTGATTGATAATTGGGCTTTGAACAATTATGTATATTGTGTGCTTATCTTCTTCCTAGCTAGTACAACAATTTCAGAGTTGTTGATCGAAATCAACAAACTCTCAAGAGACAATTAATTGAAGAAAATACCAATAATTTTATAAACGACGTATGACTTTTGATCTCGATGTAGAAATTAAACTACCCCTCACCACACCTCTAGCTAGAACAGTGATATAGGAGTTTGAATAAATTCTTGTACTGTAGCATTTGCATATAATCTTCAACCCAATAATAAATACATTTCACTAATCTTTATGATTAACGAATTATGATGTCGGCACTTTAAGCTATGTAATAGATGATTTGATAGTAGTGGAGCAAATTACTTTTCAGCATATTTTTAATTTAATGGATTAATTGTCAATTTTAAATAAACTTATGCTCATGTTTCCCTATACGGTTCTATGGAATTTAAAATTAAATCAATTACTCATAATTTATAAGTAATATAACTTCGTGTATATTTTATGATTTATACTGATTAATGAATTGAAATAATAATATAATTTTAATTTTAATGTAGGCCCTTTACTTAACAAAAAATAATGATATGGCAAATGCTAATTAATCACTATAATTTCATAGGTTCGAATCAGGTAGTGTGAATAAAAAATACTTTATTTTAATAGAAATAAAATCTATTTCAATTATCTCTACGTAAGAGGATTAGTTTATAATTTGAGTGGAGATATCTCCTAGACTCTACAAGAAAAAATCAATATAATCTGTTGGAATCGTGTATTATTTGTCAATCCTGAGAGAAAAATCTTGTTGAGTAGGGTCAATCATGCATCACCAGAATTAATTTCCATTGAAAATTCATGTGCTTAAAAATAATCACTTTATTTGTAGAATTGGGATGGGAACTAGCTAGAGGAAGGCTATTAACAAAGACTTTGCTCCAAAATGCCTAAAACCGAATCGAGCGTGAAAAATTCAACAAGAAAGAAGAAAGGACAAAATACTTTTAAAATGAAGGAGATATATAGAGAGGGCTCCAAAATTAAAGTAGCGTCGTAGATTATAGGGTAATATAGCTTATGGCCTCCAAGTTTATTTCCACTTTCTTTGGACCATTACAAAGTGATGAGTGATGCCCTAGCTACCTCTAAAAAGTAGTTTACTTCTTATTACAAAACATAAAAGCAAACCCTTTTTTTTTTTTTCATTTCAAAGTGAAGGAGACGTGTAAACAAGATCAATTTAGAATAAAAAATAATAGTTAAGTCGTAAAAGTTCAATTTAATTACGGTTAGATACTAAAATTTATTTTTTTTCCTAAAACACTAGTTGCAAATATTAACTCAGATAGTTGTAAATATGAGTAGACTCAATTGCAAATCATCGGGACTAAAGTATGAGACTCATATGCCTGATTTCCTTTTTCTTTTTACTAAAAATTTTTGTTACATGTTTTTTTGAACATCACCTATTTTTTAATCTTTTGGCTGGTGATAAAAATAACCTAAAGTAACAAGTAATATGCTTCGAATATTCATGGCATCTCTCTGTATATCTTAATTGAATGTCCACTTATATATTAGACAATTAAAAAAGTAAAAAAAAAAAAGAAATAAAATAAATATTAAAGAGAGGGATAGAGACTTTGAGCTTTGAGTAAATTAAAATATACAGCTTTAACAATGACGAGTGCACTTTCTTTGTTAACTAGTGAGTGATTTACGTCTTTGATTATAACATGTGGCCCCTCATTTTACCAAACATTTCAAGCATTAAAGTCGTTCGTCATTTTTTATTTATTTACTTATTATTTTCCCCCCATTATTCGTCACTCCATTATTGAAGGTTGAAGTCCCTATCTTAATTTAACTTGATCCAAAACACAATCAAAGAAAAAAAAAAGTTATTGTTTAATTTGTACTTTGTTTTATTAAAGAAAGTGACGCATTTGTTGGTCCATGAATAGTACGCAATAATGATAGGGACATGTTTCATGATTTTTATAAAACATTATATTATGTCAAGTCTATAATTCTTAACATAAACAAAATTAGTATTAGGTTGCTTAAGTTAAGACAAATTCTTACAAAAAAGTTAAAAAAGAAAAGTATAGAGTGCACTTGGGCAGCAAGAAAACCCCTTCAAGACCATTGCTTGACCAAATGATTTTGGCATCTACCGTTTGCCATCTAATAACGACATCTAATCAATATTCGTGCCATTAATTAACTATATATATCTCAATTGACATTATTGCCCCTGGATATCATAATTGATGATGAGGATGATGAGAATGATGATCCTGGGGTACATCTGTCATTTCACTCGTCCACTTTAGCTTAAGACTGCACGCTTTTCCTCTCTCTCTCTTTTTTTCAATTTGGTTAGGTTTATTACTATATATACACATATATAATGATTGATTTTAGATTGTGTTGCGTGTTGTTCTGATTCATGGGTTGTCTTGTCCAAATAGAGTCTTGGAATGTGCCGCACAGAAGAGAGCGTGATCATTTTATATCGAAAGAAAATCAAGCTTAATTAACAAAAAAGCTTTAATAAAATTTGGAACAATTAAAGCAACAACAATAATATCAACTCAATAAATATCATATATATATATATACTTGAATAGTTGACACTACTTATGACACTAGCTAGCTATAACACTTATAAATACTAATAATAATAAACTTTCTCTGCTTTTGAAAATACGTAAACCAATGTTTTCCAAAACCATTCTCTCTCTATTTTCCCAAAAAAGAAGGAAAAAAGGGGGACCGATATCTATCTATAATTTTAATTTACATAGACAACTTGAAGACAAGTTATTGACTAATAATTAACTCTAATACTTGATGATGCCGTATTCTATGATTTATTTAGTTGGTTAATTAATCATGATCATATCTGCCGGATATATTAATAATGGATAGGGCTAATCATTCCGTCGAGAAAATAGTAGGGGTGTTGCATGGCCATGCAGATGAGGAGAAGGGCTGGAGAGCAAAGATTTGAGTTATATGGTGAAGTTTTTGTCGGAGTTGGGTTTGCTCGGACTGGAGCCATTGGTTCTCCCTGCTCACTCGGTTATAGTGATGAAGAAGAAACTGCAACCTGTTGTTGAGTTCCCGGTTGTTGATCCTAAACCGGTTCACCTGAAACCTTAAGTTCTCTAGATGCTTCTGCTTTCGCATGCGTGACCGCCTCGCTGACTCTCGGTTCGATATCATTCTCCGCCGTTTGCGCTCGTCCAGAATGGATGAAGCCACGCGTTTCACTTCGACATCGGTCTGGGAGGACTTACCGGCCGGCTTGACGGGGGAGGATAGAATGTCCGGGCACAGGGACTGGTTGGGACCGGGTGCGAAGCCCGGGCCTTCCCAAGGAGTCGGGAAAGAGCCGTCCAATGCCCAAAAGGGGTTATTAAGGAAAGGGTCAGAAGATGGAAGAGTGGACAACATGGCTACGACGCAGAGATTTGGTTCTTACCAGAGGGGGGTAGAAGGAAGGAGGGAGAAAGGGAAGGGACGCATTAGGGGGTGGTTTCCTTTTATAGCCGAAAATTGGGGGTACGCATGAGCAATTAACAAGGTTTTATGGGGGTATTTCGGTCATGGAGAGGCATTTTTGGCTTCTGAGTCAGCCGGCACTAAATGGTGGACGGGGTGACGTAAGCAAGTGGGTCCCAGAAAAAGATTGGAAAATAAGCTTCTAAGGGAAGGAAAAATAGCAACTGGCCTCGTGTGGTACAATGATTGATGAGGTGGAGGAGCAGTGTGATCCTGTGTACTGCTGCATGCTGTGCATTCAAAAGGGAATGGTGAAAGCTTGAGGGCCACAAAAAGGAATTAAAAAGGTAATAATGGTGAAATTAAAGCTGGCTGGGGTTAAGCAACACTAATTAAATCCGAGTGACGTTTCATTATTAAGTATTGATTTTTCTTCCATTATAAATCTCCATTAGTTTATTCTAATGACCAGTGGTGTATATATGTAGTAATCATTTGATCATGTCATAAGGGTGTGCGTGCTGTACATTTGAGACATAATTTGAGATATTATTTAATATTAAATGTGAATTGATATTTTTTTAATGAGAATTTAAATTTTAATTTATTATATCATAAGATATAAATTTATTTTATTATATCTAACCCTAATTGGTATGATTAATACTCACTCAAATCTTAATTATAATTTTTTAAAAAGATTAAAAAAAGTAAATGAATCATTTTAAAAAATTTATATTTATTATTTTTTTATTAAACTGAATTATTTAACTTATAAACTATTCATTTTAAAAAAATCAGTAACATATGCTATAATTAAGTCGTTTATTTAATTTTTTAATAAATAATATTATAGTAATAATATCTTGCTATATATGAATTTCAAGAATATATATTGAATTAAGGAATATCATATGTAATAAAAATATTATTATTATTATTATATGGTCTTCTTCTTCGTGCAATTTCTTGTAGTAGTATGTGGAAATAAACTAAAACGTAGGTGATGACATCTCGAGGGAAAGATGTCGTGTGCTTTATGGAAAAATAAAGGAATTTATTTAATATATATGCATGTTGACGAAGGAGAGATGGATTAATTATATATATGTTTGTATGTGAAGTATTAATATATAGAGATGAATGGGTAACATAGGATTTGGGATGGGGAATGAACATAGGAGAATAAAAGCTATGAAAACTGTGAGAGGTAGGGGAATCTATAGGGTAATAGAACCATATATATATATATATGTGTGTGTGTGTGTGTGTGTGTGTGTGTGTGTGTGGGAGATAATTCAGAAAGGCACAGGAATAAGAAAACATTAGTAATAAATATTAAGGCTACATGTAATATATATATATATATATATATATAATATTAACAAATTAATGAACTTTTTTTTTAAAAAAAAGTGAGAGGGTAAGAGTGTGTTGAAAAGTCAAAAGTGGGTTTGTATATTATTGTGGAAGTGAACCCTACTAATGTTCTTTCTGTTGGCAAGTTCTTGCAAAGCATTTGAAGGGTCTACCACTTAAATCCTTACACACATAATGATGATAATGGTCCCAAACCTCCCATAGAGTGTACAAATATATATATATATATATATATATATATGGGGTCATAATTATGGGATTCACTTTCAGTGCTCATGTGTACCATCCATATCAAACTTTCAATGGTTCACATGTAGTATAATTTTATTTTATATTTTTAAAGTATGATATTTTAATAAAAATGATGTTTAAATCTAGATCATTCACATTTAATTCAGTTTGAGTACAGGTGCTCATCACTTATTCATCACCAAGTGATAGGCACCTCAATCTGGACCATCAAGATATAATTTGAATGGTCTAAATTTATTTATTTTTTAAAAAATATTTTTATGTGTACATAATGTAAAATAAATCAATTTTTTAATTGTTAATTTTTTTTATAAAAATGATGTTTTTATTTAAAAATTTTAAATCTTAACCATTGAAATTATATTTAGATAGTACAGATCCCATCATTATGATAAGCAAATAAACTAAATCCATCAAACTCATATTTAGACAATACAAATCTTACTATAACAATCATTATTATAGTGCAAGTAACAAAACCCAACTCATATATATTATTATAAATATTTCTATAAATACTATTTAAATCTAGAGGCATACCCTGATCTCGTGAATTCTTAGGACTTAATTTACCTAATTTTTTTTATTTAAAAAAAGTTTTTTTAAAAAAAAAACACACACATAATAGTAATAATATATATGCAAATGGACCCTATATGTTCTTCCTAACTTGTAAGCATTAGAACGTGAAGGAAGCTTTTCTTTCACCCAAAACTAAAAAAAAGATAATGATGTTCTTATTTCATTTAGATCAAATTTAGATTTTACTACACACACATTACTTCTATGTTTCAATGACTAATCCACAAACAACACCAAACGCCGCACACACGCTTACGTTAGTCCATAAATTAGTTCATCGTAGTACTAGAGTTTCTGATTGTACAAGAAATATATGTCACCTATAATTACAGCTAATTAATTAAGATAAATAATTGATTCAGTAATTAAGGTGTTGACGAGAAGGAGTAAAGATAGAGAACACACACACACACACACACATATATATATATATATATATATATAATTGGGCATACTACTATAATATTAAGAATTACTCTTCCAATCCTCAATATAAGATTTATTTAACTAATTTAATTATATTAAATAATTTAATTAAATTAGTTAGTATAATATAGTTTTTTAAATATTATAATTATCTTTATTAACCCTCATTTTCTCTTATTTGATTATTGTTAAGAAAATATTAATAGAAAATTTTAAAAAAGTTAATAAAATGTCTTCTATGTAGAAATAAGATCAATTCTATAATTAGATACTACTAAAGGAATATAAATATAAGAATGAAATTAAACCCCCCGAGTTTTGAAGGTTTTTGGCCTAAGATTGACCCATGTGGGTGTCTGTGTTCATTGGCTAGAAAGGGGGAATGTGGCAAGCAATATCCATGTGATTGATAAAGGACCATTACTAAAAGTAAAGAGAAGGCAAACATATATATTCATCAAAGAGGGAAAAAATTACCGTCCCAACAAAAAAAAGATAGAGACAGACAAAGAGGGAAACAAAGACGGGTCTATAGCATTATACACAGATTTGTAGGGCTTTTGCTTTTTTGCTTTTTTTTCTTGTAGCCGCCCCCTAATTTACATATTTAAACCATGTGTTTTGTGGAAAATTAGATTCTTTCAACTAACAGCGACAATTTTTAAGTTATAAGAGATTCAGCATTTCGAAAAAGATGGATCTCAAGCTAATATGGTATTGTGATTTGTGACTTGTGAACAGAAAAAGTTGGGTTTTTGAGAGTTATTTCTCCTCAAATGGATGATAGACAATATTTTATACAAAAAAAAAAAAGACATTTCGTTTCCCCAAATTTAATACCAGAAGTTAGAAACTGCTTTCTTTCTTTTGTTTTTTCGCCCATGAATTGATTTTCGGGACACATGATCTCTGGTATGTAATAAGAAAGACAGAAATGTGATACTTATAAAAGTAATACTACCCTCTAGTAGATGAATAATTTAAAAAGATTAAAAAAATTAAATTAATTACTTTAAAGTATCTATATTTATCATTTTTTTAAATTAAATTATCTCACTTATAAATAAATATATAATATAATATAATACATAAATATTTAAGAGAGATGATGTAATATATATTATAATCAAATAATTTATTTAATTTTTTAAAATTAATTAACTGGGGAGTATACTAGACCAAAGAAGTCCATTGAATCCTCTCTATTTTCTGGGGACCAAGGGATCTCTACTTTGCAGTCAAGAGTTAAGCAACAAGAAAGCCACACCACTCATTTAAAAAAAAATAAAAAACAAAAAAAAGAGGAAGAGAAAGTATAATATAAAAGTACTCTTGTACTGTCTATAATAAAAAAAAAAAGTGTACTGAATCAGAGAGACCCCAAATAAAAATTTTGCATTCTCTTCGTATAATTATAAGCAGAAAATAGAGAGGATTATTAATGAAGCTCCTTTTACTCGAAACCCACCACATGCAAATGTATCCAAACTGAATAAAGCTATAAATAAGTTGGCAGAGATCCTTTAGTTTGTGAGCAAAAGAGAAGAGCAAAGTGTCTGCCTTACAGAAACCAAATCCTTAAAGGGCTTTATCAAAAGCAGACTGATTGCAGTCGTGTGTGCTGCATCGATCTTTAACCACATGCACACACCTCAATCATTGAAGAAACCAACAAATTAAAGGCAGAATAATCCCTCACTCATTCCTATGATCAACTAACTATACTAACCTCTTCGTTGCCTTATATATTCCAATCCTCCCTTTTGTTGCTCCCACGTTGGACTCAAGAATATATATAATTAATGTATCTGTTACGTTCATTTCCTTATTCTCTCATCAAAATATTGTTATTATATTACACGTCCCTTCAACCACGTCCCTTCCCAATTCCATCTCTTTCATTTGCTTAAAACATATATGTTGTTACTGAGCACACAGAACCGATATTGTTTCTATTGTAATAAAGAACCCTTTAATTTCCTCAATAATCCCTATATATATATATATATATATTGCCCTCTTATCTGAGATTATGATTATATATATGAATAGGTTCATTATTTCAAATCAGGGTACAAGTCACTGAATTTGACAAATGTATACAATAACAGTAACGAAGAATATATATATATATATATAGTGAGATGCAGAGAGACATCGATTTATTTACCAGTTGCAGTTATTGCAGTTGAATTGTCCTTAATTGATCAAGACATCGATGCAAGACTGAGATTCTTCCGTTTCTGGTTTTGAAATAAGAGGCATATGATTAGCATTGCAATCGTCATCAGGGTCATCCATTGTGTCCACATACATGCAAGAGAACCAGTCTAATGAAGCGAAGAAGGCCGAGGCGACGCCATTGAAGAGCCATGCTGTTATACCGTCAAGCTTGCTTTTGCATAATGCCAAGTAAGGGTTGTTGCAGCTCATGATTATTGAAGCCTCTATATCATCCTTTTAGCTTGCAAATTTATCTCCATTCAAATATTTTTTACTCACAATGGAGATGACGGAGATATAAAATACTATTTAGCTCATTACTTTGTAATTAAGAGACGCCCGTAACTACAAGAAAGGGTTTGGAATATGAACAATTCTTCACTTTTTGCCCACAAGAAACGTTCCATTTATATTCCAACATACGAATTACATTCTGCGTATAAACCATACTATCTCCGGTTCTTATAATAGTTAGTTAATTAATTTAAATATATTAAAAAAATTATTTAATTATAAATAAATCACACCTTTAAAATGAATTCATAAACTAACTCTTATATTAGTTATATTAAGATAATTTTTTTATTTTATTAATCTATTCAAAAAAGTTAACTAACTTTTATAATTATGATTAAAAAATAGTGCTAATATGATAAAGGATTTATTTAGTTTCTTTTGTGTATCTCTTGAGAATATATCCAACAACATATATGCTGTCTCTTAATTAGCTTGTACATCCTCGTTCAATACAAGCCATCTTCTGTTTCAAGAATCTAGGTGAAAACGGCGTAACTGTAACGTTTCATCTTTATAAACAAACAGAGAGCAAGGTTCATTGATCAGAATGTGCCAATTAATTAACCAAGATTATATTGTGGGAAGAGAATAACGGAAAGCGCGGGAATTAAATGAAGGTTGCTTTGAGGAAATAACTATAGAATCTTTTCTCATTTAATTATTATTTTTATGAACAAATGATGAGTACAAAACAATACATCTACGAACTTAAAATCTGGGAGTAACCTATAGTTTGCTTGGAAAGCACTTCAAGAACATTCAAGAGGCAACTACCCCGAAAAAACCTATATTTTGTCCAACTACTGTTGCCACATATATAGAAAGCCCAAACCGAGATACATGGACGGCGCATGTCATCTGAGTCTACCTTCCCAAAACGATATTACGGGTCTTTCCAAAAAACTTTTGTAAAAAAAAAAAATGGTATTATGAGTTCATCCATCCTCATCAAATGCTCATTACAACCATATATTATGTGATTTAAACAGTTTCAAATTTAGAATGACTTAAATTTAAATTTTTTACTTTAAGGACTCCAATATTGATTGGTTATATTATGAGAAGGTGATCCTCTTCTTACATCCAGGCCAACTTTCGTTAAGTTGATATAAGCACTTGAGCATGGATGTGATTACATTGGTCTACGGAACCTCGGGACCATTTAGCAAAAAACAAAATTCATCAATGGCTAATTTCTTACTTTCTGTATATTTTGGTAATTTAACCCTAAAACCGATTTCCATCCAGATCCATCCTATGGTTTCAGTAATTAAACTGATCCAATTTCTTCTTCTTATTTTTTTTGATAAAAAAAAATTTAGAATGAGGTTGTACTCACTAATTATCAAAAAGTAAAGTGAAGTCTCTCTAACGATACTAATATTAGGTAGGGTAAGTTATCAATATTAAGTAGAATAAATTATCAATTATCTTCATATATAAACCTAGACACTTAAAAATAAAGATGTCTCCCTAACAATATGACTAAAATTAAAATAAAATAAAATTTCCTAGGATTCTTCTTGTTAATACAACAGGTATGGCATCAAGCTATATGGAAAAAGATATGCATATTAAGGAGTGGAGTATGCAACATTTGGAAGTACGTGTCGTAGTGGGTAAGTCAGTCATCTGTATAATCATAGTGGTCTCTCTAATTTCGGTGGCACGTATTAATAAGAGGCTAATCCACTAACATGTTAAATACACAACAAAAACATATTTTATTAAGTCACTAATATAAAATTTAATTAACTAATTTTAATATATTAAAAAATTAAATAAATTATTTAATTATAATTTATATGATATGATGATCTCCTTAAATTATTCATATATAATATTAGATTATATAATAGTTGATAAGTTAAAGAAATTATTTTAAAACAATAATAAATATTACATATAAGGTGGAGACAATACCCAAGTAAACAAGATTCTTTGAGGAATTAATCGTATTAATAAGAACGTGGCTTGAATACATAGATTACAGAGTACGAAAGTATTGGCAAAGGACAGAGCCACTAGTGTTGGTGCTCATTAATTTCTGTATTCAACACATGGGAGTCAAAATTTCTCAACAATTCCATGGATCCGTATAAAGCATGCGGCCTGTAGGTATACTATTCTTCAATATGGAGCCCACAACATGAAAATATGGGGGACACATACTTGTTTTCTAAGTTAAGTCCTGTAATTGTTGTTGTGTGCATAGAATTATTAAAAAATAAAAACAGGTGTAGATAATATTCCGGATTTGTGAAGATTCTAATTTGAGAATGATGAAGGTTCAAAAATCAAAATTGATCACGGAAACTGTAGATATACATATATATATATGGACCCAGGTATGAGGCATTGTCGTCTCTGCGGTGCATATATGGTATACAGTTTTTGCAGAGTTGAATTCAGAGGGACAGTGATATGGCATTTCCATTAATGTGCTGGCCCTCTCTATATATAAATATATAGTTCGTATATATACATGGTGCCATTCATTTTTGGTTGCAGCAAAAGCAATAGAACAGTTAAAGCTCAGGCACCTGCATTTCATTTAAATCTACACGATTATGGTTCAACTTGATGAATATTAATCAAGAAGAGATCTCAGATAATTTGAATTGTTTAGGTTTTTTTTATTTATGGTGAATTGAATTGCTTGGAGTTTCGTATAGGGCAGATATGTGGTTTATGGAAAAGTTTTTAGTGAAGATGAAATTAATGATTATAAGAATATAAAAATAATTTTTTGAATGTAATAAGGAGATGTTATCCAACTCAATACTCATTAGTTTATGTGGTAATTAAGAGTGGAATAGTTGCTACATGAGTATAGGGTTTAAATCCTTTTATATTGTAATAAAAAAGATGATATACATATACATATACACACACACACACATATATATATATATATTTAACTTATTTAAAAGTATTTTTATCTTTTGAGAATTTGAATTTATGTTTTCTTTTTACGGTTTGGCTATTTACTAAAAAAATTATTTTTAATGATTCTAGGATAGAAATAATAAATGAATTAAGAGAAAGAAAATCAAACTTTTGTAGAAAAATTAAATAAATTAAAAAAAATAAAGTACCTCTCAAAATCATTATTATAAATTTATAGCTTTCAAAAGTAGGCATTTGTTTGACTTTTTTTTTCCAGATAATTCCATACTCCATAATATCAGTCCCATGCCTTTATCACCATTAAATGGAATCACTGGGGCACGAACTGCTAGCATTCCTTACCATCATATCAAAGGCGAAAAGCCGAAAACAAACATTTTGTTTTAAAAAAAAGATTAAATACTTAAATTTACTAGTAATAATAGATCATAAAATAGATAATGCATGGAAAATTCACTTACTCCTAATTTAATGAAAATAAAATCAATTAAATATATAAGCTTAGTAAAGATAGACAAAATCGCACGTTTTTATTATCATCATATATCAAGAAATTAAGAAAACTAAAATATTGATTTTATGAATGACAGGTGGTTAATTTTATGAATGACAGGTGGTTATTCTGTTTTTCTTAGTTGAAGTTGGAATGAGGAGGAACTCTAACCTCATGTATATATATATGCTCGACTCTATATATCTAGTACCTAACGTAGGGACCCCCGCGCGTATATATATATATGGACAAGAAAAATTTAGATTTGACTCATTCATCAACATAATTAATTAATTAAGCCCAAAATTTATAATTACTCTGATTCCACCGAATCATCTCTCTCTCTCTCTCTCTCTCCTTACCTTAATATTCAAACAATTCCCCTTTGGTATTACTTTTCCTAAATCAATTCCTTTCTCTCTATTTTATTCCCCCACCACATCTTTCCTTGCAGGCTCCAAGTCAACATCTTAAAATATATATTAACAAGACATACAAATCAAAATTACAATTATGTACATATATTTTAGGAAAAATAACATATAGATCCCATGGAAGCAATTGAATGACAAAAAATTCTCACCAAATGCTATAATTCATTTCAAATCTCATGGGATCTCACATGAATTTTTTGTAATTATAAAAAGACTTAAATGATCTTGTGAAATAAAAAGAAAATTAAAGAAAAAATGAGAGTTGGCGCGCTTTGCTGTGAAATAAGAGAACAGTTAAGACACTATTATTGGCCATACGATGGCTCCCACAGTGTGTTGGCAGGTGGGTTTACTCATTATCGTTTCTGAATGTTGAGGTAGAATTGCTGTATATGCATCTTTTCTGATTATCATGTGAGAATGTGAAGTTCGTTGCTAGCAAACCTAAGGAAATAGTTAGCTCGTCATCCTCTTGCTACATATGGTATGATAGTGTGTGGCTGAAGTGAGGTATAAAAGGACCCACGTAAATATGAAGATTGTGTTCATTCCAAAAAATTTTTATTATTTGAGGTGTGGGTTAAATGAGTTTATTTAGGGTTTAAAAAGTTATGTTTAGTTTGCAGTAATTTGTAGTGTATTTGGTTTAGTATAGTAAGAAAATATGAACAAGGGAAAGGTACCTGTAAAGTGTGAATGACAGACATGAGCTGATATGCAGGGCAATAAGAGTTGTTATTATAGTATAACATAGTTGTTAATATAAGTGCATGAGTTATTAATATTATATGTTTGGTGCATATTGTCATTGTTGATGGCGAGTTCATCTATAAAGCATATATTCTATTATGTTCAGATGGGATGACATCTTAAAAATGATGTAGAAGGCCATACATATGTTGGGGGTCAAGTAAGAACAATATCCATAAAAGAAGGCACAACATACAATGAGTTCAAAACATTAGTAGCATCACTAGTTGGGAAAGGAAGTGATGAAATTTGATTAAATTCACTGCTATATTTGATAAACACACATTTATTGACATGTTTAATGATAAAGGAATTGAGCATTTAATAATGTTCAATGGAGAATTGAGCATTTGCTGCTAACAGGGAATGTCATGGCAAATTGCATATATATTAATAAAAGTGCATAGTATATTTTTTGATATTTGTTGTCATTTGTTAATTGCACCCGCTGGGGTTATTAGATGCAGGTGCTAGGGTTGTTATTGCAGGCACTGAGGTTGTTAGTTGTAGGGGCTGGGGTTATTTATGCAGGTGCTGGGATTGTTATTTCAGGCACTGGGGTTGTTATTGAAGGTGATGGGGTTGTTATTGAAGGTGATGGGGTTGTTAGTTGTAGCTGATGGGGTTCTTAGTGCAGGTGATGGGGTTCTTAATTGTAGGAACTGAGGTTATTAGTTGCAGGTACTGGGGTTGTTATTTCAGGCGCTGGGGTTGATAGTTGCAGGTGATGGGACTGTTATTTCAGGCGCTGGGGTTGTTAGTGTAGGTGATGGAGTTGTTATTTCAGGTGTTGGGGTTGTTATTGAAGGTGCTGGGGTTGTTAGTTGTAGTTGATAGGTTTCTGAGTACAAGTGATGGGATTATTAGTTACATGGAATGGGGTTGTTAGTTGCAGGTGTTGGGATTGATATTTGCAAGTGTTAGGGTTATTATTTCAGGCTCTGGGATTGTTATTGCAAGTGCTAGGGTTATAAGTTGCAGCAGATGGTAGTTGTTATTTACAGTGGTCTAATTGTCATTCATACGCACTGGACATATGAAACACAACACTTGGCTATTGAGCATGGTAACATTCTTTCCTGAACAGGTTAACATCTTGACATTAATTGAAATTGTTCAAGTACATATATTCTTTATAAATTTTACAATGACAAAAATATATAATTAGTCACTATTTTCTCTTATGGCTGGGATCTTTGCCTGCTAGTATGGACAACATTGGTTCTCATTATGAATTATTTGGGTAATTCATCAGCCAACACAAACAATCAACTCTCAACTGATGAAGGTCTTCAATGGAGTATTTTGGCATTGTATAATCTTTCTTATCTACGGTGTTGCCATCCCAAGTCTTCAGCCATGAGTAATGATAACCTGTACCAGACATATAATATTAACAACTCTAGCACTTTTAACAACTATCGCATATTATAATAATAACTTATATTGCCTCTCATATAAGATTATGATCTTTCATTCACACTTTAAAGTAACCTTTCTGATATTCATATTTTTTTACTACACCGAAGTAAACACATCACAAATTAATGCAAACTGAACATAACTTTTAAAGAGAAAAAATAACAACTTGGTCATAAAGGTTTCCAATATTACTCTAGTGAGAATATAACTTCATATATATATATATATACACTTTATAGTTAAAATAGTTAAAAGGAATACAATACACATAGTCACTTTGATCAAGATCCACCCTATCATCCAAAATGTGGACCTTGATGGAGGTTACAAAAAAAAAATGAGATTATCACTTTATACAATTATTTACAAAGTAAAAATTAGTATGCTCTGTATTTACACAAAAAACTATACAAACTAACACCCTTTCTCAGCTAGAATTTACATAGAAAACTAATATATTTTTACTCTTGGGCAGTTAACCTATAGCAATTATCTACAAACTATTTTAAATTCATCATATGTTGTGCCTTTCTTTATAGACATTGTTCTCACTTGCCCACCAATGATGTATGACTTCCTCCATCATTCCCAAATTGTCCCCCTATATGAACATAATAGGGAGGCATTACAAACAAGCATGAGAGTTTACAAGAGAAAAGTCAACTGTAATTATAGGGAGGTATATAAAGTCACGACAATACCAAGGGTCATTGTAAAGATAATGCATGCAGCAGCAGAAGCTTCTTGAAATATAAATAATTACTCCTCATCTCCAAATAAAAAATAAGCCCGAGAAAATTCATGAATGAAGAATTAGAGAACATGTTTGCCTGCTAACTAACTCTAAAAATGAAATTATAGGGTAACATAAAAAAGATATTTAAATACTTATGAGTTGTTACTGTGTAAAACAGCAGCAAAAAAATACAGCACGTATAATTTAATAGATTGGCAGAATAAATATACTAATTTTATATGCTTTAAATAAGTACATGACCCTTCATGCATACATTGAAATCAAAATTGAGTAATTAGTTTTATACATTTATCTTTTGATAAGGGAGAATTTTTTTTTGTTGGTTTAGATACAAGGATTCATTTATGAAAGAATAAACTTCATAATCAAAGGATAAGGTTCTTACCCGGTCTTCTAAATAGCCAACAACAACCAAGGTAAAGGAAAATAAAAATGAAAAGTAGAGAATAACATTGATAAAAAAAAGAGCTATATGATCCCTAGAAGTCTAATTAGGAAGCCCATTCGATAGAACCATGAGCTAGGCACTAATGATGTTTAAAAAGATATTAGTACTCTATTACACAAAAAATCTAATCATATTGTGTCTACAAATGATTAAAGGGAATCATGATGGTGACTAGGTAGAACAGTGAATTATCATGCCCAGAAATGAATAATGAGAAGTAGAAATCAACTTTAATAATTTTTCCAATATTGAACTTTCAATAAGTTTATTAATAAAATGAATATAGTAAGATTTTTTTTTTGAAGAATTGTTATAAATTGAAAGACAAAAGATCTTTTGTATTATTCCTCAATAAGGTTACAAATTCAAGGGAAGAAAATAAACCCTTTAATTAAGCGTTGCAACCATGGAAGTGTTGGTGTCGCAATGCAAAATGATGCAAGTATTTTTAAGGGGGAAAGTGATACTATAAAATTCAAGATACTAACCACATTAAGATAACATAATTGCAAATTATACAAGTAATAGCGACCACTGCAAAAATCTATGTTTAGTAGTATACAGCCTCATTTATCCCCTCTAATATAAGTTCTATTACAATAACAATTGCTTTTACACTCATGATATATCATAAATGACAAAACAAAAGGCAATAAGCAACACATGACCAAAATCACGGATATAATTACAGAGCATATTCTAATGTAAACCAAAATATTAGTTTAATCATAGCAAGGAGCACAATACATAGGCAATACTAGTGTTACGGCTATTGCTGAGGCCATATACAAAAGGAATGTTAGATGCTAAAATAGAATGTAATTGTCCAGATAATCCCATAAGCATGCACGCACTTCATAGTGACTATCAATCATCATATCAGTTGAGTGCCTAGTTGAGGAACTATGTTCTTAGGTGTACTCCGACTGGAGTTACTTGGGTGCCCAATTCAATACTTAGGTAACTACTGTGACAAAAGAACAAATATCTCTCCTATTGAATTGTTCAAAGTATAATCACCTTCAGGTTTAAAAGAATGGCTACCCTCAATGTAATTGAGTCTGCAGAGCTTCTCGACAATTCGTTTGACGATATATTTGGGTAAGGTATGAATGTCAGTCATGGAGTAAGGGACAAAATATTTGGGGCTCTGAGTGACCGTGGAATGAGGGTTTTAGATATTGGAATATGGAAGAAGAACAAAGACGAGGACGAAGATTATTGTTATGGGAGTTTTGGTGGGATGGAGAAAGTGTGAGAGTAAGTTCTAGGAAGATATTTCATTCTACATAATGGAATGTTATGGGAAAAGGTATTTCATATACGAGGAAATGAAAGAAGATGCTTACCTGGTATAAGGAATGTAGATGGGTCGTTATGTCTTTTCATAACTGAAAAAATTTCATCTGAAGTCCCATGGGACCTAACATTAATTATGTTATTTTTTGAGATTTTTTTTAGCATTTAATTCCTTCTATGGACCCATACATTATTTTCCCTATATTTTATTGTTTTAGGATTAGTTCAAAATTCAT
This sequence comes from Leucaena leucocephala, assembly GCA_037074615.1. NCBI lineage: Eukaryota > Viridiplantae > Streptophyta > Magnoliopsida > Fabales > Fabaceae > Leucaena > Leucaena leucocephala. Next base: position 1,762,260 of record CM073567.1, on the reverse strand, counting down.
ATCCAGGAAATGAAATATGAATGCAATGGGATTTGTAACGAGCTGGATCGATCATGTAACAGGAATTATGAAAGTGATAATTAAGACATAAGAATATATATATATATATATATATATAGTGCATCTTGTAGCTTACACTTCTTTTTATTGCCCACCAAATTTATTAAAATTTTATTACTATCACATTTAGATTTGACCCGCGTCGCACATTTAATTATAGTGGGTGAGTCTCTTAACGGAAATTTTTTATATATGCTAATACTCGAACTTAAGACCTTATTTAAATGATATCGACTCATTTATTACTCAAACTAACACCTATTAATAGCTTACACTTGTTTTAAAAACAAAGCCTGCGACAAACAATTTCTTAAGCATGACATTGTGTTGGGCTTTGATTCTACATTACAACTTTAAATTAGTCTTCGCCGAAAGCTCTGCCCTTTGACATCTCTTCAAAGGCTTGAGTTTAATTTCCAAATTAAACTTTTTTTATTTAGGAATCTTTCTTACCTACTGTAGTATACGGTTCTGTCACCTTTTTTTTTTAAAAAAAATTGTTTTTATACTAAATATTTTTCCCTTGTCCATAGTATATATAAACATTCTTTTTTAATTTCTAAGAACATGTATGTCTAATCTACTTTAATATTCATATAGGGTTGGTAAATACAAATTAAAACAAAAGATTTAGTACTTAATCAGTTAGAATACTTTCAACTAAAACTACCGCGTAGGCACTATTCGTAAATATTGCTTTTATTTATGAGCAATTTCACAATTGCTCTTCTTGAAAGGTGCATACATGGATAACATCTCAGAAACGTCATCACAATTCACAAGATCTCTCAGAACCAGTTGGTATATAGATACAGTTGGAAGTTGGATGCTTATTACTCAGAATTATCTCCGGCCAATGTGACACTAGTCTTCCAAGAACTAATATTCAATCCTCGTATGCAAAAAGAAAGCATTTTCCTTCAAGAGTAGAAAGTCAAAAATAGCCCCCCTTATTAAATGCGTCACTCCATATTAAACATGGAAGACTATTATTCCACAAAAAAAAACAAAGAAAGAAAAGATTGGTCAGTTTTGCACCTGACGTTCATATGTGATAGAGCCAGAGACTTAGGCACCTTATCGAATTATTCCCAACTTCGTTTCAATGCTTACTCGCTGCAGTTCAGAATTTAAACGTCAATCTCTTCTCTCATAATTAATTAATTTTGTTCAAATCAGCTGAGCTGATTCAGACTCGCTTGGACTCTAGCTACCTTGTCTGTGTGAATGATTTTAAGATTTTTACACCTAAAATATTATTTATAGGCAAAAGAACAATATCATATCTCCAGTTTATTATACGGAGAATATTAATCACTATTCACACGAATTATTATAGAATAATAGTGAGTTCTTTGAGCTTTATGGAAATAAATAGCTATAAATGTTTTTCACCAACTAGGAATATATTCTCTGGGCAATTTAGTGGTGCTGAAAATGCAAAGCTAGCATTGGGAATCTGATTTCCCATTCCATTACATTATTGCCTGATTCCTTTCCTCCATCTGTTTACAAAGTACATTTTTCTGCTCTTTTCCTTTTCACTTTTTCTTTTTAAAAGTAATTAAATGTGAACTCCAAGACAAGAGACAGTTTTTGAGTGAAGGAGAAGAGTTATAGAATGTATTAACTTTGGAGTGTGTCCGCATTATTACTTTTGAGGGTAATTGACAGTTCATCTTACCTGACATTAATATCACCTAAAAAGAAGGGACACACTATTATGTCATACTCTTAGATTATAGGTGAATCTAATTATTTTTTTTAAAAATTATATATAAAAAAAAGAATGTAATAACTTTTTCTTTTTCTTTTTTTAAAAAAAAAACTGTAAAAAATGTTCAGACCAATATTGGGCTCTATAAATAGGCTATTTCAAGTCTCTGTATCTGAACTCACATAATTTCTTAACATAAAAGCAAATATGGGAAAGCTGGCAGCCTTGTTCTTCACTACCATCTTCCTCTGCTCTGTTCTGTCACAAGCCTCTCGCCCTCAACCTGCTTTCCTCAAGGATTCCTCCCCAGAAACTCCACATCTGGTTCGTTCAATTCAATATTCTCCGCTTTTCTTCAAATGCTCTGTTCCTGGCTTAATTGGTTTCATTTCATGACTTTGATCCAGATATTTCCTACATCCTAATAAAGGGGTTTGTTTGTTTGTTTGTTTGTTTGTGATGAGCAGGGTGTTGAAAGTGAAAGAGAGCATGAGCTGACGATGGATGAGAAGTGTGAGGACATCGGAGAAGAAGATTGCTTGATAAGACGAACACTTGCGGCTCACGTTGATTATATTTATACCCAGAACCATAAACCATGAAGTATCCTTATGCAGTAACTATATTCATATAACTGCAAGAGACCTGCTTAGATATTTTTGGCGAGATAGATATTGTAAGAAAATAAACTGTTGATGATAAATATTATGTAATTAATTTACAGGGCGAGCTTGTGTTGCTTGTAAGAGTTGTCCAGTTTCATCTTCCAATTTTATAGTTTCATTGAGGTCACTGATCCAACGTATAAACATGTTAATTAAGCTTTGCTACTCTGAAGCAAGTGGTTCCTAAGCTGTTCATCTCCTGAGTAAATGAGGAGTCATATTAGTTAGTATTACACTTGATAATTTTGGGTTCGGCTGTTGCAGAATAAGCTTGTGCTTCCTTCCTTGAATCAAACCTTATCAACGAGACCTCTATTCATAACTACTCCCACCTATTTAATTAATTTAATTAAATAATTAATTAAATGAGTTAATATAATATATTTTATATAAAATATTTTAACTATCTTTTTTAACTCTATTCTTCTCCTTCCTACTTGATTGGTATCGAGAAAATATTAATAGAGATAAAATATAAAAAATAAATATTATATTTAATATTAAAATTAATTTTTTAATTAGATTATATATAAAATATAGAAAGACATCAGGAAACAATTTTATCATGTTGATAATGAAATTTTATTGCATATCATACCTTCTACTCCACATAAATTGTAAGAAGTCAAACAGATTTTTCCAAAATCCAAGATCATGATATTACATCAATGATCAACAGCAACTATCAAAAGCATATAATTATATACGGGAGGATTCTTAAACAAAGTTCTTATTCTAAATTTAAATCCCAAGATGAAATATAATGCCTATAATCATTAAATTGGATCCAATATATTAATCTATTGCGAAATATGCATGAAATCATTTTATTAACCTCAAGAATGATATAATTCTTCATCCATGTTACATAAACTTACCTTCATTACAGCAATAATAGTTCCTGCAAGGAAATCTAGGGAAAAACATAAGGGCATTTTTTCAATTCAATTTATATTCTGTTTTTTTATAATAAAATATTTTTTAGTTCATCATTTTTTTTAATCTTTGAAAATTTTTTTAAGTGTGCAAAAATGTTTTATTTTTAAGAGTATGGATTAACATGGGCCTGTTCATATCTGGCCCATATTGGTCGGTGCCTTCCGTCTTGTTCTCTGCTTCTGGCGACCTCGCTTCGCCTCTTTTGGTGGCGAAGGGAGATGATAGCCGAAAGCCTTGAATCTTCAAGGTTTAGAACGAATACTAATCTAGCACGCCGTAAATTTTGAGTATGTTCGGCCGAAGTAGGTTTCTTTCTTTTCCGATGGTGATTGGGGCTGTCGTGTAAGTCCTAATTGTTTCTTTCGTAACTTCTGATTTCTTCATTTTTAACCATCCTTGCCCTCTCGTTGTATTAAATCACTAATACCTTGTCTATTGAATAAGTGACTAATTTCGCAAGTGGAAGTACAATTCAAGATCATATCATTCATGTTCAGTAAGCGCAACTGATGTCTGGGATCTTGTGTTCATAACGTTGCTTGGCTCAACGTTTCTGCACTTCATGATTTCTTGATTGATATTTTTACAGTCTTTTGTGTAGGGTTACCCGAATTGATTTTGATTGTTTATGAAAGTACTTTAATTCTCGTCCCTTGAGAAACATACTGACATTATAATGTAATAAACATATTTCGTTTGATTGACTTCTGTTCGTTGAAGATTCTTACGAGAAGTGCTCTTTATATCAAATTCACCTACAAGGAAGGATAATTATCTGTAACACAAGAAGTGGATGCATTAGAATTATAAACTCGAACTTAGCTACTTCTTCCAAGAAGCGCTGTAGTATTTTATTTAGTGTAAGTTCAGCTAGTATTTACTTTGTTGAAAAGCTTTGTGGTCAGTATGCTGCAACCAACGCTTAACATAAAACTAGTAATACTGAAAAAGGCAAACTAATTTTTATAACTTTAGTTCTGAGGTGTCATATGAGGGCTAGATCTTTGCTGGAATAGATGAATGAAGAAAATAATTGTACAGACAGATTGCACCAAAGCTGTTAACATGGCCACTAGGGAATTTAATGGCAATCACCCCTTTTATGATGTAACAGAGGAAATTAGAAGGATTATTGATAGGAATTGGGATGCCCAAATTGAATTCATGTACAGGGAAAAACAACTCTGATGCTGATATGTTTTCTATGATAGCTAGGAATATTGATTGTAATTTTTGTACCTTGTATCAACCACCATCTTGAAACATGGAGATGGTGGATGATGATAGGTTTGGAAAAATCCTATTTTGAGCTTTTGGTTTTCATTTCTTGTTAATGATGTTTGCAGTTACCATTCAAAAAGGGGGGAAAATCCAAATGAAAAAGCCTGAATTTAACTTAAAAATTGCGTTTTTCCTGTTAAGATACTGTTTAGTGCCTTGTTATGTCCTGTTCGGATATTTGATTCTATTGACTCATTCTTTTTTAATTCCTTTGTTTTTGATATTACAGTTCGAATCAGCCTGATCTGCTTTAAGAATTTCAATTTTTTTGAAGTGTTAAGTTACATGCTTATATTCGAAGTTCTCCTTGTTCTTTGAATGCTTGTGTGTGGTCTTTGGCTCTTTGCAGGATCGGTGTGGTTTCTGGGAAGGCAATATTTGGACCACCACTTGATGACTATTGGAAAAAGAAGCTTCAGGAAGAAGCATCAGCAAAGGAGAAGGACTCAAGCTCTCCTTAGCTCTCCATCGCATGAAGTCTTGCCATAATTTGGCATTGTCATTGGACTGAAGTTGACAAGTGGCAGACAACAATTTTATATTGGGTTATCCTCCAAATAGTCATTGCATTAGCTGTGCTGGATATGGTTGTTTTAGGACACAGCTTCAGTTTGCAGTCGCTAATTATCAAGAACGAAACCTCTCCACTCACCACCCCCTCTTTTTTTTTCCCCCCTTCTTTCCCATTCTTTTCAAGCCTTTTTCTCTCTGCTTGTTTGAGTAACCTTTGTATTCCCCTAACTATTCTAGACTTGCAAAGTTAATCAAACTAGATATAGAAATTTATGTAAAAGCCGTATTTATTTGCTACTACATACAAGCTTTATTTGTATTGATCTTAGCATTATTATTAAAGCTCATTTTCTTTTCAGAAGTGAGATAACCGTCCATAAGAGGGGACTGTCGCTAAGCACTAAGAAGAGTTTATTGATCACATATCAGCTGTCATTACATTTTTGTATTCTTATAATCATTAAGAAGGGACTACCACTAAGCACTAAGAAGAATAAGTTCTAGTCATTACAACTTCTAACAAGTAACACTTTATGGGTTATATACACGGAATAATATATTTGCAGCACAGTAACAATTCAAGAATGTGTACTAGTCATTACACCATCAAACAAATAAGACTGTATAATGAATAGGTGGCAAATTTTCTATAATGATGTTATGGAAAACGCTTGAGACTGGTCTCTTGGTGCTTGCACAGGACTATTCACATCTATCTTCATTGGAATTGACAATTGTTCTTTGGTATACAAAGAAATTATGTTTGTTGCTGCAGTTTCCCAGCATCAGCAGAGTCCAAATTTCCATTCAAATCCACTTGACTAATGAAACAGTTCTTACGTAATTCTTGCAGGAACCAAAGCCCAAGAGTCCCCCATTAAGTGCAGGCACAAAGAGAGACATATTGTTATTATAACAGCGGATTTGGCTGCTACATATCTCACAATCTCTACTATTGTCTCATGCACAACATCTGCAAATCTTCTTATACAAGCACAGAACTTCTCTAACAAAAACTCCATGAAAGATCTAACAGTCTCAAATGTCACCCTCCCAGTCACATCAAGAATAAGCCTCCGATTGCTGGGAACTGCCAATGTAGAAGATACCTTGCCCATCCATCCACTCTCTTCTTTTTCTTCATCTGAAACGTCTTTTAATTCAACAGATGCTGTTTCTTCATCTTCATCCAAATTCTCATCTCTAGCTGGATTTGAACCTTCTTCAATAGGCAAACAAGAAGTTGAACTTAAATTGGCATTTGGGTCTGAACTTGTTAGCACCTGGTGAGATGTTTTCACGAGTGTCTCTATGGCATTATTACAAACAGATACCACCATGTCTCTCACTTTACTCTCATGGTTTGGGTTTGTTAAGCCAGAGAAGAAATCATCATATGTGTTGATATGCATGGTTTTGTCAAGATAAACAGTAACTGCAGTACTTACAAATAGTTGAACGCAGTTCCCAATTAGGTCTCTGCACTTATCACTGCAAACCGTATCCACCCATCTTGGCATAGGTTCGGATTCCAAATTGGAGGAGCTAAGATTTCTGACACTAATCGTATTGCTTGAACTTGAATTTGATTCTCCATTTGAATAGAAACCAAGGACTAGGTTCCGGGCAAAGCTTCCAACAACTACAGAAACAAAGCCTGACCCAGATGGGGCAAAAAGTTTATCCACTAACCGATCCACAAGACTTGAACTATCGCTGGGTTGACTATGATCTGTGTTATTCATAGATTGATAACTTCGCAAAATACCAAGAGTTAAGGCCTGTGTAACGTTGACCAAAGAATCTGAAAGCTCATGAGACCGAGTTATTTTGGAAATTTGCTTCAAGCTATTAGGCAATTGATCAGAATCAGACTGCAGAAACACTTTCATATCTCTTGAGACGACTCCTACAGCTTCTGAATATTCGGAGACTGCTTCAGAAACGGATATCAGTGCTCCCAAAAGCTTTAGAAGTCTCTTCCTCTTGCGAGTTATTGAAGGCAAGTGATAAAGTTTGAAAGCACCGTACCCAGTGAAGCCAGCAGCAGCAAGTAGAAAAAGCCAATTTTTTCTTTTACGGGCATAATCAAAACCCTTTTCAATGAATTGCAACTCCATAACCAGGAATTCCAATGAAACTACAGATTGATTATGACTCCCACCTTTTCCTCACCTAAGTCGATAAATTCGTTCGTTCGTTCATTGAGATCACTTACCACAAATTGAAGCTTCAATGCTTTAATTGCTGAGCACCTCCTTCTTGTTGTGTTCCGATAAAGCGCGCGAAATCAGGAAGACAGTGAATAGGTAAGATGATCCAAGAACGTGGGAGTCTTGGCGGCGGAACACAAGAAATTGAATGGGAGAAGGGGGGGGGGGGGGAGATGGAGAAGGGAATGAAGAACAGGGGCGTTGCAGAAGAAAACAGAGACGTGTCGTGTTTGGAAGTTGGAATTGGGAAGGGAAATTGTGAGCCTTCTATTCTTTGGCGGAGGTCATGACCCCAACCATCGCCTTCATCAATACCCGCCACCACTCCAAATCTGCTAACCCCACTAGTACTCTTTTTTTTTCCACTTATCTGTTCTCATATATTTTCCATTAAATTAGACTTTCCTACGATATGATATAAATTAAGAGATTTTTTATTATTAAAATTTTAAAGTAAAAGATGTCGATAAAAATAAGCTACAATTACGTTATATGAATTAAATTTGTTATGGCTTATTATTTATATAATATACTAACTGCACTGTTATAGGAATAATTTATATTTTAGATTCAAAATAAATTTAATTTATAGTTTTTGGCCTCAAATTAAATTTTATGATTTTATACAAGGTACATAATATTATTAAAATAAAAATGTTAATATTTACATAATATGTAGTATTTATAAATAAAATTTTATGAGAATTGGATCTTAATTTATTATGATTAAAATGGGTGGCCCATTTGTGTTAAATTACATGATCTTGATCTTATGAGAGCAAATTGTCCCAAAACTTAGAACGGGTTCTATACCCTATGTTATATACCCTAAGTTATTAAGGAGCAGAGGAGTATAATGATAAGTAAATAGATAAAGCATGTTCAAGTGCGTTTTCCCGTTCGTGTTATGAACACAAATGACATCTTTTTTCAAAATTTATTTATAATTTCTCTCCTTAAAATGAGAATTAAGCAATAAAACAAGTGTGTATATAGACCTTTTTTTCAATGAATGCAAAATATCCCATGCTTTAAAGTCTAAGTCCAAAAAGACGGCCAATCCCGAGCAGTTCTTTAACTATAGTCTTTGGATCCTTGTATGTGTGGAAACCTTTGAGGGATGAATATTCAATTTTAATTTCTGGCGTGTACTGTATTGTCATTTCTCATTCATTGCCTACTTGGTAAACTAATTTCTAAGTCTTATTTAAAAAAAAAAAGAAATTGTTGAGAATACCTATTTTTAAATTTTGATGTATTTATTATGTAACAGATTTTTTTTATAAAGTATTATGTAATAAATGATTTGTTTTTACAAGAGAGGCTAAAGGCTCAAAGTAAACTATTAGACTATGAGGGTATCATATCCCAAATATTCTTTGACCATAGTATTCCTCAAATGTTAAGGACAAGCATATAGCAATGTTGCATTAATTAGCCCATCATTTGCTAATGTATATGTAAGTTTGTTTTGTTCCTAGATATGTGATGTATCTTCAACTCCCAAAATAGCTTGACAAGGCTATGTATATGTGTCATCAATAAGCTGCATCTGTCACCTGTGAAATTCAATAACATATCAACCATATTTTTAGCATCCGATTCAAGAATAATTTTCTTAAATCATAGATATAAAATTTTTAATCCTATATATATTGCCCATTGTTCCGCTTCAATGATGCTGCAGGAACTAAGAAAACTTGTGAAACCCATAATCCAACTTCTTGTCTAGTCATGAATAACTTCTCCACATCTTACCCTACTGTGGGTTATAGTAAGAGCTTCATCAACATTTAATTTAACTCACCCTGAGGGGGAGGTTGCCAATCAGTTGGATTTGATGAATTGACATAATTAGTTAGATTATCCTCTTACACCTGTACAAAACTCTTCCATGTTTGTATTATTATCAAATAAGGATATAATAGTTTCAAAAATCCATTATCAAATATAAATTAATTTTTTTATTTCTATAAATTCCAAATAGATACCCCCAAATCAATCCGATTGTTATTATTTTCCAACTCTTTTTTAAGATTCATAGCAAACCAATCCTATAAAGAAGCTCTATAGAAAGGGACACAAGACCTATGATGTAAAAGTCTATTCCAAAGTTGTCTAGAATAGGAGCAATCTCAAAGTATATGTAAGATGTCTTCTGAATTCGCATTACAATATTGACAATGTGCATTGGTTGAAGACCACCTACTTCTCCAGATATTTGTCGGTAAACAGTTATTTAAGACTATCCACATGAATACCGAATACACTCTGAACCTTTCCACTTCCATATATATTTGTAAATAGAGCTATATGTATTAGTCGATTGTTTCTCAATTAAATAGTAAGCACTTTTAATAGTAAAAGTGACGTCATTCGTAGCGTTCCACACCATTAAATCATTGCCTGCCTCTAACATAAGTGGTAACATGATAAGCAACCTCTGGAAGACATTACTTAGGACCATATTAAACAGTCTCTGGTAATCCCAAGTCTCATCCGTAATCCAATCTTCAACTTTACTATTTATTTCCTTTGTTGTAATTTGCCAAAGACACAAATCCAGAAAAATTTTATTAGGAAACAACCACTTGTCTGTGAAAAAATTGACTAGTTGCTCATTTCAGACATGTCATCTTGTGCCTACGTCCAAAATGTCTTGCTGTTGAGAGATGAATTTCCATAATGTAGAATTCCCTTTCCTTGCATCCAATAAATTCTCTTCATTCCTTTGTATATATTTATGTAATAGTACATCTGCCTATGGACTTTTCTCAACATTAAGGAACTTTCAGGCTATCTTTGTTCCACAAGCTTGATTGAAAGATGCTAACCTCTTGAACCCCAGTCCACTATATAAGTTAGGCATAGTAATTTGATCCCATCCAATAGGATGGAATCCATGAGAGTTATTACCATGTCCCCATATAAAATTCCTTTGTACCCTTTCAACTTCCTAACACACACTAACCAAAATTTTAGCCACTTGCATAGGATACACTGGTATAGAGCTCAACACCGATTCAACCAAAGTAATTTGATTAGCCATTGATAGCTTACTCTCCTTCCACACAGCTAGTTTAGATCTCACTCTATCTATGATGTATTGAAAAGCATCTCTGGGTTTCCTCCATTTGATTATTGGCCCAGATACTTTCCTATATCAGCTGAAACACTTATTCTTGTTATAGCACTAATTCTTCTTCTAACATTACCATGCACCTTTGGAGAGAAGAATATTGATGATCTATTTTTGTTGATGTTAGCCTCTGATGCGAGACAAAATATATCTAAATATTCCATCACACATTCATATTGTTTTTTAGTCGCTACTCCAAAAAGAAGAATGCCATTTGCAAATATAAGATGAGAGATAGTAGGGCCCCACTAGATACAAAAATTAGCTTCCAATTATCTGTAATAACTGAATCACTAATAATATGGGATAACCTATCCATACATAGAACAAACAATATAGATGAGATAGGATCTCCTTGTCACGGTTCTCTTTTAGGTAGAAAAATATAGTTTGAGATCCATTCCATAACAAATTATATGAAACAGATGTAACACATCCTATAATAAGATTTATAAAATTATACTCGAAACCAACATCAATAAGAACATGTTAAATAAAATCATATCTAATCCAATCATATGATTTCTCTAAATCAATCTTCCAAGCTATAAGGCCATTATTTCCTTTAGCTTTCTTCATAATATGCATAACTTCTTGACCAATGATAATATTATCCTGAATGTACCTACCTTTTATAAAACTAGATTGAAAGGTGAAATAAGATCATCCATAACATTTTTCAATCTACTAACAATTAACTTATAATACACTTATAGTTCATAGTACATTAAGCAATAGGTTTAAAATGGCTAATAAGTTCATGATGCTCTCTCTTTGGAATAAGAGAAATTAAAATTTTATTAGCATTATCCACAAAGTACCCTTTTTGAAAAGATGTTTTAACAAATTTGCATAAAAACTCCCTATTGTATTTCAATTATTTTGACAAAAGATAAAAGAGAAACCATCAGTACCTAGAGCTTTCTAAGGGCCCATAGAGAAGAAAACTTCTTTTATTTCCTTATCAGAAGGAATATCAGACATATTAGTAAGGCGAGTTCTAATTTCAATTGGAAAATTGGACCTTGTTTGTAACATACATGATGTATTATCAGTCCAATTATAGATATTCATAAAGTAATTCTTGACTATATCAATTAGGTTTGATTCATTTTCTATCCAGTCTTCTCTCTCATCTTTTAGAGTTATAATCCTATTTCTCCTTCTCCTCATCTTTATTTTTAAATGGTAATAACTTATATTTTTGTCTCCTTTAGCAATCCATTATGTCCTAGCCTTTTTGAACCATTTTATTTCCTCTAATTTCAAAAGATGTTCTACTTTAGCTTGTAAATCATTTTCAAGAGAGTTTAAAAAGACCAAGTGGGCATAAGTAGATAAACTTTGAATACCATTTAAACGTGCAAGCAAAATTCTTTTTTTTCCTTCTCTATAAATCAAAAAATATTTTTATTCCAATCAGATAGGGAATCACCCAAATTTTTCAAAGATTTGTCAAAATCATCAAGGTCAATCCAAGCAGTTGATAAAAACTCTTTAAAATTTTCATGAGTACACCACATAACTTCAAAACAAAAAGGTTTATTTGTACCTTTACAAAATTATTTTTGAAATTGCAGAACAATAGGATTATGATCAGAAAATTGAGATATAGGAATAACCTTCAAAATGAAATCTAATTGGGCATGTAAATATTATAAATTTGCTAGAGCTCAATCTAATCTTTCATATAAATGAGAACAACCAAAAATCCTAGGCCATTTTGATGTAAATTTTGGTCCCTAAAAACCTATATCTAAAAGGCCACACTCCGTTATTCTATCTTTAAACTAGTTTATTCTATTATATGGATAACCTACTCTCCCAATTCTATTCGTATATTTAAGAATATCATTAAAGTTTCCAAAAATAACCCACGTATTGAAAATATTAATAGATAAAATTTTTAAATAATTCCATAGTACCTATCAAAAATTGGAGTGAGTAGTGGCATAGATAGCAGTCAGTAAGAAAGGAGGTCTATCTCGAATCTCACATTGAAGATAGAAATTTGTTGATTTTCCAATATAACTGAAATTTTGATTGTTTCACATCTCTAGGCTGCAAGTAGTCCACCAGAATGATCTGACCTAGGAATTATTTTGATATGATCAAAACCTCAAGAATGAAGAAATTAAAACCTAAACAATGTCCCATATTTAATTTGAGATAAAATAATGAGACTGTCTTTTTTTTTGTTACCCACCCAATTCATCGGAGCTTTACCCTTACTACATCCAGATCTAACCTACGTCACGCACTTGGCTATGATGGGTAAGTCTCCTAATGGGAATTTTTTGCATACGCCAAGGCCCGAACTCGAGACTTCACTTAAGCGATACCGAGCCATTTACTACTCGAACTAACCCCCGTTAGTCTTCGACTAGAGCATATAGCCTTTAAATTTATTTGATTCCATTAGCACAAGCCCTCTTTATATTCTAATATAATAAACTATCCATAAAAATAATTTTTCTTCCAAGCCAGATCCAATAAAACCTAGGCTCACTTTGTCATTTGACCCAAACTGGGTTTCAGCCACCATAGTCTCCTCTGCCTCTTCACTTCCTTCAATCACTATTGGGTTTGAGTTCATGTCTATAGAGCCCACTATTCCCAATCTATGCTCACCTGGATCCAACTCTTCACTACCTATTCCTTGCCTATTATGCGTAAGAGGGACATGTCCATTGTCATGATCCATTTCATTCTCCTTTTTAAGTAGCCCAAGCCTACTTGCTTTTCCATCATTACTTGCTTTCCCATTTTCAAGCCTATACTCGTGATTTCTCAAGCCCATTTCTTTCTCATGTCCTGCCTCCTTATTCCTCTCTATTGAAGCACCCATGATTGACCCAACTAGATCCTCTCCTTCAGTCACATGTCTTATCCTTTTCTCTTTTCTTTTCAGCCCAAAGTCTTCTGTCCCCTCATTTAATTCTTCATCATCTTGCAAACTTACTATATCTGAAACCTGTCGACCCTCTGCCATTATATCCGTTGTTCCTCTCCTTCTCCCATCATTTGACCTTAGCCTACTTCTTCCCTCTTGTATCAAGGTCAACGGCCTTTGTTCCTGAATCTTTTTTTCCCATACGATCTCACTGGCTCTCGTGGCTATCTCATTTCCTGTCATATCAGCTAAAACTCCAAATATGAACCTGTTGTTTTTTGGCCGGTGAGTCTAAGCTTTGGTCTTCATTGCTTTGTGCTACTGGCAAGGTTTGTGAATGACTCTCCATCGCTCTGTTTCTCCTAGTGAATTTCCAGCTTCATTCTTACTCTTCTCATTCTTATTAGTTTGCCCATGTCCCATGGCTTCATTTCACTGTGATTAAATATTTTTGGATGGACACCTTCACTACGATAACCATATAACCCACACACAGAACATAAGCAGAACATAACAAATGTAGACCCTCATACTCTAGATAGTACTCACCTCCATCAAGAGAGAACCTCGACATCAGTTGTTTTCCTAGATCAATTAAAACACATAATCATGCATAATGGCCTCTCAACTGACACTTAGTGTTCATATCCACCTTAAGAGTCTCTCCAATTCTGTTACATATCAATGTTAGAGCTTTTTCATCATAGTACTCTAATAGCATCCTTGGTACCCTTATCCAAACTGCCACTTTGTCTATTGTTGTGTTCTCTGGTATGAAATTTGGCTGCCAAGGTCTCACTGTCAAATAGTGATCATAAATCATCCACGACCCTCTTGTCAAAGCATTAAAATAGTCTTCTCTATTTGATAGTTGGACCACATTAAATCCATGGCCTATGTTGATGAGATTAATCACCCCTCTTTTAGCCCATGCAATCTTGTTTGAAGAGCTTTGTATCCTATATTTCTATCCAACAATTTTACTATGACAACTTTCCTCCAAGCCTTGAATAATCGCTTCTTCATTTTGCTAGAGAAAGTAAAGGTAATTCCTTGACCGGATCCTCAGATGTCTTGAATAGAGGATCATCTTTTTCATATCTCATGTCTTGCCTAGATTCTTCTGACATTGTATCATCAGAATAAGAATTATCCTCCTTTTCAATATCATCATCAGAGTGAGCCTCATTTGTGTTAATACCTTTCAATTTTTCAGCAAAAGAAAGCCCCCCAGCTGTTCCCAACTTTGGCCAATGTTCCTGATATGAGTTACTTTCTATGATCTTGCTTCCATTCTTAATATTTTTTGCACTATGAATAAATTGATCGTCTTCCTTCAAAGATGGAGGAATTAAAGTTTGCTGTTTGCCAGAAAGAACCAACACCATCTGCTGCAAATTATATTGCTAACGTGCTAGTTCATTTAAGCTTAAGAAACAGTAGGGTTGGGTTTATTATGTAATAAATGATGATATAAAGATAGGAACAAGAAAAGAAAATGGGAAAAACTGCATATTCCGCATGTTAGCCCATCAGCCCACTAACTCAGCAATGTGCAAGTTGGGCTAAGAAATTTAGCCCATATTTCTTGGTGGGCCAACAAAACAAGCTTATATTCCTAGCTCTAGATGAATTTGACTGTGTTATGAAGGAGTATTGACTTGTCGTACAAAAAAAAAAGAGTATTGACTTATAACTTTGATGGGAGATATATCATATTTAATACTCGATAATATTTTGAATATAATCATTTTTAATAAAATAGTATATACACTTAATCAAACAAAAAACTAGAAGAACCAAATGTCTGTTTCTTTAATCACAAACAACACATACTCATGATCTTGCTGACCTTAAATAAAAAGGTGAAATGAAGTGTCTCTAATTAATTAATTAATTATAGGAAGCTATACCATTCATAAACTATAAATAACGTTTCAATCATTCTTCAGGTCATGCAAAATCCATACTTGTGAACTGTAAGACAATATTTTTTTTTATTATTTAAACAATGTAGCACACCCATCCTCATAGAGAAAGGAAACTCACCCACACCTATTTGTCAGCATAGCATAGGGTTTATAACCCATGATCGTCTCTGTAAAAATAAACATGAGCTGTTAATTAAGCTACTAAGCTTGTGGCTGAAATTGACTAGAAAATTAAATAGGCATGACTTAACTAGAACTATGTATCATCCTATGGTTACATATAATACAAAATTTATTAATAATCGTTTTTCTGTTTATTGAATTAAAAATAAAGCCACTCATATATATAACTCACTAAATTGAATAAGAGGACGCAATAATATATAAATATTTTTTTATTCATTTGCTTTCTATTTTTCTATATGATATTTGATCTCATTTTTCTGTTGGAAGTGCAACATCAAGCTCATTATATCAATTTTGAGACCATAAGACACAAGTTGTGTGTGCGTGTGTTATATTTTTTCTTGTTCTTTTCTACTTTTCCTTGGATCATTCCTCTGATATGCATGCGGGTGTTGAGAATAGAAGAGAAATTCAAACATTAATTCAAAGCAACATAAGAAGTCAATATTGATTGGCCAGAAAAAGGGGAATAAAAAAGAGTAAAACTTGTTGAAATATTCTAACCACTGACTCTGATCTGATCCACAGTTTAACAACAGTATATAATATGGTTCTTTCTCTTCCTAAACTAAAATACTTTGGAACACGCGTGTCCGGCGTTTAATTTAAATATTTTAGTTCTCTTGTATTAATTAATATATTTTAAAGCTTAATCCTTTGACAATTTCCATAATTATATTTCTGACAAATTGTTTCTTTAATATCTTTTCTTTGTCTAATTTTCGAATTGATTTTTTTTATTAATGAGCCCTTATTTTCAAATAGTTGGTCTGGTCGCTTCTGTTAGAATATTGTCCTGACCAAGTTAGTTATGAACAATCGGTTTGATGATCTAATCATTGGGGAATATATTATTTGTCGCTTATCCAAAGAAGAAGCTGAGAGATGATTTTGTCAATCGGAATATTTTTTCTTTTCATAAGCAAAACCCATTGGATCATTCAATATAGGCCAAATATCTCAGCAATTAATTATTCTGGTTTGAAAAACGGGTTAATTATCTTCTCTAAGGACGTTTATTGATCCCATGATTTGAATGTGTTCTTTTCCGATGAACCCTTTATTACATTGATCAATCACTGTTTATAAAATGTATTTTATATAGTCATTCAATTAAATCAAATTTAAATATTATCCAACATAATTTAAAATAATTTTTTTAAAAGTATTTGTTATATTTAAATTTGAGATCTTATGATTAATTAAGTTGTTAAAACCCATTCTACTATGATAAATACTTGTTGGTAATCAAAATATTTTCTACCTCTATTTAGCATCATTTTTATAATAAACACTTCAATAGAGTTTAATTCAAAAGGCCTTACGTACTTGACAAGTCGATAAGGTTAAAGAAAGTAAGAAACTCCATCCTTTCTTTTTTTTTCAGGGACTCAACGAAACTCTACTTCATATATTAGGCATCCTATAGGACGATTTGTTTCTTACAAAATTTAAGTTGAAAATTCTTTAAATTTGTATCATTTTAAAGACTCAAGATACTAATAAATTTTAATATATTTAATATCATGTTTTTTTCAACTAAAAATTACTATAAATTTTGAAATTTCTAATTGTAAGTAATATTCTTAATTTATAATACTAAATTCGTCTTAAATATAAGAGTTAATTAATTTTATAAATAAATTAAGGAAGTTAAAAAAATTAATTAATTATAACTAACATAAAATTTAATCAATAATTTGAGCAGATTAAAGAATATATAATATGAATTTATCTTAAATTATTAGATTTGATTATAATTAATTAATTTATTTAACTTATATAATTTATCTAAAAAATTAAATAGTTGTTGAGCAGTTGTAACTTTCTAAAATTTATCAGTAAAATTTACACTAAATTTGTTATTAATTATAAACAATATCTAAAATATTTTAGCTTATTTTTTTCAGAAAAAAGAATCAAACTGGTAAAGGACATATATTCAAGCGGCAAAAAAGATAATTAAAAAGAGTAAGAAGATGTATATTATACACCCAACCATCAAATCAACGTAATTAATTATTACCGGATCTTCATTTCAAATATATGAATCATCCCCCTGTTTGCAATCTTATCCCAGCTTTCGTCCTTCCACTGTGTAAGAGTAGATTATAAAAAGGTCATCTCTGGGTTTGAAAGGAAACAATAATCCTTTCAAATTTCATTACAGTGATCGATCATGGGGAAGAAGAAGGGTAACCTGAGTTGGTACATGAAAGCTCCGATCCGATTTCTGAGCATGGCTAGGGACTTGTACGTCAATGGCATGAACCGCTGCTCTCCTCACTTCAACTCCATCGACACCCCATTCGGCGTCCCTGCCGGTCATTCAATTGCCCTACCTCGAAGCTTCAGCGTAGTGGCTGCAGCATCCTCATCTGCTTCTGATGATTATAGGGAGCTTGTCAGGGCTAATTCTGTGCCTTACCGCCAACGTGGTGGCGGGCTCGATCTTTCGCCTAAGAAACAGGTGCCGGTGCCTGCGCCGGCTAAGGTGTCTAAGATGGCAGTGCCTCGAAGTTGCAGCGTCGGAATCGGAAGGATCGATGAAGATAAGCCGTGTGAATTTGAAGACGATTTCAAGACCAAACCTTCAGTTCCTGCTAGAAGCAGAAGCTACGTCGTTAGCACAAGTACAGGAGTACGGTCGTAGCATGTAATTATACCAAGTAACGTAAGGAGCTGAGAATGGTTAGATTCTTGTGTGCATGCATATCTGTGTTTTTGTGATAATTATGATATTACTATTAGCTTCTTGATTCTGCTCTTCGATCGGTTACCACAATCGTGTTTGCCAATGGTTGAAATTGTTGATTCCAGAATATGTATCTCTCTTCGTCGTGCCGTGATTCATGAAAATTTGAAGCAAATTGAATTGATCGATGAGCTTCGATTCGTCTTTGGCTGTGTTGTTTGATTTAAAAATTTAGGCTGTCATATGACAAAAATTTGGCAATGCACAGTGGATATAACAAGGGATGAAATGGTATTAGATTGAATTATACCCCCTCTTATCCCCAATTACAAGAGTTAAATGAGAATTATATTTATTTTTAAATATAATATTCTAATCAATTTTCATTTTTAAAATTATAACTTTTTTATTGTATCCTTATTACAAATATTAAATGGATATTTTAAAAAAGCTAGCATACAATTATTATAATTAATTAATTTATATTATTTTTTTAATTTATCTAAATTTATTAAATAAATCTTATAATTAATATTCTAAATCATTTACTGCTATTGATCTAGACCTTTCATTTTGTAATGTCTCTGAATTCCGTGTACAACGCAGAAATTACTTACCCATGTTAAAAACTATGAGTGTGTGAGCAGCAATTTGCAGCTGCAACTAAACCATGATGATTCTTCGTATATATATTTAACTCTTTATCGTAAGTATCTTGCTTCTTGAGAGAAGCAGCTTTGCTGACTTCCTCGTTGTAGACTTGTTCATACCTCATACTATCTCAGCTTTGATTAATCCATACTCAAATATCATACAAGTGGGACCCATATAAATAAATAATATTCCTCCATTCTTTAATATTAAATATATTTAATTAATTTAATTAAATTATAAGAATTAATTAAATTACTTAATATGACATATTTTTTCTAAAATATCATAATTATCTTTTTTAACTTTCTCATAGATTTTCTATTTGATTATTGTTAAGGAAATATCAATAGAGATTTTTTTTAAAAAAATTAATAAATATAAAAAATATATTTTATATTTAAAATAAAATCAATTCATTAACTAAATTATATATTTAAAAAGGGTGAGTAATTCAGTATGGATGTATTCCATATTGAAACGGTGAAATGTGTAGCGGATACTTAAGAACTTAACGTCACGGTGATTTAATAATTGGACTTTTTCATCATTAAGCTTCTTATTCTTAAAATTAAAGCTCGTTTTGTAAAACATATACGATTTGATGATATTTGATAAGTTAGCCTGAGCCCTGAATTCCCTAATTCTTTTCTTTGAACAAAAAAATACAGAATGATAAATGAAAGTCAGAAGGAAGATTTTTTTTTTAATAACTATTCTAATATTAAATATATCACATCCCTTTCCAAATTTTAGCATTACCAAAACATAAATAAAAGGTAATTCTATGAATTTTTTTTTTATTTGCTTTAAGAAATTCGGTTAGGGTTTAATTTTATTTTAAAATTATTTTAAATAAAACTAGGCAGTATTTTCTAATAGGTAACTTAGAGACTAATTTTTCTAAAATATTTTTATATAGAAGCTATAGGTATATGAATTTTTTTCTTAAAATAATATTACTATATAAAAATGTTTAAAAAGGAATAGTTAACATTAGTTTTATAACGATTAGACTGATTTTATTTCTGTTTTAACACTTACAAAATAAAATTGATTAAAAAAAACTTATAAATATTCACAACTTTTATATAAAAATTTTTAAAATAAAATTAGACTTTAACCGTATTATAAAAGAATTGAGCCCTAAAAGAAATATATTCCAGTTACTTTTTTCTTCCAAATCATTTATATCCCCGTCCCCTTTTAATCCTTTAATAGGAAACATAAATATTAAATATCTAGACGTGGATGGGAAAAGAAAAAACTTTATGTACGTGTGGAAATTTGAATTTTCTAATTTCATCCATGACATGGAAGGAGTTATTAGGTAGAAAATTTGAACTGAAAATTCGTTTATATCCACAATTTTAGAAATTAAAGTACTTTGATTTTAATTTTTTTAAAATTATAAATTAAATGAGGTAAAAATATATTTTCACAAATTAATATCACACAATTCACTTTTAAGAGAAAAACATTTACAATGGTTAAAAAAACCTTCACATTTTTTATAGAAAAATTAAATTAAAATATGTAGAAGCTAGATGAAAGTCTTCCATCAAAATTCCCATATATACCTCCCATGCTTTGATTTCAACTTTTTCTTTAACTGAATTGTTTTTAATTTTCCACTTTGAAAGTAGAAATCTTGTCCAGATCAGACTTTTAGACAATAAAATATAAATTTTTTACATAGTTCTAAAAAAATGCGCAAAAGATTCGGTCCCAAATAAATATAATATTTAAAAAATATGTTTATAGAAAATATTAAAATCGTCACCTACGTCTTGCATCTCTTCTTCTTGTTTTTTTGACTATACTACAAATCGTTGGTCAACGTATATATGATTACTTGTGATATCTTTCTCAAAGATATTGATCATGATGGAGAACGTGGAATTTCAAACAACCTATCTATTGAATTGTACGTATAAAAAACTAAAACACAAAAGTGCCTATAGGATTTGTCGTGATCTA
Source organism: Leucaena leucocephala (assembly GCA_037074615.1). Classification (NCBI taxonomy): domain Eukaryota; kingdom Viridiplantae; phylum Streptophyta; class Magnoliopsida; order Fabales; family Fabaceae; genus Leucaena; species Leucaena leucocephala. The sequence goes on along the minus strand of CM073567.1, from coordinate 1,741,397 downwards.
TTGGTTGATTACAGACTATGTCAAACGAATTAAGATTTTGGCTTGTAGGATGGAATATAAATGGAAGGTAAAACGTTCTCAAGCACTGATCATTGATGCAATTACTTAATTCTTACTAAAATTATTTTCATTAAAAAGTTATTTGCTAACTAAGCAACCTATCTAAGGAACGATACCGTATAGGAAAATTGTTAAGAGGATTTCCATGTAGTTTGAAAAAGAGTCAGACTTACTTATAATTTAAAGATAAAATTAATTTTTTTAAATAATATTAATATTAGATATAATGAGTATCTTATTTTAATTCTTATTCTTCTCCCTGATTTACTCTCCATCTAAAGCTCCATTCCATGTGAGCCACTAATATGGGTGGGCTAGGCAGGGAAGAAAAAGAAGAAACGCATCTAAAAGCAAGCCAACTTGATCCATTCGGCCTAGAGACCAATCGGATTAACCCATTTTATTTTCCCCCCCTCATTTTTCTAAAACTTTGACTGTCTTACGGGTTAATCATATGCCTTCGATCTCGATTGATTCCACAAAATTTGATTCGTTCTGAGGTTCATTGCTTCAGTTCAATTACCAAAACAAAAAACACACAGAAAGCCTTTGTATTGAAGCAAAATCAGCGGCAAGTTTTCAAATTTTGTTGTTCGTTTGGGTTTCATGAACCGAGAAGAGAGAAAACGCAAGTTCAATGTGGCCATCGTTGAAATGCTCTTTCCTCCTCCTCCTCAATATGAAGAATCTCCTCCATCCCAAGTACTTTTTTTCTATCACTCTTCTCTTTCTTTCTTTTCTTTACTTTACTTTTTTCTCCTTGGGTTCGTTTTGATGGTACATGTAATAATGTCATCATTTTAGCCTGAAGAAGGGTCAAAACCCGTGGGAGCTTCGAACAAAGGGTTTGCTTCTGATGATATTCCAGGTTCTAAACCATATAATTTGTTTCAATAGAAACTAGCATTCTTAAACAATCACCAAACTTCTCTTTGTATCGATTTATAACGTGTAGATGCTTTGGATGGCTATGAGAATGCATCTACAAGCTCCGAGGAAGACCAGGGATCTGACTCGCAAAAGTTAACCAGAGCTCAACGTAAGAAAATCCGTAAAAAGAAGCTGAAGGAAGAAGCCATCCGTCGCGGAAAACTAATCGGGCCGTTGTCACCCACCCTCGATCACTTTGGCGCCGATCAAGATGCGAATCACCCTCCAGCTGTTCGATCAAATGCCTCTGAGACACAGGAAAATTGTGGACCAGACGAGCCAGGTCAGAATCCTTTGTGCACTTCTCGTTGTGTTCTTGATCTATGAAATTAACAATTCCAAAGTGTTCTGACGCTTATTGTCACATTACTTGGTTTAGGTCCTCAAACCTCGAAGAAACTAAATCAGCGAAGGAAAGCAAAAAGAATGGCGAAGGTGAAGCAAAACTCCTCTAATGCTGAGAATCTCAATCAACACTCTGTTTCAGATCCTTCGGTTGACTTGAAAGAAGACCATTAGCCTCTAACATGGAACAATGATGCCTCTACTGTTGAATTTTGCTGTTGTAAACGATAAGTACCTGACCATTGGTAAATATTATTTATCAAGACTTGGTAGGTATGTGGTCTGAATTCGGTGGGCAAATGCTTCAGAGTTGCATTTAGTTTGTTACTTATTCGGCAGGCAAATGCTTCAGAGTTACACGAGCCATGTCTTTTGACCATTGAATTAAATAGTCCAAAAAGCACCACATTCGAAATGGTTAATATACTGCGAGTATGTCAAAAGAAAAATGTCACATGAGAGAAATGCTTCATTTAACTTGTGGGTGATTGCTAAATAAATTCCCACATCGTTTAAACTTAAGAGAGCTCATGTTATAGCCACCTATGAATGGGTAATATCTAGTACTTGACAAAACCCACACTTCCAATACAACACATGAAGCACCAAGTACTACTTATTCATAGATGGCTATCGCAGGAGCTTTATTGAGTTAAGCAACGTGGGACTTTTATTAGTATACACTCATTTCAACAAAAACCTGATAACTTATCCATACTTTAATATGAAACATTATTTTTGAAGATATTCAGGAAGGAGGAATTTCAATTTTGACGATAAGAATTAGGCATACGAAGTACAAACACATAAGCAGCTACGAAATGATGGCTCAGCTTGTTGTCGTTTGATACAACGAATACTATTACAATTTTACAGGGGCATCAATTCATTTTATCCCAAAAAAAAAAAAAAGAATGCTTAAAGTTACTCTGATATTTTTGGGTGAAGCACATTTTTTAAAGTTCCTGTAATTATACATTCAGCTTTTAGAAAACGTAAAAATTTTAGTTTTTGTTTTTTCCACACGAGCTTATTTAATAAAAAATTAGTTATTGTAAACTATATATATAAATCATGTGAATATAAGAAGATCATAGAAGCAGCATAAAATTATATCGCTATACATCTCTAACATGCACAGAGAGCCATTTCAAGCAGTGATCAGGCTAAAGAAGGGAAAGACACAACATAAACTTCCTCTTTTTGGGTTCACTTAGCAAAAAGCAAGCCTAACTGGGAAGCTATCCGAATCCGACCCCTTCTAATGCTTGCACCTTGATATATAGCTCCTGGATCCTGTCGGTCCAAACAAAACCCGAATGAGACACACACATTGATCCAATACGGCTCATGTTAGAAATTAAATATATACCTGAAGAGGGTATATTATGCAGGGTAATCGAAAGGGATAGGAGAAACGGAGTTATCCAGTAGATCCGGGTGTACGTAACCATAATTACGCAGCACTTGATTATCAGCAAAATTGAGAGCCTTCTTCATTCCATTCCAACAAGAGTCACCTGAATACATATCATTATGATTTCCATTACAAGGTTGACATCCCGTGAAGTGTGTTATAAACGGCCTCCTCCAACTCATGGCCTCCTCCTCCTTCTTCACATATTTCTCCTTCATCTCACTGTAACTCTCACTCACCATCTCTGCATGTCTCCTTCTTAACCTCCTCTCTTCTCTCTCCACTTCATTGTATCTTTCCGTTATATTCTCATACGTATCTACCACATTCGCCCAATATCCTGAGAATGCGTACTCAGTTTCTAGGTAAATCTTGTCCCCCCATCTCTCTTTCTCGTCCATGATCAAGTATGCCAGCCCCGCCTGATCATCGGATTCTGGGAAATTCTTATCCTTGAATGTGTTTCTCTGTATTTCGCCCCACTTTTTGTAGTCCGGGGACTGTGGGCCCATGTTTGCCCACTCATCCATGAAGTCCAATGACCACTGGCAGTTTCTGATCAGGAACACACCGGCGTTCAGACCCATCGAGCTTTTCTCTTCCTTTACCAGACGAAGCCACCCTTGAACCATGAGGTTGTAGTTTTTGTAACGATGCAATGGGAGTTTGAAATCCATGTCTGTGAACATGGCGTCTGAGTCGATCCACCAGATCCACTCGGCCTCCGGATGGGCCATCATCGCCGCTTTTATCATCGGATATTTCGACCAGTATGTTTCCATATTTGGATGGAGCAGTACGTTGTTGTAGAAGATGTTGTAGCCGTGGAGACGGCAGTAATCCACTTTGTTCTTGAAGAACCTGAGAAGCAGGTGATCGCCGATCGGATTCTGACAAGGAATCGACTGAGATCCCGTTACCATGAGAATCCGCTTTCGCGCTCCTGGGATGAACGACGGATGACGTAACAGCCACTCTTTGCGCTTCACGTCCCAGTCCTTCATCGGTTTGTCTAGTGCGTACCCCATTTCAGGGTCATCGTAAAAGGTTTTCTCCGGCGGGTCATGTCGGAGATCAGGATCATGCGTACCGGAAGCACAGCTCAGAGCGCCGCCGGGACCATTCAGGGTTTTCAGTTTAGTGGTGACGGACTGAAAGTTTGGGTTTTTAGTAGGAAATGGAGCTATGAACGACCAGAAACCCCAAACCACAAAAACAGCAGCGAGCACACCGCCGAAGAAGACACAGCCATCGGAAAACCATATCGAGGATTTGGTTCTAGAATTGGTCCGGGCCATGATAGGTTTATTGTATAGAATAGGAAGGCTCCGGAGATACCGCGTTTTATAGAAGAGAAGGCGGCGGTGGTTTAAAAGTTACCGGTTAAAAGTTAATTACGCGGTTGGCGTGTTCTGGTGTACCGAGTAGCGTCTCATCATGGAAAGGATGAAGCTTGCGTGAAGTATAGGAGAGTGTCTTCTTCGCTAAAGTATAAATTAGCAGAGGTCGTCAATGGCGGAAAAAGAGTACAAAAATCCAAACTCAGGCCGAAATTAAGAACGAAGTGGTGGATTCATATTAACGTGTAGGGGATGGGGACGAAAGCTATTTATATGATGCGCATTGTCGTCTATAATACTAGAGAGAGAACTGTCAAAAGGGTTTGCATGATTTCTTGCTTTCTGCACTCTTGTTTACGTGTTTAGTGGCATAAAATATTTCATGCCATTATAGCCACGTGGTATGTAAACGACAATGCGCACCGCCAATTCCCTTTCTTTACAATTCATCTTAATTATTTTGGAAAAAAATCGCAAGAAACGCAATGCTAAAAATTTCATCTCCTTCAATCAGGTCTTGGGTACTATATTACTATATAATCCCAGAAAATATTTAGCAATAATATTTCTTATATTATACTCCTTCCTTTCTATCTTAAATATAAAAACTACATAAAAAAATTATATTTAATTCTAAATATAAAATCTCAATTTATTTTATTTTTTAAAATTATAATTTTTTCTTTAAAATATTTTTATATAATTAGACAGAAAATTTCTATGAAAAATAATTTAAATTTATATTATTAAAGGAGTATTTTAGAGAAATCATCATAAATTTATTATTAATAATTAATTTAATTATTTTTTTAATTTATTTAAATTAATTAAATAGATATTATATTAAAAAATAAAATTAATAGTTAAATTTACTGGATTATACATAAAGGGCCTTGGAAATGGAAATGAAGAGAGCGAATAGTTGAACACATAACTTGATTTTTTTTGGAAATATGAAATATGGAACTTGTTTAAATATACAATTTATTCAACTTTTCTCATGGACTGTATGGGTTGGAATGTCAGATCGGGTGCTAAAAAGCGTAAGTCTAGTACATGTGACGGTCGAACATGACATACTTAGCATAGGGTAATAAAATGTTACATATATGTGTTTACTTGTTAATATAGTTGTGCAGTAAACAGTCAGTTGTCTTTTTTTTATATCATATCATATGTATGTTATCATATTTTAAAACATTATTATTCCAGTTTCTGTGTGTGTGTGTGTGTGTGTGTGTGTGTATATACCCGTATGATAAATTTACAATAGCAATTACAGGTAGTAGGTGAGTACCAAGCCTAGTAAATGAAAGAACAGAAGGGGTGGACAGAACAAGTAATTGCTAATTTAAGGGGACGTTTTAACATATAATGCAAAACAACTTGGATTCTATGAACATAAATGAAACTTATTGGGCACATTATATGTTCCCAATTATAAGCAACTTCTAAAACTAGGTCTCTGTTTGATGATCAGGTAAATCATAATTTTAAAAGAGTTTTTAGTATAAATTGTGTTTATAAAAAATTTTAAAATAAAGTTATATTTATCTAAAATAATTTTTAGACCAAACTATAGTTTAAAATTAAGGCTTTAGATAAACTACTGAGACTATATTTTATAACAGTAAAAAAATTTATGGAAGACTCAATTACTATTTTACCCTTATTTTTTTTATATAATTTCTCATCTCATTTCCCTACCATATCTTTTCTCTACTCTCTTTTCTCCACCCTCTCTCCTATCTTTTTTCCACCTTCTATCATCTCTTATATTTTTAATAAAATCATATATTTTCTATCAAATTTTTAATTATAAAAGTCATTACGGTAATAACTATTTAAACACTCGTTTATTTATAACTATCTTTTTTATAAATTCTTTTTTAAAAGTTATCAAAATTTTTTTTTTATAAATATTTTTTTAAACTCTCATAATATAAAACGTGATTCAAGCCGACTTTCATTAAAAAAAACAGAAGTATAATGTGGTGAATCTTGTCGTGTTCGGATTCAATACTTGGAGTTAATCTCACCCTGAAGTGTTGGGAATGCGGACCTGAGTTGGGGGAAGAAGTTTTTCTGCTCTAAATAAAATGGCGTCAATTTAGAAATTTTTAATCTTAGCCATCAAAATTAGCGAGGCAATTTAGAATAATTTTTAATCTCCATTACGGACCTGCTACATTGCTTCTATATTTAGTTAAAACGATGTTGTTTAAGTGCTAACACAATTTTAATGTTATATAATTGAGAAAACCCATAATGATGAGAATATTTTTTATCATTTTTTTTTGGGTTGCTTATTCAATTTATCAGAGCTTCATCTGACTATATCCGGATTCAACTCACATTGCGTACCTAACTATAATGGGTGAGTCTCATAACGAATATTTTTTGCATATACCAATGTTTAAATTTGAAACTTCGTTTAAACGATACTGAGCTGCTTATTATTCAGACCAATTCAATTGGTTATTTTTTTTATCATTTTATTTGTTTAATGTGTAGCATCAACATTGGATTTGTGTTTAATGCATAAATATCGTCGTTTTGATTAAATGGAGAGGCTATGTGGAAGTTCCGCAATGGAAAGGCTCCTCGCTCAAGAAAACAGTGTAGATGAAGTTTACAGGTCATGGGCTTTATGTTTTGTGTGGAATATAACCCTTGTAAATGCCTAGCTAATTTTGTTTTTTGTTTTTGATACAATAGCTAATTTTATTTATTTATTTTAATCAGATATTTTATGTTGGGCTGGGCTAGCCATTTTAAGGCAGGTCTGCCCTAGTAGTCTCAGATTTTGGGGCCTGTTTCGCTTAAAAATGGCCCATTTATGCTCACAGCAATCCTCTCCTCATCTCAGCTTTCAGCTTCTCTCTTGACAGTAAATTTTTGTTTTGTTGCCCACTCGGTTCAACTAAACTTTGCCCCAACTACATATGGATTCAACCTGTGTCGCGCTGGTTATAATAGGTAAGTCTCTTAATAAAAATTTTCTATATATACCACGATTCAAATTCGAGATATGGGTGTATTTACTATGGGGTGTCAAGTATTTGCATTTGAGAGTAAATGGGTCGAGTGGAGAAGAAGTGGGCCGTCTGTTCGGAAAGGTAAAAAACGAACATTTAAGAGAGTCACAATAAAAACTTCCCAAACCTTTATAAAAAAAACAAAAAAGTTCCCCAAGCGACAACCCCAAGCGTGGTCACATGTGGACGAAACACAGAGACTCGATAATATAAGGACCACATTATGGGTTACTAAATCCTTGACCAAACAAAACAGTTATATCATTTTGAGTCACATGCTGTTTCCAATAATTATATAAATCTTTCTTATGTACTACTATCACCAATTTATATATATATATATATAGAGTTTACGAAATTCTTAAAATCCAGTGTTCAAGTAAACACACACGGGGATTCGATACACAAGTCCTTCATGTCACGACTTACGATAATTAGCGGAATCTTTCGCTTCTCTAGGAGTAATTAATTGCTTCATTTTCTCCACAATTACACTCTCCTACTTATAAATCATCAGGCGCCAGGCATAAATCATTAAAGTCCCTTTTTTTTTCTATGCATAAATATCCTCTTCTTAGAAATAATTGTATTCATGATATATTTAGATATTAAATATGGATACCCTTTTAAATAAAGAATTTATTCTTAACCGAACACATTAGGGGCTAACATCAATAACTCCTGGATGGGTTGTTACCATTGAAGTTAATCAGTCTAATGTATAAAAAGAGAATAGCGTATAAAACAGATTTTATAGCCATTTTAAATTGGCAACCCAGAAAATTCCAAATACATAGGCCTTGTAAATGCTATCCTTATAGGTTTGAAGAGCTTACCAAACCTAAATTTGAGCGTTTGGCATTGTGTTGGATCTAATCCACTTCTAGTCCTTAGGGTCAATTTAGAACTAAAGCAGTGTTTTTTTAAGCTTCTGATTTCTCTTCCTCGAAACCTACTTTTATATCAATCAAAATGACGTTTTTTTTAAAGCAAAAACTCCTACAAATATAAGTCACATTATATTAATTAATTTTTATTTCAAATCTAATTTACACAAATTAATAACATTAATCAAAACCAAACCAGTACATATAGGACAAGAGAAGTTAGTTGAGAAGGAAACAGCTTTTGTTTTTATTGTCCAATGGATAAAAGGGTCAAGTCATTTTCAACTGTCTCATGCTTTGGCAGAGAACCATACATTAACCCCCCAGGCGAGTCAAGGATATATAGGCAGGATACAGCAGTTAAAAACGAGCATGGAAGAATAAATAAAAGTAAAACACCCAAACCAACATTCTACTATTTTCCAGGGATCCAGCCATAACCATACTATCATATTATATTATACTGCTTCATTATCCATTAATTAATCTGTCGCCCCCCACCAATGCCTTCACGGGTAATTACACGACAACCTTGCTTAACGACACCTTCCCATAACCATAAAATATAAAACAGAATCTCAGTGTACACTGGTCATCTATAATTGCATCTCATTTAAAAAGTAATTGATTTCTTATTAATTAATTACCTAACTCTGGCTCTCTCATGCAGGGTAATCAAATGGAACTGAGGAAAGGGAGTTATCCAGTAGATCCGGGTGTAGATAACCATAGTTACGCATCACCTGATTATCGGCAAAATTCAGAGCCTTCACCATTTTGTTCCAACATTCTTCCGCCGTATACCTATGATTGTGATTTCCGCTGCAAGGCTGGCACCCCGTGAAGTGTGTTATAAACGGCCTCCTCCAACTTCCTCTGCCGTTACCCGCCTCCTTTAGGTACGGTTCCCTCACCGCACCGTAACTTTCACTCACTTTCTCCGCGTGCCTCCTCCTTAACCTCTCGTCCCCTCTCTCCAGTTTACTGTATCGCTCCGTAATATTCTCGTAGGTATCCACTATGTCCTCGAAATAACCTTCGAAGTAATACTCGCCTTCCAAATAAATCTTGTCCGCCCATTTCTCTTTCTCTTCCGCGATCAAGTAAGCGAGTCCCGTCTGATCGTCTGACTCCGGGAACTCCTTGTCCTTGAAGGTGGCCCTGAGGATTTTACCCCACTTTCCGTAATCTGGCGTTTGTGGGCCCATGCTTGTCCACGCCTCCACGAAGTCCAGCGACCACTGACAGTTTCTAATCAAGAACACGCCGGCGTTCAGGCCCGTCCAGCTTCTCTTTTCGTGAATCAGGTGGGGCCACCCGTGAACGATAAGGTTGTGATCCTTGTAACGACGCAGCGGCAGCTTGAAGTCCATGTCGGTGAACAGAGCGTCCGAGTCGACCCACCAGATCCACTCGGCCTCCGGGTGGGCCAACATGGCGGCCTTCACCACCGGGTACTTCGCCCAGTATGATTTCATTCTTGGATGAAGCAGTGCGGCGTTGTAGAAGATGTCGTAGCCGTGGAGACGACTGTAGTCCACTTTGTTCTTGAAGAGTCTCAGGAGTAGGTGGTCGCCGATCGGATTCTCGCAAGGCGTAGGCTGAGATCCCGTCACGATGAAAATCCTCTCCTGCGCTCCGGGGATGAACGAGGGGTGACGCGAAAGCCACTCTTTTCGCTTCTCGTCCCAGTTCTTCATCGGTTTGGCCATCGTGTAGCCCATGTCGGGATCATCGTAGAAGGTCTTCTCCGGCGGGTCGTCTAGGAGATCAGGCCCCTGCGTAGAGGGGGCGCAATTCGTATCACCGGCGACGGTTCCCGGAAATCTGAAGGATTTCAGTTTAGTGGCAACGGACTCAAAATTGGGGTTCGAAGAAGGGATTGGGGCAATGAATGACCAGAAACCCCAAACCAGAAAAAGAGCAGAAAATGCTCCACCGAGGAAGAGGCAACCATCGGAAAAACCGCTAGACGACTTGTTTCTGGAACTGAACTTGGCCATGGTAGAGTTATTACTACAGAAATGTGAGGCCTCAGCAGATACCATTTTATATGTGGAAAAAACGAAGGTGAATTAAATGTACCATGTTTGACGTCTCTTGTGAATCGTCGTGTGATGGAAACTCTTCGCCATGTGTAAGACTAAGAATTAGCTGATGAGGTTGCGATGGAGAAAATTACAACCAGCCAGAGGACGAAAGTACACAACAGAGGAGGGACTTGGGGCGGAAGAGGGTGAAGGAGGAGCAGCTGAGGTACACAGGGTCGTTTATAGGAGAAAGAGCTCACCGGGAAAGGGGATGCCTTAATTCCCTGCCATAGGCACGTTAATATAGTGTTATAATGGGACAATGGACACGTGGAATGCGACCGACACCAAATTCCTTCCATTCCGTTCAGTGCCTGTTTGGCGACCACTTGAATCAATTTTGGCCAAAATCTCAGTTTAGAAAAATTTCACACAAACATCAATTTTTGTCCAGAATTAATTTTGAGTCAAAATCTCGATTTGTAAAATTTTTTGCCAAACAGCCATTTTCGTCCAAAATTGATTTTGGGCAAAATCTCGGTTTGAAACCATAGTTTTGAAAAAACTATTTTTCAATAGATTTTGGAACTGGAAAAGAGCTTATAGATTATCTAATTACTATTTTACCCTTATTTTTTTCTTATACTCTCTCCTCTCTCTTCTCTCTCTCCTCTCTCCTCTCTCCTCTCTCTCTCTCTCCTCTCTCCCCTCTCTCTCCTCTCTCCTCTCTCTCTCTCCTCTCTCCCCTCTCTCCCCTCTCCCCTCTCTCCTCTCTCTCTCCTCTCTCTCTCTCCTATTTATTCTCTACCCTCACTCCTCTCTCATACTTTAATCAAATCATACCATTTTTAATAATTTATTAATATAAAAAGTGATTCTACTATTAATCATCCAAACATCTCTATTTGCAAAATCTATTATTCTCAGAATCTATTCTTCCCAGAATCTATTCTCTATAATCTATTCTTCCCAGAATCTATTCTCTCCAGAATCTATTCTTCCCAGAATCTATTCCCCAGAATTTATTCTTCCCAAAATCTATTCTCCAAAAGCTAATCCAAAAATGTCTAGCTTTTACTTTTCACCGCTATTTAATTAATTGGATTTGGATATCTATAACACGCAAAAGGAGTAAAGCTGTGAGGGGACGTAAAAGAATGCCAGCGGCCAAAAACAAAAAGAAGTTGTGTATTTAAGGTTAACGTTAGTGATGCATGCAAATTAACTTCCACGAATTCGGTGTAAAGATAAACAAATGATTTAATTAATTTGGATTCCCATGGTATCTGCCAGAGCCACTTTCATGTCAAAGTAAAAGACTAATTCAAAGCAATTTGGATAATTGGTAAATGGAACACTTCGTTTTAGCGTGTGTGAGTGAATGTTGACAATTTCATAGGAGGCTCCATTCCAAGACTAGGAGATTGTGATTGTTGGCTTGAAGAATTGGAATCTTTACCAGTAAAGCAATTTGTTTAACACTTTAACCTGTCAGAGCCACTTTCATGTCAAAGTAAAAGACTAATTAATGAATTAATGAAATTGTTTAACACTTTAACCTGTAATTCAAAGCAATTTGGATAATTGGTAAATGGAACACTTCGTTTTAGCGTGTGTGAGTGAATGTTGACAATTTCATAGGAGGCTCCATTCCAAGACTAGGAGATTGGGATTGTTGGCTTGAAGAATTGGAATCTTTACCAGTAAAGCATCTTCTGCGCCTTAAATTTCTCGGTCTTTTGAAAATAATAACATTATTGAGATATTAATCAGAAAATGAGGAATTATTATTTTTTGCGAATCATTGCGAATCCCGTTCTGAACTTATTATACATGAGACGTGTGTAAAGAATAGAAGGATGCATCCCTCGTGTTTTTGAAAAGGTGGAAAAAATGAAAACAAAATCCTCCAATCATGCCCTAATTTATGAAGGGAAAGGCCAATATCATCCATCATATCATACACCCCTACATATAAATATATGTGTCTGCGCTTTCAAAAATAATCAATCAAATAGACTATTCAAAACAAAGAATCCAAATAGTATTAATGACATGACCTCACACAAGGTTATGTGTGAAAAGATTTTTTTTTTTTGTTAGATACTTTAAAATTCTAAATTTGTAGAAATAGCATGTGTTTAGATAAATTTTAAAAAAAAAATTATAAAAAAATAATTTTTTTGATAGTTTTCAGAAAATTTTTTTTAGAGAAGAGCTTATGAAAAAAGTAATTATAAATAAATGAATGTTTGGATAGTTATTATAAAAGAAATTTAGATTTAAAAAATTACTAAAAAGGGTATGATTTTATTAAAAATAAGAAAGATGAGAGATGGTGAAAAAGAGTGAGGAGAAATGGTAAAAAATATAGTAGAGAAATGAGAGATGAGAGATAGTGTAAGAAAAAGTAAGGGTAAAATAATAGTTGAATAGTTCATAAACTATTTTATTGTTCCAAAAGTTACTCTTACTAGCTTATCTAAAACTACAGTTTGGTCCAAAAGTCCTTTTAGACAAATATGACATTTGTTTTGAAATTTTTTTTAAACTAAAATTTAGCGTAAAAACCCTTTTAAAATTATAATTTAGGGGTTTCCTAAACACACCCATAATTGATGGTTGGAATCATTATATGTGGCTTGTGGCTTGCATATGAGGCTCATGTTAAGAAATACTCTCTCTATCATAATTATAAAAATTTATTAATTTTTTTAAATAAATCTAAAAAATTAAATAGCTCAATTAATTATGATCAAATATAATACCTCAATTAATTTGATAAAATATAACTCAATTAATTTAATCTATTTAAATTAATTAATTATCTCTTATATTAATTATAATTAATTATTTTATTTTATTTATTAAATTTATTTAAAAAATTTAACTGAATCTTATAATTATAACTATTATAACAGATTTTATTATTGAACATAAGAAAAGGCAAAATATAAAGCTGCCGCCGCAGAGCCCAACACATGATTCTTCTTCCTTTGAAAGCCAAGAATGGCGAAGTTGCTCATCCACTTGGCCTTTAAAGAATCTAAAGTTTCTGATAGCTTTGGTTTGACTCAATTATCTTTGTACTTATATGCTGACTTCGTGTCTTCTTCATGGCATTCAAGGTTTCATGGCATGAATATTTCCTTAAAGAAAAACGAAGAAAGATATCCTATTAGTAAAGAACAAGTCTCTATGATTTTTCCCCACCTTGCCTTCCTGACTTGGTCCCAAAGCCATTTGTAAGGTCTTAAAAACCCAGATTTTCTATTCCAGGGCGTTACAAATATATATATATATATATATGGAACTTTATATTCGTTATTTTCGTCTTTCAAAAGGACATTTAATATAGCTAAATTTTTTTAGACAAAAGGAAACTCCAAGTCAAAATGATGATGACAAGGGGGGAGTGAATACAAGTCAACCCAGGGATAATCATAAGGGAGGAGGGACATAGCTGAACCGTGAAGATCTTTGTGAATGTGACCATAATTCCAAAAAAATTTGTACCAACAAAAAAAGAAACGATATCGTAGCCTGGGATTCGGCAGTAGTCCACTTCGTTCTTGAAGGCTCGCAACAGCTAATGATCGCCTATGCGATTCTTGCACGGCGACGGCTGTGATTCTGTCACGAGGATTTCATACTTGTGAGCTCCATAAGCTTGGCCACACAGTGTATCCACTGCACTTTCCATCCCGAGCTGAAAATACCAACACACCAACTTCAGTCACTCTTTTGAAGAATTTAATGTTTAATTCCAAGAATTACAACGGCAAGGCTGGCGAGGTGGTACAGGATCTTGAGCTCGATCCAAATCGCCGATCGGAGGCGCCGCCAGTAAGGGAGGTCGGTGTTTGCCAGAATCTCTTCCAGCGCCGAACTTACTGCCGCGGGCCTTTCTGATCTATCCTTTGGCTCCATCATCAGGTCTTCTGCTTCCCTCTTTACTGATTATGAGGGCATGACTCGATAGATTGATTCTGGAGGAGTATATGTGTTTATGCTCTGGAATGGCATCCATGGCGAGGAAGGAGCAGCAACGAGTTACGTTCTTCCCCCAATTTTCTATCAAATCCAACTTGGGGCTGAGTTGGATGGCACAAACAGATTTTCAAGTGTGTTTTTTTGGCCATGTAGGATGACACGTAAAAAAGACAGAGGATTGACTTTTAACCAATAAATAAAAATTTAGTGAACGAGTTATAATACTGACTTAAAAATTTAAAAAAAAAAAAGATTAATTTTTTCTATTAAAAATTTAAAACATCTATAATTCAGTGAACATTTTGCAAAACAGGTGTTACAAGCTAAGGAGATTATGATTTGCATATTTATAGTACTGAATCTTACTGACTCAAAAATAATTAATTTATGGAAAAAGAAAGATGGGAAATTTTGGAGCTTGACGCAATATCGATTATAACAAATTCTAATTAAGCACTCAAGAGTTATTGCGTATTCGCTGTCAATAATTTATTACCCAGTTTTAATGAAGCACCCAAGGCCTCCAACTAAAATCAAGATCAAATTCAACACTGATATGGCTTGAGGATGATCCTCAGGCATCTCAATATAGTATGTTTGTCGCAATCGTGTTGTGCATTCAGTAAAGCATAGTTGTCAGAAAACAAGTTATAACTCCTTATTCTTTTTCTAAGACTATTTCTACTTGGCAACCAAGTCAGATTAGCGTTGTAAAAATAAAATATATATATCAAGTTATCAAAATTAGATTCCATGATCTATAGATTAGAGTTACAATACCCATCCTTACATAAAATTATAGAAACATAACCACCACAATACATGAGGCTCCTCACTCAGATCAAATAAGCAAATAGAGAGTAGTAATACGTATGCAGTAAATTTCCTTTACTGACTTGTTCATGAGAATACAATGTGCATAAACCCCTCCTACCATGAACATTTCTATATGCACGTATAGAAGCTCAGTGAATCAACAACCTCGGAGATCACGCCACCTGAGATAAACCAATCCTGCGCGATAGTGAGTGTATGCGCCAGCAACCACTAATATATGAAATAATTGGTGGCTATGCCCAGCAATATCAAATTTCCCAGGTCTCCAACGTTCTGGGATCCTAGTAGCATAAACTAGCGCTCCAATCCCATAGAGAACGCCCATCAAAATCTCGTACCCTGTTGTGTAGAACACCTCAGGTTCACCCCAGAACAAATAAAGCTTGTGGAGAATAGGCGCTACGCCGGACAGACCCATGCCAAAGAAGAGGGATGCTCGGATAGGGCGGAATTCTGGGTTTTGAAAGACTGGAAGGAGAGAAAACAAGATGGTGGCGATACCCAGTAGTGTTATAGATGCCAAGTAGAGGTTGCAGAACAATGGATTGCACATAAAAGAGTAATATACTGGAGGGTAGAAGGAGGTGGATATCAGAGCTGCAATTCCAGCATAGTCAAGCCTGAGCATGATGTATGCCATGCGCTCTGAGTGACAAGAGAGGAGGTGGCATACACTGCTGGCCAGCAAGCAAAACATGGCACCTCCTAAAAATGCAAAAAATGGCCACCTTGTAATTGGTCTCATCATCAATGGTGCAATTATGTTAGCTAAGTCATCCTTTACGCTATGCTGCATGTAATAAACAAACAAATAAGCAAATGGCTCCTTAAAGCCAGTCAATCATCTAGATGATCTCATGAAGATTGTATGTAGAACACATCGTATATCGTAAATTCAGTGCAAATAGGAGGCCCGCACCAGTGAGTTAAGCTTTCAATGACAACCTGATATTATTATCATTCACTCTCTATTTCACCTCGACTATGATATCTGAATTTCTTCCACAGTCTAAATATGCAATGAATTTAACCCTGATGTCTGATGATATAACCGCCTAATACAAATTGAATCTGTGCATTAATCACTCACCAGTAGTCTGACTAACACACTACTACCTTGAGAGAAGAAATTATAGGCAAGTAGGTAAAAGTGAAAATGACCCAAAAATCAATAAGAAACCAAAGTTAATGATACCCCTCTAAAAGAAGAATTAGGAAAACTAGTAGTCTGTTGTAAAGCAATTACCAGAACACAACCATCAGTATGATTGCCGCTGGAAAATCGTTCTGGCAAACAGTTATACAGAAGTTCCTTTACATGCCAACTTGAAAGTGATGGAAGCATATCCATTGAGGGCAAAGAGGGGAGGCACTTAAGAAGTTCTTCTTGCAATTTGTGCAGATCAGCCTTCTTCACGATGCCATGAAAGTGCTGAAGAGAATGAAGATCAACAACCTTTGGAACTTTCATGGCGGTGTATATGGTCAATGCCAGAAATAGGAAGAATCCGAACAAATGCCTGCAGTAATAACGATTTATTATTAAGAATAAGAAAATTACATACAAATAAGAATTCATGCAATTCTTTGGTCCAAATACCAATGAACATCATTTCAGTGATCCATATTCTTCGAAGGGACTAGATAACAAAAGAGAAATTCAGCTAACTGAAATACCAATGAACATCATTTCAGTGATCCTTAATTAGCCACTGCATCCCTTTTCACATCACAATTTATGGAAATTCGTAACATAACTAACTCTCGGCGACCTATACTAAGATGTATAGAAGAGACACAAGATCAATCTATATAAGCGATGATAGATTAAATCTTTTAAATTCAGCTAATAACTTATAAATATTTTCATCAACTAAAGAAGGAAGTACTAGGAATAAGGAGGGAGAAACACTAATTAAATACTTTCATAGAAGATGTCTTACGTCCAAACATTGAGTGTTTCATTATGAATGCTAAAGATGCTGAGCAACGCCTGCTTCAAGGGCCATTCTGATCGGTAATGACCAAGAATGTATTCATTGTCTCTCAAGTAACCCGGCAAGGAGTGGTACTCAACCAGCTGGTACTTCACCTTCTTCCACAATCTTTTTCCCTTCCCCTCCCTAGCAGAATATGTTCGATGGTTCTCTATCATTAATCCAGAAGACTCTTCCATATCGTCATGCTTCGCATGATGGCCAGCCATTCTCTGCTAATGAACAAAGCGAATTAAACTGCAAACACTACAATTATGAAGAAATATATATTAAGCAGAGCTATATTCTGTTGTAGACAAACGTTGGCGCCATCACGTAGAAGAGATTTTCGCGAGTTTTCCATGCGTTCCAAGATAAGAGCAGGAAAGAAAAAAATATTGGGAAAACAAATCAAGATAATACACAAGTACGTGAGAAACAAAAGATTCTTCACTACATTTTGTATGTACCCAAACAACAGCCTATGCGAGAGGAAGATCGAATATCGAATTCGAAAGAGAATAGAATCCCAACGGCGTCCAACAGTGATCAAATAAAATTCAAAATAATAGGAAAGGAAGTGCCTGAAATCGAAGAACCACCAGCTAAGAACGACCCTCAGAAGGGAGACTCTTCTTGTAATATGCAGAAATTTGTCCTGGCGAGGAAATTGAGGAGGGGAAAGAGTCGTCGTAAACAGGGAAGGGGAAAAGAACAAAATATTGAAATACAGGGGAGGAGGAGAAGACGACGAAGCAGAAGAACAGTAAAGGGGAGAAAATTCCAATTGGCTGAGCGGGAATGAAACGAATTTCCCAGTTATGCGGTTAGAACTTAACGATGGAAGAAAAGACAAGATCCTTCGACGAACGGAGGAGGAGATTTATATACAAATAGACATCATTGTCTCGTTTGATTATTCCTGCTCTTCCAGGTGTAGAGTCTGGACCGGGCGGAAATATTTATGGTGAATGCTCAATAGTAGTATAATATAATTAGATCCCACATAACTAATAAACTATGCGCCTGTTTGTAACCCTAAATTAAAATTTTAATAGATTTTTTTAATCTAAAAATTAATTTAATAAAATTTTAAAATAAATAATTATTTTTAAACTATACTATAATTTAAAATTAATATTTTAAATAAATTATTAAAATTAATTTTTAAAATAATAAAAAATTTATAAATTATTTAATTTTTATTTTTTCTTATATTTTTTTTCTTTACTATTCTCTCATCTAGTCTCTTTTTACTCTTTTTTATTTTTTTTATCTCTTCTCTTTCTTTTATCCTATTTTTAATAAAAATATATTATTTTTAATAATTTATCTATTACAATTTTTTTTATTTAAGTTTAACTTGTTTATATTTATTTTTTATTAAACAATAAAATAAGTTAAAGTTTTATTTTTATATTAAATAATGTTACAAACAGGATTTTACATCTTATTATTTAATTTACGATTGTGATTTTTTTTAATTGGACTTTTCTTATTAACCCCCCTCAGGCATTATAATGCTTCATTTCCACCTCATAATTTCGAAATTTTTGGGATAAGAATATGGTTGTATATAAAAGTGAGTTAAATAGTATACCAAAATAAAAAGTAAATTAAATAATTAAAAAAAAATGAACATTTAAAATCACAGTACTACATTAAGCTTAATGGAACCCACATGTAGCGGTTGCCAAATCAAATTGCCTGTCAATAAAAAATATTATAAATTTTTATCATAACTAATATATATATATTTCTTCTAAACTTATAAAATAACTAACTCTGATTAAGCAAATCTCAAAATATCTATGTTAAATATAATTATATTCTTCCACAACTAAAACTTTCAAATAATTACTTCTCATATCAATTTTTAATTGATTCTTATATTATCTAATTGTCTTATAAGATTTTTCTGTTTTTTTTTTTGTTACAAATTGTCTTGTAAGATTTAAAATAAAATACTTAATTATAGAATTGTGCCACACCAGCCTCATCGCCGAATGGGTCATCTTTAATTCATAGTCATCTTAAATTCTACATAATACATAAAACCTATATTATTTATAATTTAAAATATTATTAACTATTAAATATAAATATTTCTCTTAAATATTCCCTATAGTATAAAAGATATATAACTAGACATGCTGAGACTCAATTTTTTTTATTGTCCACTCAATTTATTAAAATTTTATTTCCACTATATTTAGATTCAATTCATATTGCATATCTAACTATAGTAATATGTTTAGACTCAATTTTTGAATTTGAAAGGAGAAGAAAAGTGCTTGTAAATTGAGTTGATACCCAATAACAAAAAGAGTTTGAGTTTATGGATATCCTCAAGTTCAACACACATCGTCTCTCACTGTGTATCAAAAAGAGGAGAAAACGATTCATGGACAATTTGACAGGTCCATTGCGAAGGGAAGCTTCCTCTAACAGGTCCTTTGCTCTGGGTTTATCATACGAACCATAAAAACCACCTCTTGAGAGCTAGGCAATCTCTGATTACACAGCAAATCATTACCGTATTGTTCCTCCTGTCCTTATGCTCACTATCTCTCTTGCATTATACGTCTCCCTTTTTGTCCCTTTCTCACTAAATTGTCCTGCATGCTTCTATCTCAAGCAAGCTCTAATTTCAACATCGAAATCTATCATCTTCTCTATTAAGCTATTTAATCCCTTTGTTCTAATCCAGTGGAGCCTCTTTATTCTATCCTCTCACCTTGCTTTTTCCCTGCCTCTTGCTTCAAAAACTAGTTTCTAGACTTTTCACAAAAACAAAATTTGATTAAAATAGCAAAGTGGAATCTTATTTCCATGGACCACGCTGCGATATATTATGGAGTCCCTGTTTGATCCTCCAAAAATTATGGCATGGCCTCTGGCGTTATTTTACTTTATTTAATGAAAACTACTGAATGTTACAGACTTCGTAATTTAGGGAATTTGCATTTTAAAGAAAAAAAGACGACAATTTTGGATAAGTTTAAACAACAATTTTATTTCAGTTCCGTATAAATTACACTAATTCTTCAATTTCAAGCTTAAAAGTCAAGTATTTAGTATTTATTATTTTTAAAAAAGTCATAACTACTATTCCTTTTATTCTTAATATATAATTTAGTTGGAGAGTTTATTATATTTATAATTTTTTTTTAAATTATATTTATTGATATCCTATCAATAATAATAAAATAAGAGAAGGAATATGTGAATTAAAAAAGATATTTTATATTAATTAATTTTTTAATATAATTAAATTAATAAAATACAAAGCCCGAGGAGTATTAGCTAAGATGTGCATATCTATCCCTTTTAACTTGTTGTAGGAGATAAGCAAAATGTTAGAATTCAAAGACAAAGCTTGATGAACACGTTACGGTCCTCTAAATGTGACAGTACCAAGATTAGTACAAAACAGTCGCTTTTATGACCCTGAACCTTCTTTTCTTAACTCCATTGTTAATCCATACAAGTATATATGAAGATATTTTGTACAAATATATCATCTCCAACAGAAACAACAGCAGCTTTGTATATTTTGTTATGTTACTCGTTTTTCAAGAGGATAAAGTTGGATCTCATTCTCTCACTGGCTTTATTCAAAAATTGGAAGACAATAATCTTACTATTTCATGAAGAAAATCAACCACTCCAATAAGAACTTCCCACACTGTACCTTGCAAAAAAGGGAGCACACTGCACACACAATCACACCAAAACACACCAATTGGGAAAAAAATAAAAAAAGAATCAAGTATGGTCAAATTGAAAGCAAGTTAATGGCACTGTTTTTTTGGTATACTTTTTTTTTTGGTATTGAAACACACAAAAATGTCAATGCCATGTTCGAGCCTGAGAATTTCCTCAACATGGCGGGTGGTGCTGTCACTGAAGCGGTTAGCTGTTGACAACTTCATGGTACTTGTTGGCCATCTTCTCTTGACGAAACACTTCTTAAGTCAGAGCTGGTGATCCTTGCTGGTTTCTTGTATAGCTGCAAGATCAAGCACACAAGTAGGACTTAAAGGCAATGAGTCCGAATTCGTTGCTGCAAGATGTTCTGATCTGAAAATCCTCTGCTTCATGAGGTTGTAACATTTCTGCACCATCACCTGTGCTCAACAAAATCGCAAGCAACAAGAAGTTTATCATTAAACTACGAAAATTGAAAACCTTTAGAAATGTTCTGTAACAGTGTTGTTCACGCTTACTCTGTTTATATTTTCGTGGAAGAAACTTAGATTCTGTTCATCAACATATTGATTGGTTGCCCAAAGCATAGCAGCAGCAGCTATTACAGATGGAGGATACTCTAAGAAATCGATTACTGCTCAAAAGCACAATAATCAAGTTATCAAATAATTGTTTGAAACGTTGATCGGAGTCAAAGAAGATGATAAAAAAATTTACAAATTATACCTAAACATGTTCTGATTATAATATCTGCGAAGCGAGAAATAATGTGGCAGGAAGCAGAGCATGGTAGCTTATGATTAGCCTTAGCAATGAAAAGATGAGCAAAATCAAAAGGAGTAACAGCACGCAATCGCCACCTGAGAGCCGCCATAACCAAAAGCTCCATCCTTTGAACTGTTTTAGGCTTAAACAAGAACATAGGCTCTATCATTTGTAGATCTACTAAAAGTGGCACCCTTGTTTCTTCCATTTTTGCTGCCACAGACAAACAAGCCACTGCAACTAACTGCAAGGGCCACGCTTCATCTTGCTGCACATATTTAAACCATCACATGACATAAATTTGCATTCTTTATAAGTACTAACATAGATTACAAGCGGGATTGAACCACGACTTTACCGGCAATGAGTGTGACAAAAGAAAACGATCAAGATAGTTCACGGATAAGCATGCCGTCTCCGGCGTAAAACTGTAGTAACTTTGCACCTGCATGATCAGATACAGAACAAATTACATATATCTCAGCACCATTATTGTAGACTAGTTATGTATAGTGGGAAGTTATATGATGTGAATTATGAACACACCTTTAGCATCCACTTAATGGCTTCTTCTCTAGCAGTTCTGAGCCATGGTTTTTCGTGAAGAAGTGAATGTGACTGTTGTCTTTCGTTTATTTGATCAAGTTCAGAATCCAGCAAGGTCAAGAGACAGCTTTCATCATCTGAATCCCATGAAGAAGCCGCCAATGATTCACAGTCAGTAACATCGGAATTCGATGAAACCAAGTCGCTAGCTGCTTCATTGCAAAACAAGTCAAGAGTTACGAGGTGGTTCGGGGACACTGGCATGGCGGTTGAGGATGGATGTATCAGTTGGAGAACAAAACATGGAGAGAATAGCCACTTAGAATTATTACATTTATATATGTGATTTGTGAACATATTGCACTGATGAAGATTACGTCATAAAGTTAATTTACATGCCCTTGCAAAGCAAAGTACCAAGAGGGGCCTTGTAGAGTTTCTCATGAAACTTCGTTGAAAGAGAAGCCAAGACTTGGTAGGACCGTTCCAAAGAGAACGGATGCTTCATTAGAAGATTGTGTTTGTATGTATGAGAGCTGTCTCGATCATGGTGATTACCTATTAGGATAGACATTAGTTTTATATAAGATCAAAGACACGCTCCTATTTTTTTGTTATCTTTTTTTTTTAAAAAAAGTTAAAGGCTGTGAATAAGCTGTACAAGAAGAAAACTTAGTTACAAGTCGCAATGAGCTTGTCATATACAATCTATGGGAATGAAGTCCATCTTTATTTGTCATCAACATCATGAGCATGACAAAATAACCAATTAGTGCAAATATTAGTTTCTTAATTTTGATAATATATGGGACAATACATAGGGGGCTTAAATTATCTCCAAAACCTATAAGTATAAGTATTCTTATATTTTTTCTGATGAGTACCAAATCTGAACTGTACAGATTTGCGTTTTTTTAAAAAATGTTTTAATAGGTACATAATATAAAATAAAGATAATTTTTAATGCTAGTTTTTTTAAAAAAAATGCTTTCTTATTTTAAAACCATTAGTTGATAATTTTTAATTTGAATAGTTTAAACTGCATTTATATAGTGTAAATTTTACTACAATGATGAGCACCATGGTATTCATCTTTATGATGAGGAGCCAAATTGGTAGGGTTTTTTTTAGGCAAGTCTAAGATATGAAATAGTAACTAATCCTTTTATACTGTAAATTTACTCGAATTAGTTTTAATAGCCATGAGATATTCTCTATATATATTACTAGGGATCGAACCCCTGGCTAAATATTTTTTTAGTACAGAAGAGGGCTAAACACTTGAAACAATAAAATTGAACTATTAGGGGATCAAATCTCATAGTACAAATTTGAAATTGACACAGTAGTCAAACTATTCTTTACTAGAATATCTATCCGTTTATTTTAGGCTCTTAGAATATGCTAAATCTTTCAAGTTATATGATTGTTATAAAAAACTCTGTATCTCATAGTGTAACATGCTGCAATAGTCAAGTCCATGGCTAAATGTTTAAGAACTTTGTAGGCTACATTTCTTTGGGCCTTCACATGGAATAAAAGCAATTTGGGCTTTACCAAAAATCTCAAAGCCCAATGATGGATTGGATCACCCCCATCCCAACATAATTTATGGCTTTGAAACTGGGCAAGCGCTGGGGTCTACAAAGTTCAGATCCAGTTTCCCAATATTTTTCATTTTTCCTTTTTCCATCTTTTCTTTTTCTCCTGTTAAGTTAGTGTGCATAGCACTAATCAGCTTTGATAAACTGAATGAACAAACGAGAATAAAAATAAAAAGGTTGAATGGGAGCGCAAAAATTTGTTTTGTCTTTTAATTTTTTTTGGCAAATTAAAGCACACGGTCTTTAACTATTTATCTTGATTTTTCATTGATAAATAATTTATAAAATTAAAAGTGATAAATGCATCTTTAAGAATTCAACCATTATCAAGAACACGTGTTGCAAGTTCTTTATTTATTTTTTATAGTGAATTACGGTAAATGATACAATTTTTTAAAAAGTTTTAAAATTTTGGCATTTATTTTCAACATGCACATAATCTCCTTACTATAAACTTCACAAATTTCCTTGAATTTTGCTTCTAAATATATACCAATATCTCCTTTATTTCCAACACATAAGGACTATTCTTTTGGTTTTTTTTTTATAATATTAACTAGATCCTATACCTAAATATCTCTATCTCTCTTAGTATAAGTTTTTTTTCCCTATAAATCCAACTCAAAATCTAAAGGAATTGAATAGGACCTTATATCGATTGATTAACATACGAGGACTGCTGCTGCTGCTGCTGCAGTCCCTGCCTCCTCAGTTTTTAATTAACTTGTCGTTGTTATTGGTATTATTTTTTAAGGCAAGATTAAAATAAAACTACGTTTGCGCCCTCCATCAATCCCCCGCTAGACATGACTTACATTAAAAAAAGAAAAGAAAAGAGGCTAAAAATAACATAATATGAAACACATTCGATACTTATCAGCATAAAGAACACGTTAAGTTGATGCCCCATCTTGTCTTATTTTAGAGAATACTTAGTGATTTTCCCCGGAAGGACCACAGTAATATAAAATTAACAATAATAAAGATTGGACATGAATGCTGACACAAGTTTTCAATTTTTCTCATAATCCTTTTGCATTTTAAAAAAATAAATAAAAAGAATTTACTGTAACTAGTTTGGTGAAATAATGTTCGAATAGGAGAGAGATACCCATATTGATTACTCAACTGGATTTCAAATATAATTACTCCGCATGGGAAAGAAAAAAGATCTCAAAATGAGACGTCACTTACATCGAAATATTCCAAAACCAGGTATCGATGTGATGATGACCCGCCATAACCAGGAGTTGGTGGCCGGTGGATGAGTGCCAAACTCGGAAGCCTGTGAGTTATATAGACTTCCATTACGGTCATGTCACCAAAAGAACAGAGAAACTGGTAAAATATAACTAACTCATTCATCAAATTGGTTCAGACTTTCAATAAATGAATGAGACAGGCCCCACGGTAATCTTTCCTATATAGAGTGCAAACACAGCAACAATACGCAGATCCACTTCTAACAAACGGCCCCTCACAACAATTCACAACTCCTCCCCTTCCTCCTTCATCGCTTACTCCCTTCACGTCCACAATCTTCTTATCTACCAAACCGACCTTTGCTCAATTATGAAGCATAACTTATTCTAAGCTCATCACTGTAATTTCGCGGTAACACACTTTGTCACATCCATCGGCTCTCTCTCCCTTCATTCTTGGCGTGCGTCAGTGAACCTGCAAGAGCGTCAGGTTCATTTATAGCTCTCTCTCTCTCTCTCTGTTTTTCTATTCATGCGTCATATTCTTCCATAAGAAACAGTTACCACTGAACTGGCTTAGTGCATGCCTCTCTAACAGTCTAACGTCTTTACTGTTGAAACGTAACGGAACAACTAGATTGAAACGTTTTCGTCGTCGTCGTGCTATTCAGTACGTGTGCTGCGATCGATTTGAGTTCCGATAATGGGGAATTGTCAGGCGGCGGAGGCGGCGACGGTTGTGATTCAGCATCCGGGGAATAAGCTAGAGAGGATTTATTGGTCGGTGAGCGCTCACCAGGTGATGAACTCCAATCCTGGTCATTACGTTGCTCTCGTTGTTACTTCGCCAACTCTTATGTCTGAGAATGGCGCGCCATTGAAGCAGCTCAAACTTCTTCGACCCGACGATACTCTGCTCATGGGCCAGGTTTATCGCTTGATCAGCTTTGAAGGTGCCTAATGTTGAGCTGCTACCATATTACTCTCGCGTAGCTTTTCTTTGTCGCTGTTTTTTCCTTTACCGTGAAAGTTTTTTGGATCCGCAGATGTATTGAAGGAGCTATCTGCGAAAAAATGCGTTAAACTCGGGAAATTGCTGGACAGAGGCGGTCTTGGCGTTCACATCAAGCACAGAGACTCCAGAGCTCCAAATCCGCGTTCGAGACCCGATTTCGCTCCCATGAAGGTAAATATTGTACGGTGCCTTGTTTCAAATTGAATAGTGCCAACCTAAATCACATAAATACTGGAACATATTTTTCATCCAAATGATAAAGTGTTAATACATAATTGAGGGTAAGCATTCTACTTTGATTAATTCTTTTCTGGGTTTAGGAATTGTTTTGTTAGTGATGTGATTTGATACTGACACAGGGTGTGGAAGAGGGGAGGGATCACGTTGCACAATGAGAGGCATCTTTACTTTGCCTTTTACCTTGTTTTTCTTTTCCAGTGGGTAAATTTATAGAAAACATTATCTTCTCTGTGCACGGCTGGGAAGAACCTGATATTTGTTTAAATAAGTACGAATCTCTAGGCTGATCTTTTATTTCGTTCAGCCATATGTTTAGTCAAATTTGAAAGAATAAATAATCACATCA
This sequence comes from Leucaena leucocephala, assembly GCA_037074615.1. Taxonomy (NCBI): domain Eukaryota; kingdom Viridiplantae; phylum Streptophyta; class Magnoliopsida; order Fabales; family Fabaceae; genus Leucaena; species Leucaena leucocephala. The sequence continues at coordinate 1,715,115 of CM073567.1, read as the reverse complement.
TGAATGTGGAAGAGATTTGCGTGCCCACATTGATTCGAATGCATCAGGAGCATGCTCATACATATTCTTTTGCTTTTTAAGGACTAGAATCATTGGAGTGCATGCAATGATTGTTTTGATTTTTGCAAAGCTGTTTGATATATCTAGCATGGCTATCCACAATCGATTTATCGTCATCTTCAAATTTCATGTCAACAAGCTATTAAAACTTAGACAAAAAATTTTAATTTTTGTTGCGTGCTATTAAAACATTGCCGTCTTGATGATAAAAGAAGAATAGTACTATTAGATTTGTGTTACAAGCTTACCTAGGTACATGATCGCACACTATTTACTTTCTCATAAGATTTTGACTTCTAGGATAATAGTAAGCTAGAACCGTACGCCAAACAGTGCATGCTCCATTATCCAAAGAATAATACTATAATTGTTTCTGTTAATTTGGTTACTTTACCACTTTCTAAGTTTCTTCACATTTCCACTTCATAAGCACCACTTAGTTTTAAGCGACGTCATGACCGCCTTTGAGTTAATCACATATGATGGCGTGGATGCCTTTTGTCAAAGATATCATTTCAAGCTGGAATTCTCTAGGAAGTTATTGCATTTACAGCTAGTTTCAAATTTTTCGGTCATCTGATTATATTATTACTCGCAACGGTAACACACATAATCTTTTACCAGCAAACTTTGAAAGAAAATAAAAAGACAAAAGATAAGGGACAACGATGTCACATAAAGTTGTGCTCTACTGCTCTGCACTGTATTCATTAGGATGGGTGTGTATGAAAATGAGATGTCATTTTCTTTTTTGCATTCAGCCTGCCTCAGCGTGTGTCTATCCAATTGCGCATAGCCATGTGTGACCTTTATTTTATGTGTGTCAGGTGGAACAGGAGATTCACCGAATGGGAAGCAATGGCGGCGGGAGCAGCAGCAGTCACAAAATTGTGAGAAGACAATATGGTGGTGGTGGGGGGCAATGGAGGCCAGCCTTACAGAGCATTGCAGAAATTGGAACTTGAACGCACTATTCAGTATTCACTCTCAAGCAACAAAAACAAGCCGCAAGCCAACCTTCTTTTCACTCTTTACAATACCATCATTTAGTAATATTTGTCCTCAACTCTCAGCATTTTTCCTGGTATAATACCCTTTGTGATGTAGCTCTCTTTGGAATAACACGTTTTTACTTCTTAACTTTGCATATCAGCCTTTACGGCCTAACCCTATTTAGTGTTGTGTGTAATAGAGATTGTCCGTCGTCTGTGAAATATTACCCTTGTTCTCTTTTGTTGAAGTGTGGCTTTGCTTGGTAATTGGATAATGGACTTCTTCTTGGAACGTGGATGTTCTGCTGGCAAACAAAGAGTGCTTTTTCATTTTCCATTTTTGCGTTTAACTCAAGCCCACGGAAGCAGGAGGGGGAGATTTTTTTTGGTGGTCCTGCCCCTTTTGATTAATTTGGCTCTTTTCCGTGTATAAACAGAGACGCGCCTTTAAAAATGTTTTGCTTCAAAAGTTTGACAGTGGCATTTATTCCCACATGACCATGAGCTGGAGCTGAATTCTTGTCTTGTGATCCGACGCGGCTCCTATTATACACCATAAATGAAAGAAACTGTAAGAATGGGCTTAAAATCAAGAACTAAAAATATTGGAATAAAAAATGAATGCATAAAAGTGATTTTGAAGAGAAAATTCTCTCTCTCTCTCTCTCTCTCTCTATTCTTCAAGTCAACTGTGTTTCAAAAACATGGGCGATCAACCGAGCAGAAGTGAAGAACATTAAATTCATATATTTTCTTCCCTAGGCAAGCCTCCATAAACTCTGCAGAAGCTAAAGCTTTGAATGGAACGATGATCACATTCATAAAATTTTAAACCAAGAGGCAAAATAAAATCCAATTTAATTTGGCTCCTTGTTGTGAACAGAACAGAGCATAGGAGAGACAATTTAGAGTTCAGAATAAAAACAGGGATAATGCACTCAATAACCTCAGTATCCGACATGTTTGAGTAAATTACTCTGCTAGTGCTCCCTCCACTCTATATAAACAACACGATTCATAAAATTCAAAGATTTGCATGAATAAATGAATGAATGAATGTACTTTTGCTTTAATTTGGTTGTTGTTTGAATCATGAGTCAATAATGCACTCACTCTTCCCACAGTCTTGCCTTTCCCTCAAAAGCTTCAAGATCTTTGTTCTCAAATGTGCCTACCTCTCTTTTATTAACACATGCTTGTCGCGCCTTCTTGCCTTTTACAATTCATATACGAAAGCCTCCTGCATTTCGCTGTAGCACCCTCTTCGGCTAGCTCAACCCCGTTGGTGATTAGACTCTCTCTACTGTTTTTTTTTTACAAAAATTTTTAGAAAATAGTTGAATCCAAGGTCTATTTTCTTCCTAAAAGATACCAATATCAGGTAGAGCAAGTCATCTATTATCTTTAGGCATAAACCTAGGCATCTAGAAGCTAAGATATCTCCCTAAACATCTGACTAGAATCACAATAAAGTGATATTCCTCAAGAATTGAATACACTCTAAATAGTTATATGTCTCATCTCTTTATCAGTTCAACCCACGGATGGGTTGATTAGACTCTCTCTGTTGCCCTGTAAAGCACGGTGGAAAAAATCTAACATTAATACATGGGCCTTAGCTATATGGGCTAACCCAAGCCTATAAATCATGGCCTGTGTTTTCTTAATTTCTTTTGTGTCCAGTAGTGCTATGCCATTAGAATTTTTACGAAATAGCAGAATTACCCTTAACTTTTGACGTATTTTCAACGAGCGCTTTTCTCTGCAACTACTATCTCAGGCATGGGGGTCACTCTACAATCTCCTCGCTCTGCTTGGCTCTTCTCCTTTTTCCTGTGGGTTTCTGCTCTAACCCTTGTATCAGGCCATGATCATTCCTTATGTATGCATTCTTTTCCCTCTTTTTTCTGTCCAATTTGATTTGGATTTCAAGATAGGTTTTCACCGTCGCTGTCAGAATCCATAAATAATATATACTAGAATGAGATGGCTCCTAGTAGAAATTTTGTCTGCTTGGGTACTCTCAGAATGAAAATGTAAGTTTGATTCATTATTCTTCTATTAACGCAAAGAAGCTACGGCATAACTAAGTTCGCATTGTTAAGATACTTAAGCAACAGTAAGCGTCTTGGTGTTGTTATAATTAGTGCTACTATACTATCATTATTACTGGTATTATTATTTTTGGAGAATGTTGTTAGGATCACCATCATTAATATCATCAATATCGTGTACATAAAATCTATTTAAGAAAGGCGGAGAGGGGGGGACTGGCAGGGGCCATGACTCCCCCGAATTTTCCTTTTTTTCTTCCCTTGGTATTATTGTACAGGTATTATGTATTGGTTAACCATATGCTTTAAGAAATGAAATGCAAGTTTGCTGACCGTTTTTGCCCAATATTCTATAACATATTTCTCTTTCGAGGAAGGGTTGGATTTTCTGGTTTGGCTCCTTTTGTATTCCACTTTCATACTTGTAAGGGGTGGATGTTGACCTCTTCTTATGCAGTGCAAGTTTTAAGTCATAAGCATTCTGAAGTTTTTCTTATACTTTCTGCTTTGATGTATCTTTTTTTTTTTTTTTTCATGTTCTAGTTTTTAATCAAAATAACACACTGCAACTATCACGGGGCTTGCTTGTCGAGAACTCTCCTGGTTCTAAGCCTGGTGCTAAAGTGGTATGCGAAAGAGTTTATATACATGGACTATCAAGGTTCCAAAACCTGGGTAAATATGCCCACTCCCTGAAGGTAAAAGTGCTGCCCACAAATCCAGATGTTCGCCATCCAAACATAGAGATATGTTTTCACAGGTGCGTATTAGCACTAGCACATGGCCTGTGTATATTTGTTTATGTGGGTGTAATCTGCGGAAGGTCGAGGCCTGCATTTTAGTTTTCCTGTACCATATGGTGCTTGTACGGATAAACTGGATTGATGTGTAGACATGATTAACATTCAATCATTGTATGCAAACAAAAGTGGCTCTTACGTTAAGTCTGAATTTGATTATTCAATAAAATAGCTTTCTATTCTCTTATAATGTATGTATGATAAATTAGACTTTGGAGAATAATAATTGAAGTTGGTTTCCACATAATTGTGTATCTTGTGCAGGAATGTGTCTATTGGTGTAGGGATGTGTCCAGGAGGCCAGTGGGAGAAAGTTAACAAGGGTTCTTGGGTTCGGTCAATTTCTCCTTTTGACCACAAGCTCTTAGATATACGGACTGGTGGTTCAACACTGGAAAACTTTGAGGTGACCATTGAAGAAGGTAAATCCTCTCAGGTTTATGTATTTTTGATGAGTTTCAGTTTTTTAAAGTGTAATCTGGAAATTGAGCTCTTACAAGAATGGTGACCTCCAGTACTAAGATTCTTTTTAATCCTTTGCAGAATTCAATCTGTTTCGTATATTTTTCTTAGTAATTGGAGTTATCTTGTTGAACCTGGCATCCTTACTGAGCAAATCATTAACATTTTATTATAGTAGCGCGATGGCAGTTGGGATAATTCTTGTGATATTGGTGATCCTTTTTCAGGTAATTTATTTTTGTTACTTAAATTCTAATGTATGATTATGAAAATTTCTTTTTACCCTTAACATGGACACTTCTTTTCATTAACAGGGGATGAAATTGCTTCCAACTGGTCGAAAGAATTCTCTTGCTATATTTTTATATTCATCTGCTGTAAGTACAACCTCAAACCTTTCTTTCTATCGCATATGCTAATGAAGTATGAATGCTGGTGGTGTAAATTTAACAATTATTTCAATCAGGTTGGCTTTGGGACTTTTCTCCTTCGCTATGTGCCTGGTCTGATTCGTTCAGTACTTACAGAGTTAGGAATTAATGAAGACATGTACAATCCTGTAAGTTATCTCTATGCTGTTTGATAATTTGTTTCAAGATCTATGCTGCGTAGACAAAATTTATTTCGCTAATTTCTTCTGAGTCTTCATTATGGTTATACTTCTTTATCTATAGATTGAATAACTGGCTTTTTGAAGGATGACTTATAGAGGCCTTTAGGCGTCCTTATTTTATTTTTAATTTAAAAAGCTTCTAATTCTTTGTGCATCATCATTTCCCTTACGCACAGGAATTTCAATTTTCTTATTACTGAAGTCAGCATAGTTATGACCTAGCTTTATTCTTATGCCTAAGCAAGGAAAATTTTGACAACTAAAATACTTTAGTAAATGTGGGGCAATGCACATGTAGAAAGTGCATGTAGATGACAGTGCTTCTTCTCCTCCTCCTCCTCCTCCTCCTCCTCTCCTCCTTCATCTTCTTTACTAAATGCTCACAATTCATCACTTTGTTGGAGTGATAAGACAAGGCTGACTATTGTTTAAGATACACACTTTAGAATGCCCCCCATTCATCACACCATTGGAATGATAAGACAAGGGCAGGCTGTTATTTAAGATACACAGGAAAATCTGTACGTGTTTTGTCAAATTTCTGTAACTTACCATTGCATTTTGCAAGACATTGATTGTTTGTCAATTCTTAGCTTGGTTCATTTGTGCAAATATCCTAGTATACTCTTAAGGGGCTTTTAGCAAATAATGTAACTGAACTGGTTTTAGATAAGCTTGATATTTGAAATGAACTATATGCTGGGATTAAGGTAAACCTGAGATTATCATTTAGAATGGATCCTAGATTTTTAGCATATATTCAGTTAGCAAATAACTTCACATTAGAATTAGAATTAGTCCAAATTGTAGAAAGGCACAGATTTATTTTATTAGTTTATTTATTTTTTGCAAGCAGCAACCATGTAATTTGGTCATTGCTCTCCTGTCTACTAAAGTGTGCATTAGCTAGCAGTTTTCCTTTTTCCTTTTTATCATTTGTTTGTGTTTCATATACAAATTCTTGAGCAGTGTTCTTGAAGTTTGAATTGATAATTCATAAATTATCAATTGCAGTTGGCAATATTTCTTCTGGCTTTTGTTGTGCTAGCTGGAGCCTGGTTGGGGTTCTGGGTTGTTCGCAAGCTTGTTCTGACAGAAGATGGGTCAGTGGATGTAAACACCTCTCACTTTGTTGCATGGTCCATCCGGATATTGGCTGCTGTTATGATCCTTCAGGTTCTTCCCGCCTCTCCCCTAAGTTGCTAGGAAACCCTTTTCTGATATGTTTTCATGGTTTCTCACTTATGAGCACCTGATAACAAATTTGATGAGAACATGTTACTTCCAGAGTTCCATGGATCCTCTTTTGGGAACATTGGCATTATTATCCGGGCTAGTCCTCCCTTTGCTGAAGAGAATAATAATTAGATTGAGATTCCTCCGCCGCTTGCGTAGGTAAAGGGCTGCCTCATGAATTCTGGAGTTTAATTTGTCATTTTCAGTTATCGATATCTGCTTTTAGATTACTTCATAACCATAGGAGGAGGATTGAAGGAGAGTCTTCCTATTGTATTTCAAGGACCCTAAGTTTTTTTTGGGGTATTTGTAGCTTTGGTAAAAAATTAAAGTAGAATTTTGAGGAGTTTGGTGTTAATATTTGATTCATTTGGAGATTTTACTTTACCAAGCGTTGAACCATAAGCTCCCTAACTGTCACTTGGGGAGTTTTTCCACTTGTGGGTCATATGTGCTTTAATTTGCAACACAAAATTATTCTGGAATTATTTTGCAGGATTTTGTTTAAATCCCCCAAGAAAAACAGGAGAAGATCTGAAGTTCTTGATTCATCAGCTTTTGATGATTCACATGATGAATACATGTACCAGATGCAAAGCCAAGAGGACTTCACATTCTCGTGGCCTCGACAGAAAAATTTCCACCTAGCTCGGTGCAAATCTTCTGAACGAGGTCGGGTTCATCTCCCTTCTGCTTATTTTTTACACATTGGAATTTCACTCTTCCGTCTTGCTAATTTTGTGCCTCAACAGGTTTCACTAGGACACCACCTCCAAAACTGTCGGACACATACCCTTCCACCTTCCACGCTACGCCTGAGAGAAGAGAATATTCAAAGGCTGAGTGGGATGCTTTCACAAAAGAATCCACTGAGAAAGCCTTGGAAGAACTCGTTACTTCACCTGATTTCAGTAGATGGTTGGTCACCAATGCAGACCGGATAAGTGTAACACCCAACAACAAATCGACTTCTAGGCGGCATAGGTGGCTGTTTTGGTCTTGAGCCTCCTCAGCATTCTCTGCAAAATCAGGATGACCTGGTAGGTTCTGGTTAGATGACCAGGAGGTCATGTGCTATGACCTTCCCTCTTTTTTTCAGGATACGTTGTGACTCGATGTTGAAGAATAGGCAAACTCGTTGGGTGTAACATGCTAGGTATTTATGCTTGGTCTTTTATTAGTTTTTCCCCTGGGGAGGATTGGTGGAATTGGAGATTTAATTTGCGTTCTTTCCACGTCATTAGGCAATCGGTTGTACTTGTATGCTTGTATCCATTCATCTCACTGAGCTGTAGGTTTTGTAATATGAAATCCATGAAATAATGGTTCCATTTTCCACCCGGAACATATTTTCCCCTTTCGTATTTCCTTTTATATTGAAGCTTTTGTTTTTCCAAATTTCAGCATTAGCACAAGAAAATATCTGAATTGCCCCTCATTCATAATCTTTGAAACTTAAAGAAAATATATTTTCAGATTCAAAATTCTCCCCATATAATTTGAGAAGCTTTTGTAGTCATGTTCTGCCTAAAGAAGTTATTTATTATTATGCTCTGTTATGTTAAAACCTGTTTTTCTGCGGAATTGCTAGAAAATAATATGGAAAATATATGTGCAAAAATGAAACGGCAAGGCCCTTCTAAAAGAAGCTGGGGGTATTAGTGTTATAACAATCAATTGTAATGAACAACAATTGGATATTCATAGGTAAACTAAAATTTAAATCTCCGTTAAAATAAACAGTATCCGATAGTACTCAAATGAGGATACTTATGCTTAACTTTAATCTTCCTAGAAACAACTAGACAGAACTCGACAGTAAAAATATAACTTATGACACACAAGGCCATCTTTCCATATTGTGTAGTTGAAGACACCTGTGAAAATGACTACAGAATCATTATACCTCCAAACAACGAGAAACAACTAAAAACCTTAAATTAATATCATTATAACTGAGATTCAGTTATTTATGCTCATTGCCAGAACGTAATGTAGATCTGTCAGGACACGGGAGATAAAAGCGTTGGTTAGAAATCCCACATAATATAATACAAAGATGCAAGTAATCAGTGAGCTTAGGCATTGAAAGCTCAATCTCATTTATTTTTAGTCAAAGAAATCATGCTACAACTCTCTTCTTCCAAGAAAAGATGGGAATGGAAAAAACTGCGTCATTCTGAACTTTCCTGGAAAGGAATACAAACCAACAATTTATTCATCAACTTTTGGCGGACCCTTCCACTTAAAGTTGTCTGCATATGCTTTAACCTGTAACATATCCACAAGCCAACGCTTAAGGAGTATATAAGCATTTTCAACCAAAAGATACAGACAAGGACATCAAGAACCTCCATTCAAGATTTTTGGAGGCAAAATTATATAATGATAAAAAAATAATATAAAATGATCAATCAAACCAAGCCCAAAAGCAGTATACAGATAGAAGAATCCCAACAAATACCTTGACGCATGTTTGAAAATTTCATGGCTAGCAGAACCCACAAGACACTTTACCCCATAAAATATTCATAATTCAGCTAAAACCACCATCATAAATATTGCTAAATCATAAATAGAACAGGCGAAATAAGCTCAAACCTTCAGCAGTGGTGTATGGCGCTTCTTGACCTGCATCAAGTTCCGGAATTTCATAAGTAAAATCAAAAGAATCTTAAACTTGAGGGACACCACTGCATGATTTATCAAGAAAAAATTCTCTCTTTAGCAGGAATCTTCTTACTAGCCTAATGTTTGGAAAACCACGAACTGATTGTGACAACTCTATATTTCATAAATCCATATCTCAACTCAGCTTTATCCGAACTACTTCAGAATCACAATATTTTACTAGCCTACTGGTTGAAACAACACTACTAACTGAATCTGAACTATATTATTTTTATGCATTTCCATCTCAACTCAGCCTTACCGGAACTGCTTCATGGTCATCAGAAAATGAGAGGCGTTATTTGTTTACTTCAAAAATGCTAGGAGCAATAAATATACCCTCATTATGATCCTTATTGGACTACGAGTAAGAAAAGATGAATCAATCCACTAGACAATAAATCTTTTAAATAAAATGTGTGATAAAGACACAAATATGCCCAATCACCCAAATAGATGATTAGTAAAACATACCACATATTCCCAACCATGCTTCTCAGCAAATGCCTGTGCAGCTTCTTCACTATCAAAACTCAAGGCAGAGTCACCAACATTGGCATATGGGTCCCCAGTGGATGTCCATCCCATGAGTGGATTTTCCCACCTAACAGCGCAGTAGTTAACAATAACAAGTAGTTCAGCTACAATTAATGTTTAAAAAATTACACTGATTCAAGCGATAAGTTCAATAACCAAGTTTACTTAGGATATTATACAAAATTACACTGATTCAAGTCACTCTTCAAAACAACAGGGATATCCATATAGAGAAGGGTAGGAAGTCTGATATCAAAGAAGGAAAAAATCAACAATATCATCAGCCCACTCAGGTGATTAAGTTTCAACTTTCAAGTTTATTACAGAAGGAAAGAAAATCCAAAATGTCCCATCAACCCTGATATGTGCTATCAAACTCATCACACAGCATCCCATCACATCAAAGCAGGAAAACAGAGAATCCATATAACTGTAATTCAGAGCTAAAACAGCAATACTAAAGTTAAAATAAATGATGAGAAAACCGTGAGAGACTAAAGAATATACTTTTGGGTTGACAAAAAGTTGATCTTCCATCTTCCAACCTTGCCAGACCCTTGTTGACTGGCAGTTCTGGCGGGTGAGTAAATTACAACCTGCATCAGACAATGAGGATAAGTAGAACAATTTGAGTTTCCGTGGCTGGCAAGAAAGGTGGAAGGAGGAGGTTGGTTCTAGTGGTACTCCAATATCAGTAAGATTTCAAGTTGGCCCCATTCCCTATATTAGCGAGGGATGACTAGACATATCACCAGTGGATTCCCCTCACTTACTTAACAACCCCACCCAAAGAATGCCCGAGTCCCGCTGGGGAATTAAACTACAAAGCACCATTCTTTAAAGCAGTATTCATCCAAGCACTGATGGCACGCGCCACAATGGAGTGCACAGAAATAAATACAGAACCCCTAACCAATATTAAGTTTCAGCTTTGAACGTATCTGAGAGCTAAGTAAACCTAGATTAACTAACCACATTGACCGCAGAAAAGAGGAATTGGTAATCCCAATCTCTAGAGCATAATACAAAATGAAGATAAATTAGAATAAAACAGATTACCCTCCTACGAAGGTGTTCTTCAGGAATTCCAGAAACCATTCCGATCTCTCCGGGTTTGACCTCGACCAATGCGTCTGAAGAAAATGGCCGGCACAGAGGGGCCAAAGTGGCGCGCAGGGCACGACCATGGTTCGCCGCGCGTTGCAGTGTATTAGCCATCGTCGATGAACCAGGATCTCCAGGTAATCACGCTTGCACCTGGAAAGTTAATCAATTCTAAGCACGACCCTAGATCTCCAAGGGAAAAGGAAATGATTAATGAATGACTCGCGTTCCAGTCTTGGATTTTTTTTTTTTTTTCGATTATCTAATTTTCATTTTTTATAAGTACTCAAATTTTCACTCCTCTATTATCTATTTTAAAATTTAAAATGATTTAAATTAAATTTTACAATTTGAACATCTTAAACTATTTTTTAAAATATTATATTTCCTATTATAAAATGTTAACTGATGTAAATACTTTAGAATAAAAATAAAAATAAGGAATCAAATAGTAGAAAAACTTGTTTAGTTTTCTTACTTTATCTCTGTATGTTGCATGAGGCAGGCTTAAGGTTCTTCAAAATTTTGAATCGAAATATACAAATTATTTTAAATAAATTTCACTGATTTAAATATTTCATAATTGTTAAAAATGACTTTATATCTTCAATGAAAGAAGATTTTAAGATTTTTTAAATAGATGAAATAACAAAAAAAATTATCTGACCATGAATAAAGAAAATAGACTCTTGCAACCGACAGAAAAGTTTAGAAACTCCTGGAAGCATTTGATGGTGGGGCTGTACAAATTTTAAGCAGTAGTCAGTAGACCACTCTAGAAAAAGATGGTGAGGAAGTGATAGCCCAGGAAAAATGATGTTGGGGGAGGAAGTATTCAAGACTACCTTACCTTGTCATCAAATTAAAGATAATCCCTAATTTTGAAAAAAAGTAAAAGTGTACCTTACCCCTAACTCAATGCAATTTTTTTTTAAATGAAATTCTGGCATTCATATACCAAAAATAAGTACAACGACAAGGTAAGAAAAAATCTAGACAAAATAATTTATCCCTCTTCAACCTCTGCCTCCACCCAATGCAAAATTTTGATTCAACTATTAGGTACGTTTGGTTTGATAGGATATAAAATTTTTTGATAGGAGTAGAAATAGAAGTAGAAGTAGAATTAGACTAAAAATAAATTTTAAAAGTTTATTTAGTTGGATAGAAGTAATTATGAAATTAATATATATTTTTTTAATAATTTAGAGTAAAATGATTTAAAATATTTTTTTATAATTTAAAAAAAGTTAAAATTGTTAAAAAAATTTATAACTAAAGCAAAATAGTTTAAAAAAATTTATTTTCACATTCATTATCTTAATTCTTAATTTTTTTAATAGAACTGAAATAGTCTGAAAAAATAGAAATAACTTCCATCATATCAAACAAGACAAGTGAAAAATTTTCCTTCCAATTCTCCACCTCACTTCCCTCCAAACAAACATACCATTAAGTTTTATAACTGTTAATCTTAAATAATAATTTGTGTCAATTATTGTTATTTTAAAAAATTAAACATGTTAATATTTAAAAATATTTTGCCAACCTTTAAAATTTTAATATTAATATTTTTTATTAATAAAACTAACTGTAGGATTAGAGAACTAAAAAGACTTTATAAAACTAAATGAAATCTTATGTAAAATAAAAAAAAATAAGGGTACACCTTTACCAAAATAAACCAGGAAAACATTTTAAATTTACAATGTGAGACGCCCTTTAAATTTACAGATATGACCTGGCCGCAATGTTTTTTTACAGATATAACAGAAATTAATAATAGATCACAGGGACAAGATTATGAAATAAATATCAGACTTGTAACCCTTGAATATTCTTACAGGTCATTACAGTCAGCTACAACTTGGTTGTGCTAGCACATTACATTAAAGCGAGTTACAGTCACTATGTACTCCCAAGTTCCGATTGAAAATAACTCCCACCTCCATTTCTCCTTTTCTTCCATTCTTTCAATATTTCATTTGCTGAGGGTCTCTCAAATGCTGGCTCATTCCCTTCAGCGCTTTCACCAGATAAATCCCACTTCTCATATAGAGTTTCTAAATATTCGTCAACTTCCAGATCATCAGCAAATTCCAGCCTATCAGTAAATAAACTTGCTCTGTCTGCATTATCAAAGTTTTCAATATCATCATCACCACCACCACTATTGACACGATCATCACGGGACGAAATTATATTTGGTTGGACATGGGAACTGCAAACCATGTCACTAATCGTTTCAGCACTTTCATTCATTGTTGTCTCTGACTTAAATGGCACATTTACATTTCCACCATCATCAGTTCTCTGATTCTGATCTCTGTACGTATTCTCTCTTCCAGTATCAATGGTACCAATTCCACAAAGAAAATGCAATGATCTCGATAAATTTGAGACTGTGGCTTCATATGCAACATCACACTTGTCAAGAGCATCTAAGAATTGCTCCAGTTTTTCGAGATTAATCCTGTCTTGATTTTCCTTAAACAGGTCAGTCCACTGCTTCTCAATTACTTGAAATGGTGCATAAGCCATGGTGGTGACAAGGACAACAGCTCTTTCATAATTATGATCAGCTATAGCTTGAACTACCAGTTCCATAAAGAAAATAGGAGGAGGGATTTCTCCGGCTTCCAGAACCACGTCAAATGCATGCTCCAGTAAATGCCCCTGAAGTGAAACCAAATAGGCCAACAAATTCAACGACTCAAATTAATAAATTTGCAATCAAATAATAGATTATCTTTCTTCAGGATGAGAAAGAATTCAATAATATATATGTCTCCTACCTTACCAGCTCTTGATCCTTCAACAAGCAATGACGCATGTTTATTTTGATCCAGCTGATAACCAGAGAGTGTCATTTCTCTGTAGACATGCTCAAAGTATTCCCACTGGAGTGCACTGGCAGATGCCTCCAACATTGAGCTATATGTATAGATATCTGGTACAATGGATGGCTCACGACCATCTCCTGGCGATCCATAAGAATTTGATTTAGCTCCCTTAACCTCCTCAAATAACCCTTTGGCTTTAAAAAACATATCATTTCGGCCATAAACTTTGAGCATGGCATTTATAGTCCCTATGTTAGGGGCACAGTGTTCTCTCATGTGCTCGAATATACATATACAATCATCAATATGCCCACCGTCCAAGGAAGACATTATCATGCCAGTGAAGGTAACCTCCAATGGCCTTGCATGAGAAAGTCTTTTAATCTTCTCAACCTGTTCCATATTCCAAAGAAAATGTATTTTATTCCTGGTTTATTGAAGAAATAAAAACCAATAGCTATTTGCAGAACTATAGCATAACCATGCATACGAGAACTTTACCTCTAGCATAGCATTTTGCCATCTCCCAAAGTAGCATAGGCAACAAGCTAACTCATAATATACACTAGCTGTTCCTATAATTCCTCTTCTTTCCATGTTCCTGACTGCTTCCACAGCTTCATCAACTTTGCCTTCCATCCAGAAAGTTTTCACCAACACTGGAGAAGTCAGATAAAATATGTATGAGCATGAAAATGTCAGCACCAAACAGCCAGAATGAAGGAACTAAATAAACTACCTTTATATGTAAGAGATTTGGTAGCCTCCCCGCTTTTTATCATCTTTCTAAACAACTCATGGACAAGGTCATACTTGCCTGATTGCAACATTACCTTATAATAAGGACCACATGTGAGACTTGAATGCATATGCTTTTGAGTTTAGAGGCAAATATTTGGAAAGTAAGAACCTTCCCCAAAGTTAACAAACCAGCTTTGACCATCAATCATAAAGACTCTCATGCCTCAAACGGGATAGAACTTAAAAGTACTTGTTAAACATGAGAATAATATGAAAATCTGAGCCACCATATAAACATGGACGCCTACACATTATAAAAAATGAACATAATAACCCAGGTAAATAGTTTGTTTGAACTGTATTTCAAAAAGAGCGAATACTATAAGTACGCATAAGAGATACGACTGCCCACCTTGAGTCCACAAAATGCTAGCATTTCTTAACTCATGGGAACTATATTACCCAATCAGAGCTAAGTTGCTAGCAGTGTGAGGCATCATTAGAAAGAAGGAAAATAAGAGTAAGTTATATCGTATTTCCATATTTCAATAGTATATTATACACGCTTCATGTTGATAAATTACCTCCATTGCAAGTCCATAAGTTGCTCCATTTGGTTTCAGGCCACCCTTCCTCAGTTGCTTAAACACCCATGACACACCTTTCCACTCCTTTGATGGAACAGAAGCATTCAATATCTGACAGTAATTGAAGATATCTGAAAGTCAATCAATCTGCTAAATGGCATTATTAGAAGTTCCTCATTGACCTAATAAACTTTTAGTTTCTTTCTTACAGCATTATATATAACCACATCAGGCTCAAGAATGGGGTCCCAGTCCTTCCGGTTCATAAATCTTGCATTAGGCTTCTGCCTCATGCACTCCACAACTTTCAGCAACTCTTTCAGAAGACCAGCTTGACCAAGTGTAACAGCAATGCTGTGATATGCGGCAATATCAGGATATATATGGAGATCCCCCTGAATGAGCGGAAAGTAAAAGTCAATCCAGCAATATCCTAATAACAATTAAGGAGGAACCCTCCTCTGAAAACAGTCTAGGCACTTGATTTTACACGCATCAGATTGAAAATTTGAAGAGCTTCCTTTGGCCTCCTTGCCCTCCCAAGAACCGCAAGAAGTTTTGTGTAAACAAACCTACAAAGTCATTGTAAAACTCTTTAAAATAGAGGCCTTAAAATATAAAGCACTGAGCAATTAGATAAGCCAAATATGGATTGACGTAACACACACATACAGATTGTGTGTGTGATTGTGTTAAGCGGTGACGTAGTGTTTTCCAGACTGGAGGCATGCTCATCTTGCCTTTCTCCAATCAAAATGTTCGCCTTCCAAGTGTTTTCCAGACTGGAGGCAGCTCATCTTGCCTTTCTCCAATCAAAATGTTCGCCTTCCAAAGCACCATTGTATATTTGGGCATTATCATGGTTTCAATTCACAAATAAAAGCTATGCACCCCAACCAATAGATTTGACTAATTGTACTTACCGATGATGGCGCAAATAAATAATGAAAACTGAGGTAATACTTCAAATCGTAAGTTTGAGTTAGAATTTCATATAACACAAAAATGTCAGGGGCTTAACAATCGTCGTGAGCTGAAAATAATTTCTCCAGAAGTCAAAGTCATCATTAGCAAATTATTTACCGGCTTTTATAATTCCTGTTGTCACTCTTATTGTACACCCAATCCACCACAGAAAGAGCTTGTTTCCAGCTTCCTTTTGCGCCAAGCTCATCAAGAATCTTCAGCAGCTGACCCTCAGTAAATTGCAATCCAGACAGCTTCATCATTCTTGCAAACTTCCAATCCTTTATAGTAATCTCCTTAGCACTGAGCCTAAATTTAAACAAAAATAAAAAGTAAAAATACCTCAACAATTCCTCAGCTCACAGAATCACTCTAAAATTTAGCCTAAATCGAAGTCCAAAACTAACCTATTAACGAGAAATCGTATCACCTCGGCCTCGCTGCGTTTCCTTGTCTTCCTCCCAGCAGCCCGGCCTTCATTTTCACCATTGAGCCAATCCTCATTCACTTCAACGTCATCTTCTAAAACCCATCGCAATTCATCCAACTTTCGCGCCTCAAACATTTCTTTCAGTTCCTTCAAACTCTCCTTCCGAAGCTTGTCACCACCATATTCCTTGTTCGTTCGCGCAAGCTCTAGAAATTCAACCTTCTTAAGCCCATCCCAAGGCCTCCCCACCATCATGGCTTCAGCCTTCTCCCCTACGTTGGCTTCTATTGCTTTTGAAAAATTTTTGTATTCACTCTTTAACGTCTGGAATTTGTATTCTTCCATGAGTTCTTGCTCTTGGGACCGAGTAAGCCGAGGGAGGTGGTCATCTTGTTCGGCGAGACGCTTAAGTTTTCGCCTATGTTTTTGGATTTCCTTCTTGCGTAGGGTGTGAATGATTTTGGGTGTTGGGTAGACACCCTTCTTGATGAGCTTCCGTTGGATATTCTCAGTGTCTGGCTTATGTTGGACGACAGGAGGATGAAAAACTGCTTGCAAACCTTCCATGGCGGATTTCAGAACATTGCATCCCCTGTAAAATGTGAGATAAGAATGGCGGGGAATTCCTCCTAGTAGGAGATTTTTTTTTTTTATAACACAAGTAGGAGATATTCTGTGTGCAAGCCGCAGCGCAAAATAAATAAGGGATGAATTAGTAGTTAATAAATAAATAAATTAGTATATATTGTTCAAGATTATTTTTCTTAAAAATTTTACGGCAATTTTTTGATGTAATTTCTTGGAAATTTTATTTTATAGAATTAGTTCTCTTGAAAGTAAATATAAACCCTTGCAATACGGGTTAGTTAAGTATAATTTTTAATTAAATTAGTTATTTTCCATATATGTGTGAGTATATATATGTAGGTAAATATATATTATTTTATAATTAAAAATACATTAATATAAATTATATCAACCCATTTATCATTCATTAAAATAATTTTTTTATAAATTTTTTATTAAAGGTATTAGACTTATTTTTCTTTTAAACGATATCAATATCAGATAGGGCGAACCGTCAATTATCCTCAAATATAAACTTAAATATATAAGAATTAAAATATATTCTCAAATATTATTATTAAAATTATAATAAAATAATTAATAAAATTATAATAAAATTATCTGTCCCTGCCATTACAGTCCGAATTAAACTCCCACTCACAACAAAAAAAATCTTTCATGCCACTAAGAGATATTACCACCAACTAAACATCCTAAATCAGAAAAATACAATCCTAATGCATAAAATTGAACCAACATACCCGCAAAGTTTTATAACCTCCAAGAGCCTCCAATAGAGCCACCCAACCAACTTTTTCAACATAATTATTGGAATTTTTTTGGCCAAAAAAATTTAGTTGTTAAAAGTGAATTATTCCCTCCACACCTCAATTTAAATATTAATTGATTTTTTTAAATAAATTTAAAAAATTAAATAAATCAATTAATTATAACTAAATATACTCTCTCTAAATAAATTATTATTATATACTTCTCAATCTATCAAAATTAATTAATTAACTTTTATATTAATTATAATTAACTAAATTATTTATTTTTTTTAATTTATCTAAAAAGTCGATTAATTATTATATTAAATAACATATTAAATAACATAGGAGTATCATTTTTTGTACATGGAATTATCAATTTTTCATACAATAAAAGTACAAATGTTATACAACTCACAAAAATAACATTTTACTAAAGAAAAGTAATCCCTGACAAATATGGCATATCGTTCAAGTCCTCAAAGGATAAGAAGAATGATATTAACATAAAAAACGTTCGAGAAAAAAAGAAGGCAAGAATAAGGCTATGTGAAATCAAGTTTTAGACATGCAAATGGCACCAACCAACATCCAGACTAAGCAGTTACAACAGGGTTCAAAGCGCAGAGAAACTTCTCAGCCCTTCGATTTGGAATGCTTTACAAGCCAATCTATAACAGAGTCAATGTTAGTCGAGTTTTTGCACGAGATCATGAAGCAGCAAACTTCTCTATCAGTAATTGACGTCAAATCCCTGTACGCCAGACAGCTCTTTTAGAACACAAGTAAAATCAAGGAACTAGAAAATCAAATATTGAAGACATAGAATGAGCAGAGCAGTACTCAGTAATGTTACACGTCACTATATGCTTGATAAGATTAGATTTGAGATTTAATCTGTTATCCGTTATTAACAAGAGTATATCATAGTGGTATTTATCTTACATTTGATCAGTCAATGCTTGCTTAGTCAAGGCCCCAGACTTGTCAATCTTGTTCCCCAACACCAACAAGGGTATACCATTCAATGATGGTTTACTCAACAAATCATGAAGTTCACTTTTTGATATGCTAAGATTGTCTGGATCGGCAGCATCAACAACATAACTGTGGCAAAGATGAGATAAGAACGATTGAGTTTCACAGATGAAATTAGATTAACAGAAAAATGATCATAACCAGATTAAGGAAGCAGTAGACTACGCCACTAAAGCAACTGGAATAGTACAGAAGGCTTCATTTCAAAGAAATGTGAGCAACTGCCACAAGGTCCAATAAGGCAAAATCACAGTTTTTTATTGAAATGCGAACATTTCATTTGTAATATAGGAAATCAAGTGCTTCTCGAACAAGACAGCAGAATTTGTGGGGTAGAAATAATCTAAATCTAATGACCAGTAATCAAATCTAGGCAAAGTTTCCAGAAGGTGTAGTCACTTCCTTGCTCTAGAAATAATTTAATCATGATGACCAATATCAAGTAGAAAATTCACCTCCTGAGACATATAGCTTGTAGAAAACATTTAGTCCATGAGCACATGCAAAACTCTGTACTTTCCAGAGAGAGGCAAACATATTTAATGTATCAAACACGTTAGGGCGGAGTTCAATGGACAGGCATCAAAGTGACATGCAATTATTAATCAGCTAAGAACTGAGTTATAGACCATGACAGGAAAAATTTAACATGTGTTTAGTTCTGAGGCCATGGAAACAAACACACACTGAATTCAACTATTAAAAATAAAATTAACAGAACATAATCTGGTTATAATGAACATCCAATAAAGATTGAGCTAGACAACAATGTAATTTGATCAGAGAACAACATTCAATTGCTTTATAAAGAACTTAACAATTTACAATTCACCAAACATGCTGACACCATCATAGACACACAAAAAATTAAGTCACCAATGAAAAGATACAGATATATACACTAGTGCACGAATACGTTCATCAGTAGATGCCTATGATTAACTGTAAATGCATTTACCATTTCTCTTTTGAGAAAAAATGACAAATCACAGAGAAAAAGAAACAATCTTCAAAGTCAACTAAAAATAAAGATTTGGCCAATACACAATTGCAGAAACAGCACGGCAGTAACGCTCCCACATGCTGCGGAACCTAGGTTGCCCTCCAAGATCCCATAACTTAATTGTTACATTGCCTTTTGTAACTTTCCTCATATTGAATCCCACCTGTAATCAGATGACATTACTTTAGTTTAATCAGATTATTATTCTCCTTGATAGATAGAAAACTTGTCAATTCTTATGATTAACGAGAGAAGAAGAAACAAACAATATAAGCATTTGGGAAACAGAACTTACCGTTGGAATCATGTCCTCACTATAGCCACCAGTCTAGAAATCATATCAGGGAGACCACTTTCAGTGAGTAAGCCCAAATTCTGAAGAATGGTAGAAATAATAGATTAAATGAAATTTAGTACGGTTATTGTACTTACAGCAACAACATTTACAAGTGAAGTCTTTCCAGCATTCTGAAGTCCTATCAGAGATAACTCCATTTCCTGCTTGAAGAAAAGGCTGCAATCAAATTTACAACGTATTAAGCTTAAGCACGATGAAGAAATTGGTCCACTAAGCTCACATCATGCATCCATACACGCGCGCACATGTATGTGTGTGTATACGTATGTATATAAGATACAACCAAAACCTGAAATAGTGAGTTACAAAAACATAGACAATTCAGTACAAACAATGTCCTTTGAGAAATGTTTACTTTCAGAAGAGAAGAGTTTCGAAAATAGCTAGCTTAGAGTTAATAAGTACTCAAATTTCCAACGCAGATAAAATGGATTATCTTCCAGTTGTCTCATCACAAAAGACGCTCATAATAATATTTCTATGATGAATGTTCATAATTCGTTTAGAAATTAACTTGCAATTACCATACCTTTTTCTTTATTTTTTTCTACTTTCCGATCAATGAGAAAAACTCATAATTTGCAAGTCAATTTACAAGTTGTCACTAAACAACTAATTAAAATCTCCGTGATAAGCCTCCCATCGAGAATCCATACTTAAGACCCACAATCCACAAAACAAAGGAAAAGGATATTGGCGAACTGAATAGATTTCATGAAAACAAGAGTCAATTTACGCAGCCAACGAAGGCAAAGCAAGAAAACTAACCTGCGAAGCCAATTGAGAAAAGCTTCCCATAAACCCATTGGTTCTGATCAAATACAAAGTAGAAAAGTAAAAAATTAGATCTACGATTCCTCTGTTTAAGTTTGGGAGATCTAGGGGCTTCGCATCCAATTGACCTCTCACAATCGTCCGCGTATCCTCTTCCCTATCTAGCTACTATTCATGACATCCTTATTTCATGGTTCCTACCAAGATTTAAAAAACCAAAAAAAGAAGAAACTTCGTCTTCCTCCGATGGATGTACGTATATCGAACGGTCATACGCAATTCAATCAATCATCGTGTCCGTTAAACGAGTCGGGTCCCATAGCAAAATCGAACTCGACAAATAGCTCCGGGATCATGCCAACGATTTCCTAACTATTGTTTTTTACGAGGGAAAGTGCAATTTTACCCTGAGGAGCGCAAGGCATGTGGAAATTTTTGTTAGCTCAATGTATCCAGAAGTTTCAAAATTATAATAATGTTGCCCTTTGTTAATCCCCACTTACGTTGACCGTTAATTTTGACTAGAATTACCTTAGGTGGCAGCCACATGCATTCACACCTCATCATCTCTCCCTCCATCTCTCCTTCGCTCACTCTTTCTGAATAAAGTTCCTTCCCTAACCTTCTTCCATCCCTCACACCACCCCACAGCCATGGAGATGAAGAACAGAACAAGTCTACCCTAGCCGTCATTCTTGTTTTGGCTTCCCTCATTTCCATTGTGCCCACCGGATCTCGGACCTTCCAGCGAAACTATGGTTCTCGACGTACGTTTCTTTAGATTTGTGCTTAAAAAGCCCTGTGGCGTTGTTGCTCTTGTTTAAATATATTTGGGTATTTATTCTGGAACTTATCTTGATAGATTTTTTACTTTGATCAAGTTAATCTCCAGTCATAGGTTTGCTGTTGTTTAAATATCGTTTGCCAGTTTTCATTTTTTTTCTCACTTTGGGTTCTATGTCTTGTCTTGCGCCTTCCCACTGATTATAGCTAATTTTTGATTTGGGTCCAATGTGAGGTCTAAACTCTGTTAATCCCTACTATAGCGGTAATACGAAATGAATAAGCAGAGATGTGAGTGGCAATATAGATTGAATTGAGAAGATTTTGTGATAATTTTAACCTCTGCAATGTGCAGGTGTATACGTTTCTCTGTTTTCATTAGGAGGAAGAAAGCCAACAATGTAAAAACTTATTCAAATTTTTGCATCTTAATTTGTTTTGAGCTTCGTATAACTGAAGGTTCAATTGATTTTAGCTTCGTTGGGCTTACTTCTTTCAGGTGGAAGAACAAGCTTTGGAAGGGGAGCGCTCTGACATGGATCTCCAAAGCGATGCAAATGAAGCCGATGCCAGCAAATGAGGATTTGACCCAAGAGATGATGAGATAAGCTTCCCTATTTTATATGAAACTGAAGCTAACAATGAATTCCAAGACAAAGATCTAGACTATAGAGGAACGAGAGCCGTCACCGCCTTCATCATCTAGGGACGGCAAAATTTCTTTTCTTATTTTCCCCTGTTTATAGATCTGAAGTGGAAAAAAAAAGTAAAGTGGATATGAGGTGGCGATGATGTGGCATATTGAGTGTCACGTGGGAGTGCCACGTATCTTTTAACAGTCAAATTTAATGTTAAATAACGGTCAATATAATATTGTTGCAATTTTATAATTTTCGAATACCCCACGCTATTTAGTAAAAAATTTTATAACAAAATTTTACTTTAACTCGTTTTTTAATTAAAAAACATGAAGATTCGAGGGATGCTTAGAGTCGTCGAGCATGAGCTTCTCCCCCTCTCAGTGATAGCGCGTAAAATACACACGCCACTGGTAAAGGGCAATCTGGCAATGCTTTCATCATTTTTTTTGTCCTTTGTCTTTTTTTTTGTACCAATAACGTTTTCTGTTCTTCAGTTGTGCCAAACTCGAGCTTCCAACTGGCAAGTAAGAAAGTGGAGAAGTCACTTTAAGAACAGAGAAACAGATAGTGAAGCTTCGAGGGCTTCAAATTTTGAAAATGACATTTAAGAACCAATGCTTTTGGTTGATAAAACAAAATCCTTCAACTAATAAAATTAGTCTTGATAAAGGGTTAATAAACAGTTTAATATTATTTAAATAAAATTTTAAATTTAAATTTTAGCGTATGTAAAAAGTATTTAATGAGAGATTTATCTACTATAGTTAAATACACGATATAAGTTAAATCTAGATATAATTAAGGTAAAATTTTAATAAATAAGATAGATAATAAAAAAAATCAATCAAATCAAAATATTCTGTCAGAAACATCCAAAACATGGCAACTTTTAAAAAAATTGAGAGTTTAATGGTGAATGAATATTAAAAACTTGGTGGTAAAATATAGAATAAATAGATAAAAAAAATAAAATATAGAATAAATAGATAAAAAGAAAGTCTTTAAAATTTTTATTGGTTTTAAGAATAGAAGTTCCCCTCCACCTACTCATGACGGGGGAAGCTAAACTGACTTTATAAACTGTTTTTTTTTTTTTGGTTTGATATAATGGTATATAGTGTTTTATTTAAAATGTATATAAATTCAAGTATTGATATTAACTCTCTGTGTATAAATAATGTGAGATTCTTATAATTAAAAAAATCAATAAAAGATGCACTCTCGTATAGTATCGTGAATTATACTCAATAAAAAGATATTTGTATATTAACACAAAAAATGCTGACTACATTTATTCTTTCGGTGTCACCAAACTCCTCTGGCAGCCGAGCTCGCCTTATATTAGCCTCATCTCATGCTACTACTGTAATATTTCAACTTATTACATGTAACTATTATGTGACCTCCCCCTTTAGGTATCTCACCACATTCCTTGCTGCTGTCATATATATTTTCATGAGATTTGTCATATGTTGGCTAAAAACCTATACAGAAAAACAAATATCAGGAGAAATGACAGTTAAATATATTAATCTACCTATCAACTATCTATATTTTTCAGGATATGTTAACAAATCAGATTGCTTATACTTCCCTACTTCATAAGCCAACAACTTCAAGTTTTAAGCCATTGGAATTAAAAGTAGTTTACAACCACTCATACTTGCATCAACCAATAATTCTAGCACATATTTTCTTTGTGATAATACTATGTCTTTCTTTTATCTAGCTATCTCATTTCTTAAAAAATATTTCATTATTCCTAAATCTTTTATTTTAAAATTATCATGCAAATATTGCTTGGCTTCCGTTATTTTAATTTCTGAACTTCTTATGATCAAAAGGACATCAACATAAACTAATACAAACACTATATCTTTCTCATATTTCTTATAAAAGAGTAAATAATCATGCATACTTTGTTTAAATCCTCCTTGAATCAAGGCCATAGACAATTTAACATTCTATTATCTAAATACTTGCTTCAAACCATATAATGATTTTCTAAGTTTGCAAATTGTATTCTCCCCCTTTCTATTGAAACCTTGGGGTATATTCATATATACCTCTTCATCAAGATTCCCCTACAAGAAGGCATTATGTACATCCATATGATATAGATTCCAATTATATAAGGTAGCAAATTTGATTATTATTCTAATGTTGTCATCTTCATTATAGGAGAGAATGTTTCATGGTAATCAATTCTCTCCTTTGAGTATAACCCTTGGCAACAAGTCTAGTCTTATACTTGTCTATCTTCACTTCTTAATCATATTTGATTTTAAATACCCATTTACATCCTATTGCTTTTTTTTTCTTTAGGAAGAGGCACTATATCCTATGTATGATTGTCTTCTAGAGCCTTAATTTCTTTGTTCATGGCCTTTATCCAATTTTTATTTAATGCAACCTCTTCTTATGAACTAGGTTCTATAGCAGAATCCACATTACACAAGAAACACATATGAGAAAGGGAGATATTCATATAAGAGATATGATTTTCAATAGGGTATAAACATTTTGACTTTCCTATTTCTATGTTGTCCCCCTTTACCAAGTTGTAGATATAGTCTTTTGCCCATATAGGTGCTTTTCTTTCTCTGAATTACTTGGTGGTAGATCTCCACTACATAGGCATCTCCGTTATATGGTTCTCATCTTCTTCATCTTGGTTTTCAAGGGTTTCAGTATCGTGGTTTGCAAGTGTGCTTTCATCATGTGAAATTTGTGGCAATAACATATTAGAATTAGAGTCATCAAAACAAAACAATTGTTGTAATTCCTGTGATACTCTCCTTAGTTAGTGGGCATGATATTCCTGTGTTTCCTTTCCACAATCCTATTCATAAGGGCATGAAGTTTCATGTATGATTCCCTTGGTTAGGAGGAACTCACGAAGGCTATGGTTAATAAATTCTTTGCCATTGTCACTGCGAATCTTCTTCACAGTGACAAAAAATTGGGTGAAAACATAGACTATAAAATGCTTAATGTGAGAACAAGTTTCTGATTTATGTTTCATAAGAAAAATCCAAGTGGCTCTCCAAAAATCATCCATAATGGTTAAGAAATATTGATGTCCTTGATGTGTAGGTACCTGATACAGTCCCCAGACATCAAGGTGTAAAAATTCAAAACAAGAATTTGTTTTAATACAACTAGATGAAAAGGGAAGTTTAGTTTGCTTTGTTTAAGAACAAATATCACATCATTTATTTATCAATTTATTATCGTAGGATACAATGCCTAAACGTTTTAGCACAAAAAAAGGTGCATATCCTAGTCTAGAATGCATAAGCCATACATCAGAATTTGGTATACATGTATATGTCCTAATAGTATTGCCACAAAATTGTAAGGAAGAAGTGATTGTGCTTTAACATGTTGCATAATATAAAGCTTTAATAGTATTGCATAATATAAAGCCCATCAACCAATTTAGCAGTCGCCTTCATCTTCTGATCCTGAAGGCCCTGCATGAGGCAAAGGTCAAGAAAAGAAAGTAACCATGCAATTTTGTTCTTTCGTAAGTTTGGACACTAAGATGAGATTAAATTGTACCTATGGTGCATATAACACATTTTGTAAAATAAAATTATGTGAAATAGTAACTTGTCCAGTATGAGTCACAGGGACTTGATACCCATCACGAATTTTAATGTGTTTAATGGGTCCTATGTAAATTGTATAAGTGTCTAGAACAGCAAGGTCCCTTAGAAGATGTGTAGTGGCCCCTTAGTCAATGACCCAATTAATATGTGTGGGTGTGGAGAATTGAGGATCAATCAAACCTGTACTCGTTAGGGCGTGTGCTAAACTAGAAGAAGCCATATCCTTCCGAAGGAATTGAAGCAATCGCTCATATTCCTCTAGAGTGAATTTTGGAGTTACAGTGGTGGTAGGATGATCAATGGTCTCTGCTCCTAAAAGAATCACAGTGTCAGTATGATTGATGATTTCTTCACGACCTAATTTGGGCTTGTTCCCTTTAAAATTTTTTGGGAAGCCGATTATATGCCAATATCCTTCTTTAGTATGGCCCTTTCGATTACAGTGGGGTCCTCCTCTCTCCCTTTCTCGTCCATATTCCCTACCTTTGGTGGCCATGATGACTCCTTTAACAATATCACTGCTAATCGAACCCATCATGTTTATTTGCGTCTCATCCTCCAAAATCATGGCAAATGCCTGATTAATTGTCGGAAGGGGAGTCATCAATAAAATTTGACTCTTCGCTAGGCTGAAACTGTCATTGAATCCAATGAGAAATTGCAGGAGCTTCTGTTGTTGTGTTCTTTCAGCATAAGTTTTTGAGGTCTCACATTTGCAAGAGGGCAATGGCAGTAACATGCTCTCCTCTTCCCACAATTTTTCATCTTAGTATAATATGATGAAATCGAGCTTGAGCCTTGACGTAGGGAGGCTATTTCATAATGCAGAGAAAAGATTCTAGAGCATGTTCCATGTTAAATTGTTCTTCTAGGTCGATTTAAACTACTCTGACATCTTGAAAAAAAATAATACTATTTGCAAGATCCTTGGAGACAAAATGTAGAATCCAAGATAGCACGATGGCATTACTGTGCTCCCATTAAGAGTGGAATCATTCTTCAAAAGTATCCTTTTCACATGTTCCATTGACAAATCCTAATTTGTGTTTACTGAGGAGCGCAATCCTCATGGTGCGACTCCATATCATGTAATTGTCACTTTCCGTCAAGATATGATGAATAATTGTCACACCTTGTGTATCTGATAGATGGAGAAATAATGGACATGTGAATCTAAGCCAACTGATATTTTCGTCACTCCTCTTGTTTGTCATTGGTAGTGTTGTTGTTGTGCGTTTGCTGTTGAGCCTCTTTTTTTAGGGCTTCAATGTTCCTGTTGCAGACTTTCTTTGGAATTCTTGGATTCCAGAGTTTTCTTGATTATCGGAGCAATCCTCTTAGAGCAACCTGCTCAAGTACCATGTTGAGACAAGGGAAAAGGAAAATTTTGTATTATTCATTAACTGCACACACGAGTCATATATACATCATATACTCATTACATGATATAAGTCCTACTTACGTACACAGACACAAACAGCCAAATGATATACAACTTATGGGCTTCAGGCCCAAATGCCTTATCCCTACATTTATTTCTAACAGGTATCTTCATGACCACCAAGTGTTTGTGCGGTGGCTCCGTTTCATTACCCTTCAAAGAATGTTTGGATCATCACCATGGATTCTCTTATTGAATTCTCTCGCCATGTAACCCCACAAAATCCCCTCTCTCTTTTTCTCCAAATAATGCCATGATTTGAATCACACTCATCATATGTGTGTATGTAAAGACACATAC
Source organism: Leucaena leucocephala (assembly GCA_037074615.1). Taxonomy (NCBI): domain Eukaryota; kingdom Viridiplantae; phylum Streptophyta; class Magnoliopsida; order Fabales; family Fabaceae; genus Leucaena; species Leucaena leucocephala. The sequence goes on along the minus strand of CM073567.1, from coordinate 1,687,731 downwards.
TTTTTTTGTGTGTGACAGAGTTGCTTCCATTTTGGTGTTCGTGACTAATCAGAAGTCATCAGGAGAACAGAGAAATTGAAGGATTCAGTGCTGGGTATAGGAGAAGATGCACTGAGGACACCGGGCAGAGTGGTTAAAAAGATGAAACAAATGCAATATCTTCTTCTTCCATATAACCAACAGATAACTGGGAATTTGAATACTACTATTGAAAGTTTCAGGAGCGACTCGAGTGTGATCCGTCGTAGGGCTGTGCATAATGCCCATGGCCCGTTATGCCCTGCCCAGCCCGCAAGAAAAATGCCCTACCCAGCCCGATTTTTACCGGGTAGGGCCGGGTATCGGGATGCAAAATACAGCCCATGCATTTTTTGGGCTGGGCACCGGGCATAGGGGCTGCCCTGCCCTGCCCATGAGCATCTATTCTTTTATTTTTTTTTATTTTTTCTCTATCTTAAAAGGGAGAATATGATAGCTACTGGTGACTATAAGGTAATTTTAGAAATATAAGTAGGTAAGTTGTATCTTTTAATATTTATAACTATACTATTTTTTTTTAACTTTGTTAATTATCATATGATTACATTACAAATTATAATGATTTATTTTATTTTTTTAGATGTTTTATCTTTGTCAATATTAGGGAGATTGATACAAAGTTATAATTACAAACTACTTAGATTTCAAAGCTTATTTTTTATATGCAATGGATCTCAAGATTTTAATTATTATCTTTGTTCTATTATTCTTAGTTAATTATAGATATTATTTAACTCTTAAAGACACATGAATATGATATTATTTTAGAAATTCATAATTACAAATTTTTTTCATAACATGAGCATGACATCACGACTTGGGCATGCCCAGCTCGCCCATGCCCAACCCGCCCATGCCCTGCCCAAAATTGTTAGGGCTTTTACCGGGTAAGGCCGGGCATCGGGCTGCAAAATATAGCCTATGCATTTTTTGGGTAGGGCACCGGGCAAGGGGGCTGCCCTGTCTAACCCTGCCCATGCATACCTTTAATCCGTCGTTTTCTTGCCTCAAGTGGACGTATATTCCAGAAGGCTATTCATACTTCGTATGACTTTAATTATTCTTTTTGTTTCACGCTTGTCGCTTTTTCCTAAATCAACGGGTTTATTGATTATACACTCTCTCTCTCTCTCTCTCCCTATATATATATATTCCCCTAGATATATTGCTCATCTCGTTATTGTGCCGTCAACTTAGCAACGTTGATTGCAGCACTAGGCAAGCATAATCCCGTAGTACGAGGTCAATTTATCAGTTTAAGCATATGCTCCTAGTATAACAAGTTCGCTAACTTGCTCAAACATTTGACTCTGTCTTAGTGCTTCTGCTGCTGCTTTGGCGTCCTGGATTTATCACGTAAGACAGATAGTGTATTTGCGTTTTGCTGTATAAGTTGTGTGATATGGCTTCTGCAAGATTATGTGTCCATTTGGGTTTTGTGTTTCAGCATAATTTTTTGCTGTTGGATGATAACGAGCCTCTGCTGGGTGTTGATGGGTTTTGATTTTTTCTTACACACGTGAGTAAATTAGACAATGATTGTTCATATATACTTGAATCGAACATGGAAAGTTAAATTAGTAAAATGGTACGTTCATGATGAAGTTTTGCAGAAGATGCATGTTTTGCTTTTGAGGAATTGGAACAGAAGCCACAGAACAGTAGCCTGAGCTCGATGTTATCATGCATGAATGACTCAGACGCAGCCAAGTTGATGAGTCGGATAGGTTCCACAATTCAAGAATTCATCGCAGAGCTACAGAAATATAATCTAATGTTAATCTACTCCGAGTACAACATAGTTGTTCTTATAATCTCATATTTGTGTGTGTGTGACAGTTGAATGCTAAAATGTCGGAGATTTATGGTATATTGGGAATAGATAAGCAGGCCCAGAAAATGATAGGAATTATAAAGATATGTGAACCTTTCTCTGAACCACCAGATTACAACTTCATTACAGATTCCTGCGCTCAAAATGCCATTCCCGTTGGCGACTTAACAAAAGTAAACATTCTTCTACACTATCAATTTAAGTATTATTGGATTCAACTGGAATTAAAATTAAAATAAGATATACATATTCTTCATAGCTCTATTCGGGGAAGGGCCTCTCTATTTATTTAAAACTCGTAGTTTTGATATTAGATGTTATATGTTAAATAAATAAAAAAAGTAATCAAGTAAGGCATTGTTCCTTGTCACCCATCACACTCCTCTAACTCTTATCATGGTAAAATTAGTGTTTCTCTAACATCTAGTGTCAAAACTATGTAGTTTCAAATAAATGGAAGGTAATGGAGGAGGCTTTCAATGGAAAAGCCCCTTACACAGCTCTATTTGGCCTTCTACTTTACATATATAATCCATTTTTCCTACAACTAAATTTGGTATTAGAGCACTTGAGCATTAAAGATAGTGGAATCTCTTGCTTTCAATTATCCCTCATTTTATATTCTATTTATACTGACTCCATTCGATCCTTATCATGAGGAGGATTTATTCTTTGTAGCGTTGTTGGTATCATATGGTAGTAAACATTTGTTTGGATACAGATTCTGGCAAGATTCAAATGTGGGAAAGAGGAAAGAGCAGAGGATTGTGAGAAGGAAGGGAAGTTTGTTCCAGAAGCAGCGTACGACGCAGCTCACTCTTTACAGTAGATCCATTGAGGATTTTCTGGACATATATCCAGATTTGCAGAACCTATCAAGATGCTCCATTCTCAAGACCAGAACCTCAGTTATACTGTTGCACCAATGCAGACCCTTAAAACTTGCACTTAGATTGTTGTGGGCATCCATGCTCTCTCTCTCCATCGTCATGATCATTATGGTGTTCGCGTGGCTAGTACACGCTTCTCTCTCCTCTAGCAATTCATCTCTCTCCCTCTTTCTTAAAACTAGAACTAGAACTCCAGAATCTGGATAGATAGGGATTAGGAAATATTTTTTTATTTATAATTTGTAAAGGTAGCTAGAATGCAAAATTGAGTGAGGTAGAATTATTAACACGGGGGATAAGTCATTTTTTCTGATTTTATTTTTCTTTTAAAATTAAGGTGTGAATATAAGAAAAACAGAGAAGTTGCAGAGCTTCTAGCCCTGGGCATCCAGCTGGTCGCAAAAAACAGCCTTGGATGCTCAAGTGTACGTTACATACATGAGAGTGGTCTGTTTTCTCTTTCTTTCTTTTTCGTTTTTTTTTTGGATAAAGAAAGAGTGGTCTATTTAATTGTACATACTTTACGTTTGTGGGATAAATAAGGTGGTTTTGGTATTGCTATCATTTTATTTATAACAGTATAATTCATATTTCTTATTAGAAAATTTTAAGAAGACAAAAAAAAAAAAAAAGAGGAAAGAGTCAGATTCTTTGAGAATGTAGTGAGATTCTCAAAATAATATTATTAGTAGTAATAATACTAATAACCCGCCCCTTGATGATATTGATAATTTGATATGGGTCGTGGAGTTTGAATTTTTCTAGGTAAATAAATTAGGACAAACAATGCTGAAAAAGATAAAATTAAATATTTTTATATTTATACATTCTCATTTTATGACCTTTATTTTATTGGCTATTATGAAGAATTATGAATTAACAAGAAATGAACTTAGAATTTGAAATGATGAGCTAATTAGGTGCGCCTAGTTTCCTTATTAGATCACGAATAAAAAGAAATAACCTACAAAAATTTAATTAAAAATCATATAAAACAATAAAAATTTAATAAAAAGAAAAAAAAAACTATAAGGCGAAAACTACTTATAAATTTTAAATAATAAATAATAAAGCTTTTTAGATGATCATCAAAACAAAAGGCATACCTTACCCACCGAAGCTCAGCTTTTGAAGTATGATCTAATCTGACCCAAAATTACTACTCATAAGGTGTACTTATTTTTTAGCCTTTCATAAGATATACATTTCATACCTATCTTCACCAAATATTTTCTTCTAACTCTCTTCTCATGCATTTATATTTGGTTAATTTTAGATTTAATTTCTAAAATTCAAGGATGCCTTATGTTATAATGATATGGAGGAATTGTTTTGGCTTAAAAAAAATATATGAAGAGACATTGAAGGACTAAGAATAAATAAAAAAAAGTATGTGCAGATAAATTAAAAAAAATTAAAAAAAAATTGAGATGAGTTGTATAATTTATGAGTAATTTAAATAACTAAATAGTTTGGGGTTCCTTTAAAAAATTTATCAATAGTGATATTCTATTTTTATCAAGTAATGTTAGAAAATTATAAGTTGTGTGTTTAGAAATACACAAAAATTAGGTTTTAAATTTAGATTTTGGTAAAAATTATGTTTTAAATTTTTTTAAAATAAATAGTTATATTTATTCAAACGGATTTTTAGATTAAATTATAATTTAAAACTAAGGTTTTAAATAAATTAGTTAGAGTAGCTTATAAAACAGTAAAATAACTTATGAACTAACCAATTACTATATTATTGTTTTTTTACACTATTTCTCCTAATTTTTTTTATACACTCTCTCCTCTTTCCTACTTTTTCTTACATCATCTTTCCTTTCTTTTCTTACATCATCTCTCATCTCTCCTCTTATATATTATCTCTCATCATTTAATACTTATATTATTTTTCTTAATTTACTAATAATAAAAGTATTTCTAAAAATAATTATTTAAATACTCATTTATTTAAACTTATTTTTTTATAAATTCTTTTTTAAATTTTTTTTTATGAATTATCTAAATTTTTTTTTTATAGACCATTTCTAAAATTCTATCGATTGTCTTCTTATTTTGACACCACAGCTCAAGCAAGTCAAAGAAAGGTGACTGGGGGAGTGGTCCTTGGATTTCCGGTTTCCCCACCTTGTTCTGCATTTTTTTTTTTTTTGCTAGAAGTTCTGGAGATTACTTCATATATATATATATATATATATATATATATATATATTAGGTAAGTAGATTATGAATGATGAGTTGTTGCTAACTGTCCCAGTGTGATTGGAGGCCGACTGTAAATTATTGAGCATATCCCCGTTTAATGACCTACGTGAAGACAGATAATAGAAAAGAAGCCTTGAGAGGCAAACAGAATAAAGCCTCGTGATGCTGAAGCTTCTAGAGCTGTCCTTCCTCTTTTGAGACACTCGGCACCAGAAAGCACCGTCTGATAGGGCCAGTCTAGATTCGGTAGCAGGTCAACGTCATCAACCTCTGTGCTGAGATCGAAAACTCACCCAAACTTAACCACTGCCTGTGTTAATTTCATTTTCTTCATTTTGCCCCCGCCCCGTCTCTGTATCTCTTCCCCTCCGGCCTGAAGTGAAATCGGCGGTTTCTCTAACTTTAAGAGCTGCTGGAAAGACTCATGTTGGGGCCTTCTGCTCAGTTCATAGTTCGGGTAGCATCACGTAAGTCGTCTTCTCTGGTCGCAATTTGATTCTCTGTTATTGTTGCTGTTGTTGTTAGCTTGCGGTGGATTTTCATCTTCTCCATCTTGAAGCGATGTTAATTTTAGGGGCAACCTATGTTGCATTGTTGCGTGACGGTCTAGTGGATCTGACGAATAGGTTTTGACTTTGATTCTTGTTTTGTGAGAAACTTGACTTGTATCGTATCAGCAAATCGCTGCCCATCATGATGAATTGATGACGGTCAATATTGCGGGTGGGATATGGCGAGGAAAGAGAAGAATACAATTAGCCAATTAATTACATGTTATCTTTCTTGACTTGGTTTTATCACTTTTAATTAGATATCGGTCATAAATAAATATAAGAACTATTATGTAGTGCTGCACAACAAACTAGATACCGGAGGAGTATTATCTTTTGTACAAGGTAGATTAGATGTTTGTAAGTTGTATTTAGTGGGGTTATGAGGTCTCCATAGGTTGTATTTTGTTAATTGCAGCATTAGCTTGAAGATAAAAAGGAAGAGAGAAAGAGAATGAGGAACAAACACGGCAAGCCAACAAATTTATGTTGCAATGCAGGGAGCAGATTTTCTGCATTTTCTGTGGTGTGGAGCTTGGTAGGATGCATTCTTTTGATTCATTTCTATTCCAATATTCATCAAAGAGAGAGGGAAGGTGGAGAGGTTCGATTGCGAGTAAGCCGTCATCCCCAACTCCGTGAGCTTCAACAGGTGGAGGAGGAGGAGAACATCCGAATTCCCCCACCAAAGGGAAAGAGATCCCCTAGGGCAGCAAAACGTAGACCTAAGCGCGCAACCACAGTGATTGATGAATTCCTTGATGAAAATTCACAACTGAGACACCTATTTTTTCCTGGTCACAAAAGGGTTATAGATACAGCAAACGCTGGGGATGAAAGTTATTATTACTACCCCGGCAGAATCTGGTTGGATACAGATGGAAATCCTATTCAAGCCCATGGAGGTGGCATTCTGTATGATAAAAACTCGAGGACATACTATTGGTATGGTGAATATAAAGATGGGCCCACTTACCGTGCTCACAAGAAAGGAGCTGCACGCGTAAGTCATTTTACTTGAAAAAACACTTGTTTTAAAGTATAACGTATTTTTTCCTTCTAATAATAGGAATTTATGCCTCTTATTTTGTGGACAGAACAGATGCTCAGTCATTTTCATGATTGTTGAAGAGGCTAGTTCTTATTTTTAGTGTATGCTTTGACAGTTGAATCCCTTGATTGTCAAATTTATAACAATATCTTTAATAAGAGGAAGGCTTATCATAAGGAAGAACTCACTGATTGGAGATGCTTTTATATGGCTTTACATATCTGCACTGTTCCTACTTTGACACACGCCTGCTTAGTTTGACCTGTATTTAATTCATGTAAGATTTTAGTCAAGAGGCCTTATGTTTCATTAGTAAATTCAATATCTGAAGTTCTGAAAATTCTCGATTTCATTATTTTAGATGAAGTCTTTGGCAGAGGAGTGGCGTTTGTTTTAGGTAGTTCTTATTTGGTTCCCTAGATGCTAAGATTGGCACAAATGTTATATATTCTCATTAGTCTTCTTATCATTTGATGATCTTTTAATGTGATAAGTGGAGGTTTTAGCAAACGTAAGAGTCCTTCCAATGTGGAGTAAATGCGCGCGCGCGCACACGCACACACATATATAACGTGGAAAGCATTTATAGGAAAATAGCATCATAATGAGAGATATAAACTTGACAGATTCATCAATTTATGGAAATGCCTGGTGGCAACTTGAGTTAATAAGGGATTGCAAATTATTAACCTGAATGCCATAGTAAACATTAGCTGTGGCATAAAATTAGAACTTGAAGGTTGATTGGTATTATGAATAAGCTGAATGAACTTAGGATGTAACTGATCTTTTCACTTTATTTTTTCCTTTTTAACCAGATAATTAACTTCAAACTGGACTTGCAAAGATAATAATACTAGTGTGTTTTTTATATGGAATAATTCCATGCCCAGGCAGACAAGTAAGATTTTTTTTTTAATATATATACCAGTAAGACTTTTGTTTTCTGTCTGTTTCTTATTGTCATGAAGTGAATATTCTTTTTACAATAAATCAAGCTGCTCATTGTCTGTCAGTATTATGTTCTATAAGTCATAACATGCTGTTATAAGCGATGATGGCCTCTGAGTGGCAACCAAGGGATGACCCGTTAAAAAAATTATGTATACACTTACTCAGCTGTGTTACCTTGTGCCAAGATTCTAATTAGACTACATCTTTGTCTCCTTCAGGTGGACGTTATAGGAGTTGGCTGTTATTCTTCCCAGGATTTGTGGACTTGGAAAAATGAGGGAATTGTATTGGCGGCAGTGGAAACAAATGAAACTCATGACCTGCACAAGTCCAATGTGCTTGAGAGGCCAAAAGTGATTTACAACGACAAAACTAGAAAATATGTGATGTGGATGCACATAGATGATGCAAATTATACAAAAGCTGCTGTCGGGGTAGCAGTCAGTGATACTCCTGATGGTCCTTTTGATTATCTTGGTAGCCAAAGGCCACATGGATATGAAAGCAGGGATATGACAGTTTTCAAGGATGATGATGGTGTGGCATATCTAATATACTCTTCTGAGGAAAATAGTGTACTGCACATTGGACCCTTAACTGAAGATTATCTTAATGTGACTTCTGTCATGAGAAGGATCCTAGTGGGACAGCACAGAGAAGCGCCTGCTCTATTCAAGCACCAGGGCACATACTATATGATCACATCCGGCTGCACTGGGTGGGCCCCGAATGAGGCACTGGCTCATGCATCTGATTCAATATTGGGGCCATGGGAAACAATGGGAAATCCATGCGTCGGAGGGAACAAAGTATTTCGACTGACAACTTTCTTCGCTCAGAGCACTTTTGTGCTCCCTATACCTGGATACCCTGGTTCATTTATTTTTATGGCAGATCGGTGGAATCCTGCAGACCTAAGGGACTCAAGATATGTATGGTTACCTTTGATAGTGGCAGGACCTGTTGATCAACCTCTGGAGTACAATTTTGAGTTCCCATTATGGTCAAGAGTTTCTGTCTTTTGGCATAGAAAATGGAGACTGCCTCTGGGATGGCGGGGATTCATATAATGAGGTTCTCATTCTCTTTTCTACATTTGATCACTTACGTAGCCTCCCAGTATCGAGCTCGCCGAGTAGCATTGTTACACCATGAGGATGCACATACAGGACTAGTCTCAAGAACTAGAGTTGGCACATTCTGTAATTCACTATAGTCTGAAGAAGGAGCGTGTATATATCGAGAAAGATTGGCCATTGACTGGAGTTTCCCCTGGTAATCAAGTAGTGTTTGTCTTGATCTACCGAGTCCTAACTTACATGTGGTGTAAAACGATTCTTTCTTTTTCTTATGTAATATTTGTTGACCTTTCTCTTTCTGAATTTGATATACACAACATGAAATTGCTTTACATGGATATACTATACTGATTTCATGTTAATGCCCTCTGATATACTCAATTCTTAAGTCGTCTGCTTGAAGATTTGTTCAAGACTCTCATGATAGAAACTAAGCAGAATTTTATTTTTATTTTTTGGATTTAATTAAGGGAGTTGCCAAACTATTTAGGTTTGAGTTTATCTCTTCTAATAACTATGTTTTTAGATTTAAAAGGAAAAATTGTTTATCAGTTTGTTGGATGTTACAGAACATTGAGAACTCTATCATAGCCCCAAGGTCCATGGTGCCATTATCTCTTAGGCCCATAGGTTTAAGTCTGCAGCCCATAGGTTTTTAACAGTTATTGAATAATGCCACTGTTGATTCCTAAAAAGATGAATTTTCAGAGAACTGTCCAGGTGTACTGTGTACCATGTAAGTGGGCCTCAACTAAAAACTCAATTTTGGAGAACAGATGTCACACATAAATTCAACTGCATGATTGATGAGAACGAGTGAAAAAAAAAAAAAGACGAGGAAGCCATAAATGTTGCTTTTATATTGCTTGTTATTGGATTCATCAATATTTGCGTTATGAAAGACATTATTCGTATGGTATAATTCTGGAAACAATATAGGCTACGGGAACAGGAAATATAGAGACAGAGGGACAAAGATCCTGAAGTACCACTATAGGTTGGCAAATACGTTTGAACAAACTTTATTGCTCCAAGTCGGTCCAATTAAAAACGTAAAGGTATCAGCTGGTCGTTGTCAATGTCATAGAAAAGAGTCTCTAAGGCTTAAACTCTTAGAAGAAGGTTGTGTGCAGCACCAAATTCAAGCCAACAAACAAATATCGGAGTTAATTTATAATTTATAAAATTATAAATTTAAATTTTATTGTTGTTATAGGGATTTAATTAGTAAAAAATTTATAAATATTTCTATAAATATTTTTTGAATTTAGAGTCATGCCATTAGTCTAATGAACTCTGACTCAATTTAGCTGAATTTTTTTTATATAAAAGAAACTAAAAACTGAATGCAAGCCACACAACATATAATTCTTTTTTTAAAACCACAATGTGTGTGTGTGTGTGTGTGTGAGAGAGAGAGAGAGTGAGAGAGAGAGAGAGAGAGAAGGTGGGGAGGGGGAAGGGTGAGCAAAAGCCCTAGACATGGAACCCTAAAAAGATGAACCCGCTATTCATAATGTTTCCTTTTCATTGTCTAATAGACTTACAATATATTAGCTTTCATGGGCAAAAGGTGCCACTTATGGACCCTTATCTTTCCTTCATGAAAGAGCTCAGGGTTCGTGGGGGCCATACACAAAGGTGCTAAAGCTAAGATCTGTGTCTATAATTTATAGATATGTATGAAGATGATAGACTTTTGAGAGAGAAAAGAAAAAGGGAAGACATGCAGAGAGAGACTATTTCAAAGACACAGCATGCTTTGCTGGCCACTAAGAGCCTTTGTTCCACTAAGGAGACTGATCTGCTCCTTTTTATAAGATTCCCTCACATATATATTAAACCCAACATAGTGGCCGTCCTAAGATTCTATATATCACTTGTAACACTTCAACACTAATTCCTTTCCTTCGTTGATTATTAGTTTAATATATTAATTATCATTATGGGTGGCCACTTTTATTTATATTATTATACACATCACAGTATCATACCAAATACTAAATCCTGATTATAAAACGATTAGCATGGTAAGGCTCAGCCTTCTCCTAATAATTTTTTTTCATGTACATAGCCTAGTTTAAACTCATGACATCATGTTCAAGAAATACAGCTATTTACTCGCTGTACCAAGCTGAGTTTTCCTTTGTTTTTAAGTGTCAAGTCGATTATCTTAATTATGTTTTTAATTATACAGCCCGTTTCTTATCAAAATTGGACCATTTATCAAAATTTTGGGATAATATATAATATACATCAAAGCATATCAACTAGCTACACAAGGAAGCGTTCTAACCATGCATACATCTATCATGCCGATTATTCAACTTCTAAGTTTCGATCCAGTCCTAATTTTAATTTATGCTGTACACAAAAGGACCAGAGGGAAATTAATAACTCTTACCTTGATCATTTCTCTCTCAATCGCAACATTATATATATATATATTATGGAATATTTTACCTTACTCTCACCATACTGAACGAGTATTATTTTAATTTGCTGGGAAGAAAAAAGACTTTTTGACCTATTAATTCCATTACAACAACTCCATAATTACAATTTTCATCGAACGTTAAATGCTAATGGACGTGATCTTTATTGAACATATAAACTTTTTTACCACTTCGATCCATTATCATTTTTATTCTTTCTAATCTCGCGCCAAACTATCTATTAAACATTAATTAAAAAGATATGATATCTAAAAACGAATTTTTTTAAAAAAAAAATTAATGGGTTATTAGTATGTAACATACAATAAAAATAAAATAAAAGGTATTTTGTAGATAAAAAATAATGTTAACAATGGTATGATAGGAATTGTGCTTGTATATTCCTAAAAATCTACAAATCCATGTCATTATTTTCTTAAAAAAAATATCAATTGAATTGTTTGGATTTTGGTATTTTTATATTGTTACTTCAAGCTTTCAGTCATTATCTTAAAAAATAATTTAAGAGACTATTTTCATTATGACCTATTCTTTCAAAATGAAAAGCATTAAAATCTAATAAAATTGATCCATCTAAATTAAAATTTAAATAGTCGAAATATGAAATAAAAAATATTATCAACACACTACTATTTTAATAGTTGTCAATATTATCAACATACATACATCTCTCTCTGTTGTTTTTTAAATACTTCTCTTCAATGCAACATGAAATTAATCAAGGGAATAAGTTCACTATCCCCTCAAAAATAAAATAGTCGGACAATTATGCCATTGATTACTTCATACATATATATATATATAATATATATTCAAGAATAATTGAAAATTCAAACTCCCCTCCCAACCATCCCAATTACCTCCAATCGTATTGTCTTGCCAAACTAATCAAATAAGAAAAGAAAAAACAAACAAACACCCACAGCAATCTCCGACCACCACGTACGGCCCACCATGCCCGTGCCAAAAAAACCGAAAACACGTGCGAAGCACTCGCATCATCCTCATCATCATCATTACGTCAAGGCCTCCATGCACTGGCCCACACCACCGGCTGTTCTTTCCAAGCCAAGAATATTCCGGCGTCGGAGCAATGTGTTATTGACCAACCCTCCTTATACCTCCTCAACAGCGCTCTCACGTCGTCGGAGACCTCATCACTGAACGGCACTGCGTTGAACCCACTACCATGCAGCCGCTGCGACCATCTCACAGCCGTCTCCCGCCGTTCTACAGACTGCGACTGATCACAAGCCACCAACTCAACGATGGCTCGTCCTGCCGCTCTCTCAAGCATCAAACGCTCGTTGCTTGTTCGGGGGAAGCTCTCCTCCAGTGCCTCGAAATAAACCCTAAACCACCTCAAGCATTCTTGGAAACCTCGTACAAATTCAAACCCATGAAATCCAACATCAAGATCTGCTTCCTCTTCCACCACAGTGACTATCCTAGGTTGTAATCTCTGAAACGAGGATATCAACATGTCCCGGTTATTACCGAAGGCCGCGATGGAATGCAGCGCGTTCACACAGTTAATGGCGAGAGCCTCGTCGTCTTTAATATCTAATTCCGAGAAATTAAAGTCTGAGAGATCACCCGCGTGATGAATAACGCTGAATTTAAAGGGAACACCCATGAGCCGAGCGAATTTCTCCATTCTAGTCCCTATCTCCTTCATGACTTTCTGAACCGCCGCGATGGAGCCACTGGCTCGGCGGCTAACCACCGTGGTTAACCGGAGGTGAGGAGTGTCATCGCTGCGAGTGGCCAAGGCTTCAAGAAGAGTAGGCCACTGGGTGCAATACGTATCGCTAATATCAACTATGTGCAACTTTGGCTCACCTTCTAAGGCCTCCAAGATGGCTCCATTGGAAGCGACGTGGCCGAAAGTAGTCCAAGGGCTAACCTCTTGGAACTTCAACACCATCTTCCTTGTAGACTCAAAAGAGCATGTTTTCTCCGACGCGGTGGCCAACGTACGGTAGGTCCGGTCCCCGGAGTCGGTGACCCGACTAAACAGAGCCTGAAGGAAGTAAGCGGCGAGCTTCTGATCAGTATCACCATAAGGACTAGCAAGTTCGTTGAGCATCCAAATCAACTGTTGGACACGAGCGCTGTTCTTGTCGGCGACGGCACGAGCAGTCTCAAGGAGGAGATCGTGAGCCCATCGGCCGGAGAATTCAAAGTTGTGAAGGTCAGTTGTGGTGGGGGAGAGGGAGAAGGAGAAATCAGAAGTGGTGGGAGTGGTGGTTGTGAAAGTAGTAGCAGTAGCAGTGGTGGGGGTGGCGGCGGTGGGGGTGGAGGAAGACGGGTGGTGATGATAAGGATAGTAGTGTTTAGGAGAAGAGGAGGACAAGTCTTCTTCATCCATGAAAATGTTGAAGCATTCTTCGTCTTCTTGCTGGTGGTGGTAGTGATGATGATGGTGGAAGTTGTAGTTGTTGTTGTTGTTGTTTTGTGTGGAGGATCTAGAGCTGCTAGAGGAGTTGTTGAGAGATTGAGGATCAGAAGGTTGAGACTGAAAACTGACAAGCCGAAACAAGGTATCCATTTAACCTCACATCAATACAAAAACAACACAGACTGTGAAATGTGAATACAAAGGAGATAGAGAGAACGATAGGCTTTAGTGTTTTTAACTGTGAGAGAACTGATTTAGAGGAATTTGGATTATATTGTAGTATAATTATAGGCCATGAATATATGAGTAATTATGTTGTTGTGTTTGGGTAAACGATGAGAAATAGGGATGTAGGGGACGGTACTATAAGGTATAGGGTATTCAAATGAAACTGATAATTATATTCAGAAAAAGGGAAGAAGCCATTAGAAAAAGAAAAAGGAGAAGGGCCAAGGCTAGTTGAAGGAGGGAGGGTGGGGGGTGTTAGAATAGAATAGAATAGTTTCTGACAAAAGATGAGAAATAATAAAGTGGGAAGGGAGAAAGAGATGAGGAAATGTGATAGTGGATTAGCTTTTCAATGTTTCATTTTTAGGGGAAGAGAGTGAGAGAGAGAGAGAGAGGGAGCAGGCGTGACTAGAGAAGAGTTGAGAGAGAGAGTAAAGCTGCCGGCGTGAAAGAGGCTGATGATGAGCAAACCCACTATCTCACAAAGGCACTCACGTTGCTTGCCTCCTAATCCCTCTCCAATCTCTGCCATAAATTCCCATCAACCTTTTCCTTTTCCCTTCTTAATTTATCTCTTATTTGTTTACATTAACCCCCATACTCCTCTGATAAAAAAAACTTAATATATTTTGATACATAAAAAATATCATTACTCTAATAAATTTTATATACTAAAAATATTAATACTCGAATTCAATTTATTTTAGAAAGTAAAATTTTTAAATAGAGAATTTTAATCTATTTTCTTTAAAAGTACATATTTTAAAATTTTATTAATTAAAAGAACTCTATACTATTCATTTTCAATGATTCAATTATGTACAATAAATAAAAAAATTTAAAAATAAAAGTCATTTATACACAAGTTAAAGAATAATTATTCTTAAAATAAGTTCCACTTACTCAGCCTCTTGTCCATAAAGCCGCTAAAATTTCTAAACATGTATAGTTTTAACCAATTATTATATAATTATATGTTGCTTTTCAAGCTTTACAAACCGTAAATGACTTGCTCTATAATATCGATGGTTCTGATAAAAATGGGAAAAAGGAATAAGAATAATGTTAGAGTAATGATGAGTCGTCTCCAAGTTCTAGGGCATGCGGTTGTTTACTTTTTCCACAATACCTCTCACTTGATTTGGATGGTTTATAAGCATGCAGTATCAGTAATCACTTCAATGCCTTCTTCTCTCTCTCTCTCTCTCTCTCTGACCCCAAAATGTTCACCGAAACCATTTCTATAGTAACGCTTCAGATAGAAGCTCCATTTTCAACTCCCCATATCATTGCTCTCCCAATTCCTCTCTGCTTCGCCTTATAATATCACAGCACTTTCTCTCTACTCCCTCATCACTCATCACTATTCTCTGTTCTTTTGTATATGCCACTAAGCTTCCTCCTTTGTTAATTTCCCGTCACAGTTTTGTTATTTTATGGATTATAATTTGAGATTATTCATTATCCAATTTGATTATTTTGAGTAGATACCGTCGATCTTGATGGAAAATTGGAAACTGTTCATGTTTCCTTGTTTCTCTACATCCATATATATTTCTTTTTGGCAGACTTTAATTCTTCGTCTGCATAGACTATAAATTATTCCTGTTTACTTTGACCTTTTACAGAGTTTTCATAGATACTATAGTTAAAAGATCAAGTCTATGGAAGTCTCCTCTTCTTACTAATGTGGATTTTGAAGTATGTTGTTCACGTACGTTTTACTATTTTGATACTGCCTCTAATGTTCAACATTAAAGCAAATTACAAGGTTAGATTTAGCCATAATTATATAGTAATCAATTTATTATAAGATTTAAAGTCTAATTTTATCCCAAAAATTATCATATAAGAATAATGTTATCTTAAAAAAAATTTAGGTTCAATATCACATTAAAACTGTTAAAAAAAGAATAAAGTTACTATAACTATTAAAAAATTAACATTAATCATTAATATTTTTAATAATTATAGGTGACATTGCTCCCATTTTAACACTTATGAGATGGGATTAAACTAAAAAAAATTAGGGTAACATTGCTCCTATATAATAACTTTCAAAACACAAATTGAAACATAACCCTTATTATAATGATTTCCTCTAGTCCTAAATATAATATTTAGATAAGGAGTAGTTTTAATTTATTTTGTTTTCAAAATTATAATTTTCTACCCAAAATATCTTTATATAATTATACTATTAAGGGAGTTTCTATCAAGGATGTGATTCGTATGGATAATATTAAAAAAATTATTTTAAAAAAATAAATTAATTAGATATATTTTATATTAATAATAAATACATGATTTGTAGTTATCATGTTCAAAACCTTTGAACAAGCTATGGACTCAAAATAATGTTGATAATTATTAACCACATGTTATTAATAAAATAGCTATATATACGTGCAAATATACAAATTGTAGGAGTCATTATCAGCACATACATAGCCTTTTATTAAGGGGCCAC
The DNA here is from genome assembly GCA_037074615.1 of Leucaena leucocephala. Lineage (NCBI taxonomy): Eukaryota > Viridiplantae > Streptophyta > Magnoliopsida > Fabales > Fabaceae > Leucaena > Leucaena leucocephala. Next base: position 1,671,564 of record CM073567.1, on the reverse strand, counting down.
TAAAAAGTACCCTTTAATAAGTGGGCCTTAACTGAAAGCACTGTGCGGAAAGAAAGAAAAAAGGACAAAATGAGACAGTTTACTAACCGTATTAATTCAAGGCTTTTTAAATAATAAAATATTTTCTTCTTAAATTAAATTTTAACACATACATCAAGTTTTATAAAATAACAAACAAATATTTACTTAATTCTCTTGAAAAGAACCACAACATCACTCACATTAATTAAAATAAAATTAGGGGTAATTCAACCCAAACAAAGTTATATTTTAAAATTAATGTAATAAAATAATGACAACTTTTGATTTGAGGTACAAATAATATATTTTCTTTACTCAAAAGTCTTGGCTTAAGGATCACGTCTTTTCCGGCATAAAGGAAAAAGGGTCACATCTTCTGAGCACAAGTGTTTTTACCCTTTTGGCCAACTAAAAATTGGTCATCATTAAACATGCATGCATGAATTTATATTCCATTTTCAATTGACCCATATTTATTTTTTATTAATGTGGCACCCACATTCAAGCAGAGATCATACCGGGACATATCAAGGGTTGTGTACAAGATTGATCATAAACTTTAGAGTTGGAAAGAAGTTTTGCTCCCAAAGTTGGCCAGGCCAGTGGCTCTGATCAAATCAATATTAAGCTTGAGTTCAATTCAATTTTACTTTTCAAAATCATAGTTTTAATAAAGAGTTTTAATAAAGAGATCCTAAACAGTTGATTTTTTAATTTTTATAAAAGTACTTCAATATTAGCTAGAAATCATGGTTTGAGGTAAAAAAAACTGCTCAAAATTTCTTCTTTTTTAAAAGATATTTTTTTTATTAAAATCACTTTTATCATTTTGCTCCAGAAACTATTCTCCAAAAAATAATTTAAACATACCCGTGATCTTATGGGGGAGGAGAGAAAAGTGATCAATATGTTTAATTGGGTTAAACTATGCAATCTCATAATAGTTTTTTTTTCTCTTTTGTCAACTGAAGAAACAAAACTAGTTAGATGTGGTAGCTCTCATATATGCTTCATTAGGGATTTTCTATTCTCCTATTCTTCTTAATTAATGATGTAATTTTAAGAAAATAAGACAGTTGAGGTGTTGCTGTACTTAAGTATATTAGAATTTAAATAGATAAACAAGCATATTTCTCTAATAATAGTATATGCAACCAATATATGAGTCAATATAGTATTATAAAACATCATTAAATTCTTTTAGATTTTGAGTTCGATTCATAGAAGAGACATCTATACTGAATGTAGTGACAACAAATTCTATACTAAATTAGGATATCTAGTAATATAAGAGACATCTATACTAAATGTGGTAGCTACGAACTTCAAAATTATGGTATTTACTAATATGATCTGATTAATATTATAAAAAAAATAGTATATGCAGTATTAGTAGTTAATTTATTGTCGTCATGCAAATATCTATCTCCCAAAGATGATATCAAGCTTGCCCTTCACCCAACAAGCTTTGTTCAATTATATGGTTCAGTCTTATTGGCCTCTTCAATAATTTCTTTTAAAAAAATATCCTGTTGTAATTCTCAACACAGAATCTGATGGTCTAAGCTAATTTATGCTCGTCTAAGGAAGAGTTTGTGCATATTATTCATCAACCAGTAGCTTTCTCCATTTCAATGAAATTTAGTTTCATATATTCGTGTACTTTATAATCTTATATATTAGTCACTTTCTAGAATAAATGATGATTCTGAGTGATTTATAAATTTAAAGAGTTTAATTTTCTCTTCTAATAGGTTAATTTTTTAAGATTAGACTCTCTTTTATGATCGTCACATCCTGTAGGTACTAGTCATTCTGTAATTGTAATTTGTAATTAAAAAAAAAGTGGAGCATTAATTAGCTTTTTTCGAATAATCACTTCAATTTACAACTTTAAAAAGATTGTTTTGAAACTCATGCCTTTAAATATGGGTGAAGTTAGAAAGTCATTTCATTTTAAAACCATTTTAATAATTTAACTAACTATGCTCTCTTGATTATGATAAAGTAATTAAAAACTATGATACTCGTATTATTCGTTGCTCATTATCCATGTCCCTTAACAAGGCTAAATTGCAATTAATTAGCAGAAATTGATATCATTACATTTTTTCAATTTCCAAGCGTTCCAGAAATGAATCATATCTTTGAATAAAGATCAGTGACATATACAACTGTACAAGAAATTCATTGTTTTTACATTCATGAATTCATCTTCTCTTTTTATATATTGAAATGATATAGGAAAACTGAAAGAAATCCGCTGAGTAATTAATATTGTAGTACTAAATGGCAGTAGTGAGAAAACTGAGCAAGAAGAAGAAGAAGAATTGGGATCTAAAGTTGTTTGTGTGTGTGTGTGTGTGTGTGTGTGTGAAATGTAAAATCTGAAAAAGCAGGAAGAGGACATGATGATTATTATGAAAACTGAATTTTGACATTGGAGAGTGGAGAGGCAGCAGGCAGGGACAGCACACCTAGTACAGCATTATTCTCTGTTGGTAAATTCTAGGTGTTCTTAAGGGACGCCACCCCATCATGCTGTTCTCTATGCCATTTTTATCGGTAATCAAAATCGACACTTGTTATTCCCGATAAAAGTCGCTTACACTAAGTACAATGTAAGCACTTTCCCATTACTCTCGAATGAGAAACTTCTAACACTTAGTGGCATCCCTTGTAAACAATCAAAACAAACAAAATCAAATTCTTCAATAAATTTAACTAACTTTTTTTATATATATAACTATCTGACTGATATAATTTAAGTATTATCAGATCTAAAAAGATTAGCAAGTCATGATCTGTCAGTCTTTTACTTTAGATCATACCAGAAAGTTTCTTTCCTCTTCATGGTAAACTTGGAAAAACAAAGGTTTCAATGGAGGTACAGAAAGAATTAGTAGACAACAAACTAATTTATGATTCAGTGAACATTCAAAATCTATAAATGAGCCCAGCCAAAGATCTGCGTAAATACAAAATTTGGGAGGTGAATAACGAATCATTGACACAATCAACAGCACTACGGTGTAAAGAGCCTGGAGAGATAAGTAAGAACACCATGACTTTGACCCAAATACGTTTAGTATAAACATCTTGTGTTTTTTATTTTAACCAGTTGTTATAACGTAGATAAACATATACTTCCTCCTATCCTTATTATATTATAAAACGACCTCCTGCATATTTCATAATATAAAACAATTTTTTTAACTAATGACTTTTATTGAGAGTAATTTTGAGATTTTACAATAAAGAACTAATTATAACTTGCACTTTTAACATAGATAAAGTAGTACTTGAAACATGGGTCAACAGTCAACACCATGTTTTTCCAGTTTTTTTTTAAAGAAAAAACAGAATTGTTCTTTTGCTTTGAAAAAAAATTGAAGATATATTTTTTGCTAAGCAAATCTATCCTTCTGAGACAAAGATATTTGAAACATGTCTAAGTATTAAATGTAGCATCTCTTCTAATAAAAATTTAAATTTTTTCTTGTTATAAATGAGAAATATACCCAAATAAAAGAAAACTTTTTTTGTTACAAAATTTTTTGAAAAGGGATTGGACTCACCCACTATCTAACGATAGGGCAAAATCTCCCTCTCTCCTAGGCGATATCAATATTGAGTAGAGCCAGTCGTCTGTTACTCTCAAGTATAAATCTAGATACTCAGGAGTTAAGATGCTTCCCTAAATGTCATAACTAAAATTACAATAAAATGGTACTTTTCAAGAATTGAACACGCTTTAAATAGTCGTATGTCTCATTCTTTTGCCAATTAAACCTATAAGGGTAATAAAAGAAAACTTAGTTGAGGGGAAATTGTATTTGTGCTGGTATTTGGGCCGTGACGTATATGAGATAATATATAAGGCCCGGACTCGTACCACATAGAAGAATGAGCTCGTTAATAAAATGGCAAAAAAGACTGGGCCCATAGACTTTGAGCCCTAAAATGAGGATAATATATATAAATATTTTAAAGTATATTTAATTTTTAAGAAATATTATTTTATTATAATTTTAGTATACTCTTCAAAAAATATCTTAACTCATAAGTATCTAAGTTTATACTTGAGGGTAATAGACAGCTCGTCCTACTTGATATTAGTATCGTTTAAGAGGAAGAGAGAATTTATTATAGGGGAGTTCAAATTTTTTTAAAAAAATTTAATTAAAAAGAAAAAAAGAAAACTGCTGGCACCTCACTTTCAATCGCGAGTGAAGTTTGAATCAAAATACGAAGTTGACACCCATTGTCCTGGGTTCATCTAGCGCGAAGGAGTTAGAATATTTGGAGCGTGCAGTTTGGGGACCATCCTAATTTTTGTATACTTAAATTTATGTACAAGGTAATTGAGAGCTCAAACTGTCTAATTTTTTTTTGGGTTATATCAAACTGCTAATGTTAGTATTAAAGAGGCTTTGCCATGTTGTGGTGAGCCCAACTTTTTTTAAAGAATTATGTACCCAAATACAAAGTTGCCAAACAGAATCCTAACCAAGAGACGTTTATAGCTGACGGCCTGACTCTGAAATGGGAATGGAGATTGTTACCTAAAAAGCAAAGATTATAATGGGAGAACCCAGTAATGGCTACGACAGTTGCAGTGGTGAGGAAGACGGAGATGCCATGTGGAGGGCTGCCATCGAATCCGTCGCCGGAACTACCAACAACATTTCTTCTTTCACGAATGGCTTTTCCTCTGCCTCCAAGGAAAAGTCGCCCGCTAAATCCAGTGACGACGACGGCGTCGACAGGTAGAAGAAACCCAAAGCCCCGCAGATTAAGTACTACCAAGTCAAGGTCAGTGTTCTGTTCTCTATAGTCTATTCTTCCAAGTTTATGCTTATTGGGATGTGTGGGGGTTTGGTTGCCGTGGATAGTGTATCATTGTGAACATTAAAGGCATGATAAAAAATGACTAAGTTTTCAAATGAAAAGGTATGAATTGGCCCATTAGGCTGATTAGTTGCCTCCGCAAGCTATAGAACGTAAGTTGGTTGATTAATCAAGTTCACAGTTGTTATGTGAAATTGAGTTTATGGTGATTGATTTAGACTTTATATCTGAACATCGAGAACAATGTGCCGCACCTCTAGATTGTTGTTCACTAATGGATTTGTCTGTTCGATGTTGGAAATTTCTTTTGAACGCAATTTCATTGCATGGATTTAGGAAGAGCCAGTCACCTGTCAACTAAGGATATCGGAAGATTCATCTTTTTTTTTCTAACAGTAAAATGGAACGAGAAATAAAATGAGATAAATTAGCATAGTTTTGTTGTGCAGTGTTTTTTAGATTACCTCATTCACCTTTCTTCTGAACCATATCTAGTAATGGAATTCATATCAATTATGTATTGTGGGCCTTTATATGAAAGACTGTAATCCTTCTTTTAGTGTTTAGCTTATTTTGTTCCTTTACCTTTTGTCCCTAATTTTCTGATTGCTCGCTGATAGTTATGTTCTGCATCTGGTGTGAACTTCTTTCTTGCCCTGTCAGCATGATAGATAGTTATTGATGCTCTGGACAGGCACAAAGGCTTTTGGATGACATCGTAGAAAATACATTAGAGATTGTGAAAGAACCTGTCCCCATCCTGGATGAGGATCCCAAGGTCCAAGAAGGTGGCATTCGCTTATTTAAACATGCTCAGCCTGGAATAGTGTTTGATCATGTAGGTAAGTAAGTTTTGCAACCACTTCTGGCTTTTTAAAATCAAGCACTGAGATAATCTCCATGTCTTAATATAAATGGTTGATTTTGGGTTTGGAGAATTAGGATGGTTCTATTCTGGTAATATACTAATATTAGGACTTTATCTAATGTTATTGGTGGTGCTCACATTTTTGTGGTTAATTAAAAAGAAAAGGTTCTTTGTAAACTATTATTTTACATACTTGTCACAACATTTCTGAGATATGCAATAGCAGCTTTCAGTTAAAGCCGTGGCTGGTAGCATACTGCTGTCAAAAGTACTTCCATTAGAAACACTAGAGTATAATCTGGATCTGCCTACATCTCTCTTCCCCCAGTTCTTAATTTGCGAAAAATTTAAGATTTTTGTCATTAACAATTTTGCATTACTTTGTGACAAAACATGACTATAATTTTTACCCCACTTGGCCCATAAGGGAGTGTTGTGCAAGTCACTGGCTATAGAGCAGCATGCTTGCGGTCTCCCTTATAATTCTTGGTCTGGCCAAGCAATTTATCAGGGAGACCTTATGCTTGTATTCTGTATTTTCTTTGAGTAAGTTCATGGTACTTGCACCGGGTCCATATAAAAGCCATAGAAGTTGAATAAAATATTAAAAAAGTCTAGTTGCAGGATGTTCTCTCATAATTATTAATTTGAGGAATTAAAAACCAAACCCAGATTGCTGCCAGATTGATTTTGACATTCTTGCCGGCTGATACCATTCAAGTACCCCAATGATCTAAATGAAATTCTGCTTTTCTTTTCTCCTCATTAACCAAAACCTTATAGAGAGGTTAAAATCTTATTTACTTCTAATATCTTGCTTGAGATATCACAAAGTTATTTTCGTATATGTGGGTAAAGGTTGTGTATATGGCTGTAGGTGAGGCTCAACCGCCAACAAAAAGACCTAGAATACTTCCTGGAGAGGACATTGATGAGAAATCAAAGAAGGTCTTTCACTCTCTCTCTAGAATCTATATCTCAGTGCTTATTGTGTTTTAGTTATACACAGTAATTTTTCTTAATGATTACATGTTTCCTCAACAGTTTAAACGGCAGATTCACTTTGTTGCTGGCGATGGGAGAGATATTATAGCTTCAGCAGAAGATGCTTATCAGAAAGCTTTGGCTAGACTAGAAGCTAGAGATGCAGCAGCAAAAGCTTCCGCCCAGAGAGAAAAGGAAAGAGTTGAAAATTTGAAAAAGGTTAGGGGAGAGAGATGGTTGCCTTCCATGTCCAGGGATATGCAGCTTGGGTATAAACCCTGACAATGGCAATGTATTACAAGAGAAGTAGAAGAGAATGATGAAGAATTGTGGAATGGTTCAAATTAGTGATGTGTTGAAGCTAATGAAATTATTGCAAAAAGAAGTTACAAGTTCGTTCTAGCTGAAAATGCAATAGAATCAGTGTACTCTCAATTTGAATTGGGGAACTATCTTCCCGGTAATGCTTTAGATCTGGTTCAAATTGTAAGCGTGCAAAGCCTCAAGTGCGTCCGCCACTAAGGATTAGAGCTTGCCACATCACTAAAAACCTAGTGGAGTTTGCTTATGTAACATTTTTAATTTAGGACCTCTTTTCAAGCTTATGTAAAACTAAGGATTAACTTGGATAACCATGCGAAGAGTAAGAAGAGGGATGAAAACTTAAACTAATGATGACTAATTTGAAAATTAGCCTTCTTTTTGTCTTTAATATATGATTTAATTAAAAAATTTATATTTATTTTAAATATAAGATATATTTATTATATTTATCAACTTTTTATCAAATTATCTATTTATATTTTCTTAATAATAATTAAGTAAGAGTGAGAGAGAGAGTTAAGAATGATAATTTAGATAGTTTAGAAAAAATATATCATATTAATTAATTTTTTAAATCTAATCAAATTAATTAAATAAATCATATGCTAATAATTTGTGTATAAATCATGGGAACAAATCTTTAATTTTAGCTGTAAATTTTTACTGTCCATATATTTTGGCTGGTTCATGCGGAATTTCAAAGGAAGAAACTCCAAAAACTACAGAACTAAAACATTCGGGCAATGCCAAAATGATGTATAGAACGGTGTGACTTAGGCTCACTAGGTCGGCAATATAAGTTAGAAAGATGAATTATGCACGAATTTAATGCAAAATACCTGTAATATTTCCTAAGGCCAAACTGAAGTAAATAATTAATTAAGTAATCGTATAATATTGGGAAAACATTTTGTTTTTTCGTTAGAATTTGGATTAATGGAAGGCGTTGTTAGGTGGCAAGCGGAAACGGTACGTTTCTATTCTGATAAACGAAACAAAGCTTAGGTGGAGAACGTGGAGGGGCTGTAACCGCATTTTGAGTATGACGTTGGAATGAGATAGGACAGGGAAGCATCGCGGAAGCAACCTAATCTATCTTTATCGGAGAGTCCGCTGAGCAACAATAATTATCATGTTAGAAGCAGCCTAAAGCAAGCATGGCAGGGCCCTTATTTTTATTCACCGCAGCATTAATTGAAACGTAAGTTGGAAGAGTGAGCGAAACATGGCTCATGTGGTGGCAGTGATGCTGCATTGCGTTGGTTACTTTGTGAGAACCATTTGGGGCCTGCAAGAACGGCGGTTTGCTTCCACCTTCGACGCCGTGAGCTCCGCCGCCATATCCGTCAGCATCACATTTGTGCTCTGTCTCTTCTCCATCACTCGTTCACGACGACGAGGTGCTATGGTCTTCGCCTCTTTCTGATCTCGTAGTTCATCCATCAAATTTGGCGCAGATATATTGGTTCTTTTCTTCCTCTTCCCTTTGTTTTATTCTTTTTTAAGCCAACACTGGGTTGTTTGGAGAATTGACATCCCTGAATTTTTAATAGAGCTTTAATTTGGACGAATAAGTATCACTCCACTGATAGATATATTGATATTGATTCATATTATTTTTTATTATCAATTTCACTGGGTAACGTTCATCTCCAGCTTGGTTAACGGGCACTAGAATGAATTGCAATAGTTATGGAATGAAACGAGTGAGATTTATGGGGATAAGGTGGTTAAGCATGAAACGAATCATTCAGCAAACTTTTCGCCTTATCAGCATATTTGCTTGGAGGGTACAAGACAACTAGCTAAACTTGCACACAAGTTCTTCTTGGTTTTTATCAGGTTTCATAAGCCTCCAACCTTCTTTAATATAAAATATAATTAAAAAATTAATATTAATTATAAATATAAAAAAATTATATTTATTAACTTTACCTAAATTACTCTTATAATACTCTATTAACAAGTATAAAAGAAAGAAAAAGGTAATTAAAAAAGGTAATTAAAATATTTTAAATATCATATTAATAAATTTATTTAATTTAATTTAATTAATTAAATATATCATGAAATATTAATACAACAATACACCAAAGAGCTTACACACGGAGACAGACAAATCATGCAAAATTACTATTCAAAATCGTTCTATACATTTTAAGTCATGTCTCCCATCGAATCATCATTGACATATGTTGGTTGGCTTTTAGAGAATCATTCAAGGGTCGCTTCACGTATTACTCTGTTTCGATACAGAGATATCAACGACACCTCAATCAATCGATGGATAACAAATCACAGAAAACCGATTCCTTCGTAATGAATAGAAGCAGATTTGCAGGAAACGATTATTTCCTTGCAGTTAGCTTTATTGATGCTCAGTCTATGTTACAATAAATATTATGACAGCAATAAACAAACAATAAAGGAAGGGACCTTTAGGCCCGCAGGTACCCTTTCTCCTCCAAGTACGCTGCCACTGTTTCTGCCATGTCACTCGGAGAAGCACAGTCAGTTCCTTTCTGTTGTAACACTATCTGCAACATCGAGCAGGCTTGCATTCAGTTTTTTTGTTTTTTTTTTATAGAATGAAAAAGACTCTGCTAAAGCCAGTGATCATCAGTATTATCTTGTCAAAATCTTTGAATTATAGGTATCCATCATCTTATTCCTCCTTAATAAAGCTGACCTCAAGCAAAGAGAATATAATCTTTGAATTTTAGATCTATAATACCTATTCATTATTTCTCTTAAACAAAACTGGCTTATGCACGTTGCATCAAATACATACCTCACAACAAGATGGTGGTTCATAAGAATCGTCTATCCCTGTGAAACCTGCAGAGTACCAAAGGAAATTCAATCCCATGATGAGAACTGATACTCTAGAAAGTCAATGAGCAGAAAATTGCAGAAAAAAAAAAAGAAAACTAAGAATAACGCATTTTGCTGGAGCTAACACAATCATAAGGATGCATAACACCAAAATACCTTTTATCTTTCCAGCTCGGGCAAGTTTATAGAGTCCCTTCGGGTCCCTTGATTCACATAAGTGTAGTGGGACATCTAAGAAAACCTAGAGCATAAGAGCATTATCGGTAGAAGCATGAAGAACCTCTTCTCTTGTTCAATAATCTTACTTATCCCCTATTGCTAGAAGATGCAAAGCTACTTTCATTTATTATTTTTATTAACTATCAAAACAGAAGGCATATACCTCAATAAAATCTCCCTTCGAAAGTAGTGCTCGGCAAGCATCCCTATCCTTTCGGTAAGGAGATATTAAACTGGTAATGCAAATAACACCAGCATCTGCAAAGAGTTTTGCTACCTCACCTGAAAATTATTATGAAGTTTGAGAAATTTAAAAATAAAGATGAAATAGTTTAGGAGTCAAGTGCAAAATATATCGATACATATATACAGTAACTGACCAATCCTTCGTATGTTTTCTGAACGATCTTCAGCTCTAAAACTAAGATCTTTGTTTAGACCATGCCGAACATTATCACCATCAAGGATGTAAGTCAGTTTTCCTCTGGAGTGCAAATTCAGACTCAAAGCACATGCTAGAGTGCTTTTCCCTAAAATCAATGTTTGTGTTGGATGAATTAAAAAGAAAACAACGGTTTATAAAAGAATGAAATTTAAATAAACATATCAGAAAAGGCATCATTAAACATAATTACATGTCGTGCCAATTCAAGGACAATTATTACTGATAATACGGGAAAACTGCTTCAGCAAAAGTCATACTTCAACAATTTTTCTCTTCTTGAAATTATATCATAGAACAACTTCAAACATCTTTAGATTTTAATTTTCTAGCCAAGACAGAAAAACAATGTTGGCTGCTCAGAGACCAAGTTTTTTTATAGTCGTTCATTAAGTGAACATGCCTCAAAACAACAGTAAGCTTGGCCTGACAGTAATAAAACATGTTATTATACTCTAACATGGTAATTAAAACAATGCAAACAGAAAATTCACCTGGATTTTTAATCTCAATAACCACATACTAAAGTTGAACCTGAACAGAAGCACAAGTCTTGGTTGGAACATTGACAGGCAGAAATTAGAAATTTGGACAATGGTAACTAAAGCTGTAAAATTTGTGAATGATTTTGAGTGTCATTATATACTTCACCTATAAAAGATAGAACTGATCACTGATGGAAAAATAATATAAATTTGTATCTCAATTTGTTTCTAGTTGATATAGCGTTTGGAGAGTGGGTGTTTTCATTTCTAGCAAACATTACGAAACCTACTAATATGATAGATATGGGTTTTGAATAGTATGAAAAGGTTATCCTCGTGTTGCCTATTTACGACTTATATACAGAAGAAGCTTTCTTATTTTCCTTATATATCTTTTACCGGAACAACATTTTAAATACAGTCTCAAGTGTTCCTGAAATTGAGATCGCCACCATCCAACTAAATTTCACAAACCTGATCCACTAAGACCAGTTAACCAAATGGCACAGCCTTTTTGCTTAAGTAGCCTTTGTCTATCAAGTTTCTGAACTGGAGTTTTATGCCACAAAATGTTTGTCGATTTCCCCACGTTTGACATCTGGCGATGATTATTACCTGTTTAGAGAACAATTTGTAGAAATTAGAGCCCTAATAATTATGGCCATATATTTGATATAGAGAAGTCAAAGGCGATGAACAGTTTTTATCAGAAGATACTTAGACATTAGTCAAGTGAAGTCCATGAGAATTTCAGTATCACTTTAAAAGGGGAAAAATCAGAGACAAAGTCTTCTTTATATAACTTGAAGTAGACTCGGATCATTCGAGCGTAACAGAACAAGCGAGAAAACTAAACAATACAAATAGAAACAAAATTCCATATAGCACTTACTGTTGCCTTTATTTATTTTTCTTATTTGAGAATCTTCCTCTATAACTTTACCCTGATCTTTAAGTTCGAGTTTCACCTTGCATTAGATCTTCCGGATTTGTTTGTCATTAATAGGAACAAAATTACCAGAAGGCTACTATGCTTCTTCTTTTTTAATTCCTAAGAACCACTCAAGAGTCAATACTCTCTCTGAGCTGACCGTTTAGCAACACATAGATCTTTTGTCATTGCTCTACACTCTCTGGAATCATTTTCCATCGACGTGTTGAACCGATAAGCACCTTTTTAAGGCAACGGATGGCATTCTTACTAATTTTTCAAGGATAAAATCCACGATTGTGATTGACCTTATGCAACAACCGCGGCTATATTTATAACAAATCTGGTTGAAATTTTCTAACTCAAAAATTACTTGCTAGCTATATATCATTCCCAGGGGTGGGAGACAATAAAGAGCAAGAAAAGCATCACGGAAAAGGCAGGCATCTAGATATTAGAGAAATTCAACTTCAGAAAAAATAGAATCAGAAAGTTCGTACCAGAATATTCAGCACAATCGTCAACCAAAGACGCGCCAGAGTCATCCTCCGCTCTAATCGGCTTGAGAAAGTTTGACCTCACGCTGTTACCATACAGGCTCAAACTTCTACTTCTGTGATCTAATCCAATCACATTGATTCCAAAAAGTTTCATAAACCCTAACGACTCCGCCGTAGAAGGCGGATACGTCGCCGAAGTTCTACATTCGCCGTTCAGTAGCAATCCAGAACAACAACGTGGTCGGAGAGGTAGAATTGTGCTCATCTTCAGCAAAGAAGTAGACTTCGGCGGTAAAATCACGATGCTGGTAGAGTATAGAAGAAATGAAATGAGAGAATCTGAAGGGAAGAACGAGTGAAGGCGGGGTAACGGTTTTCTGTTACAGATAGAGACCTCTCATGTCTGGAAACGATTTGTTCACAATTCAATTCCCAAACGGTATAAAATGAGGAGGAGACCCACGACACCGATTCAGTCTGTTTTTTTATCTTTACTTAATAGTACGGATTAATAATTAATAATGTACGATTTATTAGCCATGGGCACATAAAGTTTTCTGCTTTTAAATGGTATATTTTATTACAATTTAATTGTATATTAAAATATATTGATAAATAATTAAAATCCATTTTTATGATCTCAGGTTTAAAGAATTTAATACAACAAATAAATATTAAATTAATTCTATATAAATTATTTTAAAAATTATATTGAAATTTTGTATTCTCTTTTATGCGTACATAAAATAATTTAATAAATTTTTAAGAACATAAATCAACTTAGTTCTCTAATTTCAGTTTTTAAATTTCACCTAATTTTAGTTAAACTAATAAGTAATTGATTGGGGGTGGTAAGTAACTTCATTCTTATAAGGAAAATAATATAAATTTAAGTTTTAAAAAATATACTTATTAAATATATAGAGCTTGTTTGGATAGATTTTAAGAAAATACCTTATAGAAAAAAAGAATTTTTAGATAGTTTTTAGAAAAATATTTTTAGTAAAAAATTTATAAAAAAAATTGGTTATAAATGAGTGTTTAGATGGTTATTATCAAAAATAATTTTATGATTGGTAAATTATAAGCCTCGATGATGAGCACATATGAGGAGAGTAACAGACTCATGACGCCTAGTGGCTCAGAAGGAGACTCGATGTCAACTTATGCAACCATGTTTTTACACACAAACAGAGGAGAAGACACAACAGTGATGAAAACCCTCATAAGTGAAGTATACTTTCTTTCCAGTGATAATGATGCTCTTCTCTCTCAATAATGGCGACAGTCACCATAGATAGAAGAAAAGAGGGAAATGGAAGTGGAGCTGAAACATAGAGAAAAAGAAATAGAAAAGAGAGATGGTGTGAGAAAAAGTAAGAGTAAAATAGTATTGGTTAGTCAATAAACTTTTTTACTATTTTAAAAAATAATCTCAATAGTTTATTTAAAATTTTAATTTTAAATTATACTTTAATATAAAATATTTTTTAAATAAATATAGTTATTTATTTTAAATTTTTTAAATTAAATTTTTGATCAAAAATATTTTTAAAATCTTAATTTAGGATTTTCTAAATAAGTACAAAAATCCATTTACATTATAAATCTCGCAAAAGAAAGGTTGCTTGGAGTAAATAAAAAAAATTAACTTCTTCAAGTTCACATGTTGTCATCTCATTCTTAGTGTCACTTTTAGGAGCATTCGGTTCCCACGTCAGGAAGGATAGCGATCCTTGTTCATCACATCCATTCACTCTTGTTTTCGATTTGACAGTCTTAGTAGATCAATTCCAAATGGTTTGTGCCACGTGTTCTCAACTAGGTCTCTCTTATTCACCTGATTACGATATTTGGGTTACATATTGCGTCTTGACTCACACCCACATAATGAAATGATCTAACTCCGTCAGTATTATAATTAGGGGTGTTCACGGGTCAGGACAAAACTAAGACAATCCTATTCCGTCCTGATACAGGATATGGGACACATTTTTTGTCCCGTGTCCCGTCCTGTCCCGTCCCGAATATGTCCCGATCCCCTTCGGGACCGGGACGAGTCGGGACGGGTTCGGGAATTCCCGAACCCCTTTTTTTTAAAAAAAGAATATAAAAATATTATTTTATAAATTATTCTATATAAAAAATTATAACAACTTCCTCCAAATATTACTATTATTCTCTTATATGATTTATAAAAGGAAACAAAAAAGGAAATTTACTCTTCATTAAATATAATTTATAAAAGAAAAAAAAAGTCAGGACGGGACGAGACGACCCGAGAGTCGTGCCGAGAACTGTCCCGTTCCGAAGGGAACCCGTACCGGTCCATTTTGGGACGAGACAGATCCGTCCCGAAATCTTTAGGACCGGGACGGGTCACCCATGACCAGTCCTAATTATAATAGAAAATCCATACGACTAAATACATCTTCTTTGCATCGTCATTCTCAATCAATCAAGCACAAGTCCATTCATGGCCCAACCCGATAAAATCTGGTATATCCACTCAAATCTATATAAAAAAAATTCCTATCTAACCTAATAAATATAAATTAAGATCAAATATCATGTTATAAAATACAGCTTATATTTTTTTTAGGCTAAACACCAGACAGAGGATTACCCTACTCTACCCTACCCATAAGCACTCATTCTTATTTTTTTACTTTTCTTCATAAATACTACATTTAGAAGAGAGAATATGATAGTTACTAATGATTAAATGGTCATTTTAAAAATATAAGTAATTAAATAAGTAAGTTACGTCTTTTAATATTTATAATTATATTAATTTTTTCTTTTTCTTTAATTTTACTAATCTATATTATAAATTTAATTGTTTATTTTATTTTTTTATATGATTCATCCTCGTTAATATTTAGAAAATTAATACAAAGTTACAATTATAAATTATTTAGATTTTAAAATTTTTTTTATATGCAATAAATTTAAATACTTTAATTATTATCTTTTTGTTGTCTTATTTTTAGTAGATTATAGATATTATTTAATTCTTGAAGACATATGAATATGATATTATTTTAGAAATTTATAATTGCATATTATTTTTCACAATATGAGTATGGTATCACAATTTAGGCATACCCAGCCCGCCCACGCCCAAGCCCAAGCCCAACCTACCCATGTTCAGCCCAAAATGGTTAGAATTTTTATCGGGTAGGGATGAGTATCAGGCTGCATTTTAAACAGAGCACCAGACAGGGAATTACCTTATCCAGTCTTACCCATGAACACCCCTACTTTGTATGATATTGTTATTTAGTTTATCATAATTAAATATTATCAAATTTAATTAAAATATTTTTTTAAAATATTTTTATATTTATACGAATTTAAATTTAAAATCTTACATTTAAAGTGTCAAAATTCTATTTATGGTCATGTCTATTGGTCAATATTATCAATTCTTTGCCAAGGCTTCACAGTACAATGAAAGAGCAGTGTGGCCAACCGGATTGGAAAGAAAAGATTCTAATAAAAAAGAATACGAAAATTACATAGAACAATGCGGCTTTTGATGGAAATATTCTGAGGAAAACAATCAAAACGACCGATCCGAACAACGTCATCACTTCAATTTCCTTATGTACAGGTTCATCATTCTGAGTTTGCTCTGGTATTCCAATTCAATTCGACGCAGAAGTTGATACACGAAACGCATTCTTCAGTCCATTTATCAGCTTCTGGCGAAAAGTCTTGGTGGGCGTCATCACTTTGGGAGCTCCATTATTAAACTCACGAGATTCTTCTTCATACAAAGAAGACCTCCCCCCAAGTTCTTCAGGAATCCCAATTCTGCTATCAAACCGAAAACTCGACGATGAAACAGACCCTCTCTCTCCTCTCTCTATTTTATTTCCCTTCTCAAACGGAACATAATGAAAACTCTTGGGACGTTCAGCGTCCAACATCTTGCTCCGCCTCTCTGGTTGATCGGAATGAGTACCACTCTCGAGCAAGAGTTTCTTCATTCCTCGAAGCTCCTTCTCCAGGCTTTGGATACGAGAGCTTGTGGATTCCATGGCTGCTCGGAGGTGTGCAGAGTGGCGAATAACCGCTTCGCGGTGGAGATACTGACCGAGCGTGGTGGAGTTCCGGTCTTGTACTTCGGAACGATGATGTCGGTGTGCCGTAGTGGTGGTGGTGGTGGTGCTGTGGAGTTGAGAAACTGCGGCGGCGGACACGATGGAATTGCGAGTATTGAGCTGCTCCACTAACATAGCTCGGATAATGAATCTCAATGGCATTCTTGGGTTTTGAACACATTCAACTAGCGCCTGAGGTGAGAGCTTTGTGCAGTCTATACAATTGCATATATCAGCCTTTTGTTCTTCGGCTAGTTTACCAAACTTGTTTTCCTTCCCCAACACAACCAATCAATAGTAAATTAACAGACTTGTCAAAAGCCAAATTAATAGTTATTAGGTGCCTGTAATTTTAAATTTATAAT
Source organism: Leucaena leucocephala (assembly GCA_037074615.1). Taxonomy (NCBI): domain Eukaryota; kingdom Viridiplantae; phylum Streptophyta; class Magnoliopsida; order Fabales; family Fabaceae; genus Leucaena; species Leucaena leucocephala. Next base: position 1,654,630 of record CM073567.1, on the reverse strand, counting down.
CTTTTATTCCATTTTTGTACGCATTCACCCACATATACTTAATCAATACCACCTATACCGTCCTTAATTGTTATTAGAAGATTAGATTCGGTGCTAAATGCAAAATTTTGATTTATTTATATTTAATATTTTATTATTTTTTAAAATAATTTATTTAATTTATAAAATGATATATAATATAATATAATATTATATATAAATATTTTAGAGAAATCATATTAAATTTATTATAATTAACTAAATTTTATATTAAAAATTTGAGTATATAAATTTATTCAAATCTTTTTGTTTAATTAAACTAATTTGTCATGATACAAAGTGGGATCCACTTTATCATCTATTTTGTTGATATCATATATTTAAACTGAAACTTAACATCAAGAATCAAATGAATTTTTGGACAATTACAATATGATAGTAAGACATACATTTTAAAATTGAATTGAATTAAAATAAAATTTCATTTCAATAAGAATTTATCTATATTTAAAAAAATTATTTACTCAAAAATTAAAACTTATTATTTTTATAAAAACAATCTTAATAAATTCGTTGATCATAACGACAGAGCATATTTTTTACCAAGAAAAAAAATAGCGAGTGGATGTACCTTGAGGTAAAGATCGACGATCTTATAGAGAACGTCGTGGTTTCTGAATCGTCTGCAAATGGAGTCGGCGACCACCAGAAAATCTCGAGGGTGCATCGCAACGACGTCGTCTAAACAAGTAAAGTCTTCGATATGACCACCCTCTCCTAAAATCAGTGCTTCAATACATCTGCTCACGAGAAACGCCGTCGTTTCTGCCTCCGGCAGCAGAGGCAAACACGAACGAAGCACCATAGATGCGTACTCTTGGTTAATGGCAATCACTCCCCTGAAATATGCTTCCGTTACGTGACCCAGATTCTCTTCTTCGATGCCTTTATTAGCTTCCGTCATGCCCAGCAATTCCGTCGCTGTCCTAAGGGCGGCGACATTGGACGGCGTTATCTCAACGTCGGAGCTGTAGCAGAACTCGGCAATTGAGTTGAAGGTCTCCGCCGTTATGTTTAGCGGTGGAGAGAGAGTGAAATCGGAGATAACTTCCGATAAATGTCGTTTCAGATATGAGCTTCGTGATGTTAGACGCTCCTAAAAAATCAGAACCAGAAAGAGCGATTAATTTTAGGGACATTAACAGCACAAAAGGAAAGAAAGCTCACATTTTTATGCAAATTAAAGCAATACAGTGCCATGCCCCTCCGTGTTGTGTCTTTTATAAAAGCAAAGAGCGTTGGAATGGAACTGTTTGCCTAAAGGCGTTTTTATTATTACTCTCTCTGAAAGTGATTAACTTTTACAATAATCAGATGCCTAATCGCTGTAGTTCCACTAATTAGCTTTAATTAACTGAAGTTTCGCATGTGGGGTTCTACATTGTCTTCTTTCAGGAGAGAATGTATAAAGGCATTTTCTGTTTTAGAATAAAGACAATTGAGATCCCATATTGTGCTACTTAGGCAGAATTCAAGCTGCTCTTGCATGATACTCCTTAATTAGAATCATATAGGACAATAACCAAGCCTAACCAATTGCCAAAACATACAGGCCACCCAATGCATAAGATTCTATCAGATTGGTTCTATGGAGGGACAGATGTAATGTTGCTTCTATGATTTCAATCATGATCCCTAGGTCACAAGGCAGCAAGTTCAGGCTTACCCTCTAAAAAAACCACTAGTAATGCTTGAATTGTTTTCACTTGGGTAGGTAGATTCAATGGCTCATTTTGTAGGCCACATGCCTAATAAAGGAGATTGATCCCACATGAGGTAAAATGCTTCATGTCAAATCCTATATTGGCAAAATTTGAAGCCAGTTAAAATCTCAGGGATCCAAGTTGCGATCTAGCAACTCATCATTCCAAAAGAGCCAGTTAAAGTTCAGGCAAACATTACAATTATTAGTTTTTGAATCAAGAACTAGCAGGCAAAGACAGAGCAGAAACATAAAGATTGTTCTCTGATGAGCCCAACCAAATCAAACAGAATCAGTAAACGACAAGTGTGGATCCAATCAACAAACCTTGTGCAGTCGAAAACATGTTCCTTGTACTCGTATCAGGATGTCTGTTTCACGCCCGGTCGCCTGAGACCTATCATATGTTTTTGATAGAGAAAAATATTATTAAAAACTAAACAGAGGGTCCAATTGATCTTATAGTAGAACAATAATTGAAGACCGAATCATTCAAAAATTATAAAAAAAAAGGGATAAGAAAGAAGAATAGGAGGAGGAAGAAGAAATTACCAAGCATGTACTCTGGAGTGAAGGGGCGTGTGAGGAGAGAGAATGGAAGGAGAAACAGAGGGTGAGGATGAAGAAGAGAACTCGCATTCTTCCTCGTAGATGGTCTCAACGACCCCCCAATTTCCCCAATTTCTCATCTCCATTTCTGCACTTTCTCTCTCTCACACACACACACAGTGGAATCACACAGTTTTCAAAGATTTTTGAATGCTTCAAGGGATCGCCATTAGGGTTTTTGGAGGTGGGGCGAGAATGAGAAATGGTTTGCAGGAGTCATAAATTGTGTTTGGGGAAGGCATTAATGACATGCATGTGAAGGCTCATAAATGCCCGCCTTAATTGTTTCCCGTCATGTAATATCTTTTTTTCAAAAAACGAATGCTGTGTTTGGTATGAGTCTGAGTGCTGTAATATTCAAGGAGCAAAATATTCGGATTGTGATCGAAATTATCTAATTATATGGTGTTATGTGATTTTGGGCACTAAATATAAATATTTTTTTATTAACTACATTGTAGTCATTTTTACTAAACTCAATTATTTATATAATTTTATAATGTCAGTTATAATATAGTGACATAAAAAATCTTTAGTAAATAAAAACTTATAATCTCAAGTTAGTGTCTGTTCCATTAGTGGTATGGGTATGGGTACTATATCAAAGAGCAATATACTTGGATTGTGAATTATCTAGGTTTGGCTAATCTCTGGTACCAAATGTAAAGCTTGTTGGAATTGATTTTTGAAAAAGACTTTATAAAAGAAATTATTTTAAAGTGTTTTTGAATAAATTATTTTAAATAAGAGTTTATGAAAAATATTATTCTGACTAGATGAATAATTAGACGATTATTAACAGAATAGTTTTTGTGATTGATAATTTATTAAAAAATATATAATTTAAAAAGAAAATAATTTCTATTTTTTCTTTTTTTTTCATTTCTTTCTCCTGTTGTCTGGTGACATTTCTTCCATTGCTATAGAAGACGAAGACCCTATTCTCCTTCGAAGAAGAGAAAGAAGATAAGACGGAGAAAAGTAGACGAAGACCTCTGACAAGACAAATAGCTGACACTATTGACATGAAGAAAAAGTCTGAGAGCAGAAGCCTTCATTGGAGATCTAGAAAATTTCATCATCGACAACGAAACTTTTCACTATAGAAGATAAAAGAGAGAAAGAAGAAAATAGTGTGTTAAAAAAATAAAGATAAAATAATAATTTGACATGATATAAGCTCTTTTTTCTATTAAGAAACTATTTACATGAGTTTATCTGAAATTATAATTTAGTACATAAATACTTATTAACATTTAGGACTATCTGTTTTAAAATTTTCTTGAATCATAATTTAGGTTAAAAATCCTTTTAAAATTATAGTTTGAAGATTATCCAAATATACATATAGACAACTCATAGGGATTCAAACTAAGATTCAAATAAAGACTATACCCTTCACTAGTTGTTATTCTCTACATATATTGTTTAAGAGTAAAATTGCTTGCTGTCACCATGATAGTGTGATCTAGAGAGCTCCATAATAACTAAGAGGTTATAGGTTGTATCCCGTTTATAACTCCAATCTTTTAGAGTATAACTTTTTTTAAATAAACAAAATTGCTTGTTGTATATCAATATAGAATTGATTTAATAATATAAGATATTATTAAATCCTTTTAATATCCGATAATAATATGATATATAAAATAGGATAAAAAAATTGATTGTTGCGAAACCCAGAGAAATGAAATGTCCACGTTAGAGCATAAAAAACGACTAATCCTGGACTTACGGGCTTCCATTAAACTCTCTCTGAGTGATGAAAATGAAAGCTATTTATGGGTTGTTGGAGCGTTTCTTAAGCTTATAATAATAACTGAAACAGACAGACACGTACGTCCTTAAAGGAGGGTGCCGTTCCTCTATCAACATTAACTATTGAATTCAACCATGTTAACATTTAGTATATATGTTACTCTTTTTTTTAAAAACAATTATTGCCATATTTTGCTTTCATTATTCTTTAAGGCGGTGACGGAGCCACGGAGCCATGTTGCAAAAATACCACAAAAAAAATTGATTTAGTCAAGATGTAGTTGTCACTGCTTAAATAATCTATAGGCTAATAATATGATTAGGATATGTACTGAACGAGAGTTCGTTGAGTTAAATCTCTATCCTTTAATGTTAAAATTATTTAATTAATTTAGATAAATTAAAAAAATAAAATAAATTATTTCGTCATATTTAAAATACAAAAAAATAAAATAGATTAAAATTTTATATTTAATATAAAATTTAATTATAAATTAATTTTTATATTAAAAATTAGATATAATATTTCTATTAATTAGGTTAGAATGCAAATCTTGTCTTTAGCACGTGGGGCTTTTGCGATGGAAGTGTTGGAGGGCACCTGGAACAAATCCAGACAGAATGGATTCATATGACTTGGTGTGGGACACAGTTGAAGCTCTCGTGCAATTACTTATCGAGTTGGGAACCATGCAGCTAATGATTTAACTAAATATTAAATATTAAGTCTGTTTACATAAAATTTTAGAAATAATTTTATAAAAAAATATATTTTTAGATAGCTTTTAAAAAATAATTTTAAATAAATGAATATTTGAATAGTTATTTCTACAATTATTTTTATTATTGATTTATTACAAAAAGGAGTATGAATATTAAATGAGGAGAAATAAGATATGAGAAGAGAGATGATATAAAAAAAGAAATGAGAGAGGGTGTAAGAAAAAATAGAAGAGAAAAGAGAATGTAAGAAAAAATAGGAGGAATGAGATATGAGAAAGTGCATAAGAAAAAATAAAAATAATATATTAATTAGTTAGTTCATAAGGTATTTTACTGTTCTATAATATACTATAACCAGCTTATCTAAAATCTTAATTTTAAACTATTATTTAGTCTAAAAGTTCATTTGAATAAATATAACTATTTATTTTAAAAAATTTTAAAGACTCTTTCAAAACACACATTATTTGGAATAATAAATCACCCTGGAGTAGAAGATTTCCAATATATACTAACAAGTTATTAATTAAGATTAAAATAATTTGATTTTTATAAAAAATGACATAAATTAAAATATTAAAATATATATTTATTGGGAGAAATAAAAATATTTTAAATTTTGAAAGAAAATACTTTTAATCAAATAAAAAAAGAAAATATTTTCAATAGTAAGGGAACTCTTGACAAAGGTGGAATATCAAACTGAAAGGCAGTAGACAAAGAAGCTATCTATCTAATGTGCTTATTTTTTTTTTTTACTACAAAAATTTTAAAAAAAGAATAGACTTATTTACGATTAAAAAATAGACTAAAATCTTTCTTCTTATATCAACATCACAGAAAAATGTGCAGACTTGATGACTAGAGAAAAGCACATTTAAAATGATCACTGTATTTTTGTCGGTGGCCTAGTATTACTCATTTTTTATACACAATATTTAATTGAAATATTTTTCAACTCCAAATAAAAAGAAAAAATTGTTAAAAAAATACCTTATTATAAAATTTGTTCATTAAAAATATCTGAAATTTGTTAAAAAATACACGTGGAACCAATTTTTACTGAGCATAACTCTGTTTTAGTTAAACCTATGATCAGCAACAAGACAAAAACCATGTCGAGCTATAAACATAAAGTTGAGTATCCATCAGTAGAACATGAACAAATAATGCATCTTCTGAAAGTTGCGAGGGTTTTTTGCACATAATTTAAAGTTGGGGGGATTTTGCTTAATTTAACCATTTTAAGATTTTTTTTTTATACAACCAATTTAAGAATATTGTTTGTTCATGATGATGTTGGGCTGGAAAAGATGAAAAGCAAAATATATGGGCCAATATAATCTCAAGATTCTGGGTTTATCTGATTAAGCATGACCCGGTCCATTTCTTATTCTCGAAAAAAAAAACCCAGAAAAACTGTGTTCGGTTTTCGCCTTTATTTTTCAAACCCTCATTGCGCTTCCCGTTTGCCGTCACGGATTACACGGAAAAACCCTAGCTTTTTGTTTGTTTCAGAAGAGAGCGAAGATGAAGTACAATCCGAGAGTTTCAAGCTCTCGCCGGAAGAATCGCAAGGCCCACTTTTCGGCGCCGTCGAGTGTTCGCCGTGTGATTATGAGCGCGCCGCTCTCAAACGAACTCCGCTCAAAGTACAACGTTCGATCTATGCCTATTCGCAAGGACGATGAGGTTCAGGTTGTTCGAGGTACCTACAAGGGCCGCGACGGCAAGGTCGTGCAAGTTTACCGTCGAAAATGGGTCATCCACATCGAGCGGATCACCCGTGAGAAGGTAAATGGATCAACCGTCAACGTTGGGATCAATCCATCGAAAGTTGTGATCACGAAGCTGAGGCTTGATAAGGATCGTAAGTCATTGCTTGATCGTAAGGCCAAGGGTCGTGCCGCAGCTGACAAGGACAAGGGAACCAAATTCACTGCCGAGGACATTATGCAAAGTGTTGATTAGTCGGTGAATTTCTCGAAATATTTTATCTATTTTCATTTAGAGGAAACTGATATTCCGTTTATTAGCAGTACTGTGTTTCTTTTACATTCAAGGTCATGTTTTTTCCTGAACGATTCCAGTGTTTGGAGGCCTTTTTGTTTTGTTTTAATGGAAGTTTCGTTATTATTGGTAATTATTGTTGCCTGCGTCTTATTTGATTTTGGTATGATTACTGCTGAGGTTCACTTTAATGGTTGACACATATCTGGTGATTTAACTTATATATGTAATATCATTTGGATTTAACTTATTATTACCGTTGATTAGACCATATAATAGAATTGCTTTTAGTATTTAATCTCTTTTAAGGATCCTATATGAAATTTGTTGGAATTCGGGTGAAGGGGTTTGGTCACGAATGACAAATCTGAAGTGGGTTAGTACTCCCATTGACTTGTATTTGGTTGGCTTAGATGTCGGTTGTAATAATGGTGTTGTTTGTGTCATTATTGCAAGTTTTCTGATTGCATGTAAACTTAATGTTTGCTTGCATTGTCTGATTCTGAACTCTATGCTTTTTAATGTTTCGCTTTAATGATCTAACGAGTTAGAAAGGCCAAAGTTCTTCTCAGCAAGGGGATATTAATCTAGTTATAACAATGAAGAATCGCATCATATGTTGTAAGAATGAGAATGTCTGCAATAGGGATTCAAAAAGTTGGTTTGGTTTGATTTTAAGCAAAACTTGGATCGAACTAAAATGACCGGTTTGTTTAAAAAGCGAAACTTATCGGTTTTTTAATGTGTTTGATTGTGTTCGTTTTTTTTTTTTTTGGTTGGTTTGGATCTGGTTCATTCATGCATATTTTAATGAATAAGCATTCCTATGTATATATTAAGGCTAAACTTGTTTTTCCACCTGCCCCAAAATGGCGTGCCTATTTTATACATGATAAAAATCTATTGTTAATCTCTTGAATTTGATTTCTTGCCCAAAAAAAAATTGAATTTGTTATGTTGAGAGATATTTTACTTCTAAATCCACAAATTTCCGTGCACATCATTAAATTTCAATACGATTTGTGGTGCAGACCAATAAATCATAACTCATTCTGAATCAAAAGCTGGAAACTCCTACAAGTAAAATTATCCAGAATGGTAGATTATTTCTGGTCTGAGCAGAGGGATGAGTGTATTTGGTTAATAGTATATACTAATATTAATAACAAAAAGTTAATGAGAGTTGACACATGTATTAAGAAATGGATTTATATTTTATAAAGATATGAATTTAATTTGTATTGTTATTTTGAATATTTTTTTAGTAGATGATTTTATAAGTTTTTTATAAGAGTTTTTTTAATTTTAGGGTAGTATCTGGCTTTAATAGGAGATAAGTGTCGATATCATTTAATTTTTTTTTTGTACTGAAAAAAACAGCTTCTGAATTCAACAGCATTTAGAACGAAGCTATCGCCAAAGAAACTGAAGCTTGGACCTTCATGGGAGAGCGATGGTCGGAACTTCAGAGAAGTGTTTTCCAATATACCAAACTTGGTGGAAGTGAGTTCACATTGTGAATTAGAATGGAGAGTTGCAATTGATGACCATTAGTGACCACTGTGAAGACCGTAAATGAGTTGTGGGAGACCAACAATCGCGTAACAGTAATATAAAATAAAATGAAACAAACGTCGAATTCCCGTTGGGACAAAAAACGAAAGAGAGAAAAGGAGAAAAGAAAGCAGCGACACGGGGAAATCAAAGGCCACCCTTTCTACCCAAAGAAAAAAAGACTGCAGAAATAAAAACGATATTGTAAGTTTTCAATAAATATTTTTTAAATTTTAAGGTTGTTTCTTAACTTTGATAAATGATTGATGTTGATCCTATTTAAATTTTATATTATATATATGTATATATATAAAGGCTAGAATTCACATTGGGAAATCAGAGGCCAAACATCAAACACAGAAATTGAAGCTTTCAGCTTCCTATTTTTTTTTTTGGGTACAAGAGAGGGCTTAATGCAACATAAAGAAAACTTCCTAGCTTGTCATCGCACAATGTTGATACCAATGAGGGTTAATTTGAGTGATAAACGGTTCAGTATCGCTTAAGTAAGTTTTTGAGTTTGAACCTTAGTGTATACAGAAAATTTTCGTTTGGAGACCCACCCACCATAGCCAGGTATGCGATGCAGGTCGAATCTGAATGTAGTTGAGGCAAAGTTCTAGTGAATCGGGTGGGGAAAAAAAATAATGTTGATGCCACTTGCTGTCTGAGTTTTAGGCCATGGCACTTTCTTAGTTCACAATCACACCGTCATCCAGGATGCATCCATATTCCATTATTTGTTTAGGTACAAATCCATACTAATCCATATTCCATTATAATACAACTACATTTCATCCCACCTGCAATGTATGAGACTACAGGTAAGGAAAATTTTTCCTGGGTTTCATTTTGAAAAAAAAAAGAGAGAAGAAATAAGTGGGGCTGCAAATTTTACATTCCATGCATGCTCAGTTGATTAAAAATTATTAGAAATTAAATAGTAAATAAATAGTAAATTTATGACTCTATAAAAATAAGTGTCTAGAAAATGAAAAATAGAATTGTATATGAAATTACAAATAATTATAAATAACTATAACAATAAAAACAAATAATTATATATTTTTTTAATTCTCCGTGCATGTTTGTAGTGTTTAGAACAATTTTTTTATTCTAGTATGAGTTATCCTCATATAAATCAAAATTAAAATTTAAATAACATGTTCGATTTCAGAATTTATTACTGTGTATATTAAAATTAAAAACTAATTTAAAAATTACATGATGTTATAAAAATATAATATGAAAGATAATTGTTTTCAAATGCTAATATTCACAGTCTGGTAAGTTTTATTTTTTAAAATATTTTTTTAAAGTGCCAAGAAAACTGTTAAAAATGAATTGGAAGCACTAATCTACAGTTCTACCGCGCTTTCGACCACATTTACAATATATAAAGAAGCCTGACTGATATATTTCGTTTTAGGGCCGAACTGATTCTTTTCTTACTATACAAATTACAACTGTTTTTCGTATGCTGCATGAAATTTGAGATAAGTTGTATTATTCATGATTTATTGATGGGATGATTTTTATATACCTTATGATTCTTAATATAAAAATTATTTAATTAATTTAATTAAAAAATTAATTAAATTAAATAATATATCATATTTTATCTAAAATACTTAAATACATTCATTGACTCTCTCTCTCCACCTCTCTCTTGTACTTAATTGTTATTAAAAGAATATCAATAGAAATAATTTAAAAAATATATATAAAATAAATATTATATTTAAGAAAAGATTAATTTTTAAATTAGATATTATATTAAATAGCGGAGGAATATATTATATTGATTGATATTAATGATGATTTTTGCATAAATTTTTCCCTTGTGAACTGAGTATAATTTTGCAGAGGTTGTAGGTAAGAAACATGGTCTTTGACGTATTTTTCCACAAGTTTTACTCGAACGGGTTTTTTTCACTTCTTTAATTAGATACTATCGAATTGAAAACTTCAAGGGCACTCCATAGCCAGTCCAGTCTCGGCCCCATCTGTTCCACAAGATTTCAACACACAAAATTGCAGTATACAAAAACTATTTCAATTATATCAGAAAGAAAGACAACAATACTGAAATCAGGAATTTGAAGAATACATTGGATAAGATTTCTCCACGCAAATAAAACAACTTCCACATCTCACGATGTTCATGGCAAGCGGGAAAGAAGAATAAAAAATATAAAATCAGTAGAAATAACAGTGGTTGATTCAACATACTGAAAAATTTTATCCACAGTAATGAAGAAACTAGAAACACGTTCATCTGTGGAACTTATTCAGCCCTTCCTTCGAGAGTCACCCAAAAAATATTGAAGCTTGGAATCCTAGTTCATGCAATCTAAGTGGAAGAAATAGCTTCAAGGTTTCAGAGCAATGGCCAACCCAAACCTGGGATTCCTATCTAGGGCCTTGGTGTCAAACTCACCAGACAGAGTCATCACTGACTTGGGCATGATCTCGTGCTGCAAGAGGGCGCCGAGTCTTCCATTATTGTTGATCCTTGCTTTGATCTCTGTCAAGTGGTCCATAGCATATGAGCCTCCAACCGTGAACGTGTTCTCATTTGTTGAAAATTTTCTAATGATCTCTGCTACAGCAGCACTCTTCTTGGGTTGGTCTAGATAATGTAAATAGGATGCTCTAATGCTGTCTCCCTTGTCGCCACTGAATACAAGAAATCAAAACATGGTTTGTGAAAATTTGCAAGTAAATATGGGTGAAATTGCCAGAGATTTGGAACATAATCTCGCTAACATGCAGAGAAATCTTACAGGATTATGGAAGCACAAGAATCGGGCCTTGTTACACTTATCCCAGCAGTGTATTTAGGAAAACTACCATTTGCAGTATCATAGCCTGCCTCCGCACCAAATGAAAAGCTAGGGGTACCAATAGTAGCAGAAACATCAATTACAGGGGTTTGTTCTAAGCCAAAGGCAGTTGTTAAGGTAGCATGGTCATGGAAGTATTGAACCTCCAACTGTAAAAAGACAAATTAAGAAAAACAGGGATAATAAGAACCAATAATTGAATTTCCCAGCCAAAAAGATGCAACATCGTGTCTGTACCTTGCCAGAATTATAGTCAAGCAGCTTAAATGAGGCAATGGTCTTGGTGGATTGAATAATGTCGGTGAATGTCAGAGTTGTGGAGATCTGACAAAAGAGTAACCAAATAAGATGATTGCAAGGGGGAAAAAACTACAATGTTATTGTATACGTATGTAGCATAGCAACCTACATTTGATTCAGCGTCAACTTTGACATCAATAACAGCATCCTTATGCTTGTACTGCGCTGCTAAATCTGCAGTCGAGGCTACTCCTTTCTTTGCAGCTGTTGTAGTGAGGGCCTGGAAGGAGATAAAAAAAGGAATAAAATCAGATTCAGAACAACAAATGACATATTTTGCTTCGCTCCTAAGCTGGGGGCAGATCCAAATAATAGACTATGGGGTCAAATGCCCCATCTAACTTTCAGAATTTCCTCTTTTAAAAATATGTAGTTTGTTTTATTTCCGCCATTGCTACTCATCTGTATGTCTATATCTATATATTATTAAAACATATATCAAGCTGCAATATTCACAAACCGTGAACAAAGTGGCTTGTTATGTGAGATTTCATACGCTGTATGGAACCCATCATCTAGTTACTAGTTAATCGTGTGGCTAAAAATTACAAGAGTATCTCATAGACATTTTTAACTTGCCAATAGAAAAAAAGAACTTTACATGCAAGCATAAGCAAATACATTGAGATGCCACCCAAAACAAGGATGCCTTCATTGCCACTAATCCGCTAGCAAAGAGACAAGAAGTTTACAATAATCTAATGGACGTAAGCCATAAATATTAGCACCAATTATGTTGCATTATGGCATCATCAGTAGCTGATAATCAATGAGCATACTGAAGAAAATCCTAAGCGTGATTCTCCAATACTTATGATATCTAAATAAACTTAAGCTACGGAGAAGCTGAAATTGTCAGTCAGCTGATCAATCTTCATCTATTAAATCTTGCCAATCTGTTTCAATAATTTATTTCTAAACAAATCCAGTTTCACCAATCATCTTTTCAATTTTCTCAACCTATTTATTCTTAACCTTTTTCTTTATCAATATTCTCCAGTCTTCAGCTTCAACGGCCGTGTAAGTAGTAAGAAATGTGTGTTTTCAGAGAGTAGAATCCATCCAATATGTTTTGCTACATGACGGACTTGTATTTCAAATTTATGACATTTGAAAGCATGCTCCACTTGTATGACTAAACAGTGAATACACAGGCTGAAACACACACACAGAGCGCAATCTATACAAGCCTTTTTAGATTGTAAAGGAGGGAAGACAGGTACAATAGAGTTCACTTAGACCTCCACAGAACAAACGGAATAACATGAACAAATTTTAAGATCGAAGAACATCAACACAGAAAACGCTCATCCGATATCTTTCATTTCTTGATCTTTTTATCTGCACTAATTTCTGTCTATACTCTATCCTATGCACGAATATAATTAAGTACCAATAAATCTGAAAGCACTCAGACGAGCATTAATATTGGGAGGCAACTTCATATTTTATTTGAAAAACTAGGCCATGCCGGTTTTCTTTCTAAGTTCACTCTCTTTCGTCATTAATACAATTACCATGCATGACAGATACCTCATATGCATCTTGTTAGATCATAGCCTCAATTTCAGTACAGCTTGATAGATGATGATCTAATAATTAGGATGACTATGTAATTTAGTAAATCGGCAGGCAGATGGAAAGATTCCAAAGAAACATAAATAGAAAGCGAATTTGTCCTCAAATCATTCCAAAATACAAGCGAATTTAAGTATTGGATGACTTCTTCAACAGAATTAAAGTTTCAACTGTAATGAAAATCGACCGCAAATCAAATGTAAGGGAAACTCAAACGCGATCTGAAGTTAAGAGACAGATTTGAAATATATATTTGAGGGAAGCAGATTGCGAAGTCCTTACAACTCCAGCGCTACTGTAGGTGGAGATGGTGACTTTCTGATCGGAGCTGTAGTTTTTGGTCAAAACATCTACGAGCCAGAACGAATACATTCAATCATTTTGGCTCCGGTAAGAACAATAAATCAAATCGTTATACAATTGAAAGAGGTTAAATGAAAGAAGATAGATCATCTTCATAATGCAAAATCACCTTTAGCTTTCTTGCCGATATCCGAGAAGAGACCCGGTCCCTTGGTCATCTTCGCAGGCCTGTTGCGCAGAGATCTGCTTCAGCCACCCAGAACTCGAGGAAGAACCGAATCGAGGTGTGGTGCGGAAATGAAGGATTGATATATTTTTACTCTCGATGCAAATAAATCAATAATCAATAAAATATGTAATCGCAAATATGTTTGGTTGTCCAGCTCGTGCTAGATGCGAGCTGTCTCACGTCATGACTGGTGATTGGTGAAGGACCGAAGAGGGACACGTGGTCTTCGTTCCCCAGTATATATGAGCCCTCCAGGGTTTTTTTTCCTTAAAAAAATTAGCGAAAAGTCCTGAAAATATTTATCAGTTTTTTCTTAACAAAGAAATTAAATAATAAGAATTTTTCTCTAATTTTCTCTTTTTTTACACATAAAAATGACATGAAATAAATCAATATATTTACCATTTTGGTAAATAAAGTTTTAAGTGATATTAGGGTCAGAATATACTTTTAAATTTAAAAAATACTTATAATTTATTTATAAAGCGCATACATATTTTGTTTATTTTAATTGAAAAATTATAATATTGATGGATGATCAATTTTTTTTCCAATTATGCTCTTGGCGGGTATAATTGATTTACTCCCTAATTCCTACCTATAGTAGTTAATTAAGAAATTTCCTATAATCTTTTGAAGAAAAAAAGAAGAAGAAATCTGTAATAATGTAATTTCACAACTTTATTTCTAAAATTTATATTTTTTGTTAAAATGCTTATATTAATTTTATATATTAAAAAGTATTTTTATATGAGAATATTTTTTATTATTATAATTACAAAAGTATTTTAAAAAAACATATTATTTATAAATAATATTGTTATTTAATCTCTTATCCTGTTCCGGATGATAAAAGGGGTATATGCAATCACAAAAATAAAGGCTAATGTTTAATTTTATCTTAGAAATTGTTAATATAGAAACAATAATACTTTAAAAATTTTGGTGTTCAACATCGTCTTAAAATTTTTAATTAAAAAGGATAATAAAATTACTATAATTATTAAAAAATTAACATTAACATTTAACATTGTTAGAGATGATATTACTCTCTTTTAACTGTCTAAATGTTGTTAGGGGCGATACTACTCTCTTTAATCAGTCTCAGGGTGCACATACTGGACAACTTCTAAAGAAAAAAAATTGATTATTCACCCAAAATTGAAACCATTCCCTAGTACTTGTTTTGTTTAGTAAAAAAAAAATGTGCTTCTAGACCTAAACATCTAAAAACAGATAAATACTTATCATAATGGCAGAAATGTTTTTAGTTAATAGGTAATTTGAAGCCATGATTTTAGATAAGTAAGAGTTACTAGCTTATTAAACAATTGTTAGATATTAAATATAAAAAATAATAATTTTAACTTTATAAATTTTTATTGCCTTATTATTTTTTTATCTTTTTATATAATTATTATTTATTTTATATTATTTTTAATAATAACCCTTTTTTATAAGTTAAATCAAACACACTTGCCATGGTAATGATGAAATATGTTACCTCGTTGATTAACCATTCCTTTTTAAGGGTATGCATAAAGACTATGATATGGTATATTTATATGAGTTTATAATAAAATAGTTTTATCTAATTTAATAAATATAGATTAAAGTTAAGCATCAAACCGGAGAATATTGTCTTATCACAAATCTGGATTAGTATTATGACAACTGAAAAGTGACAATGTGACAGACCTTTCCTAAAAAACGAAGCGGAATCTGTCAGACCAGCGTTGCATGAATTCATGGCAGGCAGTATATACTCATGGCTAATGGCAGATCAAACATCCCCTGTTGGGGGGTTTTTTAATTGAGTAAATTTTTCTATAAATTTTTTTAAAAAATAATATTCTTAACATATCAATAAAAAATTGTGGATCGATTTAAATGTATTTTGATATAAGAGCATATACATTTTTTAAAATATTAGTAGTTAAAAGAATTTTGGGTTAGGATAACTCATTTTTAAAAGGTATAATCTTTTTTTACTTTGCATATAAATAATTTATATTTTAAATTTTTTTATATATAATTAAAAATAGGCTGTATATAACTTAAAAAATTATATTAGATTTTTTTACAATAAAATTTTAAATAAGTATTTTTATCAATTTTTTCTAGAGATATTTTTTAAAAGAAAAATATTTTTTCTATAAATGATTTAACGATCCAACAAATTAAAAATATAATTTTAATTATAATTTAGAATGACTTAAATTAAAACTAAAACTAAATGTGTGATAAGAACTAATGCATGAGTGTTCGATAAATTAATGATATTATAAGATTGTCGACACAATTAATGAAATGAGATTAAAAAATTGTAAAATAAAATAAAATTTATTAGCAGCCTTATATTATTCCTTTGAACAAATAATAGTAATAAATAAAAGTTACAAAATATAATAAATATAACGTTTTTGTCAACAAATATCATGCCTTTTATATCATGGAAATATAAAAATAATTGCCTGAGTTAATATCTTTTTTTATATATAAAAATTTTATAAAATAATTGTATTCGCCCATAAAACCTCTCTCTCTTTTTTTTTAAATTATACTAATTTTTTTTGTAACTTTTGCCAATAATGCCTGGATCGATAACATATGATGGGCCTTAATTTTGCAACTTCTTTTAGGTAATTCCATTTAGAAAGTAAAAAAAGAAGGTTAAATTCCTTTGAAGTTAACCTTTTCTGGCCAAGAAGAGGTTGTTAAATGCGGCTGTTGTTGCTTTTATAAGAAATCATTTATAGTTAATATTAATGTTAACTTAAAAGTTTGTGGAATTAAACTTTGCTACAATTATTCCAAGAAAAGCCTACTAAAAATGTTTTAAAAAAAAAAGGTTGGAAAAACTCATGTGACCTGTATCTATCTGTATGAAAAAAAAAATGAAAGGTTAAAAAATTGCATGAGAATAATCTAAAAAAAATATTTATCACTATGCTACTTCACGACAATTAAAAAAAATATCATAAAAAAAATATTAATATATTTATAAATAAATTTATATTTTATAAACTTTTAACAACAATTTTTATATAACTGCTATTAAGAGTGTAATTGATAATTTATAACGATAAATTTTTGAAAAAGCTCTATTATAAGTCTATCATGATGTCTTTTTAATTTTTGCCTTTTCATACCCTATCTATAGAAATAAAATATATATCTCTTGTATCTTTAGTTCTCAACGTCTATAACTATAATGAAGAAAGACTAACAGATATCTCTTATAAATTATCTTTTTCTTAATTTTAAATACCCTTTTATTATCTTTTTATTTCACTTCTTTTTTCTTAATCTATTTTCTCTTATTATTGTCTTTATCTTAGTATCTTTTTTATTTTTCTTTATGTAACATTCTCTTTAAACTCTTTTTCTTTTCATTTATAAAAAGTATCCTATAATAATTTTGAGGACAGATATCTTCTCTCTGACTTGATATCTGTTTCATTATTTATAGAATTCCTCAACCATGTTGAAGAATTGATAAACTAAAAAGATTGTTTGAAAAAATCGGTTGAAAAATTATCCCCTCAAATAGAGAACATTAAAAAAATGTTCAATAATCTGTTTGACTCGCCCATTTTAAACTATGTATAACATTAAGAATCGCCCGCCCTCTATAGATTTTATATTGATACCAATATTGTTTTGAATAAATAACAATAATAAATATAAAATATATTGAATATTTTTATTTCGTACATGCAATTTCATTTTTGGCAGCTCCAATTAAATAGTAGGAAAGTACAAAGAGGTTCCTTTTGAGTTGTTAACTCGGACTTTTGGTGCTTTATAAAGCATACATTGATGTCAAATGGCCCTAATGTCTTTGCAATCAATTGTTCATTACAGCGATGTTCATTTTGGAGCTGTTAACTCCTATATGCATAAAATTGTTGGCTAATTATTTTTATATTTTTTATTTTTTAAATTACTAGATATTCCTTTAATAACAAGTAAAAAAGAGAGAGAATATAATAATTAAAAAAATAGTTAAAATATTTAAAAAATATTATATTAACTAATTTAATTAATTAAATATATTTTATATTAAGATATAAGTCAATACACACCTCCGAATGAAATTTAATTTTCATGAATTTTTTATGGGTTGTACATGCTAAATTTATGTTATGAAATAAAGTGATAATTTTTAATTAAAAGCAGCTATAGTTGTTTTAAATCGATATCGTCATTATAAAAAAAAATTATGATGGATTGATAAGTTTTAGGAAGTGTGATTCCCTTGTGAGATGTTGGGCAATATAAGGAAAATATGCTTATTTTATAACGAGTAACGTACTCCTCAACTAAATACATACCATATTTGTCAAAAATAAAAACTAAATGCCTCACATATTTTTATTCCGAACTTGGTATTCCTAAGTTTTACTGCCTAGTTTATATTGCTGCCAGCATATATCAGTTAAACCCAGGATCAAATAGTCTATAGATCGATCCACCTTTCTTTTTCATTTTCTGGGTAAATTCTATCAAATCGAATTAAACATTAAAAATTTGATGATAAAAGTATAAAAAGTTCCATTTAAAACTTGCTTCTTTTGGTGGGAATTTTGAATTCGCTTCTACCAAGAACGATGGTCCCCAAATATGGAAAAAAAAAACAATTATCGAAAAAAGGATAAAAAATAAAGCTAAAAGAAAAAGGAAAAAGAAAAAAGAAAAGAAAAAAGGGAAGGAGGCGAGAGTTGAAGGAGGCATGGATATGCCTTACCGCATCATTTTTTTTCTATTTACGATTTAATGGCCATAAGGCCCTTCCATTTCACCTTCTCGCCTGATAGATTCTTTTCTCTTCTTCGCGCTCATCCGTTTTCTTCTTCTTCTTCTTCTTCTTCTTGTGCTTGTCCTGCTTCTTCCTGTCCGCAGCGGTATAAACTTCCGCTGTATTCTCGATTGTTTTTCCCTATTTCTTTATTACGTCACTTCACGGCGTTGGCGGCAACTCCGTTCTCACGCGTTAGCCAGTGCTATCCGCCACCGCAACCACACGACGACCGCCTGCGGTCGTTGTCTCCATCCAACACTCTGGCTCAGAAGATTGGAAAATCCATTCGCCGACCGGGCGCTGCCTCGAACGCGAGGGTTCATGCCGATGTCAACGTTGTCCGCCCTAAGGAATATTGGGACTATGAGTCGCTTACTGTCCAGTGGGGGTAATAATCCGTACGGTAGAATTTTCTTCGAATGTTTATTATACCTATGGATTTAGGTACTTTAGGTGAAAACAGGCAGTGAAGACCCTTTCAATTTGTATGTTATTAGAATATATTACTTTATGTTTTGTACATGAATAACAGATTGAGCTAATTTGAGGCATGATATTTGACATTTAGTTTAAACGAGCCTTTTCTTATGCCAAAATATGTTGCCTGGTATAAGAGAATGCTCTTTTGCCCAATCCAAATGAATTGAAAGTTTAGGACCTGGTATTTGGAGTTACCTTCAAAAGATATTGCTTCCTCTTAGTCTATCTGTTTGTTGATGCTTATTATTATGACTTTCAGGGAGCAAGATGATTACGAGGTTTCGAGGAAGGTGGGAAGGGGGAAATACAGTGAGGTGTTTGAGGGCGTTCACTGCACGGATAATGAAAAGTGTATCATTAAGATTCTGAAGCCAGTGAAGAAGAAGAAGGTGACCTATGACATTTGAAATATTTTACCATTCTGCAATTTGGCTTTTCGTTGTTCTGTATGCTACTATAGTAGTTCGGTTGTTGCATTTCAATTGTTAGGTGATGAATTGAGGTTTTCTGGGACTGTCTCACTAGACAGGCATCTTTGCAGCTTACAGAATATGCCAGCATGCATTGTAAATATAGTATATTTTAGGGAACTTCTAAATGAACTGGAGATTATATGAATATTTTTTAGGAGATGCCTACACTTTATATGTACTTTGATTGCAGTTGGAGTCATTCAACTTACCAAAGTCCATTTAATTTTGTGCCATTCCTTTAGTGCCTGATTTTTACAGTCATATCCGTATCTGATACATTTATTATACACCTATGATTGTTCCCCTGGGAAAAAGTGAGTTTTCTCCCAAAACTGTTTTAAACGTGTCTAAAATGGATCAAAATGTTTCTAATTCACTTTTAAACTTTTCTTAATGCCAAATAACTTTATGACATCAGTTTAAAACGCTAACTTTTGTATATTGGTATAAAGCCTACTAATATCTGTGCATTCTCCCAATATCACATTTGGTCCACTTCTAATTTGAATGCAGATCAAGAGGGAGATCAAAATATTGCAGAACCTTTGCGGAGGGCCCAATATCGTAAAGTTGCTTGACATTGTTAGAGATCAGCAGTCAAAGACTCCAAGCCTTATTTTTGAATATGTTAACAACACTGATTTTAAAGTGCTCTATCCTACATTGTCGGACTATGACATACGATATTACATCTATGAGCTTCTAAAGGTAAGTTTAATCTCCTAAAATTACGTTGAGCACATCATGATGTAGTTGAACTAACGTTTATATCTGCGTTAGTCTTGTTAAATATCTTGACATCTTGTTTTTTCTTACTTAGTGAGGTTAATTATTATGATTAATGAAATTTTCTTGTTACTGAGCTAAATTAGCATGTACCTGAGCCAGCTGTTTGTCTTTAATTGATGAGTAATATTATATTTTTGTTGGTGTCCTGTGACCTGAAGCCTCAGGATGGCTTACATACAGGCCTCGGGGTTATTAGGTCAGTGTTTGATGGTGATGGATCCTTTAATTCGTCTTCCACAGAGATTCACAGTCCAGGATCTTGATAGCATGCTGTTCTATCATTAGTTTTAGAAATATTTAGAGCTTTTAAGTGAAGTATTTCACTGAAAGGAGTATGATTTACAAAGAACGCTCACACAAGATAGTGTATCTGTCTGTACATATCTGCTCATGTGTAATGTTTGTATCTTGATTGGGTTTTGTAGTCATGAATGCTCATATATGGTGATTTATGATTTGATGTATATCTCGTGCTACTTCTTTGTTTTTGTTTTGAACTATGCAACCATGTTACTTATCCAGTTGTTCTGATATATAGTGATTGTGGTTTGCTTAAATTATAAGAGTTGATTAAATGTTTTGAAACCTTTTTACAGGCGCTGGATTATTGCCATTCACAAGGAATTATGCATCGGGATGTAAAGCCACATAATGTAATGATTGACCATGAGCAGCGTAAGCTTCGCCTTATAGATTGGGGGCTTGCAGAATTCTATCATCCTGGTAAAGAATATAATGTTCGAGTTGCCTCAAGGTTTGTTTGCATGTTTAATTTGTTGTTATTTATTTTAACTCATGCATTGTAGAAAACGGTAGCAATAGGCCATTTTTTCTACTTTCTGATTTTAATTTATCTTTGGTTGCTGCTATTGCTCTCGCCCACCTTATGTTTTTAGCACCTACTGGAGATTTATTAAACCCAACTTTTGTTGAAAAAAATCTAACAATATTGCAACACTCAACTTTATCACTATTAACATGCTTTATAATGATTAATGGAATGAGTCATTACTACATTGAAAGTTCTATGTGCCTTTTGTCTTGTGAATATTGCGACACCCAACTTTTGTTGTGTAGATGTGCCTAATTTAATAATATAAATCTTTATAACATAAATTTCTCCAATATCTTGCTCTTTCATTCTCTATTTGCAGCCGGTTTCAAGGGGTTGGAATCAAATGGAGGATATAACAATTAAATGAAATTCGTTACTCCGTCTCATTTGCATGGAAATATCTCATACTTTAGATGGAATTTACTTGCCACCTGCGTTTCAATAATCTGGCGAAGAATATTTGAGAAATCCATAGCATATAGATGGTAGTGCATAATAGTATTCTCTTATTGTTTTGATTAAAATCAAAATGCAGAACGATTCTAAAGCTCTATTTACCCTGCATGATAATCCTTCATTCACTAGAAACAGATAGAACCATATATCAAATTCATTTATCCATACAAGACATAACAGAAATAAGGAGGTAAAGAAAGAAGAAAAGCCAAATACTGGCTTTTGAGAGGCTAGCTCCCTCCTAGATCCTTTTTCAAAATTTTCCCCTGCACCACAGCAAGGCAAGATCCTGATAAACTTCTAAAGTTCTGACCACTTTTTTGTCTCTCTTCCATCTTGCTCCTCTCCAGCAACTGTAGCCTCCTTATCATTATGAGTTCCCCTTTCTGCCTCCTGACCTCCTCACTCCGAGGGCTCTTCTAGAATATACATTTGATGCTACAGTTTGACCACTGTCCTTGGACCCAGTTCCCTTTCTATCTTTTCTCCTCTGATGACCTCCTCTTCTGCTGGTTTTAGTAGTGCTGGTAGGGAGGGTAAACCCTTCATGTTCATATGTTTTAGTTCGAATATCAAGTGACGCATCACTGTCAATGCGTTATGGCAAAATAATGATTTCAATTAGTTTTCCTTGACATATTAATGTAGAATCTCTACTGAGTTGGTATTAGATTATTGGATCAACCAACCATTATATATATAGATTATTAGTCCGAGTGTAATCAATTTGCTGTATGCATTGAATCTGCTGCTGACAACGTATGGGGAAAGTGGGAATGACCTGATGACTATAGTCAGCTCATTGATTTCTTTGGCGACAGTATGTAGGTTATGTTAACTTAGCGTGCTTTTTGTTGCTTTTTTCTAGTACAGTGCTTTTTTCTGATATTTATGTGTGGGCTTATATGTAATTCCAATTTGTCAAGTTCTTGACATCATCATCTATTTAAAAACTTCTCTGTTTATACATGTATTATTTGTAGATATTTCAAAGGTCCTGAGCTTCTTGTTGATCTTCAAGACTATGATTACTCTTTAGATTTATGGAGTCTTGGTTGTATGTTTGCTGGCATGGTAAGCAACTTGTTTTGTTTTTTGGTTATGCTTTTTAATTGAAACCTCGTCAAATAATGCATTAAAGATGTAGAAATGGGCATTCAGTCTTATTCAACGCTCAGGAAAGTAGAATGAAATAGAGCACTAGCCAATATTGGACGAGATTCATTGAATTGAGCAATGTAGAAGAAAATAGCTGGAGAAATAAAAGGAAAGTGCAGCAAAATATCATAGGGTTCTAGCAGTTTTACGAGCTAGATATCGCCTCAAAAACTCTGCAAAAATTCTTCACGTGACCCAAAATTTGCTAGACATTCTCATTAAACTGTCTAGTGGAAAACAATCTGCCAGCTTTTCCAGCATGTTTTACAAGCTACTTGAGTTGGTTATCCCGGGCAATTTCCTTTTCTACCCTTGAGTCCACCTCTCCATCTTTAAACTAGTCAGCTTGGGCCCATTTTCTTTTACCACATCTGTCTGCCTTCAACTATACTCCTTAATATGACTACCACCTATATTACACCCATAACATCTCAATTACTATAGGGATTACATCCATCGCATTTCAATAAATATTAGGGTTGTTCATCTATTCTTACGTTGCATATTTAGACAGTTGCACTTTGTCTCTACACTAACACATGACATGTTAATCAGTCCTTCTGAAGTCAGTGGATATACTTCAATCTCCTGCTATGCTTACCTTTGAGGTTGATGTTTTACAGATTTTTCGTAAAGAGCCATTCTTTTACGGACATGATAATTATGATCAACTTGTCAAAATTGCAAAAGTAAGTAGCTGAACATTTTACGTGATATTTTTATTTTATGTATGGTAGGGGGTGATAATTTACTGCTGCGCATTTGTCCTAGGCAGGGGGGATGCTCTGTACTTGTAACTTATGTTCCATTCTGGGAAATTTCTCTTAAATTCTCCTCCCCTAAAAAGTAGATTTAAGGATGTCTATCTTCCATTGCCATTTTGATGCCTAATTTTTCTGATACCCTTTAGGAAAGTACTTGAATTTCCCCCTTTTTTGGTGAAAGGAATTCCATGCCTGAAAAGTCAATCTGAAACTGATTCAGAAGTGCAAAACGATGTTTTCAATACTGTGTATGTAGTTATGTACTGAAGCTTGCATGTTAAAGAGAGAGATGGAGAACATTAGATTCATTTGTTGTGTTGGCTTTCCTTCCCTTCTATAGGTACTTGGGACAGATGAATTATATGCATATTTGAACAAGTACCGGATAGAGTTGGACCCGAATCTTGCAGCACTTGTTGGAAGGTTTATTTGTGATTTCACAAATTTTATATTCATCACTTTTTAGTTTTAAGGTATTATTTCAAGTTATGCTAAAAAATGCTCCAATATTGAGACAGGCATAGTCGGAAGCCATGGACAAAGTTCATTAATGTCGATAATCAACATTTGGCTGTTCCTGAGGTAGAGTGCATTAAGTACCTATTGTATTTGTATGTGTCTACCTTTAGTCATTGATTTTTATTCTAATTTACACAATTCTTTTTTCAAAGGCTATTGACTTTGTTGACAAGTTACTGCGATATGATCACCAAGAACGACCCACTGCAAAAGAAGCCATGGTAAAACCTAAGTTTCAATCATCTTTTTTTTTACTGTTCTAGGTCCAATGCCATATTTATGTATTGGGTAAAGTTGGACTGTTGACCCAAGACTTCCCTAGCTTTTATGATTTGACTCTTTAAGTCCTGTTTGATATTTTTTATTAAATTTTGCCCAGCAATTCCCTTTTAAGCAAAAGTTTCAATTGCAATTTTGATTAGTTCTAGTATGATCTTTCATTTTGTGGGGTCTATTTTCACCCATGAAAGTTCTATTCTTTCCCAAAGAAGGAAAGAAAGAAAAGCTGGTCAATTTCTACGCCTCATTGTTAGTGCGATTGTAACTGGTCTATTGTGACTACCGGCACTACATTATATATTGCCTTTAATGTTCTATTTGCTTAAATTATATAGCAAGTTATCTACCTCATTTCTTCCATCTACTAATATGAACATTTTTCTTTTCATTTCAATTATGCTTATATAAACATAGAGAATGCTCACTGACTTGTAAAATATTATTTCTGTACAGAGCCATCCTTACTTCAATCCTGTTAGAAATGCAGAAAGCAGTCGGTCTCGTGCTTATTGAGTTATTTCTGCTTGATATGGTGCTTGCTCTTGGTCAGAGTATTCCCCTCGCTGGATGACAGGACTTATAATTCTGGTGGAACTTGCTTTTTAGGAGATTCTGCCCATATTCTGTTGTAAAAGTCATTTTACTTAACTCTTGCCTTTTCCCCTCATTCAGGTTTTTCAACAGTTTCATTTGTTTGTGTGCTCCTAATTTCGGAATTAATTCTTGGCTCAATTCAAGTTGTCGCGCCCTTTTTCTGTGTTTGAACTTTGAACTGATAATCATTTCAAATTTTAGAGGATTTATGCTCTGGAGCCGTGAATGGGGATAAAGAAATGTACTAAAGTTCAGAATAAGTTTCCGTTGCATTTCTCAGCACACGTTTTCTTGTGGAGATTGGGGTTTGAATGGGATGGAAACTAGGAAAGTATATTGACAATTTTTTTACAGGACCAGTTTGTCTACATTATATTCACTTCACCTCTACTCTAGTTTTGAACTATAAGGTTCGTTGTGAAATTCTTAGATTTAATGCTTTATAAAAATTGATAAAATATGCAAAATGAGCTATTTACTTGATGGATTAAGTTTATATCTGTAGTGTTAGTGAAGTGGATGAAAAGTGCACTGGAGAATAACCATTCATATTTTCGACAAAGCTACTTGGGAAGTGTTCGGATTGTTAGAAGCAATGTGATATTGTCCCATAGTTGTCTCAGTTGACCAAGCCTCGCTTATTGATGCGTTCAATCACATTTGAAAATGTTCAACTAGATATATAAGTGGGTTGATTTTGATACGTCCTTTTTTTAATACTCATGTGAATCTAGTTATCTAATTTAAATAAATTAAAAAATTAAATAAATTAAATAATTATAAAAAATATGATATGATCTTATTAAAATATTCGTATATAACATTAAATTATCATTAGTTAAGTAAATTAATTTAAAAAAAATAATAAAATATTATATATATAATAGATTAAAGTATTGTATTTAAGATTAAATTTAACTCTTTAATTAGTTCATATATTAAGATAATATTTAATTTTGTGAAAAGATTCCTTATCCTACTTGATGTTTTTTTTTTAGAAATTAAACAGTATCCCTTTACTAATAAGTTAAAGACTAATTCCTTTAAGGTATAGAGATCACTGTAATGTATGTTAGCTCTTCTAATAAAATTTCTTTTATGCGCATGATCTAGTTAAATTTTAAGATATTATATGAATTGGCATTTTTATAAAATAAAATTTAATAAGGTGTTAGCTAATGAATGGTTCTACCTTTATTTATTTATTTATTGTTACATATAGTTCTCCCTTTATTTTTCTGAGAAAAAAGTGTCCGTTTTTTCTTTTTAGTTTTATGTACTGCTCTGACATCTTCTGTGATGTTGTGGTTCTTTATCCATGATAGGCCTATTTCAAGAATTATCCACAAGTTTGATGGATCAAAGCTTGGGCTATTATTAGACTCTAGTCAGAATAGTCCATTTTCTTGTAGCTATCTTTTCCAAGTTAGTACCAATTGAAATCCATTTTTTTTTCCATGAAAATTGTTTGTCTCTGTAATAGGAATTTCATTATAACAATCAAGATTATTATTTAACTTCGTCTGGACTAGGAATTTCTTTGAATCATTTTTTCTAAATAAAAGTATCTTTCTATTTGATGTACTTTTATTCAAGATAATAATATTAAGTATTAAATATGAGTATCTCTCATAATAAAAATTTAAATTTAAATTTAAAAAATTAGTTTATTCTGTTATACTAAACCAACTCTTGTTGGTTTTAAGATATTTGTTTAAGAGATAGAGTACACATTTTGGTGATTACTCTGTTATGAGGAACAAGCCAAATAGAGATCACATTCAGTTGCGACAAAAATGCATTTAGATAAATATTGCATGGGGGTTAGATATTTCTATTTTGAGTTTGGCCAACGAAGAAACTGACAGAGAATTACGACTCCAGAGAATGTCGTTTTATGCATTATTCCCAGAGTTATGTGTGGGTCTTCAATACTTTATATGATACAATCCACCGAAAGAGAGCTCGCTTTCGTCAAATTACGTTAACCAAAGGTAGGAAAGTGAAACTCCGAAGACCAAAACCTTATTATTATTATTATTATTATTGGGAATGCGTATTTAATTAATTAATTTGTATAAAATATTGAATATTTGGCAATTTGAGCCTGGCTCACGATTTGTAAGTAAATGGGAACACGTCGACGTAAGACATGTTGAAACGACAACTTGAGACTTATGCATGAATCCATACTAACTTTTGATCTTGTGATCCCATGAGACAAAAGGATCTCTTAGATAGATGGATAGATCCTATGGATCTACCTACCTTAATATCTGCAAACAGAGATAGACACGACATATGAATAGCTATCTAACTTTCTCACTGCTTTCTTCATATTCTTGTGTCTTCACTTGCGTCCAACATTTTCTAAGAGCTGCTTCTTATGTATGCTTTCTAGAATTGCAGTTATAATTTGTTTATTTTATATTTCATATGAAACATTTGGAAACAGATTGGAAAAATAATGAAGAACAACACTTGGATGATTTTCACATTTTACAATATGTATGTATATATATAAATATTCTTGATGCAAAAAATTATACTGCAAATACGTATAGAGAGCAGTAGGTATATAAGAATTATTTCAAAAATATATATTTAATTTTTTAAATTTATATTAAATTTTAATTTAACCCCTTTATTTTATAAAATCTATTTTCAGTTTTTAATCATTTAATGTAAAAGTTGTTAATTTCGTTTATGAAAAATCATTTAACAAATTTAAATAATAGTTATGTAATTAAATACTGAGAAATATATTTAAAATTTTTATATTCTAAAAGGTTGATATTGAAAGTTTAGATAAAATGATGTGAGATTTTATTTTAAATATTTTTAAATTTAATTAAATTTTATGTTAAAAACTAATGGGTCAGTATTTAATTATAAAGTCACTATTTAAATTTGTTAAATTGGTATTTTCTATTAATAAATTAACGGTATTAATATTAAGGAACTAAACATAGTAATACATATTAATGTAAATTTAAAAGATCAAATGTATACTTTAAATTTTTTTATTTAAATTGTTTTTATTTAGATTTTGTATATTTTATTCTGTGTATTTAACATAGACCCCACATTGCTACGAACTGTGGAAAGAGATATGTAATGTTATATTTTTGTTATTATTATTACTTAATAGTACTTTGTCTCATATTTTTAAATATTTTTTAGGGCTATAAAATGCATTTCCTATCCATCATATTTTGAATTACATTCCATTAAGTTTATCTCTTGCGTCAATCTCGTTAAGTCGGTGTGCATGAACTCAATTGGGCTACATATGAAGGTGGATAAGTGGGCCTTGGCCCAAAAGATATGGGCCTGAAATGAAAACGTAAAAGTTGGTAGGTGAGCTACTAATGGGGATTAGTCTGAGTGATTAAATGATTCGGTATCGCTTAAACCAGATCTCGAGTTTGAGTATTTGCGTATGCGGAAAATTCCCGTTGGGAGACTCACCTACCATAATCATGTGCGCAATGTGGGTCAAATCTAAATGTAGTCAGGGCAAAGTTTCGGCGAACCGAATGGACAATAAAAAAAATATTGGTAGGCAAGCTAATAATAATTGGCACAATTAGTAAAGAACATGCTCGTATTCTATAAGAATATAAGTTTGATTCTCACTGTTATAGTGATGGCTCTTTTAGTAAGCAATCTTATAAGTTCTTTGTAAGTGCTCTTTGAGCTCTAGGATTATACCATGACTTTAGTAGGAGACTAGTATCGAATATACCTAAACTTTTATTTATATAAGAAAAAGTTTATAAGTGATCTCGTAAGTCACTTATAAGTGTTATCTGAACCCTGCAGTTATACATTAACTTTAATAGGAGACGAGTATCAAATTTACCTAAACTTTTTAAGTATCAAAAAGTAAGTTGGAAAATAACTAGCAGATATTAAGTCTGATCGAATAGGCTAACTTATTATAATATAACTAACTAAAGATTGAATCTCCAATATATCTATATTTAGTGTGTATTTGGATGTTAGGTTAGAAAATCAATTTTGGAGTAAAACCTCAGTTTGAGAAAATTTTACACAAACAACTATTTTTGTCCAGAATTGATTTTGGCCAAAATCATAGTTATAATTTTGAATAAGCTACTGAAAATAGCTTTTGGAACAGTAAAAGAGTTTATGAACTATCGAATTACTATTTTACCCCTACGTTTTCTTATACCCTCTCTCCTCTCTCATATCTCTCATCTCTCCTTTCTCATCTCTCTTCTTCATCCTATCTCCTATTTCCTCTCTCTTTCCTACATTCTCTCCTCTCTCCTATTTATTCTCTACCTCTACCCTTTCTTCTCTCTCATACTTTAATCAAATCATACCCTTTTTGATAATTTATCAATATAAAAAGTAATTCTACTACTAATCATCCAAACATCTCTATTCCTAAAATATATTCTTTCTAAAATCTATTCTCTAGAATCTATTCTTCTCAGAATATATTCTTCAAAAGCTAATTCAAACATGCCCTTAATATTTAATAGTATTTTAAATAGAATTATGTTGAATAAGAATTAAAAAAAATTGGCAAATGGGAGTACAAGTACGATATTAAAATATGAAGCCACGTGTGCATGATGGTGTACTACCAGCGATAAATACCAACTTCTGTCATATTTTAAAAAGGGAACATCTTCGAGTTCGGCCACAAATGAATAAAAGTAATGAGAAACTTGGAGAAGAAGAATAAAGATATCGAATATTATAATCTCTAAACTAATTTAGGACCCCATCATCTATTTCCTTTCTTTTTTTAAAAGAAAGAAAAGAACTTCATGCAATAATGTGACGTTTCAACAGTAGTTTTCACAAATACGTCCAAACTTCAGAATTTAATACTTCCTACGCATGAGAACAATGGTGAGAGCATGACAGCATAGTTTTTTTGTTACATTTCTCTTCTTTGGGGATTTTTTTAATTACAAATAAGCCTCATTTGCATGTTAATATCTAATATTTACATGTCATCTTCTAATATTTTGTTAAAGTAATAAGGATTTATTAATAATTAACCTCTCTTATTGGAATCTATTTATAATTTTTTCTAATGTTTTATTATATTTTTTTATGGGTCCGTTGCATGCCCCATCTTTCTAGAGATTCAAATAGATCTACTTTATGTTGTATCTCAGTATCTATCTTTGATATGATTAGTGTAATACTAACTTAAACTTGAGATAATTGACAATACAAAGGTCTTAATACAAAAGAAAACTAAAGACATAATTTAGATAATAGTCAAGAAACATTCAGGCAATACAAATCATAAAATGAGAGAGAAAAATAAAATTTTATAAATAATAATGTTAATTATGTTCTTAATTAGCTATAATAATTGTAGTAACAATCAATAGTTACTATTGAATAATGATAATAAAATTATCATCAGTTTTTTTGTTTGGTATGACACAATAGAAATACTTGACCTCTGTAGATACCAAATGGATCCTTTTATAGACCCATACCCCATATTTTAAATACTAATTTTTAAATAAGAACGGATTGCTCAATAATCATGATGACAAGGATTACCTAATAAAAATTAGTATATATAATAAAAAATAAATTTATATCTCACAAGGTCATAATGTCAATTTCCCATGTCATTGTAAAGATTTCTTTAATAGATAATCTTATAAATTTCTTATAAGTGATATCTGAGCTTAAGTGATATCTGAGCCATGAGGCTGTCTTAGTAGGAAACCAGTAATAAATCCATCTAAATTTTTTTATATAAAAAAATAATTAAAAAATATATTCTTTAAACTCTCATGACTAAAATCGATATATACACTTTTTAAATTTTTTAAATTTAGAGGTACACTCTAGCTCCCCAATTAATCTGAACTTTTTTCCCCCAAAACAAAGACCGGCCCATACATTTGCATTAATTAAAAGCTGCAACGCTATTTATAGTTTGTGATGTGAATTATGTGAAGGATTTTATTTATTTATTTATTTCACAAAAATGAGAAGAACCCTTCTATAGGGAAGACACTAAAATACCCCCAAAGCAAACGATGAAGACCAGTTCATGTGAAATTGAATTTTCTGTAACCTCGTATTCGTTTTCTTAAAACAAATGATGAAAACTAATATGATATTATTATTTTTTTATATTTTTCCGTCTTCACTATAATTGCAATTTTTTAGGCCTAATCCAATATTTTGAAATATTTTCAATTGAAATTATTTTTGAAAATTTTGAAAAGTGAAAGAGTATGTCAAAAGTATATACCACCAGAGAAAGTTGGCGAAGCCTATAAATTAAAAGGGAAAATTGAAGTCCTTCGCCTAAACACATGTTATCATTATCTTCTTATTTTTTTTATACAAAAATTTTAAAAAAAAAATTAGGTTCATGTCAAAGTCTCCCTTACTTCTAAACATCAAGCAGAGTGAACTGTATATTACAAATCAATCAATCTAACACACAAACACTTAACGTCACTGATATCTCATTTTTTATTATCACCCAAGCTTTCATCCAGCGTTTCACACACACCTCTTGGAGCATTTTTATCAATTCAACGTATTTCTCATAATTCCTCATCAATTCTTATATCATATCTTGTTGCAGATGAATTGAGATCCGATCCTGTGATCTGGTTTTTGTTCATAAAATTTGTGCAATAATTCTTAAATGTTATTCAGAGTAAGACCAATGCCATGCTTTGAAATATCTGAGATTTGACGTAAGATAGATAGATAGATAGCAGATTAAGGAATAAGGTTGAAAGAGAGACATGGATGCATGAATGAATGAATGAATGAGAGTGTGTCTCTAACTTATTCACAACTCACCAAAATTTGACCATTTTTCTGCTTCCTCTATAGGAAGCCTCAAATACTGTGTCTCTGTTCATGTCATTGTTCTTGTTCCCTTCTTTGTCTCCTCTCTTCTCCTTCTTCTTCCATCCTTTTGCTCTAAAGTTAAACATTACTAAACCTGTTTATAGCTTCTGTCGGTTCATTTCCCAATCTACATCTATTGGCTCTATAGGTTGCATGCTGCAATTTGTAAAGAGTTGACTGATGTTTCAATATTTCACAAGAGCATATGGATAGAGGATTTTGCTGATGATAAACCTGTAAATACTCTTTGAACTGAACTATAAGATCTGTATTGACTCTAATAAGCCCCTCGAAATTTAAGATTGAGGGCTTTATTGATAGTGATAAATCTATAAATATTTTTGTAAATGCTCATTTAACTATGAGATATTTATTGACTATAGACTCTAATAAGCCATAAAAATTTAGCTCATTAAATTTTTTATAATAAAAAAATAAATGTAAAACTAGTAAATATGCTGTGACCAATATAATGTATATGAAACAGCACTTATTTGATATGTTAACTAGCAATATCAGTATTATAGGGGAAAAAAATTCCTTTTATCCACCTCAGCCTGTTGTGCTGAGGTGGAGTTTGATGATAGGTCAAGGTTATAGATATGAACATCTTGTGATTGGTTTTTTCTTACTATAGTTTCAGTTCTTATTCAAAAAATATCACTTACAGATATATGTATGATTAAAAATGTGTTATTGTTATTATATGTATATATGTATGTATGCATTTTTCTTTTAGCAACATGCATAACATTCCTTAAAATATACTTAAAACACCGACAAGAAAATAGACTTAAAGAAAAATAATAAATTCAATATTTTTTTTAATTCTTCAAGTATCTATATATTTTAATACAACATAGTCAGCTAACATGAAGCTTTCGACTAATATTTATAATAATGCCCAAATGTAATCATATATACCGGAGATGTTACAAGAGGATCGAATCTAACTCTTCAGTACATGGAAATGTTATAGGTATTCAATAACATAAATAAATTAAAGCACGAGTTTACTCATTTACTGTAAATAATGAATGAGCATTTAGACAGGATTTAATGAATATAAAATAATATTTTATTTTAATCTCTTGATTTTATAAAATAGTTTTTCAGTCCTACGTTTTATGAGAGATCGTGCATGACGATCTCGTTTCTTTTAAAAATGATCTGATGAAAGATGCCAAATTCATTGAAGCTATAAAAATTGGTGCAAGTACATGAAGAAATAGAAGAGGAAAGCAAAATAATAGAAAGGGAATGGAGAAAATAACAAGATAGAAAAGATAACAGACATGGTGGTCGATGATTGGGAATCAACCGAGTCAGAGTCCTCATTCTAGTGTCGGACTCTTACCAAACACTTCACTGTTCACACTAAACGACATTAAATTAAATTATTATTATTAATTATTTGTGTATTTATACATACATGCATGCAGCAAAACAAATGTCACAAAACGACACTCAGCATTCGCGCGTGTGTTCCTCCAAATATTCAAAGCTGGACACCACCTAAACTCATGGGCATTATCATCGCTATCCCACTAGCTTTTAGAATATGGCTAGTTTGGTTTAGATTTTAAATAAATTCTTATGAATAATAAGTGATTTAAAAGTTATAAAAGTGATTTTGAATAAAATGAGTGTTTGAATAGTTATTACTATAATAAATTTTATAATTGATAAATTACTATAAAGGGTATGAGATAAAAAAATGACAATCACTATTAATGCTGTTCGATGACAACCATCTCCATTTCGTTTGTCATCCCCTCTCCCCTTACTCACTGTCATCATCCTTCCCTCCACCATGCTCGAGAGACTTCAACGCTTCCATCGACGATGATGATGAATCCGAAGGCAATAGATCTAGATGGAGGTTGAAGGAGATGGAATACCGATAAAACTGAAGAAGATGGAAGTGGGCGATAGAGGTTGACAACGACAACTAACGAGGATAACATATTTGAAGCTTGTCATCGTCGTTAACAATGACAGGATGAAGCTAGACGACGGAAGGTGATGCTAGCTACGAATGATGGTGACAGAGACCACCAATAGAGAAGACCAGAGACAGAAGGAAAGAGAGAGAAGAGAGTAAAATAAAATAAGGGTAAAATAGTCATTGAACAACCTATAAACCATTTTCTCCACCCAAAAACTATTCCCTTGAGCTTTTCCAAAATTATAGTTTGAAACTATAGTTTGCTCTATAAACTCTTATAAATATTTGAAGGATATTTGTTTAACTTTTAACCCAAAAGTCTTTTCCAAACATTGGTTTAGAAAAGAACCAAACATGCTGTATATATCACTTGTGCCAAATGAGAGGGAGTTTGACTGTTTAATTATGTTAAATTCTTAAAATTTGAGTTTACGTGAATTTAGAAAAAAAATATCTTTAAAAAAATTATCTTCAATTTAACAATATTTGAATCATATATATATATATGGGAAAAAATGTCACTTCTGATTTTATCTTTATTCACAAAGTCTCACATCATTGTTTGACCCATACCAACCCCTTTAATTAGTTTGGTCCTTCACTCACTCCAATGCTAACCTTTTATGTGTTTTCTTTTTTGTGTACAAAAGGTCTGAGTTCTAGCCTTTCTCATGTCACCCACCGGGTCAACATTGTCAAATATATATATATATATATAGGTGTTTCACTGTGCATGCATGCCTTGTATTATTATATTTACTCCATCTTCTCCCATACACAACTGCATACACCAAGACAAATATTTCTTCTTTTTTTGTTCACATTAAAAACATTGAGGTTGTCAATTTAAGGTCTCGATGACTACTAAGATACTAAAAAATTGAAGACTCGTGATCTCATCAAGTGGATGGGCCTAGTTAACAAATGGATTAGATCGCATAATTAAGCGTTCCTCGAGCCACACCATGTGTTGGTTCTTGTTTTGTTTTAATGAGGGTCAACTTAAATTGCCTAATTATTTGCAATGAGCACCGAAACTGAGTCCCATAAGGTATATAACCATGAAGGTAGGTGCTTGGCATTGGCCCTACAATTTTTGTTATGATTAGCCACCAATAGAGATTAGTGAATAATTGAAGGCTAAAAAGACACGTACGGAACACAACCTGTAACACAAGATAGGAAACAAGATCTATCTATCTTGAATCATTTCCTAGGCAATTTGTTCCCCATTTTTTTTCTTTGTCTCTTTATTTCAACTTTCAAAAAACATTACTCCTTTCTATCATATACATAGAAGCTAGATAATTAATTTATAGAGATTAAAAAATTAGTTTAGTTAATTATTTTATAAAAAATGTAGGTTGGTTCTCCTAAAGTAAACAAACCCCTCTATTAATTAATTATTAGATTTAGAATCGGAAACACGTTTGTGATTCCTCACCTGCACGACCCATGTTCTTGTTCTTGATATATAATTCCCTCAAAATCTCAAGGTATCTCATATTAATCTTCAAATTTAGCAGTTTATATAGGGTTGCTATTCAACCACGATAGCTGTGGTCCTGCCCTGAAATTCAAAGAATATAATCTTGTTTTTTATTCATAAATCTATTAAGCTTTATCACAATTCGTTTTGCACATGCAATTCGTTGTTATTGCTAAGCCATGACGTACATTGAGAATATCTTCTTTTTTGCCTTTTAATTTTTACATATGAAGACACATTCTCATAATAAACTTTTATTTATGTATGAAGTAGAGATGTTTAAGTTTTTAAATATTATGTGTGTGTTAAAGAAAGAAGTTCCTTCCTACATGCCTCTTTATTCTTGTGGAGATACGGTCGCTTTTTTTAGACGTATATCGTCTACAGTTTATAAGATAAGCTTGTTGACAAAAGACCAAATTAATTGATCTTGAGATCTTTCCCCTCTAATTTGTTCTACTAATCACTGAGTTCTTTTACTTTTTACTATTATGCCATCCTACATCTTTATCTTTTTGTTGGAAGAGTTCGTTTAATTTTAAAAAATATTACTTTCTAATTATTGAGGAGTTTAGAATATTTTTTAAAAATAATGTCTTTAGGTACGACTCGAACCAAATAATTTTTGTTTTTTTATTAAAAAATTTTTAGAAATGGGTTAGGTTCATCCACGATTTAAGGGCATGGTGAACTCTTACTTCTTCCTAAGCAATACCAATATCGGATAGGGTGAGCCGTCTATTACCCTCAGATGTAAACCTATATACCCAGTTGTTTTGTAGATTTTGACAATAGATTATTTGATTGGAGAGCTTTCTACAATAAGCTGCCTCATTAGGCATTGATGTTTTACAATCCAACTAAGTTAGTATTATCATAATTAACTACAAGATAATATATATGGGTATAATGCGTACGTGATAGTTTTGGCAACATAAATACATGATTAAGTATAAATTATACGTGGATCTCATATAATAGAGTTTATGGATGGTTGTGACTTTATTATGAGGAGAATTTTTGTAATATTTTCTTTTAAGAAATCATTAGATATAGATGAGAAGCATATTTAATTTGATTTTTATTTCTTTCTTTTGCGAGTATGTGTTCCTTACCACTTTAATTGTATTTTATATCCTATCCTTAGGCCAAAAAAAGAATATTTTATATGTGGCATCAACCAATCTATCTTAGGTAATCCTATGATGTTCCGGGGATCAGAATGAATATGGATTAAAGCCAAAAGCTTTGCGTTAAAGAATAATCCCTTCGTTAATGATCGCTCTCTATCGTCATCCAAAGGATTTTGTTATTTTTGTATACATATTAAAACATTGTTATCAAAAGTGACATATATTCTAGTATTTTATCAAGGGTGCTTATTCTAATAATAGACCAGTTAGATTATATAGTAGGAGAATTAGAATTCAAATCACGCCTTGTTAAAAAAGACCCTTGCTTGCAAGGAAAGACATATTAGTCATCAAGTTTTGACATGAATTCATCATGGATATCTGATAATATGATTTAGAAAAGGCGTCAAATATTAGACGGCATGAAGGGTTTCAAAAAAGGAAATGACATATATTCTTAACTAGCTTCAGGGGAATAGATCATATTGGTCATACAAAAAATTAAAAAGTAATAAGCCCTAGAATTTAATTAGGCATTAGGAAGATCGTTTCATACGCTTTTTTTCTATCTTCAAATCCCAATAGGGACTTGGCAACCGCATATGCAAGGAATAATATATATAAGTTGGTCAGCAAAAATCCTGGTGGGTTTTTAGAATCATGCTTTATTCCTGAAAATGGTAATTTAATTAAATCATCATCATTAACTTAGTAATCAGAATCCCATATATCTTTGACTTTTTTGAAATATTATTAATCCACTTTATTCCCTTCTCCAGGAAAATATATATATACGCACTATAAAAGGTATACGGACATATGCCTCATTGTTGACCACTCATTTTTTTTAAAAAAAGGAACTTGATATATCACCTAAAATATTGATATTTACACATGCGTGTGCAATTTATATTTATATTGAAGCACTCGATTATATGTGCTTATATATATATATATATATATATATAGATAGAATTAGTGTCAACATCGATCGGGATATTTTCTTAAGCATAAACTACCAATTGTCTCCCTTGATAAATAATCCATATGATATAAAATATATTTCGTAGCTTTTATTTATTTTTTTATTTCCATGAGTATCCTTCACTATTCTCGTTGTTTTGACTGTGTTTTCAAGTGGATGCGGAAGTCCTTCAAAATTGTTAGGATGGGGTTTATTTTAGTGGGAAAAAAACCATTATGTAGGTATCTATATTTTGTTTGAATTTTTAATTTGGCATCTATGATTAATTTTTAATCTTATTTAATCCTTTAATTTTGTTTTATTAGCACTATTAATTCATATAATTTTATTCTATTAGTGCTGTTAATTCTTGTATAGAAACTAATTATGTTAGGAGAGCAAATGATTTAATTGAGAAAAAAGCAAAAAGAATAATGAAAAAAAGAAAAAAGAAAAGGGGAATAACACTAATTAATGATCTCCTTCTAATGTGAGGCAAAAAAAGGTTGTTGATTGGCTCAAAATTTGAAACTGTGACATCTGTTTTCTTTTCTGGAGGTCTATTCCTCCATCCCTTTTAGCTGTTATTCTGTCTTATCGATGATACTATTGCGATGTAATGGACAGGGTTCCTCCATGAATTCATCCACCTTTTACTTTTGATTAATAAAATTTATTTTTTTAAAAAAAATATTAAAATTATTTATAATTTTATTTTTCTAAACACATATATCATCCTATTTAATTAGATTATAAATATTTTTATCAAATGTCAAATATAGCATACCTCTCTTAGTAATAATTTATATTTTTATTCATTATATTATAAAATATTAGTTCTCTCTATCATATTTAACCCTATTAGTCATAATTTTATTTTTAAAATATATAAATTTCCCCTTGAAAAAATTATTACATTTCAATTATAGCTTGTTTAGGCTGAAATTAATTTAAATAAATATTTTAACACAATGTTGAATAGGTTTTTGCTAAAAAATAAAATTATATTGATATTAAATAATTTTTTATTCAATATATATACCATTAAAATTAAAAAATAATTTTTAATAATAGTTTTTGGATGACGGTGAATTTAATAATTTAAGGGAAGCCAAGTAAAAACAAAAAAGTGAAGTCGAAAAATTAAAAGAGACAGCCAGTCAAATTTTAAGGGAATAATAAATGGAGATTTTCGCTTAAATTCTGTGACAAGAAAGCAGAAACTAGTAAACAAAGAATTAATATAGAGACCCTAAAACTAGTTCGTTCAATCCCTCATTTAGTTCTCTAACTTTTTAAATAAGACTTCATTTTAATTCTTTAATTTTATAAAATATTTTTTTAGTCATCCAACTCTCACCCTATTAATCTTAATTAATGGTGTTTATTATCTATCATTGTTATTTTTTAAAATTAAAGTTGATATATTGACCAACATTTAAAATTTAATATTAGCATTTTTTAATGAAAATTTTAGCCAGTTGAATGGTTAAGAAGACCAAAATAAAATATTGTATAAATTAAAGGATTGAATGTGCATTTTGCCTATAAAATAATATTCTCTTTAATCCTTAATATAAAAAATAATTAATATTTATATTTAAATTAAAAAATTTAAATAAATCAGTTAATTATAATTAAATTTAAATATTTAAAATAAATTTATATTATATACTCATTAATCTATCTAAATTATTTAATTAACTATTATACTATATATAATTAATTAATTAATTTAATTTCTTTTATCTATATAAAAAATTAATTAATTTTTCTATTAAAGGTAAAAAATAATAATAAATAAAAAGTGATTTGAAAAACAATCGTCTATTTCGCTTTCAATGTCACACTCCTCTCCAATGTAGTAATTAACAAAGAAGGTCGATTCTTAATCTTTTCGAAACTTAAAAATACTTTGTCACCACTTACTAATCAAAGTCCTTAGCTTCTTCTTCGGTTTTTCCTCCCATTTTTTATAATCCATGCAAGGGACGTGCGAAGGTTCGTATATATTATCCAGCTGCATCATAACTGGCTATATTTCAATTAAATTATTTTAATGATGATTTTTTTAATTTCTTAATTCTTTTTGTCCCTTTTAAAATACTTGACAAGTACATAAGACCCTTGTTCCATCTCTTTAATTAATTAAGACTCGTCTGGTGGTGTGTGTAGTGTGTTTCAAGGCAAATAATTGTGCTAACCTTTGTCCTATAATACGATTGAAGATTCTTAAATGAATGGCTAGTGCCATTACGACTCTTCCCTATTTTAAATAAACTAATCTATATTTAATAAAAAAAATAATTATGAGGTATTAAGAAAATAATTTAATTATTAAAAAATTTAAATAATATAAATTTGTTGTCAATTTCTATACCGTAACTTATCATTATGAACTCATACTTTTGAGTAATTAAATTATTTATTTAAGATATTATAGTGGTTTATCTTATTTAATATATATATATATATATATATATATATATATATTACATAGATACTTGAATCCTTCTTTTTTTTTTTTATAAATTCTATGCGATATACTCAATCGATACTTAGAAACTATTCGTCTCAAGATATACAAATAATTAAAATAAATTTTATCTTTTTTAATAAAATATTTTCTACATATATGACCTAGTTTAAATTTATAACGTTATATTTAAGGAATCTAATTATCTACCAATTATAGGAGTTTTGTTAGTGATTGTTGAGTTCCTTTTTAATCCTTCCAAAATTGAAGTCACATTCTGAATGATTTAGGTAGTGAAAAACTCAAAATATAAAGTTAAATTTTATTGATTTGTGTAAAATGAAGTATTTTTAAAATAAAAATAAAATTTTCCTACAGATATTTTAAACTCTTAAGCCTTAGAATTTAAAAAAAAATTGTGGAAAATCTCCAATTAATTTTTTTCATAAGAATGGCTTAAATAGGATAAAATTTTTAATGGGGGAGTTTTTCTCCAATTTTCCCTTGAATTTTTCATAAACAAATATATTAATTATAATTTAATCGCATTTATATTAAAATTATATAGCACCTAATATCTTTATTTTATTT
This sequence comes from Leucaena leucocephala, assembly GCA_037074615.1. Taxonomy (NCBI): domain Eukaryota; kingdom Viridiplantae; phylum Streptophyta; class Magnoliopsida; order Fabales; family Fabaceae; genus Leucaena; species Leucaena leucocephala. The sequence continues at coordinate 1,614,342 of CM073567.1, read as the reverse complement.
TTTATATGTGTGAAGTATCATAATTTTATTTGTGATATAATTTTACCTATAATTTTTTTAATTTAGCATAATTATTAGTATTAGAGAAATAAAATTATCAGTAAAATTATACCAAATTAAAAAAATTATGAGTAAAATTATATTAAATTAAAAAAATTATAGATAAAATTATATCACAAAAATATTAGGATATTAGACATATATAAAAAATAATATTATAATATTAAATATTATATAACTTTTATATTATAATAATTAATTAATTTGTTTATGAATTAAAGTCCACTTTAGAAGTACATGGTGTCATCACGCCGTGACGACTTCAACAGCAAGAATGCATACAGACAATTTGTATAATAATGAAGAGTCTGAAATGATTTTATCTCTTAAACACGATATAAATTTGAATTGGTCATCAGATTTGTAATTTAAAAATGAATATTTTATAATTTATAATGATGGAATGGAATAATAAAAAATATATATAATTTAAGTTGGATGAAGGAGACAGATCGATGGGGATATTATAAAAAAGGTTCGGGGATGTTTGGATACCCTTGTCCCCACCTAGCTTTTCGTTTTCGTGGCCCCTTGATGTTGAATTACATATGCTCAATAATTTGGGGCCCACTTCAGTATATACGTGTAGTATTTTAAAGAGATAGGGAAAACGAACCGTTTATATATATATATGCCTCCCATGTCCTCCATTCCTCATTTGCTCTTACAAAACTATCCATCATATATTTAATTTTCAAAAACTAAAATGATTGAAAAAACAGAGTAGAAAATACCCCATTTTCCTCAAACTTTAGGCCAAAAAAAATATGTTACACGAGTTATCTTTAATGGATAAAAAAAAACACCTATAGAATGAATTAGATATATCTTTAAAATAAATATTTACATATTCTATAAGTCTCGTATCATTTAAATTTTATTTAATTAAAATATAATTATTCCATAGAAGATTTATCTAAAAAAATTTACAATTTTTTTTAAAAAATAAATATTTTAATTTTAAAAATAAAATAAAATATAAATTATTTTAAATGAGCTATCAACTAATTAAAATTAAAATATATTAAATTATATTTTAATTAATTAAAATTTAGATGATATGATATTCTTCGCATAGGGTCATTAACTATTGACTCTTTTTTTTTTTACTGTAATATTTTTTATATTAAAAAATTAAATATGACCTAATTCTAGTAGTACTATATTTTTTTAAAAGGATTTTGTAAAAAAAACACCCACAATGATTGAACATTGATTAATTTTTTAATTATTGATTTAAATCATAATTTCTTTTGAAGGCGTAGCGTCTCTCTTCAATGACCAATCATTGTCAGGGTCGTTTTTCTTCCTCTGCTTCTTGTTTTATTGCCCTCTTAAGTCTTAATAATGCTACTAATTAATAATACTAATATACAAATAATAATTAATAATTGTATACATGCCCCACCATCATAGGCCCTGCACATTCTTCATTTCACCTCCTGATTCGGACTTCTGCTCTTCTAATATAGTTTGATTTAATTAGATATGCAGCTTTTTAAATCAGAACTGAAATATATATTCAGTGAGTTCTGGAAAATGTTTTTTTTTTTGGGGGGTGGCCGGGTGGGTAAGGGATCAGGATTAGAAAGAAGGGAAATGGTTTTTCTTTTTCTAGAATAATGTTCAGTGTAGAAAAGGATCGTGGCCATCAAATCCAACTGAGGATGTTGAAATGCTGATGGTCATGATGGGGTAGCCCTTTTATTTATTTATTTATTTATTTTTGCCACGAGGTAGAGTGGAAGACTACGGATGGCTATTTAACAAAAATAAAAGAAAATTTTGGGGGAAATGACGTAATCAACAAAGTTATTGGGGGAAATGACGTAATCAACAAAGTTATTGGGGAAAATGACGTAATTGCATAATATACAGGAAATGCAGAACATACAAAAATTACAGATTTTAAATTAGGTATTTTTTCCTTAATCAATATGCTAATGAAGTTTCCCCCCCAATTTCCCCAAAATCAAAAATTAAAACCAATGGTATAAATTAATGGGAGTAAGTAATAGGTTCTACAAAATAAAAAGAATTAATTGTACATATTTATCTTTTATATTTAAAATATGTAATGTCTTGTTGCACAAAATCTCAAATTTTTTATTATAAATTACTCTTTATTTTTAATATAACACATAATTTATATATAAATTAGATTTTATACTAAATATTAGATGAGTATTATGTTATATAAAATAAAATCATTTATCACTATTAATTTAACACTCCTATTTATTTTAATATCAATTTTAATAAAATAACTTATGAAAATGAGAAAATAAAAAATATCACTTAAATTTTAAAATTATAAATAAGGAGCTATTACAAAAATATATTATCATTTATTTTATAAGAGTAATTAATAACTTATAAAATATACTAAATAAACTTATTTAAGATTTGAAAATTCAGGTGATAGTTATTGGGATTTATTGAAATTGAAATATTTTTATGTATATCTATATGGTTAAGAGATTTTTTTATCAAGATAAGGTTAAGAGATTTTGTGTTAATCTTATTAAAAAATAGAGAAGGTGATTAACGTTAATCCATGCATGGAAGCAACAATTAGCCCTCAAATTAAAGTAAAGGCTTACATAGAGAAGGTGATTAAAACCATACATTTAATATTTTAAATTAATTTTAAATATATAATTAATATATTAAAATATTTAAATTGATATAATTTTATATATATAAATAAGTACAAACTTTCATGTGATTTATGTCATACAAGTTTTTTATTTTGGTGAATCATTATTTATAAGAACATATATATAATGTTGTTTAAAAAATATACAGAATAAACCTAAAATTAACTCATATAAAGATTGAGAATTTTAAAAGCTTATTGTATGAATTTTTTAAAAAATATTTACATATATAATTTTTTAAATAAAGATGTGTTGAAATATAAAATTTATTTAGTATGAATTAGATAAGATTTTATATTTATATTAGTAAATAATATATTAATTTAAATATTTTAATATATTAATTATATCTTTAAAATTAATTTAAAATATTTATTATATTATTAAATATTTTAAAATATTAATTATATTTCTAAAATTAAGTCAATATTAAATCTATTTATAATGCAATTAAAATTGGAGGGACAAGGAAGGGAGTGTAAGGCGGTTTTTGTGAAGTGGGGAGGGGCATTATAGGAAAGACGCTTACAGAGTGGGTTTAAACATAATGATTGCGCTTTTAATGGTGCGTCACGTATGCGTCCCCTTCCATAAATAATTACGCCGCCTTGTAGCCGCCATTCCCACTTTCTCTTCCTTCCCCCTCTTCCACTACTTTCCTCTTTTCCCTTTAATCCATTTCCTTTTCATTATTAGTAGGCTAAAATAAAAAAAACTCTAAATTTTACGTTTAATTTTTAAAATTCTAAATTAAAAATGTTAATATTTTATATTTTAATTATAAAAATCCTATTATTAAAACTAATAATTTTTACTATATCATAATTTTAATATTTTTTATAATATATCATTTTATTTAAAAGATCATATCTATCATTTATATATAATTTTAATTTTTTAAAAAGAAAATATTTAAAAACATTTGAAAATTATCATTTAAAATATTTTTTAAATATTTAAAAAATATTTAAAATATTTTTAACTATATTTAAATAAAAAATATAAATTATTTAAAATAAATTATATATAAATTGCCCAATATTATCTGTAATAAAAATATAAAAATTATGATATAATAAAAATTAAAATATAAAATATTATGATTTTTAATTTAAAGTTATAAAAGTTAAACGAAAATTTTAGGATTTTTTTGTACTTAAGTTTTATTATTATAATACTACTATTTTATTAATTAAATTATTAATTTAGTCCTACAATCCTCGCAAATTTCCTATTTCAACTTGAGGGTTCTAGATTTGGTAAATCGCTCCTCCCTTTAGTTACTGTATCAATGTACTTTTCGAAAAGTTTCAATCATATATTCCTATAATTGACAGCTACTTGTTATAGCTTAGAGCTCATATATCACATATTTAATTCTTATGGCACCAACTATTCATATATCATTATTTTTATTAATTTTAATATTGATTAGTTTTATAAAAAAAATCCCAATTTTAATATTATTCTTTTCAATATTTTATTTTTAAAAACTTATATAACAATTTAAAGTATTATTAATATTAATTCGAATGTGTAAAATAATATCCACTTACTGATATTCGTGATTTTAGAAAATCTTAACTTTGATTTCAATATCATATTTTTTGTTTGCCAAAACATCTAATATATATTATAATACAGTTATCTTAGAAAGAAAAAATTTTGTCCATATCTTAAGAATTTTATTGATCCATGGCTTTGTTCATGTTTTAAAGAAATATTCTCAGACCAAACCGTCAACCGGCAAAGGTTATTCCATTTTAACCCAAAGCCACGGGCTTAATATTTTAGAAAGGGATGGAAATAATTATATTTTTAATAAATAAAATTAATTTAATTTATTAAATTCTTTGATGCGATGCTTAGACTTGTATTTTAAGTATATGTATATTCTAAAAAATATTATTAAATATTAAATATAAATATATTTTTTAATAAGAATATGAATACTAGTTTATCAATAATTAACATATTCCATTACATCCAGTGTGTTGATGTTACCAAATTTTGTTCAAGGTGTTCACTGAGTCAAGACATAACAATGAGGTGAAACCAATCCCACCATGTCCTCTATATAGAAAAAAAAATTAAAAAATTAAATTGATTAATGTTCTAATTATGTTATTATTGGTGACACATCTGTAGGATCTAGAAAAATTTTGTATACCTAATTTTGATGACACATCGTGTGTACTCTATGTGCAATGAAACTCAAGATCGTAGCTAGTCTTTTCATCTGCATGGTTTGAAAAAAAACGAAAACAAAGAAAGACCACAATTTCAAAGTCTCTTATAAGTTGTCTTTTAGGTTCTGTTTGGATCATCTAAAGTGAGAGATTTTAACAGAAAAAGGCGTGAGGAATAATTTTAATATTATTTTATTTATATTGATTGAAGAGAAAAATAATATAAAAATTTTAATATTATTTTATTTAGTTAATAAAAAGAAAGAAAAAAATATTTTTATATAGATAATTTTACCCTTATTTTATTTAAGTAATTTTTAATTTTTCTTAGAATATTTAATAAATAATATAAAATTATAATTCTATAATTATTAATATTGAATAAATATAAATATATTTTTATTTTTATTTTTATGTAATAATTAAAAATATTATAATTATAATATATATAGAATCATAAAGAAATATTTTTTTAAAAAAATAGAGGTAAAGAAAAAAAGCTAAAACACTATTATAGGAATATTAAAAATTTTGATGGATATATTAATTTACATAAGCTAAAATATTATATTTCTTCCTTTTCCACTAAATTTTTTCAATTTTAGAGGAAAAAATTATAAATGGAGGGGAGGAGAAAATTTTTAATTTTTTTTTATTCTATTAAAATTTTTATATTATCAAATAAGGAGAGAAAAACTCCTAACCTCATCTCTAATTTCCTTTAACTAAACTGACCCTTAAGCTCTGTCCTCTGACGCCTTCCTACTCAATCATCACTTCATACTTCAACCCATACTCCTTAATTTAATTAATAAAAAAATAAAAAATAAAATTATTTAAAATATATTTAATTTTTAAAAAATACTATTTTATTATGATTTTAATCAAAATATTTAGAAAAATATCATAACTTTTAGATATTTAAATTTATATTTGGGGATAATAGATAGTTTACCCGATATTAGTATCACTTAAAAAAAATAAAAGATTTCGTTTTACTTTTAAATTATAGTGAATATATATTTTTTTAAAAAAATTTATGCTAAATATAAAAATTAACGTTTGTGCAGTGTTAATTTTTGTAGAGCTGATAATTACAGGGAGTAAGTTTATAAACCGTATAAATTATGATGACTAACTTAACCCTGCAAACTCTATAATGAGGGATTTATCAAATTGACTAAAACACTAAGGACGGAGTTGAAAACTCACGAAAATTATGGGATCAAATTATTGATTCCCCCTTATTATTTTATGCCCGATTAAAAGTTAGAAACACCCAACTAATCACTAATTAATCCGCAAGTAAAATTCGAATTTATTTATTTAAGAAAACAATAATACAGAAGGGGAAAGGGGAACGATGGATTCGCGCAGAGAAGTGAGAGATAAAGACATTTTTAAAAAAAAACTCAATAAAAGCTCCAAAGCTCAGGTATATATAGGATTTTCGTCTGGGCGATTATGATCTAGAACTCTTTTAGCTATCCAGGGATAAAAACCTTCAAAACGGCCCCCGCTCTCTCTCTCTCCCCACATCAAATTATCGAACCCCTTCCATTTTCCTCTCGAGTTTGTTTTTCATATTCCGCCGCTATAATATGATCATGCTCTGCTTCTTCTGGTATTTCGATGCGTGAGCTTACATCCCTGGCTTATACTACACGCTGATCAGTGTTATACACAATCATCAATCAGCAATCAGTACTCTAATTTGCTGCTCACTCATCACAGTCCCAGAAACTCCCTCTTCAGCTCCAGTTCTCTATATAAACCCTGGTTTTCCCCTGCTCTTCATCTTCCACCTCGTAACACAGTCCTCTCATCTTCTTTGTTCCGTCGTTTTCAGATAATAGAACGATTGTTGAGTTTTGTCAGGTAACACTATGGGACAAGAGTACGGTAGGATAGTGGTAGTGAGAGAATTCGACCCAGATAAAGACAGAGACAGAGTGGAAGCAGTAGAAAGAATATGTGAAGTTGGACCCAGTGGGAAGCTTTCCCTCTTCACCGACCTCCTCGGTGACCCAATTTGCAGGGTCCGCCACTCCCCTGCTTTCCGCATGCTGGTATATATATTTTAATCAACCTTCCCCCTGACAATAATGCCTCCTCCTCTCTTCCTATTCCATCTATTTTCTCCGATCACCTCCACCGATTCCCTCTCTTTCCTTATCGCTGCTGTGACTGATTCGTCTTGTTTCTGCTTTGTGGAAAATCATCAGGTGGCGGAGGTAGGCGAAGAGATTGTGGGAATTATAAGAGGTTGCATCAAAACCGTCACATGCGGAAAGAAGCTCTCCAGAAATGGAAACTTCACTGAACCCCTCCCTGTATACACCAAGCTCGCCTATATCTTAGGTCTTCGCGTTTCTCCTTCTTACCGGTACAGTTATTCTACTCTCTTCACTGATCAGTCATCGAATCAATAGTTTCAGTACTTAATTGGTGGTAGTAGTGACTGAATTAACGTGTGAATTTCCTTATCTGTGTACAGGAGAATGGGAATAGGGTTGAAGCTGGTGAGGACAATGGAGGAATGGTTCAGAGATAATGGAGCTGAATACTCATACATGGCGACAGAAAAGGACAATTTCGCGTCCGTTATGCTGTTCACCGACAAATGTGGATACAACAAGTTCCGTACACCGTCGATTCTCGTCAACCCTGTTTTCGCTCATCGGATTAATCTTTCTCAGAAGATCAGTATAATCCGACTGGATCCCTCCGACGCCGAGAAGCTCTATCGCCGCCGATTTGCCACCACCGAGTTCTTCCCGCGCGACATTCGTTCCATCCTCAACAATAAACTCAGCCTTGGCACCTTCCTCGCCGTCCCGTGCGGGTCATTTAATCCAGACACGTGGCCCGGGCCGGACTTATTCCTCTCGGACCCACCCGAGTCATGGGCGGTTATTAGCGTCTGGAACTGTAAGGACGTGTTCACGCTCGAGGTCCGAGGCGCGTCGCGCGTGAAACGTATCCTGGCCAAAACGACGCGGATTGTGGACCGGGCGTTGCCGTTTCTGCAGCTGCCGTCGATCCCGAATTTCTTCAAGCCCTTTGGGTTTCACTTCATGTATGGGTTAGGAGGGGAAGGGCCAGAGGCGGCGAAGATGGTGAAGGCGTTGTGCGGGCATGCGCATAACCTCGCGAAGGAGCGTGGGTGTGGGGCAGTGGTGACGGAGGTTTCGAGCTGCGAACCGTTGAAGTTAGGGATACCACACTGGAAGATGCTATCATGCGCCGAGGATTTATGGTGCATCAAGAGGCTCGGGGAAGACTATAGTGACGGCTCTGTCGGTGACTGGACAAAATCTCTACCTGGATTGTCCATTTTTGTTGACCCCAGGGAATTCTAATTTCCCCCCTCAAAAAGGAGAGGGAAAGAAAGGCGAGGCTACAAAGTGTAATTAAGCGCATGTCGTTTTGCTTTTCTTTCCTTGTTTTTTGGTTGGGGTTGGTGGTGGGGTGGGGGGGGGGGGGGGGGTGGGGCTGTTCACTCTCTTGACTTCTCCGCGAGATTTTCTCTGCGCAAAGAAAGAAAAGCAGAAAAGGAGGAAGAAAGAAGAAATGGATTTTTTTTTTAAAGGAAAAAAAGAATATCCTTCAGGCTCTGTAATTTGGAATTAGATTTGTTGTAAATGGACATGGCTTTCTTTTTAGATCCCCCTTGAAGACAAACGCAACCTTTAGCCCTATGGTGTCCTGTATCTGCCGATCATCTTTTTGAACTTCCCCCGTTATTCCCAAATCTAATAATATGGAATTGTCTGGTCTCTGTAATAGGGACTTGGACCTAAAACAGAGAGAGAGAGAGAGAGTTCTAGTGTGAATCCAGCATATTTAAGTGGCTAACCAATAAAATTCGACAATAGTGATAGATATACGAAGCTTTTAAATATAATTTTTTTTAAATCACTTGAAGTTTTTAAATACGATATCTTCTTTTAAATAACGTTATAAGCATAAAAAATATTTTATTAAAAAAGGTAAAATTTATTTTAATTATCTCTATATTTTATAAGTATTCAATTATTTGATAATAAGAATGCGAGTGGGTACAGTCGGGGGACCTGGGTACCTTATGCGTGGTCTATGTTCCTCGTATCTTGGTTATTTGAAGCCAAGTGGGAATCAAACGACATGGTGGCCATTATTAATTCCAAGTGTTGTGTTCATCATCCCTTTCTCAAAAGTGCACATGTCTTTGCTAATTTTACTATTATATTCAGAGAACCCACAAGCAGAGATTCATGTCATGGTGTGGGCCATTTCATCTTTCTATTTTGGAGTGATTCCCTTCACTGTGACAATTAATGGTGTGTGTTAGCTTGGCTACTTGCTTTGACCCGCCGAAGGACTTGTACTTAAAATATGGCAATGCCCGTTTTGGAATATATAAAAACGTAAAGAGAAATTAGGAAACAACATGTTTTAAAACTTATATTTTTACATCTTTATTTATATCATTTTATTAGATTTTTATTATTATTTTAATTTTTAATTATATGGTTTATATATTATTTAGATTAATATATCTTATATTAAATTAATATTTAATAGGGTATAGTTGTTATATTTTTATTATTTTAAAACAAAAAATATTATATTTATATTATTTATATTTTAAATATTCAAAAAAATCAAAACTTTTAAATAATAATAAAAGACTATAAATTAGAAAAGACTCAATAAATTAAAACTTTATTATTTAGCCTATTAGATTTTGTTTTATCAGCTTTTAAAGATACACACGCAAAAAGGAGGAGTAAACATAACAGAATTTAAAGGGTTTATTTGGTTGAGGGGTTTTGGAGTAGAGAAAAAAGTGTGTTTGGTTGGAAAAAAGGGAGGGGAGGGGAGGGGAGATTTTTTATCTTTTTATGGTCACCTCCCCTCTAAAAGTGGGGAGTTTTGGAGGGGAAAGAAAATTTTACCTCATTTTTTACTAAAATACCCCTAATTTTTTTTAATATTTTAATTATATCCTTAAACCTTTTATTTTTTATTTTTTTAATCTAATTTTTTCTTTAATTGCATAATAATTATAATAAATTATAATAAAATTTAATAAGTATAATAAATTATTTATATATTATATTAAAATATATAATAATTATAAAATTAATAAAAAATAATATTAAAATTTTAATATAATTTTTATTTTTTATTTTTTTATTATATATATAAATGAGATAAAAAAATTTAAGATTTATAAATTAAAAAATAATAATTTTGATATGAATATTATAAATAAAGAATAAATAAATTTAAATAAAGAGATAAAGGTATTTTTATTAACTTTTAATTAACTCTTCTCCTCTCTCCTCTCCTCCTGAATCAAATAAAAAATATCATTCATTAATCTTTCTTATATTTTTCTACCTTTTTTAAATTAATCTAACATATTTTCTTCTGAGGTGAACCAAAAAAAAGCTAAAGGACGCGATATGCACAAGAGAGTTTCTGCCGCGGCACCAACTCCTTCCTTCTTCCATCGTCACAGCACCTCCATCTTCCCTCCACGCACATACCACTCGACAGCCGACTCAAGTCGTACAGTAGTGCCTGCAGAGACGTGAATAGCTACAGCAACCACACAGTGACGAAAACATAGAGACAGCGACGGACAACAAGGGGTGTCTGTAAAAGCTTGGAGTTTGCGTCGATTTCTATGGCATTTAGTGGATAATTCATCTTAATACTTCTATTCATGATAAAAGGATGAGTTTAAGAACTCAAAAAAAAATTAATTTTTTACTAATTAATTATTTTATAATTTTTAAGTATTAGAATAATTTTATAATTATTAAAAAATATAATAATAATTTATTTATATTTATTGAAGATTATTATAATTAGATTATTATTTAGCATTTAATATTGAATTAACTGAAATTTAATTTTATTATTTTATTTTTAGTCAATACTTTATATTAAAATTTTAGTTAATATTTAGTTATTTTTTAAAGTAAATTAAATTATTGTATTATTATATCTCTTGCTAGTTTTAATCATATTTTTATGAATTGAGTTATAATTAAGTATTAATTTTTAATATTTCTAGTCTTATTTTATTATTCTGATAACAGTTAATAAATTAAGACTTTAAAAAATATTTTATAATAATTCGAGATGGCTTATTTATTTTATTAAAAGATTAATTATAATTCTTAGTTTATAGTTTATAACTTTTATATCTGTTAAAATTATGATTGTATGTATTATTGAATTAAATAATTAATTTTATTATTATTAATCACCTTCAATTGCAATCTATTAACTTCTTATCATTCATTATTTATTTTTTTAAATTAAAAATATAAAAAATATTTTATGTAAATTTATTTTTAATTTGTTGTATTTAATTGTTAATTAATTAAAATAAATTCTATTTTTTAACTTAAATTATATTATATTTAATTACTTAATAATTTAATTTTATTTTTAACTCCTAAAAAAATGATCCGATATTATACTATACATAATTTTTAATTTAAATTTTTAAACTAATCCCCCAAAACTATATCTAACTTTTAAGATTGTTTTCAAGTTACCCCGAGCCTACGCATGCATATTATTATAATAATGTTAATTAATGTTGGTATTGTAAAAACCAGAGATGGTGGGACCTTTCCGTTCCTGAAAGTAATTTCTGATAGAAGAGTTCTGTTGAGTTGGTGCGATTTGGATTTCGTATATATTTACCACAACAATTCAAGAATAAAATACTCTCACTGGTAACAAACATAAATAAATAATGTCTTTCATTGGGAAGTCAAATTATTGGAAGCTTCAATCTCATCTTAGGTGCCAATATAATAAAAATGAATTTGTCAAGTGTTAGGTTCAATTCAAAGGTTGCTACCTGCCTGCGAAGTTAATTACCAGCTTGCACTCCCATTGCACATGGATCTTCCCCTGTATTTTTTTTTTAAATAATAATTACTCGTTTTATCCTAAATATAAAAGCTTGTATAAATGTTTATTTTGTTTTTAAATGAAAAAAGACATCAATTAACTTTTTTAATCAAATTTATGTTCCCATTGATCCTTATTATAAGAATTTAATAATAACTTTACATAAATTAATAGAATTAGTTAAAATTATTATTTTTTTAAATATTAAAATTACTTTTAATAAAAGTTATCAGTTCGGGATATTAGGTGGAAAACATTTATGCTTCTTAAAATAAAACATGTCATATTATGAGAAACAGGGAGACCCTTATATATAATAAGAATCAAATCGAGTAATTTTTTCCTTAAAATTTCTTTATTGTATGCACATATTAAAAAAAGTATATTAAGAGTGTAATTTTACTGTAAATGATTAAAATAAATATTTTAAAAAACTTTCACACAATTTTTTTTTAAAAAATAATTTAACTATTTTTTTAATTTTTACAAATTATTTATTGAATAATGATGTAACTTAACAAAACAATATACTTGTTATTTTTTTAAAAAAATAGCCCATACATCTAGAACTGAACTGAAGGGAGTATTAATAATTAAATAATGGTATAATATCATGATTATGGGTGGGAATTATGTTGGATCCAATTCCTTTTTGTGGCAACAAAATTAGTGGTAGGATGGATTGAACGTATGAAATGGGCCTAAGTTGTTAGATAAATAATCCTTTCTTCTATCATAAATAAAAAATTTAAATAAAAAAATTATTTTAATTTTAAATATAAAATTTTAATATATTTTATATTTTTTTTGTCTAAAGTATCCCCTTTTATCACATATATTAAGGTGATTCCTAATCAATGATTATTTCCAGTAAATATGATTAAAGATTATAATTTAAGGAAATTAAGATAAATTTATTATAAATAATTAATTTAATTATTTTTTTTAATATTTATAAATTAATTATCTAATTTTTATATTAAAAAATAAAGGTAATAAGATAGGAATTGATGGGACTGAAGGCATATATAAATAACATAATAATGAGATATGATTCGATATTGTTGCAAGGCAAATAAATCAAACACTAGTTTTGGGAGTGGTCAATTATTAGTGAGTAGGTGTTAGGCATGGCTTGAGCACTCTGCGGTTAAGCCTACTAATTGTGATTACTACTAATTCTGATCGTCATCTTTCTCTCTTAGCAGTGGAACCTCACTTTCCTCCCTTCCCAAGTGGATGTTACTTTCATAGCAATAAGAATTACCTGATATTGATATTTTTTATGAGAAAAAGATATTTTATCTTATCTTTATATCGTGGGTGAGTATAATTTCTATTAAAAAAATTTTGTACAATTTTTTTTTAAATATGATTGATAAAACCAACTATTGTCAATCTTAGTGAAAATATGAAAGGAATTTTTGCCTATTAAACATAAGGTTTTAAATTCAAATCTATATAAATATAGAAAATATTTTTAAGGTAACTATCCATAATATTTCTAATTAAAATTAATAATACTCGAAGATCATCTGGTCAAAATACTTACGAATTTTATCCAAATCTTGTTCATATATTATTCATGTACTTTTTGGGTATATGTGTTTATTATTTGATTTCTCATCCATACGAGGATAGATCTACAAACAAGAATAACTATGCTATACCTTGTATTTTCAAGTTAATTACAAGATTTGGATCCTTGCCTTAAGGGATATTCAATCCATTTTAAGTGATCCAATCATCATCATCATTAGCATTATCATCCATATTTTCTTTTTTGCCATTAATGCCTTTGGAAAGAACTCGATTTTACTATTACACATAACAAAACATGTGCACTATTTATTATATTTTTGTTGTTAACATGATCCAATTTTATTTTATGGATCAAATAGTTGGTAATTAATTATGGGATGAATCAGAGTTGGAGAAGCAAGCCTGTTTTGTTGGTTTGATCATATGGACGATGATGACAAATGGCATCTTCATGTTGAATCTTGGAATTTGATTTCCTTAGTTTTCAAATCAAGAGCTAATTAACAAGTGAGATTATCTTTAAGCAATATCTCTTTGAGGAAAAAATAAAATCTCTCTCTTTCTTCATTCATAAAGTGGGATTAGACGTGTGTCCATCGTTGTCGGGAAGTTTAGGAGACAAAAATCCCTAATTAACATTATCCTTTCATAAGGTCCACCAGATTTGAATGGTCTCTATCTAAAAATCACGTTTGTCTCTTATAAACACTGTATAATGAAAAGCAATTAGCCATAACCCTACATTGACTAACTTGTTTAGGTGTCCTATTCAATAATTAAGTCAAGGTCAATTGAATTATTTCATACTATTCTTGTATTATGCTATGAAAATCACAATCCACATGTGGGCAGAGGCCTGTATTCAGCCACGTAAACGTTCAGAGAAAACTGGGCTTGTTAGTTGGACTCAGAGAACAGAGCAAAAGGCATAGACCAAAAGAGCCCAATTTGGATTTGTATAGCACAAAAAAAATATAGGTGAGTTTGACACTAACCCTCTATTAAGGTCAAATTAAATTTTTTTCATATAAAAAAATTTAAGTAAATTCGACATAAATCTTTTACTAAGATCAATACATAACTCTAAAATTTAGATAAAATAATATTTAGAAGAGATTTATGAAATTTTCTGTTAAAATAGCCCTTATAGTACAACAGCAATATAGAATTAATTTGGTTGTTAATTCGCCTGCATGTATGATCTTCATAATGTCATCCATGTGACATACGTATCCATTATGCGGCGTTACAGTACGAGGATTTCTCAAAAGGTGTACTACTTGCTCATGTCCTAATGGATCAACTCTGCATGTTTGTATGGTTAGATTCTCTCCATATCATCCTTAATATAATATAAAAGTTAATTAAATAATTAAATTAAATTCTAAATATAAAATTTTAATCTATTTTATATTATAAATTTATATATTTTTTTAAAATATCTCTATTTATTACAGATATTATAAAACTTCTATCTAAAAATAATCATGATAAAAAATAATATTTTTAAAAAAATTAAACTATATTTTTTATAAATAACTAACAATTAATTTTTTTATTTTATTTAAATTAATTATTAATTCTTATAAAGAAAAGGTGACATTATGCTAGTAATGCTACAGCTGATTTGATGATTCAAATTTGGAAATTGTGGCATATAAAACGTTTTGGGGACTGTGAGATTCATATAAACTTAGATGCATACTTCTGAAATCATTTTTCTATTTCAGTACAGCAAAATTTTAGAGCCCATCCCTAATCTGAGCAAATGATACAGCAACAATCAAACCGAGAATACAAATAATTTTCTTGGTGCCAATATTTTTGCCCAGCGAGCTCATGACTTTAACATGTTCTAAGGTGCTGATTGTCTCCCACTTGTAGAAGGGGTGGATTTTGTTTCCTCCATGACTGTAGAAGTAGGGCTCTCTGAAGAATCAGAGCTAGTAATCTCCCCATTTCTTTCCCTGCTTGACCAAATCTTAGAGATTATCTTCTTTGACATTTGTAATCCTTTAATTTTACTAGCTGCTAGTTTATCAGCATTGCCTTTTCCACCGCCACCATCGTTGCTGCTGCTCCGGTCACTGCCACCTGATGATAATTTTAGTGTTGCAAGTTGGCCTTTAAGAGCATCCCATTCTTCTTCTGTATTGGTTGAGGTAGATCTTGACCTGCCATGAGACACGTCAGCAGGAACCAGGTTCCTCTTACCCTCGGGAACATCGAACGTTGTTGTTGTCCCTCCACATGATTTTGTGGCTCTAATCTGCTCAAAGAAGAGAACTTGCACCACTGTTCTCAAGGGAAGCCTCTCATTCTGCACAGCATGCATGCATGCTTCAGCTGACAACTTCTTGCAATCCATTAACCGACATATTCCTTTCCTCTCCCTCTTGCTGATTTTAGGGTGTTCCTGCATAGCATAACACAATCAGGCTTTGCTTGGATTAACATTTATAAAAGTGTCTTTTTCTCTCAACTAACTTTTACAAACTGAAATCAAGATAAAGATTAAATAATGTATAATGTGATTTATGTATATGCTTTTATAAAAAGAAAATTTAGTTTGACATAAATTTGTTTGGATAATATATTGAAAAGTCTATTTGAAAGAGTTTAAATTTAAAGAATAACCAAAAGTCTAAAAAAGCTCATTTGTTTCTGTCAGTATCCCAATTACCAAACATATATTCAGCCTGAGAAACTTGATATCTAAGCGTTGTAAATACTAAAAATGAAAACAGATAAAGCTGGTTTAGCTATTTTCTTTGGTAGTAGCCTCATGAAACTCCTTTTAACTGTAAGTGTTAACAAGAGTAACGAAAAAAACTCGCCTTTAAATACATGTCAATTGCTCTATAAAGGCCATCATGAGATGGTCTAGGGAAGCTTGATACTAATTGAGCAATACTGATGAATTTTGTGAGAGGGAAATTAGGATCGCGCGCAATCTCTGCAAGGTAGTTATCTATCAGTTTTGCTACCTTAAGCTTAGAAGTATCTGATACCTTCCTTGGGCTTCTGATTTCTTGCAATTCATCATTTTCCATAAGAGCATCCTCATTCTTCTGAGCATTCTGCTCAAATGCGAGGAACTCTTCAACTAGTCTTTGTACGGTATCATCATCAAACATCACTGTCTCACCAACTGGTGCTGGAATCAAAAGATCAGACATCGTAGCCTCCTCGAGGTTCTGCCCTATTCTTCTTATCATTTCAGATATCTCCATCTCTTCATATTCCAAAACAATTGCTGCCTTTAATAACTTGAGCAAGAAGCTGCAAGAGACATTTTCCATCTCAGCAGGCAGTAGTCTGATGATAGTATCCAACAACAATCTATACTTCATGTTGTCACTCTTCTGCTTCACACCCTTGTCAAAACCCGGTAACCTTCTCGAGGCATAAGCATTTAAAGCTTCACCAATTACAGAACCAGAAACATTTCCTTTGGTTATGATTGTTGTCATGACACGCTTATAAAGATCGAGTTGAAGGTCACAAAGATCTTCCACCCACCAGTCCATTGGAACTGTCTGATGATGTTTCCTGTGAGAATCATTCCCATTTTCAGAGGAAAGCTTTTTCCTGTTATAGGTATAAGGCCAATCAACCTTGGATGGATCCATTGAAGCCTTGGAAGCTATGGAGTTGAGGCAATGGCTAACGATTTTAAGTTCCTCGGACCACGGAAGAAGATATCGGGTAGTTTGAAGAACTATGATTGAATCTTTCCAACTCTTGAAAATGCTGTAGTTAAGGAAGACTTCAATCTTGTAGATAAGGTTACCTTTCTCAGCAGTTTCATACATCTCAAGATATTCTGCGGCGCATTGAGTTGCAACAACGTTGTAAGCATTGAGAGTAATTGTCATACCATAACAGAACTTGGCACATGCTTCAAATGCAGCAGATCCTCCAGGAATGTCATTAATCTGAATCTCATCATTAGTTTCCTGATCATTTGTGTTCGCAACCAACTTTTGCAGGCGAGGACACTTAGACAAAAGTGGAAACTGCAGAGGCATTAATAAGAAATATGAACCCCAGATCAGCATCCCAGAGAATAATATATGAATCAGATTAAACAAAACCTATCAAGAAAATATAAAATCTCAGCTACGTTGAATCTTTGACCATGTTGGATTACTTAGCATGAACCATTTGACCCCTTATTCCTTATTTACACTAATTTGACACATATTAACTGCAGGGCATATAAAGATGATATAATCAATCACTAGATTATTACCTTATAGAGATAAAATTTCACGTCTTCAACGTTGATGACTATGTCAGTTGCGAAATCAGATACCATATATCTGGACAAATACATGCTAGCTCATGTTATTCTTAAATAAAGCAAACAGATCAGAAAGAAGAAGAAATGGGGAACTCAGAAGAGAAAAGGGATAAAAAACAAGAAAACAGAAAACGAGTATTGTCCTAAGAATGTTCAAATGACATAAAACCAAATGTGCCACTCTGAAAAAACTGACTTAGGGATTGTGAAGAATCTCTCAACGCTGATTTTGAATCTCTGGTATGGCGAAGTTGCAGTCAAGAGTTTTTTCACACAAACGAGGTTTTTATGCCTCTCACAAGGCCTATAAGTATAAATTGCCATATTACAAGAACTACGTATCAAAGATGAAAACTTTAAGGCAAACAAGGGTAAAGAGATAAATGGGGCATTTTGGGAGGAAATGAACAAGAACAAGCTCAATAAACTCAGAATATAATCTGATAATACCTGACATTATCGCCATCAGATTGAAAACAATCAGGCTTAGATCCAAGTTTCATGAACTTCATCCTTTACCAAATGATGAACAAGCTATTGATCTAATTCCTAAAATGCTAATCCTTCCCTCAAAATTGAAGATGAATCATATATTTCCTATTAAGACCGAATCTTTTTATTCCCCAGAAAACGAGGCCAGAAAGAGAAGCAAGAATTGCTTTTCAAGAGAGTGAAAGAAGAGATTGTTGATTGAATCGCAACGCAGCCCAAGGAGCACGGCGAAGAGGTTCAAGAAAGGAGACATTGGTCACAGAGACATATCTCGAACACAATGTTAAATTTCTAAAAACCAGAGACACACCCACTTGCTCAAGTACTGAGCACTGAAACCAACCGACCCACACTTATATATATATATTCCCAAGCAACAAACAAAGAAATACTCTCTCTTTCTTTCTGATTCAGAACTCAAAAACATTCCTTCACTGTACACTTTTTGAGCATTCTAATCTGTGTTCTTGCTTTGAACCCAATTTAAGCCACCTGCGTCACACAAGACAGCATATTTTAGAAAATCACGCACGCAAGCAGGAGACCAATGGCATAAAATTTTGGTTGGAGTCTTTGACGACCAAAACTTTACTATTCTTCTGCGGTATATGGGAATAAGGTTCTTCTTCACGTCTCTTGAAGAGAGATAACAGTTTATGAGAAGTTAAAATCAGAAAAGGTGAAGTGAGAATGGAGAGAGAGATAATGTTCGGAGTGGGAGAATATTTGAGAAACCAAAATAGATTGGAGGACAGAGAGAGAGATACAAGAAGAAGATAAGGGGACAAGACAGGCTAAAGTGATATGAAATCTGAAAGTATGTCTAGAAATTGCCAAAGTAGAAACAAACAAACAGTGGTCGCGACAAATACACAAGGCTGAAACCCTCTTATACTATACATGTGATTGTTTTTATGCTGTGTGTGTGGATATATATATATATATAAGAGGCCTTTGAAAAAAAGCCAATCAACATTAGAATTTGTCCACAGAGAAATAATCAGAATTTACTATTTACTAACAAAAGCATCCACAAGTTAAAACCCTCACTAGCTGTATTCACATAGCAAAAAGGAAAGTGAGTGTTGTAGCTTCTTGCATGCTAACTATTTGGCCTTCTTTGGCTGTAGGGTAGGTACGGCCAAGAAAAGTAAAGCAGCCTAGTCAAAGAAGCATTCAAAATCAAAAGGAATAATAAATCTTTTTACATAATCACTTGCACATCAATCTATGAGTAATATAACTAGCAGTGGGCCCGTCATTTCCATACAAAAATATTGCATGCAATGCAAATACCGAGAATTTGAGTAAATTGGTAGGAATTATTTTAGTTTAACTAAAGTTTACGAGATTAATACTTTAGGAATGGAACAAAATATTTGGTAGAGTCATCGTTGGCACATGTCTTACCATAGTCTGATATAGATTAATCTGATTTGTAATTCCCTAAAAAATTCACCTGAATATTAAGTGCTCAAGAGGTTGGTAATATACATAACAAACAAGAAACAAATAGGTAGGCGGAGACTTTTTTCTTAATCCCTACATTTCATATGCAAGGCTTCAATCTGCTTCTTGCATAGTCAATTCTCTATAGATATGGCATATATGTATAACATCGTTTTGTTTCATAATATTCTCTTTCCCATGTGTCACCACCATATAATATATATGAACAATATGCTCACATTTGTTTTGTTATTTTCTTGGCTCAATAATCTTTTTCCCAGAAAAACAGAATCCCCTAAATATTCATTTAACTTTCTATATGATGCTGATAACAGATGGTGATGTCTAATTAATACAAATTATAAAAATAATGGAACAGATTGGTGTCTTTATACATGGAAAGATTATATATTAATTCATCCATATACAATTATATATCTAAATGCATGTGGGAACTATGCATATTTAAATGGAAGATATATGAGATTGTATAGATATATAATTAATTAATCATCATTGAAATGCAAGATTTTTCCACAAAGTGGAGTTTATTTAGCATTGTTCAGTGTTCTTTTGCTGAAAATTCACATTTATAAATCACATTGATCTCTACCTATAATTGTAACATTTATTTATTTTATTTCTTAAACAGTTGAATTGGATTCTCGGACTTTTAATTTTCAGGCTATAGAATGATAAATAATATTGTTTAATTGCTCAGGATGTTAATAATTAATATTTTTTTATAAAGGATAAAATTTATATCAAATTTTTTGTATTTATTTCATCAAATTCTCCAATCTCACTTTGCCATATATTCTATTATTTTTAATATATTAATTTAATTTAAACACATATGAATAAAACTATATACATGGCCAAGTATATGGAAAATTTGAGGAAATAGATCCAGGAACTTGATGTAACTATGGTCCTTTTATAAATTATATAGTCTAATTATAATTTTTATATATAACTATTTTACAAAATAACACTTTTAAAAAAATACTCTTGTTACTTATGGGTCAAAAATTAAAAGTCAAAAAGTATTTTTGCAACAATGTGACAAAAATATTTTACTTTTATGTAGGGGTGTCCATGGAATTAATTAATGAAAAGAAAGTGAAAAATATCATAATCTTCTAGAAGGGTATGTAGACACAATGTGAATTGATTCGAAAAATGTGTACCCTAGAGTAGAACGACAAGAAATTGATCGTTGAAATATGGGGCATCTATGACTTTACTTGCATTGTTGGTAATTATGTTTGGAATTTTGACCAATTACCTCCATTATAAATTCACATTTCTGACTTTAAAATCTCAACTTCCAGTCTGTTAATTTTCAGCAATTGGTAATTTATAAACTCACCAAAGAAAAAGTAGACATTATTTTTTTAAAATTTCCTTCTTACACATATAATATAGTTATATTTTCAAAGATCACCTCTTATAATAATCAAATCAGAGTCCAGAGATAAAGTAACAAGAATAACGTATTTAAATATATGTTATTGTTGTCACTTATTATTTCTTTTTCCTCCGAAATGTCCCATTAATGTTTTTGTGAGCAAGTAAATCACAGTATAGGTATTATGTGTATATAAAATTTACATTACCAATTTCTTTTTCCTCTTTAATAAATTCTCACTTCTATATCGCTAAAAGGATTTTATACCATATTTAATTTATCTAATCCTTTTCGTACTTTTGAATTTTTTTAACAGTGCCATTGAACAGTGACGCTCCTGCTTTTCCATTAAAGAAACATAAAAGCAGAGGTCATTGAAAGGATATAATATTGTGACAAGAAAAGGATTGGAGATCAGAATTACAAAAAGGAAGGAAATGAAAGGAGAAAAAACAAAGGCACTGTACGTCACATGCAAGCCCATGGATCTATATGTTTATATGTTTGGTCATTTGCTTCCACGGGAACTTAGTTACATCAAATCATGAGACTCTTACTTCAACTCGCTAAGGAATAATATATGCGATTATTATAATGATATTTAATTTTTAAAAAATATAATTTTATTTTTAGTATTCAAGAGATATTGTAGTTTTTAAATATTTAGATTTATATTTGAGAATAAGAGACAGCTTATTCTGTCCGACAATAATATCACCTAAAAAAATAATATTTTTCCTATACTTAGTTTATAGATGACTTTATTGATTTGTTGGTGAAAAGGAAAAACCAACAATACACCTAACTATAAGATTAATAAGGCAAATGCACAATGCATTAATCTATATGTATGAAAAATGGGGGAAAATTAAGGATGGAACTCATTGAAGAACTAAAATTTATATAAGTTCCTTGTAATATATATGATGATATGTAAATGTAATGATGGAGTGACATACAACATCATTAAGGTTTGAATCTTTAAAATCTAACAAGGTTAAAACCAAATTGAAGGAGGTGCTTCGACGGTGAAATTAAAGAAACATGAGAGAATCTATGACCAGCACATGACAGTAGGAAAAGGCCTACCTGAGGTTTAGATGCCATTTTGATGTAAGCGGTGTGAAATATTGAATTTGAATTGAAAACTGTTGAATGATTTGGTTTTGACTAAGAATAATAGAATATTGTTACTATTCTTGTTGTATGTGAGACTGGTGAGTGAGAGGTTAATTAGGGCACATATGTATCCTACAGTAGGTTGATATGATGTGGTGATCATGTAAACAGAGAGACCAATAGGTTTCCATTAAAGAGCGTGGCAAGCTTGGATCGATGCAGTTCATCAGCGTTGGGTCAGAATCGAATGAGGCTGAACGTGCCCAAAAATTAGGCTTTTCTCTTCGTAAAGAGAGAAAAGGTCTTCAACTTCATCTTCCTCCTCAGAAGTACCATCGCGTCATTCATCTATTTCCTTCTTGGCAAGTCGATCACAAACCCTATTTTCTGGCTTCAACATACGGAGTGTCGTCACGTGCCAAGTATATAATAGACAAGTGCCCATTTAGTTAATGTCTTATATATGTAGGGAATTTGTTATACATGGTCCCATTCAAGCCCAGGGCACGAGCATGTTCATTCGTTCACTTCAGAAAACGAGAGAGAGAGAGAGAGAGGAGATGTGGGTGATTTCGTGGTGATATCAGATTAGAATCCAAATGAAATAAGTAATTAATTCGAGCAAACCCAATGTAGAAGTTCTTGGAGAGCCTTTATTATATTATATTGTTTTAAATATAGCAATGAAGAATTATTACAAGACAGTGATCAGAAAATGAGGAGGGAGTTTAATATAATGTTGCATTACATGAAATTCTGCCATTTTTGTAAACTAAATATAAAAAAAATAAAATAATACTTAATATCTTAATCTTATTTTTTATTTGCGACTGATATTTTATCTTATTTATGATATAATTTTATTTATAATCTTTTTAATATAATATAATTTTACCTATAATATTTTTATTTTAATATAATTTTATTTATAATCTTATTTATCAAGTATTAAGAAGAATTGTAGTAAATTAAAAAGATTATAAATAAAATTATATTTAATTAAAAATACTATATATAAAATTATATTATAAATATGATTAAGATATTAGTGGTATGATCAAAATAATAAGAACTAGTTCTCGGGGGGAAGAACCCGTAGGAACAAAGCTGGACAAAACATGAAGGTGAACAGAGAGCGAGGGAAGCCAGAAATTTAAGGTATAGGACGTACAAAACAGAGAAAGAATCCTTATTCATAAGGATAGATTGAGAGAGAAGCAGCTTCAAACAGTTGATTTTTAATATATTTATGATTATCACTATATTTATAAAATTTTAAATTTAAGTTTTAAATAGTTATATTTATTTTAAAAAAATTTAAACTAAATTATAATTTAAAATTAAAATTTTAGATAAATTAATCATAATAGTTTATGAAAGACTAAAATAATTTATAAACTAATAAATTATTATATTATTTTTATTTTTTATTTTATTCTCTCTCATATCCCTTTTACACCCTCTCTTCTTTTTTATTATTTTTTTCTTTTCTACACTTTCTCTTATCTCTCTTCTATACGATATCTTATCTCTTATCTACACCCTTTCTTATCTCTTATCTCTCCTATATTTAATAATCATTTATTTTTCATAATTTATTAATAATAAAAATACTTTTAAAAATAATTATCAAAATATTTATTTATTTAAAATTATTTTTTAAAACTCCTCTTATAAAAACTACCTAAAATTCTTTATTTTTAATACACTCTTTTCTAAAATCTTATTTACTATGAATGACTTCAGTATTTTCTGACCACACTAGTGACTCTACTCTATTCTATCACTTTCCGAGCTTGCTATGCGGTGCCTACAACCCCACCCCAACACATTAATTCAATTACACACGGCATATTCCACTTCTTTCACAGCGGCCACCGGTGATTCTGAATTTTATCCCTCCTAAACGTTTTTATTTGTTATTTGTATAAATTTGTGCATCTCTTATTAGCAGATCAGAGTGGCGCAGCGGAAGCGTGGTGGGCCCATAACCCACAGGTCCCAGGATCGAAACCTGGCTCTGATATAGAGTGGCTTCCGATGTTTCTATTTTTTCCACCGTTCGATTTCAAGGCTCATCCAATCCAACGGTGCTTTCGTTGCACGCACCCCTTTTTTTTTTTTATCCCTTTTCAAACAGTATTGGGCTGACACGTTACCCCTAAGTACGCATTGGGCTCCTCCATATGTATCTAAACAATTGAGTTTCTATAAATAAAACAGAAAAAAAGGATTGTACCAAAAAAAAACAACAAGAAAAGTGGGTCTTAATTTTAAATAAATATGGATTAATGATTTTTTTTTATTTGTTAGTTTATGGCGGATTTCTTTCCCTTTTTACCCCCTCTGAACTATTAATATTGGAGGTTGAGAAAGAATAAAATAATAATTTACTCATTATATTCTTGAATTAAAATATTTATTTATGGGAGAAAAGTTCATAGTATAAAAGTATAAAAGTTCATATTTATTTAAATTGTTAAATAGAAAACTAAAGTTTATAGTATGAATTTGCGGTTTAGGTTCAAAACAAACTGAATGATTTCGATTATTTCGTGACCTTAATTCCTTATTAAGATCCATGTCCTTTGGAGTTTAAGCCTTAAGGCCATATACACCGTGTGTGTTTGTAAATTCTCTAAATATAATTTAGCTAAAATCTAAATTTTAAAAATTTTTAATATAAACAGTTATATTTGTTCAAAAGGATTTTTAGACTAAATCATGGTTTAAAACTAATATTTTAGATAAACTGATCATAGTGGCTTATAGAACAGTAAAAGAGCTTATGGACTAACAAATTACTATATTACTCATACTTTTTCTTACACTCTCTCCCCTTTCCTGTCTACCTTTTTTTTTCTACACCATCTTTCTTTTACACCCTCTCTCCTCTCTCTTCTACACCCTCTCTCATATATTTAATAATTATACCCTCTTTCGTAATTTATCAATAATAAAAATATTTTTAGAAATAACTATTCAAACACTCATTTATTCAAAACCACTTTTTTTATAAGCTCTTCTTTAGAAACTATTTTATAAAAGTTATCAAAAAATATTTTTTTTTATAAATTATTTTTCAAAATCTTATCCAAATGGGCCTATATATTATCACATGAGATTGATATGTTGGTTACATGTCAAGGAACAATAGCTTTCAGGAAACGTCACCGTTTAATCTGAATCTAACAAGGCCCAACCTGCCCGAAATTAGGCGTTTTTCCCTCCCTATCTTACTTCATCGAGAGAAGGGTTCAGTACTTGAATGATTCAACGCTTTATCTTCTTCCTCATGTAAGTGCCCATCACAAGATGGAGGTTCTTAACTAATTTCATGAAATTTCGTGTCCAAAAAAACAGCTTAGTGCTAACTTAATTTATGACTTCAGGATTTGTCATGCTTGAAATTACACGTCACTAATCTGTGAAAGTTGTGTAGTTCTGTGCTCCTTTTTTTAATTGATTATTTTAATCAGCTTTGTAGCCAAGATTAAAGATGGTTTGTTGATTAGGAAAGACCTATTCGTTCTCCATCATGTAAAACTTGATTTATTTAGATCACATTAAGAAAGCCATGACTTTTTTGTTTTGGACAAAATTCTAAATAATGAATACTAGTTTTTTTAGACATAAAGAGTATACTTGTTTGTATATTCAATTGGTAATTAATTAAATAATAACTTATAAGATCATACGTTCAAATTCTGCTATTAATATAAAGATTTTATTAATAAGTATACCTTAATTTTAATAAACCCTTGAGATTTAACTTACTAATTTTTTTTTGGTAAATAAATTTTTGGAAGGGGGTTGGGTTCACCTACGATCCAAGAGCAGGGCGAAGTCTCCCTTCCTCTTAGACGATACCAATATCGGGTAAGGCGAGCCATCTATTACTCTCAGGCATAAACCTAAGCACCCAAGAGTTAGGATGACTCTCCAAGCGTCACGACTGAAATCATAATAAAGTGGTACTCCCCAGAATTCGAACACACCCCAAATGATATTATGTTTCATCTATTTACCAGTTGAACTCACAAACAATAAGTAAATTTACTAAATTTTGTTGTCTGAAAGAGAGTTGAAACGAGGGTGGCATCAAGAGCCCATACATTAAACAGCCCATATTCTATGAATTAAAACATAATATATTATACCTAACAAAAAATAGTATTCTTTTAGATTTTAAATATAATAATATCTCAATTCATTTTATTAAGAGAAATAAAACCTATGTTGATGATATCTATATTTCTATATGACTAGTCTCTAGTTATTGATTAAGAGATACCACATAGACTTTATCTAAAAAAAATTATAAAAAAAAACACAATGAAAATATAGGATGACCCACTAACATGTATATTTGTGTACAGGCCTAAAGGAACAAGATTTTGACAGTCTAAATACAAATCTTGAATTTAAATTTGTGTAAATATAAAATATTTTTTTTATGAAACTTATTCTTAATTAGACCCAATAATACTTAAATATAATTACCATATATATAAAAAAATATGGGACGAACCATTTGTACAGTTAGTGTCACTCTAGTTTAATATGAAAAGTATAGTAACAATAATACGAGATCAATGTTCCAAGTGACAACTGAGAAAGCACTTCCCTAATAAGACAATACGTGACCTGTGAACCCATGCATCCCTTTTTTCCGAAATTACATGCATGACCTCGGATTCCCCCGCGTCTAATCTTATATTCCTAAAGTGTTTTTTATTGTATTGGTGCCTTCTGAAATAAAGCACTTGTATCAGCATTACACAAAAGAAAATCAAAATAAGATCTTCAAGTTCGCACTATTTAATATAAAAACTTAATAATTTTAGAACGTAATTTTCCTGGGACAGTGTCATAGTTGTTGGAATTATAGAGCGTGTCGCGTTGAGAATCCAGGACCGTCGGTAGAATCCGACAACCGCAAACATTACAGGCAGGTTCCTTTGTTTTGTTCCCATTATCAAATGCGTTTATTTACATTCTTTTCCCAAAAAAAGGAACTGAGTCATAAATGAATGTGTGTGAGAGGTGGTTGTCGTTTGAAGGCTTTTGAAAACTGAAACTACGTGTCGTCTTCATAATCACAGGAGATTCCATGAAGAAAGATGAGATGTTACCATTTGTGGGAGAATTTTTCGGAGTTGAGATTGAAGTTCGATCGTAACGGAAACATTGTACTCGGCCATACCTTAGATTAGTTGACGAGTAGTAATCTTGGATTAATGATACTTAACCCTTGTACGTAAATCACCGCCCATATTTCACCAACCTCGACTTAAGCAAAGCATAATCCTCAAGACACGCTTAAAGCAGAGAGAGAGCCTGCCCTGAAGACTTGTAAAAAATGAAACATCAGGAGTGACACGTGAGCCACGTGTTTTTGCCTCCATTAGATAGATTGGTGGTTTGCCCAACCCTGTAAGAAATCGTCCTTATTAAGCATTTATTTGTAGCAAAAAATTTACTCTTACAGGAAAATAATAGAGATATAAAAATAATTTGTAATAAGGTTAAATTTAACTTTTTTTAGCAATTTAAAATATATTTAACAGCTTGAATATCATTCTTTAATATAGGAAAATTAATTAAAATATATTTATAATAAAGATAAGAGTAACATTACTTTTTGATATAATTATTTTTATATATTTTTTATAAATAGGAGCTATAGTTTTTTTAATTTGATATGACAATGACGTGTAAATTGAATTTGATACATGTATTTCAAATTCCTAAATATTAGTATAAAAAAGGTATAAAATAAGTAATATTGAGTAATATGGTGAAATGCTCATAATAAATTCTCTGTGTCTCAATTTAGCATTAAAGGAAAAAAATTCTTTTTCATTGTCAAGCCAGACATGTATGTATAAATATCAACTGAAAAATTAAGAAAATAATAAAAAATTATAATTTATAATCATGAAGATTATCCTTTGTTTTAGTTTTTATAAGAATAAATTATATTATTTACGACTCGTATGAACAACACACTACTCTATATTTTATTATCTCAAAAGATAAAGTGATAAAGAAAGGTGGAATATGTGCTTTGCCCTGGCTCCCAACGAGAGATATCTAGATAATGAAACTATTTCTTTCTAAAAAAGAAAGAAAACAAAATATAATAAAGCTATTTATTTATTACTATTAAATGGCAATAAAGAACATCATCAAGTACCAAAATTCTTTCTTTGTTTTTTTTTTCAGTGAACCCAAAATTTCATCATGGGAACACAACTTGGTCATGATGGTCTATCTGCTAGAAAACGAACTGGCCAAGTACACCGTCACTCCCACGTTCCCCAAAATGTATACGCCCATGATTTATTAACTGTATAGTCGCATTTAATACTCACTCCCACAATATTGTCCAAAAAAAAAACACTCACTTCTAGAAATATTAATTAATTAATTAAAATAAAAAAAACGCGGCTGCTGCTGACGAATATGTGTGTCAAGATCTTACCTTACAACTGCGACAAGTTTTCTCTCACTCTCACTCGCATCTTTCGAGCTAAGGAATTTGCAGAAGCAAACCAAAATCTCGAAATGAATTCGGAAAACGAGAAGAGGATTAGCGAAGCCCAGCAAAATTCATCATGAATCTTCATATCTTTATCTTCTTCTATCTCATTTCATTGTCCCTATGCCACACGATCACGGGGACCAAATCCATCATCAACTTCAGAACTTTCAATGAATCTCAACCAAGAAGAATCCTTCACCAACCGTTGTTCCCAGACGGTTCCGCTCCACCACCAGCCGCCGTTGAGTCTCCACCGCCGCCTCCGCCGGACACTCCACCTTCTCCCGATATTCCTTTCTTTCACGATAATCCTGTAGGACCAACGCCGGATCAGAATCAGCCACCACCGGCGATTCCCAATGGCGTCACAACAGTTCCGAATCCGACGTTAGCAACAACAACAACGACGGCGAGCAAGCCGACGAAGAAGGTCGCAATCGCCATGTCTGTTGGAATTGTGACGCTTGGTATGCTCTCTGCTCTTGGCTTCTTCTGGTACAGACACCGTGTGAAGCATCCCGGTGAGACCCAGAAGCTTGTGAATGGGAATTCTCAGGGGATTAACGAGGATTCTTCGGGGGGGCCTCCGTCGAGTTTTCTGTACATTGGTACGGTGGAGCCGACACGAGCTGAATCAGGGAGTGAGCCCGTTGAGTCTAATGGAGGAAACAAGTCGCCTTATCATAAACTGAATCCTCCAAAGCCATACGATCGGTCCCGGCCAAGTCCTGAATTGCAGCCATTGCCGCCGCTAACAAAGCCACCAGATGGGAATTACCCGCCGGCGAGTTCTTCTTCTTCTACTGCGTCGTCGTCGGCGTCCGACGAGGAAAGCAACGACATGGCATTTCATACGCCACAAGGGTCATCGCGGAGCTACGAGGATGGCTATTACACAACAATTTCGCGCCAGGGTTCTCTGGCTAACGGTAGTCCAACTATAACTGCGAGAAGTGAGACTAATTCCACTAATTCTCATCTTTTTTCGAAGAGGACATCGCCAAAATCTCGGTTCACTGCTTCTTCGCCGGATGTGAGGCCTGCTATTATACCATCTATAAATCAGGCTCCGCCTCCGTCTCCTCGGCCGCCGCCGGCAACTGGATCAACACCATTTCAGCATGTAGACAAACAAGTGACCTCCGGTGCTTCTAGAAGGCCAAAATTCTCAGCGCCACCTCCGGCACCGAATTTGACGCATCTCCAGTCAACAACAGACTACGCACCCCAGGACACGTCGAGGACTTCATCTAAATATCCTCCTCCGCCGCCTCCGCCTCCGCCTCCACCACTGCAAACAACACCAAGGAAAACAGTGTCCCCGGCAATTAGTGTTCCCTTATCTTCTGCATCAAGAAAGCAACAGTCTTGGTCTGTAAGTGAAGGAACAGCTTCTGTTAAAAGCATAGCAAAAGCCTCAGACGACTCTGAACATGTTGATGAAAGGGTCACCTCTTCCCAGAGCATGGAAGCCGATGACATGGACGGAGGAAAACCCAGGTTAAAGGCTCTGCATTGGGATAAAGTGCGTGCAACCTCAGATCGTGCTACAGTGTGGGACCAGCTAAAATCAAGCTCTTTTCAGTAAGTTAATTGGCATTCATTACAATTCTGGGCTAGTATAAGAAACTACCTAGGATCTAACAAGTGTTTTTGTTTTTTTAAGATTAAATGAGGACATGATGGAGAGCCTGTTTGGCTGCAACAATTCTACAAATGTGGTTCCAAAAGAAGCTCATAGAAAACTAGTTCTTCCTCCTGTGGCTAATCAGGAGGAGAAGGTGCTGGATCCGAAGAAGTCACAGAACATAGCTATACTACTAAGGGCACTGAATGTTTCAAGAGATGAAGTCTGCGGAGCTCTTTCGGACGGTAAGTTGATTTATTCACAACGTCTTATACAAATCTTTCTTCATCACAAGGAATCTTAAAACAAATGCATATCAGTGAATGAGATGTACAAATCCTTAATTCATATTTTTCTGCTTTATTTACTTCACTGGATGAATGAGTGTAACAATTTTTTTTTGGACAAAACAGGGAATCCTGAACGTTTGGGTACTGAGCTATTTGAAACTCTCGTAAAGATGGCTCCCACTAAGGAGGAAGAGATAAAGCTTAAGAAGTATGATGGTGACCTCTCAAAACTTGGCTCTGCAGAAAGATTTCTTAAAGCTGTTCTTGATATCCCTTTTGCCTTCAAAAGAGTTGAAGCCTTGCTCTACATAGCTAACTTTGATACTGAAGTTAATTACTTGAGGAAGTCTTTTCAAACCCTCGAGGTAAATAGCTTCAATCAATGACTATTACATTTACTGTTGCCTCCTGAGAAATTAACCAGTTTGTTGTTTCTCTGTTACCAGGCAGCGAGTGAGGAATTGAAGAACAGTCGGCTGTTCCTCAAACTCCTCGAAGCTGTTCTTAGGACAGGAAACAGAATGAATGTTGGCACCAATCGTGGTGATGCTAAATCTTTTAAACTGGACACACTGCTAAAACTGGTAGACATAAAGGGAACCGATGGTAAGACTACATTGCTTCACTTTGTGGTGCAAGAGATCATTAGATCCGAAGGAGCGGGCGGTGATTCTGCGAATGAGAATGTTCAGAAGAAAATGAATTCCAACTTCAATGAGGACGAGTTCAAGAAGCAAGGATTGCAGGTTGTGGCAGGACTAGGCAGAGACCTAAGCAATGTGAAGAAAGCAGCAACAATGGACTCAGATGTCTTGAGCAGCTACGTCACGAAGCTCGAAATGGGGCTAGAGAAAGTGAGATCTGTTCTGCAATATGAAAGATCAGATACGAAAGGGAATTTCTTCAACTCCATGAAGCTATTTTTAAGAGATGCTGAAGAGGAAATGGTTAGGATCAAGGAAGATGAAAGGAAAGCTTTGTTTCTTGTGAAAGAAGTAACAGAATACTTTCATGGGGATACAGCAAAAGAAGAAGCCCACCCTTTCAGAATCTTCATGATTGTAAGAGACTTTCTAAATATTTTGGATCAAGTGTGCAAAGAAGTGGGAAGAATGCAGGATAGAATTATGGTTGGAGCTGCAAGATCTTTCAGAATAGCTTCTACTGCATCACTACTTGTTCTCAACAAGTACCATGCAAGACAAGATAGAAGTTCAGATGAAGAAAGTTCATCCCCATAAATAGCACAGTAAAAAAAATGAAGCACAATTGTAGATTCTCAGAACACAGTGATAGTTCTACAAAAGAGTACACCTTTGTGAATAAAAAAAAATGGTTCCCTGAAATTGAAGCTAGCGTGTTGGGGAAGACGAGAAGAAGCTGTGGTTTGGTACTTTCTGATTTACAGAGTAAGAAGGGAAAGTTTTATACACAAAGGTTTATGCCACATTTGAGATAGGTTTTATTATTAGATCAGAGTTCCACACATTTTCATATTTTACAATGTATTGATTTCACCTAAAAGGTTATTACTTGTAATTTTTTTAATCAATTATTAATAATAAGCAGCAGTTTTGCATCATTTCCTTGATCCAAGACTAGAAAGCAAGTGCAACAATTTTGTGGTATAAATACACAAAAAACGAACAATTCTGTGCTCTCAAGTTGTCTCACATATGAAATTCATGAAAGCTTACTGCAAATATTTGAAGTTTTCATGTATGCATATACTATTTTATTCTTTAATATAAGATATAGTTTCTAGTATAAATTATACTATAAGCTAGATCTTATATTTATAACTGGAAGAGTATATGATATGAATTCATTTTGAGTGATTATATTTTATCAGAATTAATTAATTAATTTAATTCAGTTTGTTTAACTAAAAAAGTCAATTATGCCTTATGAAAGAGTGGAGGGAGTTCTACATATCTAATCTAAGTCTATTCTAATTTTTTTAAAAAAAAATACAAAAACCGACTGAGTTGTTGTCATAACCAATTTATGATTATTTTTTGTTTCAATTTATTAGTTCAGCCAATTTTAAAAGTTGACTGATCTGTCTGTTGTAATAGTTAATTTGTTGTTTTTTTTAAATCAAATTGAATAATCCAATATAACGTCCGCAACCAATAATTGTAACAGCTGATTGGGTAATACGGCCAATAGAATACTTATTTCTTACAAGGATGATAGAACAGAAGCCAACAATAAACAAGAGAACAGTTCCCATTCTTCCCTCTTTTTTTTTTTTGTTGCCCACCCGGTTCACCGGAGCTTTGCCCCGACTACATCCGGATCCGACCCACGTCGTGCACCTGGCTATGGTGGGTGAGTCTTCCAACGGGGATTTTCTGCATACGCCAAGGTTCGAACTTGAGACTTTACTTAAGCGATACCGAGCCGCTTACCACTCGGACCAACCTCCGTTGGTTCCCATTCTTCCCTATGTTTCCAACAGGTTTCCAAACTTATGAGAACATGTGTACGACAACTGAAGAGCTAACATTTGTGACAATGTTGGGCCTGTACGGTCCAACTAGATTAGGGTGAAGGTCCAATAGGTTTCAGGATCACAATGAAAACATACCGTACTAAAAGTTAACACAAATAGTAAAAAATGAGTTCGTATCTTATAAAAAAATTAATTCTATTCTCGCTGCTATTATGAGAGCTTTTTTAATAGATAATCTTATAAATTTTTTATAAATACTTTCTAAATTTTAGAATTGTATCATAATTTTAGTGAAAGACTGATGCTAAATATATCTAAATTTTTTTATAAGAAAAATGTGGAATGCACAAACTACTCCAATTAATGTATGTTTGAGCAATCTAGGAAATGAAGTTATTAGCGTACTGTCTCATAAACTCATTAATCCAATCAGAAACCGCTGAAAAAGGAAACATTTTAAAAAAAAATTAGACAAAACGTACGAAAATTTTGGGGGGTAAATGAGGGGCTGGAAAATTAATGAGGTGACAGAATAATAGTAAGCAAGGATGATCATACGAAATTGATAATGCAACAGTAACAACAGAAATGGAAAGAGAATAACAGTGGGGGTAGTTGGGAAATGATGAAATCACACTGAAAATTAAATATATAGAGAGACACAGCTTCTTCATCATATCATACATGGTAAAATCATATTCATGCACAGTACATGTCTGAATGATAATTTAGGATGAGAAATTAAAGAAGCACTTAAACATATTGTGATTGGGATTTAATTGAGTAAAAGCAGGGAAGTGAGTGTCCTTGGGACCATAATTTTCTGCAACCCATTCTGCATCCGTAAGCAAAGAGAAGGACAAGATTATGTTGATGATGATGAAGAATCACGAATCAAATGGTCAAAGTAAGTGTTGACCGACCATCTTGGGCATGCTGATGTCTCTCAGAGTCAAAGTCTTACCAATTCTCATCACTAATGCCTAAGCCCCTACATAGAGGAACTTAGTGGGTGGGAACTTTTGTGGGGTGGCAGGATAGGGGAGGAGCGTGTTGTGAAAGAGGAAGTGATGACATAGGGAAATGGGTCTTTTTATAAAACCGGTGGGTTTCAGCCTTTCACACGTGAAGAGAAGACGCTCCTCCTCTTTTCACGTGTGCTTTCCCTACTTTCATTAATTCTCCCCCTTCTCTCTCATATATATATATATATATATATATATTGTTATATTTTTTTAAAAAAAAATTAAATTCACCTACAGGCTAAAATCAGGCCGAGTCTTCTTTCCCTCGCTTTCTTAATTTAATCCCACCACATGTTACACCTTGATAAGGCTATATATAAAACCTGCGCTTCATGAACCTATAATAAAAATACCCTATTCACCTCGATAAATATAGGATAAAGTTAAACATCAGACTGCAAAATACAACTCATATATTTTTCGAGTTAGACATCAGATATAGGAGCTGCCATACCCATAAACACCTATTTTTTTTATTTTTTTTATTTTTTTCCTATCTTATAAGGGAGAATATGATAGCTACTGGTGATTAGAAGGTAATTTTAAAAATATGAGTAGTTAAGTAGATAAGTTATATCTTTTAATATTTATAACTATACTATTTTTTTTAATTCTGTTAATTATCATATAATTACATTATAAATTATAATTATTTATTTTATTTTTTTTAGATGATTTATCTTTGTCAATATTGGGAAGATTGATACAAAGTTATAATTACAAGCTACTTATATTTCAAAACTTATTTTTTATATGTAATAGATCTCAAGATTTTAAGTATTATCTTTATTGCCTTATTCTTAGTAGATTATAAATATTATTTAACTCTTGAAGATAAATGAATATGGTATTATTTTAGAAGTTTATAATTGTAAAATTTTTTTACAACATGAGTATGGTATCACGACTTAAGCATGCCCAACCCTCCTATATCCAACCTCTCCATACCCAACCTAAAATTATTAGGGCTTTTATCTAATAGGGCTGGATATCATATTGTAAAATATAGCTAATAAATTTTTTAGGTAGAATATTAGGCTAAGAGATTACTTAACTTTACCCATACACGTCCTTACACCTTGACCACCCTGACCCATAAATTCCCGGTGGCAGCTGCAAAACCCTTTTGATGGGATATTGGAGAGTGAAGTGAAGGGTGTTCGATATTTATATGATCTTGTTAATTAGGGTTTTTTGGGATTGAATAGTATCAATGTGACGGTGGCATTCACTAACTAATGTTCATAAGGAGCCAAGAGAGGCAAAAAATCCTGCAAAAGATTGCATTTTTATTTAGCATTCCAGGTTTTTGGATCTTGTGTCCTTAATTACTCTAATTCATCAATCCCTCTTAATTAATATAATACCCCTTTTCATTTGTTTTTATTGCCCTCTTTCTTCATTCAGGATTACACAAGGGCCATAACCTCATCTTCTCTTTCTTAGTTGACTACTAATGCATCCTCTCCCTCCTCTGTGTTCTGCCTCAATTGGCCTCTTAATAAATTCTCAAATTCACATGCTCTTTTTTCTTAAAAAAATATTAATAATAATTGCTGTTCTTATGGAGGATTATGATGAGTGCATTTGGTATTATATTCTTCATTTTTTAAAATGGGAACAAATATTTTCTTCAATCCCTCAAATCCATAGACAGTTCACATCAATGAATTTAAGGAGAATTGGGGGACTCCCATTAAAATTGTTTTTGTAACAATATTATTTTGTCATATACAAAATTTACAGAGTATTAATATCTTTTATATATAAAAAAATACCATATTATTCTCATTAATAAAATTTTTAACTGGGAGATTTTTTTTTTAAATTTATATGTGCGCATGATATTTAATTAGAGAGATTTCAAGTTGAAACCCATTTATATAATATTTTTATATATAGTTACATTGGAAAGAAAAATAACTATTAATATCATATGAACACATGGGATCTTGACTTGAAGTTGCCTATGGAATCTCAACAATTTAGGAAGAACTTGATTAATAATATCGTCTCTGTTTTGACAAAAACAAAACACAAATTGGAACAACGGATCCAAATTACTATATTAAACTTCCTCCTCAGACCTAAAACCTCGAAAATCTTAAAAAAAAAAAAGGACTTATCTCAGTAATCAGTATATGTATATAATAATATTATTATTATTATTCTACAGGCAATATATATAAATTATAATTATTCTATCCAAACAAATATAATATTTTGATGAACCCTTATCTTGACAGTTAAGAAACAAAGGTGTGAAGGCATCGTTTTTAGTTTTAAAATTTTATTTTCGTCTTTCATTTTTTATTTGGTAGTTGTGTATAAAGTTCTGAAAGTATTTTTGTTCATTAGTTTTGTTTAGCCTTTCATCAGATCAGACCATTCCCCCTTCATCTGTTTTAGTTTTATCACGATCCTTTAAATTTACCTTCAATTTTTTTTTCCCCTAATCTACCTAACACTTTTAATTATTTTAATCGATTTGTCGCCCAGAATTTTCTTCCTGCCACTTAATGATGATAGTTCTGAGGAACAAAACCTGGAGTAATTTTGAAAAAATACTAGTCAAATTAAAATAAAATATAATTCATGGGGAAAAAAATAAAACATGACTTAAAAAATTGGAGATCAAATGAAAATTAAATGAAACTAATAAAATAAAATTTATGAGGAAGGACTACGGTTTGAAGATGAGTAGATGATTAACTATTTTAAACATAATTAAGTTTTAAGAGAGATCTTAAAAAAATTTCACGTAGAATTTAAATTGATGAATGAAGAAACTAATTGCAAATATGCCTTGATTGTTCTTCTTCCTAAATTTTATACCCATTCAGTCTCATTTTTCCTAATTTTGCGTAAAATTGATGTTGTTGTCGTCGTCAAAAGCAGGTCAAATTAAATTCACTGAAACTAGATGTTAATAACAATATTTTGGACTTGTTGGAGAAAGAAAACAATTGAAACGGGCAATAAAAACTAAACAAAAAAAGGTAAATTGAATTAAATGAGTGCAGATGATGAAGACAAAATAAAAGGGCCTTGAATTAGAAGGGACAAAACTTACCATCCCTCAGCTGTCCTAAGCACCAAAAGTGGAATCGCACGCAGCTGACCACTTCCTCTTCCACTCCGAAATCCCAATGAATCTCCTACCATTTTCAGATAATTTGGGATTCGGATCATCCTCTGTAACTCTGTATAAATCCCATAACCCCCTCTTTAACCGCTAATTATCATCCCTTTCCCTCCTTTTGGCGGCACCAACATCGCCATTTCCCTCTCAATCTCCTCCTCCTTTCTCTCTCACTCTCTCACTAACCCTCCTGTATTTGGCAGTTAGTTTCCATGGAGTGAACAATCCCATTTCCTTTCTCTCTCACATATACACACACATACATGTGCTAAGGTGACAGCTCTGAACAATGGCGGCCTCTGCGTTTTCGTTTTCTTCCTCTAGCCTTTTGTGTGAAGAAGATGAAGCTAGCATTTTGAAGGTTGGGGATGAGAATTCTGGCATGGACTGGAAGAACCCATGTTCTGTTTTCGAGGATGAAGACGAATACATTGAGATTTTCCTCAAAAGAGAAATGGGGTTTGTATCCCCAAGTGATGATTGTTCAACAAGTGCTGCTAAATGGCCCAAGAATGCTCGTGTGGATGCCATTGACTGGATTTTCAACGTTAGTTTCTATCAGCCATTTTCTTGATTTTTCTGTTTTCTTTTTCTTCATCTTTGAATTGACGGAGAACTTCTTTCTTCTGTTTTGATTCAGACAGGGGCGAAATTCGGGTTTAAATTTCACACCATTTACTTATCAGTGACTTACTTCGATCGATTCCTTTCAAGTCGATCCATTGATGTGAGAAATCCATTTTCCCTGATGATTTCAAATTGCTCTTAATGTTTTCAAAACTATAAATACTTTTGATTTATTTCTGTTCTTTCTTTCAAATGTAGGAAGGAAAAGATTGGGCCATTCAATTATTATCGATGGCATGTTTATCTTTGGCAGCAAAAATGGAAGAGCAAGACGTGCCAACTCTATCTGAATTTCCAGGAAAAGAATTTCACTTTGAGATTAAAGTGATTGGGAAAATGGAATTGTTAATTTTGGATTCCTTGGGATGGAAAATGGGATCCGTGACTCCTTTTGCATATCTGCAGTACTTGGTCAAGAAATTTTCCTTGGAATCAAAACTAGAAGCAATAATCTCAAGAGCTATAGATCATATTATGGCAATTGTGAAAGGTATTTCATTATTCATCCTCACAATGTACATTGAATAAATCCCTTAATAATGAAAAGAATAACTGATTTTTCTTCCACGCAGATGTTAATTTAATAGGTCAACGACCATCTGTTATTGCTTCTGCTGCCATATTAGCAGCTTCGGGAACTACATTAACGAGACACTGTGTGGATCTTTGTTTAAGCTCGATATCCTCCTGGGGATCTCTAGAAAGTGTGAGTTTGATTGGTCTTCTTTTGCTTCAAATGTTTGTTATTTAGATGAACAATTGGAGAAACAAGAACAAAGTTTAATGGGATTTTTGTAATGTTATCCAACAGGAACTTGTATTTTCCTGTTACAATCAAATGCAGGAAATAGAGAGAAGGAAAATTAAGACTCCTGACTCAAATTTGTTGTCAACAACCCATTCTTCCAGCTTCTTCACAGATGTTTTGGAGAATATTTCTGTTCTTTCTTCTGGGACAAAGAGAAAACTCACTTTCCTAGAAAGTGGAACTGAAAGCTATCCTGAACAAAAAAAGATACATCGGCCTTAGTTATAGGACGATTGGTTATTGTTTTTTACTGATTGGATTATATTATCTCTTTTTTTCCCACTGAAGATTTTATTCTTTGATAGTTCATAGGTCTGCAAATGAGTGTCAACCACCAGTTTGTGGAATGATTTGGTATTTGATGATTGGGGTTTTTATTTTCCACATACCCAACTAAAGTGTTGTCAACCCAGTGACAAAGAGGAAAAGAAGAAGGTAAATAAATAAAGAAGAAGAAGAAGAGCAGATAGAAATTAGCCTACCGTAAGAAGGAAGAATGGAGGTGACTAAAAGTCCAACAGCCATAAGAGCCATTTGAAGACTATTTTTTCCACTGTGATGGATGCGGAGTAGTGCTTTCTTTTTCTTGAATTGCTGGTTGTTATTATTATTATTATTATTATTATTACAAGTCCACTTTTTCAACTTCATTTCTTTGTTGATTTATTTATAGATTATATAGGATCTAATGTTTTGATATTATTTTTTATTTGTATTCAGTATATTAATCTATGGTATAATTTTATCTATAATCTTTTTAATTTAGTATAATTTTATACATAATTTTATTTCTTAAGTATTAATAATTGTACTAAATTAAAAAAATATAGATAAAATTATATTAAATTAAAAATACTATAAATAAAATTATATCATAAATAAGATTAAGATAATTGACTCATGAAAAATAAAATTAAGATATTATATATTATATATTTTTTATTTATTTTTATATTTTAGATTATATAATACCCAATATCATAATATTATTTTTTATATGAGACTAATATTTTAATTTTATTTATGATATAATTTTACTTATAATCTTTTTAATTTGTTATAATTTTTAGTATTTGAGAATTAATATTATATATATAATTGTATTAAATTAAAAAGATTATAAATAAAATTATATTAAATTAAAAAGATTATTAATAAAATTATATTAAAAATAAAAATAAAATTAATATACTAGCTTTATTTTCTTGCTTAAGATCCTATAACTAGAACGTTGGAGCAACCCAACCCTAGGAGAGCGAGATTGTGATGCCTTTGAAAGGCAAGAATGCCGCTTTAGGTTTTGATTGATTTGGTAGAATAAAAGAGTGTTTGATCAAAATAAAATAAAAAGTAGAAGTAAAATTAAACTATAAATAGATTTTATAAGTTTATTTGCTGGAATAAAATTGAATATAAAATTAATATATTTTTTTTTATAATTTATAATAAAAAAATGTAAAATATTTTTTATAATTAAAAAAGAATTAAAATTATTTAAGAATTTTATAATTTAAAATAAAATATTTTAAAAAAATTTAATTCTACTTCCATCATCTAAATTTTTTACTTTTATAATAGAACTAAAATAGTCTAAAAAAATAGAAGTAAAAATAAATTCTTTTGCTAAGGAAAGTTGATAAAGATAAGAAATAAACTCATATATCACAAAGACATAGTTTTATTTCCACTGTTATTGTGATAGCTTATTTAGTAAGTAATTTTATAAATATTATATAAGTACTCTTTAAATTTTAAAACTATATTTTGATCTTAGTAAAAGATTAATATTAAATATAGTTAAATTTTTTTATATAAAAAAAAAAAAAAGAAGTAACTTGCATTTTGTCATACAAACGAGTTCACTTCCACTTCTCTACGAACACCCCCAAACAAAGATACCGGTAAAGTTTGAGATTATGCTTTGCTTCGGAAGGGGGAGGGTCTTATTATGAACAGAGGTGAGAAAAACTTTGCTTAAACTGTTTTGCTGTACTTTGATTATTGATGCATCAATATTATTATGGCCCGGAAAATTGTAAAAGCCTCAGTATAGTACAGTGCCTTGGCAGTAATTGAAATACTTTGATTAATGAATCACAAATCCGAATTCTGTCAGCTAACTTTGTACATGTTTTGGTTGCCACCCACCTTCAGAAAAAAAAATGCTTTCTTTTCTTTTATTTTTTTCCTTAACTAAGTTTCATTATATGCCATTGTCACCCGCAGTTTCTATCTTTGTTTTCACACTCATGTATATGTGGACAAATCAAGAGACATCCCTGTATCTAGTAGATAACACGATTTTGCTAAAGGAAAGTAAGGGTTAGGGCCCATTTTATCAAGCCATGAAATTAGGGAAGAAGATGAAGTTGGTGTCAGAATCCCCACCTCTCTCCCACATGCTCTTGTAGGGAAGAAGATGAAAATGAACAGAGCCATATCCAGTCTGGCCTCAACCTTGTATTGGTGTAAACAAATTACCTAGTTCACATGCACACTCAAGCACTGAGCCAGATTCTTTGGTCCTCCACATTTCTCAGTTAAAAACAAACTGTACTGTTTTATATTCATAGTGTGATTATACTTATACTGACTTAGACATTCACAAATGACTAGGAATTTTTAGATATTCGTTTGGTCGAGCTAGTTAACTAATTTAAGTAAATTAAAGAAAGTAAATGAAATAATTAATATAATTCATAGTATGGATATACTGAATTAGACTAACAGATAATTAGGATTTTTAAAGTAAAAACAAAATTCACATGTTCAATGATATGATGATAATAATTTGGGAGTGCCGTTACTTTCATCTCCGACTGATACCTGCATCATGTATGTAGAAGAAAATGGCCAATGAAAAGGACAATGGTAATAGAAGTGAGTTTTGGCTAGTGGCGTTGAAGGACAATGTCCATATGCATAACTGTCACGCGAAGGGGTTGCAGGGATGTTTTGTTGGATCATAACAACAACAACATATTCACTCTCGTACGGCTAAAGGGGTTTTGTTCTTATGTATTCCATGAAGAAAACGTTCTCGTTTTGTTTCTGTTTAGCTTCTTTTGATTGGACAAGAAATTATTTGTCTGGTTCAAAACTAAATGCCAGGGACGATAAAGTTGGGAGGGACCAAATTAATACTACTTTGCCTCATTTGGCTTTGCATTATTTGAAATCACACGTCCTGCGTCTCCCTCTCTGTCAAACTTGAGTCTATTTTCGAAATTGGACACAATCATACACCATCATGTGTTTCTGTATCACTGATTTTTTTATCACTAAGAAAAAATGCATTAGATAAAATGGGTAAGTTTTGGTTTTTTGACAGTGACTTCATACTAACATGCTAATTTTCTGCATCTAAACCAACAAAAGCTTAGAGAGAATGTACAAGAATGATGCTTGAACTAGCATGCATGTGATGGAGGAGCATGGCGCACGTCCTATCCCCATTATCCTTTTGGCTTTCTGTGCTTGGGGTTGCAAGAGACATGTTCTTTTGGAGTCACATTCCTGATTGCCAAACTTGTTTTCTAACGGATCCGTATTATCCCCTCTTATTAATGTGATTCTGGAGATTGGTTTAGACTGGGATCATCTTTAAGCGGCTGCAATGGGCATGCCTGAATATCCAACGAAA
This sequence comes from Leucaena leucocephala, assembly GCA_037074615.1. Lineage (NCBI taxonomy): Eukaryota > Viridiplantae > Streptophyta > Magnoliopsida > Fabales > Fabaceae > Leucaena > Leucaena leucocephala. The sequence continues at coordinate 1,572,023 of CM073567.1, read as the reverse complement.
ACACTAAAAAACCAGTATATAGGAGCAAGGGTTGTGGTGTAGCGTAGGTTCCTAAATACTCAACTATTATGATTTGAAACAAAACAGTGACACTTATGACAGCCACGAAAACATGATTATCCAATATGCCTTTAAATACATCTATTTCCTCCATCTCACTTGAACTTATCTCGTTGAAAACCTGCAAAAATACCAAAACCAGAACGTGGTATCAAATCAGATGCTTGAGTTTAATGAATTAATGTTGTTCTTCCTTCCATAGTCAAAATGAGAGATGGATTGATTACCTGACAGAAGCCAGATGAGTTGAAAATAAGTGTGTTAACAACATATCAGAATCTGGATCCTTCATTCCAAAGATCCATTTCCCTTTGGCCTGAAGAATCCACATCACCAGAACTTGATACAGAGATCGGCCTAAGATATTCCTCCACATAGCATTGCTGATGAAACTTCCTTCCCTTCCCACCGGGAATCCTTCATTAGTTCGTCATTTGGAGGTTCAGTTGCTAGTGCAAGAGCCCCGTTTGTCCTTTATCATATTCATCCACAATAGTTGAACTGCCGTAAGAGGCGCACTTTCTTAACAAGAAAACTCATTAATTACTATGGCATCATGTGATCCATATAGCCCAGCCTATATAATGTGAGGGGGCTTATTGTTAAAAGTTCATAAAGTGAGGTGAACTAGTGAGGTTGGTTCACTTGCCCGTTGTTCAAGCGGAACTCAAGTTCACAAGTAAGGCAACCACATTAACTGTCAGCTGAAACTGTACAAATTTTTTAATGTTTATGTAAACTGAACGTCTCCATTTTGCCACTGTCACTATAGTAGAGAAATTATCATCCAGAATTATGACATCAGCGCTTTCTTTAGCAACCTGTTCACAAAATCACTTTGTTAATGTCATTTGTCACCACCTTATAAGCATTTTCCTTGCATTGATTTTCCAATACGTAAAACAACTTGATGGGCTTTCCCTTGCTCTTCAACATTATCTTATATGTTTGGTTTGGACTCACCTCAGTTCCAGCAATGCCCATTGTAAGACCAATGTCTGCCTCGTGAAGGGCAGGAGCGTCATTTTCTCCATCACCAGTTACGGCTACAACTTCTTCAAACGTAGTACGCAGTTGTTTCACTAAAGTATGCTTATCAAACGGGGACGATCTAGCCATAACCTTAAAAAAAAAACAAATTGAACTGTGTTATTGAGAAGATCAATAACATTGATGGTTCATAAGTATAGAAGCAATCATATGAAATATGAATCACCTGAATTTTAGGAATCAGTTCAAACATTTCCTCATGAGTCTTCTCTCTGAAATCTGGGCCTTCTATGTCCATGCCATTGTCTGTTAAAATCCCACATTCTATGGTTATAGCTTTAGCAGTATTATTATTATCACCTGTAACCATTCTAACTGTAATACCCGCTTTACGACAGGTTGCAACGGATTCCTTCACACCAGGACGAACGGGATCTTTGATACCAACGATCCCAATACAAGTATATCCAGAAGTAGGAATAGAATCGTCAGCAGAGAATCTATTTTCCAACACCATACAAGCAAGGCATAGAGTTCTAAGTGCCTCACGAGCAAATGAGTAAATTGTATCTTTTAGATAATTACTTTTCTCTGCATCAAGTGATACAACATCTCCGTTTGAATTAATCCCTTTGTCACAAGCAGCCAAAACGATCTCAGAAGCAACTTTAGAATGAGCACGAAGATTTCCTTCAGGCAGCTCTAAAACTACGCCCATCCTTTTCTTTTCTGAGTTAAATGGCTCAACTTTCACAATCTTACATGCTTTTCTCTCTTTATGAAAATCCTGTCCCAGTGATAAACCATATTCCAATATTGCAGCTTCTGTTGGCGTCCCTAGAATCTCACGTTTCCTTCTGCCTTTTCTTTTAGCCACAACTTCTCCAGTATTATTAAATATCGATTCTAATAACATTTTCATAGCAAAATCCGGTAACTCGTCGATGTTGTTATCATTGTTCAGTTCCTTGATGTTCATGCAAATGCATGTTTTGACGACAGTCATGCGGTTAGTCGTTAATGTTCCTGTCTTGTCACTGCAAATACTTGTCGCTGAAACCCATGGTTTCGCAGGCTGCCAAGTGACTAACAAGGGCTTAGTCGTTCATCAATTTTCTTCATAGCAAACGCAAGGCTGTGTGTCACAGCTAATGGTAACCCTTCAGGGACAGCAACGACAACAATTGTAACTGCAACAGCGAAGAATTCCAACATCTCCATGGCATCATCCCCAGACACACTCCAAAATCTTCCTTTTTGTCGTTTACTTGACATAAGTCGCTTCATCAAAACCACAAAAGTAATAACAGCGAAGAACAACCCTATCTTCCCAATGATAATAGCCACTCCATTAAGTTTCACTTGTAATGGTGTTTCATAATCTCCTCCTTCACTCAGTGTCGCCATTAATTTACCCCATTGTGCTCTCATCCCTCCCGTTGTGACCAACATCTTGTAGGATCCATCTTGAAACTTGGTTCCAGATAGAAGAAATGGGTTCGGAGAATTCACCGTTACCAGTTCCCTTTCTCCGTTTAATCTTGATTCATCGATCGACACGGAGAATCCTGAAACGAAGAGTCCATCTGTGGGGACTTGATCTCCTATAGCAAGATGAACAATGATGCCTGGAGCTAATTCATATATTGACATTTTTTTCGTATACCCATTTCTTGTAACCTGCATGGAGATCTTATTTTTCTCCTTGTCTAAATCCTTGAACGGTAATGATTGGCGATAATCACTTGTTGCTGTCACAAACACGACCAGAAGTATACTTACGACGATTCCTAGTCCATCGTGAGCTCCTCTGGGATCATTAGCATCATGTCTTGAAGTGCTTCGAAGACAAAAACCCAGAAACTTCGAACTTCGCGCTCGGTGAATTTGTTGATTCCGTAGATTTCTTGTCTCTTGACAAGTTGGTCGGAGTCATTGTTAATACCATCTTCCGTTGATGTTGAAAACTTTTTTGAAATTCCATCAACCTCTCCATGAAATTTTAGCTTCTTTACGTCTTGTCTTTCAACAATAGATTCCAATTCATCTGCACAGATCTGAAAGCCTGCTTCTTTAACTTCTTCAGGTACTGTGTAATCACTTGGCTGCACACCTGCACGCATAATAATTGCAGGTAATGAAATTTGTTTTATGAATAAATGCACGTGTATAGGCTTAAGACCAAGCTAGAGATATCTACTCACCTTGGATAAACTGAAATGCCGCTTTGGAAACCAAAACAGCAACCTTCAATTTCTCCTGCTTTTAGAAAAACTACATAGAGATGTAACATTCCATTTCTATATGTTGTTATCATTTGAGGGGGAACAAGGCAGGGGAAACATATTCTTCAAGTTTTAATAATTATCGCGATTAGCATGTAGATTCCATTAAGCTAGGTTCAGAATTGTTCAAATGATTCACAGTGGTTCATGGAACACAAGAAACAACAAGATACGAATTTTGTGGCTTACGGAAGAGAAATACCCCGATTGGTGCGACGCATTTCAGCCGCTTCGCCTCGGTTGGAGAGATTGAAAGTGAAGCGAAATCTTCTTTTGGGTTCTTAACAATGCCACAAAGTTTCCTCCAAGTCTGAAGAACCTCTTCAGATGAATTCTTGGACTTGACTTCAAAGTTTTCTTGTAAATAAGTCTCCATAATCCAATACCTTATGCTCCGTTTCTGATGCCTACTATCCTACAAGAATGAAGAAATTAACGATCCTCACTTGTGAGTCCCCTGTATTTCTGGGCTTGATATGCTCATTATGGCAGAGTTTGGTTTCTTTGCAGTTTTACTGCAACACGAGAAGAAGCTGTGGCTTGTTTGGGAATAAAAGCATGGAGCTTGAAGCCCCATTTGCCAGAAAATGGGACAGAGTGTGGTCAGAATCTGTAAAAGGAAGACGAGGAAGAAACAGAGAGGGAAACGAAGGAGGTTCCGAAATATGGTAGGAGTGAGGAACAAGAACAAGGGGTGGCGTTATTTGGGGAACGATATTAACGGATTGGGCGGTGTCAACGGCTACGCCTAAAATTGAATGCCTTTGGGGTTGTCAAAGAATGAAAAAACATCAAGACAATCAAAGAATTTTTTTGGCCTTTTGGCAGGAAAATTGTTGGATGTATTATGTACTTTATTACAAAAAATAAAAAATTATGTAATTCGTTCTGTGCTTAATATAAAATTTAAAGGGAATATTTCATGTGGAATTAATAAGTCTTAAAAATTTTATGAGGGCCAAAGTTACTTTGAAAGTTTTTTTAGCAATATCACCTCAAAAATTTAAAAACGTAATATTTTTGCCCTAACTATAACCTAAAGTTAAGTTTAATTGCCAATTAATATACTTATATACATACTAATATGATATTCATATCATCTTTTATTATTGGTTAAGTATAAATTTATTCTAGAAATTTTCACTTAGGAGCTATTATCTAGATAATTTTAAAAAATTTTATTTAATATTGCTCCAGCTGTTATCTAAATTTAATTTGACTAAGTATATTAAACTGACTAATCTATGTGGATTTCACCTCATTTTTTTTAAGTTAAATTTATAGATAATGAAAAATTAAAAAAAAAATACATTACTCAAGGCCCCATCGTTAATAGAGTATCACTCTCAAGAGACCATAATTAATTTTAGAAATAACATATTATTTTTTAAGAGTTTATTAGAGTATAGTTTACTGAGACTATATTTCAGTACACATATCATCCACTTCATTTTTATCCCCAAATCATATTTATAAATAAAAAAAATACCCCTCAACACTCCACTGTTATCAAATGACTACTCTCAACAAATATACCCTAACAAACCTCATAAAAAATAATATATTATTTTTAAAATATAATATAATATGATAATGATACTTTATTAACGATGGGATTTGGAGGAATATATTTTTTTAAATTTTCCTTATTTATAAATTTAACATCGAAAAAAATAAAATAGATAGCATATAAACTAGTATGTTTAGTATATTTGATTAAACTAACAATCAAATCGAATTTAGATAACAGTTGAGACAATATTGAATCCAAAACAAAACTTCTAGAGTACCCAACTTACCCGAGTGAAAACTTTTGAGATAAACTTATACTTTAACCAAAATTAAAAGATAATGTGTATGCCACGTTAGCTTCTCAAGTGTATACTATATTAATATATTAGTTAATTGATAGTTAGACCTAATTTTAGATAATGACGAGATGACATTGTAAAAAAAAACTATTCCAAGACCACGTTGCTCTTTATAAAATTTTTAGGACATATTAGTTTCTAATAAAATACTTTCAAAACAAAAATGTCATTTAACCTTAAAATTTATTGTCCTTAATTATACTCTCTGGTCTTCTATATTAATTTTTTTTCTCATACTAATGCTTTTCTTTATTAGAACATCTTTGCTTTTGCACGTTAATTTTTTATCATTAAATGACAGGACTTTTTTTTATAAAAAATATCACTTTTTTACGTAATAAATACACGAAACTAAATCATTTACTTTTTTTAAAATTCTATGAATTAATTAAAAGAATTTTATATTTTGATCAGAAGAAGTATTTTATTAAAAAGGGAAAATACATGAGTCATATTTTATTTAATTTGACACCACAATATCAATTGTTATATTGAATCCTCATTTAAACTAAATACTTATTCAGTTATCTTTTATTTATGTTTATGAAATTATTTAAAAATGGGTCTAGGAAATATGTTTTGCAGGTGTCAGTTAATAATATATTGAGATGATGAGATCATTGAAATGTTTCTACTGATTACTGCTAAATACTAGATACTAAATACTAAGTACTAAAATATTACAATAGTTTTAAAAAAATTGTGTCTTTATTATTAATTTTTTTTAATTTAATATCATATTAAATTAACAAATTTTTAATATTATTAATGCCATATTAGGTATGTATTTTTGCCTCTACCCTATATTTTGGTCCACTAATTTGTTTTTTTATAAATTTTTTTAGAAATAGGTTAGGCACATCTATGATCTAAGGGTAGGATAAAGTCTCTATTTCTTCTAAGTAATATTAATATCGGGTAGGGCTAACTATTTATTACGCTCAAATATAAATTTAAATATTTAAGAATTAAAATATTTTTTTAAATATTATAATTAGAATTATAATAAAATAGTTTATTAAAAATTTATGAAGAAGGTTAGACGAAAACGGGGACTGTTTGATAATAGGGCTTGAGAAGGAGTAAAACTTTTATCCGACAATTTATCAATTGGGCAGCATTTAGTATTTTTCTGATTTTTTAAGCTTTTGATTAAATGAGCCATATTTCCTCGTGTATTTCCACCAACTTCGGAAAATAAATCGTCTTATCTATAGCTTTAAGTAGTACAAATTGTTAGATATTTTATATTTAATATTGATAATCATATATGGGTAAAATTCTCTCACATGAGCTTCATTCACAAAATGGGACGACCATTAAAAGAAAATAGTATAACAAATTATTTTATATTATTCTCTCTATTTGTTTAAGCATAGGCACCATCCTATTAAAAATACTCATGTTTAAGGTACTATTAGGTATATGTTAACATATCTTTTAATAAAAATTTAAATATTAATTTATCATGTTACGAAGAACTGGCCTATTCTATTAAACTCAATCATGTTGGAAAATGTTCTCTTTAAAAACAAACTAACAACCCACTTCACTAATATTAGTAATATATATTTCAGGTACATTTTGAGCCATTCATGCACACAATTATTAAGTTCAACCTAGTTGTATTGATCTGATATGATATTCTTTCCCCAAATATTTAGGCATGGAGTTCTCTACAATGGTGATGCCAATTTTTATTTTGGTATAAAAAAAATTAAATAAATTTAGTATCAGTCTCTTATTAAAATTAGGATATAGCCTCAAGATTTAGAGAGTACTTATAAGGGATTTACGAGATCGTCTACTAAAAAAATTATTATAATAATAATAAGAATCAAATTTATATCTTTTTAAGATATAATTATATTCTTGATTATCTGTGCTAATTTTTATCAGTAATGATGATGCCAATTGATTTAAAGAGCAAGTGGAAGCAAGTTATTTGCAAGATTTTAATTTGTGGGTGAAAGTTATCAACGACAAGACCCACACATTTGGGAATCTTTTCGACATTTTAGCCCCGATTTGAGTTTTAGTCTGTTCCAGAATCCTAATTTGGCTCAACATGCTGCTCCCTCCTCCCTTTTCCTGCTCCATTAACTATGATTGCAATGTTTAATTTGGTTCATTTATAATACTCACACTTATTGTTATTTCAATTGATCGAATTAAATTTTAATTAAATTATATCTATTAGAGAGAAAAACTTGTTCTCTTAAAGAAAATATGAGCCTTCGTTTACTTTTATGAGTAGGATGGCTCCGATTCTTTCATTTTAACCACATACAAATGGCGTTATTATTTATATAGAGTTCATTTAGATAAATTTTTATATAAGTATTTATTAAAAAATAATTTTTAGAAAATAATTTTTAGAGAAAAATTTATAGAAAAAAATAGTTCTGAATAAGTAAATATTTGAATGATTATTACTAAAAAATTATAATTAATAAATTATTAAAAATAATATGAGATAAATAATTACTTTAATTTAATTGTTATTAATTATTTTTTTATTTATTGTTCATTATCTCTTGTGCTAGACGACATGAGCAGCCCACCAACAGCAATGACATCGTTGCTTCTTTACCCCCTTTCTTTCTCCTGTTGTCCGGTGACAATTCTCACGTTGTTGTAGAAGACAAAGACATTATCACCTTACTCTCCTTCAAAGAAGACGAGAAGGAGGAAAATAGACAAACAAGATGAGATCGAGACCTCTGACAAGACGAGAATACCGATGTTGCTAACGAGAGGAAGGAGAAGAAGAAGCTTGAGAACATACGCCTTCATTGGAGACCCAACAAATTTTACCATCGTAGACGAAACTTTTTGCTATAGAAAACAAGAGAAAAAATAGATGAAAGTATATATAAAAAAATAGGAATAAAATAATAATTAAATAGTTTATAAATTTTTTTATTATTTTAAAAATTATTTCTAATAATTTATTTAAAATTATAGTTTAATTTATAAGTCATTTTAAATAAATATAACTTTTTATTTAAAAAAAATTAAACTAAATTTTGAACTAATTTTTTTTTTTAAATTTGAGTTTAGTGAGTAATCAAAGACCCACATAATACATATATTGGTAAGACTAGGAAAAAATACTTGCAATAAATAAAAACATTAAAATATTGCGAATATATGAGTTCATTCAAAGCCCATATTACATAAACCGGGGCTTGTCAAATTTGTTAATATTACTCCTATAGTTTTAATATATGATATATTAAATTAATTTGATTAAAATAAAAAAATCAATTAAATTGGTTATTATTGTATTTTTTAAAAAAATATTATAATCATCTTCATTAATTATTTTCCTCTCTCATATTTAATTATTGTCATGAAATTATTAATATATATAATTTAAAAAATTAAAAAATATATGAAATATATATTATATTTATGACTAATGTTAATTAAATAATTATGTAATATATTAAGGACAAGAAGAATATATAGTATTAATGAAGAATCAATATGAGGTCCTAAAAGGGAAATGGAATACCAAAAATTAAAAAGTATATGAATAAACGAGCAACCATAGATCTATTAATATATAATTTTTTACAGTAGAATTTATTATTATATGCTACTTAATTATAAATTTTTTTAGTGATTATATTTTTTTATTAAGAGTTTATAATAATTTTTCTTTATAATCAAGATTTGAACGTACTTGTGCGAAATCTACATGCAAGAGTTATGCCACAGTGGCGGGTACCGCTTTTGGCGTCGGAATCTTAAAACTAGAAAACGTAGGAGAGAGTGAAACTGGGAGGCATGTCCGATTCTCCTACACAACAACAACAACAGTGTATAGGTTGCTTGAGATAGTGAGATTCTTGGTCTTTTGAGATTACTTGTCGGTTTGTAAGCACATGCAACTTGCCAACTGAGTGTGACCCTTAACATATGTATATATCATCACTTACAGTCACTTATGAAGAAGTAACATCTAGCTAGGACTCTTTAATGTCAAACCAAATTAAGCTTTGGCCTTAAAGATAATATAAATGAAATAGAAGAACAAGTGTTGGTGTTACATGGGAAAGGTGTCCCAAAATAGAAGGCACGTGAATATACAGTCAATCGCCAGTCAGCACCAGTTGTGCTAACCATTTAAAAAAAAAATACATATAAAAAAATTTAAAATGAATTGAATATTATTAGGAATTCATTAAAACTGGAGTATACTTAAAGCAGAAATACTTATACATCAATCCCCAATAATAAAAGCATAATATTAGAAGAAAGAGGATTAATTAGGGCAAAGACATTTGGGTCAGACCCTGGACGAGGAATAAGATTATATTTGGATAGGGATATTGACGCATCTGCCTTGAGAGTGACATTCCCCTTGTTACCTCCTCCTCTACATGCCGCCTCAAATTCACTCTCTCTCTCTTTCCATTTCTCTAGAGCCGAGAAAATGGGCCGTCGGGCCTAGGTCTGACCCATGGTGGAAGAAAGAAAACTAGGCCCAATAAACCTACGACATATTAGTCCATGATATGTTAAATTATGTTAAGTGAGTTGTCCCAAAGAAAACTCACCTAATATCTCTGCCAAATTAATCTCCAATTACAAAGAACATTATTTCCAAACTCTTTTTAAATATTCATAGTAAATCAATCTTATAAATGAACTCTAAAGAAAGAATAGTTCCAATTGAGATTTTAGAGTTTATTCTAAAGTTATTTAGCATAAGAAAAATCTCAAAATTTATAAAAGTAGAGGAATTGTACTATTTTTGATAATAAATTTTTGAAATAATTAGATCCTTACGTATTAATAATACAAATATGGAAGAAATTTATATAATTTTAAGAGAAAAATTTAACTAATCATATCAATTCATTAATTCTAACTCACTGACAGCCTCCCCCTCATAATGGGTTAAATAAAATATTGATGTAGCTCTTACTACAATTAATAGTAAAGCAGGTTGTGGAAGAGCTATTCGAGATCAATCAATAAGTTGGTTGGTAGGATTCACAAGTTTTCTCATGTATTGTACTATTTTTTTAAAGCTAAACAGTGTACAATCTATAAAGAATTAAGGTTAACTTCGGATATGAGATTCAATAAGATTATTATAGAATCTGAGAATAAGAAAGTCGTGGATATGCTATTGAATTTTAAAGATAATACGTCCAATTTATTAATGTCGCATATATATGGTATTGTGAGACTATATTAGGCGTTAAATATACATCATATATTAAGAGAATAAAATAAATTTACAGATATGTTTCCAAGGGACGAGTTAAATAATACGATAGTTTTATATGTCTGTCCTCAATATTTGAGGAATCTTGTGGTAAAATAGTATTAGGGATATAATTCTCTAGTAGACTAGTAATTTATTTTGAGCGTTTAGCTCTATATTTTTTTTAAAAAAAAAACTCTAGATTATTTACATAAATTGTCTATGTATATTTTTTTAAAAAAATGAATTAGAAGAAATTTAAAAATATTTGGGTGCGGAACTGTGTGACTTTTTTTAAGGAAAAAATTTTATATTAATGATTATAATATATTCTTTTATTAATTTGTCTGGGGAGGATTTGCCCTTTATTAATTGTTTTTTACCCTTTGATGTCCTTTATTAATTGATTCCTCTTACATATACATTGAAGGCGTGTCTATGTGAATGGGTATATAACTGCAAGCTTAATAGTCTTTATTTTAATGTTCCTATGATTTATTATTATTATTATTATTATTATTATTATTATTATAAATTCAGATGTAAACCAGCACAAGCCACCAGGTTGGTTAAAAGTTAAAACATGGATGGATCAACTAAATAAATAGAGTATTGAAAATGACGCGGCGCATTATAAGATTTAATCATTTTTTTTTAACTTATGATTATTTAAGTGAAGATGGACTCAATATCGAATCCTATACTACTGAACAGGTGCGTTACATTAATAACATAAATAACTTTCTTAGTTTATTAACAAACAAAAAAATATTCTTAGAATCATGAGAGTGATGTAATACTAAAATATAATTAACTGATGTGCTTCGATTTTTCTCTGTTAATAATATCAATAATAATTGGTGCGTGTGAATTAAATAATGAATGCTACTAAAACGTCGGCAATTTTCAAAATAAGAAGGGAAAATGGCACAAAAGGACCATGGAAGAAGGAAAATTACAATATTTTCCTAATCTATCAAATCCTCTATAATTCATAGTTAATTTTAATTAATCTCCTAAATTTGACAACTAAACTTCTGATGATAACCTTTGAAAGGTATATCCACAAAAATAAATTGAAAAATATGAAAGATAAATTACACATTTTAGTCCAAAATCAATTATTTACAATCGATTTGTAACTTTTTTGTTTGCGTTTTAACTTTCAGATTTATAATCATGCGTTTAATATTTTATAATTATGTGCTGATTGCGGATCCTTCTCCCGAATAAGAATATGGAAACAAACTGAATTGAATGAATTAGGAGTTCCGAGTATATGTGTCGTGTCACGCTTCTATTCTCTACTCACGCCCCTCCCAACTTTACTTCCCCGTTCGTCAACAATTTGTGGGGTCCACCTCAACGCTAACCCATTTTTTAATTTCCCAGCTGACGCGGTGCCAAGGCGGATCCCTATTGCTATTCAATTATCTTATTCTTTTCTCCAATTATCATATTTATGCTGAAAAATCTCCTTTTACAAATTCTATGTTTTGAGTATTATAATTAATAAAATTTTCCTACAGACATTTTTCATTAATTTTTCTATCCATCTATTTAAAAAATATTTTTCTTATTTTTAACATACAACTTATTTAATTAATTTAATTTAATTAAACAAATTAATTAATATATTATATTTTTTTAAATCATCATAATTATATTTATTAATTAATATATTATTTTTATTAATAAGGATAATTTTAAAAAATATATAAATATAAAAAATATATATTATATTTATGATCAAAATAAATCTATCGATTAAATTTTAGATTGAATACTATATGAGTATAAAATATAAAAAGCTAAGTATAGCCCTATGTAGTATGACTAATTTATTATATTTTGTAGTACATATTTTAAACTATATGTATAATTCTACATATACCTTAAAATTTGATGATGTATTAATACCTAGTTATATTCAATATATTATTTTAATTTCAATTCATATAATCCTGCTGATTGCATTGTTCTGTTCCTTTTTTATATTCTAGGAGTGCCTGCGAAACTTTCATGGATAAAGAGGCACGAGCATGCACGTGACAAGTCAACCGATAGAAGAAATGAGTCATCTATAAATAATGTATAAATAAAATTATGATTCATGTTGATGTTTTAATAAATAGATTTATATAAAATTGATGTGTTAATACAATATTTAAATAAATTTATGTCAAACATACTTTTTTTATAAAAGCATATTAAGACATGAATAGTGTTATATTAATTGATTTTTACTCTAATTTTAATTTAGAAAAATCAATTATATTAAAAGCAAATTTTACAAATATTATCTTAAACAAGTCCATGTTCAAGTGATTCTTATTATAGATCAATTAAAGAATTATTATTTTTTGCGTCATCAATTAATTAATATGTTTACAAAAGTTTATTTACATATAAATATTTATATGAGTATGTAGGAATTACCAAACAAATGAAAGGAAGAGGGTAGATGATAGGGCATAGGTAAGGGTGTTTATGGGAATGAGTCGGGATCAGAATAATTCTGTCCTATGTCCCATCTCAAAAATAGACATATAATGTATTTTTTATCTAATGTTCATAATGTCCTAGGCATGTTTTGATCTTGATTGGGATGAGTTTGAGATGAGATTGGGAATTCTGGAACCAAATCCTAAGCATGCAAATGAGTTTTCAAGCTGCAAAGTTTTCAGCTAAGTATGCATATGGGAAAAAAGTATCCTAAGCAATTTCCTTTGGCTAATACAAATGAGCAAGAAAAAAGTCCTCTTATCAAGAAGGTAACTAGCTTAGTAATGCAGGAAAAGAAGATTTGTCAGAATAAACCTCGTGAAAGTCCAACCAGTACACATGGGAGCCTCAATTTGTTTACACATGTGAAACAGATGATGCGGCAGCGGTTTGCAAGCGTCACCAATGAAAGACATGAAACTAGAATTCATAGATCATTGATCGTCTAGAAATAGATCCTCAAGCATTATGAATGCACCGCGTGCATAGATGATTACCAACCCAACCACCAAAGCCAAAATCAAGAGAGATATGAAGTTGGTGAGAAGTTCTTGTGGATCCGAGAATATACTTTAGAGAGAGATTCTGGTTGATACATTGTAGTCCAATCAATGAGCTCTGACCACAGGCGGTGTTGGGAGAACCCCCGGCAGACAGAAGAGGAAAGGTGTCCGAGGAAGGAACGAAAGGTAGGCGTCGCAATTGGAGGCTGAGACTGGGGACCGGTGGTGTCGTTGTTGGATTGGGGATTTGAGATCGGAAGTGTTGGTGGAGAAGCCATGGATGGCGTGTGAATCTCTGACCACCACGTGAAGTTATGCTACTGCAAGAGAGCAAATGACAAAAGGGAAACATGCCTATATGCTCTCAAATTAAACTTCTCACAAGTTCCACAATGCAAAGTTTAGGAGTGTGAACATGAGGAAAATGACCTTATATGAATTAATAGCATTTTATTTATCAATAAAAAGTTACTTTTAGGATAAGACGGGACATCCCAAAAATTATACTGAGACCCATCCTATTTTAATAATTTTTTATCCTGATCTTTTCCTGAAAAGAATGGACCAATTCTAAAACTATTTAGGCCAAGATAGATCAGGAAGGGACAGAAATGACCCGCTCTAGGCGTGGTTGTAACTTGTAAGGCACAAGGACCTCCCTTCAAAACCTGTGCGCTTTTGTGTTGGGAACATTTCCCTCTCCATTTATTTTTTAATGTTTCATGATTTTACATGTCCCAACAGCTCCGCCAAGCCTCCCTCCCTCCTTCCGCCACTCTTACCAATCATTTATTACTGCCCCTCCTGCTCATGTTTTTAATTATTTAATTAAAAAAGCCTCTATTCTCTCCCTATTAGTGCTCTACCATATTTTATTCTCCCCCACGCCTCGCCCTTATATTCCCCTCGTCATCATTGTCGTTCCCCTCAACTTCCATGCCCCATTTCGTCATTCCACCGCCCTCCTTTTTATTTTCCCTCTACAACGAAGTTTTTTATATACAAGGGTATTCAGGTCATTCCAAACTAGTCTTAGCTCCCTCTATTATTATACCCATTCAATATAGGCGGACAGTGAATTTATTTCAAAAACAAGACATGCTTTAAACAAACACATCGCTTTTAATTAAATATTAATTTACCAATGCCAAATATTTTAATTTCACAATATATTCTCCTGATACTTATTCTTAACCTCTCACAAGTAGGAAAACAAATTGGCGCTACTAAATCATAGGATTATTGACTCTTTATACAATTGGTAAAAGAGGTTTAAGTGGTAAAGAAGTGAGATATACGATCATTTAAAATATTATTTTAAGCGTATTTAATTCTTAAAAAATATCACTTTATTATGGTTCCAGTCATCACACTTGAGGGAAGTATTTTAATTCTTGGATATTTAGATTTAAATATGAGAGTAATAAATAGTTTATCCTATCTGATATTAGTATTACTTAGAGAAAAGGGAGATTTCACCCTACTCTTAAATCATTGATAAAACTAATTTTTTATAAAAAATTTTATATAAAAAAAAAATTTCATTGTGTCAAGTCTCAACACTATCAAGTCCTTAGTTTTTTTCCCCTGTCAGCCAAAGTTATTTTTAAATTCACAAATAAACCGTGGTTTTCTTAATTTTTATAATGTAAAATTAATTATTAATAAAGTAAATTTTGATACTCGAATAAATATTTATATTATTATATGCTAGAGTTTAAAAAATTAAGTTGAAAAGTAGACCCAAAAAATATTAAAAAGAAAAGGAGCTATCAGATCCGCAGTGGAAAATTAAGAAATTATTTATATAAAAAAGAGAAAAACGATCGAACGGTGGATAAGCCCCCAACCGCGGAAACACGGAGCCGCTCATGCCCAAAACTTTGGAAGAATCTCGCCCTCGCATGCTATAACACAAAAAAGTGACGCGCTCTCTCTCGCACACATATCCTCACATTTCTCTCTCCCCAATCCATCCCCTTAACCTAACCACGGTTAGGTCCTAACCCTCCCCACCCCACACCACCCCCAGTTCAGTCCCCTCTATTTATAACCCAACCGCACCTTGTTTCTCATTCTTTGCCTCTGTTCTTTCCCTTTCCCAAATTCCCCCATTTCCTTGTCTCCAAAGAAAACCCCTCACTGTTCCTTCTTCTTCACTAACCTTGCCTTTCATGTGACTTCCGTCATCTTTGAAATCATAATCCTCTTTCCTTGTTCGGAAATTTTGTGTTCGTCGCCACACAAAAAAAGGCATGAGTTGCAACGGTTGCCGAGTTCTTCGAAAGGGATGCAGTGAGAACTGTATATTGCGACCTTGCTTGCAGTGGATCGATGGCCCTCAAGCCCAAGGTCACGCCACTGTGTTCGTCGCTAAGTTCTTTGGCCGTGCCGGCCTCATGTCTTTTATTTCTAACGTCCCTCCCAACCAGAGACCTGGTAATTGATTCCGTTCTTAGTAATAATTTTGACTTCCTTGCTTTCAAATGCGAGATACGAGAACAAAGAAAGAGGAAATTTGTGTTCTTACAGGAAATCTGACTAATATCTCCTTGTTTGCTGTATGTGTGCAGCTCTGTTTCAGTCCTTGTTGTTCGAAGCGTGTGGACGAACCGTGAACCCTGTGAACGGAGCTGTTGGGCTTCTGTGGACCGGAAACTGGCATGTGTGCCAGGCCGCCGTGGAGACGGTGCTGCGCGGTGGCACTTTGAAGCCCATCCCGGAGCTTCTAGGCCTGGATGCTCCGGCTCCGGTTCCGGCTACGGATGAGGCATCCGAAGCGGAGGTTACGTGCAATGACATGCGGAGGATCCAAGATCCGAACTCGAATTTGCGGTATAATGACAAGGTCTCACCCGGCGGCAAAATCAGACTGTCTGATGACTCTACCATGCTCCAGACGGCCGATCTCGACCTCCGATTGACGCCAAGCTTCCTCCATAAAGTGCCTGCCTACTGCTGCGGGCCAGAAGTCCGACAGCCGGGTTCGCCGTCTATGAACTCGGAAGAATCCGTCACGACGGCGACTTGTTTGGAAAGCGGGATCGGAGATCCCCACGCTCACGGCGGAGACCCGAAACTTCTCAACCTTTTCATTTGAGGGGGCCCTATATATCTGAGATTCATATTTTCGTGAAGGAAACGGTCACACGCGCGCGTAGTCGGGTGTAATATTCCCATATTGATTAACCCTGTTTATTAGTATTATTATTCTTAATATATTTGCTTGATGTGGGGGAAGACAGCTTTCCGGAAGTTTTGAATCCGGCGAGTTTTTGCAAGATACCGGCACAGGATTTCTCTCTGGTTTGTGTTCTAGACAAAGAGAGAAAGATGAAGGTTCGTCGGTGATCCTTCTCCCCCTTTTTTGTTTTTTTCCCCCGAATCAAATGTACTATCTTTTATTTTCCTTAATTCGCCTATGTATGTAATTGCCGGGTGACATGAATAATATCAGAAGAATCTCAGATATTTACCACCATTTCAATTATTACAGACCCTGTTTTCCTATCCTGGCAATTTATCTCGACAAGACAATCCATGTATTTGGATCTTCGGAATCCTAGAATTTCACGGAGTGATTCGCTTCCTAAGACACATCGGACCGGAGATGTCAGGTGAGTCAGAATCCGAATGACAATGTAATCTAGGCTCCTGCGTTGAAATTTGAAAATAATGGGTACATATATATATATATAGTGTATTTCTTTGGGAAAGGAGAGAGAAGAACCGAAGGAGCATGTGAGGGCCAACTTGAAAAAAAAAAAGCCCGGATTATCCAAAATATAAAAGTACATGATCATAGTCAAATTGTGAATGATTATAAAAGTTCAAAGAAAATGAAGCAGCCATGTTATGAAGAAGAAGCATGAGTTTGAAATTTGGGGTTCAATGAAACAAGGTTGATGCGCCCACGGTTTTTTTGTTTTTGTGCATGTAGGTACGCAAGCACCCGCCTACATGTGATCCTAGTCAGCCTTTGAGTTTTGGATAATTATAAACTGCCACTTGCGCTTCAAGCTCCATGTCTTCTCTAAAGAAGGGGCGAAATGTAATTTTGATTATCAAGAATTAGTTGCTGATTAAGTTACAAAAGTTTTGGCTTTGTATTGTATGTGTGGCTAATAAGTAATGGTAATTAGTAGCGTACGAGAGGGGACAGGAGAAGAGAGAGAAAAAGCTGGTGACTTTTGAAAGTTGCCAAGAGACGTACGATATGCAAAAGGAACCGAGGGGCATAAATTTTTAAGGGATGGAGGGCTCACAAATTAAAAAATAAAATTAAACTAAATATTTGTGTGTGTGTTTGGTTGGTTTCCTATCATCAATAGCAGAGCATGAGGAAGACTCGTGTCAGCGTTATGTTCAGTAATATACTTGTATTGCCTTCCTCTTGGGCGTAAACTTATTTAATATATACAATCAAACAAATGTCTCGATGAGGGAATCACGATTAGGGAAATGGAATTGGAAAAGGATCCCTTTATTATGAGTTTGGTGGTAGGATCGAATCAAGATTCCCTAGAAATTGGACTCCCCTTTTTATTCCTTCTTTGTTTGTTTTTTTTAATTTTGATTTCTTGTATAGGTTTTTTTTTGCCATGTGAATGTTACCTTCTCTAATATCACATCAATCTTTAATATTTTTTTATTTAATATTTTTCTCACATTATTCTCATAACTACTCCCTATTATCTTTCAAACTAATCCTTATTCTATTTAACTATTTTATTTAGATTAACTATATTAGTTAAATTAATTGATATAGCATATTTTTTAAAATTATCCTATTTATCTTTCTTAACTTCTTCATCCCTCTCTTAATTATTATTAAGGGACTATTAATATCTGTAATTTAAAGAAAATTTGATGAACCCGGAGAATAAATATTATATTTAGAATTAAAATTAACTCTTAAATTAGTATATCATATATTAAAGACTATATAAGTATAAGATTTATTTATTTTTAGTAGATTAAAGAAATCAAATCAACCAGTTAAATAATCTTTTAAAATAAATTTATATTACTTATCCGGTCTTTAATATAGTAGTTAGTTATTTTATATAGATTAAAAAAGTTAAATAAGTTAATTATAATTAATCTAAAAATTAGTTAACTAATTTGAGTAAATTAAATGATATATTATATGAATTCGTCTTGAGTAATATATTTAATAATAATTAATTAATTTAATTTTTTTAATTTCTCTAAAAAATTAATTATAAATTATATTAACTCTTTAATTTATTAAATATATTTTATATTAGTTATAATTAATTAATTTATTATTTTTTAATATAAGTTAATTAAATTTTCTATTAAAAATTAGAGGAGCATATTTTAAGGAGGAGAGGAAAGGAGTAATAATATTATTATATTTTGGACCAATAGAATTTAAGAGAGGGGAGGGATAAAGGGGGGCGCGAGTGGGTGGAGTCATAGGGTGTCCAGTGAGATGGGAGGGAGGGTGGGAGGTGAGTGGGAGCCACGTCACGAGCACCAATGCGGAAGACAAGGAAAGCCTTACGATGAATTTGGAATAATTGAGATAGAGGAATAATTAAAAGAAATGGGGGCATTAAAGTAAAATAAATAGGAGAAGAGAGGGGTTAGAAAGGAAAAGGAAAATTGCAAGGTGGGGGACATGCCTTTTCCCATCCCATCTTGCTGCGTCTCGCCGCATTTGTCACTTCCACCTCATCTCCCACGACTTCTTCCTCATGCCAGCTTTTGTAACATTCATATCATGTTGACTTTTGGTGACTCATCCTCTCTCCTTCTTTAATCAAGATATTTTTTTACAAGTTTTACCTTCTTGATCTGAAAAAAAAAAACTCAATAAAATGTTATGATTTTTTTAAAAATATTAATTTACTTAATTAGTTTATTTGATATTATTTTAATGTTTAAATTTAGAAATTGATAGTTTTAGTTTAGAATAATTTGGGAGTGTTAACTTTTTTTAAAAAAAAAATCAAAATTCTTACTTAGTCTTCACAACATTTCATTTATGTGTAGTGAATCTAGAAATTTTCTCTTGTGATTGTGATAACTGTTTTTTCATATCTTAGGCAAAAAATTTTAGAAGCAAAGGCTAATAGGAGGATTTGATTTTTCTATGGGCTTCTGACACGTGCCTGTGGGATATATCGAGAATATTTTGCAAATAATTGATTTTTGTTGTCTTTTCATTTTCTTGATATAAAAAAATTAGGAGGATTTGGTTTACATAAGTTTAAGATTTTACAAGAAGCATAAGAAATTAGGCAAGCCGCCAGCGTTGTGTGAATCAATATATAAATATAAAATGAGCGATTTATAAATAATGCATTTTCATGGAACTGGTGATTTATATATTGATATAAAATTTAATAAATAATAAATTATTAAATTATAAACAGTACAATTTATTTATTTTAGACTGTGTGCAATATATAATAACATTATTGAAAACGTTTTGGAGACAATCCAAACCCTACGCCTTTGAGCTGTCAAATTTTTTGACCCCTCAAACTTGTAGGAAGTTCCAAATTTCTGGGAACGCGAGGCATAAAAAAAAATTTCCAGAGGGGAAGATAGGAAGAGAGAGAGAGAGAGAGAGGAGAAATTGAAGATTGACAACTATTTATGTGTTGTCAGGTAAGAATAAAAGATTGTTCAAGAAAACTATTCAACAGTAAATTAAATATCTACAAAAAATAATAATAATCTTTTCTAAAAAACATAAACCCAACTAAGAAAAATAATTAAAAATAAAATAAGTATTATTTTTTATAAATTTCGTCATAATCAATTTAATTTAATTTCCATTTAATATGAAATCAAATTTAATGTATAAATTCCTTATCGAGTCCTGAATCAGAAAGAAATTAGCTCAGTGGCCATGCCCATGACTTTTCCTCTCCTTGTTCATTTTACTTACTTATTTATCATATTTTTCAAAAATAAAATAGAAATCTCTTGTTTGTTTTTTTACTACACATAAAATTTGAGATGTGTTAGATTTTCGGACTCATTAGGGTATAAAAATATTTATAAATATTTTACTAACAAAATACTCATATCAGCAGAATAATTTAAACTTATGATATTAGATTATAAACTAATATTTTATTAATTAAACTAATTTTGATTGACAAAAATCTCTTTATTATTGTAGGCCATCCCAATTCCTCCCACCTAGAGCAGACAAAATAGGGCTTGGGGCTATAGGATAACCCGTTTATGATCTTTTTTAAAGTTGGGCCTTAAAATTGGAGGTGTTTTATTATAAAATTAGTGACTCGATACTCTCGTATTTTAAAAAAATTTACGGTATAAAGAGATTAATTATTATTTTTAATAATAAATATTATAAATTTACTTAAAAAAATCTACATAGATTGTGCATTTCATAAGTTTTGAGGGTAAATTTACTTATGATTATTTATGAAATTAATTTTATTTATAAAGTATTTCTAATATATTTCACCAAGACTTATAAAAAAAATCCTTAAGTCCAATTAATTCTATTTTAAAATTTAAATTATATCTTATTTTTTCCCGTTTTAATTGGAATATCCTCCCCAACTTTCATTAAATAAGGGGGAGAGGCTGGTGAAGATATTACCCAAAATGTATGCAATGAAATTGAGGCGGTGGAGGAGCAAAGGTATAACTTAACGACAAATTTAGTTAGATTATAAAGTAGGTGAATGAGACTCAAATCTTACCTTATTTAAAAAAACGTATAGGAATAAAAATCCTAATTATAAAGAATTAATAAATTGTTTGATTATCTAATAATATAATTTACAAAAACGTTAAATATCGGATGATTTAAGGGTGATAGAGGAGGGAAGGGGGGGGGGGGGGCAACTAGGTACACAAATATACAAGGGAGCACAGGGAACACACATCCTGCGGGTACTTTGTTGTAGAAATAGAATGCGCCTTTGTCACCTATCTTCGAGTAGATCAATTGAATAACCAACCATATAATTATTTAAAATATATTTAATTATTAGAGAATATTATTTTATTATAATTATAATTATAATATTTAAAAATATATCTTATTTTTGAAATGTTTAAATTTATAGTTAAAAATAATAGATAATTTATCTTACCCGATATTAGTATCATCTACAAAGAAAGGAGATTTTATCTTACTTTTATATTATAAATGAATCTAATTTTTTTTTAAGAATTTTATTTAAAAAAAGAAAGAAAGAATGTGCCTTTGTCTCATCAATCAGTTCCCATCACAATATGCAAATATAATTCCCACTTCTCTCAATTATTGCTCTCTTCTTCCAATAATGTAAGGCCTTGCAAGTTGCAGCTCAAATGGGGTCGCTTTGAGAGTGAAACGACCCAGCATGACGTCGCTTTGCCCCCTCATTTTGGTCCCCATGTTGGCTTTTCGTCAGATTCCTCTCTCATAGCGCATTGTTTGTGCCTTCCCCACCAATTAAATTCAGTCCTCGATCCCCTTCTGCATCTTCTCAACGGCTAATTCCTCTGTATCTGTATCCTCTACCCTTCCTAAACTGCCGGTTCTTCCCTTCTCATCTTATATTTTAACATCTCCACCCGGACAAACATCCTGGTTTGGCCCCCCTTTTTAAAGCCAACTCATCACCCTTCTCTTGATAATAACCCCTCTGGGCCCCACCCGAGTAACTCCAATGCATGCACCTCCAATTATGTGTCAACCATTATAACACCGACACTTCCCTCCTCTGGGGTCTCAAACACCAAACACATCACTTATCATCATCCATCGTTCATTTCATACAATTTATAATTATTTTAATATTATTTGGGTTGCGTCAAAATTCAGTCGCCTTATATTAAAGTGTCGTGTATCTTTAGCTCTTATAACGTAAGTTGTTTCTTTTGCTGTCTTATACATCGAATATATTTTTGTCCCCCGTAATTTTAAAAATTATATGTCAAGATAAAATTTTTATTTATTTAGATTAGCTTATTTTTGACATATTTTAAATATTTTTATATTGTACAAGATAAGTATATAAAATGAGTTTTTTTTAAAAAAAAAATTACGTAAATAAATATTTCTGGGTGTTCATTCATGATCCCAGACAAAAGCGGGAGGGTACGAAGCGTTGTTGTTTTGTGCTTGTGTGGTGCAGCTGTGTTTGGCTCTTTTTCCGCCAAAAGATTAAATATCTTTGCGAAGGGTCAGCTTCAGGGGAGTGGAGTTATGGTGTGCTTGGTTTGGTCTCCACACAACGGAAAAACGATTCAAGAATTTGTGGACGACCTTAACTTTATTTCAAAATTTAAAAGATTAATTTAATTCTTTGCTCTTCGTATGTGTTACCAATTAGCTAGCATTTTATATATAATTATATATCACTCTCTTGGAATATATATATATATATATATTCCAAGAGAGTGACTGGTTATGGGAAGGGTCAATGTGTTATTTTCAGACTCGTCATCTTTTTATTCACTATCTTTTTATTTAAATAAAGTAAATTATATATATATGTTTGGATTGGTTCATCTGTCTCTTTGCACTTTAGACTTTTTTATGGGACTTTATTGTTGACATGAGAACCTCTTTATATATATATATTATTAGAGATCGAACTTTTAATTATATACTTAAGGAACTTAATGAAGTAGCAACTGTTAGGCCTCATGGTTACTTGAGTCCCTTTTTTTTTTATAAAAAAAAAATAGGTGGGTTTGACCTCCACTAAAATTAAGACATAGCCCTAGAGTTTAAAGAATACTTATAAGAGACTTATGGGATATTCTGTCAAAGAAATTCTTACAATGGCAGAGGAAATCGAACTTATATATTTAAAGGATATAAGTTCTATTTTTTATTATCTATATTAACTCTCATTAGTTTATTATCTTTTTTTTTTTTAAATGTAGAATTAGGCTTCAATGGTATAAGGTATTTTGTTATGGGTCGAAAATATAATCAGACTCCTAATGGACTTCAAATTGAAAAGGCCTCATGTTATTCAGTTTTGGGCTGTAAAGTTTTTTGGGCCTGGGCCATCTATAAGTCACAAGCCATATATCATTAATTTCCTTTACTTTTTTCCCGAGCAATCAAAATCAATTAACAGATATCCATCGTCCATGAATTTAACTAGCGAAGGGGTGAGATATATAACTATTTAGAACTTATTCAATCTTTATAGAGTATCACTTTATTATGATTCCAGTCGCAGCGCTTGGAGAGGTATCATAACTCCTAGGTGCTTAGATTTACACCTGAGAGTAATAGACGGCTCGTCCTACTTGATATTAGTATCACCTAGGAAAAAAGGAGATTTCGCCCTTCTCTTAGATCGTGGGTGAGCTCAACTCCTTTCTAAAAATTTTTATACAAAAAAAATTAATTGACAGATGCTATAATAGAAAAGGGTTTAAAAGAGGGTTTAACAGTTATACACATGTTATGTTCATACCCTACTCATTTAAAAGTTATTATGGTCAAAGAGTGTCTAGAATTTGATTCCCTCGTAAATTAAATTCTTTTAATTTTGAGCTTGTTCATCTTGTACAAAAAATAATAATTTCCTTTATGTTTTTTAGACTTGTTGACACCATTTTTCAAATTGGAACAATTTTAAATGTCTGTATCAAAAAGTTACTATTTTATTGGAAAGTTTAACATTGAGTTAGGAAGCTACTTATCAGTTTGATTTATTTCGTCAATAGGTAAAATTTATGAGACAGATTCTACGAAATATTAGAAGTCATTTGAAACATAGAACAGAAAAAAAATTACAAGAAAATATACTTGTGTTATAATTACATATAAGAGAAGAACATTATTTATTTATTTTTTGTGAATAAAAAGATGAAATTAGTTTCTGTTAATTTTTTTTCCATGAACGCATTAATAGAAAAACACAAAGCATACACATGAGACAAAAAGCAGACTCAAGGCCCCCACACCCTTTAACAAGGATACACCAGAGCCTATATGTATGATTTAACCTTAAAAAAACTAACTGTTAGTTTAACCTATATGTTTCTTTTCGTTTCTTTTCTTTTATTTTTTTAATGAAAAATTATCAATGTAAGCACACAACTATGTCCACGATTAACTTGAGCCTGGACGCTTCTTTAATTTATAAAAGGAAAAAAATTATATTTAAGTCCAATGCAAAAAATTTAATAATAAAAAAATTTCAAGAAATCATCAAATTATTTTGAAGTCCTATGAGACATAGAGTTAATTTTTTAAAATTATAAAATGACAGAACTAACCTGCAAAAATACCCTAGTTAATTGTTTGGTCTTTAGGTTGTTTTTCTTTCTTTTAGGAGTTGCCATTCATATTATTTAAGTTGTTATTTTTTTTTATAGAGTTGTTATTCCTATTACTTGAGTTATTTTTTCATAAGGGCAGTTTTGTTATTTTATAATACGAAAAAATTAATCCCATATCTAGATTTTACAATAATTTAATAATTTTTTAGAATTTTTCTGCAATTAGATTATTTGTATGAGACTTAAATATAATTTTTCTTTTATAAAATCATCAAATAATTTATAGGATGACTAAGTAATAATTCATAACTTATCATTTATCAATATATACATCAATTTTAATATATATATATATATATATTTAAATCTATACTAAGTTGTACTTATCATAAATTAAGGATATTACAACTTTTTTAATTAAAAAGATATCCCCACCATGAGGATTGGAAATTTGTGTGGCATTATATATATAAGTATACTCTTCTTTCCTAATGATTGGTTTGGGTTTTTATTTGGAAGACCATGCTACGACGGCCATCCTTTTTCTTTATTTATTCTGTACAGAGCTGGCTTCTGGCTTAGGGTATATAGGTTCTCCTCCACAAGAACACCAAATATATAATCTTCATTACCTTTTTTTTTTGGACGAGGTTCATTACTTTCATGGTGGCAATTGTTGTTTCTATATATATATATAAGCATTGTTGTTTTCAATAATAGAAAAACATATACTAAGAATTCTACAGAACAACCTGTTTCGTGAAATTCCAAATAACTCACCGCCTCCGAAAATGAACATGTCGCTTTATATGTTTGCCTGTACCTTGAGTTTAGGAATCATCCTCAAACTTCCCGTACACCCTCCCACTATTAATTCTATTTCATTTCCTTAACTTTTTGCTGTTCTCCTCATTTGCCTCCATTCAGATTCTTCTCATTCTCTTCTTCCCCTGAGCCTTATTAGAAATAGTGCCCCAATAATTATCTGGTTACAAATCCAAGTGCTTCAAAATTTTTTTAAAAAAAATCCTTTCAGCTTTTGTTGGTTTAACAGTAAGATTCCATTATTCTACTCCTGAAACAGTGAAAACCAAACCAATTAGCTTCAGACAAGAAGACTCTCTCTCTCTCTCTCTCACTCAGGCAAAACAAGGTTTGAGTCACTTGGATTGCTTTAGGAGAAATGAGTAATGATTTATACAGAACATATATATAGAAGCGGGCCCTTTCATCATTCTGAAATCACGTGTTGCAGTTCAGCACTGTTTTGCCATTGGAAAGAGCTTGCATTCTCAATTGCAACATTACAAAAGCGTCCCTGTATATATGTCATGTACGGGAAAACGGTAAACAAGGGTGGAAAGCTTTTTTTATCATCTATGTATATACGATTTGATCATTACAACTAATATATAACATGAAAAGCAGGTGCATTAAAAATAAGTTATGTGCATATATGAATAACGGATAATCGACCAAATATTGTGGATTAAGAAACTGGCCAGGGACTTAATATAATAGGTGGGAAATCCTAAGAAATATAAATGTAGAGAGAGAGTAGGGTACGTACGTAGTAGTGAATTTGGAGTGGTGGGGTCATGGGGGTTTAAATGTTGGAGGGGGGAAAGGGAACAAAGGAAAGGACATCACGAGGAGATGCACAGGACACTCCCAGGGGGCGTGCCACTCACGTGACGTACCTTTGTGCACATGAAACATATTCAGACTCCCATATGTCCAACCACATGAGTGATGATTGCAGAATACATACTTAGTGAAATGTAGTATTCCCTAGAGAGTAAGAAGCATGCCTTCCCCCTTGGATAATCGATATATATTTGGTAGGTAAAATATACCCAACAAGCTACCTCACCAACTTCTGCTGCTGATATGTGTAATATGCTCTCTCTCTCTCGATTGCGTGGAACAAAGAACAGCATAATAAATGCAAACAATTAGCTGTGAGCAGTAATGTTTGACCAACGATTCTTATCTTTGGTCCCTTCCTATAGGAGTTTTAGTGTGTTAAAAAGAAATCTTTAGTTCAGTTTGTTTGTAAGCAATTAACTTATAAATTATAATTTAGTGAATTTAAATTTTATTATTGATATAAAAATTTAGTTAATATAATATCTATAAATATCTTTGTAAACGTTTTATGAGTCTAACATATCTTAAATGAGCCTCTAGAACCCAATTTATTTAAATTTTTTATTAAAAAAAAAAAAGGAAATCTCAGGTTTATCAAAATAAATGAAGCCTTAGCGTGTGTATTCTAAAATGTGAACTTGGTCAAGTAAAAAGGGCAAGAAGAGAGATGAATTGGTATCTAGAATAATTAGGCAACGCAATTTAAAGTCATCTGTTTCCCTTCCAGCTCCTCTCTTCTTTCTGTCTTTGAGTTACTTATATTAAGAGTTGCCAGATTATTCTTTACTGTGTGTGGCAAAATAACTCTTGAATAACAGTATTTTTGGGGACAATCCGGGTCATATTTTCTAGTGCTGTTCCCAACACACACACATATATACATGTATTATGTATATATATATTGACTGTGAGTTGTGACAAAAACAGCCATCGAAACATAATCGGGATTTTCATATTTGATATATTGCATTCTTTCATATACTTGCTCTGATTCGTATCGTTGGTTCGCATGTCGATTGTGGGATAATACATATAGAGTCTTATCTGTAGAGTTATAGTCACATCATCATTTAATCATAGAGATGTAAGCAAACCAATACTTTATATTATCAGAATTTGTCGGAATGATAGATTTATATTTTAATTGGAAAGAAATTTTAACGTGTTGTAGACAAAAGCAGGTTTTGGATTATAGGATAATTTTGTCTATTTTCATTCCTTTCACACTCACTGGAAAAAAAAATGATACTGTTTTGAGATAGTCACATCCAGGGTTACGATGATTGGACAGGCAAGTGTTTAGTCGTATAGAAAAAGATTTATTAAAGCCACAAGGATGACGCGACTTATTCCTCATAATAATTCCAACATGCTCAGATAAAACTTTTTAGTCTGTCGTTAATTTAGAGATAAAAAGGGATGCTTCAAAAGACAATGCACAAGAAAACACACTACTTGTTATATAGGAATATGTTATGAGCACAACTGAGTTGGATAGCTTAAGGCCTTCTGATTTAAGGTAATCACTCAGTCTTCTGTCGATCAGGCACTTTGGTTAGAACCCTCCTTAGATATAGCTCTTTCTAATCGCGGATGTCATTTAGTTAAAATACCGGTGTTACAAGCACAAATTTTTGGAAGGAGACTTCAAAAACTAGTTATCAGAGTTGAGAACCAAGACCTCATAAGATCTAAGCTTTAACATAACCACAAAAGATAAAAGCATGTTGAAAGTGGGAAAGTATATATAATTTGTGAGGATTTATGGATTGGTGATGATATAATTAAAGGCGCCCCGTGAGGAGTGAGCCAAAAGCAAAACTGTTTGAAATTCTCAGAGAGTGCTCAGCATTACATGACAAAATCCCAACTCCCAAATACAGACAAATTGCGGGCGGCTGCTTCACATGCCTCCAAACACAGAAATAACAAGGCTTTTATTCAACACTAGGATCTTCAATTCCTTCCTCTTTCTTTCTTACACCCTTTTGTAGCCATGAAATATGTTCTTCTTCTTCACTGCTTCTTCCCTATCACGCTCTAATCAATCTCTTTTTGGCTGTTTTTCGGGATGGGGGTTTTGCTCGTCATCATCTGTCTTCTCTTTTTTGCAAGCTCATCAATAAATTTACGTCCTCACCAAAAAGCTGATATGTCCATTTTCTCATTCTCAGATTTCTGAACTCTCTTCTGATTTCTCCCCCAACTTCACTGCTAATTTCACCTCCCTTTGGATCGTTTCCCAATGGCCAAACCTAGCCCAGCACTCTTCACTCTCCACTGCTAGTCTCGTCACTTTCCCTTTTTCTGCAACTTTCTGAATCCCCTCTGCTTCCCTCTTTTTTGGCATTAAATACCGTTTCTTCCCCTCCCTTTTTGTTAATTTCTTTACACCCACACACATCTCTCTCTCCTGTCTAAACCTACAATTTCCATGGCGCAATTCACACCAACACTACCACCTTTGCACCAAATCACACCCCTTTCGAACTCCATCGGCAACAACAACAACATTCGAGTTCCTAGGACGACGAATTTATTGCCGAAGTTCCAACAATCGAAGGCATTAGGAAGCTTGGGTGATGCTACTTGCATGGAACAGTTGCTTATTCACTGTGCCGCTGCCATCGAAGCTAATGACGTCACTCTCGCCCAACAAATCCTATGGGTTCTCAACAACATCGCTCCTCCCGATGGCGACTCCAATCAGCGTCTCGCCGCCTCGTTCCTGCGTGCCCTCACCGCACGCGCCGCCAAATCTGGAAGCTACAAAATGTTAGCCGCCGTCGCAAGCGCCCACAACAACACCTGCAGTCTCGCCATTCAAACCCACCGCTTCTCCGTCATCGAACTAGCCAACTTCGTCGACGTCACCCCCTGGCATCGCTTCGGTTTCACGGCAGCTAATTCAGCCATTCTAGAAGCCACGGAAGGTTTCTCCACCATCCACATCGTTGACCTAAGCTCAACACACTGCATGCAGATTCCCACCCTAATCGACGCCATCGCTTCCCGCCACGACGTCCCTCCTCTGATCAAACTCACAGTAGTAGGTTCTTCTAGAAACATCCCACCCATGCTTGACCTTTCCTACGAGGAACTCGGTTCCAAGCTGGTAAATTTCGCAAAGTCTAAAAACGTCATGATGGATTTCAGAGTGATTTCTTCAACTCACGCAGATGGGTTCGCCGCTTTGATCCAATACCTTGGGTTGCACCACCGTCTCGTGACGGAAGCTCTGGTGATAAACTGCCACATGATGCTTCATTGTATTCCGGACGAAACCCTATCTGCTGCTACTTCTTCTCCTTCATCGCTGAGATCACTGTTTCTGAAGACGCTTCGAAGTTTGAACCCAACGCTTGTCGTTTTGGTGGAGGAGGACGTGGATTGGACATGGAATGATTTGGTGTGCAGGATGAGGGCTGCGTTTAACTATATGTGGATACCGTACGACACGGTGGACACGTTCGTTCGACGAGGAAGCAAGCAAAGGCAATGGTACGAAGCGGATATGTGTTGGAAGATACAGAATGTGATAGCGCATGAAGGTGTTGAGAGGGTAGAGAGGCTTGAGAGTAAGAGCAGGTGGGAGCAGCGAATGAGAGATGCTGAGTTTGAGGGAATTAGCTTCAGTGACGACGCCGTTTCGGAGGTGAAGGCCATACTGGAGGAACATGCAGCTGCGTGGGGGTTCAAGAAGGAAGACCAGCATCTTTTGCTTACGTGGAAAGGACATAATGTCGTTTTTGCCTCTGCTTGGTTTCCAGCTTGAGCCTTCTTCTCCCTCTCTACTTTAATTGATTCAATATTGATTTGCCACTTTTCACTAATATTATACCCATCCTTGTATTCTAGCTGTAATTTAAAGGAGTGGTAGTAATCAACTAGACGCAACCTTATATATACATTTAGAGAGAGACAGCAGCTGTATAAGGAGCATTATACGTTAACTAATGGGGGAATTCTTAAAATCTCAAGTAAGAGGTCATAAATAAAAAATGTAATCATTGGAAAGACTTATAATAAGTATAATATGTTGTCATTTTTAGGCATAAAAATTTATCATTACATCCTGCTTATGAGATTTTTTAATATTTATATTTTTTTCTTTAAAATCTCATAGTAATTTTTTCATAAATCTAACCTCAACTGTGTGGAATTGTCCATACAATCTTTAAGTGATTTTTTCTCATAGTGATTTTTTTCATGAATCCTTCAAGTACAGAATATATGTCCATAGAAGCTTTGTCCCTCTTAGCAGGAAAAAGCTCATTTACGTACTGAATATTAGTAAGCACTCAGTCAAAAGTAAGCGTAAAATTTATTCAAGTACTTGAAAAATAATGTCAAAGAACTCCTTATATACACATATATTGATGAGCAAATACTGGGTTGAGAAAGTAATTAGTAATAGTGAGAATGATGAGGAAGAGCATCTTGCTGCTTGCAAATGGCAGTAGCTGTCCTTGGTCTTTCACTTTATGACGCAATTATTATATTACCACATGCATCCACGGATTTTGGTTACTATCATCTTTCCCTGAATGCATGTACGAGGTGTCTACGTTGACTATTGTCTCCTCATTATTGCCTGGTTTTTTCTGGTACTGTCATTCCCTGCTTTATACACAACAACGCTTGCTCTTACCATTTATGTGTGTTATTTATTTTAGTGCGACTTTGTGTAATTATGGGAGGATGAGTATGACTTGTTATTTAGAATTAACTGTTAGTTCAATCTGACGAACTTATTGAAAACAGACAAGTGAGTTTGTTTAAACTGTAAATTAATATTGCTTCAAAACTTTTCCCGAAAATAAGGAGGTCGCAAAACATTTAGCCGTCATAAACTTGATTGTGCCAAGCACAACAGAAGGGTAAGGACATTAATTTCATTATCGGATGTTTTAAAAATGAAAAGAAACACACAGGTGTGCCTTAACAGTTACCTCACTTGGTCTTTTAACCAAGTGGTGGAGGGTGGAATTCCACCTTTAGGCATAGATGACATCCCATGTCCAGCTGTTTACTCTTTAAATGAAAACCCCCGCGGTGAGGGATTAATCACTGTTACCGGTGGTATAGATATCTTGAGATATATAAAAAATGAAAAGAAGAAAGAAGGAATGAAAAATCTTGTGGTATGTGCAAGGAGTTTTTTGTTAAAGAACTAAAACTACAAGGGAATTATCTCACAAATATTTAGAAGCAACAATATCCCTTAAATGATATAAGGACAAGAAAATAAAATTCTCGTATTAGCCAATCCTTGCAAATTCCTTTGCAAGTGCGTCAGTTAATTTTTTTTGACCTCTAGCTATATGTTAAATTTTCAATTCCCATTATAGTTTTAGTAAAACTATATGTTGAATCAGTATTTGTGAGAGATGCGACCATTTAGAGTGTGTTCGATCTTTAAGGAGTACTACTTTATTGTAGTTATAGTCGTGGGGCTTGATGAGGTATCTTAACTCCTAGGTGCCTCGGTTTACGCTGAGGGTAATAGACGGTTTGCCCTACCCGACATTTGTATCGCATAGGAAGAAAGGAGATTTTACCCTACTTTTTGATAGTGAGTGAGTCTAATCCATTTTAAAAAATTCTTGTAAAAAAAAAAGTATATGTGATGATAATAAGATGTATATGTCATTAGCTAGATTTGATAATATATTAACACTCCATGTCTAGGCTTAAGCATATTTTTGTTGGGCCTTAAAACAAGTTAGATCATTATATGTCTAAGCCCAAATAAACTTATTGCAAGCTGTCTAAGCCTAAAAAAGTGCTCCAAATGGAAGGAATGCATTTATTTTTAGTACACAAAATTTTAGGTCATGTAACAAAAAAAAAAAAAGTTTAGGTGGGTTCAATACAGATTTTCTATTAAGATTAAGGTACAGCCCCAGAGTTTAAAGAGCGTTTATTGAAAATTTATGAGATCGTCTATCAAAAAAATTCTCACGAAAGAAATAAGAAGCGAACTCGTATCTTTATGGGATACGAGAATGAAAATTTATATACATACATTCATGGACCTTTCTAGTTGTGCTTTGTGAATTTTGGGTTAACTGAATCCCATGTACCCATTATTACTCATCCAATTAGATAATGAATTAATTATTCACTAGTAGAGAGTTAGATTTAACGGAATAAATTAATCCCTTTTAATATAACGAATTAATATTTGAATCCTTATGTGAAGAGGTATCCACATATAATGTTTGTCATTGTAAAAAAATATTTTTTCTCTCTCACCACATTCTTACCAAGTGAGAACGATGAGTTGGAGATTATCCATAAATATTTTATTGAATTTTGTAAATGGTCTCGTATTAAAGACCACGAAGATGGATACAATAGATATATAAGTTGGCATGAACATTCAAACCAGCTCCATTCTTGAACACATGAAGCCATTTGTTATTGATATTGGAATACACCTTAATAATAATAGTAGTAGTAGTAATAATAATATTAAACGAGTGATCAATGGTTAAGCACAGAGCAATCAGTGCGAATATTTCCATTGCGGGCGTTCTTGATCCCGACCCGGCCCAACTTGGTGATGGCAGCAATGAAATTTTGCTGGAAAGTGTGGGCGCTGCTGGCAAAGGCATTAACGGCCGGCTTGGATCTCGGGTCTGTAAAAAGGACCTGGTCCGAGGTGAACAGTCCCTTCCCTTGCTGCAGGTTCTTGTAGTATTGGTGGTCGAAGGATTGAGGGGTGGTGGGGTCCATGTTGATGGCTATCCTGGGGTCCACGTGCCTAGGGCACTGTGACTTCAGATCCTCTGCGTATTTCTCATCCATCGTGGGATCCACCGGCATCCTGGGGCTGTAATTGTATACCCTTTTGGCGAATCTGCTGCAATGCGAGAATCCAAGGGTGTGTGCTCCTGCAACACCCCGACAACCTCACTTACTGCCCTCACACTATCTTATTCCAAGGGTGTGTGCTCTTGTTTTTGCATGTGGCATGGCCATGTGCATATCCCATTCAGAGTCTTTGACTTGAGAGTGACTTGATAAATTTGTCTCTTATTTATAATTGTTACTCCATCGGTTCTTAATATTAAATTTAATTATTATACTACTATAAATTAATTTTATATTAATAATTAAAAACATACTTAAAAAATAAAAAATTATACATATATAAATTTAAATTTAAAGTCATTAAAGAATATATTTTTTAAGGTCAAAATAAAAAAATAAATTTAATTCTTTTATAAGTTTGACTTGTAAATATCAAAATCAAACTTATAAACATAAATTGTTAAATTTGACTTGTAAATGATGTAATTATACTCATAAATATATAAATATAACTGGTAAATATAGAATTCTTGGGACTATTTACAACGTTCAATCAAGTCTACTCAAACTATTTTTTAAAATAAATTAATTATCTCATAATATAGTATGTAATTTAGTTTTACCCTTAAAAATATTAGATTTTCTAAGAAATTATTAATTGAAATGAAATAAATCATCAAGTATAGTATGAGTGTGTTTCATGACCCCCTTCATGAATTAATGAAAATAAAACATGGGTCCAACCAAGTCCATTAGTTTTCTTTATCTCCCTTTTTAACCAAGTTCATTAATGAGAGATACTATTGAACCACATGCATGGTGGAGGTAGGAAAGAAAAGCCGAAAGATAAGGAAATTGGATTTTGATTCATTTGTGCGGTGACGGACGCTATGAAAGAAATGAGGAGTGGGGCCCGCCAATA
Source organism: Leucaena leucocephala (assembly GCA_037074615.1). Lineage (NCBI taxonomy): Eukaryota > Viridiplantae > Streptophyta > Magnoliopsida > Fabales > Fabaceae > Leucaena > Leucaena leucocephala. Next base: position 1,537,941 of record CM073567.1, on the reverse strand, counting down.
TTTACCTGAGAGAGCAATCATCTCCGTTTGGGTGAGGCCGTTGGAAGCAAACAGAGAATTGAGCTGATTCAAGTGGAAATCTGGCTGTGGCAGCCTCCCATTCACGTTCGACGCCTTCGACACCAACCCATCGTATCTCCCCAATTCAACCGCATACCACGGCCCTCCAGCCTATATCATCAATTAATAATAACATTCAATTATCGGAAAATCGTTTTGAGGTTAGTAAAGAATATAATTATCACAAAAATTGACTACTTACCTATTCTAAGATTTTTTAATATTTATCTTCATTTTTTGAAAGCATCAATATAATCTTTAATACTTTAAATTTGTATGAATTTTTATTTTTAATTTTTTTAAAAATAAAATAGTCTAAATTTTTATCAAGTTATAACCTTCACGATATTTTAGATTTTAGATGAAAGGAAACGTTTGAAACTGAAGGAAACCAAAATATGATTGCATTAACCCTTCTCGAAATCTTAAAGAACATGATGGATGAGGGAAAAAATGAACAAACCAGAACAACAGCTTCACGAGTGGCGAGAGCGAGAATATCAGCACAAGACACTTTGTTTCTGCACTGAGGAACAGCGTCCACCGCAGCTTTTGCTTTGATCACGGTGTCGAACCCGTCTCCGGCCAATGACAGATTATCTGGGTGGTCCTTCTCTGCTTTGTTGTTCTTCGTGGATGCCACCAGAATCGAACCGTCACAGCCCTGTACCAAACCCAACAAAACTCATAACCCAGTTAAAAAAAAATCCAAACTTGAACTGTTATTGATTGGTAATTAATTACATGGACGAAACAGTCGTGGAAGAAGAGACGAATGGTGGCCGGAGCAGTGACGAAAGTCTCATGAAATTTCTTGCGAACAGCTCCTCTAACGATGTTCTCAAGATTGGGGCAGATTTTGGAGTAGTGATGATGACTTAGCTGAGAGTAAGTGAAGGGGGGATAAAGAGAGAGACTTAGAGAGAGGGACCAGACAAGAATGAGATGAGAAAGCGCACCCATCTGCAGTTTCTGACAGGGAAAAACAACACAAAATTGAGAGATGAAAGTGGGAGTGAATGAGTAGTGATGATTATATGGAGGAAAAAGTTAGAGACGCTAGTGTGAGAGGTAAATACACTTTTGAATCGTGACCAGTGAATGGCCTCCTTTGTCCTTGTTAATATATATCCCTTGTAATGGATAGGAACTAACTAGTAGGCCCTTATTAGAATTGGAACCCTCATATTCTAAAAAATAAGGGGCTAATATTTCGTTAAAGAGTAATAAATCAATGTTTAAATCCCCATTATATTAAAAAATATATCTACATTTATTATTATTTTAAACATAATTGCCTCTAGTATAAAAATAATTATGAACTTAGCATTACATGTAGCAAGTTCATGACAAAAATATATAGGGAAAGAGGAATCGGATTATACACACACACATAGGTTTCATTAGTGTAATCTTTATAAAAAGTGAGATAATAAATGATAAAGAAATGTGATGGGGGAATGTACTTTTTGAACAGTAATGTGGATGGAGTGATATTCAGCTAAGGTTAGCCAGAGATGAGAAGGAGTGCATGTGAACTTGTTTTGTTTGTTTGCTTGAGCTATGGCGGAGGGGGGCCTGATCACTATTGTTTTCTATCTCAGTATTGTCACTTACAAAGCTAGGGACCATATATACCATTTGATTAATCATGCAATTTTACTGAAAGAAACTTACGTACTCATCACCCAATTTTATTTTTATTGTTCATGCCCTCTTCCATACTTGTACTCTTTTTCTAAATACTACCATCTTATCCCTTTGAATCTTTTATACTTATCCGATTATTAATATAAAAATTATTTAATTAATTTGAATAAATTAATAAAATTAGATAAATTAATTCATTATTATAAATATAATCTGAATTTCATAAAATAGCCATATATAACGTTAAACTATATATCAATTTATAAATTAGATAAATTAGTTTAAATAAAATTAATAAATATAATAAATAAAGCTAATTGAGTTTCTATATTTATAACTAAAAATTAACTTATTAACTAGTTTTTATATTCACAATAAGAGTAGTAGAAATTTTCATCATGGGAAAAAAACTTCAAAGATGCCACAACACAGAATTGAGCTGAAATTCAAAAGAATATATATAAAGGACAACGCTATTTTACAGCAGTTATAAAAAAACAGCCATTAAAAAATATGATGACATTTTCATAAATAAATTCAATTTTAAAAATTTTTAATGGTAGTTTTTATAAAAACTGCTGTTAAAAGTCTTGGGGAAAATTTTTAAAAAATTGTTGTAAGATAAATTTTTAAAACTAAGGACCCGATTTTAATTTTATTTTTTATAGTTATTTGTGGTCTCGTTTCTTTTCCTTACCACCACAGACTTTGACAAAGGTTATTTTTCAATTTTTTTCCCATAGTTTCAGTGCCAATCTCATTTGTTAATGTCATTTTCCGTTATCTCCATTATCGTTCTCGTCATAAGTCACCATTTAACTTCTTTATTTGCTCATTTTTCTTATTTTTTTTTACCAGAATTGTAACTTTTTCTCCAAATCTTTAACGTTTTCATTAGATCTTCAACTTTTTAGTGAGGTTGACATAGTGGCTAATAGTAGGTGATGTCCGATAGACCTTGTTGAAAGGAGTTTGAAAGAGCTTCAATGAAATAAGCTTATGAATATTTAGTTTTTTCATAAGATCTTTGACTTCTCTCCAAATCTAGTTTGATACTTTTGATTAGAGTGACCGGGGTGGCTGATAGTGGGTGTAGACGAGAAAAAAAAAACAATTAACGACAATTTTTTAAAAACTACAGTGAAATGTTGCATTTAACAGTAGTTATAAAATTGTTATTAAAAATTAGACTTATAATGAAGGTAGAATTCACGACGTTTCTAAATTTGCCATGAAATATCACTTTTAATCACTGTTATAAGTTTTTTTTATAGCAGTATCACAAAAAAAAAGTTTAATGAAGGTGTTTGAAATAATGTGGCCGTTGGAGACAAGAATTATCATAACACAAAAAGATAATGAATGAATGATTCAGAACATATCACATGGCAATCACTTTGTCCAAAGCATAAAAAGATTAATTAAGAAAATGTTTAAAAGATGAATACTCAAAAGGGATTGGAAAAGAGAATTATTATGTTCAAGTCAAGGGGTGGGCGTTTTATTCAAACAAAGTGAAAAAGAAAAAAAAGAATAGAAAAGAGGAAAGCATTTGCTTGGTTGATTAGGGCAATAGTGATTGGTAAAAAGCGGAAAAAAGAGAAAAGAAAAATCTCATGCATTGATCATAATTACCTGCATAATAATTGGTTGCTCATGCACGTAATCTTTATATTCCCTGGCTTTTCCTCCTTTTTATGAAAAGTTTTATATGTACTTTTTTAATATCCTTATTGTAAAGTTTTATTTTTACACTATAAATTTATAATTAAAATTCATCACAATTAAACATAAAACCTATAAATGTCAATATGTCGCCGTCGCACAATTCACATCTTACGAATAATATTCAGTGTAAGGTGTGAGAATTAATTCTAGTTTTTGAATAAATTAGATAAATACCTCATAAATATTGTTCAAATTAATTATATACTGGAAATTTTTTCAAGAAATAGATAAAAATCATATTTGACTTTCATTATTTCAAAAATTAATATTGTGAGAAATGAAGTTTATGTTTTATATAATTTATTGTAAACTTAATTTATTTCCATAAATATAAAATTAGAAAATATTTCTCATATCCAAGTGCCCGAGCAAGGGCTCTTAAGTTTTTTAACTAAAAAAAAAAGATAATTCAGAAAAGTGTGGGACATATATAAATGAATAAATAAAAAATTAAAGCAATGAATGATATTATGGGCCTGTTTGGAAAAATCCAAACCTTGGTTTTAAACCAAGGTTTGGCTCAAAACCTAGGTTTAGAGAAATTTTAAAACAAACAGTTATATTGGTTCAAACGGGCTTTTGGACTAAACTCTGGTTTAAAACCAAGGTTTCAGAAAAGCTGGTCAGAGTAGCTTTTGGAACAGTAAACCACGTTTGAACTAACTAATTACTATATTACCCCTACTTTTTCTTACACCCTCTCTCCTACTTTTTCGTACACCCTCTCTCCTCTCTCATACTTTTTCTCTATTTTCTTTCTTACACCCTCTCTCCTCTTATCTCTTATCTCTCCTCATTTAATACTCATACCCTTTTTCGTAATTTACCAATAATAAAATCCCTTCTATAAATAACTATCTAAACACTCATTTATTCAAAACCACTTTTTTTTCATAATCTCTTCTCCCAAAAGCCCTTTTCTATAATCTGTTCAAAAGCCCTTTTTTTCCATAAGTCCGTTTTTAAAATCCTATCCAAACGGGCCCTATATAACATATGCACTTTTTTTTCTTTTAGATTTAAGTATTGTAGAATTTAATTAGGGATAATTTTTTAAAAAATATTTTTATATTTAGATAAAATCAAACTTAAGATCATGATTAAAATTAATTCTATTACGTTTGAATCATCAACATGATGGTTATAACATATGCCCACTTTTTTATATTAAAAGTTTAGGTAAATTTAGTATTAATCTCCTACTAAAATTAAGATATAACTCTAGGACTAGAAAAATATTTACAAAGGACTTATAAAATCATTTACTAAAAAAATTCTCATGACGATAGTAAGAATTAAATTTATATTCTTATAATATAAGAGTATATTTCTAATTATCTGTTTTAACTCTCTTCCTCAATTGAGAATATATGTCCATTTTGAAACAAACATTTGGAGGACAAAATTGCATAATCTTTTTACACAATCCAAAGCGTGACAGCTAGAGAGGATTCCGTCTGTAGGTAAAAAGTAGTTATACGATGTGGGACTATTTGCCGCTTGTAGGAAAAAAGGCATAGAACTTCCTCATTTGTTCACAGTGCTTCTCTTTTTCCTCTGTTGTTGTTGCTTCCCAGCTTCATGATGTCTGGGTTGCATTCAGCAATTATAACACGTCTCTTCTACCCAATAATAATGTTTGTAAATTATGCCATAATTACTTCAATCATGTCTTAAACTGGTATTTTTAAATTACAATTTGTTTTCCTTTTCGATCTAATTGGTTTGAAATTAAAGCATGCTCCTTTTCAATCTAAGTTTCAATTTCATGTCTTTTGGACATATTCCGTAATTATTGAATGAACTTTACAAATGGCTAAAACCGGTTCACTAATACTGAATACTAAAACATATTTTCTTATTTAGTTTTCTAAGAGACTAATTTTCCTCACACTTTATTCATAGTTGGGGGAAGTAACTTCCTAAACAGAAGCTAAGTAAGTTTTACTTTCTTAACAGTTTTTTGTCTTTCAGATAAAAATATTTTTTTTTAAAAAAATAAATGTATCTTCTCAAGAAATATAATATAAGACCGACTAAACAACTTATATATTAACTTTTTTTAAAAAAAAATAAATAAATTTCTAACTAACTGCGTAATTAAACTAAATAAATGCTTGAAAGAGTAAAATATATGAACCCCACCTTCCTTATATTTTGACTTAGTCCCACGGAAATAACAGCAAATCCTGAAACTTCGGGCTATTACAAAATCAACCTCTCTCTCCTCATAATTTTGTTGGATCAATCCATCTTAAAGTTTCTCAGTCACGGAGAAGACAAGACAGTGACGGAAACAATAATTATTTATATAAAGGAAAGATGGTTTATTGAAAACAAGTTGAATTATTTATTTTAACTGTCCATTAACAGCACAAGACTATAATTAAGGGATGAAAACGAAATTTTAATTTAATAATAAAATAGAGGATTGTACAATATAATGTTTAGAGTCAGAGGAAGTTAGTATAATAAGCTTTCCAATAAAAGGAGCTCTACTTACGTTTTCAAGGCAATATTATTTGCTAAAGTATTTTTTTTAATTAGATCATCCGTATTTAAAAAAATAACACATTAATTACATTTCTTAATCTTTACGTAAAATCTTTCAAATGACAAATTAATAGAAGTTAGATCTAGAGTTTGTCTCTGGAAACGTAATGAACTAATAATTAAATACTCACTAAAAGAGGTATCTTAGAGTGCATGTGGTAGGGACCTATTTGTTCTATCAATTAAGGGTGTATTTAAATTAGCTTTTGGAGAATAAATTTTAGAAATAATAGATTCTAGATAATAGATTTTGGGAAGAATAGATTCTGGGAAAAAATAATTTTAAAAATTGAAAATATTTAGATGATTAGTAGCAGAATCACTTTTTTATAGACAATTTACTAAAAATGATATAAACTAATATGATAATTACATAAAAAATAAATTTAATTTTAAATTTTTTCATTTAAGTGATTACAAAATAATACATATATATATTTGAGTAAAGTAAAAATTTACAATATTTACCTAAATTTTAATTTTTTTTCCCACTGAAAACGTTATTAGGGTTAACTAATCTAGATAATCATAAAAAAATATGAAAAATGATAATTTTTATTGACAAATTCATCTTTTCTCTAAAATTTTAAAATTTTAGATTTAAAAAAATAATTTTATTTTGCTTTTTTTTAAAATAAATTTTAAATTATTATTTGTAAACACACCATGTGTCAGTGGGGTCAAGTGTGTGAGTGTGTGTTTGGTCCAAAAACTAAGAAGATGGAGAAAGAGAGAGAAACTGTGAAAGTTACAAGGAGAGCAATTTCTCACAAATCATAGTTTTAAACTCAAACTATAGTGTGAGTTCTAAAATTAATTTTTTTAAAAAAATTTTATTTAGTTTTTCTCTCATAAAACCATGGTTTGAGGAAAAAAATTATTCTCAAAATTGGATCCCGAATACACACTAATATGAAGTAGATAGAATATCTTTAAATTTTGGTTTTAGTATAAAAATGTAATGAATAGATAATTTGTAAGTATTTCTATAAATAAAGAAGGACAATTTTCACACATTTTTTTATTTTTTTAGTTATAACGAAAGAGGTAAAAAAATTAAAACTAAAAAAATGATTGAAAAGTAGTAAATAGTAACCCGTAATTGATTTGCAAGGACCCGTGAATGTGAGGATAAGACATGGCGTCTCGTCACATTTGAAAAGCATTTTTAGTCGTTTGGGTTAATTAACTAAAGTGGTCTTGATAATGTGGTAAGGGACAATTTTATCCGTTATTAAGCAACGAGATTATGTGTTCACGATTTTGCCCGCTACATATCAATGGCCATCACTTCATTTTGTTATTTGTGCCACCCAATCAACACCGTGATCTTTGAAATCCAGGAGGCTTCCACACACTTTGATTTTAATGCCCCCATTTTGTCTGCCCGCTTTCTAGAATCACTTTTCTCTCCAAAAGTAAAATATGTTTAATTATCAAAAGTGCTTCCACATTATGTGTTTGTTTGTGTACGGAGATGTTGATTTTTGTCACTGCTCATCATTACTACCCCATACAAAATCACTTTTGAATTTTATACTACCGCTGACGACTTGAATGATTTATGAGTATGATAGTTTATTATGAGTTTTCTATTTTATACTAATATTAATTTGACATACATAATTAATTTCATGAAATTTAAATTGCATGTGAATAATTTTTTTTTAAATCACATGTATATAGAATTTTTACGTTTTATATATAGATGTAGATTATTTAACTTTTATATTATATCTTGAATATCAAAGTGGGCTTTTATTTCATTGTTCTGAGTCTTCAAACAGCTAGCAACAAGTGAAATCCATTATCTGTAAAAAAAAAAAAAATGAAACCGTACCCTACTTTTTTTTTTTTAAAGTATATATATTCTCTTATTAAATATTTATTTATTATATTATGAGACACTATCAATATTTAACCCCCATTTGATGGGTGAACATGAGTTTCATCTTTCTTAATTAAGAGGCCCAATGTCGAATTAACAGGCTTATGATCGATATTTGATGGGCCTTTCACCCATTGCAAATACTAACGATACAACATGCGGCCTTGGAAGTTTACTCATAAGCTTCACATCTATATATCTCATCACCCTATCTAATATTAATATTACTTAAGAAGAATAAAAAATTCACTTTATTTTTAGATTATAGATGATTCCAACCCTCTTTCAAAAATTTTTGTATAAAAAAAATCTATATACCTTAGTGGAGCCCATGAGAGTTGGTACACATAGTAAATAATGGGCTTATATCTCACAAAGACGTGGGTTCGATTCTCACTATCATTATAAGGGATTCTTTGGTAGCCAATCTCGTGAGTCTCCTGTAAGCACTTTCTGAGCCTTGGGACTGTGCCTTAACCTTAGTAGGGATCAGTGTCAAATTCACTTAAACTTTTTTATACCAAACAAAAAATATACCTTAGTGGAAATGGATTTAGTTGTTTAAGCAACATATTTTAAATTTAAATATATGTGAATACAAAAAACTCCTTTAGAACTATTCCTAATTAAATCTGACTATATTTGAATATGATATAATCAAATAGCTATATCAATAATCAAATAGCTATATCAAAAAATCTATAGCACTCACTATTTTTGAGCGATCTTACAGTGCAGCTTTCCTTATCTAAGTAAAATAAATGTTTGATTCTGGTTTTCTCACATACTTAAAATGAACTTGTGTATAAATATTTCATGAAGCTATCTTCTTGTTTCTCTCTTGCTACAACTTAATTATCTGATACAAACACCCACACCCACACATCAATATAGTAAAGGTATATTGAATACAAAATATAAGGTGTGTATGTAGATGATTTATTTTCAAGTGTGGTGCATGTGAACAAAATATGAGCGGGCATGTATGTGATTATGCATCAGGCTTATCCACAAAAGCCTCCCATAAAGTCCTATTCAATCCCAACGCACGTCAATCAAATTAAATCTGTTTGCCCCTTCCAAATATTCAATCTTTTATATTTTATGTACCCATGTGGTGCCCAAACATTCGAAAATAGATAATAATGTCCAAAGCACTGTCTTTTCTCTTCATCACTTACTCTCTCTCTCTCTCTCTCTCTCTCACACACACACACACACACACACACTCGTGGGGCTTAAAATTGGATGTGTTGTGAGGTTCAGTTATATTGACAAAAGTAAACCGTTTTAAATTATAAGATATTTTTCTATTATTTTCATCATTTTTAAAAATATAAGGTTATTTGGTGTTTTTTAGAGTAATTGATGAAGTTTTTTTCCTTCCAAAAATATCCTTAATAAATATTTAATTTTAAATAACATCCTTGATAGAAAAAGACTCTAACTTTTTTTTTTTGATGGCTAAAGACTAATTACTTTTAAATATCCCTCGCACCAAGTAGACCACTAACCTCATGCTCTTAATGTTTATTTGGTCTCTCCTGATTTTGATGCCACAGCTTTCTTCGATCGATTAGTCACCTTACCTAGGGCCTAAGACCCTCCTCCACACTCTTGACCTCGTCTTCCTAGCTTCAATTAATTAATTAATTTTCCATTCAATTCAAAATATCATTTGAATATACTGTAAAAGCTAATCTTAATTATAGTTTTGTATTTTGTTTATTCTCGATAATTTACACACTAACAATATTTTAACCATTATTTACTCTACTTATCAGCTTGCGTGACTTCTCAGACTCATTAACACATAGCACGATATTTGGATTCAATGAAAACAATTATATAAGGATAGATTCCTATATCGATCTCGGTAATCATCATTGTTATGGTTGATATCTATGGTTTTAGTTAAATTTAAATTCATTATGTTATTAGTTTGAAAATAGATTCCTTAATCCTTCTGGATAAGACCGTATGATTATATATAAAACAACATACACTAAAGCGAATGCAAAATCTATGTACCATATAATTATTTTCTAGTTTTGTCTAATTGAGTTACATTGGTTTTTGGTGAGCTTACCAGGATCAGAATATACTTCTGAATTTTAAAAAAATATTCATAGATAGTTTATAATAAAATTCTCATATTTTTATCAATATTTAAACTTATAATATTATAGATTATGAGTTAATTTTTGGATAACTAGATTAATATTTATTAATTATGCTTATCATTTAATTGTGTGTTGATACATTCTTCTAATTTCTAATTTGGTTGGATCTGTTATGAATATGATGGGAATGGGATCACTCTCGTTACTCTGAGAAAAAAGGAAAGAAAACTAGTTCAGCGTGTCACAGGGTGGATCTATGAGAGGTGGGACCGAAGAACAGCGCAAGGCCGTAGCGGCAGCTCAGGCTTTTCAGTTTTCAGCAAACCAGAAGGACCCACCACCCCATACCAATGCACCTTGCAGACCCGGCAACGCGTGCTTCAATATCCATCTCTCTCTCTCTCTCTCTGGCCCTATCCTCCTGTTTTCTCTTTAAAATATTCATGCATTACATAATTTAGATTCTTGCGTTAATGAGAGAGAGAATTTCAGACTTCAAAGTTCAAGAACTCATCTCTTTTGTTTTGTATTATCCTGCCCTGCCCTCCTCATTATTAGATATCCAATTAAATAGCTTGATATTTTTCATCTGCATTATTATTCAGTTGAAATGCATCTTTCCATGCCCATCTAAACCTCTGCAAGTGAAGATATCTCTTTCTCCTGAGCAGCTTATGCGTTCTTGTCATATACTTGTATGCACATTAGTGTTTGTAATGACACTAAAGTGACACTCACCATGTGTTTTTTATCCTTGTTTTCGGTGGTCCCGTCTCATAGGCAACAACTTGGATTGATTTTCATTTCTCACATAACTTGCCACACATGGCCACTTAACGGCTATAATCGTTGCACTATGTCTTCCTTGTTTGTGGTGCTAAAAACCCACAAAACAACATTTCGCAATATCCTGTGCAGGTACAAAACATCTTTAATTGTTAGTTCCTTCTTGCCCTCTTCCCCCATTGTAATTGAATCAATAGAATAATGATGATAAAGAATAAGCCCATGTTTGGTCTGTTGTGAACTCGGACTACTTATTGGTTATGTACAATGGACAGTAAACGTGAGGTACCCACCGATCGTACGGTCAAAATCCATCTGTCAGCAGCAGGGAAGATGCCACCTTGAGCTCCTTCAATATAGGCACGCTTCAATTATATTGCAACATAATGTGTAATTTTTAATTGAGACAACTGGTTTTGTCACAGAGAGAAATGGTAGGTGCATGTGATTCACCTCAACACGCTAAGCTGTTCTTTTGATGATTTGTCTTGAGCAAACCAAGACCTTGTGATCCTCAACAATTTCATAAATGCGAACACTACTATACTAATCATGTACTATTTGTTTATTGCGATTAATTTATTATATCTTCATTGTTGGACCTGCCTCAGGCATCTGTTCCACAAAACTTGAATCGCATTGGTCAAGGCACTGAGATTTGTTTGGCATGCCTCAAACCCCATGCATTAGGCATAGCGCTTTGGTTTCTGCAAGTAATTTTTGAGGGAGAGAATCTGAAATTCTTCAACAGGTTGTGTTGTACTATATGTTCAACGCCCAGCAATATATACTGCCCACTGACGAGCCTGATGGGGAATGTGAGAGCAGAGTTCTCAAAAGAGTTGTCGCTAAAGTTGGAGGGAAAGGAGCAACTTCTTCCCTTCGCTTGAAATAGATCCTTTTGTTTTGTTGTCTTCTTTCTCACCACAGAAATCACATTCAATCCTCACAGGTCAGTGTCTAAACTTTATTTCCTCCATCTTTTTCTGGGAATTCATTGGCTCTGTAGTCTCCCCCCCCCCCCCAAAAAAAAACAACAATAGACTTTCTAATTTGTATTCTTTTTTTGGATGCAACTTAGCGTTAGAAAACTTGCATTTTAGAATGGGTACAAGATAGATATACGGGGAAAAAGAAATTTTCTGAGGTGAAAGTGAGCTGTTTAACTATCACCCCCAAGAAAAACAAAAGAAAAGAAACAACTGTAGAACAAAGGCATCATCTAGTTTACTTCATTCATTTCTTGAAAACTGGTGGAGTAACAGCCCTAATTCTTAAAAAAAGAAAATGTTCATCATGAACAGAGACTGCAAATTACTTCAGGTAGATGGTGCCATGATTATGAATGAGGGAGAAAGAAAGTTGAAGGGTTGAAAAAAAAAAATTCAATCACTTTTTATCTGCCTTTAATTCCAACGATCCTACTTCAGGTATTTCACCGCGTGCAACTGAAAGAATACTATGATTTATGACATCAGATTTCATGAGTATAGGAGAAGGAATACCTAAATATGGTAGGATAACTTAACACAAAAAAAGGTGTCGGGAGATTTTTTTCAGCTGTTCATTCCATTGTGGTCCAAAGTTTTCTATACTAAAAAGAAAGTTGATGTCATCATTTTGTATCAGTGTTTCAAGGCCATTATAGCAATGCTTTTCTTTCTTGCTTCATCCTCTTTTCTGCACAGGCATCTTTTCATTTATCAGGTACATTCTCAGTTAAAAATTTTCTTCACTTCAGAAGCGGGACAATAGGGTGGGAGTATCAGAAACAATATGCAATGAAGATGCAGGCGTGAACACAAATTCCCAGGAAAGATAGAATTGACTGTCTATCATTCTAGCTAAACAAAGCACTCATGGAGAAGCTTATTAAGCCCAACGACAAGGAATTCATGAGGATGGCCATGTTAAAACATGAAGAGACTTTCAGAGAGCAGGTACTTCTCTTTCTAAATTTTACCCTTTGGCTTATTGATCATGTAGAGATTGAGTAACCCGAGAATGTTCATGTTGTATTACAGGTATATGAACTCCATCGTTTGTACAGGATCCAGAAGATCCTGATGAAGAATATGGAAAATGGAAGAGCTATTGAAGTATCCCAAGGAGAATGGAACTTGAAGAATGCGATTAGTTTAACTCGAACCACTAATCATCATAAAGATGCACAGAAAAAGCCTGAAATCAAATTTGATCTTGAACGGCCAGCGGAGGAGCACATTGCAGAATCAGACGGGGATGAGGTAGAGATCATAGATGAGTCTGAGATTGAGCTGACACTAGGACCCTCAAGTTATTACAACCGTAGAAAGAAAGTTGATACACCACTAACTTCAGATTCTGGACATAGCTTGTCTTCTTCTTCCACTGGATCCAGCCATATAAACAAGACAGCAAGAGAAGACTCAAGCAGAATGAGAAAGAGTTTTGTTGATATTGAAGAACGATCAAGACAAGAGAGGCTAAAACAGCCACCTTGGCTTTTTCAAATGTTGAGTCTGAACATGACTTGATTAAATACATAGATAACTGTTTATGGCTAACTTTTTGGATGATGTTTTTGTGGAATGTTCTGCCTAATCTTCAAATCTGGTGGGGTTTGATGAAGTCTAATGTAACCTGTTTCCCCGGTGAACTCCGGTTACATTCAACATCATTGTCAGCTAAAGCCATGAAAAATTATTATTTTGTTGATTATGGTGAACAGCCATGACTCTAAGCTTCTGAAAGCCCTGGCAATTTTTGGCCTTCATCTGGACGACTAGAGATGTAATTATTGAAGAGGAGAAATCAAATTATGTAGATAAGTTGTCTTTTCATTTCTCTCTTCTGATTTTACTTTACACCTGTCATTCACAAACTAGATAATAAGATAACTGAGTCTGGCTGCAAGCCCCCATCAGATGAACAAAAGCTTTCCTTTTGAATACTCCTCTGGTGCTATTAAATTAATTTAATTATATTAAAAAAATTACTATTATATATATATATTTTAAAAATCCCTTAAGCATTATCCTCCCTCTATTATTTGATTATTATTGGAAGAATATATCAATAGGGGTAATTTGAAAAAAAATTAATAAATATAAAAAATATATCTTATATTTAAAATTAAGATTAACTCTCTAATTAGATTTTTTATTAAATACTAGAGGAGTATAATGTTTTAACAAACTTCAAACAGAAAGTTTTTTTTAATTAAAAGATAAGTATTAATGACTTCAAGTTATAAATAAGATCGAATTTATAATTTTAAAGTTTTTATGCCATTAGGCCATAAAGTCATTGGCCAAACTGGAAGTAGTAATATTCTTATTTTGCCCAGTTGAACCCAGAGGACAATTCCCATATTTTTTCTCCCCAACTCTTCCCTCATTTCACAAACACCAACTTTCTAGCCAACAAGAAGTTGGAGATAGCTTCTCGGCTGCGATCAGATGAACAGTATATTCCCTTCCAAATGCCTAAAAACTTTCGACAAGTCCAAGCAAGGTTTGTTCCATAATATTTGTTTGTTACTTTACACCATTAATGCTTTTGCCTTTTAGAACATACTTGAATTGTGGTGAAATCATGATCTCCTTGCTGATTTGATTATTAGGATCGCACTTCAAAAGACATTGCTAGGTTGTCAGCTGAATTATTCTTAGCTTTCTTTAAGCTTTTTATCCGTAAGAACACAATAAGTTAGGGATATGCCCCACTGAACTTCTGTAAGCCAATATCCTACTCTCAATTTTTTGCAGCATCTTCTAAGGTCGCTTTATTAACACAATCTTGTCACAGACCATCATTATAATTACTCAAACACACTAATTATATTTTACACTATTTTTTTCAAACAATGTAGTTCTTGACAAAAAGTTCATAATAAGATAATATACACGACCATCACAACATCAATCAAATGAAACCAGAAAAAGAACAAAGGAACTAAGTAAAACTAGTGAAGATACTAAGATATGGAGTGGCGTCGATTTTTATTCGGTTTTGTCCGACCTTTAGACGAGGGTGTGACACCATCGGAACGTGGAAAAGGAGAAAGCCTTCCGAGTCTTTTGGACACTGAATTTATGAATGATCTCCGAGGCAAAGGAGGCTTATCAGCAGAAGAAGGTGAAGCAGTTGTCACAGGACTGCTAACTGTTGATTTGATTGTTGCAGACTTCTCAATCTCTTTTAGTCTCATTTTCAGCTTCACTAGCTCTAATTTTAGGTCCTCATTTTCTCTTCGTAAGCTCGATAGCTCATTCGAAACCGGGTGGAGATCAGCTGAGTACACATTCAGCTTGGAGGGTATTGAAGGAGCCGATTCCTCACCTTCGCCGCCATTCATAGCATCGCGAAGACGTTGCTGTTCATAGTAGAGCACTTGAACCACGGTTTGAACCGGAAGTCGGTCATTTTGTGCAGCATGAGCACATGCCTCTCTTGATAACTTTTGACAGTCCATCACACTGCAAACTTTCTTCTTTTCCATGTCACTTAGATCAGGATGAGCCTATATAAGAATTGGCAAATGCCAACTTTGTCAACAGCTATTCATAACAAACTGACTTTTAATAAAATCCCAGATTAGAAATCATGTTAGAATCAAATTCTTGAATCTCAAAACAATACCCTTTTAATTTCAACCATAATGAAATTTAAACATAATGTCAATTCAATGATTAGAGAACATGGTAGATGTCTATGGCAAACTTAGTACAGAAAACATGCACAGCGATCAGAAACTTCACCTTCAGATAGATGTCTATGGCTCTATACATGCCATCTTCTGTTGGCCTTGATTTTTCAGGAATTAGTTCTGCAAGACTGATGAACTTTGGAACCTGTAAATTACGGTCCGTGGCTATTTCTGCGAGATAGTTTTCCATTAATTTGCCAACTCGCTCCACATCAGTCTGTGGAGGAGAAAGATACTCATTATCTGCACTGAAAACTGAGTGGTTCATCGTCTCTGATTCAAGGTAACTCATCATGATTCTCTGCACAGAATCGACATCGAACAATGTGTCCCCAGTGAAAGAATAAGAAGGAATAAGAAGGTCATCTAAAACAGCTTGTCCTAATTGCATAGCCATCCTCTTCTCCAAGTCAAGCCTGCAAGCAACAGTCGTTTCAAGATATATTGCTGCTCTAAGCAGCATAGAAAGAAAGCTCACTGACATTGCATTCTTCTCCTTTGGCAAAAGACTCACTATTGTCTCCAAAACAACCCTCTTCTCATGCTCTTGTCTTGGTTCAATCTTCTTCCTTCCCTTTCCAAATATTTCCTGTACCCAATCAAAAAAAAAATGAAGAGAAAAAAAGAGACCAGGATTCAAACCATCATTTCATCTTGAGGAAAACCCTGATTTGATCTTTACTCTTCTCTCATAGATCATTCATTTCAATTTAATCCTTCAATCATTGCTAACATTGTTTTCAACTTATCATATTACTAACTCAAGGTCCTAGCTAGATTTTAATGATCGAGTGATTAAATTAAAAGAAACATTAGAGACAGATTAAAAGCAGGGTTTTCCTGTACCATCATATTCAATTTTGAAGAATTTTAGTGAGGGATCTCACCAAACCTCGTAGGGACTTCTGAGCATAGAGCATTAAAACAGGACCAATAGCATACTGCTTAAATCCTCTTGCCATCATTGCTATCAGAACTCTTTGGAAAATATCAATTCTGAGTACTGTAAGATCCTCAGCCCACCAGTCAACTATAGGCCTCTGGTGACAAACTAGTCCCTCACTTCCACCATCACTACAAGACTGGCTTTCCTTGCAGGCTATGTAAGCTATGGCATCTATACATCTGCTTATCACTTTTGCTTTCTCTGCTATAGGAAGGAGGCTTTCTGACACGTGTAAGATAGTTACAGCTCCAGCGAGGCTTTTAAGAGCCACTTCATTCAAATAAGCATCTGTTCTTACCACTAAGTTCCCAACTGAATAAACCTCTGTCATCTCCAGATACTCTGCTACGCAGCGAAGCATCGCTATGTTATCTATGGTGATTTCAAAGTTTATCCCATAGCAAAATTTAGCTGCTAGTTCAAATGCTTCTGCCCCACCGGGAACTTCAAGGAGTTCTATGAGGGGAACATCGGCTTCACTAGATTCTGAGACCAGTTTCCTAATGTATCCACACTTGGACACTAATGGAAACTGCAATTACAGCATAAGATATATAAAATATTTCAGTTTTTTTTATACTCACAGAGGCAAAAGAGCAAACAGTTAGTATTCATAATATTGGTTTGTACCTTATGCAATTGAAATGAAGCTCCTCCAACTTCAACGGTAACATCACTGGGAATCTCCTGGGAAAAAATCCTATAACAAGTTCGAGATACGAGTTTCAGAATCAAGAAAAGTTAACAACGAGACAAGAGCGTACGTTGCAGGAGCAATTTTGAAGTATTCGATGGGAGACACAGCAAAAGGCTGAGAATTCAGAAACATATACCATTCACTTGTTCTCTTCATGGCAGAGGAAAGAAGCTGTTTTCTTTTCAGAGACACGTCACCAATATCAGCTGTAGTTTTCTGATGATCACGATCCACCATGGCATAGATAGATTCCTGGCTCAATCAACATTACGGTTTGGTGGGGAAACAGAAATTCTCGAGAAAAGGTTTGAGTGAGAAAGGCTCAAGATCATCTTTTGCAATTTAAATTTCCCTTGCGTATATATACAGAGAAAAATGGGCACTGTGCAAGTCTTTAACACAGTTCAAGCTTAAAACGCAGGAGTGAAGGAATAATAATGGGGAATAACGAATGATGGAGCCTGAATCTCAAGTCAATTTTCCTAGAAACTTTAATGGAAATAAATTATCAGGATTGGTGGTGAATTACCAAAATGGGGTCTGAAAATGCTGTGCATGAGAAGGGGGTGGATGAAGGAGGGGTAATATAGAAAATAGAGGAACGAGGGGAGGGGGGAAAATGGAAGAGTGAGGAGGGAGTGTGTGGTGTGTGTGTATCGTGAGAGATTACAGAGATGAGACTAGGGTGTTGGGAGCGGAAACTGGAAAGGATGAGATGGATTGGCATCTAACTGAGTATGTTTCCACGTGGGAACTCCAAACTTTCCCGTCCACAGAGCGAAAGCAGCTTCTTTTTCTTTTCTTGAAGCCCTTCGTTGTTCCCTCCATAAAAAGGTAGCCTCTTCCCAATCGTATTATGTAATAATATAACTTACGGTTAAGTTCCAATTTTACTAGCAAATTAGAGCAACGTTGTTCTCAAAAGATTTTTAGGTTTAATATTATTTTAAAAATATTAAAAAAGGAACAATATTATCTATTATTAAAAAAATTAATAATTAACATTATTTTTTTAACAATTAGAATCACTTAACTTATTTTTTAATATTTTAAGAATGATATTGAATTTAAAAAATTATTTGTGAACAACATTACGTAATAGTTTCCTGAAAAAAAAATTGGACCTTAGCCACATAACTTTATCGTGTATAATTTCTTTTTATTTATTTTGTATCTCTCTTTCGCTTTAAAATGTAATTAATGTAATAATTTATATAATTGAAGTTTAGATCCTAAATGGGCTTTTATGATTGGCTAATATGGTAACGACCAGGGACAGGGGCTGCTGGATGACGATGGATCTTAAACTTCATAGTGTGGGCAGGTCCAATTGTTTTCTTAATTAATGTATTCTTAATTTTGGAATTATTACAATTTAAAATAATTAATATCAACGTAAAATATGAAAAATGTGGAAGGTGTATGCAAATAATAAACAGTGATATTATGTGTTTTATATTAGGTTTGAAATAAATGCACGGAGCAACAACCACTTTAAAATAAAACAATGCAAATAATATAAAGTTGTATGAAATTTTGAAGTTAAATTACGTTGTTGTTGGCATTATAAAATTTCACTTGATTTTAATTTAGCTATTATCATTTAAAATATTATGATTTAATATATGGTTAATATAAATTATATATCCTTTTAACTTTATCCTCATTTTAATTTTTATCCTTCAAATTCTCATTCAAGTTAATTTACATTGTTGGCATTGTAGAATTTCACTTAATTTTTAATTTAGCTATGATCATTTGAAATATTATGATTTAATATATGGTTAATACAAATTGTAGGTTTTTAACTTTATTTTTATTTTAGTTTTAATCCTTCAAATTTTAAATTATGAATTTTGATCCTTTAAATTATTTTCTATCTAAAACATTAGTCCTTAGTATACCCTAACAAAAAGTTGGACCATTTTATAGCAAAATTTATAGTTTGAAAATTAAAAAATTAAATTTAAAATGAAATATTTAAGGGATAAAAATTTATATTAACTCTTTAATATATTAACTTGATTATTAAATTTATATCATAACTTTATTTTTAATTATGCATCATTTTTAAATTTTGAAAAAAGCGTAAATTATTATAAAAAAAAAAGGTAAATGCTGAAGGAAAATTATTGATGTGGATGTGACTATTGAAAAGTCTGCATGTAAGAGGTAAGGGACTATTGAAAAGTATGCATGTCAGAGATAAGGGAAACAGCTATTACAATGAAGCAATAAGATCCAATCTGTGCCTTCTAGCCAACAAAAAAATATACACACACATAACATAAAATATATAAGAGACTTGTTAATATTATTGATATTCTATCAATAATAAGATAAGTAGATAGCAGAATCATCCCTGATATTATTAAAAATATTTTGTTGAAAAGTTTAAAATGGCTAAGTAATTAAACAATTGCTTTAGAAAATATTAAATTAAAGTTAATACAATTTATAATAAAAGAGAAAACAATATAATGTTATATTGAAAGTTAAGCAAATTAGGAATCTTGTACGGAAAATATTAATAAATAAATATTTATGCTAAGGAAGGAATAATTAAGTGAAATAAGGCGAATTGATGATTGAATAGGTGGAAATGATTTTTTTTTAAAATTATTCTATCTAGGGAAAAGAGAGGAATTACTTTGTTTTTAACATAATTATCTAACCGGGTTAGATTTAAATATTATTAAATTTAATTAGAGATAGTTTACTTAAAGATATTTTTTTACATTCGCACGTATTCAAATTAAAGACATCATGTTTAAATAATTAAAATCTATTCTATTATGACTAATACCTATTGATCAGGAATATTATTAAAAAAATTGTGAAAAATTAACGTTGAGCAAGTATTTGAAAATTTCTCAACCACAATTTTAAAAGTATTTTTATATTAAACTTGTCTAATATATTTATCTAAAATTATTTTTAAAAAGCTAATATAGAGACCCATAGGGTTAATCTCCGGCGCAACACGTTCAAACATAAAATAAAAGTGCAATCAATTTGGGTAGATATTTTAGTCCCCACAGCATAGTAATCAGATCCCTAGTTTCGTCTATAACAACATGTAATGACTGAGTGCTTTCTTTTCGTAAATGAATTGCACTGTGAAATTATTGTATGTGTAATGCTTGGCGCGAGAGGAACATATATATATATATATATATATATATATATGAATGATGAATGATATGATCCCACAATTATTGGTGTTCCCATGATATGAATGCAATGCTTTCTCCCGTACACATCACAGCCACATCGTCCCTTTGCAAAATTCGTTGTAAAGGGGTCCCCTTGTGAGTGAAGACTATTCATGCATTCATATTTATGTTCTTAGGAGATCAACATTCAATATGCTGTTCATGTTTCAATGTCAAGGCCCCCTTCTCATCAAAGGAGTCGTGCGTTAGCTATATATATATATTCAATCTACCCAACTTACTCTGGAATTTAATCCTACGAGAAAATTTTGGGCTTGGGGGGTGGGACAATTAAAGAGCTAGCTTGATCCTCTTTATGAGCTGTAAGGTCAAGATTTGCCAACATGCAACGTAGATGCTATTAGCCAAACCAAAATTTGGTAAAAAGGTGAAAAAAAAAACAATAAATTGGTGGCTTGCCACTTGTGGTTAAAATCGTTGTGAATATCGTAGGGACGTGTTAAAGAAATAAATCTTACGTTACTTGAGAGCGAGAGAGTACAATTACACATATATACTAATATGTGAATTGGGACCAAGAATTTGGCTCAATAATTGAAAAACTCCAACGTATGCTATAAACCTATCAAATGAAAGGAAGAGACTGACAAAAAAAGATTCCAAAAGTAAATTCACCCAAAACGAATAAAATAATTAGCCTCAGTGGTGTACAATTAAATATAGTATATAATTCAATTATTTTTTTAATATAAAATTTTTAAAAAATAATTAAATTTATTTACAATTTAAAAATAGAATAAAATTTTCTTTTTTTTAAACAATTATAATATGAGATAGAACGAGCGACCTATTATATTTATATATAAATTTAAATATTTAAAAGTTATTATATTTTTTTAAATATTTTAATTAAAATTATAATAAATTAATATTTTTTTAAAAAATTAAATATATTTTAAATAATTATATATCTATTTCTTTTATTAATTAAATCGGAATGAATTCTTTCTAATTACAATACGGTGAAATTGGATTTCTTTTACAGGAGTGAAGTTAGGCCAAAAAGTAGGAGGACACGCATGTTTAGCCTACTACATAGGTAGGTACTTGTAGAGTATTGAAATGTCAAAGCTAGAAATGGATTGGAAGGCCCAGTTGTGTGCAGAATAATTTGGCTAGACATGTGATATGGTGTCTCTTAAACCTATGCGATTGTCCTCTTTCTCTTGGATCATACGACCTACACTGCATTGCTCCAGTCTTGTAGGCTACTTATTGTTCGGAAATGATTTTATGTAGATAAACTGTTTGTCGCCCGTGCCACATGGGGTTTGCCATCTAAGTGTTTTACTTTTCTTAAACAAATGAGGTCTTACTATTTTGTTTGTACAACTTTGAGGAAAGAAGAAAAAGCACACATCGTCGCAGCTTCAAGAATTTGACCTCCATATATTTTTAGTTGTATGTTTTTTTTTTGGCAAAATTTAGTTGTCTGTTGAAAGAGGTGAGCCTACTTGCTCCTATCCTGCGCCTAACCATGGCTACTCTTCTCTTTCAAGTGTAAAAATATCTTTCTTATAGAAATAATTATATTTCAAGTACTATTATATATTAATCCTATATTTAGATAACAAAAAAATTATAGTGGAAAAATTATAAAATATAATATTTTTTTATTATTTATTTTTTTTATCCATAATATTCCTTCCCCCTATTTTATTTTTATTTTTCTCTCTATTCAAACATAGTCTAAATATAGATATTTCTTCAATTAAAATATTATTTCATTATGTTGTGAGAAAATAGTCTCTCTACTTTTGTACCATGGCAACTTTAACTATTGGAGCTTATGTTTTGTGGGCCTTAATCTATTTTTTTTTTTTGTCCACTCGATTCTCTAGAACTTTATCCCGACTACAACCGGATTCGACCTGTATCGCGCATCTAGCTATGGTGGGTGAGTCTTCTAATAAAAATTTTCTGCATACACCAAGTTTAAACTTGAGACCTCGTTTAAACGATATCGAGTCACTTAGTACTCAGATCACCTCCTATTAGTTGTGGGCCTTAATCTTGTTTTTGCTTGTAAACCTTTGGACTAAAGCTTCCTTCTGATACCCTTCTCAACTCATGATCTTAATTTAAAAGATGGGCCTAATTAAAGGGCCCAGGTATATTTGACAGGGTGATGTTTAGGCCCGGCTGACCATGTAGGCCCAAATTCTGAGCATTTTGGCCCAAATACACTAAACATAATTTTTGACAAAATAATTGAGTATATAATTTAGTAATGGTATTTGTAACCAACAAAAAAAATTAGTAATGGTATTATAGCCTTTTGATATGGAAGTCTCCTTATAAATGAGAAGGTCTCATCTTAATTATAAGATCATATTATTAATGCCTGGCTGCCCATCCCTCTTATTAAAAAAATTGAGTCTATGATTTAATAGTGATTAAAGCTTTTCTATTTAAAGAAAAAAGAAAAGATCTAAGCTGCAAACGAGTTCCACTGAATCTACTGAATCATTTAGATAGGGGTGGCAATGGCACGTGTGTTTGGTCCTCCAATTTTTTTCAAAGGCCAATCATCTTTTGCCACGTCATGATATTCTGTAAAAGCATACCCGCTGATGTGGTCCCAGCCCCTGCACGCAGAATCTCCCACTTGGGATTTTTTCCCCAAAAGTATATTTAAAATAAAAATTCACAAATCTTCTAGAATTTAATTTGAAAAATTTACTCATTCTTAAAAACTAAAACCATACAATCGAAAAAACAAATTAAAACAAAAATTAACACACAATTTATAGTTAATTCAATATAAAATAACTAAAAAGACGATTCTGTTAATGTAATGATATTTTTTAAATCTACAAATAAATATCTGATTAAAAGAATAAGTATAATTTCTAAAATGTCTACAAGGGATCAATGTTCTCACTTTTTCACGTACCAAAAAGGTTTGAAGGATCACAGTATCTAAGGCAGCTTTATCTGTCTGGTGCGAAGAGTGGAGTGAGTATGACATGGGCACATGAAATTCGCGCATATTATTCCTCCGCTATTCCCTAGTGGATGCTCCTCTAGCGGGTGCATCCCCTCCCTCCTACACCACCGCCGCCACCGTGGTGGTCGTCGTCATCGTTGAGTGCTGCATCAAATCCAATCACCGTCAATTGTAGATCTCGGATTATAGCCATGTCGAAGGCGCGTGTTTACGCGGACGTCAATGTTCATCGCCCTAAAGAATACTGGGATTACGAGTCGCTCACCGTTCAGTGGGGGTAATGTTCCTAACCTTTATCTCTGGTGTATTCTTATATAATCTTCTTGCTAGTTTGATTTGCGGTATTTCTGTCTTTGTGCTTTGATTTTTATCATATACAATTCACAATGGAGGGAGGTTTTAGGTTTTGAATCTGAAGAGTATGTATTTGGTTCATTAACTGCTTATATGTGAAATATCCAGAGTATGTATTTGGTCTTTATTTTGAATCTGAAGAGTAGGTTTTGAATCTGAGGAGTAAGCATCTTAGTTTTTTTCCCTTCATTAATTGAAAACTGAACATAGCAAATTACCAAAACTACGAATCTGAAGAGTAGGTTTTGAATCTGAGGAGTAAGCATCTTAGTTTTTTTCCCTTCATTTCTAATATCCAGAGATTCAATTGAATTCCATTTTTCATAGTTTCGTAGTTTTGGTAATTTGCTATGTTCAGTTTTCAATTGAGGCTGTGTCTTTTTTACTGGATCTCTCGCTCTTGTAATTATGTCATAAACATGAGGGGCAGAGAAGCTTATAAGAATCAATCTTCTCGTTATTTTGAAGTTAATGCTTGAACTGCGTTGTCTGAAATGGCTTTTTTAAGTGTTGATGCACTTTTATTTTTTCGGAGCTATGCTTATGTTGGAATGGAACGGCTGCTTTTCTAGCGCTCTCTATGGTTCCTACTCTGTTTGCCAAATTTTATCCTTTTCTTCCTTATGAGTCTGATACTTTGGCTCCCTGAATCCCCTTGTCTATACATTTTTTTTCAAAATGATGTTATTGTGTATAATATTGTATCAAAAAAATAATCTGCGCGCTCTTTTCAGAGATCAAGATGATTATGAGGTTGTGCGAAAAGTAGGAAGGGGAAAATATAGTGAAGTTTTCGAGGGTGTAAATGTTAATAGCCACGAGCGCTGCGTAATCAAGATTCTCAAGCCTGTCAAGAAAAAGAAGGTGATTTTTCTTTTTCTTTTCGCACTTCCTTGTGGCCTACAACCTATGAACCATGCCATGGTGCTTCATTGGAATTATTTTCCTAAATCCTTGATGCCTATCAGATCGTAGATTGAATTACAAGTCCCAACGCAAAGTCAAAATAACTTGGAATTGTCAGGAAGATGTAAAACATAACGAGGCAAAAAATATGATTTTTCAAATATTGGAAATATAAGTACAAGGCATGAGACATATTAGTAACATCCACAAGCTAATAATAAAATATTTCGAGTTTCAGCTACATTAGATTCTACTCAGACGAGAGATCTCAGGGTTTCAAACTATGAATAGGTATAGCTATATTTAAGTCGTACCTGTACTGGTGGATATTGGGTACCTATACTCTTTTATTATTTGGAAAATTTAGTTTGTAAACATATCTAGTTAAGTACTACAGGTTTCAAGTAAGCAGAGAATGGAATTACTTCATACTTGATAAAATTTGTTCAAAAAAGGCATGTATCATCCCCCCTTCCAAAAAGGAAAAACCTGAAGTAGTAATTATAGCATATCTGAACTCTTTTTAAATGAGAGAACAACTGAGAAAACATATTCCAGACACCTGGTCACAAAGAAGCTAACCTGGGTCTTTCACAACTTGATTTTGTTAAAACCTATTTTTAGATAGCTGGAATCATTCAAAAAGACTTATTCTAACCAAACCACAAGTCCTCCATAGTATACGAAGCATACAGGGCATGAGTTGAACACAACCATGGTTCTGAATTTTTGTATATTAAAGGTACTTCTGTAATAATATATTGTCGATCTATGAAGCATATTCTTAGTTTACCGAAAAACCCTTTTGGATGCATGAAACAGGTGAAGTCATGCGGTCGATTCATTTTCTATTGTATCTTCTACACCATTTAATTCTTCTATTTATGACGTCCTCAATATCTTTGCAGATCAAAAGAGAGATAAAAATACTTCAGAACCTTTGTGGAGGCCCGAATGTTGTCAAGCTTCTTGATATCGTCAGAGATCAACACTCAAAAACTCCAAGCTTGATATTTGAGTATGTCAACAGTACAGATTTCAAAGTTTTGTATCCAACCTTCACTGATTATGACATACGTTATTACATATATGAGCTACTCAAGGTAATGTTATCTGTCAATATCCTCTGGTTGAACTGTGATTGCTACATTTCTGTCTCCTCTCCATAATCATCATCCCGTTTTCCCATGAAAATTTTGGAAGTATCTTTGTCTTAGATCAGGCTTTCACTTATTGCCCTCTGCATTGGCTACATCTTGATAGGCTTTTGTTTATGTATCATGGAAATCTTTTCTTAGGATTTACCACTTGTGATGCACTGTTACTTACAAAACCAAGCCATTTATGTTTGATACATATCCAGCGCCATAGTTATATATGACAAAACTTGATACTTCAAGAGTTCAAGTTATTTTTAAACACTATATATTTTGTCTTGTACTCCTCCGATCCTAAATATAAGACCTAGTTTGTAGCGTAAATTGCACTACAAATTAGGTCTTATATTAAGAACTAGAGGACCATTTTTCTTACATGAATGTGCTATTTGGCATTGTAGGCATTGGATTACTGCCATTCTCAAGGCATAATGCATAGAGATGTGAAGCCTCATAATGTTATGATAGATCATGAGTTGCGAAAACTTCGCTTGATAGATTGGGGTCTTGCTGAATTTTATCATCCTGGAAAGGAATATAATGTTCGTGTAGCATCAAGGTAATGTTATTGATCAATTTGCATTCTTAAAGGTCATATATGTAACACGCTGAGTTAAAAGTGTATTCTTATGTGATGTGTATCTGCAAGTCTGAATTGGGACTTTAATGTATTCTGGTCACTTTGCCAGTACAATTGTCTAAATTTCTTTACCCCAACATTCATGGATGCATTTCTCAAGCTATAGGTTTCAGCATACGCCCTAAGCTACATGAATAGCCAAAACACATGTTGTAGGTCAGATATATTTTTGGTAACACATCGGACCATAATATTCGAATTCACTCAAATCTCAAGAGAAACACATTCTTTTATGACATCAATGTGATTGGCACTTATTACAAGTCATTAAAAATTTATGGGTACAATGCCAAACAGAAAATATCAAATGAACAACTAGCTCAAGAGAAGGCAATGGAAACATGAACAAAATGCATCGTTGAAGGTAAATTTAGTGTGTGTTTTTTTGGGGGCGGGGGGAATTAGCCACTGAGTACAGATGACGGAGTGAACTTTTGTGGCCTTCATGCTGCTGTTCATTGTGACGGCACATCATGCTCTTGTGACATAATTTATTTTATCATGATAAAATAGCCACAAAATTAAATACTGATTCACCTGGGATTGGACGACAAGACCCTGTGCAATGTTATTAGATTATCAGGTCCCCTCGCCTGGGTAGTTTTCTAGCTTATGTAAGGAGTTGTATTACAATGCTTGCAAAGCTATCACATTGAAGGTTTAAAGCTACTTTTCTTTCTTGGTTTAACTTTCATAATGATTAGATCATTGTGTCTGTTGGTTTTAGTATACTGCCATATCATCATCCATTTATAAAGCATGCTTGTCTCATAAAAGATTAATGTACGCCAGTGTTGTTAAAAGCTTCTGAGGTGTACTAGGACACCAGCCAATTGCTTTTATGGCACCAAGGCAGGGGCGACTTTGATGGCCACATCAGGCTGAGGTGTGATGCACTATAAGTAACCCCATCTTTGAGGTTTTGGCAAAATGACGTTGTTTTCCTCATTAAAAACATTTCCATTAATGCTAATGCAATTAAAAGGGGTATGAGGCTATTAGACCTATCTGGACGGAACACCCGAAAGCAAGCAAGCAATGAAGCCTGCATTGTTACTGTTTGTGATAGCTGTTAGGGCTGAAGACTGAAGTAGGGAATCAAAACTTCTTGGTTGAATGCTGTTTTGACTGAGGATTTGATGTGGATTACTTGTTATTTCACATCTTTTCTTCAAGTTGCCCTCGCTCCTATCTATTTTCTTCCACCTAATAGTGTTGTTTTCCCTCCTGTTCCTCTCTTTGGAGTCTGGGCACTTGAAGCCCAGCCAAACGTAGCACTCTAAACTTCTTTAGTACTTATTACAAGAAGCAGTTTTCAAGTTTCCACTCTTTTTCGGCATGTTGTCACAGTTTCTCTTTAAGATGACATTGGCTTAGTGTTGGGCCCCTTCTTCAATCTGATTTAGTTCTTTTAATTTCAGTTATTTAGATTTATAGCCATTTTATGGTTCTGTTTACCACTTGCACTTGAAACTGATTATTACTGTGTTTCCAATGCCTCTTCTAACTGCGGGCTAACTACCGCGATTCTGCCCTGCCCCCACCACCTCTTAGGGCCCTTTTGGATAGGATTTTAAAAACGGGCTTATGAAAAAAAAGGGCTTTTAAAAAAGTGGTTTTGAATAAATGAGTGTTTGGATAGTTATTTATAGAAGGGATTTTATTATCGGTAAATTACGAAAAAGGGTATGAGTATTAAATGAGGAGAGATAAGAGATAAGAGGAGAGAGGAGAGAGAGTGTAAGAAAGAAAATAGAGAAAAAGTAGGAGAGAGGAGAGAGGGTGTAAGAAAAAGTAGGAGAGAGAGTGTAAGAAAAAGTAGGGGTAATATAGTAATTAGTTAGTTCAAACGTGGTTTACTGTTCCAAAAGCTACTCTGACCAGCTTTTCTGAAACCTTGGTTTTAAACCAGAGTTTAGTCCAAAAGCCCGTTTGAACAAATATGACTGTTTATTTTAAAATTTCTCCAAACCTAAGTTTTAAGCCAAACCTTAGTTTAAAACTAAGGTTTGGCACCCTCCCAAACAGGCACTTAATCTGGTCTGGTCCTCAAGCTGTTCTTCACTTTTGACAGCACTGAACTATGCATGCTGACATCATTAATTATTTTTGAGTGACCACATTAGCATAAAATCGTTATGTCAGTGCATTGATGCTTGCTTAATTTGTTTCTTGAATCACAGCTTATAAAGAAAACAATGATATTTAAATGTGCGTGCAATGCTTTTGGTTTTCAGATACTTTAAGGGGCCTGAGCTACTAGTTGATTTGCAAGACTACGACTACTCATTAGATATGTGGAGCCTTGGCTGTATGTTTGCTGGAATGGTAAGAGTTATAGCTACATGTTACTGGATTATATATGGCATAAACTTAGGCTATATTTGGATGGAAAGAAAAGTGAGGGGAAAATAAAGGGGAGGGAATACTAGGAAGGAAAATTTCTTAAAATGGTAAAAAAAATTTACTATTTTTGGGAGTTTTCTCTCATAATATTCTTTTCCCCCTAATTTTCTTCCCATCCAAACATAGGGTTAGTGTTATATATGTATAAAATATAATTCGGAATATTTATTGAAAGAAGAAAGTATGGGTCATGATTGGTTCATTGTACTTAATGTAGATATTTCGCAAGGAGCCATTCTTTTATGGTCACGACAACCATGATCAGCTTGTCAAAATCGCTAAGGTATAACATTCATGGTGGTTTCTTACAATTACTGCTGCAAAACCATAATGTGTGTATTTGGATGAAGCCAAAACCTAGGTTTGGGCAAAACTTAAATTTTGAGAAATTTTAAAATAAATAGCTATATATGTTCAAACGGGCTTTTAGACTAAATCATGGTTTAAAACTAAGGTTTCAGATAAGCTGATCAGAGTAGCTTATGGAACAGTAAAAGATCTTATAAACTAACTAATTACTATATTACCCCTACTTTTTCTTATACTCTCTTCTACTTTTTCTTACACCCTCTCTCTCCTCTTCTACTTTTTCTTATACCCTCTTTCTTTTCTTTACTTACACCCTCTCTCCTCTCTCTTCTCTCCTCTCCTCTCTTATCTCTCATCATTTAATACTCATACCCTTTTTCGTAATTTACCAATAATAAAAGTACTTTTGGAAATAACTATCTAAATATTCATTTATTCAAAATCACTTTTTTTTTCTTCATAAACTCTTCTCTAAAAATCCTTTTTTAAAAGCTGCCAAAAAGCTCTTTTTGTTTTTTATAAGCTTGTTTCCAAAATTTTATTCAAACGGGCCCAATATCATGCCTTCCATTAAATTTGGATTTAGTCCATATCTGAAGTTATTTTCCTGTTGAGCAAAATGATATTCATTCTTAGTGAACTTCCTTCTTCGGATCCTTAATGGTATAATTTGCAGGTGATTGGGACCGATGAATTAAGTGCATATCTGAATAAGTATCATCTGGAGCTTGATCCTCAACTTGATGCGCTTGTGGGAAGGTACTATGCATTCATTTGTCCTTACTTAGTCATTATTCCCAACATATTTTCAGCATTTTAATAGCAACTAGCAAGTTTGATTTAGTTCACAAACTTTTTTCCCCCGATAACGAGGTTTAGTTTACAAACTTTTGACATGTTGCTTTTCGTAGCTATGCAGCGTTTCCTTTATCCTTAAACCTGCTGCCTTAACTCTGACTTTATTTCCACTTCATATATCAACTACGAAATATCACATGTATTTTTTCGTCTGCAGACATAGTCGCAAGCCTTGGTCTAAATTTATTAATGCTGATAATCAGCATCTTGTGTCTCCAGAGGTCATTATTTTGTTATGGCAATTTGACCGTTCTTTTTGTACTGCTTTTCACCAAGTTTCAATTTTCATATGCATACATCTGTCGCGCAGGCAATTGATTTTCTTGATAAGCTCCTTCGATATGATCATCAGGACAGGCTCACTGCAAAAGAAGCAATGGTAATCATGAAGCTAATCTTAACACAAGAAAGCTAGTCTAATTTTGTTTTGCTATTTCAGGTTTAACTGCGCTAATGCCATATCCGTGTATGTCTTGTAGGCTCACGCATATTTCTCTCAGGTAAGGGCAGCAGAAAGCAGCAGAATGAGAACGCAGTAAGTGGAGTTCATATGTGCATTGATAATCCGAGTTTGGATATATGGGATTGTAATCTGATATACATTGACATTTTGGTTTGCCATATGTTAAAAATGCTTGCTTGGGTAATAAGACAGTTGTACCATTCTTCATTCAAGTAATTAAATATTATCAAAGGGTGGAAGTTGATATATCCTACTAAGTTTTGATTGAGTACGAATTTCCCCCCACCTTAGAGGTGGGAACCTGCCATTTTATGGCGGGTTGGGTTGCCAAATTGGCAATCTATTTTAGTGCGGGTCTTTTTGACCCGCATCCGCCAAGTCCGAACCCGCGGCAGGTTAACCCGCCGGGTTGGCGGGTTAGCCCGCTTTTTTTAAAAAAAAAATTTTAATTTTTATTATTTATATTACACTTTATTAATTTTAGAGTTTTAACCAAATTAAAGTTTACATTATACTTAATTTATGCTAACTTTATCTTATCAAGTCATTTCTTTAAATATATATTTTATTTTATTATTATTTTACTTGTGACAGATTTATATATGGATAGTGATAAAGTTAAAAAAATAAATATTTTGACAATTTTAGATCATACTTTCAATTAATATTGATACATATAAATTATTTAAAAAAATATATATATGAAAATATTTTTTTAAAAAAAATTGGCGGGTTGGCGGGCTCGGGTTGGTGTTTCACCAACCCGCCTGAAAGCGGGTCGGTTAATTTTGGCCCGCTTTCAGACTAACTCATGGCGGGTCAACCCGTATCCGGCAAGTTGGCCCGTATTGCCACCTCTACCCCACCTTACCCCTAAAGCGGTAAAATTTTCTTGTAAAGCATAATTCCCTCGGATGTCTTATTTTCCATGGTTATGCTAGACATAATATATATACTCGTTTAAAGGGTACCAATATCATCTGTAAATTTTATCTTTATACTTGGTTGATTACCACAAATTTCTAAAAGATTAAATGACTTGCATTGTCGGCAATTTTGGAAAATAGCAAGAGTCTAAAGCAAACGCAGATCAACTTTTTTCAAATAGAACCATTTAAAACCAAAACTGGACTTGTATGCGTGGTCCTTTTATCATCCAGTTGAGCATTATTACGAGTTTACAAACCTATTAAATACAATTACCATCCTTTAAATCGTTTATCTTGTTCTCTTCCAATTTTTTGCATGCGTTGTGAAACACAAAGAGTTAGAGTGGCACCTATTGAAGAGAAAATAGTAGAGAACCGTCTTAAGTGGTTTGGATACGTACAAAGAAGGCCAAGGGATGCGCCAGTGAAGAGGGTGGATCAAATAGTATGGACACCGGTTATAAGGGATAGAGGAAGGGCAAAAAGAACGCTCAAAGAGGTCATTGAACGGGATCTCCTGGTCAATAACCTATCTAAGGATTTAGTTTTCGATAGAGCACAATGGCGTCGTATGATCCATGTAGCCGACCCCATTTAATAGAATAAGGCTTGTTGTTGTTGTTGTGAAACACAAAGAAGGGATATGTGAGACTAAAATAACCGCTTCTGATTCAGACATGGGATAAATCAGAATGCATGTTTTCCAAGGAACACAAGTATCATTAAAAGCAGTATTTCAAGGTTTCTTTCACTTAAACATCAAGGGGTCGAATGCTTCCCATCGTCCCAGCAGAAGGCAACTACACAGAAGACAAATTAACTTGATACAAACAGAACTTAAATATATGCAGATTGCAGAAAATGCCACCGGGATATCAAGGGGTCTCCACATACTCTCCCCCAAATAGTTCACTTTTTAAGATGAGGAAAACAAGCATATGGATCAGATTTAGGGTGCTTGGCCTCAGCATGCTCCTTGCACTTCACCTCCGATGTGGTGCACATAAATGTTTGCATGCACACCTTGCACTGCAATGATATCAAATGTTCAATGAGAAAAGATTCTAAATTCCCAGCATTCGTTTGAAGAGATGTCTTATAAAATGCGTATTCTGTACTACTGTTATCCTCTGCCACTAGTGTTGTTTCCCTCACATTTCCTTTTACATACTCATAAGAGTAAAAAGAAATAAATTAAAATCACAATCCGTTCTTTTACATACTTAAAATTACCAGTACCACTTTATTACTCCCTCAGAACTCAAAAGGAAAGAGCCAGGAAAATCGATTGTTTAAGAAAATCATTTTAAGACAGGATATGGTAATTGGTATGCATAATAAGGCAAACAAGATCCCCTCTAAACTCAGAATTTCAGCCCAAAAAAAAGTCCACTACTTAATAAACACTACATGCATTTTAGGCCTATAAATGCATATATGGCATAGCAAATTTTATCTTACATATTGAATTGAAGCATTAAGCTGTTTCAGTAATGTCGAACAAGCACGTTAAGCAGAAAATAGGGTTTCATTTTTCCATACCAGCTATCACAACATTAGTTATCTAAGTTCATTATTGTTCAGAGTACAATAATCCATATTTTTAGTTCGGTTTACAGGGAGCAAAATGAAAGGAAAGAACACAATTATGAGATTTATAGGTTTTCATATTAGAGTATAAACTATAAACACCAAATTACCTGGATATTCATTGCTTTCTTGTTTGTTTCCAGCTGGCTTCCTACGCGTGAGAATCAAATTATTAAAAGTAAGAAGTAAAACGATAAGAAGATCTTTTTCATGTAGTCTCATCCAATTTCAATTTCATAATACAGAGATAGGAGATTTCACATTTTCGAACAAAGGGCTGAAATAAGCTATCTTTAGTTCACTTGTTAAATTTAATTTTTGATTCGGCTTCTAATCTTCTAGCAGAAATTCTCAGCAACCATAGAGAACAAGATTGAAAATCATCAAATTCGAGAGAGAGAGAGATGAAAGATTACCTTTCGCACCCTTCATCTTTTCCATGTTCTTCTCGCGAGCCATCTTCGCCTTTTGCCCGTTGCCTCCTCCCATGTCTTGAAGCACAGGATCGGACCCTGAAAACCCTAACAAGTCAAAATCAACGATAGGAAAGGGTATCGAATCCGTAAAGGAGAAGCTGAAGGGGAAAGCAAGTTGGGATGTATGGCTAATGGCGCAACCCTAACAGTTCTTCGGTTCCCTTTTTCTCCTGGAAATAGATTTTCGAATTTTAAATAAAAAGAGTTTTTATTATAAAATTTTCAGTTTGAAATATATTTTTGGGCTGAAGATCGAAACCTTTAATTTCTTTTTACGGATAGTTGGATACCCAATTTAGATCTCCCAATTTGCAATTTCCTGGATTTATATCAATTTTAATTTATAACAAGAGATTTCTTTCCCCTGTTGTACAAGTAACCAAAAAATATATTATAATTAATTACTTATTTATAATTATTATAAATTATTTATTTTAATCTTTTTTTATAAATAATATTCTTTCTTATAAAAACAATCCTATATATAAATAATAATGTGCGTTTGTAAAAAAATTTAATATATATTTTTTATTTTTAACTTTAATTAATTATATATTTTTTAAATATTTTTTTTGACTAATTATCTCTCACTGTTTTTACATTCATTTTTTCACCCACCTATCATTCTTATAAATAAAAATATATTTAAAAAATAAATTATTCTCTCTAATCATATATATATATATAAGAGTTAGATAAAAAATATATTATAATATTAAATATAATATTTTAATTTATTTTATTTCTTAAAATTATAATTTAAAATACGTTTATTTATCAATTAATTTTATAAAATTTAAATTTTTTTTGAAATCAAATTATTTTATAATTATTATAAATCTTTATTATAGTTAAAAATTTAAAATATTATAAAATTAGTTAAAAGAATTATTAATTAATTATTATTATAGGTATAGAATATTTTAAATATTAAAATGGGATTACAACCGGTTCAATTAAAAATGTGTCTGTTTTAATCCAACTTAATATTTTTAATTTCTTTATCTTAATCAATAATTTCGATATTATGAATATTATAATATTTTAAAAATATAATTAATGATGATTGGATTAATTTGAGTTGTTATTGTGATATTTTCTTGGGTAAAATAGAATTAAATATCTTAATATTATTTATTATATATGGGTAATATTTTAATATTATTTGTGATATAATTTTACTTATAATTTTTTTAATTTAATAAAATTTTACTCATAATCTTATTTTTCAAATATTAAAAATTATATCATATTAAAAAGATTATAGATAAAATTGTATTAAATTAAAAAAAATATGAGTAAAATTATATAACAAATAAATTTATAATATTGATCGTATATGAAAAATAAAATTAAAATATTAAATATTATTTTATCCTTTTTTTTGAATCATAGGACGCAATATTTATCTATTTTATTTAGATTATATATTTTTTTAAGATACTATTTTAGATTGTATTTTTGAATCGTTAATTTTTCTTGACAGATGAGGGATGCAATATTTATTTATTTTTTATTTTTATTTAATTATATATCTATATAAACGATTAATCTAAAATATTAGATTGATTTAACAACTAAAAGTAATAATTAAGATAGATTAAGGAAATTGTAAATTGAAAGATTCAAATTCTCATACTTACCAGTTAACACTTAAATTAATCTCAAATGATAATTTTAAAAATAATTTCAAATTCTTTTAGTCTGACCATTTTTAATTTAAATTATGAATTATATTTTTATATTAAGATTTTTATAAAATTCTATATAACTATTTTAGATTTGAGTTTTATGAATGACACCGTTTTGTTCTTCAGTTTTATTTAGGCATTGTTTAGTTTAGGGTTTTAGAAATGAGAGAAGGAGAGAGAAGATATAAGCATATTTAGTTAGAAAAATTGAATAAAAGAGAGGTAAATTTTTTTATCCTTATTTACTTACCTTTTCTCTTTTATATTTCCTCTAAAAGTAGGGGTTTTTAAGGAGGAGATAATTTTTTTATACAATTTTAAATAAATTATTTTTTATATATTTTTAATATTCTAATTATATCCTCAAAACTTTTTTTTTAATTCTCCTCACACATAATTTTTATTTTAATTTGATTGCTAAAACCTAATAAACCTAATAAATAATTTATATATTATATTAAAATATATAATAATTATAAAATTAATAAAAAATAATGTTAAATTTTTACATATTTTTTTATTTAATTTTATTATATATATAAATGAGATAAAAATTTAAAATTAAAAAATTAAAAAAATAAAATTTAATATAAATATTATAAATAAAAAAATAAAAATATATTTATTAATTTCTAATTCACTCTACTCCTTTTATTTTTTAAAATTTTAAATTAAATAAAAAATATTATTTTTTTATTTTTATTTTTATACTAATGACCTTTTATACCCTTCTTTAACTCTCCCTAGCTTAAACCAAACCATGCTAAATTTGCAGCGTTTAACAGCATAACCGGTCCATCTTTAGTAGGGGTGAGCAATTAGCCCGGAGCTCGTAAGCTCACCCGCAACCCGATACTATTTGGGCCCGTTTAAATCCGCCCAAAATAGGCCTGTAATGGGCGGGTTTAAACGGACTTAAACAGTAAATTATATGGGCGGGCTACGGGCTGACCATTGGACAGCCTGTAGCCCGCCCATATGTTTTTTTATTAATTATTATATTATATTTATTTAAATTTATTTTTATTACATACTAATATACTTTTTTAAATTTATTTTGTAGAGGTATGGGTAATTATATCTACAACCATCACAAGTAAATATAATGTAGATTATATATAATCATAATCTAATTGAATAATTAAGATTATAAATGATTATATTATATAAGCATTGTAGATTGTGTAGTTATAAATTTATAGCTATTATTATGATATTTTATTTTTTAATTTTATGATGAGCAATCATATTATGTATATAATATTATTATTTTATTTTTATTATTATTAAAATTTTAAATAAGTTTAAATAAAAAAAATATTTTTTTTATAAATGGGCTGCCCATGTCCATTAAAACCTAAATGGGTTCAGTCCAACCCATTTAATACGAATTTAAATGAATTGAGGTACAAATATAAATTAATCTATGTTTATAAAAAAATAAATAGATAGGATATAGACTGACCATGGGGCCAACCACACCGCCCATTAGTCACCCCTAATCCCTAGCCGATCATACAATCCCCGATTTCAGTCGTTCTCTGAGTTTCAGGACCTTTCTGTCTCTGTCTTAATCCCAACATAATTAGCCCATGGCGATCACCATTGAGAGCTCGGTTTGGGAGACAAATCCATTCACATACATCTTCCTCGTCTTCTCTTGCTGCTTCTCAATATTTCTTTTCCCTCATTTCTCTATTTCCAACAGAACATCTACAGTCTTCGACCATGGAACCTCTTCCTCGTTTCTTCGCTTTCATCGGAAATTCCTTCTTCTCTATTCTCTATCTTCAGGTGAAATGATTTTACTATGATACTGTTTGGATTTCATGAAAATGTGCGTGTAGAACAAGTAGAAGCAACTTTAGAAATTGAAATTTATGATTTCTTTAGTTGATGGCGTCAGAATTAAAGAAAAACGGACATTGTTCTTCTCTTCAATTTGATCTTCGGTTTTTGCAACTAATTTTAGAAATTATTTAATTGTAAACTGCATTTCTTAGTCAATTTAGCTTTAGATGTGTTATGTGAGTGCTAAATTCATTTTTCTTACTTTCACCTTGTCAGTTATGGAAGGCTTGTGGTTAGCTTTCGGTGAGTTCGAGTTAGCTTCTTACGGAGTTGGCAGGGAGCAGATGGTTATGTCTCTCTGTTGTAGATTTGCGGCGTCTCTCTTTGCTAGTCCTTTTCTTGGCGTGATTTCGGACTTAATGTAAGCCTCTATGGTCTTACCTTCTGTTATTGCTACGGGGTTTATACTTTACTGAGAATTGTCAATTTCAGCAAGTTTCATGTTAAAATGACAAGGATTATTGGACTTTGTTGCATAGATTAATATATGCATTTATGACTATTTTTTAAAAAATGATAATGTGTATCATTCATAGATGAAAATGCATAGTGTTCGCTATTGAAGAACCACTAACACTTTGAATGATCGTTGGTGAAGTATTTTCTGTTGATTTAAGTCAACTTTCATTGCAATGCACTGATGTCAGCAACGGGAAAAACTGTTTATCTTTGACAAGCATTCTTTTCATGGGTCTAAAACTGCTCAATACCAAACTTTTGTGACCAATAATTTTAACTATATATTTGGCGGTGCCTAGTTCCGTGGATTTTTTTCCTTTTTCTATTTTTAAAATATTTCTGCTTTCTCAGTCATGACATCCTCCCGTGTCATTTGAAACATAAAGCATGGTTTTTTGCTATGTTAGATTAGACAATTTAGCAGCTTGAAAATTTGTGAAGTGCTTGCTTATGAAAAATTTTGCTTCTTCAAGATATATATACATTTATTCTAGTTATAATTATTGTAATCATAATTTTCAGCTGATGTTGTTGCATGACATGCTGCAACTAACTTATTATTTTCTTTTTGTAGAGGTCACAAGAAAGTATGCCTATTTTTTGGCATCCTACACTTTTTTGTTGGAATATGGAAGAGGGTTTCTGATTACCCAAGCATTTTTGTCACTACCATTTGTCTCTCTCTTGCCAACACGATATTTTCATTCAGTTTTGAGAGTTGGATGGTCACTTTGCATGAAAAGGTATTGAGTAAATTTTCTCCTATGCTCTTGATTCCATGCAACCATAGATCTCAGCCCAGACATCTATAACACTAGCGCTAGATAGGGACTTGTTTATTCTCTTCAGTTTGAATAATATGGACCGGTCCTCTTTTTCTTTTTTTTTTAATGTATTTGGCTAGTGACATATGTCTTTTCCTATCACTGAATACAGGATAACTGACTTTGAATATCTACAATCTAATGTCAATGTTTTTTTTTAAAGCAGCAAGGGCACAGGCTAGATTCTCTTAATGACACATTTTGGTTAATGGCTTTTTTTGAGCCTGCATGTTTTATTGCCAGCCAAATGTTTGGAAATTGGCTGGTCGGTGATAATTTTGAGAAAAAAACTGCTCCTTCTACTGCAGCCATCTTCCTAGCAACAGTATTTATCACGTTTCTTTCCAGAGGATGGGCAGAAAATCCACGAGCAATATCTTTTAAGGATTATAGTGTGTCCTTCTATGCATATATATTAGGTGGTAAGATCCACATGCTTTCTAAGTTCTTGTTTACTCCTACATATATATCAATAACTCATTATTCTTAAATTGTTAACTTGTTATGTCTTGATCTTATTTTTGAGTTCAAATGATTTTTTGTGGATTGACATGATATAGAAAATTCTTACATATAAACATTTAAAGGAGTTATTAGGTTCTACTAGAGAATTACCTGCTGATATTGTTCATTGATGTAATGATGAGCTTACTAAGAATAAAATATAGATGGAATTTCTATTATCTCCAGATAAAAGGATATGGCTTTTGGGATGGGCACAGGCTTGCCTTCACTTCTCCATTGGAATTTTTTGGATCCTCTGGGCACCTACAGTCGTGGTATGATTTAAATTTCACAGTGGAGATTTTTTTTTATATACTAGTTCTAATCTCTAGATCTACCGCGTTGATATCTTTTTGTTATTATTCTCTTCTTTAGGCTTCTTTTTATTGTTCAACTTTGAAATAGAAGTCCATGAACAAATTTAATGTATTATTGTGGCAAACACATCTGTCTTTTTTACATGATTTAACCATATTAAAAAGGAGGCTTCTTGTTAAGCAACCTTTTACATTTATGGTTCAAAGTTTAGAATACATTATTTGGTGCTGGTTTATTCAGGCTGATGGACGAGAAGTGCATCTAGGATTGATTTATCCATGCTTTCTGGGCTCAAGAATGCTAGGAAGCACTATATTTCCTTGGCTGACAAGGGGACATTTACCTATTAGAACTGAGGACTTCCTAGTATACGCATACATCATACTTGGTCTTGTCCTGTCTATTATAGCTTATGATTATCAGGTGCAGTTACTTCATATTTTTATAAGCATACAATACGCTTGTCAGGTTGTAGAGGTGGAAATCTAGAGTCTACTCTGAAATTTTTTTATATGCAGGAAATTGGAGTTCTGGTGACACTGTTTATCCTGTTTCATGCTTGTGTTGGGCTCATTTTACCATCACTCGCCAGATTGAGGACCATGTAAACTCATCAAATTTTGGGTGTCTGTTATTCATTGGATTGTGTTACTTTTGATAACTTTGTTACTTTAATTGCAGGTATGTGCCTGATGAGTTGCGTGGAGGGATGATGGGCCTTTCTCTTGCCCCAGCTAATGCAGCAATGCTGCTTTCTTTGGTGCAAGTGAGTGTTTGTACATAACTGTACATGAAATTGTAGGAAACATATAGTTAGCCAATTAAGTATCCAACACCAGTTGACAATATACATGGACAGTATGATAAAAGTAATTTGAGTCTTTTGGCATTTGAAGTCAGAATACTGATAATTGTTGAGGATGGCTTAC
The DNA here is from genome assembly GCA_037074615.1 of Leucaena leucocephala. Taxonomy (NCBI): domain Eukaryota; kingdom Viridiplantae; phylum Streptophyta; class Magnoliopsida; order Fabales; family Fabaceae; genus Leucaena; species Leucaena leucocephala. The sequence continues at coordinate 1,497,970 of CM073567.1, read as the reverse complement.
GAAATAGCCTATTGGAATTTGCATAGTGGTCCTGTTCGGATGAATTCCTTAAAATCCTCCGCGCCTTACCATCAAGTAACAGAAACAAGTGCTGTTTTAAATTGTCGAACAACCTTACATGTTACTTATCCATGCCATGATAAGCCCTGCTTGAAAAAATCTGCTCATGGACAGTTGAGTTTGGCTCAGATTTCTTTGCTTGAATGGTGCCACTATCCCTGTGAGTTGATTACTGATTTTATACTAGTAGCATTGTATGCTATATACACAATAGTAATGGAGAAAGGTTTTGTTACTGAAATTTAATGTTTCAGATATAAAGTACATATCTTCACAGCATTTTCCCCCAGCACCCAGCCTAAAATTGTGAAAACATTTATATATTTGTCAGCTGGTTCTTGTATGTGTTAATGTCATAATATAGTTACTTGTAACTGTTGCAGGGTGGCTACTATCGGAATGTTGAGAATTCAGCATTGATGGCATTTGGTGTGTTGGGACTATTGACTGCAGCTGGTTGCATGCATGCCTTGAAGCAATGGGGGAAACAGCCATATAATAACTGGCATAAACAGTGAATGCATACTGCTGCTTTGGAAGACTTTTGAAAAGGCGGTTGTCTGTCTTTCTTGTTGATGAAAGTGACGAACAAGTAAAGATGTAGACCTCAGATGATGCCAAAGCAGATATCATGCCCAACAATTACTGAGTGTAGAAGGAGATTGACTTTGTAGTAGCGTCTCTTAAGGACCAAAAGAAAGGCTGAACGAGGACATCTCCCAGTTTAATTCTCACTTCAAACTCCTAGTCCATGAGCTGAAGTTCCCTTCGAATATATCAGCTATAGGAAGTTATACAGGCCCAACGGGTTTATATTTGGTGTGAATATATTTGGTTTTGCTTCTGGAGATCTGGCCAGCCACACAAGTGTCTGGAGCGGAAGACATGTGCAGATTTGCAAGTTCTTTTGGGAGTGCACCTAAAGATCAGGAGGTGAGAACAAATCTCATAGTTCGAGCATGTTATTCATTTGATGGAGACACCACTTTGGTATTACCATAGTAGTTTCAATTGAGCTCTTGCCCCTTTAATATTATATATAGCAAATAGCCTACTATCTTACAAATCCTAAATCTAACTAAATTTACTATTTTACAATCTTAGTGAGCAGAAACCAGGCTTAATTCTTCTGTCGTCATCTACATAGAAAGTCAAAGACAGTAATGATTTTTTTTTTGGAGCAAAGTAGACAGTAATGATTTGAAGATCTTGCATGAATTAAATTTCATTTTTTTGTAGACAAATTATATTTCATATCACCATCTGTTTGGAACCATTTAGTCTGAGTTTGGAATTGGATAATGATTGCATTTGGAGTATTGATTGAATGCTAAAGTTATAAAGCAGGGGAGGCTTTTTCTGGTTTGGAGATGAAATCTATTGGGCATTATTTTTGTTCTATTGACGTTGAGTTGATGTAGAGAAATAGTACGAGAACATCTCATGGTCTCTTTTTTTCGCGGTACTTTTAAATAGCCTCTGAAGATCGTTATATATATATATATATATATATATATATATATTGGGAAAAAAAAGAAGTTATAACCTGCTCGATATACAATGTTGGCACCCGATATTTTCATTTTATCCTGAAGTGTTGTTAACTCGCTAAACTAGAAACTCAGACAAACGACAAGACTCAAAATTCGTCGATCACAGGCGCCATGATTTAAATATCATCCTGTTCTTGATCTCTTATCCACCTTGTAGCCATCCATTCCTCCCCTTTTATCACTGGGCAGCTTCCGTGGAGTGATATCTGCGGAAACATTCATGGGTAAAAGATAAGAAATCATAAATAACGCACAAAAAACGGCATTGTTCGGTAATTATGTGATTTATATGAAGTGCTCTTAAAAATACCGTACTTTTTTGCCACAAAAAAATACAGTACTATGAGATAAAGAACAAGTATGCATATTTTCACCTTTTTCCCTCCATATTTTGAAAGCATTTTACAAGTATAATACTTCACATATTTTAAATTTATAATATGTGACAGAAGAATAAGATGTCCGCAAAACTTTTGATCGTTTGTGTTTATGCTATCCGAAAATATATGCCACAGATTTTGCGGCCACTGAAGTATATAAGATGGCGATTTGATGAGATGATAAGGTGACAAAAGAAACATATAGATATATAATGTAAAATTTATAAAAAAAATCCTAAATAACTAATTTATAAATATTTAAAAAAATTAGTTAAATCAGTTATTTATAATAAATTTATCTTATTTTTCCTAAATTATTCTCTTTAAATATGCCCATCAATCAATAGGATATTTTGGGTAAAAAAATTATAAAACTGGGAGGCAAAATAAATTTGGGTCTTATATTTAAGATAAAATTAAACACATTGTCTAGTTCTTATATTTAGTACAATAGGGAATGTTTTTTTTTTGAAATTTTTAAAGAGGGCAGTCGTTTCCAAGCAAAGCACAAGTCTATAATTTTTTCTTCTATGTGCAATGATTTAGGCCGAAGCCACTTGTTAAAGAGCTTTACGAATCTTGAGGCTAGCAATTGGAAGAGAATTTACATAAATCCGTGTGCAAAGCAAGTGTCAACAGTCTAGTTACCATATTTAACTCTGCAAAACTTTCTCAATCCAACTTAATGCTTTTAAGGCTTATCATGGAGATTTTGAAGTTGTTATTTCATTGTTTTATAAAAATTCTGATGATGATAAGTGAAAGTCATTACAAAAATTCTTATTTATTAGCACGTAGCAACTTTCTTTCATCTGGCTCTATTCTCATTTTTGTGTATTTAAACAACTAATGCGATCATACAATATCTCAATCCCTTCTTGTTCTTCTTTTCACCTTTTCTTGAGCTCTTTCTTTTGCCGGTTCTTGAGTTTCCTACTTTGTTAGTATTAATAATAAATAATCGATTTAGGATAAGTACTTAATTATCGTGCAATAAAAAGCAATTAATATAATTAAGCATAGTCAAAGTTAAAGATGTGATGTTAAAATGGATTAGGACTGGCAAAGTAAGAAATGGTAACAATGATGATGATGGGATAAGAATACTAACCGGGTCGATTGTACCGTTATTTAACAGGGAATAAAATAGGAGTCCATCGATCCCCATGTCGTGGCCTTGCTTTCAAACCAACGCAGTCTTCATAAACGTAGCTTCCGTCCATGTTCAAGCCATTCTGCAGAGTACATAATGTGCTAAGTATCTGACTATTCATTCAAAGCCGAAACGGGAAGTATGTTAATGGAGATGCGAGGGTGCAGCCAGTTGGTTTTACCTCAGACGGAAACATAGTCTCCCCACCTTCCTCAACATCACTTAAATACAGCAAAAAGGACGCCATCTGCGTCGGTAATTACTTGAAGAAATGAAGTTAGTTCTCCAGCTAGTCTTTTTCTTAACTCCGTAAAACCAATGGGAGAAATAACTTCGTATACTTGAAGGATATTAGAATCCCAAAAGAAAACTTCATAGTAACAGACAAGATGATCTTGATGTGAATCCAAATTCTGAAAAGAATCTTGACAGATAAAAAACTCGGCACAAATCATTATTTTAATTATTGCTCTGGCCCCATAATATTGGTCCCAGAAATTCAATGATTAGGAGCAATCAATGGAGGGTAAAAATGAGAGAATGACAGCTGAAATGACCATGCAAGTAAATTGACATTTTAGGACCTCTCAACTTGTCACAATGTTAACGAACGACTCAGATACTCTTTTGACATGATTCTTGAAAAGAAAAATAATCGAAACAGTTGATAAGATTTTATCTAAAATCTAAAATACACAAAATTTCATAAAATGTAGATTAGTTGTATATGATTTTTTTAATTTTTAAAAATTTAAATTAAAAATATTAATATTTAATATTTTGATTATTAAATATATATTGATAAAATTACTATTTAAGTTAATAATTTTTTATATGTCATAATTTTTATATTTTTTTTGTTATATAGCATATTGTTTAAAAAATAACATTTAAAAAGTCAACCTACCATTAAGCAATAAAAATATCCTCTGGTGATTATCCAATTACACAGAGCCAAAGTGACAAGTAAGCAGATAAGCTGGTGGGAGTCATAGACATGGAAGTTTTGGGATAAATAATGTCTGTGTCCAACCTACCAGAGACAAGGAAGATATTTAAAGAGTCAAGGAAGTGATTCGTTGTTCATCCATTTGCCATTCAAGGACTGTGGTTGAAAATCATTGTTGTGGTCTATACGGACATTACTGCTCTTCAAAATGTTCAGACCACACGCAGTGCTGAGCCTTTATTATTATGTTTCTATTTACTAAAAGAAAGTATAGGGAAGAGATGGAATTCTATATGTATTTATGGATTTTTTATCAATAAATATTTAGATAGTAGTAAAATTTAAACTTACAATCTTATGAATTATGAGTTAATTTTTTATTAATTAAATTAACTTCTATCGGCCTATTATGATTATTTCATTTGACTGAAATATACACCTCTTGTCCTTCTATATTTAGAACATGCTTCTAATACATGTTATTGAAGTTAATTTTTTTTAAATATAGTTAACTAACTATGCCATGAATTTTAATAGGCTTTTAATTTTACTTATTTTAAATGTATTTAGAAGTAAAAAAAATAACAGTCTACAACAAAATAATAAATTAAAGATAAAATTATAGATATACTTTTTTATATTATATATTAATCTTATTATCATATATATAATTTTGAGTTTTATAGTTGTCTAAATTATACATTACTTATAATAAGGTAACTTATATTAAGAAAATAATTATTTAAAAAAATTACATTTAAGTCTCATATAACTAATATAATTACAGAAAAATTCTAAAAAATCATCAAATTATTTTGAAATCTCACTGGATTTGGGATTAAATTTTTCAAATTTTGAACTCACAAAACTATCTCTAGAAAAAAATACTTCAGTTATTATTTTTTTGCCTTCCAATTATTATTCTTTTCTCTTAGAGTTATTATTCATATTACTTGAGTTTTTTATTTTTTTTTCATAGAATTATCATTCATATTACTTGAATTACTTTTTTATAAGATCAATTTTTTTATTTTATAATTTAAAAAAAATAATCACAAATCTCGTGGAACTTCACATTAATTTAATGATTTTTCGAGATATTTTTTACAATTGAATCTTTTACATAGGATTTAAATATTATTTTCTCAAATTATTTCTTTACCTTATTAATACGAGGATATGAATAATAAATAAGAGTATATCGAACCTTATGAAAACCTAAAAGTTATCTACCCAGCAAATATGCTAAAAATGTCCCCTCCAAATTTTGTGAAGAAAGCATGTTTATACGCCACGCACATATCCCATAAAGATGAGAGGATACGAGCCCTCGGGACGCAGTAGGGAGGCATCCCAATGGGATAGGATAATACGTAAAGGATTCAATTGTAAGTTTACGTACATGACTTCCCAATTATATTTATATTATATTCTCTACAACTCTTTTAAAAAGTATAACGCCTGCTGATGTAATAAAAAATAGTCTCATGCTTTAAAATGTAAAAAAAAATAAAGAGTCCCAACGTATTTTACTTTTTTGTCCTTTTTTTGTCTAGTTTTGAAAGATATGTTCTAAATCAAATTTCTTACATTTATATGTTTAAAAATTTTAAAGAGTATTCCAATATTGAATTCAATTAAATAAAACAATTCAATCAGGAGATTTTTAATTAAATAGTTAGTAATATCAAATATTAAAAATTACTGTTATAAAAATTATATGTCTCTCTATAAATATTTTTTATTCCCCTATATTATAATAGTTGATATTTTTTTAACATCCAGCTCACCTTGGTGTTTCGAGTAAAGGTATTAAATCAGAGTAGTACTTTGCTTTTACAATATATATATATATATATATATATATATATATTTAAGTAAGTTTTTACCCATTCCATGATTATAATGAAAGAAATTTTAGGTATTTAAATATAAAATTAGAAAAATAATATCTGGGTCCTAGGGAAGCAATTAAATACTAAAAAAATCTTAGGAAATGATATAATTAATTAAAAGTCTCATGGAACCTCAAATAATTTTTTTCAATTATAAAAAGATGTAACTACCTGTGTGAATTAAAAAAATAGTACAGAGTAAATGGGACTTGAGCTCTTTGGTGTGAAAAGAACGTGGGGATAAAGTATGACGAGGAAAACAACGTACATTGGCCTGCATTGTGTGTTCATTGGTGGGTTTGTTGTCATCGTAGCTGGAATGTTTCCTGTATATGCCGTATTTTGTGGTTATAATATGAGAACGTAAAATTCATTACTATCAAATCAAGTGAAGTGGTTACCTCGTTATTATGCTGCTACGTACGATAGTGTGTGGCTGAAATATAAGCTATAAAAAGTGACTCATGTAAATATGGACATTGTGTTCGTAGCATGATTCTTTTATCATTTAAGTTGTAGGTTAACTGTATTTATTTAGGTTTTTAAAAGTTATATTCGGTTTACAGAAATTTGTTGTATGTTTACTTCAGCGTAGTAAGAAAATATAAATATTAGAAAGGTTTTTTTAAATTATGAATGGCATATAGTGATCTAATATGTGAGGTAATATGAGTTGTTATTATAGTACGTAATAGTTGTTAATATAAATACTAGAGTTATTAATATTATATGTCTGGTACAAGTTATTATTGCTGATGACGAGTTTATCTGAAAAGCATATATTCTGTTATGTTTATATGGGGGACAATTAGAAATGATGGAGAAGGTCATACATATGTTGGTAGTTAAGTAACAACAATATATATAAAGGAATACATAACATATGATGAATTCAAAATATTAGTAACATCACTTGTTGGGAAAGGAAGTGATGAAATTGTAATAAAATTCACTGTTAGATTTGATTGACACAACCCATCATTCGTGGGTTCAACTGGTGAAGGAGTGAGACATGCAACCATTTAGAGCGTATTCGATCCCTGGGGAGTACCACTTTATTATGGTTCCAGTCGCGACACTTGGGTAGGCATCCTAGCTCTTAGGTGACTAGGTTTACACCTGAGGGTAATAGACGGCTCGCCCTACCCGATATTGGTATCGTCTAGAAGGAAAAGAGACCTTGCCCTGTCCTTGGATAGTAGGTGAGCCTAACCCTTTTCTAAAAATTTTTGTACAAAAAAAAAGATTTAATCGACACACATTTATTGACGTGTTTAATGATGAAGGAGTTGAACATTTTATAATGTTCAATGGAAAAAGTAGTCATGTGTAAATACATAGCACATTGATTTTTACTTTGTAAATATCTATACATATTGATTAAAGTAATTTTTTGTAACCTTGATCAATATCCATCTGTCTGAAAAGTAGGGTGAATTTTGATAAAGGTGACTATATTTGGTGTACTCCTTTTACATTTGTTGCCAAGGAGTGATGTAATTATAAAGTGCACATATATGAAGTTATATTCTGACTAGAATTATTATGGGAAGAAATATGCTAAAATTGTTATTTTGTCAATATAAAGATGTCATTTGTTATTGATGGTATTGTTATGTTCAATCACACAATCTATTTTTTCTGCTTTAATCAAAGTGTTATGCTAATAAGGCTATTGCACTTTCTGTCTATAGAATCCTTGAGAAGAATTATGAAGTAGTTGTTATTCCTTTACTATGGGGTTGTTATTTTGTAATAGTGGGGTGTTATTTTTTCAGTTGTTTGTTTTCCCTTATTGACTTGTTACTTTTCCAGTTGTAGGGTTATTCTGTTTCATTGGAAGTTGTTAATCCTTCTTAACTTGTTATTTTTCCAGTTCTTTTTTTCACTTCTGGTCTTGTTACTTTTGCAACAATAAGGTTGTTCTATTTTAATTAGTTAAATTATTTATTTTTCCTTCTAGTGTTGTTACTTTTGCAGTTATAGGGTTATTCTGTTTTTATTGATTAAGTTGTTATTCCTTCACTACGGGGTTATTATTTATAAGTGTTAGAGTTGTTATTTTTGCTATCATTGATAAGTTATTTTTTAGTTGTAAAGTTCTTATTCCTTCACTATAGGGTTCTTATTTCCTACTGATAAAGTTATTAGTTTTGATGTCATTGGATAGTTGTTATTTACAAGTAGTTGTTATGCATTCACTAGTGTTATTTCCTACAGTTTGAGTTGTTATTCATTCAATATGAAGTTGTTATTTTAGTTGTCATAATTAGTTGTTATTTTCAGTGGTTCGGTTGTCATTCATTTATCATGGAGTTATTATTTCTATTGTTAAAGTAGTTATTCATTTAATATGGGGTTGTTATTTTTAAGTGTTGGAGTTATTATTTTTATTATTATTGATAGTTGTTATTTACAGTGGTTCAGTTGTCATTCATTCACCATAGGGTTGTTATTTTTAAGTGCTAGAGTTGTTATTTTTGCTGTCATTGATAAGTTATTTTTTAGTGATTAAGTTATTATGCCTTCACACGGTATTGTTATTCCTTCAATATATGTTATTATTTTTTAAGTGAATGACTTGTTATTTTTGTTGTCGTGTGTAAATTATTTTTTAGTAGTTAACTTATTATGTCTTCACATGGGATTGTTATTCTTTTAATACGGGGTTGTTATTTTTAAATGTTAGACTTGTTATTTTTATTGTCATGGGTAAGTTATTTTTCAGTAGTTAAATTGTTATGCCTTCCTATGGGGTTGATATTATTTTAATATTGGGTTATTATTTTTAAGTGCTAGATTTATTATTTTTGCTATTATAGGTAAGTTATTCCTTCAATGTGTAGGTGTTTTGGATGTAAAATAAAACATGTCATGATTTTATTAAAGAACTTTATAGTAATAAACACTTGAAACTCTACTCAAGTTTTGTCCTTGTACATAATACATAAATGAGGTGTGGGAATGACTTCTTTCGCTCTACAAATTCGTGGAATTAGTTTGATCCTGGAGACTGAGTTCACCAACAATAAGTCTCCTAATGATTCTTTCCCTCTAGAACGGGGTAAGTTCAATTTTCTCTTTGTTTCCCATCTTTTCCCTCTAGGAATTCCTTGGTAAAAATGTTCAATAGTTTAGGGATGTTAACCAGACAAAGCGATGATGCCAAGCTAATGATTAACCATATAATAATATATTTAACCATTAATTAGTTTAATATTTCTGAAGCAGAAGTTTTTTTACTTGGAATTCCTACTATGTTTGACTGATGATTTTGTATATATTTATTCCTAACACTATCCAAACAAGAATATAATTTCATATATATGTACTTTACAATTCACAAAATAAAAAAGAGAGTGCACAATGTATTTACACAAGTATGATTATATGATATATGATATTGTATATATGATGGTAAGATACATGTATAATTGCATGATGTATGATATTATATACATGATTGTGAGATACAAGTATGATTGCATTTGACTAAAATTTCTATCTTTATATTTCCCTTTTGCATAAAGCACCTGAGTGACAACAACTAAAATGGGCTTTAAAATCACAAGCTGTCCAAATGATCATGCCATCAATAATGGCAACCTGCACCGGATACAAATCATTAATAACTCAACTACTCATATTAACAACTATCGCATACTATAATAACAACTCATGTTTCCCTCCCATAAATATCAATCTTATCATATACTTTTTTATGTTGGACATCTTTTTATCGTACAATAACAACCACTTTAATCAATAAAATGAATTATTACTCAATCTTTAAATCCATATGAAAACAGATAAATTAGTATATTGTGTGTAATTATGTACATTGCCCACAATTATAAATTGCAATCAAGATAAAGTTTATACTACAGCTCAAAGCTACACTTTTAGAAGAAAAATCCTTGAAAATTTGCTATTAAGGTGGGAAGTAATAGGCATACTAATAGACGCAAAAATTCAATAGAAGCTAGACATAAAAAAATATCACCTATGTGATATTCCATTTTACCATCTCTAGGAAAATATATCACAATAACTCTAACTAGTTATTAGAAATAAAAGAATCCAACTAATCAAACTACTTATCAGTCTCGTTCCATTCATCTAATAAGTTAATAAAAATTTCAATTCCATGCATGAAGAAAATAAGAAAAGTAAGAAAGGCATCCATAAATAATTTAAACCTTAAAAAATGATACAAATACTAGTCAAATATAACAATATTTCTCAGGTAGACACCAAAATCTTACAAATTGTGAAAACAAATAATCAATGGTCCATTCAAACTGTAAAAGTAAAATCAATGTTTTGGTACTTACAGTTTTTACAGTTAATGTAAGAAGTTGAACTTTTAAATTCTTACTTCCAATTCGCTTCTTTATACCTTTAACAATATCATTTGCGCGCTTGAGAAGTCATAAGCAAACTGAGTTTTCAAACTCTAAGAGAATAAATGAGGAGCAAAACTTGAACTCATGCACACAAATTCAATTATCAACCCCTCAAAAAAATAAAAAGGGAAAAAAGAACGTAACAAAAAATGATAATCAAGCATAGACAATAGCAAGCTAGTAGCATTGATTAATCAACACCACATAGTTTGGCAAGTAATAAAAATATGACTTAAATATAAAATTTAAAGCCATAAGTTTACGATTAATAAATGCTAGATCAAATAGGAGATGATGGTAAACCTGACAACAATTAGATGATTGATTGCTATATCGAAAGCCAGGTTTAACATCTAGTTCACAGGCCAAAATGCTTAAGCCAAAAATTTGACATTTAATTACTTTTAAAGCAATGTAAATATATTACCCAGAGCATAGGCGAGTTACTGGAGGAGAAAATGAGATGATAATTTGGATAATGAAGCAAGTGGCAACGTCAGAAGGAGCAAGTGGCTTTGACAATAACATCAGGACTAGGTGACAGGAGGAGGAAAAATGATGATAACCTGAGGGGGAAATACGGCAGGAAGGGCAAGTGACAGCGAAGGACCAAAGTATATAGACTAAGCAAAAATGAGGAGCAGAGTGCAAAGACCAAGTGAAATGCAAGTAATCTTGAGAAAGATATTAGGGTTTCATTTTTGGGTGGGTGACAAGGAAGTCATATTTTTAGTTAACTAAAGTGGTAATTACGTCTTTTTACAATCGAAAAAAAATTATCTGAAGTCTCATGAGACTTTAAATTAATTATGTAATTTCTTATAATTTTTTTAGTATTTAATTATTTTCACAATACTCAAATGTCATTTTTCCTATAAAATTTTAAATATAAACTCATAAAATATAAAAATAATTATAAAATAATTATTTTTAATTAAATATAACAATATTTAAATCTAAATTAATTATAAAAAATTTAAATTTTTATTTTGACCAAACATATTTTTATCCTTTAATTTGTTTTAATAACAATTCAATTTTTATATTTTTTTTTATTTAAAATAATTTAATTCCTATAATTTATTATCCCAATACAACTTAATCTGGGTAGGTACGCGTGAGTTATTGCCACAAATAAATTGATTAATAATTCAATAATTATGGAAACTTTTCCTGACACCTTGTTTGCTTTGCAGGAAAAGTGATTGAAGGAAAGGAAAAAGCCGAAAAGGTACACGATGCTTAAATTTCATTGGAGCTCCCATTCCCTTTTCAGTTAACCCACAGGAAATTATTCAATTGAAATATGGGAGGAATGGTACTGTACGTTGTGGAATAAAGTGTGTAAAGTCAAAACTGCCCTTGTACATAAAAAGAATTTTGCTTGACATTTTTTTCACTAAGGATGATTTAAGCAATCAATATCATATATTTCTTATTCCTATCTTATTTGTACTTTACGAAACATAATAATATAAAAAAAAAACCTATCTTATTTGTAACATACCAAACATATCAGTGTAATAAAAAAAATAAAAGAGAGAAAGAACAAAAAAAAAAGCCACATAATAAGTGCGTGTTTAGCTACCATAATTTGAGAATCAATTTTAAGCAAAATCTCGATTTAAAACCATAGTTTTAATAAGCTACTGAAAATAGATTTTTGAACTGTAAAAGAGCTTATAAATTATTCAATTACTAGTTTATCCCTACTTTTTTCTTATACTCTCTCTCATCTCTCTTCTTCATACTATCTCATCTTTCCTCTCTCTTCTCTACATTCTCTCCTCTCTCATATTTATTCTCTACACTCTCTCCTCTCTCATACTTTAATCAAACCATACCATTTTTAATAATTTATTAATATAAAAAGTAATTTTACTATTAATTATTCAAATATATCTATTTTCAAAATCTATTCTCTCTAAAATCTATTCTCTAAAAGATACTACAAACACACCCTAAATCTGTCACGGAGCGGGCTCATATGAGTAGTGAAGTTGGCCTTTGATGTTTGGACTCCATTGACCGTCATATTAATAATGAAAGAGGGCGTTTTTTTTTCTTGGATATGTGTGTATATATACTTTAATCCTTCATTATATAAATTAATCAGATAGTTAGATTTAATCATAAATATAAAATTTTAATTTATTTTATATTTTTTATATAATAAAATATATGAGGGAGTATATGATAGGACTACGAGGGAGTATATATATATAAATATAAAGGATGGCAAAGCCTTAAAACAAAGAGAAACATGTTAATCTGCAAGGGTTAATACGTTTCCCGTTAAATCAAGGCACTTAAAATGGCTTTACATTAAGGAAAATGCTCTCTCTCATAATCGTATTTTGAATTATTAGATAATATTTCTTTAGTCATTGATATAAAATATAGTATATAATATATTATAAATTAAATCTTATATAAATAATAGAAAAAAATATTGTCATATGATATCTCTAATTTCTTCACCTATGTTTTCTCCAGGTTAATATTTTGTAATAAAATTAAAAGATAAATCTCAGCATTTGATTTTTACTCTCTTTCCTCTTTAAATATTTATTTTTTATCTTAAATATAAAAGTTAACTATATAGTCTATTTTAATTTTAAATATAAAATTTTAATATATTTTATCTTTTAAATTTATAATTTATTCTCAAAATATCTATATATAATTGTATATATTAAGGTAATTTCTATTAAAGGTAATTTTAATACAGAAAATTTAAACATATATTTTAGAAAAATTAATATACAATTATTATAAATAATTAATTTTTTTAATTTTTTTAAATTAATTAAATAAATATTATATTAATAGCCCTTTTTTTGTATAGATTTAGAAAATTCAGGCTGAAGGGGATGAAGTTGGCTGTGTGAAGCCTGAAGACTGAAGAGAGAAGAAGACGGAAACATCATTGGCCGTTGCAGAAACCGACGATCTCTCCAGCTACTGCACAACGTGGTGTTAATTTGGGTTTTGAAGTCTTGTATATAGAGTTCGACGCCCTAGTTATTAAAACTAACCATGGATTAGTATTATTAAGATTTATTTTAAAAAATAATAATTTGATAAGATTTCTGTGCTCTCCTAAAAATATATAAGCCACTCTCAATCACTTTATGATACTGTAATTAACAAAGGGATAAAATTAACAAATAAACACTAATTGCCTTAACCCTAGGTGACTTACATTGTAAATAAAAAAATTATTATTTTAAAAAGTAACTTGTATTATGAACGGGAATGAGTATATATTGAACAGGGGTAGACAAATGATAATATTTAAATAATAAAATTTATCATAAATTTAATATTATATGTACATTATACGGTTGAGGTGAAATTGATGATGATGTATTTTTCGAGTAAATGATAAATAATGATATATTGATTCAATCATATGACATTGAGTTATACGAAGAGTGCATAGAACTTTTTAATGTTTTCTTTTATAAAAATATTTAGAAATAGGTTATTAGGTGATAAGACGAAATCTCATTTTTTCGATATCAATATTAGATAAGGTGAATCTCCTATTACCTTAGACATAAATCTATAGACTCAAGAATTATGATATCTTTCTAAATATTATAATTAGAATCATAATAAATTAGTACTGTTTAAAAATCAATTATACTTTAAATAGTTATATATCTTATCTTTTTATTAATTTTTTTTAATTATCCACCCAATTTATTGAAGCTTTTCCTCTATTACATCCAGATCTAACACACGTCGCACACTTGACTATAGTGGATGAGTCTCTCAACAAAAATTTTTAGTCCCACCTGCATACGCTAATGTGGATCTTTTCACCAATTGAAAATTGATAGAATAGGTTATAACTTTTTTTTTGGTATAATAGGTTATAATTTTTTGTTGTTGTTACTCACCTAGTTTATTAGAATTTTACTATGACTATATTCAGATCCGATTCACATCGCGCACTGAGTTATGATAAATGAATCTCCTAATAAGAATTTTTTATATATGTTAAATTTCAAATTTAAAATTTTATTTGAGTAATATATAAATTATTTACTATTTAAATTAATTTCTGATAGTAATAGACTATAATTTTTTAATATTAAAAGAGGCAAAGCTTACTACACCACTTGCCCCCACAAAGGATGCCCGTGATTCCGGCCCACTTGCTACAGGATAAAATGATAACTTTACCCCCCATTAAGTTTTTTCCTACAATACCCCTGGTAAACTCAACAATCCCAGGCTAATCTAAAATCTAAATATAATAGAAACTATTAAGATTAGCGCCCATAACTTTTAAGATACTATGTATTTACATCTTGAACTTAGAATTTGTAACTAAGCTAAAACAGTCCCAATAAGTCAATCTAACTCGTCGGTACCCCTCATCTTTTTGTGATAAAACAAATACAAACAAGACAAAGAGATTAAAACCTCAGTGAAAGACAAAACATATAGTGACATGTATGTTTTTTTTTTTTTATAAATAAGAGCATACAAATTTAATCTACCTTATAATCTTGTTTGTGTCTATCTAAACAAACAAAACTAAAACTAATTGGAATCTTAATTAAGAATCCTCTGAAGTTCAGTTGAAGGGAACTGGACCAAGTGAGAACCAAGAGGTTGCGAGAGGGAGCTTCACTTTCTTTTCTTTTCATTTCCCTCGCTCAATGGAAATTATCCCCAAATCCCACAAGTATACCCGTTAGATTAAACAAAAAAGGAGAGGGAACAAATCACATAAAAACTATTAAATTATATTATAATAAATTTTTGTTGTTTAAAAACTTTAAACAAATATTAAATTTAATTATGAATAATGCAACGCTTCAATATATTTCATGTTAAGTCTTATAAATGTATCATTATCCGACGTAATTCTCCCAAAATAATATGTTTGGCTGGCAGCAGGGAAAAGACACCCAGTGAGAACGACAAAGAATGGCATATTTTCTTGATTAACGAAAGGTGATTAGGTTAAATTAGGGTTTGTCTTATTACCACTGCAGATAAAAACCCGTGAACCATTTAACACGGAATATTTTACAAAAAGCAAAGACTTTGCTTTCAGAGCATGCACTTGCCATCTTTACCCATAAAATGTTAGAAACTACACCAATGGAAATTCAAGGTGGTAGGTTACAGAGTATGCCAAACGTAGTAGTATTAGGTGAGATGTAAAGTAACAAAAACTAATAATGATTTTACCCCATGCTTAATACTAATTTTAATCTTAATTATAAAAATTAATTAATTTTTAAGATAAATTTATAAAATCAAATAAATCAGTTAATTATAAATAATAAAAGAGTTAATTTATTAACTATTATAATTAAAATATAGAGTAGTTATTATTAATTATTTTATTTATTTTATTTTATTTATCTAAAAAGATAACTATTAATGACAAGTAATATCTATTACGTATATATTTTTGTTTTATCATTTAAACAAAGTAAAATGATTACTTTGATTTACTGCCATTCACGTCTTTGTCTCTTGATCTTTCTTTACGTACTTGAACAATTCAGTTCAAACCAAACAATTGATTGAAGAAGGTGCAGAAAATTAATATAAGTTGAGTGCAAGAGAGATAAACAGAGAGCATGAACCGCCATGGAGTATGTTATGAATCAGTAAATTAATCGGTTCCATTTTTTTGAGACCACTGGCTTCTCATCTCAATTGCGGTGTCCTCCGCCTGTGACTGAGTTTGTCTCGATGCAATAATTCAGTGAACCAGACAACTACCCACCGCTTCCCAGTTCTCTCTTTTCACACTTTTGCAGCAACAGTCGCATTTAAAAATGGAAAAGAGTGTTACTGCAATTTGTTTTTAAAATATTTTTCCTAAAAGTTAGGACTTTTAAAAAAAAATATATCTAATACGTACACACCCCGCATCAGTTTTATCTTATAAAGTTAATCTACTTCTGGACCTTACAGTCTCACTCCAAACTTTGCAGCCATGGAGACCTTTCACAAATATCTGGTCGTGACATTCATTGCTCTGAGTGTCTTCGGTGTGTCCTTGGCGGCGACGGAGAAGAAGAAGGAGGTCCAAAAAAGTACTTATATAGTTCATGTGGCGAAATCCGAGATGCCTGAAGCTTTCGAGCACCATTCAGTCTGGTACGAGGCGTCTCTCAAATCAGTATCAGCCTCAGCTGAAATGCTCTATACCTATGATACTGCGATCCATGGATTTTCCACAAGATTAACTGAGGAAGAAGCTCGATTACTGGAGAACCAATCTGGAATACTGGCTGTGCTGCCGGAGATGAGGTACGAGTTACACACCACTCGGACCCCTGAGTTTCTCGGACTCGATAAAGAAGCCGAGTTCTTCCCGGACTCAAATGCGCCCGGCGAGGTGATCATCGGAGTTTTGGATACCGGAGTTTGGCCGGAGAGCAAGAGCTTCGATGATACTGGACTCGGACCCATCCCCAGTAACTGGAAAGGCGAGTGTGAAACAGGTACCAACTTCACAACCTCAAGCTGTACCAAGAAACTGATCGGAGCTAGGTATTTCTCCAAGGGCTATGAGGCTACGTTGGGTCCAATCGATGAAACGAGGGAGTCGAAATCGCCACGAGACGATGATGGCCATGGGACTCATACTGCTAGCACAGCTGCTGGATCCGTGGTTCAAGCTGCAAGCCTCTTCGGGTACGCAGCTGGGACGGCACGTGGAATGGCCACGCGCGCCAGAGTTGCAGCCTATAAAGTTTGTTGGATGGGAGGCTGCTTCAGCTCTGATATATTGGCCGCCATCGACAAGGCGGTCTCCGACAACGTCAATGTCCTTTCCTTGTCGCTCGGAGGTGGCATGTCGGATTATTACAGAGACAGTGTGGCGATTGGATCTTTCGCAGCAATGGAGAAAGGGATTTTAGTATCTTGCTCCGCAGGGAACGCGGGCCCCAATGGGTACAGTCTCTCTAATGTAGCACCATGGATAACTACCGTAGGTGCTGGCACACTGGATCGAGATTTTCCGGCTTATGTTAGCCTTGGCAATGGTAAGAATTTTTCAGGTGTGTCTATTTACAGAGGTAATACCTTGCCAAATTCTCCGATTCCCATTGTGTATGCCGGAAATGCCAGCCATGCCTCAAATGCTAACTTGTGTATGATGGGAACGTTAAAGCAAGAAGACGTTGCCGGAAAGATAGTGTTGTGCGAACGTGGAATTAGTGCGAGAGTGCAAAAAGGAGCTGTAGTGAAATCCGCCGGAGGTTTAGGCATGGTCTTGGCGAACACCGCTACAAACGGTGAAGAACTGGTGGCCGATGCCCATCTTTTGCCGGCTACGGCGGTGGGTTGGAAGGCCGGCGAAGCCATCAAGAACTATGTTCTTTCTGATCCTAAGCCGACGGTGAGGATTGTATTCGAGGGAACCAAAGTTGGGATCCAGCCGTCACCAGTTGTCGCGGCCTTCAGCTCGCGGGGTCCCAATACCATCACTCCAGAGATACTAAAGCCTGACTTCATCGCGCCAGGTGTCAACATCTTAGCCGGATGGTCAAAAGAAGTAGGCCCCACTGGATTAGCCGTTGATAACAGGCGCGTGGATTTCAACATAATATCTGGCACATCCATGTCCTGCCCTCACGTGAGCGGCTTAGCGGCTTTGATCAAATCGGCTCACTTAGAATGGAGCCCAGCCGTGATTCGTTCGGCGCTCATGACCACGGCATACACCACTTGCAAAAATGGCCAGAAGTTGCAAGACAGTTCAACGGGAAAACCCTCCACACCGTTCGATCACGGTGCAGGACACGTGGACCCCGTATCAGCCCTTAATCCAGGACTCGTCTATGATATAACAGCAGACGATTATCTAGACTTCCTCTGTGCCCTGAATTACACAGCCGCACAAATCACCATCTTGGCGAGGAGAAAATTCTCGTGCGACACAAGCAAACATTACAGTGTGGCCGCACTTAATTACCCTTCATTTGCGGTGGTGTTTCAATCAGCGAGTGGGACTGGGGTAGTTAAACACACTCGGACTCTTACTAACGTGGGGACCGCAGGAACATACAAGGTGTCGGCGACGTCGGATAATCCAAACGTTAAAATCTCAGTTGAACCAGAAGTGTTGGATTTCAAGGGGAAGGAGAAAAAATCGTACACGGTGACGTTCACATCATCGGGTGTAACCCCACAGACTCAGTATGCGTTTGGTCGTTTAGCATGGTCTGATGGAAAGCACGTTGTGGGAAGCCCAATCTCATTTAGCTGGGGAGGATAAGAAGGTGGATTCTAGAGGAGCTTGATCAAAGGTTCATGACTCACTCGAAGAAGAGTGTGTTTGATGATTGGCTAGCTTTGTTGTTATACTTGAATCTAGGAAAAGGAATGTTAAGGTTATGTCGTTTAGTCAAACGAGCTGGGAGAAACGGGCAACTGCGTTATTTTTCTTTCAGTGTTACAGCCTTGGAAATATGTTAAATTCTGATATTTTAGCACTTTATTCAAAGCTGTTGTTTTCAGGAGGGAATGCTTTGCCTTGCTTAGTCGTTGTGTAATTTTATGGAGTGGAAAGCTCAATGAATAAAGGAATGGAGTTGGTTGGTTGGTTGGTTGATGCTGAGAGAGCGAGAAGACAATTAATTAAGATAAGGTGTGCATCGGAGCATGCAAGTGACTTAATAGGGATAATGGATGTTTCCCAATTTTCCTTCTCTGGTCATTTTCTTTTTGTGTAATCAAATATCCTAACTTCCAGCTGCTTCATTGTTGCATTTGTGAATTTGGGAAGGGACGCGGCCCCAAATGTCGCGGCGATAATGATATTTATTTGGATCCTTCCTAAAAGAAATTGTACAACATATGACGTGTTCTAGAAGATGTATTTGATCATCTTTTGTCATTTTATAGGTTGTTGGTTAAACTTATAACTTGTTATATTGATAGGATTTAGTATAATGATTAATAAGAGTGATTCAATATTACGAGAACTTTAATATTTCAACTAAATTTTAACTAGTATTTGAGATAGAAGGGAGCAGCAGAACAAGTGTTGTTGCACCTATCTTGAATCCTACATGAAGAGAAGTCTCATTTCCTCTTAAATAAAATCTTAGATAGGATAAATTATCTATTATTTTCAGATATAAATTTAGATACCTAAAAATTAAGATATTTCTCTAAGTGTTGTGACTATAACTATAATAAAAGGCATGGGAAAATATATATTTTTTATACAAGAATTTTTAAAAATGGGTTAGACTCACTCACGATCTAGAGACAGGATAAAACTTTTATTTTTCTTAAGCGATATCAATATCGGATATGATGAGTTGTCTATTATTTTCAGACGTAAATTTAAGCACTTAGAAATTAGGATATCTCTCTAAATGTCATGATTAAAACTATAATAAAATATTATTTTTTAAAAATTAAATATATTTGAAATGACTATATATTTTATTTTTTTGTCAACTAAACATATATGAATGCCTGGAAGGTTTGTGAGAAAAAGAAGCAAGTAAAATTTTAGGCCCAAGAAATTGTGTCAGTTGGGTAGGCCAACTACTACATTGAATTGTGTCGTCCTTGGTTGGATATGTTGGTGGGTCGTACAAAATTTTGAGAATCTCAACGCACAACGAGTAGAGTACCCGTATTTCATATTCGGTTGAATCGTCGGTGCCCGAAGGTAAATGCCATAATTTTCCAATCTGTATTTTTCTTACTGAATAAATGAATCTCCAACTAACAAAGAATAGTTGAGTTAGTAAAAAACTTGTTAGGTCATAAATACAAATTATGTGGTTGGTATAAGGAGTTTATTGATAAATAATTTATAAACTCTTTTTTAACATAGAAATATGCCGTAATCTTAATTAGAGATTATTAGATTTGACTCACTTGAATTGTTTTTTAAACAATAAATATAGATATGATATAAAATTCAAATACTTAGATCAGAAAATGTTTTGTGCTAGTAGTAGTTCTTGGTGAGCCGTTGATATTAATAAGTACAACAGATATTTCAGACGGGTTAAGTGAAACAATAAATGCTGATATGGAGTACATATATGTGCTTCTTCTTGTCATTATGTCCGTGCTCATATCTAGTGGGGAGCGACTAGCCAGAGTTCACGAGGGATGCATGGCAGAATAAAAAATCTCCGTTTATTGGACTAATTAATATTTTTTATACTCTGTTATATTTTAAATATAAAAATTATGTAAAAAAATTATTTTAATTTTAAATATAAAATTTTAATATATATTATCTTTTAAAATTATAATTTTTTTCATAATATTTCTATATAATTATATATATTAAGAAAGTTTAAATATTTATAATTAAAGAGAATATTTTAAAATTTTGATACATAATTATAATTTATTTAATTTATTTATTTAAATTAATTAAATATATTTTATATTAAAAATTAAATATAATACTATTTATCTAATC
This sequence comes from Leucaena leucocephala, assembly GCA_037074615.1. Taxonomy (NCBI): domain Eukaryota; kingdom Viridiplantae; phylum Streptophyta; class Magnoliopsida; order Fabales; family Fabaceae; genus Leucaena; species Leucaena leucocephala. The sequence goes on along the minus strand of CM073567.1, from coordinate 1,477,127 downwards.
TTATTATTAAACATTTAATTTTATAGTTTATAGTTACCATTGGAAATATAGGTGTTTCCTTTATCAGTTGAACTTAACACTTAAACAAATCTATAAAGATGACCGCGAACCCGCTAAGTCCTTACATGTTAGTTATTCGACTAGTCGATTTTGTTTTGTGAAAAATTTAAAAAAATAAATAAATAAAGAGTGTTTTTAATTATAGCTAAAATTATTTAGAAAAATTCTAAAAAGAATCTGAAAATTATTCTATGAGGAAACTAATTTAGTATTTTGAAGTTCAGAGTGGAATGTTAAAATGTGCATCCTCTCCCCTCTCCTCCTCCAACTCTCTCGGCTGCAACCTCTCCCTCCATCTCTCCGATCTCAGTCGCCTCCAACATACCCAGCCCCCGTCGTCTCGTCCTTGTTCGGCACCCTTTCTTCTTCTCCAACCAGCGACGTCCCCGATCTGCTCGGAGAAGAAGAGAGGGTGTCTGGATTGAAACGACGAAGGCCCATTTCGCATATGGTTAGAAAAATCGAAGCTTTTCCAATCATGGAAAAGAGAGGGAGGGAGAGTTGTTTTGCTTCGGCTTTGTCTTTGGACTTGAATCGATTTTTTCGTAATGGAAGCCTTCTTGAGTGAGAAGTTCTTGCAGAGAAGAAGCCAAGTGTGGTGGTGGTAGGGTGAGAGAGAAGAGGGACGACGAAGGCCAAGAAGAAGAAGAGAGACCATGAAAGAACTGATCTGCAGATGTTCGACTGATCGACATAAACCCAACGAAGGTATGATCTGAAGCATCGCATTTCAACTCCATCGTGAGGTAAGTAAGATCCAGAAGAAGAAGAAGTAGAGATAATTATCGGCTTGTTGTTTGGGAGATTATGATGATCATGAGTGATGGTGTTTCTGTTTCATTTTTCATGGAATTTTTTTTTTCTGTTGGTTTGGTTGGTTGGAGCCAAGAAAGTATGTGGTGTGAACAGAGAGGAAGTGGCCGTGCTTCCATCAAGAGATTCAAATTCATGGAATCCTGAGCTTTACGTCATTTCATGTGTGAGAGGATGGACATTTTCCTCTTTCCATCTAAAATTTCAAAATGTCAGAATAAATTCTTATACTTTTATACCATTTATAAATATTAAAATCTCAATTTAAGTTTTTCTATCTTTCAGACTTTTTTTTGGTCATTTTCCCAAATTCCTTTGCATGTAATAAAGGAAAAAAAGACAAGAGTATGTGAATCTAAAAATGACTATAAAAATATTTAAAATGATAGATTAGGTAGGACGTCTAATTTATCTTTATAAATTTAAGTAAAAAAACTTAATTATTTATAGAGTTATAAATATTTTAAAGATAATTATAAAAATAATTATTGAAATTATAAATCTCATGAGTTATAAATTTAAAAACAATTGCAAGTAGAGTCATAAATATTTTTAAAAAATTATTAAAATTATTATTAAAGTTATAAATTTTATTATAGAAGTTATAAACTAAAAAGTATTTAGTTATAATTTTAAATTATGAAAACTATTATTGAGATTATAAATTCTATTATAAAAGTTATAAGTTTAAAAATAATTAATTATAATTTTAAAATTGTAAATCTCTTAGTTTAAATTGTTAAAATTATTATATAAGTTATAAATGCCATAAGAGTAATTGTAAACTAAAAAATAATTAATTTCAATTTTATATTTATAAATATTTTAGGAAGAATTGTAAAAATTATTATTGAAATTACAATTATCATTACAAGAATTATAGAGTAAAAAATAATTAGTTACAATTTAAAAGTTATAAATGACTTAGTTAAAGTTATTAAAATCATTACTAAAATTACAAATAATATTAGTAGAGTTACAAATTCAAAAATAATTAGTTCAAATTTCAGAGTTATAAATATCATATAGAGAATTGTTAAAATTATTATTGAAATTGTAAATCTTATTGGAAGAGTTATAAATAACTGAGAGACAATGTTATTTTTTGTTTAAAATTTATAAATAATAGATTAGGTAGAAGACCCCATTAATCTTTTTAAAATTAAGAAGTTTTTTTATCTTTTTAAATTTTAAGAAATCTTTTATTATTTTTCTTCTTGAATAAAACATAGTGAGAAATGGTAAATAACAATAACTCTAAAATAAAAAGTTGGCATATTTATGCCTCATCATCATCATTCGTACTGATTACTGAATGAGGTCTAGCCTTTCATTATCCGTAATGATGAATGAGGAATAAATGACGTGTGTTGGTAAAAATGACCTGAATGAGATGTAAAATTGGCTTATGATTAGTAATTAGTAGAGATGATTATGAAATCTCAATCCAACAAGTGGATGAACAATTATGAATCCCCACCGTCACCACCCACAATAAATAATTTTTTCTACCACCGCCAACTCCCTTCACTCGCTCATTTTCTGCAATCTGCATGGGTGAACTTTTGCCTTGCACGTTAAGATACATTTCTTTTAAAAATTTGTAAATGCAATATATGTTTTGCTAGTAAATGCTAGTCTACGGACTTTAGGAAAATATATCTCATTTCTGACGTGAATTAAATGATTAAATTATTTTTTTATAAAAAAATTAAAAAAATTAAATATCAATGCTCTATTAAAATTAGAATACAGTATACAACATAAAATGATTGCTATTCAATTTCAAAATACGCCCAATGGACCCCACGGGCACTTTGAGACACACCAAACAGGACAAAAGCCCGCTGGCATTCATCCCGAAGAATAGCTTCAAAAACGACTTCTGAAGCGTACCGGTTCCGTTAATAACCGGCCCAAAATCTCACTGTTCCTTTCTTCCCTTGCAGACAAAATAAAAACACCATTTCTTTCTCCTCCACTTTTCCCTTTACTCCTCTTTATATTCCATTCCATGTCTCTCTCTCCCCCCTCTCACTCTGTCACCCACATCCTTCATCCTCACTATAAATTCTTATTCTTATTCTTATTGCAATCTCTAGTGCCCAACGGTTTCCAAGTACACCGTTAATTCCTGATATGGCGACCAAAAGTATACGAGCTGAGCATGAAGATTGTAATTCCGGGAAGAAAGATGAAGAAGATGAAGCATCATCAACAGCAGCAGCCACAGAGGAAGAAGAAGAAGATGAAGAAGAAACATTGTCACTATGCGATCTTCCTGACAATTCGAATAACAAAGAAGAGGACCATGCACAAGCAGCAAGGAAAGAAGAACCCTCTACTCATCAAGTCATTGAAGAGGAATTTGATTTCCTCTTATGGGGTGGTCCCTTTTCCAAAGAATCGGAAATGTGTGTTGCAGATGAAGTTTTCTTCCAAGGACAAATCCTCCCGTTATGTAAATACTTCACCTCCGCCGACGACGACGCTTCTCGGTTACTTCCCGCAGGGTTCGGCCGGTCCGAATCGTCGAGATCTGGCTCCATGACCAGCGAGTTTAGAAGCAGCAATAGTAGCAGTAGAAGCAGCAGTATTAGAAGCCAGAATTCATCAACTAGCACTAACTCCACAAATTCAGAAATCTCCAAACCCAGAATGCGAAATCAGTTTCAGACGCATCCAAGTCCAAAGCCCCAACCAAGAGTATCAGATTCAAGAGAAGTAAGTTTCGGTCATCATGTGAATAGAAAGTCATCATCAGCGTGGGACTTTTTCCGTTTGGGTGTGGCTCCGGCACCGGAAATTGTAGGATTGCAAGATCTTAAAGTTCGTTGTACCAACAACAAAAACAAAACTTCATCTGTAGGTCGGAATAGCAGTAACAGTAGCAGCGACGACAGGAGAAGGAGTAATACTAATAATCATAATGGTTTCAGACAGATCTTGAGAGGTTGCAAGTGTTCGGTTGATACGATACCGTTCGACATAATGATTACGAAGAGGCCAAAGAAGACAGAAAGTACAAGGCACGCCATGAAAGAAAAAGCGAAGCAGAAGCAGAGGAAGAAGGCAATGTCACGTCATCGAACGTTTGAATGGATAAAAGAGCTTTCGCATGCAACAAGCTATGGCTATAACGATGATGATGAGCAAGCTTTGCTATCAAACTCATGACTTAGTAAATAATATTGTAATTTAACTTAGTCTCCATATGGGCTAGCTAGCCTTTGCGGAATTTGGTTGCTTTAATTTGAATTATTCTATAATATTGTAGGGTTTCGGTTCAAGGATCAAGGTCTGAGTCTCACATTCTCGTGAGGATGAAGCTGTGTTTTGCCTTGTTAATTAGTCGCAAAATTAATTTATGATGGAGGTTACTTAATTATGTTGAGATATTAAAGAAGGAGGGAGATGGATGGAAAATGATAAGCCCCAACATCAGTGGAGAAAATTTGGTGCTTATGGGAGTCATGATGAGAGTGTGAATTTCGATGCTCTTTATGTGTTAGTGGGAGCATGTATTGGAGGACTGCTCATAGTCACGCGAGAGAATCAGAGGGAGGAAGAAAAAGGGAAAGAGAACATCGGAAAGTCGTGCACTGTAGAAAAGAACCAAAGTAAAGCGGTGTGTGGAGGTGGAAAAGATGTTTTTTTTTTCAAAAATGGGATCTTTATTAGTGCAAATTGATCAATATAATCAATGTAAAAATTATAAAAATCCTAACAAATTATGATGTGATCATATCATGTTAGGTGTCTAAGGTGGCTTCTTAGGTAATATTTAGCTTGACATCCAAGTTGACATCCTGCATGGCGATCAAGTCAACCTGATATCTAAAATGACACCTAAGTTTTTGGTGGTATGCCATGTCATCATCAAGAGATCAAGTCATCAAAAGTCAAGCTATCTTATTAAAGGGGAAACCCAAGTAAAGAGATTGATATTCAAGAGGTTATGATAAGTATTGACAATCCCAATTACCATATTGTGCCTGTTTGGTTTGCGGTTAAATTATAATTTTAAAATTATTTTTAGTAGTTTTGATAAAAAATTAAACAAATAACCATAAAATATTCAAAAGTATTTTTAGACTAAACCATAATTTCGAGAGTCCAAAATTATGATTTTAAATAAGTTTGTGGGACTAGCTTTTGAGTGAAAAAAATCACTTTTATACTATATAATGACTATTTTATCCCTATCTTTTTTCTCTATCATTTTTTACCCTATGCCATTTCTGGTAATTTACCTATCAAAAGTTATTCTAGTAATAACTATCTAAATATTTATGTATTCAGAATCACTTTTCTTCTGTAAGATATTCTTTATAATCTATTATCTATAATCACTTATAAATCACTTTAAGGGCCTGTTTGGTTTGCCTGCAAACTATAGTTTTAAAAATCTTTTTGGGTAAAATCTTAATTTGAGAAAATTTTAAAATAAATAGTCATATTTGTCTAAAAGGGCTTTTGGACCAAACAATGGTTTAAAACTATAGTTTTAGATAAGTTGTCCAGAGTAATTTTTGGAACAGTAAAAAAGTTTATGGATTACTCAATTACTATTTTACCGTTACTTTTTCTTACACTATCTCTCCTCTATTTTTTATCTTTTTCACTATATCTCATCTCTCTTCTATATTTTACATTATCTCTCCTCTCTCCTCTATTTTTCACTTTCTCTCCTCTCTCCTCTCTCATACTTTTAATAAAATTATACTATTTTTGTTAATTTTCTAATTATAAAATTTATTTTGGTAATAACTATCCAAACATTCATTTATCTAAAATTATTTTTTTTATAAACTCTTTTTTAAAAACTCTTTTCCAAAAGCTACCTAAATCTATAAACTATTCTTTAAAAATTAAATCAAACGGGCCTATTGAGAGTTCCAAGACACACACACACACCAGAAGAAGGTAAATATATCCGTAATATTAAAAATTTAGTCTTAAATATAAATATGTCTTAATTAAATATGATAATATTCAAATTTGAACTGCTTGTACTGTAGATTTCATATGAGTACAATTCAAATTTATGTTAGTTTTAGGCTTTTGCGTCCTCTTTAAAAATTATGTGTAGGTTTATATACTTTATATATAACTTCTCTCTTCGCCATCAAGATATCATATCATTAATAAAAAAATTTGTGTAGGTTTATACTTTATATATAACTTCACTCTTGGGTAGGATGAGAAAATAGACTAATATATGATCAACAATCAAATTTGCTATCTGATGAGTTAAAATTTTCAGCATTTGAGTGGTCCAGGAAATGTTGTCCTGATCACGTCAAGACTCGAAACTAAACCAACACGATAAGGTGATATTGATTTCTAACGGCTGCTACTTGAATTCAGTAAAAGTTGATGGTGTTACATCTCAATCATTATTGATCATAGAGGTCCTAATCAGTTCTTTCCAATGATATTATCAAGCAGTGTTTAGAATATAACAACAATAAAGTATTGGTACATGGATCGTACAACTCCATTTGCTCTATTAAAAATAAATTTTTTGACTAAATTATTGACTAAAATGTGCTATTCAAGGACCTTGTTAAGTGTTATCTTTAGTTTTTCCTTTTCCCTTTTTATAGGATTTCAAATTGTTTGATTCACCCCCTCACCAATGCATCTTATTGTCTTCTTTATACATACTCAAACCACCTTAGATGATTATCTATTATTTTTCTTAATAAATACCCTCCAACTCTTCCATATATATATTTATTGTGAATTTTATTTTTGTATAATATACCTACATATTCATCCTAATATTCTCATAAGAGCTACCTTTATTTGATGCTCATATTATGTCTTTAAAATCCAAAATTTACTACAATAAAACACTGTTAGTGTTATAGCAATACCATAGAACTTTACTTTGACTTTATTTAATATTTTCCTGTCATAGATAACTCTAGTAACATTTCTCTAATAGCCCAAACAGTGTCTAAAATATTTTTTTTTATTTTCTACTAGTCACACACTTTTTTTTTTTTACATTAGAGGCTTTGGACACATTCTTTCCACTATACTTTGACTACTGGAATTTTAAATTCTTTAGATCAAAATTTAATAAATTAATGTATACTTTCAAAAATTATAAAACTTTGATTATCTAGTTCAATCCAACAGTTCATATTTGCAGTAGTCTCTCCAGTAAATAGAGAGAAGCCATTTCCCTCAACTTTGCCATCCAAGTCGCTAGCATATAGGTAATAGGTTTGCAATTACAGTATATCATTTCCATGATATCAAATTAAACATCACTTGTGAGTATTTATAATTATAAATTGGAACCTGATTGCAATAATTTATAATTACTTTCTTAAACTTCAATGCAACGTCCTCTCGCTCACCTTTGTTATTCTCAAGTCGTGTGTGTGTGTGTGTGTGTATACACACACACTAAAAATGTTCTCAATTTTTTCTCATAAAGAGGTCAATAGGTAGTAGTAATAGTAGTAAGGCATAACGCTTGTTTTTTTATAAGCACTATTAGACATAAGATATGGACACCTCTTTCAATAAAAATTCAAACATTATTTCGTTTTGTGGTAAGTGTCTTCTTTCATTAAATCTAACCTCATTTTTGTTAATAAGTAAAAAGTATATATGAGTTAAATCTCATAGGCTCATTAGAACCAGGATATATGTCTATAATTTTAAAAAATGCTTATAGGGATATTTATACAATATCTATTTATAAGTTTCTTATATTGGTACTAAAATTTGAGCTCATAATCAATTTCTTACCAACTTGATTTACCATTGTTGGCCACATAACCTCCTTTATTTGCAAGGCGTAATACTTAAATTGGAGGCCATAAAATCTCTTTGGTTTCTTTTTTTTATAAAATTTTTAGAGGGGTTGAGTTCATCTCAATTTAAGGGCAAAATAAAGTCTCTCTTCCTCCTAAGCAATACCAATATTGGGCGGGACAAGCCGTCTATTACCCTCAGACATAAACTTAAGCACTCAAGAGCTAAAATGTCTCTCTAAATGTTATGACTAGAACTATAATAAAGTAGTATTTTTTAGAGATCAAATATATTTTAAATAATCGCATATCTCACTATTTTGTTAGTTGACCTATGGATGAGGGTTGTTTGGTTTCTGTTTTGCGCCCACTTTCAGAAAAGATTATTGGGACTGCGGGCTCTGCTTTAAAGAACCTAAGAGGGGACCATACACAGCCAATGGTGTTTCGGCCTTTTCATTTTTGTAAATGAAAAAATCACTTTACTCCACGCACCTTCTATTTTTGGTGGTCCAAAAGCAACAATTATTGATTTGGGGAAAATTTATTTGAAGCACAGTACTAATCTGTGTTTATCTTCCTATTTAGAGCTAATCTCAGTGGAGCTTATTGTTGCTTTATGCATGGACCGCTTCCTATGACGTGCGTATTTAGATTGATAATCTGAAGTCTCAATCTAACTTTTTAATTATGATTTTACAGTTTATGAGATGAGTATGTGGTATGAGTTTTGTTTTGGCTTACGCGAACGTGTCTGTTGAAAGTAAATTCAAACAAACACTAGGTTCACTGACATCTATAGATTTTGAATATAATTCTTCTAAAATAAATTAATCATTTATTCCCATGCTATATATTGTATTCTGAAATCTGAATTAATTAATTATCACAAAAATTGTAAAAGAGAATCCGAACTGAAACAAAGTGACCATACAAAGGTTGAACCGTCATTGATCATTCTCACAAGGTTATCTGCATGCATCGCTGACGTCGTTCTGTTGACGTATTTCTCACGAAGAACCTATCAATATATATATATATGTGTGTATATATATATATATATATATATATCTTTGGTCAATGAACATCATAACTGTTTAGTACAAACGTTAATTTGACCCTTTGAATGTCTCTACTCTTTGAATGCAGATAGAGAGGTAACGTTAATTTGACCCTTCCAATCCAACTCGGGAAGACAATATTAATGTACTAGAATTTTGACCCTTGTTCAAAGTCAATCGATCACACCAGAAACTATTTTTAAATTTGAAGATTGACAACAAAATGACGTCCAGGTTTCGTTTCTCTTTATCATATATTTGAGCCAGCACTATTGTAATTACAAACATCTTGTAAGTTATAGCTGTCTTGGTTTCGGGGTTGGGAGTTACTAACTTACTATTAAATATGGAAGAAAAAATATACTATTTTTCCAAGGGACAAATACTGAAATGTCCGATCGTTCTTATATGAAAGAAAACACTTCTGATGCTCTAACTTGAAGAAAAATACTGTATCGCGCTGGAGATTTATACTTATATATTATATAGTATTTTGAGATAGTAGTTTAAAAGTCAATCTAAATTAAAATAATATAATTTAATATATATAATTCTAAAAATAATAATATTTAAACAAAAATGTATTATTGATCTACAAATAACAATAGAACATTCATATATAAAACACATAATTTATTAAAAAGTTATTAAAGCAAATATATGAAGGAGTACAATTTTCTTAACCCACAAGGACATTTTTCAAACCCGTCTGTTGACCTGTCCAAACTTTTTTATTGGATCCGTCGAATGACTATTGGCTCACCAATCTATTGATCTAGCATATATAATAAGGATTCGTTGTTTTCTTTGTTAAGCACATGTGTCCTCCTATTAAGATAATCCTAAGACATAGTTGAGCATTAAACGTAGGTAAATTTTTTAATAGTATTCAAATCTTAATTTATTATGGTGTGAAAGACTAATATCTTTTGTTATAGTTAACCCCAATATTTGTAGGGTTATGTTCTAATATAACATATATATACCGCAATATGTTTTCTTAGGGAGAAAAACAAAGGAAAGTTAGATAACATGCATTGATAATTCAACAAACAATTAAAAGAAGGACATTTTTTTGGTACCAATTAAAAGAAGAACATATCCAAAGAGACAAGTACATGAGACATTATATGGGCCTACAACATGGGCTCACATACTTCACCACTTTTTAACAAGACGCGCCGTCACGTGTCACTGCACCCTCCTCAATATGAAGAGTTTTTCTCTTTGGCATGCAATATTGGTAACTCACAAATTCGTCCCACATACTTTTTATTTATCCCCACCGTCCAACGAATCCCCAAAAAAGAAAAAAGATAGCCAAAGAGACCATATGATACAAAGCATCATATCATCGTTTCAATAATAATAATAAAAAGATCAATGGGGATAGTGCAAGAAGCTCACAACGTGAGGGTAATCGGAGACGGGTCGCAGACGGTGGTTCTGGCTCATGGATTTGGGACGGATCAATCGGTGTGGAAGCATCTGGTTCCTCATCTCATTGAGGATTATCGGGTTGTTCTTTATGATAATATGGGAGCCGGCACCACCAACCCTGAATATTACGACTTTGAACGTTACTCCTCCGTCGAAGGCTACGCCTACGATCTCATCGCCATCTTCGAAGAGCTTCAACTTCGAGACTGCATCTTCGTCGGACACTCCCTTTCTTCCATGGTTGGCCTGCTCACTTCTATTTCCCACCCTCATCTCTTCTCCAAGCTCATCTTACTCTCGGCTTCTCCAAGGTATTATTACTTTCATGTCTGTCTATCTATCTATCTATCTATCTATCTTCTTCATTAATAATCTAGGGTTAAACTTAATGTGTCTGAATCATCCATTAGTTGTTAGGTCATTTTGCGTCTAGTTTCAAAGAAAAGTGCTTCGAGGTGTAAAAGCTGATATATGCGATGAGGCGAGAGAATCCGATTCAATATAGAAAGATGATCGGATTGGGGCCAGAGGGAGAAAAAGTTAAAGTGAGAGGTGGTTGATGATGAATGACATGCATATATATCATGATCATCAACAGAATGTCCCATTATCTGTTTTCTAGATTTACGTTAAACCCTAGATTCAAAATGATATCAGTAGTAATCATAATTAATGTAGTAAACATTTTATTAATTAAAATTAACTTTTAAAAAATTCCATCTCCTCGTGAGAATTTTTCTAGTTAAAAAATGAAATTAGTTTATCCATGGTACTTAATTTACATTTTATATAGGATTAAAGTATAAGTTTAGTCATTTAAATTTATATTAAATTTCAGCTTACTTTTTCTTTTGTTTCCTTTTTTCCCTTAATTCTTTAAGTTCATGAAGTATATTTTTAATATTTTAATAACATAATATATTGATTCCACGAATTTAAATAGCAACTTTATAATTAGATGCTAACAAATTATATTTCAATTTTCATAATTTGATATAGTATTTTTATATTTTAAAAATTGTTATATACTTTGTGAATATTTAATGGCAGGGTGCCATTGAAATGTTAAGATTAAGAGGCTAAAAATATATTTTATGAACTTAAGAAACTAAAATAATTTGATGGAAACTTAGATCACGTATGAATACTATCTTCATTAAGAGCATGAATTATTATTTTTTTAATTGTGGAAGGAGGAGGAGGGAAATTGTTTCTATGCATATTAAGTACCCAATCAGTATATAAAAAGAAAATATTTCTTAATTATTTTCTCATTTCTCTTTATTATTATCTCCATCCGACTGTCTCAATTCATGTATAATGAATTATTGAAGAAATCGTTTCTGGAAAATATATCCAGTTTGGTTCTCAATCAAAGCAAAACAAAAGTTGAAAACGTATGTGCAGGTTTCTGAACGATGGAGATTATTACGGAGGGTTTCAGCAAGAAGATCTGAACCAACTATTCGAAGGGATGAGATCGAACTACAAAGCATGGTGGGCGGGGTTCGCTCCGATGGTGGTCGGCTGCGATCTGGATTCCGTCCCCGTCCAGGAATTCTGCCGAACCCTCTTCAACATGAGGCCCGACATAGCCCTTAACTTGGCTCAGACCATATTCCAGTTCGACATGAGGCACATTCTCGGCCTCGTCACCGTCCCCTGCCACATAATTCAGAGCTCCAAGGACCTCGCCGTCCCGCTCGTCGTCTCCGAATACCTTCAACAACATATCGGCGCTAAGTCCATCCTCGAGATCACCCCCACCGAAGGTCACTTGCCGCAGATGAGCTCGCCGTACATCATTGTCCCCGTCTTGCTCCGCCACATCCGTGACGATATGCCACCGACACAAAATGATTAATGTTCGCTGCTTCTAGGTACGTTGTCCACGTTTTGTTTCTCAAAATGCAAAAGGAAGAGAAAATTAAACATAATCATCTAAGCACTTAGACTTGGTAAAATTATTTATGTTAATCCAATTCACTAGACTAAAAGTTAATATTATATCTCGGGGATCTTAACATCGTATAGTAAATTTTAATATTTGGAATAATTTCCCCCACTCAACTTTGTTTTTTTAGATTTTGAACTACTTCCTCTCTTCTTGTTGTCCATGCCTCTTTTGTAACATACTTATTGTATTGTATGAACTAGTCGATATATATATTGCACAAGTTAAAAAGAGAGAGAGAGCTCGATTTGTTTTTGAAGAGAATTAAACTGCAAATGGTTTTTGAGATAGATTAATATTTGGGAAGTAATTAAACTGGTTCAATTCTAATCTCCCCGAGACAAACACTTCTGAGAGTCAAATAGATTAAGGATATATTTGGGAAACTTCTAAATCATGATTTTATAAATACTTTTATGTTAAATTTCTTTTACTCATCTAAAATCACTTTTAAAATGTTAATCTAAATGCCCTATAAAAGGTTTGAGCATTAATCTTATTACAGCCGCCTCTTTTATATCATTAACCGGAAAATAACCGCACTATTCACAGTTGATAAGACAATCTGATTTTCTATATTTTTATTTATTATATTGATAAATTGGTAATAAAAACCTATGTACTTGTGTCTTTATAATTTATAGTAAGTCTACTATTTGCAAATTATAAAAAATAATAATTATGACTTGTTATATGAAACTCCATGCAATGCAATGTGTTATCCATTCGGTTTCGGTGGTTTATTATTTTTAGTTTATTCATAACTATAATCTCTACTTTTAGTAAATGCCTTTTTTGTTTGGATACAAACTTACTTTATATATATATATATATATATGAGTATTATTAGATTTAATTGGGGGAGCTCCTCTTAAAAATATTTCTGCATTCACACTCTAAATTTTATGTTCAAGTGCTCAAAACTTTTTCTAGATCAATACCTATCAGTCAAAATGGGTTACTCCCTAGGCTTGTTTTTCAACTACGTGTTGCTAGTAGTGATATTATTTGACAAGGACCCACACGAGTATTATTTTTAGGAAAGAAAAACCATTGACTCATATGATGACTAATAAAAACTAAAAACCTAATAAAAGTGAAGAGAAAATTAATTTTTTTAGCCCTTTAAATTCCAATTCACTTATAATTCAGTTATTCAATTATAACTCGCCATGAGTCAATCCTGAATTTTTAACTTTTTTTATAATTCAATCTCTAAACTTTTCACTTTTTATATTATTATCCTTATCCTTATCATTTTTTGAGTTATTGTATGTGTCAAAAATCTGTTCCAGCTCAACTCCACATGTTTTTTTAGTAAAATTTAAATAAAAGAAGGGCTGAAGAGAGAGGACGCATGAACAGGGGCAAAAAAGTTTTGTAAGCATTTACAGTGGGAAGCTTCCAGTCAAACCAGTACAAGATATTAGCCAGCATGGATTCCACAGCAGCAATCCCAAACATCATTCCAGCATAACCTCTTCTTCCTGAAACAAACGGTACGTAATGGAAGTCTTGTCCTCTGAATTCAACATCGTTGTTCTCGAATCTCTCAGGAAAGAACTCTTCTGGTCTCTACCAGAACTCAGCATCTCTTTGAATTGCCCATGCATTTAGCTGGAATTGTGTACCCTCCGATATTCACACTTGATCTTGCCAGTGGAGGAGTTAGTGAACGCAATCTTAGAATTTCTACCTTTGACTTGTTCCCCACCACGCGTCTTACCTCTTTCTGTGCTTTCTGCATCTTCGTCGGATTCATCACCAGCTCAGCCATGGCTCACTCCGTTGTTATTGAACTTGGTGTCACTCCCTCCCACAAACATATCCTACAATAATATCAAGAATTTTCAATCTATCGTAATGAATCATTTATTATTGAAACGTGCTATGATAGAATTAGAATAGAATATCATAATAAAACAAGAATAGAGAGACCATTATGATGGCTTTGAGGTCGTTTTGGGAGAAACCATTTGAAACATGCCATCGTCCTGGAGTTGAAGGAGAATATCGACCAATCTTTTGCTTTTGGAGTACTGGTCATGGCTTCCTTTCTTTATCATGGTCCTAAGTTCTTCAACGACACTTTCAAAGAATTCATCCAACTCTCCAAAAATGGCCTTTAACCTCGAAAAGTACCAGTGACAAAATCAACCCAACGAAATGAAGGGAAATAATCTCCCGCACTGAAGGACGTGAGGTTCCCCTTCGTGTTAAACTTATCCCCAAGAACACACTCATACACGATGTCATTCGATGTAGCAATCAGCAACTCGCTCAGATTCACAGAACCAGCACCGCGTACTCGAGCACAAATCACGGTTCTTATTCACTAACTCCAAGGCTTCTTCTTCTCTGACGTTCTTGGACCCTTCTCACGCTAAGAAGTTCCTTGACACAGATTTTCTTCTTCTGTCTCCAGTTTTCATCGTAGTTCCCAAAGCCAACGTCGTTACATCCATAGAGTAAGAGCGTTGGACCAATGCCAGTCGATCCGAGAAGGTAACGTCGTGGGTTTTCAATAGTTGCACGATTAATGGCCTCTCAACTTTTGCCCCCCGTTCGTGCGCCCTCTCTCCATCCCTTCTTTTGATTAAATTTTACTAGGAAAAAAAGCACACGTGGAGCTGAGCTGGAACAGATTTTTGACACATAGGATGACATTCTCAAAAGATGATAATGCTGATAATATAAAAAGTAAAAAATGTAAAGATTAAATTATAGACAAGTTAAAAATTTAAGGACTAAATTAAGTTAAATTATAGTTAATATGTTAAATTATAAGTGTGTTAAAAGTTGAGGGATTAAAAATACCAGTGTGTGCTCTGAAGGAATGGTCAGAAACCAATTATGCTTCCACACTGAGAGGGAGACAACTCATTCCAGGTAAATCTAAAAAGAGACTATCGAAAGTCACTTAAATGGGTGTCATCCAAACCATGTTTCGTAACACAAATTGTTAAATTCAGAACCAACTTGTCACACAGTTCTAAAATTGCTAGATTTAAATAATGTGTGTCTGTGTATACACACCACACATGCTTTGTTAAAAGGACTAAAAATCATGACAACAAGATCATCTGGGTATTCATCCAAAATCATACCCAACGGAACTATACTTTGTGTTCAACAACGAATAGAAGCCAGAAGGCACGAAGATTATTAGAAAAGAAAAAGTATAATCAAACACTCAATTTTCTCCCAAAAGAAAAAAAAAATCCTATATAGTAATTTTAAAATTATGGATTATTGTCTCAATATAAATATATTTAATTTTAAGTTCTATAATTTTATAAAATAATTATTATCTTCAGACGGTCAATGATTCAAAGACGACTTCCAAGATATGAGGAAACCTTTTTCCCGGCCAATAAGAGAAGGACTATAGGTGATTGTAATGTACTTTTGGACTATGAACGGATTGTAATTTGATCTTTAGAAGTTCATTCAACGAATAAAATCATTTAGACAGGCCACAATTGTATCCGATAATTAATTTAATATAAGATATAGTTGATTGATTTAAGAAAATTAAAAAAATTAAATAAAATACTTTAGAGTGCTTATATTTATTATTTTTTTAAAACTAATTTATTTAACTAATAAATTGATATCAAAAGACTAAAGGGTACCTCTATGCTCACTATGGTTAACAAATGTCTCTAAATTTAAAGAGTACCTATAAAGTTACTCTCATTTGATATTAGAAGATTGCTTCATGAACTTAATTTTCATTTGGGACACATGTGCTATCTTTTTTAACTAAGAATGCCCATTTGTGCCAATAAAAATAGGCACAAATGATAAGCAACAGGCTTATATTTCACAAAAATACAAGTTTAATTTTCGTTATTATTGTGAGAGCTCATTTAGTAGGTAATTTAGTAAGTCTCTTGTAAGTGCTCTCTAAACCTTAGGATTATGCCCAGGCTTTGGTGAGAAACTGATATTAAACCCATTTAATTTTTTTTTCTAAAAAAAACATATGCCCATTTGCACTAGGGCTCTATCGAGGTATCTTAGTGTAATATTTGGGCCATCAGCTTTGGTCAAGGCATTTTAGCTCATATTTAAAATTTGGATTATATACACATTGTCTGTGGGTTCAGTTAGTAAAATGATAAAATATATAACTATTTAGAACGTGTTCAATCTATATGAAGTACCATTTTATTATAGTTTCAATTGTGGTACTTAGGGAGATATCATACCTCATAGGTACTTAAGTTTACACTTGAAAATACTTAAAAGTAATTGATAGCTCGCCTTATCCGATATTAGTATCATCTAGGAAGAAGGAAGATTTTGCCTTACATTTAGATCGTGAGTGAGTCTAACCTTCTTCCAAAAATTTGTGTACAAAAAAATTAGAGTATATGTTGTAAAGAAAAAAAAAGTACCATTTTGCTACAAGAACATGGAGTCCACATTTTTAGTGTCTTTCATCCTAATTAGTTGTGGGGCAAAGAGCTAATGAGAGTTATTTCAAATAGTAAGAAATAAACTTATATCTTATAAGGACGTGGTTTGAATTCTATTGCTATTGTGAAGACTCATTTTGTAGACAATCTAATAAGTCCTTATAAATATTGTCTGAGCCTTAAGGCTATACCATAGTCTTAGTAGGAGATAAGTGCCAAACCCATCTAAATTTTCTGTACCAACAAAAAAGTTGTGGGGCCAAAGAGTTTAATACAAGTTTTACTATTCATAACTTATAAATAATACTCTATTTCTAAATAAAGAAGTTGGATATAATATTTACTTTGATCATAAATATAAAATTTTAATCTATTTTACATAATTTTTGCCTAAAGTATTCATGTTGATTGTACATTAATGTGACTACCAATTAATGAGTAATTCCAATATACGTGATTAAATATAGTAGTTTATAGAAATCAAGAAAAAATTATTACAGATGACTAACTTAACTATTTTTTTAATATTCATAAATTAGTTACGTAGTTCTTATATTAAGAACTAGATGTAGTATTTTTTTTTATAAATTATATATAAATATAATTTTAACCTAAATATTATTTAAAAATATGAAATACTAAACCAAATTACTTGATGAATCCATATGAATAGATGTGGAAATACACACATAATCCATCATGTCATTGTATTAAGTCAATTTTTTTCTTTTTTGGCCAACCATTGTATTAGGTCAACTACTTTAACCTATCTCTAATCCTTTTGACACTCGGTCTCAACTTTGTTTTTCTTTCCCTGAAATAGTTTATCTCAAATTACTTGTCCTTTTTAAGAGCATCCAAACACTTCTGAATCCTGGTTGTTCTTTGTCACCACTTTGTCTTACAACCTTCTCACCTTTGCTAAATTCAATACTTTAAGTTCTTAAGATATTAACTGATGGATGCTTCCAGGCACAACACATGTAGAAAACAAGAAAGATTTTTTCTCTTCAAATATAATTCAAAGATATTTTATAAAACCATATCCTTATTGAGTGATCAAGACTATAATATTGGTGTCAACTCAAAATTGATTTGTCTGAATTATTTGCCTCAACACACCAAGTCCCTTACTCTTTTTGTACAATACATGCAGTATCTCTCATACAATAGTTAGAAATTAATTCTCCCAAAATATATAAATCATTAAAATAAATTTTTTTCTTTTATAAAAAATTAGTTTCTATACATATGGTCTAATTTAAATCTATAATATCATATTTAAGAAATTCAGTTATTTATTATACATGGCTCTACCCAAAAGAAAAAAAAAACAAAAATAAGTTTTTTTTTATAAGATAAAACGAAAACAAGTTCCCTAATCTCTAAGTCACATGTTATTGCATAAAAGGCCAATAGGCCTTAAACACAAACAGGGACTGGACAGCTGAAGCATTAATAGCAGTGGGCCATAGCCTTCCCATATAATTCATCGACTCGAGTTTCAATCAATGAGACCCCATGGACGGTTCCGCCACACCAACGCTTTCTGTTATCCCCATCAATTCCATTTACATATGGGCCGCCCCGTAACGGATAAGAATCCTTCATAACATATCTCTAAACTTGTATCATGGCCAACCGTAGACTTGCTTTAATAAAAAGATTTTTCCAATGGATGATACATGATTTTAACTAGAAAAATAGCGAGATATATAACTATTTAAAATATATTTAATCTCTAAATAATATTATTTTATTATGATTATTTTGTAATACTTAAGAAGACATTACAATTTTTAAATATCTAAGTTAATATTTTACGATAATTCACGACTTGCTTTACTAGTATTATTTATGGGGGATAGAAATTTTACTCTACTTTTAGATAGATTGACCCAATCTATTTTTAAAATTTTTTATTAAAAAAAAAAGATTTTTCCAGAAACCAAACAAAGGGGGAGATAGTTTTCTTTACCCCTAAACACATATTTAGGTGTGGTGGTCCTTGCTCTGCGTCATTACCGTCAAACAAGTCCAATACACCCCCCTCATTGCTAAGAGCCAGACTTCTCTGCTCGCATATACACACAGCAAGAGAAAAAGGGAAGAGAGAGATACAGATTGCAGGAAGAAAAATGGGAATAGTGGAAGAAGCTCAGAACGTGAACATTCTTGGATCAGGCACGAGGTTTATAGTTCTCGGTCATGGATTTGGCACGGATCAATCAGTTTGGAAACATCTAGTTCCTCATCTTATCGATGAGTTTCGCGTTGTTCTCTATGATAATATGGGTGCGGGAACCACTAATCCTGATTATTTTGATTTTGATCGCTACTTAACACTCGAAGGCTACGCCTATGATCTTATCGCCATTTTAGAAGAGCTTCATGTTGATTCTTGCATCTTCGTTGGTCACTCGGTTTCCGCCATGATAGGTGCTATTGCTTCCATCACTCGCCCTGATCTATTCTCCAAACTCATCATGATCTCCGCTTCCCCGAGGTAAACTATCACGAATTGCTCTTTTGTTCTCCTCAATTCAATGGATCTGGAATGTTAATCTGACGAGGAATGTAATTATATACTCCCTGCTGATTTGAAATTCTGCTTGCGGTTTCTGTTTGGGCAAGGTACTTGAATGACGTGGATTATTACGGAGGCTTTGAGCAGGAAGATTTGAACCAGTTATTCGATGCAATGGGGGCGAATTACAAAGCGTGGTGCTCAGGGTTCGCTCCTCTGGCGGTGGGCGGGGAGATGGAGTCGGTGGCGGTTCAGGAATTTAGCAGAACGTTGTTCAATATGAGACCGGACATAGCGCTAAGCGTGGCAATGACGATTTTCCAAAGCGATATGCGGCAAATTCTTGGGCTCATCACAGTTCCGTGCCATATTCTTCAGAGCGTGAAGGACTTGGCGGTTCCCGTGGTCGTTTCAGAGTACCTCCACCAACACATCGGCGCCGAGTCCATCGTGGAGGTCATGTCAACGGACGGTCATTTGCCGCAGCTAAGCTCGCCGGACGTCGTTATTCCGTTGCTGCTGAAACACATCAGGCACGATATTGTGGCGTGACCTAACGGCGGGCGGGAACAAACTGTATACAGTAAGAATTTTAAACAATTTGTGTAATGGAATGATCCCTACATCCTTGTGTGCGTACTTCAGATGTAAAAAAGAAAAAACTGTGTGCCTCTATTTCGCTATGGACGGAAGGCTGGAGGCATAGGCCTAGGTGGCTTCTGGTGGGTAGCGTGATTTTTCAATCGTAATGGTGGGGTAAGCGGGTGTGATTATTCGATCGGAACTGTTTTTTTTTTTTAAATTATCATGGAATCTCACGTAAATAGTATTATCTCTTTATTTTTAATATAAAATATATTTAATTAATTTAATTAAATTAAAAAAATAATAATAATAATTTAATTAGTTATTTATAATTATTATATATTAATTTTTTTTAAAAAAATTACATTAAAATATATATAAGAGATGATAAGTGTTATTAATATCGGCGACCATTTGCATTGCATTTCTTCAATTCCTTTTGTAAAATTAGCTAGATTAGTGTAAGTGATAAATGATTTGATATTACTTAAACGAGGTATTGAGTTTGAGCTTTGGCTTATCTATAAAATTCTTATTTAAAAACTCACACACTATAACCACGTGCGCGATGCAAGTTGAATTCAGATATAGCCGAGACAAAGCTCCAATAAACCTAGTGGGTAACAAAAAAAATTCTTGTATAAAAAATAATTTATATATGATATATTTTTATTTATAAGAGACACTTAGATATTATCTTAAATTATTTTTATTCATTTCTTATTTTATTCTTATTTAATTACTTATGTTACTTATATTTAATTCTTAATTTTGACTTAACTTTCTCTTTCAATCACAAATCTTTTTATCACACATTCTCTCTCTTTTATATAAATGAAGATATTTTAAGAAGAACGATTATAATTTTTATATATTAATTATTTTTAACTAAACTTTTCATTCTATAAATATTTTTTATAAAAAAGAATAGATGGAATATTATACTAGGGAGCCGATAATTTACGGCGTTGACTTTATGGTGCATTTATCTTACCCCATACAACAAGGAATGTTAATATTCCTTTCTTCTCAAATCATCCACGAAAATTGTTACACATTCATACAAATATACTCATGAACCAACCTATCAGAGAACACGCGTATAGAAATGAGGCTTATCTATTATAGGCTTAATAACATTACAGCAAGGCTAATAATATTCTCACTAATTAACTAATATTAATTCACATAATTACTAAACTTAACAACCTTAGTCTAACATCTACACAATAAAACTAAAATGATAAAAAAAAACCTATATCCAATAATTTTCTAATTTAAAAGGATGGGAGCAATGTAACTATTTCACTTTAAATTATTTTTTATTATCTTATGGGGTTTTAAAATTTAAATCATATGCTTCTATTTGACCACTGTCACCCTTGGCCAACCGTTGTCAACTAACGCCATCACCACAGGGCACTCAAAATCTGGTTCCAAGTTAAAATTTTCCAATTATTCTTAGTTCTATATGTGATCTCCACAACAAATTATTCAACAAATGCTCTTCTATTTCTTGTCCCCAAACCTTATTTTAAAAGAAATAGCTTCACATAGCTGTTTATCTACACGAAAAGAGAAAACAAAATAAAAAAAGCTTTTAATTGTTTCCTTTGTTTCGTAGACATTCTTCTGGTGTTACATAATTTCTAATTTGAAAATATTATGTCAGTTCGTATATATAAAAGATGTTCATGCACGAGTATGTGTATGTGTATATATATATATATATATATATTTGCCAACATGAATGTATATTAATGACTTTAATATATTTATGATGAACGCATATATTTGATGAATGTTTCTTGGGTCGTTCAATGTATGACTTAAATAAATTAATGACTAATGAATAATGATGAATGCACGCTCATTAATATATCCAATAAACAAAGACATTAGTGTATCATTTTATATTCAATGAACAATAGATAAATGTATATTTTTAAAACAACCAGTTCTCAAAAACCTTTCCTGTATTTCTACAAATTTACAATATTTATTCATAAATCAATTTCTTATTAATATTTATACGTAAATTTTCAGAAAATAAATGTCGAAAACGGGGAAAATATTTCATGCAATCTGATAACTGGCCCGTAGAGGCCCGTCGGGTGACTCCAAAAACGAAAACGGCCAATATACACGTTCGGCTGGTCAATCGACGCCGTTTCTTTTTTTTTTTCTCTCCTTCCTCTTACTTTCCTGCGCTTTGGGAAAACCGTCAGAATCTCCATTTTACCCCTTTCCGTCTCCAGCCCCAAATCTATCGTAATCGGACCCGTTGAAAGTTGAAACTCCGAAGCCCGGCCCGAAATCCACCACAAGCTCAGCTTTCTGAGCTGTGCACCTCGATTCTCTTCTCTTCCCCCATGGCTCCTGCTATCTCCGAGCGAGTTCAGCTGGTCAGGCTCTGCAGCTCCAAGGACTGGTCCAAGGCCATCCGTATCTTTGATTCACTTATTTCTCAGTCTTCTACCGTCCAAGACATCTGGTGTGTATCGCACTTCCTTGAAGCTCCATTTTTCTCCGATTTGTTGCTCGATCGATCTTCACTTTTCGCGATTAATTATTGTGAATTGTGAACTAATTATATGTCCAATTTTGTTCTTCACGTTGCTTTTAGCAACAGAGCATTTTGTTACAGCCAATTAGAGCTTCATAAACACGTAATTAAGGATTGCGACAAAGCACTTCAGCTTGACTCTGCGCATCTTCAAGCTTACATTCTGAAAGGTTTCTCTTCGTGTCTAATTATTCGCAAGTTTTCAGTTCCTTTAACTGCTTTTTCATGCCCCTTCGTTATCTATGCTTTAATTCAAGCTGTGGCTAACTCAGCTTAATCAATGCTTAATTTGAAATTGCAAGAGTTCCCTGGAGTAAGGATCAATCTGTAATGCTAGGCCAATTTTCTACTGCTCTATACGTTAATTTTTTCTCACTGTTCACTTCATCTGATGGAGAGATTGGTGAGGTTTTTATTCTCTTGAAATTTCCTGATATGCGATCTTTCATACTTAGTTAAATAGATGAATAAGTGCTATTGACGAAATGATTAAATCACTGCAGCACCTGGGATGGGACGATTTAAGTTCACTTGAGAGTTAGGGCTGTTGATAAATGGCTAACAATGATTACTTTGAAATATCTTCACTTGAGTTTGTTCATGATATTTATAATTTATCGTGGCGCAATCCTTTTGTTTACCTTGGTTTACGTGAGTTTTCTCACGCACAGATAGGTAGATGTCCTACTCCAATCATTTGAACTTATGCTGGTTTTATTCTGCCATTTAGGTCATGCGCTCTCCACTTTGGGGAGAAAAGAAGATGCTCTATTGGTATGGGAGCAAGGCTATGAGCATGCTCTGCATCAGTCTGCAGATTTGAAGCAGTTACTAGAACTTGAAGAACTTTTGACAAAAGAAAAACAAGGTGGCAACATACAGTATGAAACACATGGGGAACCCATGCCTAAATCCGAAACAATTTCTCTTAGTAGCGGGAACTTAAGTGAAAACTGTAATACTAAAGAGAGGCTGAGCAATCCAGGTGAATTATGTGATATTGCTACGGGTACATCTGAGATCTGCCTGAAGTCAGATGATAAATTTGATTCAAGAAATAAATTACATGATGAAGATAGGAACTCAAATAAATTTGATGATCAAGCTAATGGAAGCCCTGATGTTCTTGATAAGTTGAATTATAATTCTGAATCATATAATGACTCAAGTGACACCTCGGAATCATGTGAAAAAGTATCTACAAGTAGTGACTCATTTGACATCACTGAAATTTTTAGAAAGCCAAGTAATAAGTTTGATTTTCCCCTCAAAATAAATGACGAAGCAAGGAGAAATAAGAAGTTCTGTGTTGCTCGGATTTCAAAGTCAAAGTCCATCAGTGTAGATTTTCGACTCTCAAGGGGCATAGCAGAGGTTTGTGTCATGCTTTTAATTAATTAATATAATCATACGACAGATGCTTTATAACTGCTTTCAGGTGTTTAAGATTATATTTTAACATTTCAAATCCTTTTGCAGGTTAATGAAGGAAAATATGCTCATGCAGCATCCATTTTTGACCAGGTGCAAACCTCACTTATGATATTTACTCATGGTTTTTATATTTAATGTGGTTCTTATCTTACCTTCTTTTTGCTACCGTATAACCAACTGTAATCTTGTCTCCATCCCTGTTCAGATACTGAAAGAGGACCCTGAATATCCTGAGGCACTAATAGGAAGAGGAACAGCATATGCGTTTCAGCGAGAACTGGATTCTGCTATAGCTGATTTTACTAAGGTATTGAAGCAAACACTTTCTGTCAGGTATATAGAGATGGGCGTTTCCCCTTATTTTTATAGTTTACATGATGCATATATTAGGCTATACAATATAATCCGGCTGCTGGTGAGGCATGGAAAAGGCGAGGTCAGGCCCGGGCTGCTTTGGGGGAGTTTGTTGAGGTGAAGGATGACTTACCTTGATTATTATATCATAATTTCTTTCAATTGAAATTTTACCTTCATATGATTGCCAATCAAATTCGTATTCATCTTAACTTTAAGTCAAAAAGGCTTCACAATATGTGAGGCAAAAATGTTTGATAATTCATAAAATTGATTATTTTATTAAAGAAAATTGCAATAATAGGTATTTGTTTCAACTATGGTGTTATGTTTGTACGGTTTCTAATAGTGCATTATTGAAAACAGGGACGGAACCCAAAAAAGATTTGATTTGAAAGGGTGGGGGGAAGGACTTATGGCTAGTAAGAAGGTGACCTGGTGGGGGATGACATTTATAATAATTATAATAAATGGAAAACATTCCATTATTAAAATTTAAAAATAAATATAAATTATAAAAATAAATTTATATAGTTAATAGCATCAGAATAAATATATTTATCTTGACAGAAAAATTATGATAAAGGTAATTCTTAATTGCGCAGAACTTTTCTATAATCTCATCCACATTTTTTTGTAAATGTTTTCTCTATATATGCAACAAAATTAACTACAACAAAGTTATCATTTATATTTGTTATAACATTATTATAAAATTTTATTTTTACAATAATTATATGGTATAATTAAAGAAATGAATCTTGTGAAATAGTAAGAGTGAGAGTATTGTTAGTTATTCTTACAATTTATTTGATAAAATCTATTTTATGGTCAATGTATAAAGTATTTTTATTAAAAGAATGAAGGAAGATAGATTTCAGCAGGCCCAATTTATTAATCTGGTCCTTCATTTATAATGCTTTGGTAATGGGATGGGTGTTCCCACTCTAGAGGGAATTGATACTCTAGTGAGTTGATATCCTAGGATCCCTAGTTAAGTCTTTTGACAGTTAATTCTATTAGCACGAAACTAATGCAGTAGGTAAGAGTTCTGCGATAGATTCACGTCTTTACATGCACCATGAGATGTCGGATTACGTTCTAAAACAAATCTAAAATATGAACGAAACATTACCTGTTTTGATGCCACTCTTTCTAGCATTGTATGATATTTCTTGCACAAATAACAATCCATAAATGTGACAACCTTTTTCCTTTTTGCATCTGACTAACAGGCTATTGAAGACTTGACCAAGGCATTAGAGTTTGAACCCAACTCAACAGATATCTTACATGAGAGAGGTAGCATTGTGGCACCAAGTACCCCACCACACCCCCCTCCAACCCAAATTTTGTTGCATGGAGAACTGATGTATGATTAAAAAAATTGAATTGTTGATGGAAACTGAGTTTTAATCTGGGGAACCAGGGTTAAAAATGAAGAGAATGCTAATATATTATATTAAGCCAATATATCCAGGTTCACTTCACCCAATCTCAATAAAAGAATGAAAGAATTAACACTAAAAAAAATCACAGCAATGGCGGCCTAAACCCACTGAAAAGAGAACATGGAAAAGAATGAAAACAAAAGCAAGCACACAGCAATACCACACTTGCCAGCTTTCTGGAGGTTAGTACTCCCCACTGCAGTCCAGGCATGCTTTCAACACATTCTCCCCTCCCCTATAATTGTCAGATTCAGTTAAATTTTGCCCCTCCTAGCCAACCCATCACGCTAGTTTGTCTTCTTTCTACAGTAGACTCAGGCTGGTTGGGTTTCTCCTTGTCCATCAATCATCGCTCTCTCTCTCTCTATATATGTTGTGGGACCTCCTAGAAGTCAAGATAGAGGAACTAAGTTTTATATGGCATTAATTTGTAATCTTTAGCATTCATATACTAGGAAGAGTTTGAGTGGCTTCTATTAAAGAGAAAATGGTAGAAAGTCATTTGAGGTGGTTTAGATATATACAAATAAGGCAATTGGAGGCACCTTTAAGGAGGGTACATTAAACAGTATTGAGTCCTTAGAAAAAGGTAACTGACCTCACCTAGTGGGATAAAACTTCTTGTTATTGTAGCTTTCATATCATCCAGTGTTCTAACCAATTCTTCATTTATAGCTAGTGGATAGAAATTTAATAAACTTCGAAGCCTGGGATGAATTTGCATAACACTCCTATGGAAATTAAATGAATATCTGTAAATTTTGAACAAGTATTGAGCGCTGTATATACGATTTTCTTGTACTTGAGCTAATTGCACTACTCAATTACTAAAAAAGTGCAACAGAATGTGTCATTTTTAGGTAATCAGGTTATTGCTAAGCTTCTTAAAAATAATCTTTCTCAAGTTAGGTACTTATCTGACATCTTTTCTGCATGCCCTTGGTTTCTGTTGACATCTCATTGAGAATTTCATGTTTAAGAAGATTTATTCTTTGCAAATCCGGTCACTTGAGCCTATGATTTTTCCTCTGAAAGAGTAGCCGGAGATAATAATATATATCATAAAATTCAATGCAGGAATTGTTAATTTCAAGTTTAAGGTGTTTGATGCTGCTATAGAGGACCTTTCAGCTTGTGTGAAGCTAGAGAAGGATAACAAGTCTGCCTACACATATTTGGTGGGTCTTAACTAGAGCTTTAAAATTGGAGATCTCATTAATTCTGGTCTCTGATGTTAGTTTTCTGCTCAAGATGAAGTCTTCATTCTTTCTCTGAGCTAATATAGTCTCTTCCAGGGTTTAGCATTATCTTCAGTTGGTGAATATAAGAAAGCTGAGGAAGCACATTTAAAATCTCTTCAGCTAGATAGAAATTTCCTTGAAGCATGGGCACATCTGATTCAGGTATCTTTGAGCCTTTTGTTTATTAGGGGATGAACAGTTAGAAGTTTTGAACTTAGATGGAAGATTGATTCTGGGCAAACCCAACTCATCTTTCTACGTTTTATTTTCTGATTTACGATGTGAACTGTTATATACTTCTATGCTCTCTGACATCTCTGTTAATCATGTTTTCTTTTCTTTCATTTTTTTTATCCAGTGCTTGTGTCAGTGTCATTTCTGTTTGCCTTTGTTCTGTTTCATAGATTCACTGGACTTCAAGTAGTTATTCCATAGCAGATTAGTTCACATTCAAACATTTTCTTAAACAAGTTATATGTTACTGGTTGCTCTTGGGTACTCCTAAATAAGTATTGTGTTTCCAAATATAGGGCATATATAGTGATTTTGTCTTGATAAACAGTAGTTTTGCCGACAAAGTTTTAACTCTGAGTCTTAGAGACCTGAAGTTAAATCCTAGTTTTAATGAAGTTTTTTTAAACATTCAGATCGCTTTAGATTTAGAAAGCTTAATCGGTATTTTGATCAATTATATCTGGTATAACATTTATTTAATTTTGTGTTAATTCTTGTGAAAATTGTCATACATATTTAAAAATATTCTTTATTTTAATTGTATATATTGCTATAGCCACACCATATACAATCCAAAAATTACCATGTTCCTGTGCCCCTACTAGGTACATATCTGTACCCTAGCAAGCTGTTTCTGTTATTGTTAGATGATTTCAATTGCCAGCTTTGTTCTGAATATATATCTTTGGCAGTTCTATCAAGATTTAACAAAGCCAATAAAAGCTCTGGAATGTCTAAATCATGTGCTGCAAATTGATGGGAGGTAATTATTCTTTTTCTTTTAAAAATTGCTTGGATATAGTTGTGAATGAACCTTATTGTTTTTATTATCAATACCTTGTATTTCTTTTACATATGCACATTGTGCCTGTTCAACGTACTTAAGTGGGCTGAGTCCTATTGCTTTTGTGTTTTGATCGTAGGTTTGCAAAGGCTTATCATTTACGTGGCCTGTTATTCCATGCAATGGGAGAGCACAGGTACCTAAAACAACATTCCTGCTAATATGTGGAATAGATTTATTTTTAACCAACATGATTGTTCCCTACCTGTTCAGAGCTTTCACAAGTCTTGATGATTTAGTCCTGGAACAATAGTAAGGGAAATTTTGAGATATAGTGGAAGATTTATAAGTTGTTTGGTAAGCATATTTGAATGGTTGAACATGAAGAAAAAAGTTACCCTTCTAGGGAGGGGATAGAAGTTAAGAATAGCAATAGGGACTAAGGAGAAGTCAAGGAAGGAGAATTTGAAATATTTGGTATTTTTTCTGATAATTATTTTACTTGAAATGGGATCCTTCACCCCATTCAGAGCATTTCTTTTAAATTTTACTTTTAATTTGGAAAAGATGGTTGATTAGGAAAATATGCACACTGCATTGGAATTTATCTTACAAGTATTCCTGAAGTCTCAAAGCATATAGTTATAAATATAATTCATTTATATGATCTTATTTGGCAGCGGGTTTAAG
This sequence comes from Leucaena leucocephala, assembly GCA_037074615.1. Taxonomy (NCBI): domain Eukaryota; kingdom Viridiplantae; phylum Streptophyta; class Magnoliopsida; order Fabales; family Fabaceae; genus Leucaena; species Leucaena leucocephala. Next base: position 1,448,733 of record CM073567.1, on the reverse strand, counting down.
GGACAGTGACTGCCATTTTGAACTTCAATCTAAGAATTTAGAGATATATATTGCATAGAATGATTGAACACTAGCAATTTCTGGTAAAACTATGATGATTTGTTGATAGCTTTGAATTTATGATAACATCCTCAGTCCATGTAAATTACTTTCAAATACTTACTACTTTCTTAACATGCACTGATTTGGAATCCTGTGTTTTACTTCTTGATTTAAATGACAGGAAGGCTGTCAAGGATTTGACAATAGGGTTGAGCATTGATGGTGCCAACGTTGAGAGTTTATATTTGCGAGCTTCCTGCTTCCATGCTATTGGACAATACAAAGAGGCGGTATGCAAAATTGTTTTTAAGTTTTGTAGGCCTTCAATGAAGAAATTATAATGTAGAAGGGAGTGTCAGGGTAGTGTGAGCTGGAAGGGCAACCTTTAAAAAAGGAAGGAGGGCGTGTATAGTTAAATGAGTGAACCTCTAAAAATAAGCTAGTTTGGAGAAATAACAAAGGGAGGGAGCATGCAGAGTAGGAGGTAGGCATGATATGGGTTTTGGAACAGGGCCTCGGCTATAGGAACTGAAGGGGTACTTGTTTCTATACTTTCTCCTATTCCTCCTGATAAGGCACACAACATAGGAAACTCTTCAGTGTTCCAGGTGTCTCTCAAATGCTGGTTTGCATTTGTTGGTTCAATAACTTTATTTAATGGTCACAGGTCAAAGATTATGATGCTGCACTCGATTTGGAATTGGATTCAATGGAAAAATTTGTGCTACAGTGCCTTGCCTTTTATCAGGTTTGTGATATGTCTGATACTTTCTGTCCTATTCTATGTATCAAACTGAACATTATCACATTTCCTATGCTGAAAAGAAATGCTGGCGAAGTTTAAACTGTTCCTTGTCAATTTGCATTAAGTAGTGAAGTTCCACTAGTGGTGACAAGTTAGAGCAAGAGTGAGATAAGCCTACTGATATATAAGTCTGAGAGCATGTTAATGTGAACTGGCCAATTTCTTTGGGCATCAAAATGGTGTTATTTCCTTTTGTATTCGTTCTTCATATATCTTATTTGTTATGTATATCTGTGTTAAGAGCAACCAATATGTCCTTAATTTTTTAGTTCATTGAGCTTCATATATTGACTGGTTATGTTCTTTGTTTTCGGGAATAATGAAATTAAATTGGTGATGTTATATGATAGTGGTGAATTGGAGTTAGCATGGTTCCTGCTAAGTTTTACTCATTATAAACATGGTTCTGTGATGTTCAGCCCAAACTTTTCTTCTTCTGCAGAAAGAGATTGCTCTTTACACAGCCTCAAAGATTAACAGTGAGTTTTGCTGGTTTGATATCGATGGGGATATTAATCCACTTTTTAAGGTAGCTGTATAAATTTGTAATTAACTTTTCTTTACTCTTCTGCGTTGTTATTCCTCTGGGGACTATCTGATGTCAAAGATTATTCATTCGCTTCATCATGATTTTCAGGAGTATTGGTGCAAGAAATTGCATCCAAAGAATGTATGTGAAAAAGTTTATAGGCAACCTCCTTTGCACGAATCTTTAAAAAAGTGGAAGCTTCGAAAGCAAGATTTTGCCATTACAAAGCAAAAGGCTGTTCTAATAAAGGCTGCAGATTCCATTGGCAAGAAAATCCAGTATGATTGCCCCGGTTTCCTACCTAATAGACGCCAGGTAAACGTATTCTCGTGATATATATAATGGCTTATTATTTGCATTCATTTATTTTCCTTTCTTTTCAACTAGGCCTTTTTTCCTTAGGACCACCATTATCTTATATTGTGAAATCAAATTACAAATCGCCTTGAGAGAGGGGGGAGGGGAGTCCCTGATGAACTTACATGAAACTTGATTTAATTTCACTTCGGAGTAACAGTTTTTGGGTCCCTAAGTGGACATCTAAATGTTTCAGATCCCATTCCAGTTGTTTTCTTTTGTAATGTCCATGCTTGCTAATGTACTTTGGTCCAAAATGTCAATGATTGTAGCTATTCTCAAAATGTTAATATTATCTTTGTATGACCTGTCACTACCAGAATGTTAATGTTTCCTTATTTACCAGTATCGTATGGCTGGATTTGCTGCTATTGAAATTGCACAAAAGGTGTCTAAAGCTTGGCGATCCCTGCAAGCAGAATGGAAATATTCTAATAAAAGCAACTCAAAGCATGGCAAAAGGTCTAGGAGAAGGGAAAGAATTCAAATGGCTAGTCAGAATAGAGGAGGTGCAGGATGTAGCACGAGCAGTGCCTTGGAAACACCTTCGTATAGCATTGTAGATGATAGATCATACTTCCGCTCCATGTCATGGCAAGATGTTTATTCATTAGCTGTTAGATGGAGACAGATTTCTGAGCCATGTGACCCTGTTGTTTGGGTTAACAAGATAAGGTATTTCATATTAGGCTAATGATTCCAGTGGATCAGATTACGTGGCAATGAACCTATGTTTTGTTTTAGCAATTTATATTTTGCGTATGTTTCTTTGAATTTTAAATGCCCATAGATTCTCATGTTATGTCTGTTAATTCTGTGGAGATTTGAAGGATTGAAATTAGAGGAAAAGTAAAGTCTCAAAATATTATTGATAATTTTTAATGAATAGGAATACAAATAGGTCTTTATATAGGCAAAAATATAAGCTAATAGGCTAAATCTAGAATCTATCATAATCCTAATATTTCATATTTATTCTTTTAAGATATAATAATTTAATATTTAAATTTGATTCTAAATAATATCTAAACTTAATTTTAGATAATTAAATAACTAATAAAATATAATATTAATTCATTAATAATTAATTTTAAACTAGCACATTTCAATACTGCCCTTCAAGTTGGGAGGTAGCTTGGATGTGAGCAGCATTATATAGAAGAACTGGCATTTTGAATTTTTAAATTAGTAGTAACTACTAAACTGGAGTTGATTGGATCTTGAATATAGATTTTAAGACAGTTGCAAACTTGACGAAGAACTTCCATGTTAGAGGCTTGACAAGAACATTTGCAAGAGAGGAACTTGATGAAGAATCATATGTACTAATCCCATAATCTATAAGATTTTGTGGGAAGAAACTCAAGTTATTCTCTTCCATCATATGTATTATTCAAGAGCAACGTGCTCTTACAATTATACTGACCCACTTGGGTTTATACACTAATCTAACCTCACTTGAGGGAGGTGAACTAATCCCATAACCTATGAGATTTTATGAGAAGAGACCCAAGTTATTCTCTTCCATCATAGAGCAACTTGTTCATACAATCATGGTAACCTACTTAGGTTTACACACCAATCTAACATCACTTGAGGTAGATGCACTAATCCCATAACTTATGAAATTTTGTGGGAAGAGACCCAAGTTAACCTTTTCCATTATAACTCACTTGGGTTTACACACTTGAGGTAGATAAACTAATCTCATAATCTGAGATTTTGTGGGAAGAGACCTAAATTACCCTTTTCTATCACATGTAACTAATCTTCACTTGAAGGCATGTATTCTCTTCAGGTTTGACATTTTTCTTGACCTTAACCAAGATTTAATACTTCTGCTCTGATACCACATGGAGATTTGAAGGATTGAAATTAGAGGAAAAATAAAATCTCAAAATATTATTAATCTTTTTTAATAAATGAAAATATAAATAGGTTTTTAGATAGGCAAAAATATAAGCTAATAGGTTAAACCTATAATTTATCATAATCATAATATCTCAGATTTGTTCTTCTAAAATATTATAATTTAATATTCAAATCTGATCCTAAATAATATCTAAACTTAATTTTAGATAATTAATTAAATAACTAATAAAATATAATATTAATTTATTAATAATTAATTCTAAAACAAAGCATCTCAACAAATTCTCATGGTGGTCTCTCTGAATTGTTGATAGGGCACCTTTCATAAGCTCATTTATGCATTCGTTTAATGTCACTTTCGAAGTTAATAAAGTGCACTATTTTTCTTGAATAGGTTAATTATGATCTCATGGTTACAAACTGTTGATCAATTAAGCCATTCCTTCATTCAATCATTCTCTATTGCAAACCCAAACTCTCATAACTTGGACTGGACTTCAGAATAATCTTTTCTGATAATTTCTTTCACTTGTAATTGTTGCAATTTAGTCATCGAAGTTTTTTTTTTAAATATATATATAGGAGTTCAATCCTTGGCCATTTTCTTTAGATTGTTCCAGTTTGGTCCTTTAAATTTGTTGCTGTGACTTTACTTTTTGTCCCTTGATGTTCTTCAAATTTCTTTTGTGTGTGTATTTATGCCTTTGACGGAAATACTGTAATGTTTTGTTAGCTCCTACTGGGTGTTGCTTTTGTTTAGAACTTCAGCAAATTTGAGGACCTTAAGGGAGCAATGAATATTGATGGGAGCTAGAGCCAGAGGAACTAGAAGTTTAAAAATCTATTTTAACATTCACGATATTTTCCACTTCTTGAATTTGTTATCATTTGTATGGCTAAACTCTAAAGAGCCTAATGTTGATTACTATATATATAAGTTATGCAATTGTCAGTAGACAATTTTCTTCTATGCTAAATTATATACTTCGTTTTGTGAGAATAGGTTCATAACTACACTAGTCTAGATTAGATAAGTGTTAGATGTTCATTCTTGCTAGGCCTCGGTAGACTTTAAGTTATAATTCCCATTTTTTCTGTATATTTATCACTTGGCCTGGTTAAATTCATCTTTCCTTGGATTTCTAACATCTATTAGCTCATTTGCCCTGCAGTGAAGAGTACAGCTCTGGATTTGGTTCTCACACACCTCTGGTTCTTGGACAAGCCAAAGTTATCCGCTATTACCCTCACTACGAACGGTAAAAAACCTATTTATATTCTAGATTACTTTATTGGTTTAGGAAATTCTCATAACTTTATAATTCCGCAGGACATTAGATGTTGCGAAGACTGTCATGAAGGAGAGATCATTTGTGTACAGCAAAACAGATGAGATCATCCATCTTTCCAAAGATGGGAAATTAGAAGATGTAAGTTGTTGACTGATATCTTTTGTGCTTTTTTGCTGTAACATCACATGATTTCATATTAGTGATCCCAAAGGACGCACCTTTGGAAAATGTTTACTTTTCTGCATGTCATGCTCACGGTAAATCTCTTGTTGTGCCACTAACTTGTGGAGTGATGAAATGAAAGTTGTACCTACAGGGAATGCCTTTTTTCTCTTATATATTAAGTTTGTTTACAGTAGTATGCTTTTAGACCTGGATTTGGGAGGCATGTTGAACATTTGAGGAGAATTTAGGTGTCATAAAGAACCTAAACGAGCAACAGGGTTATGTGCGTGTGATGTTGAAAGTTTCAAGCAAAATGACCATTCCTTTCCCTTTTAATTAGATAAATTAAGTACCAAAATATCAGATAAATATTGAATATATAATCTGTAATTTTTAATTAGCACGGAATTTAAATTTTAAATTGACTGATTGAAAGATCAAATCCCATCTCATTAAAATCCTAGCTCAGGGATTCATAAATTTTAAATCAAGTCACATCAGGAATCTTTATCACTTATATTGTTTCTGATCTTAATTATGTTCTCTTGTGCATCTTATATTTTATTTTGTTCATGATAACATGTTTGATTGGTGATATTTTTGCATGAATGTGCAGATCTTGCATGCAAAATCGTGCTCTGATTTTAATAGAGTTGTTGGTGAGGATTTCTGGTTGGCTACTTGGTGCAACAGTACTGCATTTGAAGGGTAAGTGTGCAGTACAAATAATATCTAGGAAACAATTTTTGCAAATGCTTACTTGGGTGTTTATGCTTCTTCAGGAAGCAGCTTGAAGGGGCAAGGATAAGCATTGGAAAAATGTAAGTACCAAGCTTTGTTGTGACAAGTCAAGTTATTTTCTTCTCCATTTCCTTCTATTCGATAGTGCATGTTCTTTATATCCTGTATTGGTTTTTTTCAGGGGTGGACAGGGTTTTGACTTTGCTATTAAAACACCCAGTACACCTTCAAGATGGGAAGATTTTGACACAGAAATGGCGGTGGCATGGGAGGTATGTCAGCCATAATAAACAATATTTTGATATTTTCTTTAGCTGATAGAAATACCCTTGATATCACCATTTATGTGATATCTTTACCCGTTCAAACTTATCACTTCATAATTCTTTCCCCACTAACGTTTCAGCAGAAGTTGTCTAACTTTAGAAATAGAATGTTGTCGATGTTCTGAAGTTTCATCTCATTTTGATCTGTTATTCAAGTTGCTAAACAAATATTGACATTTACCTTGCATTTGGATACGATCAGGCTCTCTGCAATGCTTATTGTGGTGAAAATTTTGGATCTACTGATTTCGATGTGCTTGAAAACGTGAGAGATGCCATTTTAAGGATGACATATTACTGGTATGCAATCATCAAAGTGCGTGTTCTTTATCTTCTGGAACATTTGAAGTTGGTTCTGTAAATCCAACCTACCTTTTTTTTCCCAGGTATAACTTCATGCCCCTGTCTAGAGGATCTGCTGCAGTTGGATTTGTAGTTATGCTGGGTCTATTGCTCGCTGCCAATATGGAATTTGCAGGAAACATCCCACAAGGTCTACAGGTTGATTGGGAAGCCATGTTCAACCAAGATCTAAACTCCTTTGTGGAATCGGTTAAAAGTTGGCTTTACCCTTCGCTGAAGATCGCAACCTCATGGAAAGACTATCCCGATGTTGCATCAACTTTTGAAACAACAGGATCGGTTGTTGCTGCCCTTAGCTCTTCTAATGATTGAACTCCTTATGACCATTGACCATGTTGAATAATGTACCATTGTAAGAAATTTGGGCCTTTTTTAATTTCTTAGGAATTATGTAAGGTTTGGAGAGAGGCAATGACAATGTGTATGGGTTTCATGCAAAGCCTTTTCTTTTGCAAAATTGACAGTGTCAATTTGACCGGGATGGTAAAGTCAAAATACCTAATACCCATTATGTCCTGTGTGCTGGTTAAATTTTTCCATTTGGGTCTGGCCATGTGATAGAAATTAGGTCCAAATCTGGGACCGACCCGTCCCAGACCCACAAAGTTTGTGCGTCTGGATAATTAAAGATTGAATTCTCATAACTAATTTATGAACGCTGTGACTGAACAATTTCTGCTTGTGTTGATATTATTTTCTAATGATATTAATGGTTGAGATTATTCATGGGACTGTTGTATGAATAAATTTCAAGCCTTAATTTGGGTGTGCTGATTCTAAAACCTCAAGGCTAGAAATTAAAATCCCGGGAAGGAGATAGGGATTGGATTTCTTCTCTATTAGTAAGATTATGCATCCGTCTATTACTAAAGTTAATATATAATTTTAAAATTTAAAAAATATTTATATAAAATTTATAAAATTATTTATTAAAAGAGTTTTTATAGTAATAATAGGAATTGAATTCGCGTTCTATTAACGCACAGAGATGAGAAAAATAACAATTATATTATCTGAAATTCGCTCAGATACAAAATCTACAAAGCTAATAGTAAATCAGCCCAATAACACTTTATAAAGGCCCATTCGATACACAGAATGTTATGGGTTGAGCCCAAACCCCTAATACTTCTAATACTCCCCTTCAAGTTAGGGGTTATATATATCGGTTGCTCCTAGCTTGTGAAGCAGTTTGGATTGTACATCTTTGCCCACTGGTTTAGTCAAAATATCTGCCTCTTGATCTCCATATCTTATATATATTAACTTGATCAGTTTATCTAGGAGTCTTTCGCGAACAAAATGAAAATCAATCTCTATATATTTTGTCCTTTTATGAAAAACATGATTTAAAGCTATGTGAATTGCCGCCTTGTTGTCATAGTACACCTTTACCGGTTGTAAATGTTTAGCTCCTACTTTCTTAAGCAATCCCACAAACTAGACAACTGCTACAGCTACTGCAAGTGCCCGGTATTAACACCAGTTGTCACTGATCTTCTTGTTGATCCACATGCACCCAATCTGTATCACAGTAGCACTCCAACTCTAGATCTCCAGACGAACCAATTAACACTCCTAGCCTCGGAGATCCCTTTAGGTATCTGATCATGTTCATTGTTGCCGCCATATGAACCTTCATGGGATGTGCCATGTGCTGACTGAGATCCTGTACAGCAAAAGAAATGTCAGGAAGAGTAACAGTCAAATAGATTAACCTACCTACTAATCGTCTATACTTCTCAGGATCCCCCAATAGATCAGATTTCTCATTTTTCCTTTCTTCATAAGCTAACAGTTTCAAGTTTTGAGCCATTGGGATTTCAAGTGGTTTACATCTACTCATACCTATATCAGCTAACAAATCCAACACATATTTTCTCTGTAACAGCACGATACCTCTATTAGATTTAGCCATTTCAATGCCTAGGAAATATTTCATTATTCCCAAATGCTTTATTTTGAATTTGTCATGTAAGTATTGTTTAACTTTATTTTTATTTATGAACTTCCTGTAATAAGCAAATCATCAACATAAACTAGTACAAACACTATCTCTCTTCCATACCTTTTATAAAAGAGTGAATAATCATGTTCACCTTGGGTGAATCCTCCTATAACCAAGGCCATAGACAGTTTAGCATTCTATTGTTTAGAAACTTGTTTCAAACCGTACAATAATTTTTTAAGTTTGCAAACCATGTTCTCCCCCTTATTGTTAAACCTTTGGGGTATAGTCATATAGATCTCTTCATCAAAATCACCTTGCAAAAAAGCATTATGGACATCCATATGGTACAAATTCCAGTTATACAAAATAACAAATTTAATTATTATCCTAATAGTTGCCATTTTTACTATTAGAGAGAATGTTTCATGATAATCAATTCCCTTCTTTTGACTGTATCCCTTAGCTACTAGTCTTGCCTTGAATTTGTCTATTTTTCCTATTGAGTCATATTTAATTTTAAACATTCATTTGCATCCTATAGCCTTTCTACGTCTTCGGAGGGGAACAATTTCCCAAGTTCGATTATTCTCTAGGGCTTTTATTTCTATTCCCATAGCTTCAACCCACTTAGGATCCTGCACTGCTTCCTCATATGTTCTGGGTTCAACAACAAAATCTATTCGTGATAGGGAATACATATATGATACAGAAATATTAGAGTATGATACACAGTTTTCAATAGGATATAAATATTTACTTTTATTATGGTAAGGTGCTACACCTTTAGAAGAAATCATATTGCATACATAATCATTTACCCATATAGGTGGTCTCCTTTCCCTATGTGATCTATTACTAGGTTGTCCTGTTATGTGAGATTCCTCATTATTTATGCACTATTCATTATTTGCGTAATCATTCTCCTTAATATGTGTATCCGTTGGTTCATTTGATTTGTCCAAGGAGATTTCTATGGGGTAAAAAATATAAGAACTTGGGAAATGATCTTTCACTACTCCCCCTTGATCAGTGCATTCCCATTCTCTGAATGGGAATTTTTCTTTACAAAATGTAACATGCCTACTCACTATAATCTCTCTAGTTTTTAAATCCAGTAGCAGAAAACCCTTCTGGCTATTTGGATGCCCCAGGAAGACGCATGGTATAAATCTAGGGAGGAATTTGTCAACAACCCTTAAATTTGTGGCATAAGCTAAAGAACCAAAGACCCTTAGATTTCCATATTCTGGTTTCTCCTTGTGAACCCTCTCATAAGGTGTCTTATATCCAAGGATCTTAGATGGGATTCTATTGATCAAGTGGGCTGCCATCTTTACACACTCTCCCCTATATTCAATTGAAATTTCATATTGTATCATTAGGCTTCTAGATATCTGTATTAAAGTCCTATGTTTCCTCTCAACTACCCCATTCTATTGGGGAGTATATGGACATGTAGTTTCATATAAAATTCCCTTCTCCCCAAAGTATTGCGTGAGTTGACTATTAAGGAACTATGTTCCATTATCACTTCTTACTCTTTTAATTCGAACTAAGAATTGATTCAGAACATATTCAATAAAGTTCTTAATATAAATTATAGTTTTAGATTTAGATTTCATCAGAAAAATCCATACAGCTCTAGAATAATCGTCAACTATTGTAAGGAAATATTGTTGACCTTGACTCATGGGTGTTTTATATGGTTCCCACACATCCATGTGAATTAACTCGAATGAAGAAACAGATTTAATGGAATTAGATATAAAAGGAAGTCTTGTTTGTTTTGATTGAATGCAATTATCACAAACTTTATTTGATGATATATCTTTATCATTTACAATATATGTCTCAATATGGGCATAGGTACATGTCCTAGTCTATTATGTAGCAACCTACTGTCAGTAGTTTTCTGTAAATCTTGTGGATCACCGATCACGGCTAGTAAAATTCAGAATATCATGGTTTGATTTCAATTTCAATATGTAAAGGTCCTAGTCGCCTTCACTTTCCCATCCTGAAGGCTCTGTATGAAAAAAATGATACCATGCAATGTTGTTCTTTAGTCAGTTTAGGAACTGAGATTAAGTTAAATTTCAATTATGAAGCATATAAGACATTGGTGAGTATGATATCATTATTGAGCCCAATACTACATATATGGGTGACATTTATTCTTTCTCCATTTGGTATTTGAATTGCTTTAATAAAACCGTCATTTTTCTTGTCTCATGTGAGTAGTGGCTCCTGAGTTTATTACCCATGTAGTGTGTGCCTTTGTGATTAATGGGATTGATCAAACCTGTTCACTGTAGTATTAGAATCTCTCTTCAGAATGTCTAGGAGCTGGTCGTATTGTTCCCTGGTGAAGGTTGGAGTTGCTGTTGTACTAATAGTATTTGCTGAAGCTCCCCCTTCATTGCTAGTGTCAATTCCCAGTTGGTTCGCAATAGCATCTTGGCTTCTCTTTACTTTATTTCCTTTAAAATCAGTCGGATATCCTACAATATCCCAGCAAACATCCTTAGTACGGCACTTCTTATGGCAATGGGTGCATTCAGGGACTGGACCTCCTCGTCCTCGACCTCCACGCCCTCGACCCCTTCCTCTAGTACTCATTGCAATTCCTTCAACAGGACCACTTCTGGGTGAGCCAACAAATGACTTTTGTGCCTCATCCTCAGTTATCATAGCAAATGCTTGATTCACAGTAGGAAGTGGGTTCATCATCAAGATTTGACTCCTTGCCGTCCCAAAGCCTTCATTCAATCCCAGAAGAAACTGGAGCAATTTTTACTGTTGCATCATGTCAGAATACATCTTCGAAGTCTCAGACTTACAAGATGGGATAGGGAATAGGATCGTCTGTTCTTCCCACAACTCCTTTAATTTGGAGTAATATGCTGAAACAGTGAGGGAATCTTGACGGAGATTCCCAATTTCCCGATGGAGGAAAAATATTCGTGACCCTGTAACTTTGTCAAACCTTTCTTTAAGGTCTGTCCACACTAAGTGAGCATCTTGATGGAAAATCACGCTACTTGCTAACTCCTTAGAAATTGAATTCAAGATCCAGGAGAGAACGACTGCGTCACACTGTTCCCACTGTTCATGGAGCGATTCGTCTTAAGATTCTTTTATGCAAGAACCATCAATGAAGCCCAGTTTACCTTTACCTCTTAAAGCTATCCGCATCGCATGAGACCATACTGTGTAATTATCGCTTCCAGTCAGTGTGTGTTGGATAATAGTCGCCCCCTGAGTTTCTGATGGATGAAGGAACAAGGGGTGAGTAAAGGTCAACTTAACAGCGGATATATCGCCTGATTCTTTCTTGGTAGTCATCCGCATATAGCTTATCGGTCAGCGGTGCTACTTTGTTTAATTACAGAAGTCGATTGCGTCACTCCTTTAATGCAAATCGTGTCTTCCTAATTTGGCTCGTGCTTCTTCAGCGCATAGGACCCTCAGTTGGAGCCGTTTAGTGTTACTATCCACGATCTTTGAATGTCGTCTTCTTCTCTTTGCGACTCGGTGAACCTTTCTTCTTGGTTCTGTTGCTGTCGTGACTCCAGAGCCCCTATTTCTTCTGTACGAGTCACTGTTGTTCTTGCCTTTCCAGTTAGGTCTAGGTGGTCTGTTTTGGGCTTTCTTGATCTGGGACCTTATTCTGTAACAAATTTTCCCAGTCTTGACTTCTCTGATGCCATGTTAACGCACGGAGAGAGGAGAAAAATAACAATTACATTATCTAGAATTCGGTCACATACAAAAACTAAAAAGCTAATAGTAAGTCTTACATAGAAAACAGCCCAATAACACTTTATAAAGCCCACTCGTTTTACAAAATGTTGTGGGCTGAGCCCAAACTCCTAATACTTTTAACATATTCTTATAGGATATTAGTTTATTTTTTATTATTTATATTAATTTTTATTGGCTCTCTTGGGATGAGATTTGATAACAGCGTTTGCCTGCTTTGGACTCCCGAGGCATGTTTCTATTCCATTGTCACTCCAATGCATGATAAATGTACTCCTACCAAAATGATTTCCAGTATTCTTGTTTTGTTTTCGGCCAACCACCTTTTTTGCTGATTACCCAAAACCGACCGGCATTTGTAGTAGTTTTAAATCTCGCCAAAGCACCAATTTTAATTTGTCCGGAATTCATTATCATTCTTCTTGGCGTCATGATCATTCTTATTGGCGTCATTTTATTGGGATGAGTTAGACCTTTTCTAAAAAAGTTTTAAATATACAAAAATCTCTTGAATTTGCACGTAACTTTTCTAGTTTGTAAAAATTTAAATTAAAAATCTTAATATTTTATATTTTAATTATTAAATTTTTACTATTAAAATTATCATTAAAATTAATAGTTTTTATCATGCAATAATTTTATTATTTTTTATTATATAAAACATCATTTAGAAAATAATACTTCACAATTTACGTATGATTTTAGATAGTTTTATTTTTTTTATTTAAATAATACATGGTTAAATAAATATAAATATTTTCTTAATTATTTATATTATTAAATATTTAAAAAATACTTTAAATTACATATCAAGTGTAAGTGTTATTTAAATATTTTATTTTAAAAATATATTATTAAGTATTAAAAAATTAAAATTATATGTCAAATGCTAAATGTTATTTTTTAAATGTACTGTATAATAAAAAAAATATAAAAATTATGACATGGTAAAAATTGTTAACTCTAAAAATAGAGGCTTGATAATCAAAATATGAGAATATTATAGTATTTAATTTAAAATTTTAAAAAATATAGAGTTTATATATAACTAGCCCAAAATTCAAAGGGTTTTATGTATTTTAGCTTTTAAAAAAAATATTGGCTAGAAGGATGAATTAGACAAATAAAATGATAAGGGAAAAGTCCTAAACTTTGTCAATATTTAAAATTAATCTTTTAATTCCTATAATTTTAACCTAATTATAATTTAATATTTAAATTTTAATTTAGTATAATTCAATTTTTATAATTTTACTTATATATAACTTAATTTCTAAAGTTTTACCCACACAATTCAGTCTCTATATTTTAAAAAATAAAATGAGAAAATTAATCCCCAAATCCCTATGCTTCCAGTGTATTTTGAATCAAGTTTGGCTAATTAAAATCTGGAAAGGACCAACTGTGTTGGCGAACGGTGCAGGAAAATACTGAGGCCTGCCTGTCTTGTACTTCCTTTTGTACCCTTTCTTCATCCTTATCACAAACCTCGTATTGTAATTATTGTAGAGCTTCAAGAAATCCCCGAACACTTCTTTTAGCTTCTCTGCCTCGCAATTTTGGGCATAGTGATGAGCTTCATATTTCATGTTTTGGAACCCATAAGTTGCTCCTCCATCCGCTTATGCGCCTACTCATCAATCACATAAGCTTCGGTAAGCCACCTCAATATTTTCCAGCGCTGTTAGCCAACACCGTTGGTCCAGATTTTAATTATCTGGGGATGAACTGTTTTGACAGAAAAATTAATAGGGAGTCACTTAAAAGAAAATAAAATTATATGAACTTGATTAAAAACACTCTGAAAGTATAGGGATTTGGGGATTAATTTTCTCATTTTATTTTTTTAAAATATAAAGATTGAATCACAGGACTAAAATTTTATAGACTAAATTATAACAAAATCAAAATTATAGAGATTAAGTTATACTAAATTAAAATTTAAAAATTAAATTATAATTAAATTACTGTAGTAACCGAAAGATTAATTTTTTTTAAAAAAAAATATTTACGCAGAGAAGGATCTAGCACTCAATAGGGTGGGACCCCTCTTGCCCCACCTTCCTCCGCCATGCATTTTGTAAAGGGTAAATCACACTTGAAATTAGAAATCTCAAAATGAAAAAAGAAAGAAAGAAGGGGTGTTTGAATCAAAATAAAGGAAGAGGAGGGAAATTTTGAATTTTATTTTATTTTTCTAAAAAAATTAGTATAGAACCAAATCAGAGCTTATATGTAACTTTGTATGAGATCGACTAAACTTGATTTCAGGTCGTGTTAGCAAAGTCTTAAAATAAATCATACTCTTCATGTCCCTTGGAACAACAATGAAGCAAGGATCAAGCTTTAACAAAAAGAAACCAGCCACTTACTTAAGCAGAGATAAAGGAGTGTTTAGAGTGCTATTGTAAAACTGTAGTCTCTTCGCATATTGAAGGTTGTGTTTAGAACTTCAGCTAAAATGTTCCCATATGATTCTGCATGAGTTGTATCAACTTTACTCTGAAAATCTTTGTAATAGTTAAAAACAATATAATTCATTGATTTTTTTCACGAGGGTACAATATTTCCCTGACTACCTTCATAAACATGCAAAAAGTCAAAGCTACCAGCAGAAGAGATGTAAATCCATGACTACCATTTTCAATTTGAAATAATCATAACTCCTAACTGTCTTGCATAATGAAATTAGAACAATGTCCCCTAAACAGAATACAAGCTGTAGCAAATAGGTTGCTTCAAATGGTACAAATGATCATATGAACTCTAGATTCTTTTCTTTTCTTTTTTTTATGGAATATGAACTATAGATTCTAAAATAGTGCAATGTGCAGCAAATAGGTTTCTTCAAATGCAAAGGATTTTGTCTTGAAGTTTATTACTGCAGCTATTTTGCAAATGCATCTGCACACAAGGGGGGAAACGTGTTGAAATAATTAGTATTAAGGAAATTCATCATAAAATAGGAAGGTGACTTTGTCACTGTAAACATTATTTGCATTCCAAACCAATTTGTGGAGCTCCATACAGCAGTAACAAAAATGGAACGAAAAAATTGAGATGAGTTGAATAACAGAAGCTTGCATTTTGTTATGATTTGCAGACTAATTCTATGGTTTATTTTTCTATGACTAAGTGCGTTTCTGGTATTTGATTGCTTCTAACATATTTATGTTATATCCAGCTGTTTACTTCCTTTCAAAAGTGCAACATGCGAATCATCTTATCTAATCAAGTCAGCGATCAAAACATAGTTATGACAGATTCTTTATAGGGGAGGAATCCATGGCCACTTGAAATATCATAACTGGAAGAGAAGATCCATAAATGACTCAATGTGAGGAAAACCTAATAGAAATCACACAAATAGAACGTTCATCCAAAAGGCAAAACAAGGCAAGTAAATTTGAATAAAGGACATAAATGAGTTTCAGCCAATGAGATGTTTGATATCTATGGAGTTAGAACTAAACGTCCATTTTTGCATTTTCTGAAACGTCATTTGATTCCATAAGCTCCTATAGTTATTATGGATAATAAACCACAACAGATTCCATGGGTGAATTCAATACGAATAAGTGTTCCCCCTCAAACAAAATCAAAACCCATAATGGGGAAATAAGTTAAAACAGTGCATGTTAATTCAAGCCTTTGTCAATATCCAACAATTAAGTAAGGAGATAAATTGAGTCCTATAGCAGACACTTCCTCAATTGAAAATTGCAAGCCATTCTTAACTTAACAGAGCAAAAGTAGTTTAAAACAATTAGCAATTAAAATGAAACATATAACTAAGAAAGAGAAGTAAGGTAACTCTTACCATCCAAGTTTGGAAGGAGACCATGTCAATGGTGCCATCACAAATGGAGAGAAGCCAAATCTGAGTACGAGCATTGCAAATGGAGATAAGCTGAGTTGGAGGATGAGCATCAGATATGGAGAGAAGCCAAATCGGAGGATGAGAGGGTGCGTGGTGTCTCCACTGTACTGCAGGAGGTGCTTCCTCAACCAGGCCACTCCACTGGAAAAGGAGGAAGGAGATAAACCGCAGATGGCCATGATATCTCACAGGAAAGGATGGTCCAGATTACACTAGGCTTAATGAAATAACATTGTTTTGTGTAAAGTGGAGGCGCAGGGAAAGTGGAATGCATGCATGATAACTTTTCTCATTCCCATTCCATACACCTTGATGCCGTGAACCAAACGAGACAGAGAATTGAATATTTACAGTAATGAGTAGTCTTGGTAGTCGGTACCGCATTGCACCGGCTTATAGCTTCAATCAGAGGCCCCTGTAATTTTAACTAATGTAGTATAACCAAAATAATTTTCTTGAAAAAGATAATCAAGATCGTCCTTCAATAGAAAAACTTGCAACACTATTGACATATTTGATAGATGATACTATGATTTACTATCAAGAAGGCAAAGTTTGATGGTACTGCTCTGAGAATGTTGACAAACATCAATGCACTCCTCCAAATCAGCATCGCAAGTGAGCAAAACCCAGTCAGAGTCATCGTCCAAATACTTGATATCGTATTTGCACATGTCATCTATGTTGAATCGCCAAGTAATTTCCCACAAAAGATCTTCATAACGCCAACTCTTTGGCATCCGAAACCGGGTTTTCTCCTCTCTGAAAGTGACTTTTACTCTGTGAGTATCTTCTTTTTTATGTGCTTTATGATTTCTTTTGAACTCAGTTTTTGGATGTTCACAAGGTGTTTCCTGGCTTTGGGATGTTGGCAAGAGCTCTGCTGTATCTTGACTTGAGCTTTTTAGCCCTACTTCACTTGGAATCCTCTTCAAAACCTCATTAGCAGAATCCTCTCTACACCTAGGAACTTTTCCACCGGCAACATTTTGTGCATGAAGCTGTAACTCTGACATGTTAGAAGAGGAATGGCTTGAACTGGAACTTTGATTGCATGAAGATGAGGGCGCTTCTGGGCTCAGCAAGCTAGTATCAGGCCTTGTGCTGGATGGATTTGGAAGATCACTTTGCTTTGAAGTTGAGAACAAGCTGCTTCCTGGCAAATTTGGAGATGCTAGCTCCGAAAACTTTGAGTAGAAAGAATCTATCTGAAAAGCACTAGAGGCACCATGAACTGAGTCAATGACAAGTTGAAGTTTCTGTAAGGAGTGACCGACCTTTTTAATCTTTCGAGAAGGCCAACGCTTTATCCCATGTTGGCGACAGATTCTTTTCAAAGTTGTAGTACAAACTGGCAAAGTGTAATGCAGAAGATTATTTCAATGACAATTCCAGTAGAGCTGCAGGGAAAAGAAAAAGAAAAAGAAAAAGATAAAACAATAGCAGACGCTTATCTGCACTATTGACTATCTGAGAATGTAGCCAGAGCTTGTACTAGTAAATTACTAACAAAGAATCATAATATTTAAAAGGACTGTACAGCAAGAACTTGAGGACAGAGTACAATGAAGTCCCAACTAAAGATATTGTATTTGCTAGATCAATAGGCTTAAATGGAAACAGACTTTAATATAAAGCTTACCACCAATATTCTTCGCCGCATCTTTGAGGCTTCCTGCAAAATATTGCCGAAGAACCTGCAGGGTAATAGTTTTCTCTGCTTTGGTCCGTCTTTTGTCCACCGTTTTACTTAAACCTGCAATTGGTGAGCCACCGTCACCAAAAGAAGAACACTCCAAACCATAGTCGAGGTTTCCTTTTAAAATAGAGTCTTCTTGCTGACTCAGGTTAGACATCTGCCTAGTCAAAGTTTCATTTGACTTTTCTTTGGTGCCATGCGAAGCAACATTCCTGCATTGTTGGAACTCCATTCTAGCAGATCTACTCTCTGCAGGGACTGTCACTTCATCAATTGATAGGCTGGTTTCCTCCTCCAATTCTTTATTTGTTATCACCCGCAGGCTATGGCAAACCCTTTGTATAATCATAGACAATGAAGTGAGCATCTTCTTCTGTTCTTCACTGTCAGTGCAATTTACAGGCAAGAAGAACTCGAGTACAAAGTCATCTGTGCTGTTATGGATGCTTCGCAGGCGTATAGCAACAGCAGCTCGCAACCCAAAAATTCTTGCATGATGAGACAGTGGATAATCTATCTTGCTAAAGGAAGTTACATCAGTCGAGAAGCATGGTTGATTGGTCATAAAAGCTTCACCAGTGACACCTTGACCTTTTAACAAGTGATGCTCAGAGCAAGCCTCATGAAAAGCCTGGACACAAGGATCACCAACGTAACAAGCATGCTCAACAGGAGATACACAGTGTAGATAATTATCATCTGTGTGCCGGCACCCCTCTTTGCCTTGCTTGATACACGGAACCCAAGTTTGAGCTAAAGGTAATTTGTGCATTTCACATGCTGATCTCAACACCTCTTGGATCTCAGGCAGTGCAGCTTCATAGGAATTGTCGCGTGCCTGCTAAAATGAAAACAGTTTTCATGACCAAATCAAGGAAATGTTCAATACGATGTCTTTTAAGATGATTGTCCATTTACCTTCACATTCTGTGTACTCGAAATATTTTTGCTTCTGAGATCAACAGCCTGCAAATTAACAACTTTCCTCCAATCATTGAATTGAAACTTATTCAAGTTTTGATCATCATTATAAAAACTTGGCCGACAAACTACTTGATTGAGAAAAAAGCAGCCATGCTATATGCATTTATAATGAAATACATTAAAACAGACCCTTGCATCACAAGAGGGAAAACAGAAAATTACTGAAAAAATATGGATATGAAAACAAGGAACAGAGCAGATGTGAGGATAAGGATCAACGAAAGCTGTAAAAGAAATTTTAAAGCAATAAGGTGGGATGCATTTTATGCCTCAGGAAACAAAACATAGCACATAGAAACTAGCCATAAGTTTCGCTTTTCTAAAGTCTAATATTCTTGGGTTTAAGTTTATTCTGGATATTCATGTGCTAGTCCATTCCAAAAATGATACCCCAGACAAAATTTAATAGAAAAAAGCGAGGAGAAAAACCTGAAGTGCTTTGCAAACACTCTCAAGCTCAGGGAAATACTTGATCTTCTGGGCTGTCATGACAACCTCAATAACACCCAAGCAAATGTTGCTACATTTCTCAAAGATTGGAAGTGCTAAAGATCCACGCACATCATACTCGTGAGCATAGTCAACTCGAGGGTACTCATCATTCCTGAAAAATCGAACATCAGGAGTCCACTCAGGAACCTTCTCGTTAAATACTCGACCAGGCAATCCAGGCACCAACCCCCTAGAATGCCCCTCAGTTGAAAAATGATATTTGGCAGAGATTTCTCGATACTTGGCAAGATTTGGACTGCTGCTTTCAAGCGAGAAGGGAAGATCATAAGTGGTTAAAATCCTTCCACCCTCTCTATTAACCGGCACCCATATTTGTAAAAGCATATCTTTGTCTCTATTGAAATCTCTGATATACACAAGTGCCTTAATTAGTCTCTCCAACACAGAACATCCAGGGCTCGGATTAGCCATAGGTCCAATCCCCCACCTCCTAACGACTTCTGAACTCTCAACTGAACGAATTTCAGAAGCATTACAAGTCCCAGCAACATCTATTATGTCCTTGCCCTTGCCATCCGATCGAGTGTTAGTTTGTGTTTCCTGGTAGTCATCAATCAATTGACTCTGCCTTTGTTCTAGATTCACATGCCCATTAGTGTCCAAGGCAGGCCATGAAAATGATGAATCAAGGAGGGGATTGGACGCAGAAGGGCATCCCAGCAAAAAATTAGATCCATCTGTAGCGGTTTCCAACCAGCAACCATCTGAGAAAAGTTCATCCATGTAATCAAAATCCATGGACGAATCCAGCAAGGCAATGGGTGGCACAACATTGTCTCCCATAATCATGTAACGGTTTCTTCCGCTTAAACTTAATTACAGATATTTCAGCCCCCAAACTGATACGATTTTGTAGTGTAACTACTGAAAAGTCAATAAGGCAAAGCTTCAGGCAATATCACTCTTCAATCTCCGTAGGCCATCCTGTCCAAAGGCGTCAATAAGTCATCAGTAAGATATTGGATCGCAAAACCAGTCTATGTAACCGGAAATTGCCAACATGCTGATTATTAGGTCATGCTTTCCTACCAAAAGATCAAAATGAAGAAGGCGGCGATGCAGGATGTGTTCTTAAACCACAGAAATGAAAGATTTCAAGCTCAACTAGACGGGGTAATAAACCAAAAAAATAGAACGAAAGAGACTTTATGTCCACTGATGAGCAATAAAATTGGAATAATTCGTATCGATATTCCTGTACCTTGTCAGGATCCATGGAAATAGGTTACTGCGGCCACTTGCTACGAGAGAGAGAGATATATAGAGAGAGGTAAGAAGAATCTACGAACTGGATTCTGCCCTCTCGGAAACGTCCACTTCACCTTCTCCTTCCACAAAAGCCGTCCGTTGGATTGATCAAATGCCAGAGAACTAACAATAAAAACGCAGAAACACCTACCCTGGATGCAAATCAAATGAAGCCGGATTGATAAACTAATAAATAAACATTCAAAATCGATGAAGAAGGAGAGAAGTGAGCAAGCGTCAGCAACCACAAAATATTGTAGTAGAAATGCCCGGTGACAGAGAACCAGCGTGTCACCATCAAGCATAACGAAAAGTAAGTTCCAAGATTCCTATTTAGACCTGCCCTAACTTTCAATATATATATATATATATATATATATATAATAAAAATAATAATTTATTTATATATGACGAAAATTCTCATTTTCAAAAATTTATTAAAACAAAAAAATTTCAAAAAAAATGGTATAGATCTGCGCTAACTCGGTTTTGGACTTGCCGTCGCTCTCCTGCATCTTCAACTTGAAGGAACCAAAAAATGGTATAGAAGACAAAAAGGAACTAAAACTGGACAAAGAGAGAAAAATGAAGTGATGAATCTCCTTCGGTTGTGATTCAGTCTTCAAAGTTCAGACCTCAGCCTAAGAGATGAGAACGAGATTCCTATCCTCATTTTCTTATTAATTGTTATTATTGCGTCATATCATATCCTTATTTTATTCTGTGCATCATAGTGCTATCGGGAATCTTTCTTGCCGAAATCGATGCTTTCAATTTTTAAATACCGCTTAATATACGCGTGGCTGTCTGTATGATTGTATAAATATAAAAAAAATCATATCATGGTTGGAATTGGTAATTGAAAACAAACTTTACTTTTTAAATATATGTATATTTTTATGGAAGACAATTACAGAGATATTATTGAGTATTATATATGAATATTTCTTAAAAAAATAAATATTAATTCATCACATATAAATGATTATATTTTCTAAGAAATAATAATCTCATATATTTTTTTACAGTGGGATCTTGACGGCACCGGATCAGAAGGAAATATATTTTTGAGCCTAGAATTCAACTATGCATGCAACATACCGACTCAAATTAAACAACTTTGGCTCCAAAGGAGTTATACGAATATATATATATATATATATATATATATATATGGGCGCATGCATGCATGCATGCATGTTATTCGGAGACAGAACAGATGCATGCATGTGTATGAAAGAGACTTGTGTTTGTAGATACTAAAAGAAGGCTTGTACTTATGAGCACTCCTCCAAAATTCAACAAAATAGTATAAGAGAGAGTTCCAATCGTAGTGTGCATATATGAAGGCAGTGGGAACAAAAACCAAGTGTGGCCGGCCACTTGGAAGAAAATAAAATTTCAGATGAAGGCCAGAAGCTAAAGTTTTTTATTAGATGAGACGATTGAACTTTTCTATCTATCTGTGCAAATAAAAGGTTGCAATATGAATTGATGTGAGAGAATATCTCTTGTTAGACAAAATTAGACTAAAAATGTGTGTGAAAAAGACTCGTAATTATGATAACACTCTGTTTGAGTCCCAACAAATGAAACAAGGGCAAGTTTCAACACAATTTCGTATGAACACGAAAGTTGAAACCAGCAAGTTTGGCCACCTAACTAGAAGAACTAAGTTTCTCCAAGTGTATATATAAAACAGTTGAAATTCACAATATATGAATTAAATAGGCTAGGTAATAGATTGAACTTTTTATAAAAGTCCAAATCCACTCCAAATATTCTCCATATATTGCAAAAAAGGTTAAAAGTTAATTTCTCCTCTTAACTCACCTATAAGAACTATATTATCAATAAAAAGCATGTGGATGTTCAAAAATAATCTATGATGTAGGTCAATTCTTATAGGGAAGTCATTTGTCTTACCTTTAAATATTTATATACTAATAATTGTTACTCCCCATATATATCTTGTGTTTATGCGGAAAATGTTTTTAAATTGATTAGAGAATTAGACTTTAGAAATCTGAAAGTATTATATTTGATAAATTTAGGTTGAAAGTATATATATATATATATATATATATATATACTCATAATTATTAACCCCCCTTTTAAGTCCCTACTAATAGTAGAGCAAATTTCAATAGAAGCGTGCAAGATGGATGACATTAATGAAGTTGAAAACAGCCACTAGCAGTGTTATCTATCACTTGGAAGAAAGAAAAACTTTTAGAGTGGATGAAAAAGATTAACTTTGCAAATTTGTCCACTTGGGGTAAAACGAAGAAAAGAGGTTTTAACTTTTAAGCAAATGAGAGGATTAGAGCACTGTTGTGTAGTGATAGAAGTCTAAAACTAAAATAGAAAAAAAAATTATTTTTCTTTTCATATAAGTCAAGTTCAAGTATTGTCGAATTTAATTATATATGGTAATCCTTACAATAAAAATAAAATTCTAATATTAGTTAACTAAAAGAATTCCATATTAGCTAGATTAAAATATTTTTCAGACCATTTATTCTATTCTATATATGAGGTTATGATAGCTCCTTTTTCTTGTTTGTTATGAATATTTAACTACTATTTAGACCTTATTATACAATTGTCATCGTACTTGGCCCTATATAATTCCGTTTCCTTTCTTTCATATTTTTTTTAGTGTTTTGTTTGGTTTGTCATAAGAAAGCGTAAAGTAAACTCTTGGGGAGGAGGAGGAACAAGGCGCAGATGGAAGCTATGTGGAAGGTGGTGGTGAGATGAATTAATAAAAACAAACATTTTAATAAATAATATTACTTTTGATGATAATATAAAAATAAATTTATTTTAATTTTAAATATAATATCACAATTCACTTTATCTCTAAATTTATAATATTTTTATTGATTATACATATTAATATGATTTTTATTAAGATTTTTATTGATGTACCTTCCTTCTAAACGATACTAATATTAGATAGAGTGAGTTATAAATTATCCTCAAACATAAACTTAAACACCTAGAAACTATAATATATTTCTAAATATTATAACTAGAACTATAATAAAATATTATTTTTTTAGGAATCGAACACGTTTCAAATAATCATATATCTTACCTCTTTACCATCTGAACCTGCGAATAATTGGTATAAATAATTTTTTTTTTATACAAATTTTTTTAGAAAGAGATTAGATTCATCATTATCTAAGGGTAGGGCGAAATCTCTTTTTTTTCTAAGAGATATTAATATCGATAGGATGAGCTATCTATTATCCTTAAATATAAATCTATAAATTTAAAAGTTAAGATATCTTCTCAAATGTATAATAAAGTGATATTTTTTAAAAAATAACTATAATTTAAATAATTATATATTTTATTTTTTTTATCAGTTAAGTTTATGGAAAATAGGTTGGGATAATTAATTAAAGGGAGGAGGAGCTCCACTTGGGGGTATCTTGGAGAATCTGATCGGAGTCCACTTGGGTTAAAGCGGGATTCGTGTGGGCGGGTCCACTGATGCTCCGATGTCATTGTCATTCTCATCACTCTCTCTGTTAACGTTAACACTCCCCAAAACAAAACCCAACACGCATCTTCATTTGACCCTGTCAGAGAAGCAAATATATATATATGAATACTATTTTGATGTGCGTGACATATCTAACACATGCATTATTTATTTGTAGACTTGATTTTTATTCCGGTTAACTCTTGCAAATTGAAATTCACATACGAATTAATTAATATAATTTTATTTATATTTAAATAAATTGGCATTGAATACTAAACTACTTAATACGCTGAGTTCGATGAATAATGAATCGCACCATTCATTATAAGTATAGTTTTTATTTTTTTATTAGATTTTTGTATATATATAATGTGATTCAAACTCAAGATATTATGTAAAAAGGATTTAATTATTTATAAACTACACTAACTTTATCGGTTATAAATATTTTCCTCCAACATTAATATTATTAACACCGTACCAAACATGAGCTTTGATGTACGAATACATGGTATGATAATGCGATCAGACCATCCCGCAAATGATGTACGACACTAATATTAAACTATTAGAGCTCCTTCCTTTAAAGAAAGTCCTCACAGAAACGAATCAATATATTTTGGATTAAAAAAATTCATCACAGTAATTTTTTTGTCTTTTGAAAAAAAAAATATGGATACTTTTTTATTCGTCCAATATATTTTTATTTTATTATGTATAAGAATATCTGCTAACATGGCTTGAGCTTTAATAGATTATATTCTGTGAGGAAGTATATATAGAAGCTAGCTGGAGGAGAAATTATTCAGTCCACGCGACGTCATCATTGAACAGATAAAAGTAGCTTGATTATTAATTTTCTTGAATGGTAGTAATTGCGAGAAATGAATCAATCTGCTCTACCTCACACTTGGTTGGCATTAGAAAATTTTATAAGCAAGAAATAATTAAGAAATTAGGTAGTGTTGATGGAGGAGGAATGAGTCAAATTATTTATTATTTTAATTTATTGTGGGATGGGATAATTCCCGCGTGGCGGGGGGGGGGGGTTGTAAATAGTCCCGGAAAGTGAAGAGAGGACCGTAACGGCGTCTACCAGCTTTCTTCTCCGTTATTTTTTATCTTTTTGTTTTTTACTTTTGTTTGGGGGTAGTGTGAGGAAAGATTCTGATTGGGTTTAATAATAAAATAATTGGGGGGGGGGGAGAGTTGTGGGCAACTCCGTTACCGAGGCGGGATTGCTTAGGCTTTGCCGCCTTTTCTCCCATGAGTGGGGCCCCACTGTCTGCAGCCACACCGCTTAGCAGAATCTGAATCTTTGATCCATGATCGGACGTGGGCGATTCCCTGCTTTCCATTGCGTCATGCCCCGCAAAATTCACCACCTCCCTTTTATTATTTGTCAGGCATATATCCAAAGTACGTCTAAATACGATATATTTACTATGTGCTTATTTATTTGTCCTGATTTATTTTTTTAATCTTATTATCATATATATATTAATTTACTAATTTTAATATTACATGACTAGAATATCTCTCTAAATCCTCCTATTTCATGATCTAATTAGTCTATCATTAGATCAAATTAAATTTTTATTGTCTTTAAATTAAAGTCTTATTTTAAATTTTAAAATATACTCTCTCTCAATCATTAATTTAAAAACTATTTAACTACTTAATTTATATACATTAAAAAATTAAATAAATTATTATTTTATAATATTAGATTATATATTAATTTATAATTTAAATAAATTAATTTTATAAAAAATAATAAAACTTTAAATAAGTAAGGGGAGGGGAAGATCTTACATGGCGTGTAAATTTCGCTTTCTCCTTAAATAAATAGGAATGGGGGAGGTTCATCGTTATTTAATTAATTAATTTTGTTTATTCTCTTCTTAATTTCATCCAATAGAGATATAAATATAATAACTATAGATTAATCGCACCGCCACCTCCACTTTGGGCATTTTCGAGAATCTTTCAGAGTATATTCAGATTAAATTTCAAGAGCACTTTCAATAAAAAGATATTAATTATTTCTTCTTACAGGAGCTGTTTCGATTTTCATGTCAAATACGTAACAAATATGATATCCAAATATGTTTTTTTTAATTAGTTGTTAGTTTAAATTTTCTTCCATGAGATTATTTATTTATTTTTTAATATAGCTATTTAACATGTATATCATATCAAATCAACCAAATGGGTTGTCAAAAAATCAAATCTTTTAAAGGGCATCAAGTTCTTTCATACGATACACCCTACCCTAAATCAGATGATTTGCAAAGCCGATGAGTGGGAAATTGTTTAATGAAGGGATCGTGGGGGAAGGCACGCAGGAACATGTTCTTCCTTCCTCGGGGGCAACTAACTACCCAACAACATGCGACTCAATAATATAAATAGGTACGTCCCAATCTGATGATGATATCACGCGCTGGTAAAATAAATCTCAATCTGATTATATCACACACCTTCCCCTGATCCTTTCTTGATAGAGCCACATGCTGATTACTAAATCACTCCCAACTATAATAAATCTAATATCCTTATAGTCAACTTTAATGAAAGATTTCTTTTTTTGGGGGAGAAATATTAATTATCTTATTTTTACATTTTGAAAAGTAATACTGCAAAAAATTCCAGAAATTATGTCATATTGGAATCCTAAATAGAATAAGCTGGTCAAACACGCAAAGAATCCTATTTAACCCCCCCCCCCAAAAAAAAAAAGAACAAAAACTTCTTTACTATAATCTTCAATGTCAAATTAGGTTGCAAAAACTCGTTTGGACAAGTATTCTAGTTTGATTGGAAGGTAGATCTCTTATGAGATATGAATCACAAATTAGCAAGTTGAATTGCAGTGTAAGGTTGGATGAAAACAAAGTGAGGGAAAAATAAATAGAAATGAGAGGGTGGTGGGGGAGCATGCGAGGGAGGGACCACCGCAAGTTGCAGAAGACGCCAAAATGTCTTTGTTATTCTAATCTCTCTTATCAAACACAAGACGGAACGCTAGCGCACAACTCCACTGACCCCAACCAACGTCACCCCCCACAAGATTCACTTCATTTTCTCTCAATTAATTAAACTGCTAATTAATTTCAACAAGCTATAATTAATTAATACAAATGCAATCAGATTTGAAATTCTCACCATCAACATCCAAATATAAAATTGAACTCTTAATTATTGCTTCCCCGCTAGGAGCAAAGTCATATATGCACAGCCAACCAGGTCATATTGCTTGATTATTATTTCTTAATACAAGCCACCTTGCATTCATCTGACTACAAATGATGGCAAAACCTTTGTTCAAGCTCGGTAGGACCTCAAGAATGACATGAGTATTATAAGTAGGAATGAACTCGCGACCTTCAAGAGTTTTTTATATACCACTAAAATACAATACTATTGACAATTTTTAACACTAATCACATGCTTAGAGCTTGAATTTCGAGACAATTGACGAAACTAACAAAAATCTCCTGTGAACTGAACTGCACAATGGTTGGTAACACATGAATAATTATACTTGTGTTTTTTTTTTGTATAAAAAAAAATTTAAGTAAGTAGGGTCTTGAGAACTCACTAAAATTAGGACATACATTCAAATTCAAAAAATATTTATAAATCCCATACTAATATGAATTATCATTTTTAGTTACTAAAGTAACAAAAGGAACAATGGGCTTTTGACCCAAAGAGCCAAGTACGGAGGACATAAGCACATGACCAAGCCTGTTACCTTCTGTTATATGCAAAACAAACCAAAGCGTGCATAATAATTATTATGGTTGTACATATTATCTATAGATTCAACTCAAAAGGTACTAAGATATACGATTATTTAAAATATATTTAATCCTTGTGAATTACTACTTTATTGTGGTTTCATTCGCGGTATTTGGGAAGATATACTAGCTTTTGAATACCTAAGTTTATATCTGAGGGTAATAGATGGCTCACCCTACCCGATATTAGTATCGTTTAGGAGGAAATGAGACTTTATCTTACCCTTAAATCGTGAGTAAGCCCAACCCTTTTTAAAAAATCGTGTAACAAAAAAAAATTATTATGATTGTTATTAGTAGCAATCATTCATTCCTTCATTCGAAAGTGACATTGGACTTAAACTAATTTGGAATGCTTCTTTAGCTTCTTTATCCTACAAATAGACGAGAGGCTCACCAATATTGAAGAACAAAAGTCTCTCTCTGGCTCTGCCTCACAACAATGGACTAAGAAAATTTAGGCTTTTTTTGTGTGGCTATGAGCATAGGAGAGTTCGACTTTGATAATGGTATTCATGGAATCTTGTTCTCACCCAATGGGGGATAACGGTTTATGAACGGATCCAACTTCAAAGAATCCGACAATGATGTGGGCTTCAACCTCTAGCATTCGAATCATGCAACTAAATCCAATAAAATTATAAGTTTATTCCCTATTATCTTATTGAGAAGCAAGTTGATAATCATTTGAGCTCTACTTATACAGACATCTAAAAATAGAGGGATGTAGAGTGTATTAGAGTCTTCATGTAGATTATATTTAACAATTAACTTCTAACTAATGATTAGAGAAGTAAATGGTATTCAACTAATATTTTATGTAAATAAAGCAAGGAGTACATAGAAGATATTTTTCATATACTATGTGATTGTTCTTATACAAGATAACTTTTTATTCTTTTTTCTTCATACATTCGTTAAGAGATTGATTTGCTTTCAATCTTACAAATGAGTTAGGAGATAATAGTACTTTTAATTAAGCTCTAATCTAGAAGGTTTATATTTGGAGCCTTTGGAAGTGGCGTACTTAATTTACTTTTGATTAAGAGTTTTTCAAACCTTTAGACTCTGATTTAGTTATTATACAAATATGAAAAGGATTCATACAAAGTTAGCAAACCTATTTGCCTAATGATCTTGTGTTATCAAATTCAACTGTTTGAGAACTTCTCCTGTTGGGGTGGAACAAGTTAAATATTGATTGAGCCCTAATTGCATTGCAAGGTAAGGCAAGATGTAGTGGAATCATTCATGATCATTCGAGAAGTTTGATTATTTGATTTACAAATGAATTGGGTACCTACACTGTGATTGAGGTTAAACAATAAGCTATTTATAAAGAATTAAAACTAGTTTCAGATCTATAATTTAAGAAAATTATTCTTGAATATGATTTTTTAAATGTTGTCAAAATGTTGTCAAATTTGAACGTTGATAAGTGTAACTTATTTGTTAGATACAGGTCTTTCTAAAGTTATTATAGGAATTAAAAATTTAATATATACTTAGAGATTAAAATAAACTTTTTGATGTTATAAAAATATTACATTCTTACCTTTCCCAGGCCTTTAATTGATATTGATTATCTAAGAGTTCATCACCTTATAATTTAATTTTTAGGTTATTTCAGGCGTTCGGCTCTCACATATACAAAAACAAAATATAAGTTTATTGGGCCAAACATGTATTTGTGTGGAGGATCCAAGACCCACTCCTATTTATAATACTAGTTTGAATCCTATTTATTATGCTATTTATAATACTAGTTTGAGGACAGGGTCCCGAGAATGGGCTGAATAAGATAGAATTGGAGGTAAAGTGAGAAGGTGGGGTGGAAGGAGGAGGGTCAAGGTTGGGGAGGCTGTAGGTGTCAAAGGTGGTGGAGATGACATGGTGACCAACTCCTTCCACACAAAGAGAGAGAGCTAAATCGACGTGGAACACTAATGAGACTCACAAAAAAGAAAGCGACGGACGTTTGAGTCATTAACAGATGTGGTATTTTTTTTTATGTACATAGGCCCAAAAAAGATAAATTTCTTTTCCTGATTTACTCGGCATTTTCAAAAAAAAAAAAAATCCCGACCCTTTGTTCTTTTTCTTTTATATTTATATTTATTGTCTTGTTCTAAGTCATGTCTCATGGTTTGGGGAACATCCATGATTAATAATTTTGATATTTTTCAAATTTTTCTATTATTATTATTGTATTATTCAGTGGTACGTAAAACCAAACTAGTTAGTTCAGATGAGGTGAATCTAAATATCTTTGTTGCCAAAACAAATCCTTGTGGACTACGTTAAAATATTTGAAATCATTATATTTTGTGGGGAATGAGCTGGAACGTAAGCTAATTAGTATATTTTAACAGAATAAAATAATCTTGTGTAAAGTTTCCAATTCAAATTTTATAAATAAAAAAAAATCAAACGACTTCCATCAACAAAACAGCGTTGCTTTGCTTCCTTAAGAAAATTGATTTCATATTATACAAAATAGCATAGAATGGTAGATCAGTACGGCAAATCATAGTTTATACACCTTAGTGGCATCAAAAGAATTACTTGCAGGAAACCATATCTCCAAATAAATTAAAGATATCATACAATATTATTGCTGACGTTAGGGGTGAGTAATGGGTGAGTTGGGCTAACTCGATGGTCAGCCCGTGCCTCGCCCATTTATTTTTTCATGGGCATGGGCTCAGCCCGTTTAAGCCCGTATTAAACGGGCTGGACTGAACCCGTTTGGGTTCTAATGGGCATAGGCAGCCCATTTATAAAAAATAAAAATATTTTTTTTATTTAAACCTATTTAAAATTTTAATAATAATAAAAATAAAATAACAATATTACACACATGATATAATTGTTCATCCTAAAATTAAAAATTAAAATATCATAATAATAGCTACAAATTTATAACCACACAGTCTACAATGATTATATAATATAATCATTTATAATCTTAATTATTCAATTAGATTATGATTATACATAATCTACATTATATTTGCTTGTGATTGTTGTAGATATAATTATCCATACCTCTACAAAATAAATTTTAAAAAGTATATTAGTATATAATAAAAATAAATTTAAATAAATATAATATAATAATTAATAAAAAAATATATGGGTGGGCTGCGGGCTGCCCAATGGTCAGCCTGCAGCCCGCCCATATAATTTACTGTTTGAGCCCGTTTAAATTCACCCGTTACAGGCTTATTTTAGGCAGGCTTAAACAGGCTTAAATAGTAACAGGTTGCGGGCAGGTCTACGAGCTTCGGGCTAATTGCTCTCCCCTAGCTGACGCTATTGAATTTAAGTGATATTGGTTGCCGGGAAGTTTTTGTTTTCAGTGTATAAAGTTGAATAGTTGATGCGATTTCTTTCTGATACAGTATTCCAGAAACTCCATTGATTGTTAAATTAAGAGATGAAATTATATATAATTTAATTCAATGATGATTGAAGGAGATCCAACGTTTATATTTTATTAATATATTAATACAATATAAAAATACTTAAAATGTATTATTAGTTAGTAGTAAAATATTTTTATATGATAAATAATTGATACATGATGAATATCATTGGTGCCTGAATGTCAACCAGTATTTTCGGTGGCTTGCTGTGAATGTCAACGATTTTTTTATTTCCTTCTCCTACCTGCAACGAAACAAAACAACCCATTTCATAAAACTTCAAATTTCTCTACTAAAACCACATAATTTAAACGCTTTGAGCCATTTTTAATTAATATACAAAAAAAAAAATTACAAGATTTAAGATTTAAACTTTTTAAATAAGACACGCACAATCACAGTATCTCTGAATTTACTTACATGGTTTATTGTGATCTTTTTTCACGTAACTCGCCTTCCTTATTGGTCGTATCCTTCCTTATGGTTTTTACATCAGCCTGATGATACTGTCCCTGCTTGAACTCGTCAAGTTCATCTACGTGTTTGATCATGCTCCCCTTTCACTTGGCTGAAGCAAAAAAGCCACGGGGCGTTCATCTGCTTGTTAAGCGTGCGAGCTGCGTAGTATAGTATGGGATTTTGAACCTCTTCTTCGTCTTCTTCTTCTGAGACCTGAAGCGGCTCCGGATGAACGCTAAACAATCCATCTAGCTTTCCTTTGTGAGGTCTTTCATGTCATAAGCTTGTGACCTCCTCCACAAGCTCTTACTGTGAGAACATGTCATGTGTGACGATAGACTCAGAGTTCGCGTGGTATCTCTAATGGCGGCGTCTGCGTTTCTAAGAACCAAATAGCACTGAGCTCTGTTACTGTAAAGCGCTATCCTCTCTTCTTGCTTTCACTCCACAAGCATCAATGGCTTCTGAATACTTCGTCACAGCTTCTTCAACCTTCCCTAACCTAAACTTCTTATTCCCTTCTTGTTTCATAACACATGCCAATATCTCTCTCTCTCTCTGATTTCTCCCTCGCTCATTAGACTCTCTCTCTTCACTCTCTCCACCTTCAAATCCCATATGTTCTTAGGGCTTTCTCTGCTTTCTCACTCTTCAGTTTCGTTTCAAAGAACTTGATTTTATTATAATCTTGTAACAGAATTCGCTCCATCATTTGAACTCCTTTGAGTTCAACTAGATCAGCAAGAACTGGAGCTACAGTTTCAATTACTTTATACCTTGTGATTGGGCCTTTGAGAAGTTGCAGAAGACTATCAATAGCCAAGTGTTGTCGATCATCTGAAGATCTCGAGACATTACAAAGATTCTCTACGACATCCTCGACTTCTGCTATACTTTCTCTTCCTAGTTTTGTATGACACAGAGTTCGAAGAAGTCCGATTCCATAAGACATTTTGGGTTCGCTAATCCACCCCAATTGCGCACAGATGCTTCAAGAAATTTATCTTGCAGACTAGTCCTAGAGATCTTTCTTTGCATACAAAGGAATCTAGGAGATATAACGACCGACACTGAAGTTGACTGGCCCATTCCTCTGCTTTTCTGTTCTCTAATTCCAACCCTCCAAGCCCTCTTGTTAGCAGATTCCTATGATACTCCAATCTCTGAGATTCCTCCAAGCCAACAAATTTATCATATACCTCGTACAGGCACGTGGAAGCTATGAGAATGGCTAGTTGTATGATTTCTTCCTCGTGTTCTGCTACAGCTTCAAAGGTTGATTCATGTCTTGCCAAGTGACCCAATGCTCGAAGTGAAACTCTCCGTTCAACCCAACTGATCTTACTTCGTAGGAGTTCGATTAATGGCGTTACAACGTTGGACTTAACTGCTTTTTCAGCAAACTTAGATTTGTTCAAGAGCCGATGATATGAGCTGCGTAATATGGGATGTAAATGTTCTGGTAATTAAGAAGCCAACCCTTATTTCTGAGGCCCTTTTGGATGAGTTTGGCCATGCATCTCAATATGCCCAAGCATGGAAATTCTGGGTCGTTTGGCTTAGTCATGGCGATTCTCCAAATGCTGCTTAAGGCCAAGTCATGTTCTTTGTCATCCCTAAGATGCATTTGTTTGAGACAACAAGCGATTTTAGCTCTTCTGACAAAAGGGTCTGTTTCAGACATGTTGCAGAAGAAACAAGAACAGTTTCTGCATGTAGGTGCAGAAGGAAGCAGTTTTTGAATTCTCTTGGAATTTAAATTCTCTGGGATTTGAGATTTCATGGCTGAGTGAAAGAAGGTGAAATTTTTGGGGGGTCCTTTGGGCCTACGAGACACTATAGAATAAGGATTAATTTATAGGTCAGTTGGACTGTAGAGGGCATGATTGCTTTGCCTTCTGAGGAAAATTAGATAGAAATGAAGAAAAAAGAACATGAAAAACTCAGAAAAACATGTGAAATGACAAGTGCTAATTGCATGAAATTAAAATGGCTTCCAAAGAGCAATGGGCTAATGAACAAAACAAAGCTCTAAACAGCACATGTTTTGCTTACCAAAAAAAAAAGAAAATTAAATATCTAAACAGCAACATATAGCAGGAGGATGAGCTCTAGAAGAAGATATGAAAAGCCAGGAGTTCAAGTAAGGAAAAGAAACGGGAAGAAAGGAGAGAGTAAAAGACCAACAAACAAGGTTGTAATAATGATGGCTATTGATTTAGATCTGTTGGGGTATTAAGTATAGAATAAGAGCTGAATATGGTCCCCTTCCTTATCATCTATCTATCTGGTTTCCAACTCAAAAACTGACAGAGTCAGAAGTATAAAACTAAGGCAAGTACAAGTGGGCGTGTCTTAAGGAAATGCGGCTGCCGTTGTTTGTAAATAGAGCCAAATACATGAAATGTGCTTTTCAAAATGAAGTGACCCGCTAAATGAAAAAAAGATGAAGTTTGTACAATTTTGACTCTGAGCCTTAACAATGAAAAATATGACGGACAAGAAGAACTAGTTTTGAAGAGGCTGGATCATACTCAGAATAGGCTGAACTATATAGAAAAAGGCAAAGTGATGCATTTGGAAACGTGTTGTAAGGCATGATTTGGGGTGTACTTAGTTGATTGGGATTTCATGGAAAGTGATGTATAGGAGATAAGCTTTCAGGACCTTGGATTTGTGGGCACGTGGTCTTCAACACAGTGGCAGCTTAGCGTTGTTCAAGGAAGCCCTTTTGTTTAAATTT
Organism: Leucaena leucocephala; assembly: GCA_037074615.1. NCBI lineage: Eukaryota > Viridiplantae > Streptophyta > Magnoliopsida > Fabales > Fabaceae > Leucaena > Leucaena leucocephala. Next base: position 1,414,266 of record CM073567.1, on the reverse strand, counting down.
TTAAGTTCAGGCTTTTCTGGAGCATTGACATTCTACAGGAATCTCCATGGAAAGTTGCTTTTGTTAGTTCATAGTTGCATCATTTGGCCAACCAAAACAGAAAGAACAGATCCCATGTGAAACAGGATGACAACTATCTCGAAAGAGTGATCCTGCCATGTTTATAAAGTAAAGCCATTTTGTACCACTGAGTTACTACATTAATATCAATCAATATAAAGCATAAAATCTGAGTCATAATAATAATATTCATGAGCCATGAATTTGTAAATGGCAAGTTTTTGTGTACTTTTCTAAGAGGGTCGCTGAGCTCTTCGTCCCAGGCAAAGTCAGGCAACTCTTTAATAGGCTTTAATCGGTTAAGCTGTGTAAAAAGGCCTAGTGATAATAGTCTTCCATAAAGAAGATAATATGTGGCCTCCCACAAGTTGGGTTAAGGATCAGGCTTCATTTCTCTTATGTGTTAGTTTAGGAAATTTGGGCTTTGATGGGCTGGATGGTTTGAATCATTAAAAAAACATAATATTTAAAACATAAGTCATCCTCAGTAAGTTTATCTGACTAAGGGATAAAACATAAAATTATTTAGAGCTTATTTAATCTATAAAGAATATCGTTTTATTGTGGTTCTAGTCACGATACTTAGGGAGACATCCTAACTCTTGGATCTCTAAATTTATACCTAAAGGGAATTGGCGGTTCATCCTATCTAACATTAGTATCACCTAGGAAGAAGGGAGACTCCGCCCTACCTTTGGATCGTAGATAAATTCAACCTATTTATAAAAAATTTTGTACAAAAAAATACATTTGAAACATCATATCCTTAATATAATAGCTAATTAATTTTTTAGATAAACTAAAAAATTAATTATAACTAATATAAGAAATAATTAATTAATTTGAGTAGATTAAGAAATATATAATATTGATTCGTCTTGAGAAGTTAGATGTGATAATAATTAACTGATTAATTTAACTTTTTTAATATATTTAAAATAATTAATTAGTTTTTATATTAAATATGGGGGAGGAAGTAATAATATGTTCCTTGAGCAACTGTTGGGGTTCCATGTTTCTTACTCTTGAAGTGGGAATCACTTCACATATTAATAATGATTAACAATATCAAAACTTACAAGAAAAAGATGAAAGCAAAGGTAAACAAAAGAAGAGATTTGCCTTCCTGTCCCAAATAAAGATCAACGAAACGAAGGAGTCGCTATATTAAGGCCCCATATGAGATTTGCCTTCTGACCCAAGTAAAGAACAGCAGCCCCACCAGAATGATAATCTTATTGGGAGATAACAAGAAGAAAGTAAACCAATGATAAATAAATTCCTTTTCATTAAAAAACTAAAGTTGTTTGTGGTCTTTTTACTCTTTTTATGGTATGCCTTGTAGGCCGAAACATTACAAAGAAAAGTCCTGAAAAGAAAGGCCAACACTTCTAAGTATAAAGAAAAGCATCCACGCAAGCTTAAAGCTTTGCGTTCATTGGGATTTAAGATGATTCTAAGCTTTGGCAAGAATTAAATACATTTTTAAATTATTTATAAATTATATATATATATTTTGGCTGGAGATAAAAATAGGCATATCTTTAATATGACTTGCCTAATTAGAGTCTAATAAGACTTATCTTATTTAACAAGATTTTAAGCCTATTTAAATATTTGTTGGTTTATAAATATATAAATTTAATCTGTTTAATTATATATAAGCTTTAAATATATTCAAAACCTATTTAAAATTTATTAGGCTCAAAACTTATTTATAATTTTAAAGTTTAAGATACAAATTCTTTTTTAGAGATTTATATTATAAGTAAATTTTTTTTAAAAAATATTATGCCTAACACGTCTTTTTAAAGGCTCAATTTTTAGACAAAGGTAAAGTAATCAAGGCAGCATTGAGGGTCCCACAATTTTCGTGCAATTATTTAGGCTTGCTGTCGTGGCGAACAATGATTGGATCATCATACTGTTGTGTCCCATCTTTGAAATCCAGCTGTATCAACCACACAACTGCTCCTGAGGCCGCAAAACACCAAATCAGCTCCAGAAAGCTATAAACAGGATAGCGCTAACGTGCCATGGAGGCCGAAGTAAAATCGTACCTACTTTTATTTTTAGTATAAAAAATAAAAAAAAATTAGCCCCACTCACTTCCAATCTAAAGCAGTGTGATTTTTTTTTTAAAAAAATAATACTAATATAAGATAGAATAAATAATTTATTATATTCCAATATAAACTTATATACTTATTAATTAATATATTTTTATAAATATAATAATTAAAATTACAATAAAATATTATCAAAAATCAAATACGACATTCACCATTTGCCAGTAAAAGTAACGCCACTGACATGTGCACCTGCTAATGAACCCTTCCTCGTCACATGCTGCTAATGGGCCGCATGGGCCCACTACAGACAGGCGCAGTAATTTTTGTTTGGATCATAGTCCGTTGCTCCCCCAAAAATAAGTGATCCAACGGCTATTGGTGACCCATGTGTCTGTGGGATCCACTGCACCTGTCCGTTTTGTTCTTGCTTCTTGCAAGTTACAACCTCATCGTCTATATATCAACCTTTCGCCACTATTCTCCGCGCTTGTTCCTTTATCTTGCACTGGCAACTCGAGAAAATGGATCGCAAAAGTGTACTGTCTCTCGCATTGATCTGCATTGTAGTCGCCGGAGTCGGGGGTCAGTCTCCGGCAGCTGCGCCATCCAAGTCACCAGCTACACCTGTTGCGTCACCAGCGGAAGCCCCATCGAAACCCAAATCGCCAGCTCCGGCTGCTTCCCCCAAATCGGCACCTCCTGCTTCATCTCCTAAATCTGCATCAGCTCCATCTCCATCGAAGGCTGCAGCGCCGGCTCCTGTGAGCAAATCTCCGGCAGCGACTCCTGAGAGCTCGACTCCGCCTGCACAGGTTCCAGCGAGCTCTCCCCCTGCTCCTGTTCCCGTGAGCTCTCCTCCTGCTCCGACGCCGACAACTTCTCCCTCGAGTTCTCCTCCGTCACCGGCAGCGGAGGTTCCGGCGCCGGCACCGAGCAAATCGAAGAAGAAGGGGAAGAACCGCAATGCACCTGCACCGTCGCCGTCATTGATGAGTCCTCCGGCACCACCTACAGGCGCTCCGGGACCCAGCGAGTCTGCCTTCTCTCCTGGCCCAGCCTCTTCTGAGAACGATGAGGTGCGTTCTCTCAATTTGTCCTTATCTACATTTTTTCTTCCGGCTTTCCTCTAAAGTACGCCGGACAGTACAATGCGCAGTAGATCTGGAACATAGACTGAGTAATTCATCTTGTTTTAGCTCCAAATCTTACTTCGCACCCTTATGCATTGTATGGTTGGTTATTCAAGTTGAGGTTTCTGAAACATGATCGGAACTGCGTGAGCCTGAGTAAGCTCCGTGCTCGAGCGTGGTGAAAAGTCGCCGATCTCTAGAGCGCGTGTGATCCGGGGCAAACTGTTGTCCTTTTGTGGATTGATATCTTTCCTGAATTGTTTTATACTACATTTGTTAGTTTTGGGATGATGCTTTATATTAAATTTAATTAAGAATAAGGAACACTATTATGTGTTAATTTATTTCACAAAATTTAAATTTAAAGTGTCATTTTATCTCTTTTTCAGAACTTTTTGTCATCCCTAATCCCTATTGAATAGATGCATTTTCGGATTAGGATTTCACGACAACATTGAAATTGAAATGCTCGCGAACGTCAGAAATTCAGTGAAATCACGCAACGGACATGCACTCTTGAAATTTTAGGATCAGAATTTCCGAATTTAATTATTTGATTTTCTGATTGCAGAGTGGAGCAGGTACCATCAGATGCTTGAAGAAGACATTGGGATGCTTGGCAATGGCCTGGGCCACCATTGTTTTGATCCTCTAGAGATACAGACTTGTATTGTTGTGATATTCTTGTATTTTTCTTCTTCTTTGCGTTGTGATCACGGGGTTCACATTTAATTTATTGGCATTGTTTCTCCACACCTTATTATTCTATCATATATGATATGAGTGTGTTTGGATAAGCGAAAAACAGACACTTTTTGAGTCAGACTATCCAACACCGAAAAGAATTTCACAATTGATTCTCAAATCAAAACTAGGGTTTCCTCACCTTCTAGCTATATTAGCTTTTCTGAGAGTATTTTTTGGTTGTTGTGTCTTCGCCAAAAATACTCTCTGAAACCCTTTATATTATTGTGTGGGTCTACTTCACGAGTGGTTGGCTCATACATACATATATACATATATATATATATATATTAAATAATTATCTAATTTTGTCAAAAAATAATTTATAAATAATTAATTGCTCAAACATATCTGTACATAATATTTATTAACTAATTACATGGAAAGAAAAATATAAATTAAAATGTGTACTTTATATAATTATCATAGTATCTTATATATTTTTAATAATTTACGTATAAAAAATATTTTAATAACAATTATCCCAACATCAATTTTCAATATCACTTTTTTAATATAAAAATATATAAATTTAAAATTATATTTTATATAATTAATATTTTATTTTATGCTTTTTATGATAATTTATTTATCAAAAAATTATTATGAAAACAACTATATAAATATTTATTTTTTTAAAATTATTTTTTATATAAAATTTATTCTTCAAAAATTAAATGCATTATTATTATTACTACTGTTGTGGAATTCGCTAAGTGATTCTTGGCCTTTTGTTTTGGATAGAACCTTGCTGTGATGATATGGCATTCTCTGATTGGAAGTATTGTGTAGTGATAAGATAATAACATTACATGTGGAAGAATGAAAAGTCCATAGAAACAAGTATTTGGGATTTGGGAATGCAGACATTTTGGGATTTCAATGAGTTTCTTGCTTCTCAATGTCATGCCAAACAGATTTTTCCGGACATTGGTTAAACAAATTATACTATTTATACGTTACAATAATATTATTCATTTTTCAAACTTTGTGCCTCATTGCAATCCATACTAGTATTGAGTGTTCGACAAAAAAAAAAAGTTTGCGCTGAACCAATAAGATTAGGTCTAGAAAAAATTAGACAGAAAAAAATAAATATTTAATAATAAAATAAATTTAAATTTAAATTCATGTTAAAAGATACATTTATATTTTAGTATTTTAAATAGAATTATTTTTAATAAATAATATTTGTATTTATAAAAAAAGTGTTTTGTAGGATAACTTTCAACTTGTGTGACTTGTGTTATTGTATGTATTGATAATTAATAATGCAAAATGTTCACTCTTGGTGGTAGGAGAACTTTTACTTTATTCTCATTTAACACTATTTTATTTATATATACTCTGTAATTGATGGTATATGGTTACCATTTTTTTCACCGTTGCTTCGCCATTGTTAACACAAAAAAGTTTAAACCCAATCGGAATTTAAATAAAAGTAAATTAAAATGGAAAAAATGAGCAAAATTAAGTGAGCCATATAGGATTAATTGGTTTCATAGTTAGAAAGTTAGTTTAATTTTTCTTTAGGTTATAGCACTAAATATCATAATTTTATTTTTCATATGTCTATATATATATTTTTTAATTTAGTATAATTTTATTTATAATCTTTTTAATTTAGGGTAATTCTTAGTATTTAAAAAATAATATTGTGTAGAATTATACTAAATTAAAAATATTATGAGTAAAATTTTATTAAATTAAAAAATATTATGAATAAAATTATACTATAAATAAAATTATGATAATAAATACATATAAAAATATGCCATGGCCACCAGTCCACTACCACTAAACCTATTAATAGTTAATTCATGTACATATAATACACTTTATATACAAATAAGGATTGGTCCGAGTGGTAAATAGTTCAGTATCGCTTAAGCGAGGTCTCGAGTTTGAGCCTTGGCATATGTAGAAAATCTCTATTGAAAAATTTACTTACTATAACCAGGTACGCGATACAGGTCGGATCCAGATAAAGTCGGGATAAAGTTCCAATAAATCAGATGAACAAAAAAAAATTACACTTTATATAAAATTAGGAGAATGACATTTAGTTCTTATAAGATCAATTCAATAACAATTAAGTGACTGAAATTTTTTTAAAACCTATGTTATAATTATCTATTCAAATAATTATAAATTAAGGAGTTTTAGTGATAGATAAAATATTATTCTTATCTTAATTATAAAAATTATTTAATTTTTTATATATTAAAAATTAAATTAATTAATTAATTAAAACTAAATTTAATTATTCAAAATAAATTTATATTATATATTTTTAATTTATTTAAATTAATTAACAATACGAAATACGAAAGTAGTTGTAAGTTTTAAAAGCAGGTAAACTCTATGCACAAATTTGTGCATCGCCCTCAAGGATAGCTGGCGCCTGCCAAATGACAAAAGGCTCAAAGCCACGTTCACCGCTTTTATTTGTTGCCTCTGAACGAAGAAATTAATTTAACATTAGAATATAAGGGTAGCATTGGAATATAATAAAATTAATATAAATAATTTTACTTAATATTCTTTAAATTTATAAAAATTTCTGATTTTGGAAGGTTGATAGATTGGGAGAGGAGAGCAAACGAGGACAAACAATTTCTCCTTCCTCCCCTCTACTATCAAACAAACCTTTTCCCTATCTTCCTCTACCTTTTTTCTCAAAAACCCCTAACCAAATAAAGTTTGAGCTTTTTAAGTAAGAATAATTTTTATTTAATTACAGCATATGATATATATTTTTTTTAAAATAAATGATTTATAAATTAATAAAAATAAATATAATTAGGTAATTTTTAGAAAAAGGTTTCTGGAAAAGAGTTTATAAAAAAAATAATTTTAAATAAATAAGTATTTAGATAGTTATTTCCAGAAGTACTTTTATTATTAATAAATTATAAAAAATGTATAATTATTAAATATATGAGAGATGATAGAGGGTATAGAAGAAATATGAGAGAGGAGAGATAGTGTAGAAGAGAGATGAGAGAGGGTATAGAAAAGAGAGGAGAAATGAGAGAGAAAATATGGTGTAAAAAAGAAATGAGAGAGAAGAGAGAATATAGAAAAGAGAGGAGATATGTTATAAGAAAAAGTAGGGGTAATACAGTAATTAATTAGTCCATAAGCTCTTTTACTGTTCTATAAACTACTCTAACTAGCCTATCTAAAATCTTGATTTTAAATCATTGTTTGATTCAAAAACTTTTTTGAACAAATATAGCTATTTTAAATTTTTTTAAAACTTAAATTTTGCCAAAACCTAGATTTTAGTTAAAATCAAACACCCACTAAATTAGTAAGAACGTGATATTATTTTAAGTGTATGTTTAGATAGGGTTTTGAAATGGGCTTATGAAAAAAATGGCTTTTGAACAGTTTATAGAGAAAAGCTTTTGGAGAAGAGTTTATGAAAAAAAATAATTTTGAATAAATAAGTATTTGTATAATTATTTTTAAAAGTACTTTTATTATTGATAAATTACAAAAAAGGGTATGGGTATTAAATGAGAAGAGAAAATATAAGAGGAGAGGAGAGAGGGTGTAAGAAAAAAAAAGAGAAATTGTGTAAAAAAAAGTAGTAGAAAGGGTGTAGGAAAAAATATGGGTAATATAGTAATTAGTTAGTTTATAAACTCTTTTACTATTCTATAAGTTACTATGACTAATTTATCTAAAACCTTAATTTTAAATTATAATTTAGTTTAAAAATTCGTTTAAATAAATATGTATATTTATTTTAAAATTTTTTAAAATTTAATTTTATTTAATTTTTTTTTTAAAATTATAGTTTCTAAAATTACCAAACAGCCCTAAGTAAAAAGAGTGGCTTTTTAATACTCTTAGGACTGCAAATCTAGGGGTCTAGGGCTCTCACTTCCTGACTTCACGTGCAAGGGTAAAGTGTAAGGCGTGCGCATTGCACAATAAATTTATAAAATATCTCATCTCGCAGCTTTCATTTGGCTAATAATAAAATGGAAGGGTGTGTATGGGTAGGGTTGGACAGGGTAACCCTCTGCCCGATGTCCTGCCTGAAAAAATCATAGACTGTATTTTATAGCCCGGTGCCCGGCTCTGCCCGATAAAAGTCCCTAACTATTTTGGGCTGGGCATATGCGGGCTGGGCATAGGCGGGCTGGGTATGCCCAAATAGCGATGTCCTGCTCATATTATAGGAAAAAATCTACAGTCATAAATTTATAAAATAATACCATATTTATGTCTTAAAGACTTAAAAATATCAACAATCAACTTAAAAGAAGGTGACAATAAGATGATAATAAAAGTTTTGAAATCTATTGCAATTAAGTGGCTATAAAGCATGTCTATAAGGCATATGTATATATATATGGTAAATGCAACAATATCAATAAGGTAAATGCAGCAAATTTCCTTTGCCATGTATGTGACAGAAAGTATCTTCAGCAACTCACTCATCCAACTGTCATACAATCTTCTCAGAGGCCAAGTTCCAAGCAAAAACTTAAACAAAATTTAGCAAAATTGATGAACTTGGCAGTCAAGTAAAATTCATTTTTGTATCAAGTGGCTATAAGGCATATATATATATATATATATATATATGGTAAATGCAGCATCTATATTCTATAAGGCATATATATATATATATAAAAGGGGAGGATCTTAAGGGGAGGATCTTATATATATAGTAAATGCAACAACATCAATAAGGTATCAAGTGGCTATAAAGCATGTCTATAAGGCATATGTATATATATATGGTAAATGCAACAACATCAATAAGATAAATGCAGCAAATTTCCTTTGCCATGTATGTGACAGAAAGTATCTTCAGCAACTCACTCATCCAACTGTCATACATTCTTCTCAGAGGCCAAGTTCCAAGCAAAAACTTAAACAAAATTATAGCAAAATTGATGAACTTAGCAGTCAAGCAAAATTCATTTTTGTATCAAGTGGCTATACACATGAGTCCCTTGTCAATTATAGCAAAACTTAAACAAAATTATAGCAAAATTGATTAACTCAGCGAACCTTCCTTGTCAATTATGAGTCCCTTTTTAAGTGATTCTAGTGGGTTATACACATGATCATAGTATCACTTTTAGACATAGAAGCTATATTCTTTTCCTAATCGTTTAGGCATATATATCATCAGTTTAGACTTTAGGCTCCATGATTTATAATATAATATATATCATCATACTAATATTAGCAGAGTTGGTTGGTTCTTAATGATCACAAATCTAGGTAAAGTCAAGGTCAAAGAAACCTTGTTATGATAGCTAATCTTGAACCGCACCTCCCATTTTCTTTGTGAATATATCTATTTATGAATAAATTCCTGGTTCATAAGTTTTGGGTTATAGCCTAACTTAGCTACTTGATTATTAACGATGATTAGGGAAATGAATTAATTACTCATTCAATTCAGTCCTGAATTTGCATGTTTTGTCGGGTACGTATGCTAAATCAATACTTTACATAACAGATCATGAAGTATTTTGCTGCAATTGTAATGACACGCTTATTGAATAAAAAGATGTATGAATTTAATCAGCCTTACACGACTTCATATTCATAGATTGCAAGAATTAGCAATTACACAAGTGACTCCTTAAACATATCAGGCAATCAGCAAACGCATCATATTCATACATTGCAATAGCGATTGCAACAGCAGAAGCAACTTCCTTAAACATATCAAATTCAGTAGTATAAACAGTATCTGAACGAAAATTACGAACAGAGACCCCAAATTCGAGAATAAAGAACAAGGAACAGGGACCCCAAATCCACAAATAACAGCAAAGAAGAAAAAGGAGATAACAAGAAGAAATGGACAAACCAAATGCAGAAGCAGATCCGAGAATGAAGAACGGAGAACAGAGACCTAGACTGCGAAGACCTAGACGCTGAATATCGGTGATGCGAACGGATAACACTATCTCTAGAGACTCGCAGGTCAGAGGTGTGGATTGTGGAACCGTCGACTGGGGTTTGGTGGGAACTGGAGGCAGAGATGACCACAGCGACACAGGGAAGAGTGAACACGGCGGCAGTGGGCGAAGCGAAAGAGCAACTTTCAACTGGTGTCTGAACTCGCAAAGACACAAGCACAAAACAATTCCCCATTCTAGATTAGGGCAAACTCAATTACTTTAAAAAAATATATAAAATTATAAATATATAATATATATTGGGTCGGGCCAAATGGTAAGGGCAGGACATCTTGCCCGGTACCCTGCCCGGCCCGAAACAGCCCATTCACATATTGGGCAAATTTTTTTGGACTGGGCTGGGCTATTTTTCCTCGGGCTCGGGCGGGCGAACCGGGCTTTCGGGCATCATGCACACCCCTAATAAAATGGAATATTTCTCCCCCATTTGCTTCACCTGCACTTCTTCTAGTTTGTGTGTTTGGGATCTTTTTAACATGAATCGATAACTAAGCGCTTTTACAGAGTGACAGAATACATCAATATTAAAAAGGATTTAATGACATGTTATATGAAACCTAAAAAATGACGTTATTATTAATTATAAATAGCCTAATGTATCATAAATTTAGAATCCATTTGATTATTAAAAGCATTACGAGACAAATGAAATAACCCCTATTGTACTTTATTTTTAGTATACAACGGTCTGTAGATCGGAATACAGAATAAGAATATGGAAACAGACGGAGCAAGAATAAAATAAAACAAGAACTTTGCTAAGAAAGCAACGGCTCTATATAAATGCAACTTAACAAAAACAAGTCCTGTATATTACAATATTCACAAACAAGATCGTCTTCACAGATAATGCGATATCAGAAGATTCTTTCTGTACCAATATCAGGGTTTAATGATGGCTACTAGAAATCCTGGGAACTGAACTACGGTATCTCTGAAAAATCTTGATCTGATGAATGGCGATGGCTCTACAAAGTATAAACTGTTGTTGTTTTAGAAGTTGAATGTGAGAATGGCACTATCTAAACTGTTGTTGTTTTAGAAGTTGAATGTGAGAATGGCACTATCCAGGCAAAACGCCAAGAACATAAATATAAGCTCACAAATCAAAATGGCTGGAGTTCCTGCTCTGGAACAGCCTCATCAACAGGCTTGTATGAGTGCAAAGTTTGCTGCCTGCTTTTCCAAATCAAGAACATTGCAACAGCTAATAATCCAACAAGCAATGTAAGCATAGCAGCCAATGCCAGAACCATATAATATTGCTGCCACCAAGTCCTGCATAATTTTTAGGCCAACGTGAAAATATCTAAGTTACTTTCTATAGAGCTCATGGATTTTGTAGGTAGACAAACAGGATGGAAAATTATATGGAGAAATAACAATAGTTAACAGTTGCAAATATAAGGTTAAAGGTTAAACAGAATAAAGACCCAGGCAGTTTTCCACGTCAATTTTATTCCATAAGTCTCAGTATATCTCTTATATCATTCAAATATTTGTTAGACGAAGTAAAAAATTTAAGTACATTGATATTCCCATATAATTATACTCGATTTTCTCTCCCAGCTGTCTGCAAGTCATGACACAAACACAAAATCTGAAATATAAAGACCAGACGGGGCATAGATAAACATATCAGAAAATACGCATTCATAAATGCAAATTTAATAATAATGAAAATAACGGACATTTAAAACGTCCAGCATGTATTAGAACATTTTGAAAGTTCAAATATTAAGAATTTTATGCTAAGTTAGAAGGTTGATCAAGATTAACAACATTTCAAACACAGACATGGCTGCTTTCTTGAAATGTCTAATGCTTCATGACTCCGCCATTATCCAGCTAACGTGTTTTCTTCCAAAAAATAAAAGAAAAAAGGAAGATGTTACCGTTTCGTTGGAACCTCTGCATTCCAATCAACCAATTTATAGCTTCCGAAGGTGCTGGGGAGTTGCAAGTGTTTAGTAAGTCGAGCAATTATACCCTGTCACGTAAAAAGTTAGAATTAAATGGCCAGTCTTCACACAAATGCAAATGCACATTCATCCACTTACCATTGCAGTTGTGTTAGAAATGTAATCAGCATATGCGCCTGGCATTACAGCCCAACTAGAGAGGGAAACATTACCAGTAGAAGAAAAATTCATCAACTGAACCTGTGAATATCCATCCAAGAAAGTTGTTATTCTAAAATAACTATGGAGATCAACTCAGAAGGTTAAACTTTAGTTTTTGTGATACACTGGACAGGAGTTGCCCCAAGATGAATCAAGGAAATCTACCCAGCTCCCACCCTCCCACCTTAACAATAAAAAGCCTGAAAATGTATAGTTGATTAAACGGGAGGGTGGAGCAGCAACTGTGCAATTAAAGGCTCCCAGAATTTAGTGACCATTTTCTAACCTGTGAAGTATTAACATCCAACTCATGAGCTATGAGTTCAGCCAGTTCTGTAATATGAGGCTTCATATCCGAGTAGCTAATATTAAATGAAATAAGAAATGTTACTCGCGTAATTTGGAGCCCACCTGTGAAACACATCAGCAAGCAATATAACTTAATGAGATCACATTAGTTTCTTAAAAAAAACATAATATCCACAGCAAACCAAGTTTATAACAAATGAAACATGCATATTGTAACATCTCATCCTTGCTAAAACACTATGTGTCAATACATAGTTAAATTTATACTGGAGACCATTAGTTTCTAATACCTGGATGTGAGTCATCACGTGATGGCCATGGAGCAGCAACTGGAGGTTCTGACGCTTCAGTTATATTTGTTCCTTCTGAATTTGGGGACGTTGGTGGCGGGGCACCAGATATATGTAATCTTTCCCACAACTCGGAACAGTTAGTTTTCCAGAAACCAACTTTTGTATGCTCGCGATCATACATCACAAGAATGTTACGGACAATGATACCTTAATCAATAAAAAATGTTAATAGGATTGATAAACTAACAAAGCCATCTGGCAAAAAGAACGCTAGATATGGGAAGGGAAAGGGAATAAAAACAAGTAATGAAAAGTCATCCCCAAACTGGCCGAGAGTATTGCAGCAACTAAAGCTAGCCATCTAACATAACAAGAAACATCAAATTTTCACGTGAGGGTAAAGCATGAAATGGCAAAAGGTTATGCAAGTAAATAAAATACCTCCTAAAAGAGTAGTTGGATCCTTGCCATTCTGAAAAATCCCAAGACAGTATGCTCCTCGCACTTTTGAATGCTTAATAAACAATAGCAGCATGAAAAGTATCAGAAAATATTCAATAAACCATAGCAAGAGACTATGGATTCAGTTAAAGATAATGATCATTATTGATAACATACCCGGAACAGGTAATTTTCAGGCGAAAGTGACAATTTAGCACCATTTCCAAATACCATGTCAACTGTTGGAAAGCTTTTGGAGAGTTCAGAGGCAGCACTGAAATATAATTAGATTTAAGATGTTAATTAAACCACAACAATGGAGTGTAGGTTCAATTTTTGATTTAACTAGAGACATACTTTCCAGCACCAGAAAAACATATATCATGATAATTTGGATCGGGGCCAATGATTTTCTTCAAGGAATGAAGTTCTTTCTTAATCTGCAAACAAAGAAACACATAATCAGAATCACCGACACACTGACCTTGACTTAGAAAAGTATACAAGATAGGTAACCTCTAAGAAAAGAAACACAGAAAATCTTAATTTGCTAGAACTAGCAAAAAGAAAATCTATCAAGGCTCTCTGGAAGGTAAAGATACCAAGAACTGATGGTTCCAAGCACATAAATTTTATATTTATCTTAGGCTGCAAATTGCATATTTTAGCAGAAACAGAACTTTTTTTTGCCAATAGAAACAAAATTGATTCTAAACAAGTCATTTTTCACAAATATGGTAAGCAGAAATCCATTATCTTTGTAATTCATATATTTCACTCCACCTGTACAGCACTAGACTTTTTTAATCATGAGATAGTTAAGGTAACTCCACAGAAATGAAGACTGAAAATAGGCTAAATTACAGATTTATCTTTAGTGGTCATAAAAAATATTGTTAAAGTGCCATTGCAAATGCAAACTATCCTATTTTGCTCCATCAATGGTTCATGAAGGCTCCAAAGATTGCAACGCATTCTGATAAGGCATTCATTGGAGAAAGTCTAAGAGCACAAGATAATGAAAAATCACAGAGGGGAGCATCTTCAAAGTATTTAGAAATCATAGAGCGCTAAAACATCCTTGAGCAGCATGGCACCAAAATTTCAGAACAATCATCTGAAATATTATCAGATATTTATTCAGTTTTACATGCAATGGATTTTAATATTATGTTGAAAATTTATAAACAATGTATCAAAGCATCACAGGTGACAACTTGCTAGACATCTGGAGAACAATTTAAGGGGGGGATGTGTGTGTATTCTCCAACAATATTTGCCACTTAGCAACGCTAGTATCATTATAGCTACAATATATTGAGTATAATATTTGTCCTATAGACACGAATTGCCAACATTAAATTGAAGGTTACAATGGGGAAAACGACTTAAAATGCATAGAAAATGTAAGGTGAATCTCAGAATGCAACTTACAACAACTATTTATTAAATATTCTGACGGACTTACAGCATTTTTAAATGCATGAAATGCTGCTTCTGGTAGGTATGCATAAGTTGTACCACTATCCAAGACAGTTCCATGCTTTCCATCAAAAACTGATGGTTTTAGAGGCAGTCGCTTTCCCGCAACATGCATCTCCTTCAGATCTATATTGTAATATGGACTGTCGCCATCCCGAAACTAGAGTAAATGTGTGAGATCAATCAAATGCATTTCTCAAGAAAATGCATGACATCTCATAACCATACAGAATGAAACATGATAGACGTACCTGCGCCCAGGATCAGAATATGTAAAAACCATGCCTGATGGGGTAGATATGCCACCAAGAACCATTGCACCCCCACCAACATCCATTCCACCATAACATAATGAGAAAGAATCACCAATTACATTTTTATCAACCAGTTGATCAACAATACTGAGATCTCCACGGCCCAAACCGATTATGCCATCAGCATGCTGACTATAAAGATCGCCAGTCTCAGAATTTTCACAGCCAAAAACAGCACGTTGGGGGGTAAGCTCACTCTGATTTCCAAAAGCTACGACATCCTCGCCAAGGACCCCACTGCTAGTGCTCATTTCAGCATACCGTCTCTCATACACACACTGCATCCTGTCATTGTCACAGTTACAACTTGATGAGCATTTGAGAGGCTGATAGGTGGTTGACAAGTCTGGCTGGAATTTTGGATCCTGATGAAATAAAACAGGAGAAACATATGTAAACTACGGAAGATAAATTAAATGGGTAATATAAGCAAAGGTGCAAGAAGTGGCAAATAAAATAATTGCTTGCATGTTTGTTTTAAAATAAATCTAATGAATCATTGGGACATGAGACGCTTGATTAGTCATTAACACCATTCGAAGGTGTACTTTTTATGTTAGTAAAATGGGAAGGAAGAACAAACGAAAATGCATCTACAGTTATACCCTTAAATCTAGTCACCCCATATAGTTCTATCATTAAATTTCCACCTTCCCATTTTCACTCCTACAAAGCACGCATCGGGCAAAACCACAGTCGAAAGCTAAATTATCCTAAAGTTTCCTTAGATAGGTAATTATCATAAACATGACTCACGATATCGGTCTACAACTCAATAGCACCTCTTTAGTGGATTTTGATATATACTAGAGAGAACCCTGCTCAGTTGTGCGGGTAATTCAAAGCTAAGATACTTCATGTGATTTTATAAAAATTTAACATATGATGAATACGCACAGTAGAGCATGGAATTGATGTAAAGAATTTAACCTGGTGCCTGCCACAATGTTCGCAAGTAGAGCACGGAACATACGTCACAGTACTCCCCGTATCAACAATTAGAGCAAACCTCTGCGGAGGAGTCCCGATCCATAGTCTCGTTGTATAGTACCTAGACCATCGAATTCCCAATGAAATTGACAGAAAACTTTCATGTAGGGATTCGTATTGAGGCAAAAAAAAAAAACAAAAAGAAAATTTACCCATGGAGAAGGAGATCGTCATAGAGCCTCATGCGAGCGTTTGGATGGCGATGGGACTCGACGGATCTCTGGAGTTTGCGATGGGGATTGACGGAGGATACGGAGGAATCAGGATCAGAGCGATAGAGTGGCAATATCATGGCAGGTCGAGAGCCTTGATGGCGATTCTGTGAGAGTAAAATGTCACCGGCATCGCCGGAGACGGCGATCGCGATCCAAGGACCGAACTCTGAAAGGTATAGGAATAAGCAGACGGCGGATACTAGCTGAGTCCATTCCCGTGACATGAGTCACTGGCTCGGTCTGGCTCGACGTAATCGAATTCAACCGAGCAAAGCACCGCACAGGAACGGAGTATATCAGAAGCAAAAGGGAAGAGTATTTATTAATTTAATCAAGATAATAATGGAAGAAGCAGAGGCTATCTCTTTAACATAAAGGCTGGGGAAATCAAGTCAGCAAGTGCTTGATGAATGAAGAGTTGACGACGACGATAACTCATTTTCTTTTTTAGTGTTTTTTCCTTTCCCAAAAAAAACAAAAACAAAAAACGAACGAACAAATCAAGGCAAACAGAAAATGATAATGAAATTTCCTAGATGGTAACACTCGAAATTTAGGTTGTTTGGATAAGAGGTGGAGAAGTGATTTTCTTTTTCAATCTGATTATTACAAAAGTTAAATTAAAAGTTAAGTTGGATAGTGTTTGATAAATAAAAATTTATTTAGACAATAGATGAAAAAGAAAATTCAGATGTAAAATATTGAGAAGGACATCAATTTTATTAAAAACAACATATATATATTAATCATCCCCTTAGCCAAATATTAGAACTTAACAATTTTTAGCTTAATAAGAAAACGTAAAAGTGTAGTGCTTCAACTCCTTAAAAGTACTCCTAAAAATCTCAAGTCTAGCCCTTTGTTCGCTTTTTTAAATAGAGCTCGAACAATTTTTCATGGTAAAATTTGAAAATATTTATCTACAAGAAAAGCTTCTCTGGCTTTAAAAATTAAACTCATAATAGCTCTATTAAGTGGATCGAAATATATCCTATTTTTATATCAAAACATTTATTCGGAAGAGATAAAGTCAGTTCTTCCAACTCAAAAATGACCAAAGCATTTGGTTTGATGATGAGAACCAACTTTTGGAACAGGCTCCATAAGTTTTTTGTTAATCTTTACTCTTTAGAAGATCCTCAATTTCGTCTGCTATCTATAAGAGGTATGTTTGATCCTATACCTAATTTTTATATTGATACTCTACAAGGAATGATTTCTCTTCATGAAATTAAGAGTGAGATTTTTTTTTTTTATATGAAGCCGCTTAAGTCCTCAAGAATTAATAAATTGCATACATTATTCTTTTAAAATAACTGGCAGATTTTGGGACAAAAAGTATGAGTTGATTGTTGATATTTGGTCTGGAACTCCGCTTAATCTATTTCTTAATTGTACACTTATTGCCCTTATCCCCAAAGTTGGCACACCTAAGCTCATCAAATATTTTCGACTTATAAGTTTATGTTATTTAATTTATAAGACTATCACTAAGGTCATGGTTAACCAGCTCAAATCTTTTTAAATCTTATTGGTCCTTATCAAGCGAGATTCACTAGAGGTAGGAGTATTATTAATAATATTATTATAGCCCAAGAGGTAATTCATTCGATGAGGAAGAAATAAGGGAGAAGATGCGAGATGTCTATTGAAGGAGATTTGAAAAAAGTTTTTGATAGATTATGATAGGATTTTTCAAAGATACTTTGAAGTATGCAAAGCTATCGAAGACTATAGAACATTTAATTATAGACTGCATTACATTCTTAAGTATACAAATTTTATGGAATAGGAAGCCTTATGCTTCTTTTAAGCCTAATTAGGGCATTAGGCAAGGACACTCCTTATCTCCTTATATTTTTGTGTCATGGATAGAGAACCTTCACAAACCATCTCACATAAAGTTTCATTTGGTACTCGAAAGACTGTTAAAATAGGATAAATGAATGTACCTCTTCCTCATTTCCTTTTCGCGGAACTTGATTATTTTTGGACAGACACTCAAATTCAAGTAATTCAGAAAATCCTCTCCAACTTATGTTGTTATTTAGGACATAAGATAAGTTAGTTTAAAACAAAAGTTTATTTCTCATATAATGTTTGCTCTTCTACTCAACATAATATTTTTGACAAGTTAGGATATTAACAAACATACTCTTTTAGAACATATCTCTGAGTTTCTTGGTTACTGATATATTTTTTTCTAAAACTTATAAATATATTTTAGATAGAATTTAGATTAAACTTGGAAGTTAAAAAATTTTCTCTCAATCTCTTGCTAATCATATCACTCTTGACAGGTCTATACTCTCCTATATTCCTTTGTTTGTATGCAATACAAAGCACTTTCTTCACTACTCATTGTTGTGTTGAAATTGAAAAAAATTATTAGTAAATTTATTTGGGGATATTTATTTACTCACCAAGGAGTTAATATTGTTAAATGGGCAGATTCCATTAAGCCTCATTGTTCTTATGTATCAAAGCTTTGGTAAGACACATATTATCACATTAAATAGAAGCTTGGGATGGTAAATTAATTAGATTCTAGTCAGATTTTAGGTTACTGGTTTTGGCCTTTTGAAACATCTTGCTTTTGCAAGCATTCTTAAAACGGATCTTTCTTGCCCAATATTTGATTATATTGATGGTAATAATTCTTAGAAATGATATCTTTTTAACCATCTATTGATTCATAATATTTTATAGGATATAACTAATTTATATAGACAGATTTCCATAACCTCTGCTCTATTTTTGGAGCCTAACCTCTTTAGGAATTTTTATTATCAAATCAGCATATCAAACTATAGAACCTCTCAATCGGAATAATGTGGACAAAGTTTAGAAACAAATATAGAAATTACCAATGACACATCGTATTAGAACCTTGTGAGACTATTACTTAAATAGAAGCTCCTTACAAATAAGAAAAGGTACAAATTTGGGATGATAGCTCACTTGACTTGTAAGCTTTATCATGGGAGATTAGGGATATTAATCACATCTTTAAATTCTATCTTTTAGCTTCTAGTGTTTGGAAAAAAAATCTTCCCCTAAGATCTTTGTAGTGATTTTTTGGACAAGATATTGCACAGTAGTTAAAAAATATTTTAACTAAGCAACTATATGTTTCTTGGAAAATTGATATAAGTATTCTTTGTTGCAAAATGTGGGGGCCAGAAATAGATAATTTTTTTGCAAATCAAACATATACTCTTCATAACAATTTAGCACAAGTCAGAGCTATCATTAGTCATACTTTAAGTAGTTTTAATATTTATATACTGTTTTTATAGAGTTTTTCTATTCATAGGAGGTCTATATAATTTAAGTTATATATTTAGACTATAATAATCTAATTTACTTTTATAACTACTGTATTCTTCTGTCATTTTAGGTGAGGGTATCTGATAAGCTATGAAGGTAGTGTTTTCTTTTTTTAAAAAAAAAAAAAATACATATATATTATATGCACAAAATGTTGCAAATTTTAAGAGAAATATTAAAAGTAAAAATAGTTCTAAAATACCTAATTAGATATGTTTAATGGATGAAAATGTATATAAACTTAAAATAATAAAAATAAACACAATAAAAATATGCGAATCTCCGAATAATCCTTTTAAGATGAGAGAGATTTGGGATAACTTAATTGGTTTCTGGTGTTTTTTTTTTAGATGTTATCCTCAACATTGTTGGACCCCTAAATCCCTAATCAATTCACCACCCGCCATCCCCTCCCCTCCTCTTTCAATTCGTCCCTGATGGAAGCAACAAGATGCGACTCTGCAAGTAATTTTATTCTTCATCTCTTCTTTATAGTTTCAACTGTATTAAGCTAACAAAAGAGAAAAAGATGTTGCGATTGAAAGCATCCCGCCGACCCGTGATAAAATCGTCAAGATCCAATTACATCCTACGCACCCATAGATGATCACAGCAGATTCATCAGATCGTGTCTCTTTTTGGAAAAGGGAACACTGCCAGAGCACATCGGCCAAATATGAGAGATGAGGAGGACGGGCAATTGATGGGAAAGTGAAAATTTGTAATGCTCACCGTGCGTTACCCATTGTAGAAGCAACAATGAGTAACTTCTCTTCAATCGTGCTTTTGACCTAAAAGTCAGGTTATAAAAAGGTTGAAGCAAACATAAATATTTTGCAAAAAATAACTTATACTTCCCAAACATATCTAATTATAAATTAGGTTTTATATTTAATACTTATAACCTCAACCATATGGAGAATAGGAAATCATTTCAATAATCTTTCAAGCTTTTCATTATTAAAAAGCTGAGAATTAAATAATTACTAAATATAAATATTAGTAATTGTTTATATTTATATTATTAATTTTTTAACTTAAAGATGGTAAATACATATTTTATTAAAATTATATAATCATACTAGTAATAATGTCATCGTATAATTTATATAATATAAACTTTATTAAAAACACATAAAATTATTCATTATTTATCTAATAAAAAACTTTTTATTTGTTTTTCTTTCCCGCCAAAAAAAGGGGTTATTCATGAGCTCCAAATGCTCCATGACTTGTTCCAATATGAGTGGTTTGGCCCTTTCTTCCTTTTTTTTAATTTTAAAAAATACTTCTATTTTAAAAATATCATATCATCTTAACTTTAAATTAAATGTATATAAATATTTTTCTCGATATTAAAATTAAAAAACTGTCATTTCAAAAGCAGCGGATAATTATTTATGGCAGCGGAGAGAAGCCAATCTCAAAATCTAATGAAGCTAAAAAAGTCTCAAAAGAAATTAAAATTTAACTAATTTTAGTGAAACAAGTTGAATTGTTGCTTGACGAAAAAGAAAGCGGCCATCAAATTTAAAAATAAATAAATAAAGACCGAAAAAACTAGTTGGACAAGAGAACAGGGAAACCGGAAACATGTACTATACTCGCAGCTTGTACTTATATGTAACATGTACTTTTTTTTCTTTTTCAAAAGTCTAGGCATTAAAAAGCTTTACATAGCCATGGAATCATAATTCCATGAGACATTCTTCATATTTTTTTAAAAAGAAAATGACATTTTTTATTACTTTTAAATATATTTTTACAAATAATATTATTCAAAATACAGTCGATACCAAAATGTAAAGATATATTATAATAAAAATCTTAATTTTAATTTATCAGATTAACCTCTTTTATTGAAGTAACTGTTGATAAACAAAATACGAAGTAAAGAGTCGCATTTACCGTGTATACAGTTGTAAGAAGTTGTTATTATTGTCACCAAAATAGTTTTGTTAACCAGTAATTTTAGTTAGTTTTGGTCAACATACTCACTATACTGTGCACTGCCTTGCATGATGTGCTTCTTCAATTCCCTTCAGTGATCTGACTTTTCAGCCCCTTTTTATTAAAGAAGAAAAATCACCATTGTTAGGCAAGTCTTGTAGAGGGTTTTGTATTAAAAAGCATATGGTGAAGTCTTGTAAAAGGGGGGGGGGGGGTAGATATAACAATAAACTAGGATGCTAAACATCTAAAACGGTAACATGTTACATATTTTGCACGAAGCAAAACTTTTTAAAAATTGTGAGTATTGTTGGAATCTAAATAAAAAGCAGGATTTAATAACAGATGTTTCAGATCAAATTCAAGTTTTAAATTGTACGTTGGTGTGTAAAGTAAGAAATTTTAACACGCAAATAAATTATTATTATTATCATACTTAAGTTCAATAATTCACATGAAAATACAACCATTGGAATAGTAAAAAACTATTATAGGAATACAAATAATACTTGTATAATTTACAGCCCTATGTATCAAAATAGATCAAAAGTGGTCCAAATATCTTTGTTCGCATTTAATCGACAAGAAATATCTTTCTCATAAACTAAAACATGTCGAAATGTCAAAGTTTAGTTGCCATAAAACACATCTGCAAGAAAATGACTTATAGTTCACTTGCACCAATGTCAAGGGTCTATACTAAGTCACAACATATCATAACAAAAAACACGTATGCATGTGGAATGCTTTGCAACATTCGAACTTCAACTTTTCGACCGTTTCCCAAAAAAAGTATTGTTAATCGAGTTTCTTTAATTGTGTCCTTTGTTCCCTTCAACACGATTCTTTCATATTCCAGAGATTGTGTTGTCCACTTTTAACTTTATTATATAATGGGCATAATAAAGCTACCATAAGTGTATAACATTAGATCAGAGAAGGCGCATTGCCAAAAGAAGTCAATCAACTAATAAAAGGCTCAAATGCACATCTCTCTGGGCTTTCCCTCCTACAATGCTTGAAACTGGAAATTACATATATGGTTGGTGAGATGATCGGAGGTTACTACTACTACTACCCATGTAGCTGCCATAACTAGAAGGAGCAGCAACCCTATCATCACGAGGATAAAAGGGCAATCTTTGGTCATTTACCTGCTGAGAGTATATGGTTTGGCCAGGAACTTGATAATCATATGTAATAGCGCTTGCATGAGGATACCGGTCCGGAATCCCTGGATATGGTCCTCTAACAGGCGGAGGCTGCCTACTGGCACCACCGCCAACTGATGGACGAAATGCAAAATATCCTCCATTGGTCCTTGGCTTCTTCGGTTGCTGTCGTTTGCTGGATTCTCCAGTTCTCTTTCTATCTGTTGTCTTCAACTTATCTAGTTGAGCAACTCTCCTCTGAAGTGGATCAAGTGGGTAGTCAGACTCGAGCTTGTATTCTTCAACGCACTTGATTACAGCTTTAAGGGCTGCAAGCTCTTGAGCATTAGCATCATTCTGCAATAAATGACAAATTGCATTTAACTTTAATAGCAAGCAATTAGGGACAAGAGTTACAAGAGAACTTCAGAAATCACTTGATTACTTTAAACTACAGACCAGCAACGCTACCTTCTCACCAGCAACGCTACCTCCAACTTTTCCTTGTGAATTTCTCCTTAGGTCCTTAAGGTATGCCTTTAAAAGGGGAACAGGGGCAAATCTTTCATCAAGCAGGAAGGCTTGAATAAAATGTACAGCTGCTATTTGTTTCCCATCATAGATTAGTAATTCCACAATATCTGCATAAAAAGTGAACATTGAGGAGGAAAATCAACATCTGACAATCATATTACCTCTTAGCATGTAAAATTTTACCAAAAGCAGTATATGTGCACATGTCTATGCTTTTTCAGGTTACCTAACTTGCTACGTTACTCTAAATAAAACTAGTCCTCTAGTGTTAAGGACGACATCTGATGGGACAATCCTTCATTGCAGACTTCACAGGCCAGTTAATTGAAAGAACACCAACCTGGCGCTTTGTGAGTTAACCCAAGAGAACGGCAGAGCTCAGGAGCCTGCCTGTGTTGAGCAACTGCAAGAACAAGCTTGCAGAGTTCTTCTTCATCAAACTCTGAGGCAATCCTAAAAGTCGAAAGGAGCTGCAAGAATGCCTTTGCCTCCAATGAATTTCCATTGGCAGCATCAGTGCCTGCTCTGGCCAACTTAGGCCTCCACTCATCAGCAATTGCCTTGGCTTGCTGCTTGGTTTCAGCGCTCAGAAGGTGATCAGTATCTGACTCAGCCCTTGCCAACAAGGTGGCGAAGGCTTCCATAATTATAACACAGGATTTGCGCATGCCCTGAAGGGCGGCATCCATTTTATCTCCTAGTTGGGTAGTTTCATTGGTGGGGTAAAACCCCTCCAGTGAATCCAGCACCAAGTGGGCTGGTTCAGTTGCACTTTCAAGTGCAATAGACAGTGCTTCACGAAATACAGAAATATTTTTTTTATTCTCCACAGTATAATTCAGAAGACCTTTTGCATCCATTTGCTCACAAAAATGTGTCAGCTCTGGACGTGGCTTAACCTCAGTTTCACCCAATTTATAAGGAAAATCATCCTCTTGGGAATTTTCATCACCAAAAGAGCTTCTTACCTTATTATCTTTGTTCTCCCATTCATCTACAGACTCCAATGATGTTGCCTGGTGATTTGCACGAGCCTCTACAATGGCAGCAACAGCAGCGTCTTTTAGCTCCTGCACGCGATCTAAAAGGTCTTGTTCTTTAGAAGCAACCTCTTCCTCTCTCTCTGAAAGCTGTGTATGCACTTCTGCTTCCTTCTTTTCATAATCTCTCTCCTTAGCTCCAAGCTCTTCAATTTTCTTCTTCAACACAGACTCAAGATCAAGGAAATGCTGCTTAATTTCATCCCACTGAATGTTGCTCTCAAAAGCCTCCTTGTGAGCTTCTAGTTCAAGAAATGCATGACCAAGATGCTCTATCAGCAATGATGCATCATTGTCTTTGCCTTGCTCCATTTCAGCATTCATCAAATGTGGCCAGCAGAACTTAAAGAAAAGTTAAATCTAGAAAAATCTATAAAAAAAATGGTAATGATGCCATGAGACTAACAATAATTTCTGATGAATTCAAGGAAAGAAAGACCTTGCAAGTAAAATAGAAAGAATAATCCCGCGTTCCCCCTTGGCATTGTTTTTTTTTTAACGAGTTACATCCTTCTCCGTTGTAGCCTCGTTTTAATATAATATCTTTATTTACTTCCGGTAATTATCAGTTGGAGGGTACCTTCCCTAATAGTCTGCATATTCTTGGTGCCAATTGAACTTAATTTTTTTCGAATCTGATTACCAATTTTAGTCTATCAGATGTAACTATCCTACCCATACAAGTCAGTATATAAAATAAACTATACAGTAGATTCATAAAAGAAAAGAGAAGAAAAGAAAACGATGATCAACGAGAATCAAAACAAAAAACTTAATAAAAAAATATATAATACAGTAAACATAAACCCCTAGAGTAAAACTACTTTATCTCAAGTTTTCTTGCAGCCCAAACAGAACGCACCCAATTACATACGTGGTTCCGATAATTTTCATTCACAAGACATCATTAATAGTTACAGTGGAAATTCTTTTGCAGAAGCAAACAAATCGACATCCAGTAACGGGGGAAAAAAACCAACAAACTGATGAACACTCTGAAACTGCAGCATCACAAGAAAGGAATACAGAAAAACCCTGTTGATGGAATAATGGAGTGAAGCAAATGTTAGGATAGAAAAACATACCTCTACCACAGTAATCAATCGCACGACATCAAAAACCCTAGACGGATATTGAAACCGAAGCACAGGGATCTGAAATGATTCGAAGCCGTAAATTTAATTGAAAAGTTGCAATATCGAAGGATCTCTTCTTGCCACGGTGGAACCAGCCTCTTGAATTCAGTTCACCTCGGATGCTTTTCTCCAGTTGAGCGAAGATAAGTGTAAAATTAATTCACAAAAAAAAGATACCAATATTTGTTGGTCTAAAATATTCATTATTTGTCCAAAATATAACTTATATTTATGTGCGTGTGTCTAAATTGGGGGAATGGCCGGCATTTTTTTTAAATATACTTTTAATTTTAATTTTATTGTAAAGTAGTTTTAAAAATATGAGAAATTGATTTGAATTTTCTCCTTCTAATTTGAATTTTCTCCTTCTTACACGTAGAAGGAGAAAATTCAAATCAATTTCTCATATTTAAAAAACACAAAAAGAAAATTCAAAAGTCTCTTATCAATATCTTGTACAAATCACTGAATCAGATTATAATTGCTCACTAGAATCCATGAATTAGGCGTTCTCAGCCTAAATTTTGCAAATTTGTTGGCTGGAGTATGAATAATCTGAAATTTAAAATCACAAATTAAAGTAGTGTACTAAATTATGAAAAAGAAAGCTAATAAAAAAATAAATTATTTATTAGTGTACTAAATTATGAAAAAGAAAGCTAATAAAAAAATAAATTATTTATTTTTCATCTTTTCTCTTTCCTAATTAATTGGGCAAGTCCACATATAATTGATATAGTTGTTTCTTGGTGCCTCCTTGCCAGAGGTTGGATCTCTCAACAACCAAAGGAAATAAATAAATCAAGAGGAATGGAAAGTGACAGAAGAGATAGAAATATCTTGCGTGATTGTGAAGATCACCAAATTTATTTATTATTTCTTTTAAAGGAAAAAATGTTCAAAACAAAAAAAAATATTAAAAATAGAAAATCATTGCAAATAATGTATTTTGTGGACATATCAGCGTAAACATTAACCAAAGGAATATACCTGAAGAATCACTTACATCATTAACAAATATTACACCTTGCTTCATTATAATGCATAGGACAACTTTTATGGTATATCTATATCTACCACATCATTGGAAAGTAAAAATCTACACTGCAATTTTCCCCCTGCATAAACTTGTAATACTAAACAAGCACCAACATGCTTAAAAGGAATCCAGCGCAAGACAAGTCTTGAAAGCCTTCAATAACATTTCAAGGCTCCCGCAATGCAATTGATCTTGGTCTGGGAATCAACTAGTCAATTCAGTGTTCGCGTTTTCGTTGGTTTGTGAAAATCTTTGCCACGGCGAGAAGGTGATCATTCGTAAAGCGAGGTAGATTATGAATGCAACATACATTACTGTAAATGCAGACACGATGGTGGTAATCACTGCTCCATTCACTTCAGATGAGAAGAATTCCACCAACAGATAGCCGTTAATGACTATCACTAAAACAGCCACAAACCAGGAAATAATCTGTTTCCATATCAGAAGCCACTTAGTACTTCTTATCCATGTGATTAGAACAAGAAAGTGAGAAACTAAGAACATCATGCGATTATGAACAAGGTATGCTGGTATGAAATTATAAATTACAAAAATAAAATACAGATTCCAGAGATGATCCAGTTAAACAACACAATTAACCAATAAGTCAGAGCATTGAATTTATAATCAAACCCCATGAAGTCTTGAAAGTAGAAGCTACAGTCTTCAGACTTCACGGATGTGGGCTTTAAAGTATGTTCATGCACATACTAGGTGAAGTCACTAGGTCAGTTATTGACACAGGTGGTGAATGAGCACAAGAACAAGAAAACTCAAAAGGAGCACAAAATATAGACACTGAACACAGAAAATATTAGACACCAAAATATACTCATCATAAATAGAGGAAAAGTGGTGATGCTAATTCAATAGATACCACTCTAGCTCCTTTTAAGGCAAAAAGACCAATTCAGTTCAGTCAAATCTAACTCTTAATAACAAAACAAATTAGGTATACCCTGAATCAGTTGTGAATTATTCCCATGGATGGCCTTCGTATCAAGTGAATTATCGGCATTTCAATTTTCAAGTCCTTTACCAAATAAATCACCTGATAAGCCACAGAATTGACAAAAAATCAGTTGAAAAAATAATATACCCTGAGGGCAATGCCAATCCTGAAAGTCCCCATCAGCTGCTCCTTTGACACCAAGCAAAGCAAGGGAATAAGAGCGAAAGGGATTTGAACTGACTGAAGAATATTGAGCCATTCGTTTAGGACATCTAACGAGTCCTCAGAGGTATTAAAGACAAGAGCAACAGTCATGGTTGGGATGATAGCAAAACCTCGTGTAATTAAAGCCCTCACCCATTTTTTCAACCTTAAATTCAGAAAACCCCCCATAATAAATTGTCCCGCATAAGTGCCAGTAATGGTGCTACTTTGGCCAGCTGCTAATAACCCAATAGCCCATATATATAAGATTGGAAAAAGTCCACCACCATACTTCTGTTGAAGATACTGGCCTGCATTTTCGAGACCAATGGTATTTGCTATTTCAGTACCATAGAAACCCTTGGCAAACACAGTTGTGACAAATATGTTGATGACTAAGGAGACCGCAAGTGCAGCAGCGGATTCAATAGTATAGTAATTAAGAGCTTCTTGAACTCGTCCTTCCTTGCTTGAGTCAATCTGCCTCGATTGAACAAGAGCAGAGTGCAAGAATACATTGTGAGGCATGATAATGCAACCTACAAGTGCAACAGCCTGCTGTATTGTTCTGGAACTAAGTTTTGGAACCAAAAGACCTACACAGATAAATCGGACTCTATCAGATAGAAAACACCGATCATGAAATTACTATAACAAAGGAAAATCAGCACAAATCCAAAATTCCAAATCCAAGAAATAAACTTCTTACCTAGAAGTATATCTAAGCCATCGGGCTTTGCTTCGCCAAACATCCACGCAAATGAAAGCGCCATTATACCAATGAGAACCGCAAAAAGTGCTTCCAGTTTCCTCACACCATAGTTCTCCAGAAACAGAAAAATAAAACTAGAAGAGCCAATAAATGTATCGTTTAAAAGACTCGTTCTGGTCCTTGTCTATAATTTCTTCTCTGAAACTAATAACAATAATCTACCTCGAACTCTTCCCCCTGGAGTTTACGCTGAGATTTTCTTTTTTGTAAAAGTGCCAAAGAAGGTAATTCATAAACTTTTCCAAAAGCTTAATTTCGTAGAAATTTTGAAGAACTTAAACATTAAATCTTTAAAAGAGAGTATGGTTCCCAGAAAGAAGTTCAATCAACCCGAGAGCAGCATCGTTTGTTTCTAAAGGTATAAAGAAGAAAGCAATAACCAACAAAACCAGTTGAAAAATTAAGATAGAAAGAACAGATAATAATTAGTTAATTACCAATCAAAAGCTGTGATGACAACCCCAGCCCAAAGAGGCAGAAATCCGTTACTCAGAATCCTAATAGCAATAGCGCTTCCAATAACCTCTTGAATGTCAGCCCCAATTAGAGCTAATTCCGCCATAAACCAGAGCAACATCCTGGCCCACGTGGGGTACTCCTCTCTGCAGAGCTCAGCCAAGTGCCTTCCGGTGGCGACGCCGAGCCGAGCTGACAGGAGCTGAACGAGAAGCCCCATAGCCGTCGCCCACATGAGGAGCCATAGAAGTGAATAGCCAGCAATAGCACCAGCTTGAAGATCACCCTCCAAATTCCCAGGATCAAGAAACGCGATGCTCATGAGAAAGCCAGGGCCAGTGAAGAGCCAGAGCTTCTTCCATGAGAAAGGCGGCACCCGACCGAAATTATCGGGGTCGGCGTCGTCAACCCCGAAGACCACGATCTTCTCCGACGAATCATAGGCGGTTTCCTGCTCCTCATCCTCGCGTAAGCCAAGTAGGAGTGGTTGGTCCTGGGTAGACATAGAGAGAGAGAGAGAGAAGAAGAAGAAGAAGAAGAAGAAGAAGTGGCGCAGGGGTCACGCCAGCGAGAGGCTTCAGTGTGATTGGAAAGTAATGGAGTCCACAGAGCTTCTGGATTCATTTCAATTCGAGGCTTGACGTTCCGTGCTTTATCGTCAATGGATTGAGGTTGAAATTTGGAATGGAAGCTACCACTGCGGCACGAGTACGTGTATTCTTGTGATTCTTTGGCCAAAAGAAGAATTTTCTTGATGTGGAAACTTGAAGTATAGTCCTAATATAAAAACAAATATTTATGATATTTATCTTTTACTTAATATTCCATTTTATAAATTACAATTTTACCGTAAAAAATTTCCTTAAAGACATGTATAGAAGGCATTGAAAATTGTATAAAACTGATATATTGAAAAATATCATGTTTAAAATGATTTTTTTTAATTTTAAACTCAAAATTTTATAAATAAATTAATGAGTTATTGGATGAGATATTAAGAAATATCATCCCTTATCTAGACTAAATCTGTTAAAAGATTAGAAGATGTGAAAAAAAAATTCGTTTTATATTTTAAAAAAGGTATACTTTATACTG
Organism: Leucaena leucocephala; assembly: GCA_037074615.1. NCBI lineage: Eukaryota > Viridiplantae > Streptophyta > Magnoliopsida > Fabales > Fabaceae > Leucaena > Leucaena leucocephala. The sequence continues at coordinate 1,384,468 of CM073567.1, read as the reverse complement.
TTGCGTAAATAAAAAAACATAAATAATAAATAAAATTATGTTTTTAGCATTTGTACGAAACCTCTTTTATGTAAGACTTTTAAAAAGAGAGTCAAATCTTAATTTTCTGACGAAAAAAAATAAAAAAAGAATTTTTTTGTTAAGTACAAAAAATGTAAAACAAATGATGCAAGGTAAAAGGGAATTGATTCTTTATTTTATAAAAAAAAATTAAGTATTATGAGTGGACCATATGGTTTTCTTATAAAACAATTTATTCTTTTTCTGAAAAAAGTCCTTTGAAAATAAGTATGCATCCATAGGAAGGTCCGCCGGAAATAAAAGCTTATAAAGTCGATTCCTTTCACCCCGTCACATCCAATTTGATAGTAGATTTGTTATTATTATATTTAAAATTCAATATAGAAAGTTAATATTTTAATATATGATATATCCACGTCCTATTTTTTTATTAGAGAGCCTGTAGCAAACAAAAACTAATAAGCATGAAATTTGGTAAACCTTAAAAGTAATTGTTTTTTCATAGACTGTTTATCAGAATAATAATTATAAGTTTAAGAATATCAAAACCTAAAAATCCGAAGTAAAATCAGGTAAAAGTAAAAAAAAAAAAACCCCGTAGAAATTGTTTATGAATTATGACAAGGTTAATAGGTAGCGTGGATAGCTAATCAATAATTAATAAATTACCAAACAAGGACTCTTAATTTGGTTTTTATTATTTACTATCACTCGTCGTTTTGCTATTATATTTCTGCTGGCTGTGTTATATTTGGACATTTCTAAAATTTGGTATGGAACAACCATGCTTTATATTTAAGCTAATCTATTTCTGGACTTTATTACTTCAATTGTAAGACTCCCATAAGGGACATAAAAAAATAACCAAATTAAAAATATGTGTTGACATTTTAACTAAATTAAAAATATGTGTTGACATTGTCTTGCACTCATCTTCTTTGTGTGTATACAATATTGGACTAATCTCCATCTTAAAAGCAAGTTGAACAATAATATATTATAAGATTCAACATTCTAACTATTAATATATATTCATTTCTCAAAGAAAAGTAATACTCCTCCTCCAGCCATTAATATATAATATAATTGGAGAGTTGATATTATTTTTTAATATAAAATATATTTTTTATATTTATTAACTTTTTTTAAATTACCCATATTGATATATCACTAACAATAATCAAATAAGAGGGGGAGAGAGTTAAGAAAGACACTACTAAAAAAATCATTTATCACAGTGCTATTTCACGACGATTATAAGAAAAACTGTCAAGAAAAAAAGACAATGGTATTTTTATAAATAAGTTCAGTTGTAAATACTTTTAATAGTGATTTTTATAAAAAAAAATATGGTTAAAAGTCATATATGATTTTTTTTAAAATGCCATAAAAAGTTAAACTCTGGATCCATTTTCAATTTTAGTTTAATTTTTCACAGCCGTCTATGGTATTATTTCTCTTCCTCATCACACATACTTTGACAAATATCAATTTCTAGTATTTTCTCCTTAGTTTTAGTGTACATTTCAGCCATTAATATCATTTTCTATAGTCTTTATCATCATTCTCTATCGTGAAAGTCGTAAGTCACCATTTAACTTCTTCATATGTTCATTTTTCTTATTTTTTTAGTTGTTTATTGTTTATAAATTATAATACATTATATAACAAAAACTGACAGTGATATTATTTTTTAATATAAAATATATTTTTTATATTTATTAACTTTTTTTAAATTACCCATATTGATATATCACTAACAATAATCAAATAAGAGGGGGAGAGAGTTAAGAAAGACACTACTAAAAAAATCATTTATCACAGTGCTATTTCACGACGATTATAAGAAAAACTGTCAAGAAAAAAAGACAATGGTATTTCTATAAATAAATTCAGTTGTAAACACTTTTAATAGTGATTTTTATAAAAAAATGCGATTAAAAGTCATATATGATTTTTTTTTTAAAATTCCATAAAAAGTTAAACTCTGGATCCATTTTCAATTTTAGTTTAATTTTTCACAGCCGTCTATGGTATTATTTCTCTTCCTCATCACACATACTTTGACAAATATCAATTTCTAGTATTTTCTCCTTAGTTTTAGTGTACATCTCAGCCATTAATATCATTTTCTATAGTCTTTATCATCATTCTCTATCGTGAAAGTCGTAAGTCACCATTTAACTTCTTCATGTGTTCATTTTTCTTATTTTTTTAGTTGTTTATTGTTTATAAATTATAATACATTATATAACAAAAACTGACAGTGATATTATTTTTTAATATAAAATATATTTTTTATATTTATTAATTTTTTTAAATTACCCATATTGATATATCACTAACAATAATCAAATAAGAGGGGGAGAGAGTTAAGAAAGACACTACTAAAAAAATCATTTATCACAGTGCTATTTCACGACGATTATAAGAAAAACTGTCAAGAAAAAAAGACAATGGTATTTCTATAAATAAATTCAGTTGTAAACACTTTTAATAGTGATTTTTATAAAAAAAAAATGCGGTTAAAAGTCATATATGATTTTTTTTAAAATGCCATAAAAAGTTAAACTCTGGATCCATTTTCAATTTTAGTTTAACTTTTCACAGCCGTCTATGGTATTATTTCTCTTCCTCATCACACATACTTTGACAAATATCAATTTCTAGTATTTTCTCCTTAGTTTTAGTGTACATCTCAGCCATTAATATCATTTTTTATCGTCTTTATCATCATTCTCTATCGTGAAAGTCGTAAGTCACCATTTAACTTCTTCATGTGTTCATTTTTCTTATTTTTTTTAGTTATTTATTGTTTATAAATTATAATACATTATATAGCAATAACTGGCAATGATATTATTTTTTAATATAAAATATATTTTTTATATTTATTAACTTTTTTTTAAATTACCTATATTGATATATCACTAACAATAATCAAATAAGAGGGGGGAGAGTTAAGAAAGACACTACTAAAAAAATCATTTATCACAGTGCTATTTCACGACGATTATAAGAAAAACTGTCAAGAAAAAAAGACAATGGTATTTTTATAAATAAGTTCAGTTGTAAATACTTTTAATAGTGATTTTTATAAAAAAAAATATGGTTAAAAGTCATATATGATTTTTTTTAAAATGCCATAAAAAGTTAAACTCTGGATCCATTTTCAATTTTAGTTTAATTTTTCACAGCCGTCTATGGTATTATTTCTCTTCCTCATCACACATACTTTGACAAATATCAATTTCTAGTATTTTCTCCTTAGTTTTAGTGTACATTTCAGCCATTAATATCATTTTCTATAGTCTTTATCATCATTCTCTATCGTGAAAGTCGTAAGTCACCATTTAACTTCTTCATATGTTCATTTTTCTTATTTTTTTAGTTGTTTATTGTTTATAAATTATAATACATTATATAACAAAAACTGACAGTGATATTATTTTTTAATATAAAATATATTTTTTATATTTATTAACTTTTTTTAAATTACCCATATTGATATATCACTAACAATAATCAAATAAGAGGGGGAGAGAGTTAAGAAAGACACTACTAAAAAAATCATTTATCACAGTGCTATTTCACGACGATTATAAGAAAAACTGTCAAGAAAAAAAGACAATGGTATTTTTATAAATAAGTTCAGTTGTAAATACTTTTAATAGTGATTTTTATAAAAAAAAATATGGTTAAAAGTCATATATGATTTTTTTTAAAATGCCATAAAAAGTTAAACTCTGGATCCATTTTCAATTTTAGTTTAATTTTTCACAGCCGTCTATGGTATTATTTCTCTTCCTCATCACACATACTTTGACAAATATCAATTTCTAGTATTTTCTCCTTAGTTTTAGTGTACATTTCAGCCATTAATATCATTTTCTATAGTCTTTATCATCATTCTCTATCGTGAAAGTCGTAAGTCACCATTTAACTTCTTCATATGTTCATTTTTCTTATTTTTTTAGTTGTTTATTGTTTATAAATTATAATACATTATATAACAAAAACTGACAGTGATATTATTTTTTAATATAAAATATATTTTTTATATTTATTAACTTTTTTTAAATTACCCATATTGATATATCACTAACAATAATCAAATAAGAGGGGGAGAGAGTTAAGAAAGACACTACTAAAAAAATCATTTATCACAGTGCTATTTCACGACGATTATAAGAAAAACTGTCAAGAAAAAAAGACAATGGTATTTCTATAAATAAATTCAGTTGTAAACACTTTTAATAGTGATTTTTATAAAAAAATGCGATTAAAAGTCATATATGATTTTTTTTTTAAAATTCCATAAAAAGTTAAACTCTGGATCCATTTTCAATTTTAGTTTAATTTTTCACAGCCGTCTATGGTATTATTTCTCTTCCTCATCACACATACTTTGACAAATATCAATTTCTAGTATTTTCTCCTTAGTTTTAGTGTACATCTCAGCCATTAATATCATTTTCTATAGTCTTTATCATCATTCTCTATCGTGAAAGTCGTAAGTCACCATTTAACTTCTTCATGTGTTCATTTTTCTTATTTTTTTAGTTGTTTATTGTTTATAAATTATAATACATTATATAACAAAAACTGACAGTGATATTATTTTTTAATATAAAATATATTTTTTATATTTATTAATTTTTTTAAATTACCCATATTGATATATCACTAACAATAATCAAATAAGAGGGGGAGAGAGTTAAGAAAGACACTACTAAAAAAATCATTTATCACAGTGCTATTTCACGACGATTATAAGAAAAACTGTCAAGAAAAAAAGACAATGGTATTTCTATAAATAAATTCAGTTGTAAACACTTTTAATAGTGATTTTTATAAAAAAAAAATGCGGTTAAAAGTCATATATGATTTTTTTTAAAATGCCATAAAAAGTTAAACTCTGGATCCATTTTCAATTTTAGTTTAACTTTTCACAGCCGTCTATGGTATTATTTCTCTTCCTCATCACACATACTTTGACAAATATCAATTTCTAGTATTTTCTCCTTAGTTTTAGTGTACATCTCAGCCATTAATATCATTTTTTATCGTCTTTATCATCATTCTCTATCGTGAAAGTCGTAAGTCACCATTTAACTTCTTCATGTGTTCATTTTTCTTATTTTTTTTAGTTATTTATTGTTTATAAATTATAATACATTATATAGCAATAACTGGCAATGATATTATTTTTTAATATAAAATATATTTTTTATATTTATTAACTTTTTTTTAAATTACCTATATTGATATATCACTAACAATAATCAAATAAGAGGGGGGAGAGTTAAGAAAGACACTACTAAAAAAAATCATTTATCACAGTGCTATTTCACGACGATTATACGAAAAACTGTCAAGAAAAAAAGACAATGGTATTTCTATAAATAAGTTCAGTTGTAAACACTTTTAATAGTAATTTTTATAAAAAAAAATACGGTTAAAAGTCATATATGATTTTTTTTAAAATGCCATAAAAAGTTAAACTCTGGATCCATTTTCAATTTTAGTTTAACTTTTCACAGCCGTCTATGGTATTATTTCTCTTCCTCATCACACATACTTTGACAAATATCAATTTCTAGTATTTTCTCCTTAGTTTTAGTGTACATCTCAGCCATTAATATCATTTTCTATCGTCTTTATCATCATTCTCTATCGTGAAAGTCGTAAGTCACCATTTAACTTCTTCAAGTGTTCATTTTTCTTGATTTTTTTAGTTGTTTATTATTTATAAATTATAATACATTATATAACAAAAACTGACAGTGATATTTCTTTATTTGTTATTTATAAATTGTAATATATCAGGAGTTTGAAGAGTTTTAATAACAAAAACTTTCTAAATCTTTAACATTTTCACTAAATTTGTAACTTTTTCTTCCCATATATTCAACTTTTTTGGCTATATCTTCAACTTTTTAGTAAGGCTGACTGTGGTGGATAATAGTAGGTATCAGTAGATAGATCTTGTTGGAAGGAGTTCGAAGGGTTTTAATGGAAGAAGCGTATGGATCTTTAATTTCTTCACTATAACTTTAATATTTTCTCTCCAGATTTGGTCTGGTGTTTTTGATGAGTGTGACCAAAGTAGTTGATGGTGGATATAGATCGAGAAAATAAAAAAAAGTAAGCAATTAATAGTTGTTTTTAAAAACACATTGTTAAAAGGTATGTTTAAAATGACAATAGAATTTATGGTGCTCCTAAAAATGTTATGAAAGGCTATTTTTAACTGTCATTATAAATCTTTTTTTAGTATTGAGATAATTAAAATATTTTAAAAAAATAAATATAATATATAACTAATCTAACGTATTATTTTAATATAATTAATGTAGTCTTATATCAAGTATAGAAGGCATATTATATAAAGTTCACACAATGGTTGGCAAGCTTTTTTCGGTCTATAAAGTAGTATCAAGCTTCGTTAGACCTATAAATCAACGGTTGGCAAGCTACTAAATACGTTATAGGGCCTATTTGGATAAGAGTTTGGAAAATGACTTATGAAAAAAATGGCTTTTGGACAGTTTTTAGAAAATGGCTTTTGGAGAAGAGCTTATGAAAAAAAAAGTAGTTTTGAATAAATGAATATTTAGATAGTTATTTCTAATAGGGGTGTGCATGGATAGGGTTGGGCAGGGCAACCCTCTTGGCAGATGCCTTGCCAAAAAAATGTATAGGCTGTATTTTACAGCCCGATACTTAGCTCTGCCCAATAAAAGCCCTAACTATTTCGGTCTGGGCATGGGCGGGCTTACATGACCAAAATAATGATACCCTGCTTATATTGTAGGAAAAAATATGTAATTATAAATTTTTAAAATAATACTATATTTATCTCTTAAAGATTTAAAAATATCCATAATCAACTAAAAATAAAGCAACAACAAGACAAGAATGAAAGCCTTGAAGTTCATTCCAATTAAAATGACTTTTAGTCACCAATAACCATCATATTCTCTCTTTCAAGCGTAACATCTGAAGAAAAAAATAAAAAAATATGAAGTAAAATATATAATAGAATTTATGAGTTTGAAAATAAAAAATTACTTATAAGCTTAATGACATTTTCTGTTTCATCAAAATTATCGAACTCCCGAAGCTTGTTAGTTAAATCATTGATAGATTGACTAGCTTTTAACCAATTTTGGCTACAAATCAGTGCTTCTGTCATTTTATAAGACAAAGAGCTTCTGTAATGATAAACTATACGTCCCCCAGTGCTAAAGGCAGACTCAAAAGCACTGTAAAAATCAGAATAGCCAATTCATCTCGTGCTACATGGAAGAGAATTTTATATTTTATAGAATTAGCTTGTCACCACAATAGTATGTCAAACTCAAATGCAGAAGGGATTTCATCTATTGAGTCAGTTGCAATATATATATCTAACTCAGCTTGAGGATCTGTTGAAGTTTTTATTTTCATAGATTCTAACCACTTATGGCCTGGATCCTCAGTATCATCATTAGTTGCATTTGTTGTAATTATTGAAACAATCCCTAATTCCATAGAAATCATTGCAAAGTACTCATCAAACAGTCGATGCAAAAAATCTTTGACCCTCTCCTTCATAAGTGAGCAAACTTTAGGGTCTTCATAAAGGACATCAAACATATGATTGATATAGGCTAGTTTATAACGATGATCCAAAATTACAGCCACAATCGCAGACTCGTCAGCGCCGCTTAGTGGTTACAAGTAGACTCCTAAGTCCCAATCGCAGATTCACAGATATGGTCTTCATAGTTCAACCTGTCACTGTTTAATGCTGCCTTCTACAAGAGACACTTAGCAAACTAGTTGGAGACTCGTCGGCGCCGCTTAGTGATTGCAGGTAGATTTCCAAGTCCCAATCGCAGATATGGTTTTCACTCTTCACCCTGTCATCGCTGCCGCTATTTGACATTGAAGAATGAAGATAATAAACTCAAGTACTCAACTTCATTTAGGGCTTACATAATTTTTTTTTAAATATATATATATATATATATATCGGGCCAGGCCAAATTGACAGGACAGCATACATCACCTGATGCCCTACCCTGCCTGAAACTTAGCCATGCCTGACCCTACCCAATCATATTTTGGGTCGGGATGGGCAATTTTTTACCAGCACGGGTTGGCGCACTGGGCATCCGGGCTCTATGCACACCCATAATTTCTAGAAGTAATTTTATTATTGGTAAATTATGAAAAATTGTATGAGTATTAAATAAGGAAAGATAAGAGATGATTGGAGAGATGAGAGAGTGTGTAAGAAAAGAAATGAGAGATTGTGTAAGAAAAAGTAGGAGAGAGGAGAGATTGTGTAAAAAAAAGTAAGGGTAATATAGTAATTGGTTAGTTTATAAGCTCTTTTACTCTTTCGTAAGCTACTCTGTCTAACTTATCTGAAACCTTAGTTTTAAATCAGGATTTAGTCCAAAAGCCCATTTGAACAAATATAACTGTTTGTTTTAAAATTTCTCAAAATTTAGGTTTAGGATATTCTCAAACACACACATAGTCTTCCCCCGCATATTTTACCAAAGATTGTTAAAAAAAAATTATCTGTCAATATCTTTTAAATTTTTAATATGATTTAGATTCAGGAGTTGTTAACAAAATTGTTATAATCAAGGGCAAAATCAGAAATTCAGAGGGGTGGATTCTTAAAAAATTTCTTCATGCTTAAAATAATTTATTATTTTAACAATTAAAGTAGAACAAAAAATAATTTAACAATTATATCTAAATAAAACTAAAAAAATTACTTAATTTTGGTCTGGTTATAGAGTTAGAGAATTTGGGTCTCTCTACTTTTTGTAATTATCACCACAAAAAATAAAAGAGAGGATGAGTAGTATATAAATTAAGTTTTATGTTTATATATAAGAAATTGAGTTAGGTAAAAAAATTAATTAAATTTTTTAAATTTAAATAGCCCATTTCATTAATTTTAACTAGCTAATTTTTTAAATAATTTTAAAATACTTATAAAGGGTATATGAGAATTTTAGTCTACTAGCCCCTTTTGTCTCCCCTTTCATTCGGCCCTGGTTATAAAATAACTCATTTTTAAAAGAATATATAATTTCTTTAAAATATATATATATTCTTCTTAAAATCAATTTAATTAAAAATATTATTACTCATTCAATATTAGTAATTTTGTCTGTGAAAATTTAAACAATTTTGATATTAACGTTCCATGTTAGACATAGAGGCTATTTAGATTAGTTTTTAAATAATAGATTTTAGAAAGAATAAATTTTGGTGAATAAATTTTAAGAAGAATAGATTTTAAAAATATAGATATTTGGATAATTAGTAGTATAATCATTTTTTATATTGGTAAATTACTAAAAAGAGTATGATTTGATTAAAGTATGAGAAAGGAGAAAGGGTAGAGAAAAATATGAGAGAAGAGAGAGTGTAGAGAAGATAGAGGAAAGAGGAGATAGGGTGAAGAGAGATAAAAAATGAGAGATGAGAGAGAGGAGAGAGGAGAAATGAGAGAATGTATAAAAAATAGAGATAAGATAGTAATTAAATAGTCTATAAACTCTTACTATTTTAAAAGTTATTTTTAATAGTTTATTCAAAATTATATTTTTAAACTATACTTTTGATTAAAATTAATTTTAAATAAAAATAATTATTTATTTAAAAAAAATAAATTAAAATTTTATCTAAAAATAATTTTTAAAAGCTGCTCTTAAATTCACACATAAGCAAATCCATGTTGATAAAGAATACATAATTTTGGGAAGTGTTGGGACTTGGGGCCAATGGCTATGCGCCAAAACACAACACAACAATGTTCACTGACTGAGAATGTTCGAAGGAGTGACGACACTCCAACTACACACTCGCATGCAACGCATAAATGGTAAAGATGGATGGCGACAATAAATTTAGGACTCTTCGCACTTTCCCATGTTCCCCCACCATATCCCTCTCTCTCTCTTTTACATGTAACTATTTGATGATCAGGTTAGATTCAAACAATTGGGAATATTTTAACGCTATTGCAGTGGCTGATTTTTTTTTTTTAAATATTCAACTATTAAACTTATTGAAATTTATAGTTAATATTACTATTATTTTTTGATCAACGAGAGTTATGAAATATATACAAATAAACAAAATTAACTATCCAGTTTTCCCTCAAATAGTTTTCATCGGGAGCAATATAAATTATTCGCTGCGTTTTTCATTATTTTTTTAATAGAATATATTTCTAAGCTGTTTAGATTTGATTTAGATAGTTTAAATTTTCAGAATCTTATTATTTATTTTTTATATTTTTTATAATTAAAGTATTTATATTATTTCATGAATGAAAACGAAAAATGTTCAAAAGAAATTAAAAAGGTCAATACTACAAAAAGTCTGGAGTTGAAGCCCTTAGAATGCATTCGTGCTAAATAGTTGGTAGAGAGCTTACTGTCTGAAAGGTCCTTCTTGCGTGATCCAGATTAGCTTCTGTCCTAGTAATAATTTTTCCAATTAAAATGCAGAAAGGTTCAGAATACCAGATGTACACGAAAATTGTCCATGCTGGGCCCACTTGGAAGAAGAAGGATCCTCCCGATCCTGTCTTCTCGTCTCTTGCTAATTATTTATTCCCCTTAATTAATAATATCTTACTACTGTGGGGTTGGGAATGGCGATTGTGCCCTCTTGCTCGATTTCATCATTCGTCCCTACAACACAGGAGGAGGAAGATATTATGGTGCGAAGTTCTAAGAAGATTAGAAATGGTGGGACAAGGGCTGTTTGTGAGAATATTCTTCAGGGGCATTGGCCGAAACTAGATGATAAAGGGTTGGAGGCTAATAAGGGCATATCCTCTTTTGTTGATAAGCTGAAAAGTATTGATGGTGAGAGTGACAATTTGGACGAAGATGCTTGACAGGATGGTGATTTGCTTTCAGAAAACTATATGTCAGACGTTCCTAATCAGTCCATGGAGCAAGATGACACAGAACCACTTGTTAAAATCATTGAAGACCTACGGAGTAACTTTTTAACTTTGTCGTTTTTAGGTAAAATGAAAAAGAAACTATATAAGGCTTAGCAGAAGGCAGTTATTGTTAATTTGTTTGATAAAAATATTGAGTATAAAGTATTGAATACAAGACTTCAAACTCTATAGGCAAAGAAAGGGGTATTCAGCCTCGTTTATATTGGGTATAGATTTTTTGTGGTTAAATTCTCAAATAGAGACAACTATTTTAATGTTTTAATAGGGGAATCATAAGATTATTTATGATCACTATATTATTGTTAGATCATGGGAACCAAAATTTAAGCTAACAATATCTAATATAGACAAGGTTGCAATATGGGTAAAGATGTCAAAGGTTTCTTTAGAGTATTATGAAGAAGAAGCTCTTACAATTATTGGTAACATGATAGGTGAAACTATTAAAGTGGATATAGATACTTCTTGTCATTTAAGGAGACATTATGCTAGAATACGTGTATTGTTAGATTTGGGTAAGTAGTTAATGTCGGGATTCTTGTTGGATGGTCAGAAATATTATTTTGAATATGATGGCCTGCATATGATGTGTTCTTCATGCGGGATGTATGGTCATAAGGCAAAGACTTGCCCGAATAAACAACATTCCACTTGTATGAATGGAGTACTTGGAAATGAAAATATTGCGACTAGTGAGCGAGGAAGATATCCGGCCCAAGAAAGCTATAATGGTCCATAACAATGGCAAGTGATTCAGAAAACCCGGCTCCAACATAGAACGAAAGATGGGAAGAGTGAGTCGACTCGTCAAGAAAACTGTGGCTCTCGTTTTGGGGTACTTGTTGACATGGAGGAGCCAATGTACAATTCAAACCATGTCAAGGAAGTGCAAAGAGAAATCGCACCGCATGCTCAGCCTGTACATCATTGGCGTAGCTCTACTATCGGTGCACGGAATATAAAAGGGAAGAAAAAAGTGGCAGCTAGTAATTTAATTGATGGACGGGCTAGTACAAAGTGTGTGGTAGAGGCATGTGAAGGACAAAGGAAGAGCTAGAAAAGACAAGAGAGATCCTTCAGAGAGAGATTAAAGGCAGAGCAATAATGATGTTAACGTTAGAGGAGAGCAATGGTGAGGAGTATGTACGGGAAAGAGAGAGGAATGATTTGTGGAGACTAATAGATTTGAGGGGCATATGGTGATGGACAAGTCCGGTGAAGTACAGGATAGGCCAAAACTTTCTTCAGAGGGTGAAATAAAGATCAAGGAGTCAGATCTAGGGGATCCAACCTTTGGGCCTGAGTTCATCTGCCCAGTTCAAAATAAGGAACAAGAAGGAGGCTTAGGTGTCGATGGTTCCTGAGACACATCTCTCTGATGGGTTATGATTAGGCTTGGGCATGGCATGCTTATTTATATTTGATGGATAAGATATTGTATTGGAATATTAGATGAGCGTGTGGTGGTGGGCTCTTTAGAAATCTTAGGGCTGTCTACAAAAGCCCAACTGAGTTTGGTCATCTTGTCGAAAACCATATACTAGAAGAATGACTTCGTTTACTCCAGAAGTTGGGATTTGACAAACTCAAAGTTATTCCCAGTTTATGTCGATATGGGGATTAAGTAGCATATTGAAAAATTAGCATCATCAATGTTAAAGTATTCGAATATAATAGACAATTCTTCCATCTTGAGTGCAAAATTCTTGGAATCGCGAAGTTTCTCTTAACAGCAGTTTATCCGATTCCACATTCTAACCTTCAGGAATCATTATGTAGTAAGTTGAAGGATTTATCTATAACAATATCAAACATGTGGGTGGTCATCAATGATTTCAATGACATTATGAGCTGCACGAAGAAGTGGGTGGCGCTAAGTGTCCTATGAACATAATGAAATGGTTTCAAGAACAGGTTAATGAATACGGCATGTTAGATTTAAGTTTTCAAGGGCTGAAATTTACTTGGAAAGGGGCATCAGAATGCTAGGTATGTAAGGCTTTACGAAAGACTGGATCGGGCTCAGGCAAATGCACAATTTCTCTTAGATTTTCTTGAATGCCTTTTGAAGTTAATTTCTAGAACACAATTCTCATATCACAACCCAATTATGCTACAATTTATGAAGAGTAGTGCTAATAGAGGAATTAGACCGTTTTGATTTGAAGCTATGTGGCTACAACATGAAAATTTTAAAGATTTCTTGCTAGGAATTGGGATGATTGTAAGGATTTAAGCAAGTCCTTGGAATGTATCACAACCTCATTGACTATTTGGAATAAAAATACGTTTGGGATGATTGAGAAGAGGAAAAAGGAAATTCTTGCTTGTATGTTTGGAATACAAAGATCACAGGCTTATGGGTACTCTGTTTTCTTATATGATTTAGAAAAGGATTTCTAAGTCAAACTTGATGAGATTATGAAGATAGAAGATATTAAATGATTTCAAAAGGCCAAAACATGATGGATTACAAAAGGAGATAGCAATACCCGAAATATCATTTGAAAACAAAGATGAGGAAAATAATGAACATAATTATGACTCTTCTTGATGACATGGGCAAATGGATTGACAATGAACGGAAGCTAAAAATAATGGCATCTAATTTTTTTAAGTCACTGTATGAGATTGATAGAGATGTTTCATGTGTTATTAGTACTTATACTAATTTTCCTCAAGGAATTCTTGAATTGTTGAAGAATATGTACTTTATTCCTTCAGATAAGGAAATTAAAGGAGCAGTCATGTTCATTGGTCCTTATAAAGCTCTTGGTGTTGATAGATTTTCTCCTATCTTCTACCAAGCTAATTTGAATGAGGTAGGAAATATAGTATGCAGATTTGTCAAATAGGCATTTATGACAAAGGTGGTAAATCCTGAGGCTAATAGGACTCTAATTATTCTAATTCCCAAGAGAAAGAGCCTTGAAATGGTGGGCCATTTTAGGCTAATTTCACTATGTAAGATTTACTACAAATTAATCTCTAAAATGATTGTAAATATATTGCAAAGCATTAGGAATGATATTGTTTCTCCATTCCAATCAAGCTTTGTTAAAGGAAGGCATATTCAATATAATATCATAATTGGGAAAGAGGTCATGCATATAATGAAGAAAATAAAATGCAAAAATGGTTTGATGGCTTGGAAGATTGATTTAGGGAAAGCTTATGTAGGATCCAATGGGATTTTCTAATACAAGTTCTTAAAGATGTTGTTTTTGAGAATGATTTTATTACTTTAATAATGAGTTGTGTTACATCAGTTTCATGTAATGTTTTTTGGAATGGCTAGCAAACTGAATATTTTATTCTAAAGAGAGCTTTCTGTCAAGAGATCCAATTTCACCCATTTTGTTTATTTTATGCATAAACAGAATGTCTCATATTATCAATAATTTAGTAAATGCTGGATTATGGAAGCCCATCCGAGTTAATAATGGTGGTCTTGTCATATCGTATCTTATGTTTATAAATGACCTACTACTGTTTGGAGTTCAACCAAGAAACAAGCTAAATGTGTACTTGATAGCCTTGACAAATTTTGTAGGGCATCAGGAGAAAAAATTAGTAAAAGTAAGTCATCTATTTTCTTTTTGCCAAAGGTTAGAAATGAAACTAGACAAAGGATTAATGATACGTTTGGTATTGTTGTCTCTACTGATGTTGAGAAGTATTTGGGTTTTTCCATCATTAGATGGAGGAACCCAAAGAAACTTTTTATTATATTACAGATAGGGTGAAATCTAAATTGGATTCATGGAAGCTAATACATTAACTGTTACAGGGTGAATTACCTTAACTAAATTTTATTTAAGTGGCATCCATTGCACCCTATACAATTTGCTAGATTACCTATATTAGTGTATCAAAAAGTTGAGAGGTTGTAGAGGAATTTTATTTAGGGGCATCATTCTAATTTTTATGGATTTTATCCTATTGGATGTGACCAAATTGTCAGACCTAAATCTCATAGGAGACTTGGCTTCAAAAGGTTAAATTTGGTTAATAATTTGTGTGGGGAAAGGTGACTTGGAATCTTGTTCAAGGTGTAAAAAAGCTATGGGCTGAGGTTTTACTACATCAATATATGTTAAATAATGAATAGAATTTGTTGGAAGTTAGGAAAGGTGATTCGGCATTATGAAATTTTATTTCACAATAAAGGGAAGTTGTTGAAAGGTTCATGAGATGACATATTTGAGATTGACATAAGGTAAATTTCTTTAATGACAAGTAGTTGTTTCATGATAAGAGCATTAAGGATTTCTGTCTTTGACACCTTACTACAGGGAAAACAATAGCAAAGTGGTCGATTGGGTGGTTAATGGCACTTGGGACTTCACGAGGCTGACAACATTAGTACCAAGCCATGTTTTTCATAAATTAGTAATTGTGTTACCTCCTATGCAGGATGCAGGACCTGAAGTACTAGCTTATAATGCCATTAGTGATGGTAGTTTTATAGTGAAGAGTGTTTATTATATGCTTAAGCGACCATCGGATAACAATTACAACTCAACTTTTAAGGAGATTTAGAGGTGGGAATGAGCAGAATGTATTAGGGCATTTATGTGGATTGCATTTAATAATCGATTGCCTACAAATAATTGTAGAAATAGTTGGTCAGTTTTATCAGCTTTGTGTCAACATTGCAATCAAGGTATATAAGATACTTTACATATTTTACAGGATTGTGAATATGCCCAATAGTTATGGTATTATTATATTTAGTCAAGATACTATAGTTAGTTTTTCTTTGCTAATTTGAATAATTTGTTTGCTATGAATCTCAAGAGAAATATAGGTTTATCTGGTTTTGATAACTGAAAGCTGATATGGGGTGTTTGGATTTGGCACTTATAGCAATAGAAGAATAAAACTATTTTTAAACCAAATTTTACTAAGCCTCAAGGGCCACTTTTAATATTGAAACAGGTATGGTGTAGCTTTGTGAGTCAACAAGAGGTGTTGTTTGAAGTTAAATGTTGATGGATCTACAGCAAAGTCACAATCTAAGGCTGGAAGTAAGGGTGTTATTTGGGACTCCGCTAGAAATAGGATTGTTGGTTTTACACATATTATTAGGCCTTGTAGTGTTATTGAAACTAAGCAATGGGCAATCTTTAAGGGACTTTCATTAACATGGGACATAGGAATTAAGAAAGTTATATTAGAGTCGGATGCAAAGAATGCTGTTATCTCTGTACAACAAATAGATAGTAACCAAGTTTGCAGCCTTTTGATGGTACAAATATATACATTGTTATAGTGAGCATGAGATGTTGAAATAGCCTATATCCTAATAAAGTATAACCGTGTGATGCATTGGTTAAGGAAGACTTATCCACTTCATCCTTTTTGGGAACTTATCCCTCTTATTTGGAGGCATTAGTTACTAGTGAAAGTAAGTTTGAGAATTGTTTTCTTTAATTTAATTTCTTGTATTTTGGGTGAATCCCTCATTTGTAACAAAAAAAAATAATATCTTACTACTATCTTTTTATAAAATTCAAAAATACATCAGAAATTAAACAATCATGTTGGCATTTTACCTCCTTTGCTAAACCTCATGTGACCTTGTTTTATTCACGAGAAATATGTTGGCATTTTAATTACCATTGAAAAGTAAACATCTTCTTGATTTCCAAAAACAGTAGACCATTAGTCCTTATATCAGAAACGGCTCCATTAGTTCATTATGTTGTAGATAATTAATCCCTTTCACTTGGTTCGTGTTCTTTTAGAAGAATATTTTTTTTTTAATTATCTATTTGATTTATTGGAGTTTTGCCCCGAATACATCCGAATCTGACCCGCGTCGCACACCTGACTATAGTTGGTAGGTCTCCTAATAGGGATTTTCTGCATATATTAAGGTTTGAACTTGAGACCTCACTTAAACGATATCGAACTGCTTACTACTCGAATCAACTTCCATTAATTCTTTTATTTTATTTTTTTGGTACAACCCGTTGGTTCTTTTAGAAGAGTGATGTGCTGATAGATCAGCCATCAGATCATCTTTGCCTTGCCCATTAGATATGGGGCCTCAAGCCCATTAACTGACTTCAAAAGCTCATATCCCTTCAACTTGTTCTTCAATGCTATTGAACATTAAAAAAAAAAATTGCTGTAATAGGAGTTTGGAAACGAGTGAGCTCGGGTCTTTTAATGAACTTCTGGACTCTATTAGAATACCGGTCCATGCAAGAATTGGACAAGCTTCAGCTTCTCTGGTTTGGGCTTTATAAGAGAAAGCCCGTCAAGAAAATCCTTCTCTTCCCTGCCCGGATCCTATTTTTGCCAATTAAAGTTTATTTGTATTAATAATTAGGATGGGCATGGTTAATTTCAATTTTTACTCCATATAATTTAGTCTCTGTAATTATGATTTAATTAAAATTAAATTTTAAATTTTAATGTATGACAACTTAATTCCTATAATTTTAAATTTTAATCAATTAAAACTACAATCTATAAATTTTATAAAATATATAATTTTATTTTTTAAAATATATATATTAATATTTTAAATGTTTAAACTATAGAGATTGAGTTATATCAATTTAAAAATTAAAACTCTAATAACATAAAGATTAACTTTTATTTTATTTTTATCAAAGATAAACTCACTTGTTGCCAGTAACCCAAATTATACTATAAAAAAGTAAAATTATAAATTATAATTATTTTATTATTTTAAGTAATAAATAAATATTTAATAATAAATTCACATGTTAATGCTTAAGAAGAAAATTTAGATTAAGTTTGTTATATTTATTTCGTCAATTTTTTTATATCATAACTACCTACTCAGAGTTTAAATACGAGATTATTGGCTAAACTGAAATAACTCACAAATTAGTGGAGTCAATGTTGGTTCCTATTTTCCATTATATATATATATATATATATATATATATATATATTATATCAAGTACGATAAGTGGAAAAGCAATTTTCTATCGCACAAAAAAAAGCATCATAAGAGGACATACAGCCCATTAGTATTAAATTTTAATTCCATTTGCAAGTTGCAAATACAGCATCGCTCATTGTAAACGATGTAGGTGTCTTGTCGTGGGGTATGCATTCTATTAATTCCATCACGGATTATGATGACTACGAGTGCTTCCTAGTAAATGCGACGGTTTATTTTGTTGCTTTCTCAATTGGTACAAGAAAATGAAATGGAAGTACCCACTTGAATTATGCCTCTTTTACATTATTGATTCATTAATCATATTCAAACTTGGTATCGTCTTCCTCCTCCTGTTTCTGATTTTTTAAGATATTCAGTATCTATCTATTAGGGCTATGCACAATACCCATGGCCCACTATGCCCTGCCCAGCCCGATTTTTACCGGGCAGGGCTGGGCATCGGGCTATAAAATATAGCCCATGCATTTTTCGGACTGGGCATCGGGCATAGGGGCTGCCCTACCCTGCCCTGCCCTGCCCATGAGCACCCCTTCTTTTATTTTTTTTATTTTTTCTCTATCTTAGAAGGGAGAATATGATAGCTACTGGTGACTATAAGGTAATTTTAGAAATATAAGTAGATAAGTTGTATCTTTTAATATTTATAAATATACTAATTTTTTCTTTTTTTTTAACTTTGTTAATTATCATATGATTATATTACAAATTATAATTATTTATTTTATTTTTTTAGATGCTTTATCTTTGTCAATATTAGGGAGATTGATACAAAGTTATAATTACAAACTATTTAGATTTCAACGCTTATTTTTTATATGCAATGGATCTCAAGATTTTAATTATTATCTTTGTTCTCTTATTCTTAGTGAATTATAGATATTATTTAACTCTTAAAGACACATGAATATGATATTATTTTAGAAGTTCATAATTACAGATTTTTTTACAACATGAGCATGATATCACGACTTGGGCATGCCTAACCCGCCCATGCCCAGCCCGCTCATGCCCTGCCCAAAATTGTTAGAGTTTTTACCGGGCACCGGACTGCAAAATGCAGCCCATGCATTTTTTGGGCAGGGCACCGGGCAGGTGACTGCCCTACTCAACCCTGCCCATGTACACCCCTACTATCTATTATTTTGACAGATATCACAAAGGATTTTAAAAGTATGCCATATATATATATATATATATATATATATATATATATAAAATCTATGCAAGATGGAATGATGAATTCCCCGTGAGGCCACCTATACCTTTGAATGGACAAATAAAATATACGGGATTGAACTGGCTAAACATTATTTGATCCCCTTTGACTTTATTTTAGGGTGTGTTTGGATTAGCTTTTGGAGAATAGATTCTGGGAGAATAGATTCTGGAAAGAATAGATTTTAGGAAGAATAGATTATGGAGAATAGATTTTGGGAAGAATAGATTATGAGAAGAATAGATTTTGCAAATAGAGATGTTTGGATGATTAATAGTAGAATCACTTTTTATATTAATAAATTACTAAAAAGGGTATGATTTGATTAAAGTATGAGAGAGGAGAGAGAGGAGAGAGGAGAGAGGAGAGAGAGGAGAGAGAGAGGAGAGAGAGGGGAGAGAGGGGAGAGGAGAGAGAGGGGAGGGAGAGAGAGAGAGGAGAGAGGAGAGAGAGGGGAGAAAGGAGAGAGAGGGGAGAGAGGAGAGAGAGAGGAGAGAGGAGAGAGAGTATAAGAAAAAAATAGGGGTAAAATAGTAATTAGATAATCTATAAGCTCTTTTCCAGTTCCAAAATCTATTGAAAAATAGCTTCTTCAAAACCATGGTTTCAAACCGAGGTTTTGCCCAAAATCAATTTTGGAGGAAAATGGCTGTTTGGTAAAAAATTTTACAAACCGAGGTTTTGGCCCAAAATCAATTCTGGACAAAAATTGATGTTTGTGTGAAATTTTTTCAAACCGAGGTTTTACCCTAAAATCCATTCTCAAACGCTTTCCCAAACACACGCTTAGTCTTACATTTCATCTTTTAATTTTAATTTTAATCCAATTCAATTTCTTAGTTCAAAAATTTATTTATTTTCATCATTTCGTTTTATTTCATTCTTTTTACGACTTTTGATCTCTCCTCACATGTCACTTTACTACATGTTAATTATATGAGCTAGCCCAAGGCGGCATATATCATTTTACGGAAAAAATATTAGAATTTGTAATAAAATTAAGAGCCAAAAGTAAAATTTGACATAAAATTAAATTAAGAGATGAAAATAAAAGAAATAAAATATAATTGGGGATATAAAATTTAGAGCTGATAAAATGGGCCAACACACACGGATTGCGAGCTATCTCGCTACATCCTGTGGGCTAACTATGTAGCCCGCTAAAAGCCAGCATAAACTCATCCTGTTTAATATTTTTTTAAAAAATCATTGTTTTGATATTTTTTCAAAAAAATATTTTTAAATTTTTAATTTTTTAATGTCATATTAACATAATCAAAAATATTTTTAATATCATACTTTTAAAAATTCATATTTTTTTATAAAATAATATTAAATTTTATAACTATAATTTTAAATAAACATTAATAATATAATATTAATCAATTACAATATATCAACACATATCAACAAATTAATAATCATCTTTACTAGTATTCAATAATAGGAATATTTAAAGTAATATATAAATAAAATAAATAATAATAATTTTAATAAATTTTAAAAAAAAAGGATGCAGGCTAGCCTATTTTTAAATAGGTTAGCTCTCTACATCCTGCTATTAAAATAGTCTGATTTTTCTATTTATGTATAAAATAGGCTCATTCTGCATACCTATTTTACTAGATATGAGAAAATTGAAGTTTTGTTCAGTATAAATTTTTTTGGAAAGGGGTTAAACTTACCCCGATCAAAGTATAATGCGAAATTTTTCTTCCTTTTAAGTGATACTAACGTATAATAAGATGAATTGTTTATTATTTTTAAATATTAATCTAAATATCTAAGAGTTAGGACACTTCTCTAAATATTATAATTAAAATTATAATAAAATAATATTCTTAAAAAATGAAATACGCTCTTATGTGTTGGTACAAAATCCACACACAATCGAACACTCGCTATCGTGAGTGTCATGCTGTTGAGGTATCAAAGTCACGCGACATGCTTCCGAGAAGCAACACCACACGTTTAAGACTCGTGCTTAATTATCAAATTACATATTTTTCATCAAACTCGTGCACAATATTTGTACGGTTTATAAATTCTGAATATTTATTTAAAATAACAATTATATTTTATTTGAAAATGACTTTTCTGGCCCTATATTCAACATTAATTACCAAATGACCCCGAGCTTTCAACGTCGTCTTTACAAAACTCATCACACAACTTATCGAGGAGAAAAGGAAAGAAAAAGCAAACATGGCCACCACCAAGGCTTTGTTGGACACGACACTAACTTATCATTCACCAATCTTTAACTTATTTGACAGACAAGAAGAGCAGAAACAATAATCATAACAAAAACAAGTAACAAATCGAACAAGACAGTAGAGCCATTACACAACACTTTGTGAAAAGACCGGCCGGCACATGATGATCATCATCGTCATCAGTTACAAGAGACAAAGCCTAAATAATAACGCTTTCGTCTAACGTTGGAATCTGCAACAAATTGTAAACAGACCCCCCCACCTTTGTCTCCCCCCAAACGTCGCATCATAATCAATCCAATCGGCGACGACCTCCCGCCGGCGTCCAGTGAGGTGCCGATGGACTGAAGTGAACTGAAACCACTCTCGAGTCAAGCAGTTCCAGAATCGGCGTTGAACTCACACACCTCGGCGCTTTGTACTGACTAATGGACGCGCCTCTGGAGATCGCGTAATCCATAAGCTCTTCAAACGTACCGTTCTTCACCACTCTTATCTCCAACGGTCCAATCGACCGGTCGGCGACTCTTCCTTGTCTGTACATAGCGTTCAGCGACTCCTCCATGAAGAGACAGCACCGGCTCAAGACTTCACCCGTGGGCCGAACCGACGGGTCGTCGTTCTTCGATAGCAGTTCCCAGTAAATCACGTAATGTCCAGGCAAGGATTTAGTATCGGCGTAGCTTGTATACTCCACTACGCTAGTGTTGAACTCCTTTAGAAGCAACGAGGCATTGTCAACGGCTTTTTGCAACTCGGCCTCGTCTGTTTTGTCCAAGTCAATGCTCAACAAAACGTTCCTTCTCCCCACGAACTGAAATTCCGGCGCCGAGTTATGGAACCCCGTGACTCGGAGAACATCGCCGACTCGGTACCGGCATAGACCAGCGTAAGTGGTGATAATCAATTCGTATTCCTTCCCAACTTCAACGTCGGTTAGATCCACCGGGTCAGAAGATGATGATCCGTCGTCAATAGGCAGGAACTCGAAGTATCCCATGTTTGGCAAGATCATGTAGGAAACTTCAGATGGGTCGCAAAACGGCCTGAGGTTTGGTCCAAAGAAGCATTCAGAAGAAGCGTACATGGTACAAACAAGAGGTAGGCCACCACTGTAATAATCAAGCGTTGGGATGTACTGAGCCATAGCACCGGTGACAATAACGTCAACGTATTTAGCGTTAGGCCAAATCCTCGTAATTATCCGTTCCCAGTTCTCCTTGGAACATTCTCGTATGATGAATTCTGCGAGCTCAGGGTCTGGTTTATTCAAGATGTTACCAAGGCATTTTCTGATTGAAGCGTCTGTGATTTGTGGGCTTAGAGTACCAGTGGAGATGTCGTTGGCTAACTGTTGGTAGTTATTCTGAAGGAATTTGAGAGCTCTGAGGAACCCAGAAGCGAAAATGGCTCCGACACGTTGAACTTCGTGTCGCATGATAAGACCACATAATATCTGGGTGTACATGCTCTGAAAAGAATCGGTACATTCTATGACTTGGTTGGGGCTTGTGTACGATTCAAATGGTCTCTTCTTGAATTGCTCGCTTGTGTAATAGCTTGTGCTAGCTGGTCGTGCCACTATTCCGCCTGGAGTCTTCGTCTCTGCCTTTATAAACAGAAACCGAAGCGCCTTCCAGTTGTCCAAATCTCGCACATGTCTGTATAAAAATCAAGAAACGAAATTAAACGAAACAACAGATTATAAACTTGTTCAAAGCAAATAGCACAAGAAGCGAAACGTAACGTACTGTTTTATCAGAGGCATGAGAAGGCTGAACAATAGGTGACGACGATCCATCTCTTCGGCAATCGTTGGCATCAGTTTTCTCTCCCCACCAGATGTTCCAGAACTGAATTTTCCAACAGCAAATAAACATTTGTTGAAACTTGCAATACTTCATATATATATGTTTATAGTATATGAGTATAAGTATATATATACCTGGTGAGGAACTCAGAGATTGGATGAGAGGAGAAGATGGGGGAGCGATCACCATTGACAATGCGTTGGATATCGGGCTGCAGATTCTCGTAAGTTACGACAGGAACCTTGGATTTGAAGGTTTCAAGGTCGGTGGCTCCGTTGAGCTGAAACCGTTTAAGGTATTCAGTGTCGGCGTTTTGGGTAAGAATCTCCGCCAGAACTCTCCTCTGGACGGAGGGCGCGTCTCTGGAAACGTCTTCTATGAATTGCAGAGCCTGCGCGTCGTTCTCACAATTAGCAGGATCGTAATTAGCCATGGCGGTAAGTATATATGTGGGAGGTTTTCGGAAATTTTTCAATGACGAAAAGAGAGGAAAGGGAGTTTTCAGGATTGCAATGAGAAGAGAAAAGGGAGCTTAAGTGATGATGAGATTGTGATTGTAGATAGTGAATTAATAGGGTTTATATAGGGCACTTCTTTGTTGCCACGTCGAAGCCTACGTCCTGTGCTTTGGGACACAAAAAAGATTAAAGTATTTATCAGTGTGTCCCAGTGGAGATACATGTGGGCCCGAGTAGTGTAGGCTCTTGGGGTCAAGGAGCCGACAGATGGGGGCCCACTGAATCGCTTAGTCAGCAAAAGCTGTCTGAGATTCCGAGCCTACGAAGCCTTAAGCCGAAGCTAAGGTTCTTCTGCCCAAACGACACACTGCTGTGGGATGAACCACGAGGACTGCTGCGTTTCAGTTTCGAAGAGAGAGCCAAAAAAAAAAAAAAATCAAAGCTAAATCACATTCTTCTAGCTGTTGTTCTAACCACGACGAGATATAATAATGAACTGGCAGAATTCAGAAACATGCACAGACAAAAAACAAAACAACTTAATTACGGCTTCGAGAAACGAGAGTTGTTGCACTGAAATTTTCATCCTACCTAGGTGGATGAATCGAACAAGTATTAGTTGTTATATTAGGACAGTTTTTCTTCTTCTTCTTTTTATCTAAATTGATATGATTAAGGTGATAATTGGGCTAGAGAAAAGTAGCGTGATGCAGGCTACGACGTGGACAAGGCATAGATATAAATAAATTAATTAATTAACAAATAAAAGGATTTGTGAAGTTTTACATTTTTAATGTGATGATTTGGTTATAGAAATGTGAGAGGTGTTTTGTTTGGTTCGCCATGTGTGAGCCAGTGTGGTGACAATTTTAATTTATATCAGAAGGGTAGGTATATGGTTTTTGGATTCTTTTTGAGTCCTGACAATTGCATAATGGTCACCTTTCTTTTTCCTCTTGGAGCCATTGTTTTCTTTAATAATTACTATTAGAAAATTAATTACGGTAATGGCCAATACATTATATATTAATTGCTACCTATGATTGAGGGAATGATCTATACAGTAAAATATCAATCCTATAAGAAGCTCTTAACAACACATCATAATATATATATATATATATAATATGGGTCTAATTGTTTTTAGTGCCGAAATCAAGATCCTTTATAAACACAAACAAAACTAAACAAAACAAAGAATCACGGATCTTTGTTTGGATAGAGTTAATTAATTAACTCTACGGATCTTTGTCCTCTTGAATACCTTAGAGTTAGTATGGATGAATTTCTTAAAATGATTTCCTGGAGTAAAACAGAAAAGTATAGGGAGTTATTGTGTCTACAAATTAAAGAAGCAAACAAAAAAGAATTACGGGTTTCAATATTAATTCGAATTACTGTGAATTAGCACGAATTCTCTTTGAAATGATCACGTCGCTGTTTGTTCATTTCAGGCTAAGATATCGCTCAGCCTGCGTCTCTCTAACAGTATTCAAATTTCCCATTTCTATCTTAAAAGTTGCTTCACATAAACGAGAGTTATATATATATAGCAATTTAATTAGATCTTTATAGCTACTCTAATGATTCCCATCAAATATATAATTCCATGATTACGAAAAAAAAAATCCAATTACAATATTTCATATTATTATTTAATTAAATTATATTCAAGTATTATCGGATTTAATTTAATGTAATCTTTCTAAATATATTTTTTACATTCTCACAATTTAAATTTAAAATCATGTATTTAAGTGGTCAAATTATGAGGACCAAGGATATTACATAAAATTGCTCTTATCGACCTTGGTTACTTACGGGATCGAGAAGGGGGTTTCTCACGGATTTATTGCCCTATAACCTAACTATTTTTGTCCATTTGTTTAATTATTTATGATAATTCATTATTTACATATATGAAATCCATCAGTTGCATTCCATGTAGCTAGTTGCTGAAATTAATTAAGTCGCCCATGTGAACTCATAGGCCCACTAAAGCAAAACTGTCCTGGCATAAGAAAAAACGCACGGACCACCACAAACGTAGTACGTTGATTTCCATTATTAATAAAACAAACTATTAATTTTTGTCGATATTTACAATACACGTAAATTCTAAAGTAAAATGAGAAATATCAAATCAGTGTCTACTTATTTATGGAAAAGATGCTTTTTACCACGACGATGATGATAGTAGTACCTGCAAGCCTTCAATATATATATATATATATATATATATATATGTATATGTATATATATTCCTTTATATCGAGACAAAACTACTGTATATAATGCCATCATTGTCCAAGTTGCTTTCAGTGTTTAAAACATTGAATTGAACAATGCCAGTTCATATGAAGATTCGTATATGTGCATTGAATTGAGGTGTTAAATTAAAACTTCTCTTCAATTATAACTTGGAAATTCTAAAGTTGTATAAGCAAACCCAAAGGGATTGATTCTATATAATTTCCATATATACATATACATATACATATACATATACATATACATATACATATACATATACATATACATATATATATATGTATATATCCTAAGAATGAAGGTCAAGTCATTAATGGCCTAAATAAAGTGACAATTAAGGATTAATTGACAGTTTAATATATTTTCACCTTGTCTTAGGGCTAAATTATATTCCAGACCTTGTTTATCACTGGTACTTTTTCGATATCCTATTAATTACTAGGTATCTAAATAATAGGCTATTTAAATTTTGAGTTTTGTAGTTGTCTCTCTCAATTCATTTGTTAAATTTTTGGTTTGAGAATTCTAACGAATCAAGGCACTGAGAAGTCAAAGAAAATTAAATTGGAAGAGGAGTGGGTTACGTTTTTTTTTTAATTTGATCAAAAGGAAATATATAGAAATAAATTAGGGAGGAAATTGACAGGAAAACAACTTATATACGCAATTGATGTACTGTTGATGATATATATCACACGCTAATTGAATTTTCAAGTCCCTTATTTGCCAATCAAGCCCAATATTGAAGGCTGCTTATGATTACTGGCAATTTAGATAATAATAATAACAATAAAAAAAGCTTATGATTCCTAATATATATATCCTAATAAGGATTATGGCACTAGCTAGGGGACCTTAAGATAATTAATTAAGAATTCAATGCTCCTTTTTGAGAAGTTATAAATTAATGTGTTTTGCCAATGAGAGTTGATACAGATAGTAAAGAACGGTTTGATATCCTACAAAGATGTGATTTCAATTCTGCTATTATTATGAGGGCTCACTTAGTAAGCGATCTCGTAAATTTTCTGTAAGCACTCTTTGAACCTTAAGGCTGTACTTTATCTTTGATAAGGGACCGTATCGAATCTACTTGAATTTTTTTGTAAAAAAATAAATAAATTAACGTGTTCTTTGAACAAAAAAAATTGGTGGTAGTATATAGTATTGCCACCAGGTTTCTAGATTTTGCAATCAACATTCTTCAAATTGTAATTCTTTAATCCAACTTCTCCAAAAACCAGCAGAAAGAGCAGATATATGAAGTTGAGTGCAAAGAATGAAAGAACAACCGAATATTTAGTGCAGGGAGAGGAATCGTTTTTATTTTTTTTTATAATTAACCTTACTTAGAAATTAAAATTTGTCAAAATTCAGATTTATATTACTAACTCGTGAATATTTTTATTATATACAGAATATTTCAATTTTTTGTCATTATCCATATTTCATTTCCTCCTATATATTATACCCAGCAGAATTAGTTCCATCTATGATATGAGTAAGAATACCAGTACTCATATTAATACCTTCACAAACCTACATATTTTGTAAGTGAGATTTCCTAACATTATTTTTCTTAAAAAAGAGGGATAGCCTCTTATTTGGAGGTTGTGACACACACATACGTAATATTATATTTTTCTAGCATGACTGAGAATTTGTTGTGTGTATATATATATATTCATATTTTTATTTCTATAGAAATATATCCGATAACTTGAATATATATGATGACATTATTGTTACCCAACTTTCAAGGGTTTTAAGATTTTATTTTTACTTATTCAAATGTATGGGTAAGAGGGGCCTTGCTTGTCCCTCACGTTCGGAAATGTCAAATGTAAATTTAATTTCATTTTTTTTATGGTTGGTATAACTCCCATGTTTGTTTTATGATGGTGTGTGCGCGTGTGTATAAGCCGTATCAGTCATCTGTTTTGACAGTTGGGGGGATTTCCTTCGATATAGATCATTGTTGATGTTATTCTGGGAAAAAAATAAATATCCCATTATGTGTTAATAATAATTCCACGATGAAAGTCATTCAACGTATGCCCATGTGCTTATATTAAAAGTTACATTACTATCACCAAGAGCTTTGATCGATTGGTTGTAGATCATTTTAACTAAACTAGTAGTCTCATGTTCAAGCTTTGGATATGCAGCCGCGTTTCTTCTCATTGTAAGCCTATATTTATATTACGGATAGGAGGGAGTATTATATATATATATATATATATTAATCTAATTACATTTTTTATTTTTACCACTAATTAATAGCTCAATCTTAGACCCTAAAACTAAAAGAAATTTCAACACGCTGAACCCTTTTTTGGCATTTTGACTACGCACTTAATGTAGAAGTCATCAGCTGATGATTCTGCTCATCATAATCAATTGAGCAATATTGCAGCTAGTTATAATTCTGAGACAAAATTACTGGTAGAGAGAAAAATAATAATTAAAAATGAACCCTAGTGTCCAAGATGGGGAACCTCATGCCTGGAAGTATTAGAACATGAAACTGACTTTTATTCATTTGTGTAACCCACTCAAAGTACATGGTCAACCTTAACCCTGGTCGGGTGGGTTTGGGTTATATTGTATCCAAACCTAACTGTTCCATATTACGTAACCATTATTAGAGACTTAGGTGCCGTCAAGAAACCCTGTTTGAATTTCACCTTATTCTTCTATTACGTGACTTAACCTATTTTAACTTGATTTATAATTAATTAACTTCATTATTCAACCTCTTTGCTATACTTTGTCAAAAGTCAAAACCCCTCTTGTTCATAGCCCTTTCAAATTTCTCTTCCTAGCTATCTATAACAAAGAAAAAAACTTGCTCTCATACTTCTGCTTCATCACAAGATCACAACCTAAAATGCTAATGACCTCATATAGTTAATGTATCCTCCTTTAATTAAAAAAAAAAGGTTAATATGTATTTAATACCCTCAATTATTTTTTTTAGGTGCGTTTAGCATCTTAAACTCCTAAAAAAAAATTGGCATTGATGCCAGATAAACTTAAAAAATACTTTAAGTACTGGATACTATTAAAAAAATATTTTTAGGATGCTAAATGTAACATAAAAAGTTTTAGGATACTAGATGTACAACTAAATAAAGATGAAAAAAGAATAGTTAAGTTATATATGTACTTTGTTGGAGCGTAGGGAGTGAATAGTTAAAGTTCCATCACATGCATGCATTTTACCAGGAGGAAAATATTCGAAGGACAATGTTAATAATTATAGAGAGAAGGCATCATGGTTCTGGAAAGTGAATATTCAACGAACAGGTTGAGTTTTGTTTAATTTGAAAGCGAATGGAACATTTCGTGGACGTGTTGGATTTGCCAAAATTGGTCAAAGTTCAAATACGTGCGTCTGGGTTCAAAGTTTGGCACTATGAAGCAAGAGAAAGAGTCAAAGTTGGATATATATGCATCACGCGTGAACTTGGTTGTAGGGAAAATCTCGGATAAGTATTTTTTATAATTTGTGAATTCCAAATCAATATAATACTCCCAATTTCAGAAATGCAAAATGACCAATTTAGAAATTGTAATTTTGTGTCAATTTACCTATATGACATTCTCTTATTTACTACTTCTCTCTCCTTCCTCCATCACAAATTGTAGTGTCCCGCCTCCTTCGCCCATCTTTTTCTTCCCTTTCCCTTCCTCAATCCCATCCCAATAATGCATCCTCATCTCCTTTTTATCTTTACTAAGAAAAAATAGAAGAGGCCCACACAGTTAATACTTCTTTTTTATCTTCCTCTTCCTCTACTATTGCCATGTTGTTTTCAAGAGAAGCAAATCCACCATTATACCTAAAAAAGGTAAGCTCTTGCATGACCTAAGGCAAACCTTTGCTTCTTCCTTGGGGTGCAAAGGGAGGCTGAAGGTCACCCACCGACACTATTTTATAAAGGAAAGAGTAAAATGCAAAGGATTATTCAATGGCTTCATAATAACATATCTTCTTCTTGTTTATCATCATATTCACTTACCTACTTTCATTCTTTAATCAGATTCAATCCACTTATGTCTGAATCAAAGGGCATGACTCGAGACTATATTTTATTGTAGATAACATATTAGGACCATCTTTAGACTAGGAAGTAATTTATAGTGAAATACATTGAATGTACTTGTTGTCATGGATATCATACTTTTTGGTAAATACCATCAGTATAGTTGTCAAACTTTGTTGTCATGGATATCATACTTTTTGTTAATCATATTATTCAGCACTTACTACTTTATTTAATAACTTTGAGTAGTATAAATAATTGTGTTTGACTATCCACTATACTTGTAATGTTATTAACAAGAAGTATAATGCTTTTAACCATTTATGTAACGAAATTTACTACTTTATTTAATAACTCTATTTGATGCAATAACTAAGTTATATTATTGACTACACTTATAATGTTATTAATAACAGGTATAACGGTTTTAACTATTTTCATAACAAAATTTATTACTTTGTTTAACAACTATAAGTGATGCAAATAATTGGATCAAGTTATTGACTACACTTAAAATGTTATTGATAACAAGTGTAATATTTTGACTACATCTATAACGAGATTTACTATTTTCTTTTAACAATTCTGAGTGATACAAATAATTGAATCAGATTATTGACTACATTTATAATATTATTGACAAAAAGTGTAATACTTTTGATTACTTCTATAACAAAATTTACTAATTCGTTTAATAACTCTAAGTAATATAAATAATTAAGTCAGATTATTAACTATAATTATAATGATATTGACAACAAGTATAACTATTTTAACCAATTACATAGCAAGATTTACTAATTTGTTTTACTCTAAATGATACAAAAAATTGGATCAAGTGATTGACTATACTTGTATAAGGTTGATAATAAGTCATTTTTACATGATCACAATTACATAATTTGAAAAGGTGAAGATTACACTCATAGAGAATGATCACCCATCGCGTTCACAACATCCAACGGTGGGAAGTTAAGATCGTCCAACATGGCTGAAGGTGTTTGGGATATCTTTAGTTTATAGCTGCCAAAACTGTCAAGGAATGAGAAAGGCAAAGGGACAGATGGAAGGAAATGGTTGGAAGGATAAAGAGAAATATGAAGGCACAAACGCCTCAACAACACCACCATCTTGTCCATACACCATCTTAGGGAGATATAGAAAGAAATGTCCATCCATTGTGTATGGGATTGTTACAAGAGAGGGTGAGAGAAACATATGAAGAGCATGATGGGAGAGGGAAAAGATAGAAAGAGTGAGAAAGTGACATAATGGGCATTCAAAAGAGGAAAGAGAAGTAGCAAATATGATAAGGGTATATAAATAAATTGGTAAATATTTACAAATTCTAAATGGGTCATTTAGAATTTATAATATTAGGAGTATTGATTTATAATTCACAAATTTAAAATATATTTATCTAGAATTTTCCTTTGGATGTATTATGAGCATTACACCGGCAACTAAAACTGTTGATTGAAACATGCACGTAATAATTAATTATTGCCTCCATTATATTTTGTCTCTCTTTACTCCCACCTATATGATTTGGCTTTTCTTGTGTTCTATTTATGTGTAGATCGTGGGAACAAATAAGACATTTTCTTTCTTATTAATTATAATCATCATGGGATATTAATTATATTCTTTTTAAGATTATCCCTATTTGAAGTTTTTTGCAATTTGTTTACTTCTCAAGATATAATTTGTAATTTGTAATTTTTTAATTTATTCAAAGTATAACCTTTTTTAAAATTTAGATTGTAAAGAATTTTTAACGGAGGGAGCATGCAAAAATATATTACTCACTTTGAGTTCTAAATATAAGATTTAGTTATTGAAAAGTTTATTTAATTTTAGTTATGAATATAACAACTCAATCTAATTTTCTTTAAATTTTATATTTTCCCCTTAATATATATTTATATTAGGAAAGTTTCTATCAAAAGATGATTAAAGATAACATTTTAGCAAAACTAACAAGCATTTTTCAGAAATAAATAAATCTAATAAATTAATTTTTTTAATATTTATAAATTAATTATTTAACTCATAAATTAAGGATCGTATTTAGCATGTTGATGTGGATATTAATTTGAAAAAGGACTTAGCTTTTTGATACATATCACGCGTGATGGTAGTGGGGTATTAAGTGTACAATCTGATAGGGGCAGATTCCTGCAATGGAGCAAAAGGAACACTGTTCCAATTTCCACATATACATGCACTTGAACTCCCTAGCTGTTCCCTCATAAAGCTTCTGTCAATTGTCATATAATTAGACTTTTCCCATAAAGCTCCATTAACGGAAGCATCACACTATATTTCAAAGATCCCTAATAAAGTTGATAAAGTTGATATATATCACTTATTGGACTTTAGTCTTTGTAACTCTTGTGGACTCTTCTTATTCATGTATCCTGTATTGCTCCTTTAATTTACCATGTTCTTCTAGTGAAATCGTACAATAAGTTTGTTCGTGCATACATAAAGGAATTTTAAATTCACATGTATATAAAAAAAAAAAACTCAACTAAGATGGTAAACGGTATCACCTTAATGAAAGGAGAATAAAATTTGAATCATAAGAATCACACTTGTTAAAAAAGACAAAAACTATTTATTATGTATTTTAAATTTTTATTTTTTAATTGAAATCATCCTTTTTTATATAAATTTAGAATTAAAACATTATTTTTATTCTATATTTTACATCTTTTAAAAAATATAATTAAAAATAGAAATAAAAGATGTTAATTAAGAGCTCAGATGAGAGAGTTGGACACAACTTTCATTATATTTCTCAATTATTGTCACTTAATTCCTTTTCAATTTGTTTTTCAACAGTAAGCACTTTAGTCAGTCAAATAGAAATAAAAAAAAAATTGAACTCATCATTTCTTGTTTTTTTAAAAAATTTTTATTGTTGATGATTCCAAACTAACCGACAGTTTATTTTTTTGTTGTCAGCTAACATTATTTCTTATTTGAAAGGGAACACAAATCGTCTTCAAATAATATGGTGTGGACTCTAATTAACTTAGGGTAGATACATTTTGAACTTTTTTTCCTTTGACTGAGTAAATACTCTTATCAATGAAACAATTGAAAACTTAACACAAAACACAAGCACATGGAAGACTCAAATTTTCAACAGACATGTTTTCTAGAAACAAAATAAAATGAGTCCACGCAAATTAATTACTACTAATAATACCAATTCTTAATATTATAACTAATTAATAATCTTAATATACATTAAAAATAAAATAAATTGATTAATTGTAATAATTAAATGTGACATGATTTATCTAAAATATCCTTATATAACATTAAAGTAATATATCAATATGTCTAGGAGAGACAAAATAAATTTAAATCTTATATTTTAATATTAAATTTAATTTATAAATACTTCTTATGTTAAAAATTAGATTGAGCAATATTAACAAAGCCTGACTCTATAGTGAGGCATTGGTAATTGGATATTTTGTTTTATTTTCAATTCAAATTTTAGTATAATTATAATAATGATAAAAATGAATGGAAATATAGATGAAGAAACTAAAAGCTTATGCAGTATCAGTTTGGCTTTGGCTTCCACATATTATATCTGAACACAAATTTCAAGTTGTTTATCAATCGTAAAATAAAAATTGTCCCTTGTTTTGAACAGAGACTTTCTATTTTATCCACATAGCACTAGAAAATAAAAAACATTTGCACGAGTATAAGGATAAGACGTGAATTTTCTTGTCCCTATATGTGTGTGTGTGTATTCCCACACACGTTCTGGGAATGAACAATTAATCAACAGATAAGACGTGATTTGATTTCCACCATGTTTCCTTGTCTCTGCTGATTCTGACCTTTCTACTCTATCCATTCTTCCCTGAACTTTCCCTATATTCTCTCATATATATATATATATATATATATATATATATATATATATATATAACTGTGTCAAATATACACTCAAAGAGAGTCTTCGACCCGACAATGAAAAGAAAAAAAGTCTACAGAGTTGGTTAAAATTGAATTTTGGAATTGAGTTTTCTCTGATTTGTTTGGTAATCCATGCATGTGGTTGACCGGGGATATTTTTGTCTAAGCATTCTTTTATTATAGTTTTTCATTATAAAAAATTATAAATAATTAAACCAAAATATAATACTGTTCATATTGACCTAATTATAAAATTAATCTTAATTATAAATATAAAATTTAATTTTTATATTTATTTTTTTTAAATTATTACTATTAATCTTTTATTAATAATAAATAAATAATAAGGAGAGGAAGTGGGTTAAGAAAAATAATAATAATATTTTTAAAAAAATAAGTTATATTAATTGATTTAATTAATTTATTTAATATAATTAAATAAATTAAATAAATTTTAATACTAAAGATAATAGAAGAACATATTTATGTATGTATACATGCATTTTAATTTTTTCTCTTCTATTTTTGGAAAAAAAATAGTCTATAATAAAATTTTCTTTTAAAAAAAGTTAAACTCATAAGGTGACCTCCGGCAGCATCCCTTCATCAATCTATGGGAAGAATTTAATTACGTGTAGCAATAATGGCTCTTTTCAGTTTTAGTTGAAGCGTAATAATTATGGCTTCTTGATTATTAGTTGTCATTAGTGGTCAGAGCAGAAGAGCCTAATCTTCTTTTTGCCAACCAGAACAGAACATATTCCAATTATGAGCTCTGTACTTGCAAATTTATTTTGTTGCTTACTGATCATGATCCTAAATAAAAAAAGTATATACGATTTTTATATTGTTATTATCATATTTTTAATTATATTGTAATAAGTACGTGAATTTCAATAATAAGAAATCCAAGTTGTTTAAATTTTGCAAGATTGTCAAACTTATTAAATTGAATCATTTTAGCTTTAATTTATGGATCAACTAATAAAAAAGAGATTAATCTATGACGAATATATTATTTCAAAAACTTATTTGCCTGTTTGTCTCGCTAGCTAAAGTGGCTTTTATATATTACATGCCATTTGGAAAATAAATCATATTATTATTTCTAGTAATTAATATAAAATATATTTAACTAATTTAAGTAGATTAAAAAATAATTTAATAAATTATTTATAATGATTATATATTAATATTTTTAAAATGTTATTTTAATCATGTGTATTTGAACTACCCAATAAAAAATATATCAATATGTGCAATATATATATATTTTAAGAAAAAATTATAGTTTTAAGAAACAAAGTATGTTAGTATCTTATAATTAGAACCAAATTATAATCCCTATTTAACTCTTATATTTAGAATCAGGTGAAATATGAATGATTTATTATATTTCTTTTAGTCATTTTTATAAGCAACATTATCTCGTATAGGGATGATCCTTTATATAAGTAACAAATTATATTTGTGTAAAAATTTAATATAATTTTTTATATTTATCCCAAATTAATTATATGTCTCCCTCATATTTTTTCCCCACTCATTTTCTCTCCTACCCGTTATTTTTATAAATAAGAGTATATTTAAAAAATAAATTATATTTCTAATATATTTATTACTTTTGATTAATTTTAACTAACACTTTGATTTACATGATTTGAGTAATTATCACATATAAAAAGTACTATGAAGTAGTAAATAATATGGCTTGCTAGTTTTTTAACTTATATATGGATATGCAAGTCTTAAACCCTATGCTTGGCTAAGAATAGAAAATAGGAGGGGAGAAAATGGAGAGAAAAGTGGATAAAAATGATTTTCACTCCAAAATCTCTCGGTATCTTTAGAGAAAAATTAGTGGTAAAACATATAATCTCCACACGGTATTTCTCTCCAAAATTCTCTCTCTCTCTCTCTTCTTCTCTTATTGAAACAAGATCAAATTGGGAAAAAAAATACATATTTTCTCCTGTGTTCTTTTTCCTCCACTTTTATCCCCCATCAAGCAGAGGTAAAGGTTCAACCTAGCTAAATGAATATAATAATTTAATAATAAACTTAACAAAGCTCTTGTATGTTGTAAACAGTTTGAAAAATAACTCTATTTATTTTTCATAACTTATATATGGAAAGTCCCATTAATATATATATATATATATGAAAAGGGATATATATAAAAGAAAAACACAATTATAAGGATTCGTCACTTTCAAACATGATTTTGTAATATCCTTTGAATCTTATACATCCCGTGAAGAATCAAACTTTAGTGGGAGTGTCTAGTTCAGATTTCTTAAAAGCTTTCTCATGTACTTCAAAATAAGGACAAAAGGACATCATAACATTGGAAAAAGAAAAAAAAAAAAAAGAAAGAAGAAGGATGTGATCAGAGATGTCTTCGTTAGGTGCATGTCTCTTTAAGAAATTATGAGAAATCTCATATCGCATATTTTATTTTTAGATCTTAGATAATTTTTTTGGTCAAAAAGTTTTCAATAATTAAAATATTTCCAGCATTATATTTATATGTAACTTTAAATTAAAAAAACAAAATATTAAATTTCGGGTATTTTATGAGTAAATTATGCAAACATTCTTTCCTTTTTATAAGTATACAAGTGCTATATAATTTCTAAAATTATTGTGCACGCATTATTAACTCATAATTTAGGATAAATTGCTTGATCGACGGGACATCTTAATTATACAGTAAATCAAACATTTATAAAATTAATTTAGTCTTTGTCATCTTTGCTAATATTAATAACTTTTCCCCCTCAAAATCTATATAGTAAAGCACATTGAATAAAATGGTATTGCCTGAGTGTAGCGTTCGGTAGTTTTCCATCCGCCCATTGACAATGACTTCTAAATATAATATAAACTATATCCTTAAAATCTTATATATTAAATTTAATTAAAAATATGTCTACTCAATACTTTTGATTATTTTGTCTACAAGATACAAAAATTAATAATTTTAATTTAATCTTTAAAATATTTTAAACTCCATAATAGTGGTTAATTAGTAATTCAATTAATTGATTTTAATTTTTAACTATAATAATGATTCATAATAATCATCAACCACTCTGATCTTTAAAAGATTTTAATTCAATAATAATAATTAATCAATAATTATATTAATTATATAATATTTTAAATTTTTAACTATAACAGTAATACATAATAATCATAAATAATTAATTAATTATAATTTATTTTTTTTCACTCTCTATCCAATGCATGTGGGAAGAAGCTCTAGTTATATATTTGCATTTGGTAATTATTTCTTTAGTTAAGATTCCGTTATATAATATCTTTTCAAGAATTATCAGTCTTAAAAAGATATGTAATTCCAGAATATTCTTGTTCCTTACTATTAATTACTGTTGGCTCCCTAAAATTAAAATATACACTACTTTATATTCATCCTTATGAATTGAATAAAGCATATAGAAATTACTATACCAAACTTGACCAAAAGATTAAAAAATAAGGACCCCGCCTTTAATTATAAGAATAAATTAAAGTATTTGTACGTCTCATACATAAACAAAGATAATATATTATATCTCTTTCATATAAATTATATAAAAACTATAATGGAATAGATCTCACGGCATATTAAGCAACGACTTAGTTAGGTGTGCTGACATATAATCAAACCACAATGTATCAAAACATATAATTAATTAAAAACATATCATATATAAAACAAATGATAATAATTCATTAAAAAATAACGATGTCATTTTCATTTATATTTTATTAAATAGAAGTTAATAACATTATATTATTTATTCAGGTCAATGAGCTACCATTTTTTTTTGGGCCTCTAGGCCAATTAGGAGATAATATTATTGCATATATACAAACCAACTTGTGCTTAGCCAAATGTTTTTGATAACATTGAACAAGAAGTCTAACATATACCAACAGGGATAGTTAATCCAAGTTATAAGTAGCTCGATATTACTTAAGCGAAATTTTAAGTTTGAGCCTTGGTGTATGCAGGAAATACCCGTTAGGAGACTCACCTACCATAGCCGGTGTGCGATGTGAGTCAGATCTGGATATAGTTGGAGTAAAATTCTGATGAATGGGGTAGGTAAAAAAAGAAACAAGAAGTCTAACATATTATTCAATCTCAAATTAACACCAAACCCTTAAAGGAATCAAAGTATTATTAAAATGTTTATAATTAATGAAGCGGTTACAATAACAAATTTAAAGGAAATTCAAAGCTCAACCTCAAAAGACTAGCACGTGAGAGAACATAGGTACCGACTTTCTCATGGTACTTCGTTTAGCTTCTTGTTGGTTAGACCCTCTATGTAGTTAACCCCTTGAGAGGTGATCATGAGGACCTCTTAAACTTAAAAATCTTACTTCAGTGATGAAACTCGCTTCCCCAATATGGGAATGGTAACAGAAGACATAAAAAATAGACAAGAGAAGAAAAGCAGATTAAGCCTGGTATGGACGGAGGATTTATACGAAGAAAAACAAACCATTTAAGAGTAGAATTCAAAGACGTAAGAGATTCAATGAAGAAGAGATATCAATAATGAAAGCTGTGTTTAAAGTCTTGATCCTAATCTATTTGAGTTGAGGAAGGGGACAGAATCTAGCTACACTCAAAAATCAAAGCATATTATCATTTGCTTGATCATGATTCATGTGGTAGTAGTTAAAATGTTGCAGCTAAGACTGATTAAGAGCAGATATTATTCTGCACAAAAAAATTGGATTCTCTAAAAAGTATTCAAAGCATATATAAAAAAGGACATATATAAAGGAGAGCTTTCATTGCAGTGTTGAAATTGTATGGTAGCTGGGAAGATCATCTCAGAGTGACTTGTTTTATGGGTAAGGTCCTTTGAACCCTAGAAAAAGCTCTAAGGGCACCTTTGAAAATTTCTACACTCTTTAATGTATGAACGTCACAAATCACATGGCTGACTGATGATGATGTTGTACTGGAACAGCTATATTTATAAGTCATACGTATGTGTCACATGCCTGAATTCGTAGGGCATGCGTGTGTTTTTTCCTAGGTTACTTTTACTTGTATTTCTCATCAGTATCTCTGTTTTTTTTCTTTTTCTTTTTACTTTTTTTCTGTTATATATCTTTTCTACAAAAAAATTTAGAAAGGGATGGAGCTCACAGGTGATTTAAGGGTAGGCGGGGTTTCCCTTCCTCTTAAATGACATATTATTATATATCTTATTAGTGTCTATTTCTATTAATTCCATGCCTTTCGGAAATAAAATGCCCACTTCTGCTCTTTGGGCTACCAAACTCTTGATTTCTTGTCTCCTAGGCTTCCCCAAACCTATTCCGATCTGTGATCTTTGTTAAATTATATACGAATTTCTTTGATTCATGTACTGTCCTTGAAGCTAAATAATAGGCTACTTTTAAGAGTATAAATCTAATATAGGAGCTCAAATTTAGAAATATTATACTTGAATCGGATGTTAAGAATATGATAAATATGTTAATAAATTCAATAATCTATAAATATAGCTTATTAGTTATATAAATACAAAAGATATTAAATTCATCTTGGGAAATGAAAGTTTAAGAACTACTGAAGTGTTATATCTATGCCCGTTTCATTTAAGGGTTATTGTAGTTAAAGAGTGTTTAAAATTTAATCCCTATATTGATTAATTTCTTTTAATTTAAAGTGTATTAGCCGTCTCTTGTATAAAAATATATATATATATACACGAATCTCTTTTACTTATATATATATATATATATATATATATATATATCCACACCATTCTCTGATTTCCTGATTGATAAAGCTTATCTTATTTAGGACTGATATATGTTTACAACATAGAAGTTTGATTTGATAAACATTATATATATATATATACTCGAATATAATTATTTCGGTGTTTCTTTTTTTTTTGGATGGTATACAATAACAATATAACATAGAAGATGCGTGTGTTTTTGCCTAAATTTATTTATTTAATGAACCTGCCGATAGTGTGTGTGTGTTTGACTAGACATAAAAAAAAATATTTTTGGACCCAAATTATAGTTTGAGTCCCAAAATAACCAAACACATTTTATATTTATAAAAGTGATTATAGATAAAAATCATGAGTTGGAAACTTTGAAACTATAGTTTCCAATAAGCATTTTCTACCATCTTTTTTTTTTAAATTATAAATATGTGAAATGCTAATTTTTTTTCTTATATTTTTTATCATCTTGCTAATTTATGTAATTATCATTTTATCTAATATATTTTTTAATAATTTATCTATAAAAAAATTATTCTGATAACAACTATCTAAATAATTATTTCTTTAAAATTACATTTTATATAAAATCTATTCTCCAGAATTACTTTATAATCATTTTTTTTTTCAAAATTTATTCTCTAAATGTTAAACCAAGCACACCCATAATGTCTCCGAGTCTGACAGTCGTGTAGATTAGGACGATTTATATTGCATGTGTTGAGTGCTAATTAATTAGTTATTAGTTATCTTACCTAATTTTTATATAAAACGACAGTGAACAAGGCCTCTGTTAGAAGAAACTGAAACATTAATCCTAATTTGTGTGTGTGTGTGTGTGTGTGAGAGAGAGAGAGAGAATCTTGCAGTGTATAATTAACTAATTAAGCATGCCGCAACAGTACCAAACTTGAACTGTAGTGGAAAATTGTGGGTCACTAAGAAAAAAATGGGCTGTGGATGGATCAGTGGACCATTCTTAATGTATACTACCAGCCCAAGTTTTCAATGAAAATTCAGAAGGGTGTCTGCACATTGATCCAAAAATAAGTCCAATCTTGTAACAAAAAAAAAGTCCAATTCCTTTTTCAAAAACTTATGTAACAAAAACAAAAGGCCCAATCTGTGAAAGTAGAGGACCTTTCAATTGTTGTGACCTGCCAATGTGAGGAGATTGTCTTAGTATTGCCTTATATTTTCTCTCACTCTCTTTTTTCTTTTTTCATTTTTAATAAAGATAAAATTAGAAGACACTCATTAATATCCTTCTAAATGAAATTATATTAAAGACCAAAATTTTTAACCAAAATAGACTTACATATATATGTCCTATAGTGGTATGTAAGTGTTTTTTTTTTGTCTACAGGTATATTGGGCATTGGTGAGCTTCAAAACTCAACTCACCTGAACTTTTTCTTATACAAAAAAAGAAATGAAACTTGTCAACCATCAAGGTATGGGTTTGTTTGGATTAGATTCTGTGTATAATATATTATAGAGAATAGACTTAGTAGAATATATTTTAGAAGAATAGATTTTGAGTAGAATAGATTTTCAGTAAAATAATTTTTTGTGAAAAAATATTTTTTAATCTAAACCATGATTTTGGATCAAATAATCCAAACACCCTACACTTTTCGTAATCATTTTTTTTTACAAAAACTAATAAATTATCCAAATATTAATTTTTCCCATAATTTATTTTTTTACGAAAACAATGATTTTAGAAAAATTAGGGAGAACAATTTCTAACAATCAATTTTTTTACAAAATTTATTCTTCAAAAGTTAATATAAACACAACAATAAAGAATAGATTTTACACAAAATCTATTATTTCCTAAAAAATATTTTCCCCAAAAGCTAATCGAAACATATTGTTAGAAGTTGTTACTCTAACTTATACCAAAATTATGGTTTTAGTAAAAAAAAAAGATTATGGATAAAAATTAGTGTTTAGATAGTTCATTGGTTTTGAGAAAAAATTGATTGTGGGAAAAAATTAGTGCTTAGATATTTTATTAGTTTTATTGAAAAATAGATTACAGGAAAAATTAGTGTTTTGATAGTTTATTAATTTTTCTGAAAATTGATTGTAAAAAATGTGGGGTATTTGGATTGTGTCCAAAAATATTAGCCCTATTAGAAAAGAGAGTCTCTTGAAGTTATAAATGTCACTCCACTTGTAAAGCTCCCAATGTGGGATTCATAACCGTGTAAAACTAAAGTGAGTTGGGACAATTTTTTATCTTTTTATGGAAACTATGTATGAGCCTATGAGGAGTGAGTGTGGAGTCAAAAGTTCTGAAGTATTGCAATTTGTGTCTGTCTGTATATAGCCTCATGAAGGGAGTCTCTTGAGTTTGCCTTATGCATACAAAATGAATTTAGAGTAAACATGTTTCATGTTTCTGTGGGCTCTCACAAGGAACTAGGATTCAGTCAGTCTTTAAAAACAAAAGAAATCTTCAGATATTCTTCATTACTTCTTTACAACTAATACATTCTCTAATTTATAATTGTAGTTTCCAGTTTTCTGCTGCAATATTCAAACAAATATGAAAAGGCAAACAAAACTTAATCTTCATCGAAAAACAAGGAGACATTAAAAAGTACATTAGTTGGCGTTTCTATTTGGTATTGCACTAGCATGTGTAACATAGTACATATGAAGAAAGCAGTGAAGTGTGTCAGAGCCGAAGATCTAAGTCAAGCTTATTTACATCTGATCCTTGTTTTGGCAGATCCACACGAAAACTTCCAGGCCAACTCAAATCCATAGCTTGTTGTACCAAAAATGGCGTCCAATATGCCATTTGAAACCCAAGATTGACACCACTGAATTGAGCCACCATGCCTGAGCCTGAGCCTTCTCTGTTTGGCTTGTGCACAAGTGAGTGTGGCTGCACGCCAAGTGACCTTGATGACGCCACCATCATCATTCTATGAGATTGGTTCCTTCTTGCTTCTCCTCTTTCCCTCTTGTGTGCATTCTGGTGACCCCCCAAGGCTTGTGAACTGTAAAACTTCCTCATGCAGAAATTGCACGAGAACACCTTATTATTATTATTCTGCAATGATTTTGATATTTCAGAGTCCTCCATGTTCTGAGGTTTCGCAGATCCTTCGAGTCCTAAACTCAACCATTCTCCTATAAATTCTTCTTCTTCTTCTTTGTTCATTGAGACTGATACTGCAACAGATACCTTATCCACCAACTTCTTCTTCCTCCTTGCAGAAAGTCATAGCTTCTTCGCGTGTTTCCGATCAGAAGATATAAGAATTTGGTAGTGCTTGGTCTTGCTCTGTTTCAAATAAAAATAGAGAGAGGTAGTGGGAAATGAATGTTACGATTTGATAGAAATGTTATCTTGTTTTTTCTCTGTCTGCTATATCCTGTGTTCCCACTTAGTGATGCATGGACTTTCGAACAAGACAATGCTACTTCTGTTCTGTCATTTTATGGTGTTGGCAATTTATTGTGTCTTCAGATGCTTTCTTCTCTTAGGCTTCACTCTTCTCGTAGCATCTAAATAAGTTGTTCCTTCATGGATTTTAAAAATAGACCATTCCACTATTAATGGAAGTGTCTTGTACTGTTAGATCAAGATTACACTATTATATATACCACACGCATCAAGGAAAACCAAGAAATAATATAATGCTTATGAGATGCTTTGTCCACATGGGTATCCTGCAGTTAGAGACTCCCATGCTGGGTACCCTGCGAATTCTGGACCACTTGGCTTCTTAGGAGCCACAAATTTGATATGAAAAGATGATGTTTTAAAAGTTCAAAGATGCTTGGGTGAATGATACGTCGTGGTTTATGTTAGTCAAACAATAATAAGATAACACGTTTAAAATATAACAATATTATCTCATTCTAATAAAAAACTAACATTGTTTATTAAAAAATTGATTGACTGTTAATATTTTTAATAATAAAAAATAATATTACTCTATTATAA
This sequence comes from Leucaena leucocephala, assembly GCA_037074615.1. NCBI lineage: Eukaryota > Viridiplantae > Streptophyta > Magnoliopsida > Fabales > Fabaceae > Leucaena > Leucaena leucocephala. Next base: position 1,340,789 of record CM073567.1, on the reverse strand, counting down.
TATTTTGGAGACAACATTACTCTCAAGTAAAAATTTTTAAAATAAATTTATACTTTTACCCTAGTAAAAATGACCAGGTCTGCTAAAGATAGTGGAATGCATGCAAGTTTTGATAATGTTTATTTATATAACCATGAAGATCTAGGGCCACAAAAAGTCAAGAGGCTTTTGATGGTTAATTGTTTGTGGGTTCTTAATCAGTTTCTCTCTCTCTCTTTCTCTCTAAAAATGATAATGGTTTTGAGCTTATCCTCTTGTAAAAAGTCGGCAACGTATAAAGGTACATAGATAGATAGAGAAACTTGTGTTTATCCTAAAGAAAACAGAATTTTCCTCGGGAAAAGTTTTGATGATTTAGCCGGTAATGGGGTGAAGAAGCAATGTTGAGATCGTGTTGGAATCTTATTGTGGTATATATCAACTAATTAAAAAGAATTTTCTGATAAGGATCCAACAAGCAACTAACGGTTGCTGGCTCCAAATTAGTTTAGTAGAATCTACCAAGTTTACTTGGATTGGCTTATTCTGACATATTCTTTAGGGTTTGCATAGTTTGGATGTGAAGGAATATGAAGAAGGACTTCATAATGTGGACGTGTCCCAAAGCTAACTTAAGCCCCCATACTACTCTTTTGAGTATTTTTTTTGGTAGAGTATAAACGGTATATTCCAATCAATAATCAAAAAATAATTCTCTTAAGATTTAAAAATTATTAAAATAATTTTTTTATAACAATTTTTTCTATACACTCAACTTGATTTAAATTTATGATATTATGTTTAAGAAATTTAACTATATACTAATTGTGTCATATTTCATTTGACATAAATAAATTTTTGGTCATGTGACAAATGCTAATGAAGTATGGTCCCATCAAAAAGTTGTTTTTTTTCTTCCTGGGAATTCCAAAAGATGTGTATTGTGAAAGCATCATAAAGGGTCAAGAAGGAAGCTCCAACATCAACCAAGTTGGTCACAAATTATTTCATTCTTTTCTTTTTATGGGACTGAGCTATCTCTATCACAAGATTCCGCCATTATTATTATTATTATAATTATTGCTCCAACCATTATTTAGCATAAGCAATTGACAAAGCTAAATGACTGTTTTAAATTATGTGTTTTCCTATTTTGCCCCAATAAATGGGTGCAGTATAAAACTCTTTTGTTTGCAAAAGGTGTAGTTGGACAATAAATGGAGAGTTGAACGGATATAATTAGGAGGGGTTCTATGGTAAACATGACATTGAATATTTGTTTAATTTTGTAATATTACTTATATTTAGTGACAAATGCTTATATTAGGAAACTATGGAAGTAGGCAAAAACCGATTTGACAAATGCTTAATGTTCATCTCCTAGAACTAAAGAAAAAAAGGAAAAAGGGGTTTTCCCAGCACAGCACAGGTTTTTTTGTATACAAATTCTGACGTTGGGGAGCGACTGAGCAACGTACAGAAATGGGTAATCGCCGCCTCCAGAACCTTCTCAAGTCATTTTTCCGTCTTTGCTTCTCTGCACAGAGCTATTGGTGACGCTCATCTTACTTCCCATAACTCAATCCTATCTCGTGCTTGCTGCCACTGCGAGTTGTCTCATGATAAGGATACTTGAATAGATTATACAATTGGATACAATTTTTATAAAGCCAGTGAGATTTGAGTATGGTCGGATAAGATCTAATTAAAGATAATTCTCTTAAAAATATTTTATATATTTATATGAACTCAAATTTAATCTCTCATATTTAAATAGCTAAGACTCCTTACACTTGGAATAACGACTATTTGTACAATAGGATGCATTTTTATAGCATGAAAAAAATCCATTTTATGGAGAAACCAGAAGAAGGGAACAGAGGGAGACAAGACTCTATGAAGGCTATCCTGGAGAGGGGCAGTAAGACGAAGACAAGACTCTGAAGACCTTGTAGGAACTGAAAATGAGTCATATTTGACAACAGTATGCATCACAATAATAATAATCTTGCTACAAGTCACACTTTGAAACAGTACAATATCAAATGTTAACAATCGTAGGTTCACGTCATAATTAAACCGTTAGATATCCACAACTTGGATATAGAGATAAGAATCTGTTGAAGGGATTGTGAATCATGGGACCCTGCAGCCTACAAATTTAATTTCATTTACTGTAGAAAACAGAGTTTGATCAACTGGGGATACAGGATATAGGATCCAATTGTAATACCCATCCTCTATAGGTTCAACTAGCGAAGGAATGAGATATACAACTATTTAGAGTGTGTTTAATTTATGAGAAGTACCACTTTGTTATAATTCTAGTCGCGGCACTTAAGAATACATCTTAACTCTTGAGTACCTAAGTTTACGTTTGAAGGTAATAGACAGCTCATCCTGCTCGATATTAGTATTGCCTAGAAGGAATAGAGATTTTGCCCTACACTTGGATCGGGTCAAGGTGAGCCCAACCTCTTTCCAAAAATTTTTGTATAAAAAAAGGATACAGTTGTAATAATTTGGTGGCACCAGTCTCCTACTAAGATCAAGATACAGCCTTAAGGCTCAAAGAATACTTATAGAGAATTTACAAAATCTCCTACTAAAAGAACTATTATAACGGCAGCAGGAATCAAATTCGCATCATTATAGGATACAAACTTACCTAAACTTTTGTATACTAAAAAAAAGTTCTATATTTTTGCCAATGAAAGTTAAAACAGATAGTAAGAAACATACCTGTATTCTACAAGGACAAAAATTCAATTCTCGCTGCCGTTGTGAGGGCTCCTTTGATAAGTAATCTCATAGGTCTCCTATAAATACTCTGAGTCCTAAAGTTGTATCATAACCTTAGTAAGGAACTGGTGTTGAACCTATCTAATTTTTTTTGTACCAAAAAAAATTCAATAACTTTTAGAGTACATTCAGTATTTTTTTTAATTGATAGATAAAGATTAATCCTCTTAAAGAATAAAGATAATTAAACTTAGTTTTACTTTTCCTAACAAAACATTCCCCAAATCATTGTATATCTAACTTGCTAAACAATCTTAATAGGATATAAAGTTTTATATTGGGTTGTATAAAATACTCGTCAAAACATTATTAGACTAATTCTCCTAGCTAACTTTCAAAATAGATTTTTCCATAGTACTACTAACCATCACAATCTTATCAGAGTTTATTAACAAAATGTTCATGCACCAACATCTCTCTCTCTCTCCCCCTCTGAGTCGCATATTATGTCATGTCTTGAGATGAGTTTGTGTAATGGAGAAATTCAGTCGCAACTAACCAGTCCTTCCTCCACAAGTTTCAGTAGCTTCCGGTTGATTTAGTATGGCTAAGCCCATTTGCAATCATGAAAGGGTTTTTTTTTTAGAGAGAGAGAGAGAGTTGCCCAAACGAATAATACATGAAAACTAGATTCTTGATAAGCATCTTATTATTACCATACAAGTATCTATGCTTTGCGATTTTGTTCTTTTTGGGCATAAATTTTCATAGGAAAAGAAAAATTATATGCCCTTCAACCAAATTTGAAACGTTTCTCTGCAGAAGAATACATAAGCTCAAAAAATTTCTCAAATGTACTGCCTAAACCTACAATTGTACCAGGAAGAAGGAAACTGCAACGACCAAATGATTTAGAAAGAACCAACTCACGGCATCAGCCATACATTCTTTCTCTGGCCATAAAAATGTATGCAACTCTATCCAATTGCAGAATCTATTCAAGTACCTGTACATACACCCAAAGGCAAATATCACTTAGCTAGAGAATTGATACAAGAAATATGCTCACAAGTGAAATTCAATTAGAGTTAGGTTTAAAGTCAATTTGAACTAACATATGCTGATTTATATTGAAATATTATTAAATGAAGACATTTCAACAGTTTCTCCTAAATTAAATCAAAGAAACTACATCAAGAGGAAGATAATAACATAACAGATGGTGAATTTCAGCAAGATAGATTGCAGAGAACTGAAACCAAAGCACTGCAGGAGAAACTCCACCCAAACCAAATAGGCAAGTTTTGTAAACTAGTTTTGATAATCAGGGTAACATAAAATAGTCTGGAAAAAGATCATGTAATACAGAACAATCAAAGACATTACCTGGCCCAAAAAGAAAAAATTAAGATATCTTTTGGGATACAAAAGACGACGGAGAAAGACTTCAGTAAGGAACTTGGTTGCTCATCAGGGCAAAAGGAAGTGAGTCTCACCTCCCAGACAGTATCAATATGACATAATTAGTACTCCTTTTATCTTTAATATAAAACCTATATATTTAATTTTAAAAAACTAAGAAAATTATTTAATTATAATATATATGACATGATTTTTTTATAATATTTTTGTATAACATTAGATTATATATCTAGATAAATTAGTCTGATAAAAATAATAAATATACGAGATAAAATAAAAAGCCATCTAATATTAAGGACCAAAATCTAATATTAAACTAAGTCCTATTTAGGAACGGAAAAGGAAAAGTACACAATAAAAATTACATATGAATACAATTTACAACTTAACATCACCTTAAGTAATTCCTTCAAAAAGTTCGTCGCACATATTATGTTTTTATTAGAAACCTTACAACAAACTCCCAAGGAGCTCTAGTCAGGTTTGTATCCCTCAAACCATTTGGCCTCAGGGAGTTCAATGTAGACGCGAGGCTAGAATTAGATAAACACCAAAATGACAAGAAACCAAACTATTGGTAACATAAAATGGCAAATGGAACCCATCCTCTGTAGATTCAGCTGGCGAAAGGGTGATGCGATCATTTGGAGCGTATTCAAACTCTGGGAGTACTACTTTATTGTGGTTCTAATCGCGGCACTTAGAAAGCGCTTAAGGAGATATCCTAACTCCTAGGTGTTAGCTTGCCCTGATATTGGTATCGCCTAGAAAGAAGGGAGATTTTGCACTGGTCGTGGGTGAGCCCAACACTTTATAAAAATTGTTGTACCAAAAAAAAATAATAAAAATAAAATAAAATGGCAAATGGATAAAGACAATTCGGGAGTCTCAGAGCTCACAGCAGAGAAGATACGATGGCATATTATGATCAAATTTAGAGTTAAATTTCGCGAATTTATCTTAATCAGAAAAATGCAATACGAACAATAGCACCGTTAGTTATATAATTAATATATCATCCATAGAGCGATCTGATTGGTCCAATGGCAACAAAAAGGGGAGTAGGAAGAAACAATTACCCTGAGACAACTCGCAGCTGGCACGAGATTGGATGGAGAGATGGGAAGTAAGATGAGTCTCAGAAATAGCACTGTGCATAGGCAAGAGCGACTGCGTGCACCCCAACAGTCCCATACTCCTTGAAAAACGAAAAGACATGAATTAAAGAGGAAAAAAAGAAGAAGAAATGGAGAGAGCAAGTTTTTCACTTACTCCTTAAAAATAAAAGAAAAGGGTACCTAGGAAGTGCAATAAAGGGGCGGCGAGGGTCCAGAAGGTAAGATGGAGATGGGCGGCGAATACGAGAGATAGACGGGTGCGACGAGGTTCTGGCGGCAGTGATAAGAGATCTTGAAAGAGATCCGCCACGCAAAGCCATTCTACGCGGGGCGCACTAACTCTGCAATGTTGTGGAATAAGAGCACCGAAACCGGGTTTTGAATTTTTGGTCAAGAAGCTAAACTCAGGGTATAAGAATGGCCCATTAAGCTGGGCTTTCTATAGCTGTATGGCCTACACTAACACGAGAAGATAACAAGCACGAGGCTAATTAATAGGCTACTTACTAACGGGATTAATCTGAGTAATAAGTAATTAGATATCATTTAAACAGGATTTTGAGTTTAAATCTTAGCGTATGCAAAAAATTTCTATTGAGAGACTCACCCATCATAACCAGGTGCGCGACGCGAGTCAAATTCAGATGTAATCGGGGTAAAACTCCGATAAACTGAATGTGCAACAACAAAAAAAGACCACCTATTATATATTGGTATTGACTTTTAAGAAGATTTTACTCAACCTTTAAATTAGAAAAAAGTCTAATTTTTGTTTAAAATTTTTATATATAAAAAAAAAACTAGCACAAGGTGAAGATTTTATTTACAGGAGATCTATAAATATAAATATCTTTGTATATAGTCTCTAAGTTTAGAGGATATACCTTGACTCTAATAAATTTTCAAATCTAATTCACCTCAATTTTTTTATACTAAAAATAAAATAAAATATTTTTTTTTAATTAGTAGTATGAGGAAAAATCAATTTATGGTGGGTAAAGTTATTTGATCATTTTCTTTTCAATATTATTGTATTTGATAATCCCTTTGTTCCTGAGGCTAATTGATTAATTTAAAGATTAAAAAAATTATTTAATTATAATATATATTAAATATTATTAGATTATATATTAATTTATAAGTGAAACAAATTAATTTTGAGAAAATTAGTTCTCACTTATATTCATGAAATTTATATCTTTCTTCCTATAAAGAGCATGTATCATGTAATTGATTCAAAGTAAATGAGAAATGTTTCCTCATCTCTCCTCTGCAATTCTTATCGTATGTTTTCTTTATTTTTATATTATTATTAACCCCAGATAACACTTATTTATTGTTTGCAGCAATAACAATTCAAATCCTATGAACTCTGTAAATGCCATTCAAACTCGTATTAAAAATAAAAATATTAGAACTGGATTGACCATCAGCTATCTCCCCTCACCCTTGCCATTTTAAGGCAATTTACTGTCCTTGTTTTTATGGAATATGTTAAATAAAAATAAAACCTTTCAAGGGATATTATATTAAATAAAATATTTTTTTACAAAATTTTAAAGTTGGTCCTTATAAAGAAGAATATCTCCCTTTTCACTCGGCTCAATTTGTTTCAAGCAAACGGGCCTCTGGGTGCTTCTCCACTTCAAATCACACGTATGCAAGTAATTGAGGGGGGTTCCACTTCCACAAATATACACATATTAAAGCAATCAACGGATTTCTCATCAAAAACGAAAAGCTAGATAAAGATTACCGTCCAGAACATCCTGACAAAGGAAATCCACATTCATCAAGAAGTGACTGCTCATACTAAGTTATTTCACTATAATTTAGAGCAATGTTACAGCAGTATCCAACAAGTTAAGCTTACAATTACCATCAAAATGAAAGATTGCCCACATAAAAATACACTTGCACCAATCTAACCCTACAGGGGACGGCGGAACGGATTTAATTTCATAGGCAAATAGATACCTAACTGGGGTTATAATAGATAACATGGGGGCTTTCTCAGGGCTACATTCTGAAATCCAAAATACAAACTGTATTATTAGCAAAACATGCTGCGATTTTGTCACCCTCCTTATTCCAGCAGACCTCGAAAATGCCTCCTTCTCCCGTGTATGTTTTCACAATCTTCCCTTCCTTCAACGACCAAATGTGCATTGATTTGTCAAGAGATCCACTAGCTAAATACTCGCCATTGGGGCTGAATGCCACAGAATACACAGGGTCCCTGTGACAAAATATATATACATATATACGCATGTTAGAACCTAAGTAATTCCATGCAGTGGAACAGAGGGAAAGAAAGAGAGGACTGCTTCACATATTATAAAACAATACCTGTGTCCATTCAAGCTGCAGATAAGTTTCCCGACTTCAACATCCCACAGCTTTACGGTCGAGTCAAATGATGCACTGCATGAAAAGGCAACCACATAATGCCTAACGTCAAGCGCATACTACCAATGATAACCCCCAAAAAGGAAAATTATAGAGTACTTGATCCTCATAGTGAAACTGTAGGATGAAAACATTGCAGAAAGAGGATCACTAAACAGCAGCAGCTACTAGAAACCTCACAGCACTAAACATAGTGTATAAAGTTCAAATGGATTTTGATTCTAAAAAATTAACATGCTGTAGAAACCAACTTAGTGCATGTTTGGATTGGATATTAGATGTCCCAATTTGACTTTTCAAACATGATTTTACGATTTATAGGTAAATCTATGAAAAGATTTTTATCTTGGCTTGCGTGAATGTGCTTTATTGAAAGCAAATCCAAACAAGCACTTAGAAGTTTGACAGAATATTGTAATCCAAATTATAATTAGTTGGAATCAAACCCATATAGGACACCATTTTACTGCACTGTGGCCACACAGCAATAATAAGTTCACAGAATTGCAGCGGTCATTTATCAACCAAGATTCACGAGTCAGAAATTACACATTCTAAATAAATTATATTTTGAAGGACTGCACATAATTAACAAAACCAAATAACAGACTTGCCTAGCCAACACCAATTTTTGGTTAGGGTTATTTGTCCCGGGCCCAGTTGGGCTCCATCTGATTGTATATATCTCCTACAAAAAGATTACAAAAGTTATTCAATAAAACCCACATAATGTGCAAGGAAATCAAACAGATCACATACATAAGAAATATCATTAGAAAATAAAACAAAATCAGAAGTCCAGAGTACCTTGGAATGCTCCCTTAAATCATAGAGATATGTGTCCTGCTTCATACTCCATATCTACATAACAATCATGGATTATTATCACTTATCAACAGAATGAACAACAAACTAACACAGTAAAATTCAAATATTCATGCAAAATGGCAGATTTTTCTTTTAAAAAACATTACAAAAAATAAACAGTTCATTGAAAATGCCAGTCTGTAGACCCCAAAATAAAAAAACACAACTCATAAGTCATGACACGATAAGTAGATTGTTCCCTCAAATAAGAGGCCAAAAATTACCTTTGCAGTAATATCATCAGAACAGGAGGCCAGCAATGAACCTGTGGGATCCCATTTGACACAATTAACTTCACCCTGTAATTGCAGGAAGTTCATTATCAGGCAGAAAATCTTATCCAATCTCTATATTGCACCTAAACAAATTCAATTGAAATACTGTGTTCGGAAAAATCAACAGCACATTTATATCAAATCAATATCAGCTAACTATGATGAGAAATAGCAAAAATGCCAGGCTATAAAGGGACTGTAACTAATAAACATAAGAGCAGCAGCCTACCAGCCTATTGAGTTTGTCAAGCATACCAACCATTCTAACTTTTTATCAATAACAAATTCAAGTTTAAGATCAGACCATCTCTCTTCACAATTCCAAGAAGTTACAGTCTTATAAGAATTATTTTATATTGTAATACAATAAATGAGATCATGAGTACAAACCTGATGGCCAGCAAAAGTTTTTATAGGGCGGTTTTCACCAATCTTGCAGACATATATCATATTATCAGTGGAGCTTGTTGCAAACGACACATTGTTACGCCAGTCAACATCAAGAGTTGGACCTAAACAACATATCAAAAAGAAAATAAGCAACCCATTCATAAACACAGTTTACTTAAAATATCATCAAAACCTGCACCTGAATGAAATTCAAATTGCTGTTTCCATTCCTCTGCCTTAACATCCCACACAATTGCAGTTTTGTCACAGCTTCCAGTAAGAAGATAATCGCCTTTCTTGTTCCACTTCAGAGAGAATATGGGTCCCTTATGTTTACTTAATGTACTCCTAAGTTCACCTGGTCCAGGACACCATTCGATCAAAACAGATCTCTATTTGAACAGTCCTAAGAACACATTAAAAATATTCACCTACAGAAAATAACCTGTACAAAAAGATCAATATAGAAATTTGATGTATAACCTATAGGATGAATGCAACTACATAAATCAGACACAATATCGCCATTTACAGTGCAAATGCAGGCTAAGAATTTCTTACAACATGAAAACGAACAGAAGTATAATAGTCTTTATCACCTAAAAATCAGTATATAAATAAAAGCTGAAAACTATTAATAACAGGTATCTTTATTAATTATTTTTCAGTTTTCCTTTGCTTCCCTTAGGGGAGAGATGCTGCTCTATTTTCCATCCCTTCTCAAATGAATATAGGACAACCCCTCCTGTCGGCAGTATTCCTTGATTCACACCCACCAAACACAGCTTCATCACTGATAGACTATTAACTAACATTGAACTCAACACCTGAAGAACATTAGATAATAGCATTTGTGCACATGACAACTCCAGCTTCCATGCAATTATTCCATTCATCAACCATTGCCTGAGGTAAGTGAAAGGTAAAAATAGATAGTAACAAATGTATAATTGAGTACATATAGAACATTGAAAATCCTCCCAAGAGTGTAAAATGATATTGAGCACATAATAAGAAGGAACACAACACTGTGGCATTGCACAGTTTTCCTTTTTGGAGGTGAACGCTCAGATCTTCAACAGTGTTTCCTAGACTTCAAACTTGTTGCAGGATAACATTTGTTCATAGTTAATAATCTTATCTTCCACCAATTTTTTTACTAGCACTGAAATATGTAAATAGTAGACAAAATACACAACAAAAAAGTAAAACCACAGCAATTTGAGCACTTTTTATCTCATCCAATATAACTTTTCATAGGTATAATTCTTAGTTAGTCGATAACTACAGAAACAACACCCTACCATTTGTGGTCCAAATTCTTGCTTGCCCATCATATGAACCAGTTGCAAGCAGTGTCCCCTCCCCCTGTAAAACGTCCAGTTAGGGTCAACCTCCACATAAAGTCTAAAAAATTACAAAAAATAATTCAGATATTTTGGAAAATAACATCAAGATGAAAACAATTCAAAGAGGTGTAGAAAATGCACAATTGAGATGATCTCATAGAATAGGCACCCACACAATTCTATGTAAATAATTTTAAGTACAAGCATACCAGTATCTAACAGAACAAGATAGATAGGCGTAGCAAAACAAGTATATGACAAGTATATAACAGAACAAGAATATATGGCATTATAGATTGAATTTTTTTTAAAAGATCATATTTGAAAAATAAAAGGGATATTCAAAATTGTGCAAACTATGGAGGGATAAAGCTTATGAGTCGCACTATAAAGTTGTGGGAAAAGGTAATTGAACACAGGTTGATATTAGAGACTGATATTACTAAGAATCAGTGTGATTTCATGCCGGGTAGGTCTACAATATAGACGATTCATTTATTAAGGGGGTTAATAAAAAGGTACCGGATTAAAAGAAAAGACTTGCATATAGTCTTCATTGACTTAGAAAAAGCATATAATCGAGTGACAAGGGAGATGATTTGAAAAGCTTTGGAAAAGAAGGGTGTGTGCATGGCATATATCAAGGTAATAAAAGATATGTATAAGGGGGTAATTACTATAAAAACGGCGGGGGGCGAAACAAAAGATTTTCCCATAAGAATTAGTCTACATCAGGGATTATCCTTGAATCCTTATTTATTTAATCTAGTAGTGAATGTTTTAACTAAGCCTATTCAAGCAGATATCCCTAAGGGCATACTTTTTGTGGACAATATAGTTCTTGTGGTGGAGTCAAGAGAAGAGGTTAATTTTAAACTTGAGTTGTGGAGAAATACTTTAGAGTCGAAAAGTTTTCAGCTCAGTAGAAGTAAGACTGAATACATGCATTGTAATTTTGATAAGAGGCAAGTTAGAAGTAACTTAGAAGTCAGATTGGGCGATCAAGCTATTCCACAAATAGATAAGTTCAAATATTTGGGATCAATTATCAGAAAGATGGTGAAATTTTGGAGGATGTTAATCATAGAATTCAGATTGGGTGGTTTAAATGGAGAAAGGCTACTGAGGTTATATGCGATCGCAAAGTATCAAATAAAGTAAAAGGAAAGTTTTATCGCACTGCTATAAAACCAGCAATACTTTATAGAAGTGAATGTTGGGCTTTAAAAGGACAGCAAGGGTATAAAGTTGGGGTAAATAAGATGAGGATGTTGAGATAGATGTGTGGGCATACAAGAAAAGATAAGATTCATAATGAACAAATACAAGGAAGAGTTGGAGTGGCACCTATTGAAGAGAAATTGATAGAAAACCGTCTTAGGTGATTTGGACACGTGCAAAGAAGGCCAAGGGATGCGCCGGTGAACAGGGTGGATCAAACAGTATGGACTCCGATTAAAAGGAATAGAAGGCTAAAGAGAACGCTCAACGAGGTCGTTGAGCGAGATCTCCTGATCAATAATCTATCCAAGGATTTAGTTTTTTATAGAGTATAATGGCGTCGTATGATTCATGCAGCAGACTCTATTTAATGGGATAAGGTTTGTTGTTGTTGTTTATCATATTTGAATCATAAACAATTTCAAAGAAGGGATAACTTTCATGCTCTTCATACATGGTTATGTAGCAAGACTTGCTAGAAGATGGCAGCGAATTGCAGATGAGAACTATTAAGGCTACTTGCACCAAAGAAAATAACAGCTTTTGATCCAAAGTTTAAACATGCAGAAAGTAGCAGTTATCTTGGATTTAAGTCAGAATCAGCACTAAAACTCACATTCCAATCGAGTGTAGTAACATCTTTACTCTTTTCATTTGTTCTACCTCTAACATGCTTCAACACCAGCACATTCAAAGGGCCATTCTGCGACCCAGATTTACTTCTGCCTTCTGGTATAGTCCAAATGCGAGCCGTCGAGTCCCCAGACCTAGGATGACAATTAAGTAAAAGAATATTATTAAAAGCCAATTATCTGGCCCCCCTTTCAATCTTTTTCACAAGGATTCTCTTTCCAAAAGTAAAGAACTGTTACAGAAGATAAAAAATCTTTAATATATTTCAGAGTTGAAGATAATTAACCATTTTATAGATAAGAAAATTTTTGTGATACATTAGTTTCCCCATGATTCTCCATCTAATCAAAATTTCTTCTATTTCCATGCAAAGGAATAAATCACATTATTCTTATTATTAACAATACTCATAAACGTTATATGTAGATCAGCTTATTAATCACATCAATTACATACCATACTTAGCCCATCCAACTGCAAATGACGGGAGGGACAACATAACACATGCATTTTACATTTAAATCAGCGTATTAAAGCCGAAAGTTTGAACCCATTTTCTTACGAATCTTTTATGGAGATACATGGATCAAAAAAAGATACCAGAAGGAGAGACCTTGCATAAAAGATAGAACTTCAGAGAAATCCTTTGCAGCATAGCTTTAGAAGAGCAACTGTATTTCTCCGTAGTTTTATTTCAATTCTTTCCAGAAATCTATTGCATTTAACTGGGCATTGTGCAAAAGTATAGTATTTGTGAAGAAGATACATACCCTGATGCAAGAAGCGACCCTGTAGGACTCCATGCACAAGCACAAACCTAAATAAATGGTAGACAAGCTATTAATATGGAGTTTCACAGAAGAAATGGATAGAAGCAAATCCCAGAAGTTTACAAAATAAACTCAACCTCACACGTATGCCCCTCCAAAATAGTCACATCAGAACTCAGGATTTCACTTTGCTGAGATGTTGTAGTTGTACAGACGTCCATTGGTTCTGGTCCTGTGGAAACAAATAAACTTTCTACACACATTCAAAGGAAGGAACTCTTTCGAAATACTAAATCATACTACGGCATGTTTGTGTGCCACACAATAATGACACTCTCACAGAGAGGGTCCCGGAGGAGGTTCAATTGTTGCAACAAACCCTTGCAACTACAATTGTTGATTTCCCCATGAGACTCCCAGAGGGGGGAGAAAAGGGGAAAAGGGGGATAGGGGATAAGCAAAGTAAATGAAAATTTTGTCCTGGTATAAATGATTGGTATGCTGTATTTACTGAAAGACATCATTTCTAATTTTATGCGCAGAGAAGAGGCTAGCAATACTTGATCAGAAATAAGCAGGATGGCAAGCAAATAACAGCTATTGCAGAACTATACCAATTTTATAATCCAAGTTCTTAGAATAGTATTCTTAACACAGAATGGAGACGAATCAGGTATTTGATGAAGCAAAAACAGTTACAGATTTGCCAGCCAACTCCAATATCATGGATAACTTCTAAATTCGTTTGTACTAAAGATCCATATCCCAACCACAAATATGAATGGATAGACGTTAAAAAATCCAGAACCGGAAAATATAGATGAAACATGAACAGTGATAGAAAAACATAGAATTATTGAGACAGACTGCAGACAAATTGTCTACTAGGAACCTGCAGCAATGCCACATGACATAAAAACACATTTGATCTGCATCAATGAAAAGTAATTTCACCAAACTGATGATTACCTCCAAAAGAACCATTTTCTTCATGATTAACAGTAGGTTTATCTTCTTGATCTGTAACCATTTCTCTGTCAGTCTGATGTTCATGCTGCAATTCTCTTTCTTTGTCATTTTCAACCTTCTCTCGATCCTTTTCACATACTTTCTCCTTTTCATGTCTTTCCTTTTCTCTCACTCGTCCACGTTCAACTTCATTTTCCTTCTCAAGACCCTTATTTTTGTCCTTCTGTACTTTTTTTCTTCTTTCAATTATCATTTGCCTTAGTTCATGCACATCTTTTGTGATCAGATCCAAAGGTTGTAAGAATGAAAAATCTTCATCCAGGTCTGCATCACACTGGCAGGCTTAAAACAAACACTGATCAACATGAAACCTTAGGTGTGAAAGCTTGAAAAAATGTCTACTCAAATGAATCTTATCCTAATAGCCAGAAAAAGAAAGAAAAATCTGAAGTATTTTCTTTCATTGAAATTCAATAATAATAAATGAAGAGTGCTAACATTACTCAAGTTCGCTTCCATTTCCAAGTATTGTAGCCCTTTCTGAACAAATGTAATAAGAGCACCTGGGGGCACCAAATTTCCATCGATCGGGCATTTGTTTATCCCCGCCTCACATCCAAAAGCAAAAGCAGCATGTGTGAAACCTGCAGTTGTAGCATAAGATAGTAGAAAACCCAATGAAGATACATGACATACATTGTTCTTTATCATTACATTCTGCTTCTTAGTCAATATCATTGCTCTAAGACTATTACAGCAATGATCTTTATCATTACACAAAATCATTTCATATATCCAAGCCCTTATATAAAAGTTGGTGTTAGCATTAATATCTTAAGCATGTACAAAAGTTCAAATTATAAATTATAAACAACAGTAGTCAAGGGGAAATTCTTATATAGATCTTACGTAAAATAATATTAAGTAATTATATTAGTTCAATTGAATAAAAACATAAAAAAGATTGAAAAGATTAAATGCCATCAAACAATGTTTTCCCATCCCTTCGTCCTCCTTCCTCCTTCCAGTCTCATTCTTCTTCCCCTTCCTGATTGCAATACCTCCATTGCAGACCCACCTTCATGGCCACCTGCTTCAACCATCCCCCACCATCATCATTATTGGCACTCCTTCATCTGAGCTCACTCCCTCTCCTCTCAGTAACACACAAAAGTTCTGATAAAAAAATGAAATGGAAGACAAAGCCTATTCTTCTAAAGCCACGTCAAAGGCAGCATGATGAAGACAAAGACATGAAATGGAAGGAGGCAGAGTCACTTAACACTTGACGTTGTAATGGGAGGCAATGCATAGCAGAAGCAAGCAAGAGGCACTAAATCACAAAAAGGAATGTAGCATTGACACCACTGGTGATCATTGAATAAAGGACACGGAGGAGATCCCAAACCAGACACGGTGAGTGTGCTTTTGGTATCTGACCTTGATTGCATCATGGGAATCATCATGCTCTCCCATTTTTGGGAGGAACAGTCAAAGCTGCATTTTTCAAAATGAGCTTTCTATAAGAGAGAATAGTCTGCAAACAAAACCTGACAATGCGGTAGAATCCTTCTTGTTTCAATTTCCTAAGGGCCCACTTCTTGTAGCCAAATGGGACCCTTAGTCTAGTTCCCTTCATTCAATAGGCGTCATCTTTTTGAAGACATATTTACTTGTTTCTCAAAGGGAATAGGTATTAGTTATTCTAAACTTGTCATATGCAGCTTCATGATCTATCATATAGCTATGTAACTTAAAGAAGTTCAATAACACTTACCATCTTATTTAGTCACAATAACTACAATGCTAAGCTTCTCTAACGCAACAAAACCAGAAATATGCAACTATATTTTTCTTTTGAAATAAAAAAAGGATTATTAACATTTACAATAGACAGCACAGAAAAAGGTAAATCTGCTGAATGATGAATTCTAATTCTTCATGGCTTTGGAGTTTGGACACTAAGATACATATTCAACAGACATCTCAGCTTATATTCCAATTTCTACAAATTGCATATGCTCAACACCACTTCGCACCATCAACTTATAAACATTTTACTACATTCAATATGGAGCATACCAAAGACGGCACACTATTACAGCTTAGGGTTGCTTCGATGACTAGGGAGGTAAAAAGATAAAACCAGTTTCCAGCAACGTCAACGAATGCCTGCTTCCATTTTTTTTGCCGTTCCTTTCAAAATTATCTCGTCTTTGAAGCACAAATTCATAAACCGGATCTGAAGACATGAAAGCTCACAAAAGTAACATCTTTAAACATTGGAATTGTCGCATTTCTTTGTTTGTGATAGTATTTTTTTTTCTTGGGCGAGTGTAGGTGGGTGGTTAGTGGCAAGGTTGGAAGGACGTAAACAGAAATTGTCCATGTAATTTTTTTTTATGCGAAGCCCGATAACGAGAATTTAAAACTAATCGCTTCATCAATGAAACGAATTAAGCAGGCTTGAAGCAATAGTTGTATACTCAATGTAAAACCAGCAAGGAAAACGAATTTCAGAACTTTTGAGATTGAAGTATCAACCCCATATAACAGATCTGACAACTTCCTCTCCTCCTATCCCTAACCACAACCAAAAAAGGCCCATCTTCAGGCCAAAAATTCCAAATTTCCCAAGTAAACAAGCACATGATTTCTCAGCTCGAACCTAACCCTAACATGGTTGAATAAACTTAAACTCCGATGCTCCGAAGCCTCAAGCATACAAAGCATAATCCGTGTCCAAACCCTAGACCTCTAACATCAAATGGACCGCAAGAGGAAGTTAAGAATGAGAGGAAACAAAAAACCGACAAAACATACAGGCGAATTCTAAAGGACAGGCATAAAATATAGAGCGCAGGAAAAGAAAAAGAAAACAAACCTGACTCTTGAAGGTAGCGGAAGACGAGGTAATTGAGCTCCACGGAGGTGATGGAGGTCATGTTCTCGGACCAAGCGGCTTCAATGGCCTTCGAGAAGGCTCAAGAAACCATGCGTCTGAACGCAGAGTGGAAGCGAGAATGGAGGGAGAGGGATACAGTAGAGTGGAGGCGACGGTCAGGCAAGGGCGGGGGCAGACAGAACGGGCAGCTTTTGATTTGCGAAGGAGGAGGAGGAAGAAGAAGAAAAGGAAAAGCGTCGTTAATGGTGGCAGCTAAACAGAGGGATGTTTAGAAACGCTCGTCACGCGAGTCAGAGTGGGTTCCGTTTTCCCTTTTCAATAATGCCCTTATTTTTAAAATAAGAGTTTAAAAATAAGTTTATAAAAAATAATTTTTTATAACTTTTAAAAAAAATATTTAAAGAACAGTGTATAAAAAAATAATTTTAAATAAATAAATATTTAAATAATTATTATTAAAATAAATTTTATAATTAAAAAATTAATAGAATGAGTATGATTTTATTAAAATTATGAAAGAGGAGAGGAGAGGAGAGAAAAAAGATAGGGTAGAGAAGAGAAAATATAGAGGAGAAAGTAAATAAGAGAAATGATAGAGGGTAGATAAAATAGATGAGAGATGGTGGAGAGGGAAGAGGAGAGGAGATAAAGTAGAAAAGATGTGAGAGGAGATATGGTAGAGATGAAAGATAAGAGAGGGTTTAAAAAAATAAGGATAAAATAATAATTAGTTAATCTATAAACATTTTTAATATTTTAAAAATTAATTTTAATAGTTTATATAAAATTTTAATTTTAAATAAAGATTTAAACTAAAAATATTTTTAAAATTTAGATTTTTGTAGTTTCCAAATACACACAATATACTTATTGCTTTGCATCTTCTGGTTGGAGGTGATTTCAGTTAATTATCTAGTTATCTAAATTTATATTCAATTAAAAAAATTGGAGAAAATAATAAAAAAAAACTATAAAAATTATAAATATTAAAATATGACATATACTAACAATAGATCAAGTCTTACTATTACTAATTATTGATCAAATATTACTAACATAATATTATATTTTAACATTTATAGTTTTTAAAAAAAAATTGTCATTTTTTAGAAAAATAATTCAGTTCAAAAAAAAAATATTAAAAGATAATGATTTAATAAATTTAAATTATGACTCTAAAATTAAAAATATATTATCTTAAAAAAATTAAAATTTAAGTATATTTTATCAATATTTAATTATATAATCAATGTTTTGTTAACAAAACTAATAATATTAAGTGGATTGGGTTTAGGGGTTTATAACTAAAATAAGCCTCTAAATTTAAAAAAAAAATTATAGAAATAATTATATATTATCTAAATTCAATAAGGGATTTAGATTTATAATCTCATGTGTTACGAGTGAATTCTTTATAAATGGATGAACCTCAGCCCCTAGGTTTTGTTTTTTAAAAGAAAAAAAAAGATACAATTTTAACAATAAATTATATGTAAAGTGCGATTGGCACCACTAAATTTGCATCATTGCATGGATGTAAAAATATACATAATCATTATATATGGGGCAATTTTCCCATCTCCGTTAAATGTTATTAACAGCCGTTACATTTTTGTGGGTCCCATATATAATATCCAGGGTTTTGTTTCCTTCAGCTGAGGGTGGGAAGATTAATTAATGATATTTTTTATTTAGTTCAGAAGGAAAGGGGAGGGGAGTTAATTAGAAATTAATAAATATACCCTTATTTCTTTATTTAAATTTATTTATAATATTCATATCAAAATTATTATTTTTTAATTTATAAATCTTAAATTTTTTATCTCATTTATATATATAATAAAATTAAAAAATATGATAAAATTTTAATATTATTTTTTATTAATTTTATAATTATTATATATTTTAATATAATATATAAATAATTTATTATATTTATTAAATTTTATTATAATTTATTATAATTATTGTGCAATTAAAGAAAAAATTATATGTGAAAAAAATAAAAAATAAAAAGGTTTAAGGGTATAGTTGGAATATTAAAAAAAGTGTAAGGGTAATTTGGTCTAAAATGGGCAAAATGTTTCTCTCTCCTCCAAAAACCCCCACTTTTGAAAGGGAGCTAACGGAGGGGAGAGGAGCATATAAAGACAAAAAATCTCCCCTCTCCTCCCCTCCAAAACCCCACAACCAAACAAACCCTTAAACTTGTTAGGCAAAATTAATTTTTAAAATTTTTTAAAATAAATAAATATATTTATTTAAAAAAATTTATAGATAAAATTATAGTTTAAAATTAAAGTCTTAGATAAGTTAGTTAGAGTAATTTAAAGAATAATAAAAGAATTTATGGATCAAACTAATTACTATATTACCCTTACTTTTTCTTATATTATTTCTTATCTTTCTTTTCTTTTCTACACCATCTCTCATCTCTTTTTTATTTTTTACTCTTTCTCCTCTCTTATCTCTTCTATATTTAATAATTATACCTTTTTTTATAATTTATCAATAATAAAAGTACTTTTAAAAATAATTATCTAAATATTTATTTATTTAAAATTATTTTTTTTTCATGATCTTTTTTTTAAAATTCTTTTTTAAAAAATTATTTAAATAAGCGTTATAAATTCTATTTTCTCCCTCATATGGGTCAATAGACTCAACACTCTTCCTCTCACTTCTTGGAAGCCTTCACAAATCGGAGCAATTCCCTTTTACTAAACAGCTATCGGTGGTGCTAGGTTGGTGTGATATTTGTAACAACATCGAACGTCTTCTTGATTCTCACCTCAAGGACTCAAAGCCAAGAGAAAGTTCTCTAAATGTTTGTTCTATAAGGTTAGTGCTTGTACTATTCAATATTCTGGGAATCAAGCATGAAAACCGAACAATCATCAAAACCACCTGCATTTTTTCTCATTTCCGAGAAGGGATTCTAATCTTTGCATAAATTAGACAAAAAAATCCCACATACCCAAAACCCAATCCTCTTCAATTCATTTAGAGCTTCATGAACAACCTTTTCCTTACCCTATCATTTACCTCATGATCCTCCTCGGTCGATGCTTTCTTTGGGAGAACCAAGGGAGAGAATTTCTGGAGGCTCCTTAACTTTCTCTTCCTCCTTACTCGGCATGGATGCCAGGAAGCTATCCTTGGAAGCCTTTGAAGAGAATCTAAGTCACGGTCGACGAAGGTCCTTGCAACGGTGACTAATCGGGCGAAAGCTTTGTTGTGCTGTTGATTTTGAGGAGAGCCAAAGGTGGCTTTTTTAGCTACTATATTTTTGAAAGGAAGAAGGAAGAAGGGGGAAGAGATTAACGGGGAAATCTTGGAAATTCAGAAGGCTACGGCAGTTTATAGGATTTAACGGTGAGGGGAAAATTGCCTCGTTGATGTACATTTTTACACCTATGAAAATTTAATGGTTCTATATGCTCTTAACAAATAATTTTGTTATTAAAATTGTATCTTTGCCCAAGAAAATAGATTAACTTATTTTCAAATATTTGTTATTACTATCATATCAATACTAATATTAATAATTAATAAATGACCGTTGAAAACTTAAATCTTCTGCTCTATAAAATTATTTTTATGTTTTCCAAACAAAAACCGAGTTGGTCAGACTCAAATCTCTCATTTAATTTTTTTTTTAAAAAAAAGAAACTTTTCTATATTAAGGCATTGGCTGGGAGTCCGCATCCTGAGTTACATCGTTTGACCTTATCTAATATTTTACATTTGACAATAATTTTTTATTATAAAATAACGCGTAATATTCTAACATTATTTTTTATATATAATTAATATTATAATTTTATTTATAGTATAATTTTTTCTATAATTTTTTAATTTAATATAATTTTACCCATAAAATTATTTCTCAAGTGTCAAAAATTATATTAAATTAAAAATATTATGGATAAAATTATACTACAAATAAGATTAAAATATTAGCCACATATGAGAAATAAAATTAGAATATTAGATACTATTTTATTTATATTTTTTGCCAATAATCTAATACTATATTTCTTTAAACCTATTTCGTGTACATCATAAATTTTATATCTCATATTAAGGGTCAATTGTTTGATTGATGATTGCCTGTATTAAATTAATTTTGAAAAGTTAGAATATTAAGAATCTACTTATAATTTTTATATAAAAAATGTAAAACTCTAGCGACTTGCATTATTTATGGCCTTTCTTTCAGTACATCATATTATACACAAAAATCCACTTTATTTTTTTCATTAAAAAATGTGCCACTCTCAAATTATGTACAACTTTCAATTTTTCTAATCCTATACAGTGCACCGTAGGCTCATCCCTTGATAAAATATTTTAAAACAAAATCTCTCAATTACGATTTAATGGTTGTTTATTAAAATTTACTTTTTTTAATATAAAGGCTTGAGTATTTTTTTTAAATTACTTGCTCATTCAAAACATTGAAATATACCATATGATATAAATCCAAAAGAAAAAAGAAATATCCCATATGATGTATATGTTTTTTTATTTTTTAAACAATATATCATTAAATTGTTGATCAAAATGTTTGCCTACCAAATCAAAAATAAAAATAAAAATAGATACAAAATAAATTGTTAGTTTTTTAAGCAACACATAAAATTTGGATGAGAATTTATATTTATTTATAAAATAAAAATCCAAATCAAGACATTTTAAATAGAAATAAAGAAACTTCGGGCTGACTATCTACTAACAAAATCTGAAGAAGTTAAGTTATCTCAAATAAAAGAAAAAGTATTGTATTTTGATATATCTCAGTTTCTAATTTAAAAATAATATTAAAATACATACATTTCTCTATATCTTTATCATTAAGCGTGTGTTTGGGAAAGCGTTTAGGAATGGATTTTGGGGCAAAACCTCGGTTTGAAAAAATTTCACACAAACATCAATTTTTGTCCAGAATTGATTTTGGGCCAAAACCTCGGTTTGTAAAATTTTTTGCCAAACAGCCATTTTCCTCCAAAATTGATTTTGGGCAAAACCTCGGTTTGAAACCATGGTTTTGAAGAAGCTATTTTTCAATAGATTTTGGAACTGGAAAAGAGCTTATAGATTATCTAATTACTATTTTACCCCTACTTTTTTCTTATACTCTCTCTCCTCTCTCTCCTCTCTCTCCTCTCTCTCTCCTCTCTCTCCTCTCGCTCCTCTCTCTCTCCTCTCTCTCTATCCTCTCTCTCTCTCCTCTCTCTCCTCTCTCCTCTCTCTCTCCTCTCTCATACTTTAATCAAATCATACCCTTTTTAGTAATTTATTAATATAAAAAGTGATTCTACTATTAATCATCCAAACATCTCTATTTGCAAAATCTATTCTTCTCATAATCTATTCTTCCCAAAATCTATTCTCCATAATCTATTCTTCCTAAAATCTATTCTTTCCAGAATCTATTCTCCCAGAATCTATTCCCCAGAATCTATTCTCCCCAGAATCTATTATCCAAAAGCTAATCCAAACACACCCTAAGCTATTTAAGCAAATTTTGATATATTTCTCATATCTTTAATATATAATTTATTTAACTAATTTAATTATATTAAAAAAATTAGTTAATATATTTTTTTAAAACACTATAATCATCTTCCTTAATTTCATTCATCTCTCTTTTATTTGATTATTATTGAGAGAGTATTAATAAAAATAATTTAAAAAATATATAAACATAAGAAATATATTTTACTATTTAAAGAGTATTTATTATTTTAAAAAAACTTAACAGTTGAAAATTTTCCGTGACACATCAATGGCTTCAAGTTAATTTGCCATCTAACCCAAGTAACAAATATTAGTATTTAGACATGTTGGACTTAGGTCCAAGTCCGTCTCTAATGGGCTAGACTATTTTGATTGGTATCTAAAAATTTAATCAAATAAGAAAAAAAAAACAGTATTAATTGGTGAAATCCACTAGCATTATTATTATTATTGATTGAAAGACAATGAATTGGAGAACAAGACTATCTTCCATTAAGAAATTAATTAAGCATTAATTTCTTTATTCCTACTTAAAAGGTAAGAATGTAATCCCCTTATAATTAATAAGGAGATTTCGCCTCATTATTATAAATAGATACATCTCCTAATATTGCAACCCACCCTAGTCATAGAGTTTTTTGACTACTCTTTTCCTTTGATTCTCTTTTTGTTCTTCACTAAGG
Organism: Leucaena leucocephala; assembly: GCA_037074615.1. Classification (NCBI taxonomy): domain Eukaryota; kingdom Viridiplantae; phylum Streptophyta; class Magnoliopsida; order Fabales; family Fabaceae; genus Leucaena; species Leucaena leucocephala. The sequence goes on along the minus strand of CM073567.1, from coordinate 1,317,534 downwards.
TCTAGGTTCTAGTAACCTAACTGTGCAAGAATGTAAACTAATAGGGAAATCATTCCTTATTAGTACAGCGGGCACCCTGACTACCATAACTAAAGATACCTCCCAACATTACAACTTACCCCCGTCATAAAGTTTTTTTTACTACTCTTCTCTCTCTCTCTCTCTCTCACTCTCTTTTTCTTCTTGTAAGGTGGTTTGCTGTGCCACTACAATCTATATTCTAGTAACCAGACCTTGTGTGCGCTTATATTACTCCTTGGAGATCTGACCCAATACGTTCTATCTCTCCCTTTTATAGTTTCCTTACATGGATTATTTTCAACATGAATTAGGATATTTGGCATGTTAGATTATGACACATTAGTAAAATATATATGACCAAACTAGCAGATGAAGGATTGCTAGGCAACGTGTCAAAAAGAGAAATTTAAGAAAACGGTAAGAGAGAGAGAGAGAACATACCGGGTCATATCTCTAACAAGTGGCAAGGTTATGTTACTAGAACTTAGATCATAGTGGCACAACATACCACCTTACAAGAAGAACAAAAAGAGATAAAAGAGTAGTCGGAAAATCTATGACTGGAGTGAGTTGTAATGTTGTGAGGCACCTTTATTTATAGTGATCAAAGTGACTATTATATCCCTACTAATTGCAAGGTGATTGCATTATTGCCTTTCAAACAGCAATCAAGAAGTTAATGCTCGATTAATTTCCTAATAGAAGAGAGTCTTGTTCCTCAATCCCCTCATTCCATTTAGTGTTGATTAATTTCTCTTCCAATCAATAATAATAATGCTAATTGATTTCACTGATCAATCAATTAATATTGATTTGTTTTCCTCACTTGATCAAATTCTCATATTCTAATTAAATAGTCTTACCTATCAAGGGTAGATTTAGACTTAAGTTCAATATAGCTAGAATATATATACCCTCTTTAAATAAGGGATAAAAAAACTCACTTTCAATTGAAAGTAGACTTAAGGTGATATAAGAAGAAGAAAAAACTATATAATGAATTGAGTTGAATTAAAACCAAAATCTGAGATTTAATTCCTACCTTATTAAAAAAAATTTAAAAAGAGATATTATAGCCATAAAGTTTCAATTTAAATTAGTTAGTTAATCAGATATTTGATAACATAATATAAGAAAAATATCAGATGCTAAGTGACCTAAATTGTTATAAAAAAAAACTATTTTAGTCTTAAATATATGAGTTAACTAACTAATATACATATATTAAAAAATTATTTAAGTTAATTATTCAAAAAAATATATGTTACTTTTTATAAATTATTATATTCGAAATCATCATTATTGATGGAAATTCTCTTTATCCATTTAACCAATAGAGATAATTTTAAAAAATATTATAAATTTAAAAAGTAAAATTGATTAAATTCTTGTATTTAAAATCAAAATACATCCTCTAACCATTACATTTAGACATGGAAGGCGTAGCTCACCGAAATGACCTTGATGCGCCGTTTGGTACGTTAGAATTAGGATAGGTGGATATAGAAATGGAATTCATTTCCATCATAAATCTTGTTTGGTACAAAAAAAAAGGCCACGGAATTGGGTCACCATGTACGGCAACCAATTCCCAGATCTGTGTTCGAATTTCATTGTGATCTGTACTTTTCTAATGGTGTTTTGTGATTTCTGTTGCTTTAGGTTTTATTGTTCCATGGTTTAGATTTATGATGATTTTGGTTTTATTTTCGGAGGTATGGATGTGGGTGGTCGGAAGTTTCAGGTGGCGGTGGGGGAGGTTTGTTTTTTTTAAAAAAAAAAATTAGAGGGCATTTTAGTATTTACACATTTTAGATATATATATATTTTGATTAAAAATTAAATTAGATTTCTATACTTATACCAAACATGTTTTTAAACACTATTTCTATTTCCATCAAAATCATTAGTTTGACCTTATTACATCCAATTTTCTCAATAATGCTCAATAAATATCTGAATATTCTTAATTAGTACACCATTATTTTCCTGTAAAAATAGTTCTAAGAAACCGAAAAGAGAAAAATTATTTCAACGATCATGGGAATGATCTTCACTAGCTAATAGCTTCACAGGTTTACACAGATTCATTCGCCCAGACTTCTTTTTATGAATGTTCAATAAGCTCTTGTACATCTTACTACTATTTATTATTTAACTTTGCTTGAGTATCGATGTCATCCTTCAATCAATCTCTTTTTTTTTGTCCAGTTCTTCAAACAATCTTTGCTCCCTATGATTTAGCTTGAAACTGATTGCTTATTTATTCGCAAATAAAAATAATGTTTTCTCATGTGCAAAAATACATATGTAATTTTTTAAATAGTATAAAATGTTATAGCAACGTTGACTGTTAACGACACATTTTTACATCCAACGACTACGTTATAACTGTTGAGTCTTCTGCATGACATAATTGATGTATCTCTTTAGTGTCAAAAACTACCCTTCTCCAACTACTTCATTAATTTTTGTGATGACAAACAAGTCATCATCCTCTTCGTCTCTAAGGCAAAATCACTATCAACAAAGAAACTAAAAAAATGATGATGGATGAGGCATCATTAAGAATGTTTGGCCCTTCTGTCGTGTAAAAGACCTCGCATTAGTGAATAGAGTTGTTATGAGCAAACAGGTAGATATTTGATCAATACAGGTAGATAAATGAATGCATTGGTTGATTAAATATAAGAGAAAGCGGATTTCGCTTCCCAGTCTAGTGACAAATGACACAAAATCTGAAGAATTACAACACCACAAGTGATGTTGAAATCAGAGCCTAATTTAAAGAATGGTAGCAGAATGATTATTACCGGTGCATTTAACAGTAAGAGTGTTCCTTTTCATTTGGTTCTTGTAATGACTCTGTGAGTAAGATCAACCAAAGCTCTCCTTGATTTTCTGACTTCATCGTCATCACTCACCGGCAGGGAATCGATTGCTGATGCTGCAATCTTAGCATGCTCCAAGGCTAACTCCCTTGTCCTCTGTATACCTCTGCTCTTTCCAAGATAATCCAGAGCCTGCATTTCCAAACAAGTGTTGAAAACATTTACTCGTTGAACTTTTCCAGTTCCTTTTAAAAAGCCAGGTATGTTTTGTTATCAACTAGTTCATGGATTTTGGGCACTATATTCCAGTTATTTTATTGACAACATTCACATAAATTAATACTCCCTCTAGTATTAAATATATAAACTAGTTAGGAGATTTATTTTCATCTTAAATGTAAAACCTCAATCCACTTTATCTTCAAAATTTATAATTTTTTTCTCTAAACTATCCTTATTGACTACACATTTTAAAAGGTTTCTATTAAGGAGTAGTTCAAATGCAAATGATTAAAAATAGTATTTAGAAAAGTCAACATACATTTTTTAAAAATAACTAAGTTAATTAATTTCTTTAATCTTTATAAATTAGTATTAAGGCCTTATGTTTAGGACCGGAGGTGGTACTTTTCACCATGATTTACTAGAACCTTTCCATGCACAGCCTAGTGTCATTACATAACCTATTTTGTTTTTCTGTGCTGTTATTGTTAGTGAATGGGGTGCCTATTGTCCTAACAAGTTACATTAGCTAAAGCTTATAATCCCTAAAAATAGTTTCTACCTTTGTTTTAGTAAGATTTAAGCTGAACACAGAATGCAAGTACATCACATAAACTTACAAGATCAACATTGGCTGGGTTGTCAAATCCCTTTTCAATAACTGCACGCAACTGAGGGAATTCCTCCATTGCAAACAATAGTGGAGCTGTTACAATGCCCTGCAATAATTTTTGAGGCCAACAGTTAAATTGAAAGGAAGGCAAATGTCTCTTGCAAAATGTCATAATATGACAAAAAGCAAAACAATGTCTCAGTTACACTTGGTATCACAGAAAGGTGAAAATTTGGTTGCAAATCACGGATGTAACCTTAAACACTGAACCGTTAGAAGTTGAAACAATTAAACAATGTTATGACGGAGAGATAAATTGAGCACTGTAAAACTTTCTCAGACTTTGCATTTTCGCAACAATATGCAAACTCGATTTAGAAATCTTTCAGCAACGCCTAACAGTAATTATAACCACAACATGAAAATCAGGATGGATAAAACTACAAATCAGGAAAAGAAAAATTATGAAATTACATGGTGAATGTCTGATAAAGAGCCCTTCCCAAGAGAAGCTGATGTGCCTGTGAAATCAAGCACATCATCTATCAATTGAAATGCCAATCCCTGCAAAATACTGGGCTTTATTAAATTATTTCATTCAAACAGTATAGCCATATCTTTGTCACTTAATCAGATGACAAAGTTAAGGACTAGACCATAAGAAATGGACAGCATTCAGAACCGGTGCTTAAAAGATATCAGTACACATTGAGTAGTATGGTATGCTAAGTCCTACAATGAGTAATATAGGATGCTCAATAGGGTATTTTAGTGAGTTGATTCTCCTACCTCAACAACTAGTTTTTGGGGTAGGATTCCCTGCCCTACTTAAGCTCCCATCACATTGCAATTTCTTTTCCGTGGCCTCTGATAAGTTTAATATCATAATTTAACAGAACTAAGAATGTACAAACCAGATTTTTCCCATACTCAAAAGCCAACGTTGCAACCTCTGGTGTTTGTCCTGCAAGCAGTGCAACTGCCTTGCAGCTATTTGAAATTAATGATGCAGTCTTGTAGTATGTCTTTTGCATATAATATTCCATGCTGCGTATATAAACAATTGTTAAAGAAGAAAGAAATACACCCTATATATCTCCTCAGATTCAATGAATTCCTTTTTTTGGCCCGAAAGATTCAATGCAATCTTAAGATTTATCTATTAGGTGTTTATGTGAAGTTCATTCAAGTAATATTTATCTGTTAACAGAATCAATGTGATAGGGTCCTATGACTAAGTCTAAACAGTTTATTTAATTATTAATTTTTTTATTTATCCCACTATGTTAGTGGGGAGCCAGTCCATGATCTTATTTCTTTAGTCATGGGCATGTTTTCCAAAAATGTAGGGAGTCATATGTAATTCTACATCTATTTATATCTCTAATTTACTCATGTTTAGGGAGAGAAAAAATAAATAAATTATTCAGAGATTCTCTTGGCCCCTATTATACTTTCTATATGAGATTCTTAGAGAGAGAAAGGTCCTAACACAATGAGAATTGATATAGTAAAACATAAGCATTGATACAAATCCAAATTTAATTCTAACTTCTTCGATTTATAGAACTAGCAACAGTCTACAGAAAAGGTAGATGTGTACATGGTAGAAACATGATTTAGTAGCATACCTGCACAGTTGATCAGATGTAGAAGTCATCTGCTTGGTCTCCCCTGTTACAAGATGCTCCACAGCTTGTGCCATCAAAGATACAACCTGCACATACTCAATCCTTGGGAAGATTAGAATTTTTAAGCAGATATTATACAATAATATGCATTATCACTGGAACTAGGTGATTTAGGAGAACAAGGAGTTAGAGTTCTGAGACTGAAAAATTGGGGGGTTTAGGGAGAATCAGACGTGAAAAATAGGTTTATAGAAAGTAATACAGGCGCCAAGAGGACAAAGGTGGTTTGGAAGCTTCTAGATTATGTTTTCTTGATGTTAACATGTTGAACATCACTAGGATACATGTTTATCTGTACATGAAAAAGATACTGGCCTACCTCATTGTGTTTTAAAGAAGCCAAAGTAACACAAGCTCGGGAAAGCAAAAAGTTTCCAGCTAACACTGCCATCTGCATCAAAAGGTTACAAGAAAATAGCCAAATAACCGACTCATAACAGGTTACATGTAGAATATATCATGGATCACTAATGAACAAAGCAAATGATAAGCAACCAATAGATCTCAAACATTGTGCACGTACCTTATTGCCCATTACAAAATTTAATGAACCAATACCACGTCTTGTATCTGCATCATCCAGAACATCATCATGAAGAAGGCTAGCCACCTGTGACGATACAAAAATATTAGTTTGTTAACGGAATCACGAAGTTTCTTTTTTACTGAGAGGGGAAGCCACAAAAATCTAGATATATGCAAAGAAAGGGGTGGTTCAGTAATGTCATTGGAACTTTCCCAGGATGGATTGGTTTAAACAACCACCAATCTTTTAGAAGGAGAGGGACAAGGGTTAAATCAAATATTCTTACACAAAAGAAGCCTCCAAAAATGATAATTTTCAATGTCTTGTCAAGTTACTTTGCCAAAGAAAAGGATATGATTAGCCACAGTGGCAACATTAGAAAAAACAAAATTTAGAAGAAGAAGAAGTCCTTTTCCATCAAAGAAGAAGAAGAAGTAAAGCGAATGGTCAACTTATATGAATGAGTCATACATAGGACAATGCAAAACTAGATTAGGAACTGTATAGTGGAAACTGTCTCAAGTATATAACCTGAATAGTTTCATCCATGAATTATTTTCCCATATGAGCTTACCTGCTATCACAGTTATCTTTCAATAATTCTTTCTCACAAGACCAAATTAAAACAGGAAAACTTTCTGACGGAAACTAAGCATGGTAAATCCACCCTAAGAAATCAGCTTATATGGAGAAAGAAACATGACAAAGCCACGGGAATAATTGTGCTACACAATGTACGAAGTCCACCCTCATCAAACTACATGAGAAAAGACAAAGATGCAGTATATACAAGGCTTTTAATTAGTAAAATGAAGCTCAATATTGTCAAAATTTCTTTGCACGCATATGACCCTGCACTTTATTGCATGGAGATACTAGCAGCGATATGTTCAACCAAAGCGCAAAATGAATCCACAACCTAAATAGGTGTCATATAAAAACTCTCTTGTACACATTTTGTTCTAAAAAGGATTTTATCAGGAGCATTATGCAATCACTATTTACTAATAGAACAAGAATTTTGAAGAACTGACATGGATCATCTCTGTTATTTCAGCTAATCTTTGCAGTCTTGGACGTAGTTCTCTTGTCAAAGTGCCAGCAAGCTCATTAGGAGGAAGCGGCAGATTTAATGCTGTCGACATCAACAATAAAACCTGAATGAACACCCATATATTAAACCATATCCTGTTATAAATGCGTATGCCAAGCAAAATCATGAGTAATATATACAAGTAAAATCATAAACGAATAGACCATATACTGTCAGACAGATAAATAGATGGAGTTAAAGTTAAGTTATAGTTGACTAGCATCATATAGTGAAGAATTAAGAATAGCCAATAAACAACAATTAAATGATAAAGGAGAACATAAAGGTATTCTAACAAAGAAGAAAAGGAAAGAGAAGTTATATGTGAAATTTCTTTTCACAAATGTTCTATGTTTCAGAAAATCTGGCAACCATTTTATATACATTTGGCTTGAGACACTTCAAGTTCAGGAACTCATGACAGACAAAAGAAAATTGCGGTTTCAAAATCAGAAAAATGAGTAAATGACACCAACACTTCGACATTGTGGTGTAAAATGTACAGTCAAGTAGTAGGTGCATTGAATCATGTGCCAAGGTATCTTGGTTGGATCCTGAGATTTAGGATGAGTAGAAGAAAAACCAGATTTTGTATCTAAACTGCTATGATCACCTTGCATTTCCATTTTTTAGATGAGGTCACCTGACCTGACTTGTGTTCTCCAGTAAATTTCACACAATGGTAGAAACATGAGATGAGCATGTGAATTTGTAGGATCATGCTAATGCGTCTATTAGTGAGTGCTTTACATAACTGGAGATTTGGATCATACCGTAGGGCGAAACCTTTTTCCTTCCACCCCCATTTTGAAGAAGTATTCAGCAGCTGAAGCAAGCTGAGGAACCTGTGGCACAATTCCCACTTTTCACTGTTTATTACATGTGACTTCTATGAAGAACACAAATTGGACTCGGTTACTTCCAATCAGACATGTGTTAAAACAAATGAAAGAACACTCTAATACCTCAGCAACTACCATTGCTCGCAACCTGTTGGCAACAAGTGATAGTTCATCCGCAACCAGGGAAAATGGGTCTAGTTGATCCTGAAAACAGTATACTTATCTCAATAGATGAGCGAACAAGATCCATAAAGAATCTATCAAGTAGATTCATAAATTTTTTTTTGAATAAATCTATTTGCGCATGTAGATGGCAGTTCAAGTTGCTTTGCGTCTAAATCTCTGAAATAAAATGTAAAATGTTCTCTAAAGTCCTTGAACAAGCTCAACATTTGCCAAACTACCAATGACTCTAACTGTGATTATCTAGCTTCTAGACGTTGAAATAAAATATGGCTACTTTTTGAATAAAAACAATGCACAAATGCTTGGGGATAGAACTCTGTATAACAGTTGAGACTCCAGAGAGCAGTTTATGGATATCTAATTAAATGATGCAGACTAAATATAAAAGCAGTTTTGGGGAATTTTTTCTACTTTTGCATCTCTACGTTGTCAGTAAAATATGGTGTTCCCCAGCTGTAGGTTAAACACAAAATGAAACATTATATGCTATCACCCTAAACATCAAGCAGCAGAACCATCTTTTAAAAGTGATTATTCAAACCAGAATAAAGAACAGGAGAAAAGAACAAAAAACACTAACCTCAACAATAGAGCTGGTCTGATAATAGATTCGATGACTAGTATTATCCAATTTTGGAAGACCGTTTGAAAAAATTAAACTTCTCCGAACCTGAAACTCACCAAAAGTGTGACAAGTGCATTATAATCCGTCATTGTTTTCATCAATGATTGTCTCTCCTGACTTCACAATTGAGGAAAGCACAAGAAAGCAATCATTATCCACCCTTTTACTGAACCACCGAGAGCAGTTTCATTGGTAACATTAACTATGCCACTATTCAGAATCCGCCATTGCATAATCATACTTCATACAACTTCCAAAGCATGCAACAAGTAACAACACAACCAAATATTTATAAATAAGTCGTCATTAATCAGGAATTTGCCAGCCTTTTTAACCAATAACGTAAAACCGAAAGATAATATTGAAATTGTAAGTCAAAGAATTTGCCTAAGCACAGCATTATGACACCACATCCTTCATGGAACCAAATCAGTTGATAGAGATTAAAAAGTAATGCCCCCACATGACATATTGCTCAAAATCGTTGAGAGCAGAGGCGTGAAATCAAAATGAACAAACTTTGGGGCTTTGGATCTTAGAACAACTAACAAATGGGAACTGCATGAACATATCCATAACCTTGAAGAAGATAAGCAGCTCAAATACAGATACACTACATAGAGAGCTTAGAAGAGATACTACCTTGTCCATAGAGCCTGCAGAAGGTGACTGATAGTGATGCGAGAAATGAAATTGATGGTTCTGGTGTCGACTACATAGAAACCATCGACATCCATTCAAGCTACCTTTGATATTCCTTCCTGATATCCGAGAAAATATCATCGCACCGAAGTAAAACAAGCGTTCTGTGGTCACGAAGCAGTGTCAAGAGCAGTGAATAGAAACAAACGCAAATATCAGTTTTTTAGATGTTACAGAAGCGAGACCACCACCATGGATGGATCAAGGTGGGGATGGCGGCTGCCCAGAGTATGAGTTAAATGAAACAGCTAAAGGGAATCTTTTGAAGTTGGGTTCGTTAGGCAAGTTACCCTGAAATTGTCATGTTTATTTACTTATTATTTTTAGGTGTGTTTGGATTAGCTTTTGGAGAATAGATTCTAGAGAGAATAGATTCTGGGGAATAGATTCTGGGAGAATAGATTCTGGAAAGAATAGATTTTAGGAAGAATAGATTATGAAGAATAGATTTTGGGAAGAATAGATTATGAGAAGAATAGATTTTGCAAATAGAGATGTTTGGATGATTAATAGTAGAATCACTTTTTATATTAATAAATTACTAAAAATGGTATGATTTGATTAAAGTATGAGAGAGGAGAGAGAGAGGAGAGAGAGGAGAGAGGAGAGAGAGGAGAGAGAGAGGAGAGAGAGAGGAGAGAGAGAGGAGAGAGAGAGGAGAGAGAGGAGAGAGGAGAGAGAGAGGAGAGAGGAGTGAGAGTATAAGAAAAAAATAGGGGTAAAATAGTAATTAGATAATCTATAAGCTCTTTTACAGTTCTAAAATCTATTGAAAAATAGCTTCTTCAAAACCATGGTTTCAAACCGAGGTTTTGCCTAAAATCAATTTTGGATGAAAATGGCTGTTTGGCAAAAAATTTTGTAAACCGAGGTTTTGTTCTAAAATCAATTTTGGACAAAAATTGATATTTGTGTGAAATTTTTTCAAACCGAGGTTTTACTCCAAAATTGATTCTGAAACGCTATGCCAAACAGGCACTTAATGTCTGAAATACGTAAGTGATTTTCTAGTTTATTAATTTTGTTGTACTAAAATTTGTATTATTCAATTATTTAATAATTTTGTTTATTTTTCATCTTCCTTAATATATGTTCTTTTTTGATAAAAATTAATCTATATTTTCTTAAATTGAAAATAGCGGCATTCTATAAGATAGTTTTTAGAACTTATAGTTAAAATAGTCAAGTCAAGGTTATTATTAGTGAGTGTAAAAGTAGATTTCTGTTATTTGTTCGAATAATACAATTGTTGTAATAGTAAATATGATTTACACTGTTCAAGTTATATATACTATAATTTTTTAAAAAATTATCTTGAAATATGTGAGTTAAGAAATAAAAATAATCTTTTAAATGTAAATTTAAAAGAACGATTATAATAAACCGAGTTTATAATAAATTGTAATCAATCAATTTAGATATTTAAATCAAGCACAATTTTCATTTTTTTTTAAAAAAATGTTATTAATGAAAATTTCTTGCTCACTTGGATCCGGAAGAACTTCTTATTTTTGGAGAATGCATCTATAGTTTGGGTTAGGCTTATTTATTAGATAAATTTGACTTGAGAAAATTTAAAAAATATGGGGAAATGCATGTGTACTCCATGCAGATTACAGTAAGACCCTTTTTTTTTGTTAAAAAAAAATTAAGTGCATTTGACACCAATTTTTTACTAAGATCAATGTATAATTGAAATAACATTGAACCAATATCGCCTTGAGGTTATTTCAAAAATTTAAACTAAAGATTACGTATAATGTAACCTCGGATCATTCTCTCTGAGGAGCCAAAATGTGAAATAAAATTTCTAAATAACTAAATACAATGCAACCTAAATTAAAAAATGAGATTTGTTTTGATTGACTAATAACTAAATGCAATGAATTAAAATAAATTTAAAGAAAATGTTTTTGATATTTGTAGTTTAAAAGAAGGAATAATGAGTGAAAAGAATAAATTCAAAGGTAATTGATAATAATAAAAGCAATCCTCCAATTCAATAATGCAGGCAATCATAGCTTCAAAAGATATGAGAGTTATAAACAATGAATTAAGAATTATAATTAATCTTTTAATCCAACAATCGAGATATCTCGAATTGTCACAAAATATTTTCTAAGTCATAATTTATTAACTGCTACCAGAATAATAAAATATGACTAAAGATATTAAAAATCAATGCTTAATTATAACTCAATAATTCATAAAATAGAATATAAGCTAACAAGAGAAACAACGATCTAATAATTCAAGCCACCTTGAAAAATCATAAAATATTCACGATAATCTCAATACAATGTCTGACCCAAATCAAAGTAAATGAAATTAAAGTTAATTAAAGATTAATGTCAAATGTCAAGCAAAAATTCAGTCACAATAAACCTCGATAAATACAAATAAATCATTCTAAATATTCTTAATAATTATAAAATTAATCATAAGACATAGGAGTCATAATATAATTATTAGGTAGATAATTAGAGTAATTTATACTCCCATTTGAGATCCCAAGCTTATGTCTTTGTCATTGAATTAGAGAATTAAGATGAACTAGCCACGCCTAACCATCACTGAAATGTCCTAATTGCTATTATTTGGAGTCTTCCATGAGAGGGAAGAAAAGTGGATGGAGTGGAGATGATAAAATGATGGAGGTGTAATCGCCACGTGCATGGAATGGAAGGTGTTATGTGGGTATGTGCGTGAGAAAAGTCTCCAATTTCAATAGCGTTCTTGTTGCCGTCCTGTGCGTCTCTCGATTCTTTCTTTTCAATTCAATTATGCGGCGTCCCACACCCATTTCTTTCTCAATTGGATTTGCGAGTTGCGTGGCTCCTGAGGTGCGTTCTTTTTTCAATTCTTTTCATTCAATTCTCATGGCATGACTTTGAGCGTGTGTGTTTCCTTCCAATTCAATTTTGCTGGCCGCCACACCTTTTCCCGTGTGTGAATCATTAAAAAGGTGACCTAATGGGCCAAATCGCAAGGTTTGGCCCATTATGTCATATAATACAATTTTTGATTTTATAATTTTTTGTTGTTATTTGTACATCCTGATTTCTCCTAAATTTCTAAAATATAAAATCAGAATAATATAATACCTTTTATTCTAAAATTAATTATTTAGGAGAAATAATAAAAATATGACAATTATGCCCCTATCAAACATTAATTCAATATAAGTCATATTAATTCAATTAGTGAACAAATAATAGAATTAAGGACCACAATTGTGACAAAAACCCACTAAAATAATATGAATTAATATATAAAAATATGGATTTGTCAATAATCTTAGGGCTTAGAAAGTGCTTACAGAAGACTTATGAGATCGTTTATTAAAAAAGTCCTTACAACGATAACAGAAATTGAATTCATATTTTTATAAGATACAGGTATATTTTTTATTGTCTATATCAACTCTAAATGAGTTACAACTTAATCGTAAATAATTCTATTATTCAAGATTCAGATATTTTATAATTGATACCTACACTTTTAAAAAATCATGATAGGGAGTTTTTTTTTTTGGGGTACAATGACAGTGAGTTTTCTGCAACTTATAATAACAGCATCCCATTTTCCAAACCATTTCCTGGCTGTTCCAATAAAAAAAAAACAAAGAACCAAACCCATAATTGTTACAAAAGGCTTTAAAGACTTGTCAGATTTTTTTTTTAAAAAAGTAAGATGATCAACCTGTGATGCTAGTTTTTGCTAATATACATGTATGTTTTATTGGATATAATAACAGTTAAATATCAGTAGCATATATATCATTAACTGTTAGTAACCTTTATTACTTCTATTATTTAATATAAAACTTAATTAACTAATTTAAAAAGATTAAAAAAATTATTTTAAAATATTTATATTTATTATTTTTTAAATTAATTTATTTAATTTATAAATTGATATATAATCTAATAATACTTAAAATTTAGTATAATTAAATTATTTATTTAATTTATTTAGGAGGGAGTAATACTATTTGTCAATAGAGGTCAACTTTTTGTGATATTGGGTTTCAATCGATGGGCCTTTAAATAAGAGGCCCAAGTAACATGATACAGGGGCCTTTTGGGATGCTATGTATTTTGAACAAGCTTCGCATTAATTTGTATATATATATATATATATATATATATATATATATAAAAGCTTTGCATTATTCTTACCGGGTATGCATTTAGTGTTCCTTAATGAGAGTTGACACATATATTAAAAAAATAAAATTATATCTTATAAAGATATCAGTTTAATTCTCATTGTTATTGTAATAATTCATTTGATAGACGCATGAGATTATGTTACCTAAAATTTTTGTATAACAAAAATAGTAAGTGTTACTTTTCATTTGATTCTTGTTATGATTCTGTGAGTAAGATCAACCAAAGCTCTCCTTGATTTTCTGACTTCATCGTCATCACTCGCCTGCAGGGAATCGATTGCTCATGCTGCAATCCTAGCATGCTCCAAGGCTAACTCCCTTGTCCTCTGTATGCCTCTGCTCTTTCCAAGATAATCCAGAGCCTGCATTTCTAAACAAGTGTTGAAAACATTTACTCTTGTTGAACTTTTCCACTTCCTTTTAAAAATCCAGGTATTTTTTGTTATTAGCTAGTTCATGTCGTTTTGGTACTATATTCCAGTTATTTTACTGACAACATTCATATAAATTAATAATCCTTCTAATCCTAAATATAAAAACTAATTAGAAGTAAAATAAAAACTAATTAAAAGATTTACTTTGACTCTAAATATAAGATCTCGATTTATTTTATTTCTAAAATTTATAATTTTTTCTCTAAACTATTCTCTCATTGATTATAAATGTTAAGGTGGTTTCCACTTTCTATTAAGTAATATTTCCTATATAAATGATTAAAGATGGTATTTTAAGGAAATCAACACATATTTTTTATAAATAATTAACTTAATTATTTTTATTAATCTCCCTAAATTAGTTATCTAACTCCTATGTTTAGGACTGGAGATGGTACTTTTCAACATGATTTATTAGAACGTTTCCATGCACTGCCTTAATGTCATTACAGAACCTTTTTTGTTCTTTCTGTGCTGTTACTGTTAAGAGTGTTAGTGAATGGGGTGCCTACTGATGATCAAATCTAATTGTCATCCTTACAAGTTGCATTAACTAATACCTATAATCCCACAAAATAGTTTCTACCTTTGTTTAGTAAGATTTAAACTGAACACAGAAAGCAAGTACATCACATGGACTTACAAGATCAACATTGGCAGGGTTGTCAAATCCCTTTTCAGTAACTGCACGCAACTGAGGGAATTCCTCCATTGCAAACAATAGTGGAGCTGTTAAAATGCCCTGCAATAATTTGAGGCCAACAGTTAAATTGACAGGAAGGTAAATGTCTCTTGCAAAATCTCATAATGTGACATAAATCAGAACAATGTCTCAGTTACACTTAGTATCACAGAAAGGTGTAAATTTCATTACAAATCCAGGATGTAACCTTAAACACTGAACAGTTAGAAGGTAGAGATAAATTGAGGACTATCAAACTTTCTCGGACTTTGCATTTTCACAACAATAAGCAAACGCGATCTAGAAATCTTTCAGCAATGCCTAACAGTGATTGTAACCGCAACATAAAAATCAGGATGGATAAAAGTACAAATCAGGAAAAGAAAAATTATGAAATTACATGGTGAATGTCTGATAGAGAGCCCTTCCCAAGGGAAGCTGATGTGCCTGTGAAATCAAGCACCTCATCTATCAATTTATATGCCAATCCCTGCAAAATACCGGGATGTATTAAATTGTTTCATTCAAAGAATATAGACATATCTTTATCACTTAATCAAATGGCATAGAATTAAGGACTAGACGATAATTGATGGATAACCAATGCGTTACAAGATATCAGTACATAATTACACAATATTAAAATTGTGATGGACACTCGGTAGTATGGATACAAATTCCCACATTGAGTAATATGGGATGATCAATGAGATATTTAAGTTGGTTGATTCTCCCGTCTCAATAATTAGTTATTTGAGTAAGATTCCCTATCCCACTTAAGCACTCATTGTACTATAATTTCTTCTTGTTTTTCTTTTTCTTTTCTTTGGTGACTGATAAGTTTAACATCATAATTTAACAGAACTAAGAATGTACAAACGGGATTTAAAATTGAGCCTATCTTTTATTACATGTATAAACTCTTATTAGCACTATAAGAGAATTTCAATAAAGTGTTTTCTTTTTACACACACGGTTCACCGGAACTTTGCCCTGATTATATCCGGATTTGATCCGCGTCACGTGCCTAACTATATGATAGGTGAGTTAATAAAGTGTTTTGTTTCATGATGATCGATGCATGACAAACCTGGGTAACCATGTGGCACCATTTGTCAAAAGAGGTCAACTCTTCTGTGATATTGGGTGCACTTTGATTGGGCTTAAATAGATGGTCTTGAAATAAGAGGCCCAATTCTATTAGCATGATTCTTGGGTCTTTTTAGGCGATGATCTGTATTTTAAACCCACTAAATATCTGTATTGCAGTTTGCTTACCAATAACCTCATGTCCGTTAGAAAATCATTTTTTAAGAAACCATTAGAAACTAATGCACCTCTGATCATAAATTTCTCAACATGAGAGCCATCAGTCTCAAACCAGTAACTGTTTGTTGAGTTTTTAATATATATCAATAATTTCTCCACTTTTCATCGTCACATTAATTAATTCCTAAATAAATTATAGTAAATTATGTTATGTTTTTTAAAAAGCAAACTATATTTAAAAAAATAAATTTATTATGTTTTGTCCAATATATGAAATAATGTAAACAAATATATATATTTTAAATATATTAAAGAAATGTCAATTTTGACGGTGCACACAAGAATTTCTCGTGAATGTTAACAATATTCGTGCGGGTTTGGTGGGAAAAAGCACTTCTACAAATTCACATTATCAACATTCATTCACACCTAAAGTGTAGGATCCTTCGCCAAATTAAAATATAACGAAAGAAATAATTATTATTTGATTCAAATAACTAATGAAAACAATGTAAAGTCCGAATGAAATACTTTTTCCAAAAAAAGAATAATTTACTTTAGTGATTCTAATAATATTTACTTATATCATCAAATTCGAATTTATAATACATATCTTAACTACACATGAGCAAAAAATCATGATAATGTAAATAAAAACACACACTCCACACTAATGTTTAAATATGATATGAAAGATCATCTTATTTTTAAATTTTTGAATTGTGATTGAATCAAATTCTTTTCTAAAAATTTATTTTATTAAAAAAAACTTAACAATACTTAAATTTTATCTAATCTTATAAAATATAAAAAAAAAATCCACATGATGAGAAATGGTTGACTGTGCCTAGATACTTCCAATAGAGCTACATATAAATACTCACCAAAATACTCACTGGTGAGTGAGTTTAATTATTTTTTAAAAAAATTATAATAAAAATAAATAAATAAATAATCTGAGCTTGACTTCTGCCCATTGATAGGGATGGTCAAAGGGTAAATGATTGACATAGGTAATTGTTTAATTTACTAAAATAACAATAATCAACCATGGATAAGAACAATGTACCCTTCAGTAGATTTCTTTATTCTGATGCCTCTGTCCCAACATAATCGGCGCCTGAATCAACCCTGATAACATAATCGGCGCCTGAATCCCTTCTAACAACTGTCGCTCCGATTTGGCTTCGTCGACACAAATACCTATTCCCACATACATCATTAAACAACATTTGATTTCATTCAACCATTGTAAAAAAAACAGGTGAAAAACCTCAAAAAGAAATATTATACCTGATGTGCATAAATATTGGGAATCCAGAGGTTTGTGGCCGGGTTACTTTTATATTCTGGAACCTTCGTTTCACCGCCATTCATTATCTGGGTGTTCTGGAATATAAGATCATCACCTTCTACCCTCTCAACCCTTATAAATCCACTTCCCGTCTGTTCCAGAAAACGAACCAAACCCCATAATTCATTCAAAAAGGTTTCAAAGACTTTGATCAGGTCTATGATAAGAAAGATGAAGAACCGGGTGATGTTGTTTGTCGATAGAGGTAAGCTCTTGGTAGTACCGGGTCTCAACGAACTCGTCCGCACATCCTTGGGTCCCTCATCGGAGAACACAGCCTGCTGATTTGATGAAACAACGGTGAGAGATAGGATGAGGAATTCGAAAAAGAAAGAAACAGAGAGGGATTGTGGCACACGTGAGATTGAGATTGAAAAGACTGAAACTTGATAAGCTCGGGAATGTTGTGAGAGGAGACGGCGGAGGAGTGATGGAGTGAAGCGTCGGGATCGGGTTCGCTCCGATTGGGTTTGATGGGTCGCTTGGGAGCCAAGGAATCGAGCTGTTGTCTGATCTGATTGGCGATCCTCTCTTGTTCATCGGCGTCCAACACCTCGTCGCTCCGGCTTGGCTTCGGCGCCGACCGTCCCACCATTGTTCCTTCAATAGTTCAATCTCGCTCTCCAACCGAACCTGAAGGAAAGGAAGCAATATATATATATATATATATATATATATATATATATATATATATATATCCGGAGTGAAAACCGCTTCGCCGCGCTGGATGATTTTGTTAGGTCAACATGGGATTCAGTTACGGGCCTTGAAATTAGAGGCCCAATGTCCGTCACATGATGTTGGAATTTTGGAACAATCCGGTAATGCTTTGTGTGCTATATAAATCCTGAGAAAGGAGCTGAATGAGGTGCTTGAACAAGAAGAGATTTTGTGGTTTGGAAAGGCACGGACAAAATGGTTGAATGAGGGGGATAGGAATACATCATCCTACCATACCGAAACTACTATAATTGCGTGTTTGGCATCACGTTTATGAATAAATTTTGGGGTAAAATCTCAGTTTGAAAAAATTTCACACAAACATCAATTTTTGTCTAGAATTGATTTTGAAACAAAACCTAGGTTTGCAAAATTTTTTGCCAAACAGTCATTTTTGTCCAGAATTGATTTTGGGCAAAACCTCGGTTTGAAACCATGGTTTTGAATAAGTTATTGAAAATAGATTTTAGAACTGTAAAAGAGCTTATAGATTATCTAATTACTATTTTACCCCTACTTTTTTCTTATACTCTCTCTCATCTCTCTCTCCTCTCCCTCTCTCCCCTCTCTCCTATTTATTCTCTACCCTCTCCCCTCTCTCCTACTTTAATCAAATCATATGTAATTTATTAATATAAAAAGTGATTCTACTATTAATCATCTAAACATCTCTATTTGTAAAATCTATTCTTCCCAAAATCTATTCTCTTCAGAATCTATTCTCTAGAATTTATTCTTCCCAGAATCTATTCTCCAAAAGCTAATCCAAACACCCTAAGAAGGAGAAATCGTGTCACTACTTTGAAGAATGAAAGCGGGGATTGTGTGGATGGAAAGAAAGAAGTGGGACAATTAGTAAATGGCCTTTTCCAATCTCTATTTAAAGAAGAAAATGATAGTAGGAAATGGATACAAGCGAAGAGAATGAATGGGTATTGCTGGGGGACACTATTACTCATGATGAAGTAAAAAAAACAAAACTATTTTTTCCATTGGGAGTCTAAAGGCACCGGGGGAAGATGGGCATCCAGATCTTTTTTTTTTCCCAGAAGAATTGGAGTATTGTGGTAGAAAGTGTTCGTAATTCTGTTAAGAGTTTGTGGAATAACCCTGAGAGTATAAAAGAAGTTAATCAGACATTGATTTCTTTAATCCCCAAGGTTGATTGTCTAGAGAAGGTAAATCAATTGAGGCTCATATCTCTGCGCAATGTTACTTACAAATGCATATCTAAACTCATTGTGCATACATTGAAAGGCATAATGGAGTAGGTGGTGTCGCCTTACCAAGTGAGTTTTGTGCCAGGAAGGAACATTCAAGATAATATCATCATTGTTAATGAGCTAGTCCACTAAATGATAAGGAAAAAAGGGGTTTATGGCAATCAAAGTCAACTTCGAAAAAGTATATGATCGCCTGAGTTCGAAGTTTTTAGAGGAAGTGCTTAAAGAAGCCAAATGTACAGAAGCGATGATGATAAAAATATGAAAAGTATCTCTACATCTATTACCAAAATTTTATGGCATACTGAGAAGCTTGATGCATTTGGCCCTTCAAGAGGCCTTCGATAAGGGAAAAACTCACACGTTTGATTTTAGATCGAGTGAGAGAGAAAAATGGAGAGGAATGAGAGCTGGTCGAAAAAGGCCGATAATCACCCATATGATGTTTGCTGACGATATTGTTCTTTTAGCAGAAACAGATAGTGAGCATACTGATGTTGTTCTCAATTGTTTACAGGAGTTCGGGAGAAATGTCAGGGCATTAAGTGAGCAAGGGCAAAACCCAAATCTACTTCTCAGCAAATGTTAAGCAGCAGGTGCAGCGTGAAATACGTAGAAAAAGCCAATTTCGAGAAGTGGATGACATAGGAAGATACCTGGAGCAGATATATCCTTTCCTAGACGGAGGAGGGAAAGATTCAAGAGTACGACAGAAAGAGTAAGGAAGAGGCTAAGGGGATGGAAAGCAGCAAGTTTATCTCTTTCAGGAAGAATAACGTTGACAAAATCAGTCACCAGTGCGCTGCCAGTCTTCACCATGCAACGAGAGGATCCCACAGAATATTATTGAGACTATTGAAATGGAACAAAGGCGGTTTATGTGTGGAGAACAAGAAGGAAGAAAAAAAATGTGCTATAGCTTGGGAAACTCTTTGCAACCAAAAGAAGGAGGAGGGGTGGGTATAAAATCTTTAGAGTTAATGAGTTATTATTAAAATTGCTCTGGTGAATTAAAACGGAACCTAATGCCTTAAGGGTTCAAGTTTAATTTGTTGGGTAAATATGAGCGTCAGGGAGAAGGGAGAGGAGACATAGTTGCTATGGAGAATTTTCTACTGCAAGTACATATAGATGGTTACAAAACGAAGGCAGAGAGCAAGGGTCAATGGTTTGGAAAAGGATATGGAAAATCAAAGTGCCTGAACGAGTTAGGGTATTCATGTGGCAAGCAAACCATCATCGACTACCAGTAAGAGCAAATACAAGTACATGGGATGCTGGAGACAATGAATGCCCTATTCGTCAAAGGTCAATGGAAGATACTATTCATGCCCTTGGAGATTGTCATAATGCAAACTCTATATGGAGAAAAATAGTGGCCGTGGAACGTCAACCAAAATTTTTCAGAGCAAGGTGGGAAGTCTGGCTGTCCTACAATCTATCGCTTAAGAGCAAGAAAGAAGAGGATCTATTTTGGCTGTCCTACAATCTATCGCTTAAGAGCACGAAAGAACAGGATCTATTTTGGCCTGAACTTTTCGCCATAGGGTGGAATGCCAGTGAGATACTAAAACAATATCTTAGTCATTGTCAAAAGAAGTGGGAACCAGAGGTGGGACAAGAAGTGCGTGAAGTGATCATAAATGTGGCTTGGAGCCCACCCCAAAATGGCTGGTGTAAATTAAACGCTGATGGAATGAGACTTGAACACGGAAGGGCAGGGTTTGGGGGATTTATAAGGGGAGAGACTCTGGAGAATGGCTCAGATGATATTCAATGAAGATTGGAGAATGCAACGCTCAAGATTGGAGAAAAGAACCTCCCCTTCATGGGTCCAAAACTTGGACGACGCTCCATCAAATTCCTTTTCAAGTGACCCAATCGCAGCTTGAAGTTTTGCGGACGTCTTCCAAAATTTCCACAAACTCATTTTTAAAGATATTTAGATTTACTTTTGGAGTTGACCGGTGACCTCTCTCAAGTCTTCCTTTTTATGCAGTTTCCATGTTCCTTCGAATCGTCTATCCACCTGAACACAGCTTCATCATCAGCCTCAAATTATTAAATTCAACTATATTTATTGCAGAATTCAGTAACTTCTCAATTTTGCTTTCATGGAAGCTCTTCGGATCTCCATGTTTCCTCTCTTCTTCCTTCTTCATTTCTCCTCCGTGGCTTTAGCCTACACTGTTCCGGACAAGTATTTCATCAATTGTGGGTCCGATCACAGCGTAACCGACGGTGGTCAGCTTTTCGTCGGCGACTCTTCTGCTTCTGTCTGCTTTATGAAACAGAGCTACGTCGTGAAGGAACAGATTAAATCGTCAACCACACCTCTCCTGTATCAGACCGCTAGAAAGTGTCGTGTCCCATCTGGTTACAAGTTCAAAATCGACGAAAATGAAAGCGGGTATTATCTGGTACGTCTCCATTTCTATGCTTTCTCGTCCACAGAAAATCTATCTGCGGCTCGATTCAACGTTTCGATTGCGGGATTTTTGTTGCTGGATAATTTCAGTGTCGGAAATCAAACAAACTCTGCGATAATCAAGGAGTTTTATCTGAATATCAGTAGCAATAACAGGAACTTGCAAATCGAATTTTTCCCATCAAATTTCGCATTTGTAAACGCCATAGAACTGTTTAAAATCCCCGATAACTCCATCCCAAGTATGGCATCTCATATTACCAGCAAAGGAAATACCAGTGATTACAAGAACATTCGGATCTCCTCGGTGTTAGGTACGAGGTACAGGCTTGATGTTGGTAATGGTGGCCTTGAGGTAAACGATATCTTGCGAAGAAGATGGGAAAAAGATAGTGGCTTTGACAAAGGAGAAGCTTCATTTCGTTCTGTTGCAATTCAGTTCCACAGAGAAGATGATGATGTTACGGAACAAGATAATGACTTTTCTGGTGTGGCTTCCACTAACGTTATAGCCCCAGAAACTGTTTACCAGACAGCAAGAGTGATGACTCAAGATTCCAGCGACCATAGTAAATTATTTAACGTATCGTGGTCACTTACCGTGAAGAGGAACGCGATCTATTTCATTCGAGCTCATTTCTGTGACATTACCAGTATCGGCCCTGGTCTCACGTACTTCAACTTTTATATCTACGACAACTTCAGTTATCGTATAGATCCCTGGCGTCCTTCTGTTCCTTTTTATCGTGATTTTGTTGTCGATTCCGATGATTCTGAAAAATTGAGGATCAGCGTTGGCCCTGATGAAGCTTCTACTGTTAAGAATGCTTTCTTGAATGGTCTTGAAGTGATGGAAATCATTAAAATTAGAGCTCAATACCCAGAGACCAAGTACCAATGTAATAAGAAGAATCGTCTTCTTCCTCTGGAGGTGGGGCTTGGAGCATTATTGGCACTGATTTGCATTATGGTCATTGGGCTCTGTTTGATTCGGAAATATGGGAAACCAAAGATTTTTAGAACTACTCTGGATTGGGCGCCACTTTCAGTTAGAGGAGGAAGTTCACACGGCAAATATGGAAGCAGCCATGGTGGCGGTTCATCTCTTGGTAACTTAAAACTGGGACTCAAGATCTCTTTCAACGAGATTCAATCTGCAACGAACAATTTCTCCAAAAAACGGATCATTGGGAAGGGTGGATTTGGGAATGTGTACAAGGGAATTCTCAAGAACGGGGTGAAAGTGGCGGCGAAGAGAAGTGAACCAGGTTTATCTTCATCAGGACAAGGATTCTCAGAATTTCAGACAGAGATCATGGTCTTATCCAGAATTCGTCATCGGCATCTTGTTTCCTTGATCGGGTACTGCGACGAGAGATCAGAGATGATTCTGGTTTATGAGTACATGGAAAAAGGAACACTTAGAGATCACTTGTACAACTCAAATCTCCCAAGCTTGCCATGGAAACAGAGACTTGAAATCTGCATTGGAGCTGCAAGAGGTTTGAATTACCTTCATAAAGGAGCAGCTGGTGGAATCATTCATCGTGATGTGAAATCCACAAACATATTACTCGACGAAAACCATGTTGCTAAAGTTGCTGACTTTGGTCTCTCAAAAACAGGTCCTCTTGATCAACAACAACAATATTTCACCACAGGTGTTAAAGGCACTTTTGGGTATCTCGATCCCGAATATTTCAGAACCCAACAGTTAACAGAAAAATCCGATGTTTACTCATTTGGGGTTGTTCTTCTGGAAGTGTTATGTGCAAGACCAGCGCTTGATCCTGCACTTGCATGGAACCAAGTGAACTTAGCTGAATGGGGAATGTTCTGCAAGCAAAGAGGAACATTGGAACAGTTGATAGATCCAACGATAAAGCACCAAATAGATCAAAACTCGCTGAAAAAATTTACAGAGACAGTGGGAAAATGTCTGGAAGAAGATGGGTGTAAAAGGCCAACGATGAGTGATGTGTTGTGGGATTTGGAGTATTCATTGCAACTTCAGAGAGGTGCGAGACAGAGGAACTCATCATCTCAAGAGGATGATAATAATACTTCAAGTGCGGTTACAGCATCACTTGAATTGTCCAATGTTAGACGTCTTCCTTCATTGTCGACACAAGCAGATTCAGAAGTTATGTCGATTTTGAACGATGATAGTGCAGCTCATTCTGTTTTCTCGCTCTCAAATATAGACAATGCCGGCCTCAGGTAAGCTTTTCTGTATTTAGGAGGTTACGATTAATATCTGCCACTTAGATAATCAAGCTACAACCACCGGCGGTGGCTTCAGTTAAGTTATTTTGCTTGCAAGTTTCTTTTTGGACCTGTTAATATTATTATTGTTACTAAGCCATGCTCACTGAAAAGTTGGATTAAGTGGAGGATGCAAGTGTAAGATTAATTATTATTGTGCTGCCAATATTGTGATTCAAGGTTAGGTTAAGTTTGACATTTGGGTATTTGATTTTTTTTAAAAAAAAGTATTTATAATTTATTTATAAAGTAATTAAGCTTGAAACGTCCAATAAAAATAAATGATGGGATAATTTACTCCTACTTCTTTTTAGGATTGTCAAAACATCATGTTCTATAATCTTCCATCTCTAATATAAAATAATATATTTAACTAATTTAGTTATACTAAAAAATTAGTTAAACTAGTTAATATTATATATTTTGTCTAAAATAGCACAATCATCTTCATTAACTCCTTCTCTCATTCTCTTATTTAATTATTATTAAGTGAGTATTATTAAAGGTAATTTAAAAAATTGAGAAATATAAAAAAAATCTTTCATATATTTATAACTAAGATCAAATCTTAAATTAACTTATATATTAAGGACTCGAGTAGTAATTTTTATTTAAATTTTGAACTTTTAACTATTTGTTTACACTCTACTATGCTCTGTTGTTATCATAAAGCTAACCTTAATTGCTAGTGATCACACTTATTTTGACGAAACATGTTTACATATTAATTATTCATGGATAATATCAATTAATAATATAAAATATATCAATTCATAGCTAGTATGAAACACAGAAGTTCACCTAATTATGTGTATAGCCAATATAAATAATTCATAAATTTTGCAAATTTATGTATATTAATAATAATTTGATTTGAAACAGCATTCGTATTTAATAGGATCACAGGCATAAAGGGAGAGTGCTCAGCTATGGCAAAAATACACAAAAACACACACAAAATTATCATTCGATAATATTTTCCATAAATCCGATTATTGTTTTAAACGTAATAAGTCTTTATCTCCGAGAGATATTTAGGTTGACTTATGTCCACAGGCATTGACCATTACATCTTCTCTAACAAAAGAAATAAAACAAAAAGGGATTGGATGTCACTGCAAGTCTGCAACTACCTCTTATTTTGTTGGTAAACAACCACAAGTGCTTTATATTTCCTCTCATAAAACAAATACTGTTACATATCTGACTCTTCTTTATAAAAAAACAAGAAGAAGAAGAAGAAGAAGTTAAAAACCCCATTTTCTGGGCTGCATGTATATACACGTACTGAATCTCCGCCCTGAAAGTCGCAACTGAACCTTTGTTTTGTTCTTTTTGTTTATTATGGGGCTTTATTTCATCATTCATCTTCATCTTCATGATAATCTCAATAACAAGTAAAAAGTTTAGTATTCAGAAATCATCTTCTAGTTCATGTTTAATTACGGCGTGCTTTTAAAAACTTGCAAACTTTGAAATCATGAGAAAACATAATAACTGATCTAAAAAAGCTGAACTCTCTGGTAGATAAACATCACACTGTCTTTATATATAGTCCATGTACAAAGCAGCTGTGTATTTTAGGAAGCAAAATGCATGATATATAACAAGAAGATATTAGAGAGAGAGAGAGAGAGAGAGGAGATATTATAAAACATGAGACAATGCTTTGTAAACGTTAACGTTGTGGCTAGTGACCAGGACCTTTTGTGCTTGGCCCAGAAGACAACGTGCTGTAGACTTCGTTCTGAATAAGAAGACGGCTTCTGAAATCATCTCCGGAGTTGGCCTTCTTCTCTTTGACGAGAGCTCTCTTCAGAAACTTAGGTTTTGGAGGTGCTCTGCCCTCTGCAAGCCCTGGCCTTGTGACAAGAAGTGTGAGAAGGAGCATAAGTATAACGGAGAGCTTCATTGTTCTTTCACAACGCATAACGGTGAAGAAAATAATGGTGATGTTTTATACGCAGAGAAAGAAGACGGGTGGTAGTGGGGAGTGAAAAGAATGGTTCAGCATCTCCAAAGAGTATGCAAAGCAATTACGCGCGCTTTTTCACATTCCTCTAAACGGAGCAGGTCGGAACGCAAATGGCCGGTGAAGACCTCTTCATTTCTATCTAAGGATATTTTTTTACAAAAATTAATTCTTCATTATTATTTAAATTAACCAAATAAAAAACAAAGACGAGGTGAAATTATAAAAATTTATATATATATATATATATATATTAATTTTTCCTATTTTTTTATCAAACCACTCAATATCTATAAATGAGATTTGATTCCAAAACAAGCCTTATTCCATTGTTAGTTAAAAAACAGTCATACCCCGTTAAATGATCAGATCAACTATATAGATTATACGATATAATTATACTCTATTAATAACTAAATTTTTAGATAAATTATTGACTAAAATGTTATGCTCAATAAATTTATTAAACTTTTTTTATCTTTCCCTACATTTTTGAAGTGTTCTATGCTAACTGATATACCCTTCTATTCTATCCAGTATATTAAATAATTTTCTTTTTACATGTCTAAACAACCTATTTTTTTTATCATTTTCTCTTCCGTAATGATAGGTATATGTGCGCGCGCGCAGAACTTAAATATGAGATTGCCATAGTTGAACTAACACAAACCTCTCCTATATCCTCCTATACATCAATTGAGTTATGCACTTCGTGGTAGATTTAATATAAGACGATAACAAAGAATTTTAAAATGAGGATTTTCAAAGAGTGGGACCTGTGGAAGGGAGTAGTTGACTGAAACTTTTGATAATTGGGCTAAAATCAGGCGCAGCAATGGCCACCAAGTTGTGGTACGGTGTTCCCGTTAGGAAACTCCAAAATTTGACTTTACAATATAAACATGGTTAGCTGACTTGGCAAATTAAACACAGTGGATCCAACCATTCCAAACTTCTGGTGCAGATATTTTGAGTGTAGACTAGCCATAGCAGATGCAAAAGTGACCTTGGTTTCACATTCTCATTCGAAGAAGATTGCAAGATTCTCTAAAGAAAGCATTACCTTTCTGTGGCAACGAAACGAAATATATGAATAAAACGGGGGATGGTCAAAATTAGTGATGAGTATAAACTAAACCTTATTATTATTAATTAGTATTATTATCATTATTAAGGATGAACAATTAATAAATTTGGTAAGGAAGGTATCAAGAGGGTTTTAACCATAGGGGTCAAAAGGCCAATTTGGGAGTGGTCAAAGGAATGGAGGGAAATGGTAGGCGTAGGTGTAAGAAACCTTATTCCTCTTTCTCTTTTGATAATTGATGGACATAATGGCCTGTTTATTTAAAGCTTCACCAAAAAAAAACAACAAAAGAACAAGAATCTCCAGCGGTTGGTGGTTCCCAAATTCCGGTGGTTTGTTTTTTTTATTAGATTGAGGTCTGTAGAATGTCGGCGACTTTTTAAGGACGGGAAGAGTATATGAGAATGAAATAGAGAAAACGAGAAGCGAACGTGTTAAGGGGGGTGGCTACTTTTCAAGACTTGCGATTCCTTCTCTCTTTTGCATTTTGACCATTCTACGCCATTGCCCATAAGCTACCAATTAATCAAGGTGTACAAATCCCATAGTTTATTCACGTATTGTAAATAACATAATTTATTCTTCATATTTCACATATATACTTGACGTTTTCTAGGCCAAACAAATTAAATGTCCCTTTTAAATTTATTTTTAAATTCCTAGATAATATACATTATTTATTTTATGCTCATATATATATATATATATATATTGAATATCATGCATGGATGACTAAAGATGAATCTTATATTATTTAATACAAGACTTATATATTTAGACAAATGGATTTTAAAGTGTTAATAATATTAACAATATGAACAATAATGAGGACTTAATGAAAACATCAATTTTATTTCAATTATTTTAGATTTATTTTAAAATAAGGTTTAAATTTTAGAGATATTGGTTCAGTTTCGCAATTTTTTTGAGAACTTGATTTTTAAGGAAGTATAAATCGTAAAATTTTAACTTCTCATAAAATTACTAACGTTTGGATCATTTTTCTAATTTTTACTAAGGATAAAATATTTTTAAGTGAATATATTATTTTTAATGTTAAAAAAATGTATTTTACTATATAAGGTTTCAGGCTACCTTAAATGTTATTTTGATTGATGGAGATACTCACATGAAAACCCAAGCACAGTTATAGACTCTAGTTACGTTTGTCATAGCAAATGCACCAACCTAAAAAAACCAGAGCTTTGGATGCAGAGCCGAGGAGAAGCAATGATCAAAAGACTCCCTTTCTTCTATGTGTATATTTCTATTTTTTGTACATGCTCGCATGAAAAAGGAGGAAATGGGATACAAATAAATTTACCCACTTTCCCACATTGTGCTGCTACTGTATATCCGGGGGGATAACTCCTATTTTTATGATAAAGAGTATATTACAAATATATACCCCACTCTCTCTATTATTTTCACAATAGCCTTAATTCCTATTAAGTGGATCAGCTCACTTTTCAACATACTAAAATTAGAAAAGCTTTTAAATACAATAAATATTAAGAAAGTATATTCGGTAAGTTACTTCCATATTTTTAATTGAGCTTTGATATTATTTTCTTTAAAAAAATATAGAAAATAAAAAATTATTTTACTTATCATATTAAGACCATATGAATTCAATTTAAAATCGTTCAATTTTAAGCTTTCTGTGCTACACTAAAAATATAATAGATACATTTTTCTAAGAAGTTTTCAATATAGTTTATAAATAGTTGGGTTTATTGAGCATGTTGTCAAGAATTCAATCAACTCTTGATAAATTCCACTTAATTGTGAATACCATTTATTTTTTATCAGCAGTAATTTTTAGTTAAGCTGGATATTATAATAAAGAAATTGAAATATACATAACATAATTAACTCCTCGTCGGTGGCCACGACAAAATCAACTCCTTGTTTTTTTTAACCAAAAATATTGAATCCTGGTTTCCCTTCAGCTGTCGGAGTGGGCCCCAATATAGAAGAATAAAAGAGGGGGAAAGTAGTCTTATTCTTTGTCCATGGTCTAACATTTGGAACGAGTAACAGGGGGGGAAATGATAATACTGGGGTTTGACAAGAAGGATTAAAAGTTAAAGTAGATAATCAAATACTAAATACACACACACACACACACACACAGAGAGCACAGTCTCTTGAGGAAAAGCAGAAGTCAACACACAGCCTCAAAAGTCTAAATTCATTTCGGCAAGAAATTAGAAAGTGTTTGCTGATGATATAAACTAGTTAAGATTAAATTTAGATCTTCGACTGATTTTGCATATTATATATGTTAATGATGTTTGTGAAAAGAAGGTTTAATTCACAAGATTTTCAGGTCCCAGAAAATATTCACATGGTTTGAAAATTTAGTACCGGCAAGGGATTCTGTTTGTAGCTATTAGGTATAAGAAGTCTCTAAATTCCTATTAAGTGCAGACAAAGAAGTCAAGGAATCACTATATTAAGATTGAACTTCAAATCGTGTATGAAAATCATGGTCCTCGTCTCTAATAAATTTAGAAAAAAAATATAATTTTTAGTTTTATTTTTTTCCTTATAAACCCCAATTCATCAGTTAATACACCTTAATACTTATAAGAGTTATATAGTACTCAATATATTAATCTTATTTCTCATATGCATTTAGTATCTTAATCTTATTTATGATACAATTTTATCTATAATCTTTTAAATTTAGTATAATTTTACACATAATATTTTTAATTTGATACAGTTCTTGGTATTTAAGAAATAAAATTATATATAAAATTATATCACAAATAAGATTATGATACTATATACATGAAAAATAAGATCAGAATATTATTTATTATATAATCATACTTATAATGTAAAAGATAACTCATTAACATGAATTTGCAAGTACTATTTATTTAATAGATACTACAGGATTGAATATTCCGTCCACTCCTCGATCATCTTGGATGAAATGAATTTTAAATGCAAGTGTTGAGAAAGATGATGGATGCATGCAGGTTCAGGTGTAGAAAGAAGAAGGAAAGCAAGTATTAAATTTTCTAGTGGACTTTCTACCTCATGACGCAGCCCCTAAGACAATCCCTCCTTTTCAACCCTAGCTCCCAACTTGGACACGTAATCTCTCTCTCTCTCCTTTCTTCACTTGACGCTTAAATATTCAACACAGCTTCATTCTCAGAACCCTCCTGCGTTGTTTACTCGGATTAAAGTCTCTCTTCCACCTTTTGATATTCCCTTCCTTCTCTTCAATTGGCTTCCTATATAAACCCAAACTCTTTTCCTCATCCACCTCATATCGCACATTCCTATTTCTCTCTCTCTGCTTTGAAGGAAACCATGTTCAAAAGTACTAAGGCCGTGTTTGTGATGGTCATCATTTTGGTGATTTCAGTTTTCATGGGGATTGAAGGCCGTCCGTTAAGGATAGCAGCGACAGAAAACACCGTGGTCGCGGTGGGGGATGACGTGGACTTCTTTGATTGGTTGGGGTTGGGAGGAATCAAGAGTTCCGGGCCAAGTGATGGAGGAGCGGGTCACAAGTTCACAAACAGCAATACCCTTGGAGGGACGAAGAGCTCAGGTCCAAGTGGCCCTGGCGTCGGGCACTAATCCCACAATTGAAGGACAACCTCGTCCTTTTCTCAGACTACGTACCCAAGCACCCCGACCAATTCCATGAAGCAACTTGCCGATATCTTCATCTTATATATCACTTTAGTCCTTCATTTCTTCTATACACACCCACACACCCACACACACTTTTTTTAATGCTTTTAGGGGAGTTTAGAAATACGTATGTGAGAGAGGTTCTTCGTTCGTAGAAAGTCGAACTGTTGCAAAATTTATATTCCATATATATATATATATATTATATGTATCATGCTTAACTACAATATTAGTTAGTCAATCAATATATTAATCTAGTTTATATACACACAAGTCAGTTTTGGATTGCCCCAATTGTATTTTTTTAAATATTTTTATGTAGTGACGTCCAGCGATTAATATTTTTTTATTATTCCCATAAGACTTCTTGATAAGGCTGAAATGTTTAGAAAAAATAAAATTATTTACAGGAAAATTGTTAAAGCTACCAATCTAAGCATATCGATTAGAGAATCGTAACATATCTTTGTCAACCACATCGAAGCACGTCGTCACTGATCAACCTCTTGAGCTTGTTTAGAATCCTTCTCTTGATTAAGTTTTTGGTTCAAATTCTAAAAAAGACATTATATTACTTCTGATTCGTGGTAATTTATTTGTTTTGTGAATGATAAATGCCTGTCCTCTTTTTCCCCCTGTTATCACATGTCGTTTTTAGCAATTTGACAGTGTAAATTAAAATACTTTTAAAAGGTCTTTTTTCCGTATATACATAATATAATGAACGAAAAGTTTTTTGAAATGTTTTTTTTTATCAAATACAATTTTTGCTATTTTTTGTGAAATGTTGTTTAGAAAAATATTTTTTTTTGCCATCAAGAAATTCACATCGATTAATGTCACTTATAAATGTAAAGGTGGACTTTAATTTATTAAGATATATATTAGTTGGCAAAGAAATAGTTTACATGCATATAGTATATGACTATATGATGTCCTCTATTAGTTAAGAAGAAAGCATGATATATAATATAAAAATCCCAAGGAAATTGAAAAGTTAATGTTGAGTGCTCGTATTTCCAAATAAAACTATATTGATTTAAAGTGTGAATATTTTAATTTAATGAAGATTAAAATTCTAGTAGTTTAAATGATAAAATTAATGTAATGTGTACGCATCCGTATATCTTCTCAATTTAGCTACGATATCAAGGAAGAATTTTTGGGAGAATAGGATAAAATATCTAGCTGAATTTAATATTGTGTAACACTATGCTTAACACGTTCAGCAATATCTACATTTTTTAATTAACTTGGGAGAAAAAAATATTTTTTTTAAAAAAAATACTATGGGTCTTTTGCCTATTATGGTTATAAGAAAAGTAGCGTTGCTTATGTCTCATGGTCATATTAATTCTATCATGAATATATTATTAGCTAGAAATACTTTGCAATACTTTAAATTGTTACCCAACTATAGAATATTATCAATTCTATATCCATATTAAAAAATAAAAAAAAAATGACTAACACAGAGTTTGTCAAGTGAGACACTTGTATTGAAAATGATGACCACAAACACTAAAATAGAATTAATTTGTGTTAAATACCAATTAATAATAAAAATAGAATGAGAAAGAGTCAAAGGGATAGAGTACAGTGAGTCACGCATGAAGTCCACGTGGGCATGTGGTCAGGTCCTTCGTTTGAATTGAATCCTCTGCTTTAGGCAAACATTCATCATAACATGCCACACACTTCAAATTCTATGCAAACACACACACACACACATTAATGTTTGACCTCTCACATAATATGGTCAACCTTTTACAACCTTTAGTGTCAAGAGAAAGTGTGCGTGATAATGTTGGATACATGAATTTAACTTCATAACTATGCGTGATAATTACTAGTGCCAACATGTTTCCAATTTTTATTAATTAGATCAATGTCCCAAAAAGAACACTTGTGAACTTCAATTCTGGCTCATATTGGAGTCAAAATCTTTCAACCCATCATTAATTATGTGAATATTTGGATGCAGACAAAACTACAGTTTTATAAGTGTTTTTAGGTCAAATTATGATTTGGGCTAAAAATTAAATAAACAATCATCAAATATCTAAAAGAGCTTACAGATTAATATATAGTTTTGAAACAATTGTTTCATATAAGTTTTTGGGAATAACTTCTGAGTTTGAAAAATGGTTGATGGGCATCAAATGACTATTTTAACCCTATTTTTTTTGACACCCTCCCTCTTCTCTCTGTCATTTCTTAGCTTTCGTTGTCGCTCCACTCCCTCTCTTATCTTTGCCATTTATCCATCGCCTCCATCTGTGCTAAGCTATCCCGACCTGTGTGCCTCCGTGTCTTCTTCGCTTTCTCTGATTTGTTTGTGCTAATTATGTTGTTGTTGTTGTGGTATCGTTTTGCCTCTGTCTGGACCTCTGTTGTTGCTATTGCTCTTCCGGTGTGATGGGTGATGTCTGGTGGAGGGGAGACTTCCACTGCGATGATGGGTGCATGGATCATGAGTGGAATAGGGATAGAGAAAGATGGTGGAACAATTGACTCTGCTATGTTGTTGCCGTCGAAGAGTCCCTTCACAGTTGGAGGAGAAAATAAAAATTAAAAATTTAATTATTATTTCACCTCATATCTTTTTTAGTAATTTATCAATCACAAAATCATTATCGTAATAACCATTCAAACACTTATTTTTTCAAAATCACTTTTTTTTTTTCAAAAACTTTTTGTAAGAACTTCTCCATAATCATTTTTTCTTTACAAGCTCTTCCATAAAAGCTAAACCAAACGGTCCCTACATATCATGTGTATATTGGCTACTACTATTACTACAATTGCTAACTTGGCCACACTTGCTATTTTAATTCATCCATGTATCATCCCTTTCATTTGTTTAAAATTTTGACATATTCATACATATACCCCAACTTTTTCTCTCTCCCCCTCTCCTTCTTCTCTCCTATTGTCACAAATTAGTGCAAACCTCTGCTCCACGTGACACTCATGCTTGAGGCATCCTATTTATCCCTTTTCCATATTTATTTAGTTATTTTACTAAGTCAACACGTGGGGCTCTTTTAGGTTTCCTATTTTTTTACTTTTTGTTAGTAGTTTCCTATTTTCTAATTCCATTTTAAATAGTGAGATATCATATATCTAGTAATTAGCAAAATTATGTGGAATGAGCTCATTATAAAGATCACGCTATAATCTTTGATATTGCAGAGAAATTAGAAAGCATTCTTCAGAAATAATATCCAGTTTTATCTTCACTTCCTCTTGTTCTTGTTTTATGATATCCGAGCCATGTTAGGTGAACTGAGCTACGTTTTCCTGCAACCATGGAAGTCTCAAATAGAGGAAGTATGCAGAACGGAATGGAAAAGCTTGTAGAAAAAACCTACAAGTATTGGAGAATGTGTATGGAGGCATACCTTCAAGGTCAGTACCTTTAGGAGTTAGTGGTTGGTGCTGACACAATTCCATTTGATGTTCCAGAAAATGTCGAGTCATGAAGCAAGTGGAAGATTAAATGTGAAAAAGCTCTCTTAACCTTTACATCTATCAGTAAAGAATTCATTGATCATGTTTGTGATGTTACCTCTTCAAAAGAAGTATGGCAAACACTTGAGAGGTCGTTCACCAAGAAGAACACGACAAGACTACAGTACCTAGAAAATGAATTGGCTATGTTGACACAAAAAGGTATGTCAATCTCTAAGTATTTCTTACGGTTAAGAGCATTTGCACTGAGCTTTCAGAGATTGATGCAACTGAAAGAATAAGTGAAGCTCATCTACGTCGCTACCTCATATGCCGCTTAAAGAAGGAATACGGACCTTTTGTCACCTAAAACCAAGGGTGGCTAACACAACCTTCTATTGAAGAGTTAGAGAATCTTCTCTCTAATTAAGAGACTCAACAAAACATATGACTAAGAGCTATGAGACTGATGTTGTTCTCTTTTCCAAGGGAAGGTCGAGTACAAAGGCTGCGTCGAGCAGCTAAAACAAAAAGGAAGGTTCTAGTGCAGAAGAAGATGGTGACACAACTACTAATAAGCATGTTACCTACTTTCAGTGTGGTAAGATTAGGCATATAAAGAAATACATTTGGGTAAAGCTGTCTAATGGTAATGTTGCATGCACAAGTGAAGAAGATAATCAGATTATATGGGATCACTTCTTCATGTTTGAAGCTATTGAAAAATAAATCTACTCAAGCCTTTGCAAACTTTACATATAACAAAGAAGAGGAGTGTATCATCGACTCGAGCTGCTCCAATCATGTAAGAAGAAATGAGACCTTGTTCTCATAAACACATGAACATCTTAGAAATCGAGTTAAGTTATTGCTAACAACTCAACATACCTAGTAATCAAAGAAGGTGTTATAGTAATTGATGTGGCAGAATATGGACACTCAAAAGGTTTCAAGCTGAGGATGTTTATCATGTTTCAGGTTTGACTAAAAATTTAGTCTTAGTTCCTCAAATTATTGAATCTTAAAAATATGTATTATCTAGTTCCAAGGATGTTAAAGTGCTTGAGAATGTACAAGAAATATCTAGAAATATTGTTTTCTCTGGTGAGAAGAAATGTGCCTTGTATGTTATATCAGTAGGTGAAGCATACGTAAAGAAAATTAGGTTGACTGATAATATTGCAATTTGGCATGCTCGATTGGGTCATGTAGGCTATCAAATGTTGTAGCATAGCTCATCAAAATAGTTGGTAAATGGGATGCCCATCTTAAAGAATGTTCACAAAGATGTTATTTATTAAGGCTGTCAATTTGGCAAATATCATACCTTTCAATATATCATCAAGTCGACGCTCTATAACTTTTGACTTGATTCACACATACTTGATGTGGCCAACGATAAAACCTAGCTACAACGGTCAATGATATGTCATGGTACTAATTGATGATCATTCGAGGTTTACTTGGGGAAGTTTTTGAAGGAGAAGAGTAAGGAGTTTGCAGAATTTAAACAAACAATTGAAAAAAAGTTTGGAAGCAAGATAAAATGACTTTGAAGTGATAATAGTGGAAAATACATGTTCGAAGATTTCTTCAAAATTTGTGATGAAAATGGTATACATTAACAAATGATGTGGCCAAATACTCCACAGCAAAATGGAGTTGCAGAAAGAATGCTTGCATACCTCACTAAGTATGTCTATCTGGGCTGCATGACAAAAACCTTCCACGAGAACTTTTGGCTGAAGCATTTAAGTGCTCTTGTCATGTAACAAACAAGTTGGCCCCTTGGCCAAGTACACAAAAATCTCCTTTTGTAATTCTGTATGGTTAAAAATCATATGTGAACTATTTAAGAGTATTGGGTTCTATGTGATATGTTCATGTTCCTAAAGGAAATAGAACCAAACTTGACCCAAAGGCAATGAAGTATGTGTTTGTTGGTTATGATCCCTATACGAAGGGGTGGAAGTGCACCATTTTTGGAGATGTGGTGTTTGATAAGATTTCAATGCAATTCCCTACTCCCAAGTTTATTACTCCTAACATGATGAAGACAATCTAGAGTACATGTTCTCTGAGACAAATATGTGAGCATCAAATGGTGAGGAGGTAGAGGATAAGCCAAGTGGTTAAAGTACAAAACACAATAGTCAAACTATTAGGCGATAAACAAGATAGAAAAGGCAACCACATTATTTTAAAGACTATGATGTCAACAGCTGCAATGTGACTACCTGCTTATTTATAGAAGGATTGGCTGCAGAAAAACCAACGAGTTATGAGGAAGCGAAGGGTAATCCAGAATAGGAAAAAGCAATGCAAGAAAAGATTGATGCCTTAAACAAAGATGAAACATGGGACTTGGTACCCAAACAAGAAAATTATGAACCAGTCACATGCAAATGGGTGTTTCAGCTAAAGAAGAAATCTGATGGCTCCATTGACAAGTTCAAAGCTTGCCTAGTTGCTTGTGGCTTTTCCCAAAGTTATGGATTGGACTAAGAAGAAACATTAAGTCATGTTGCAAAAATAGTAACAGTAAGAACCATTACATCACTTGCTGCATTTAAAAGATGGAAACTATAGTAGCTTGATGTAAAGAACACATTTCTTTATGGCCAGCTGGATTGAGAATTATTTATGCAGCAACCTCCTAGTTTTATCATAGAAAAATTCCCATATCATGTTTGTTGCCTGAAGAAAACACTTTAGGCCCAAAATAAGCTCCACGAGCTTGGTATGGTAAAGTCGCTCAATACCTTAGCTTTTATGGCTACAAAATATCTTATTCAGATTCTAGCTTGTTCATAAAAACAAAGTGAAATGTGCATTAGCTTGTGTTATTATATGTTGATGACATGACAATAACTTGAAACAATGAGGCTGAAATTTTAAACTTGAGAGATGATCTATTTGTTCATTTTGATATAAAAAATATGGGGGAGGTTGGCTGTTCAAAAATTGAAAAATTAAACCAATGATATTTTGTGTCTCAAAGAGCTCAAGCAAGGAATCTGTTAGAGCGGTTTCATATGGGGAGTTACGGGAAAAAGACACCCTAATGGAACCAAATCTGAAAATAAAGAAAAATGAAGGGAGGTTTTGAAAGATCCGATAAGGTTTAGACAACTTGTTGGAAGTTTAATTTATTTGACCATCACGAGACCATAAATCGCATATACTATAGGAGTTATCTCTCAGTTCATGTAGGATCCAAGAGTTCGTTACTTAGAAGTGGCCAAGAGGATCTTACGCTATGTGAAGCGAACTGTTGGATATGGTCTATTGTACAAAAAATGTGACAATCTTGTCCTAAGCGGATTCCTTGATGCAAATTGGGCTGGAGACACAAATGATAGGCACTTAACCTCAGGCTACTGCTTTAGTATTAGGTTAGATGTTGTTTCATGGTGTAACAAGAAATAAGATATAGTCACTTTATCAAGTGTTGAGGCTGAGTATGTAGCTACAACAATGGCAGCTTAGGAGTGTGTCTGGATGAAGAGGTTAATTGAAGATACATCACATAAGGCTTATTACACTGTATAGATCAGATGCGATAATGAAAGTGCTATCAAACTTGTGCTAAATCTTAATTTTCATGCAAGAACAAAGCACATAGAGGTGCATCATCACTTCACATGTGAGAAAGTATTGAGTGGAGAAGTTGAGCTCTTGTGTGTTCGAACAAAGCTCAAATCGCAGACATATTTACTAAGGCACTAATAAAGCCAAAATTCCAAAGTTTTTAAAGTGCACTTGGGGTTGGTGTCAAGAAATTCGCACTAAGGGGGAGTGTTACAAATTATTCAAACCCTTGTTGAATGTGACGCTCATGCTTGGGGTATCTTATTTATCCATTTACCTTATTTATTTATTCAATTCTTTTACTAAGTCAAAACAAGGGGCTTGTTCACGTTTCCTATTTTTTAGCTTTGTTAGTAGTTTCCTATTTTTTAGTTCCATTTCAAATAGTGGGATATGAGATATCTGGTACTTAGCGAAATTATGTGGGGTGAGCTCATTGTAAAGATCACGCTGGAATTTTTTTATATTGAAGAGAAATTAGAAAGCATTATCTAGAAATAATATCCAGTTTTATTTTGCACTTTCTCTCTTTTTTTGTTTTACCCCTCCCCCCCCCCTTCTCTCTCTACGTGAACTTTCAAATTGGACCAACATCCCATGGCAAAGGAAAATAATAGCTTGTAATTCCACTACTTTCAAACTCATTTCGCAATCGGTTAGTGAATTTATGTCAAGTTTTGAACCTCCTTTCTCGTCATTTTTGTACTAAGTGTAAGCATGCTCGTATTAGAAATAATTTTATTTAAGGTATTGTCTAGTACTTCTCATTGAACATTAGTTCTACTATTCACAACTCTCTTTAGTTTTTTCTTTGATCTATATATATATATATATATATATATATATGAGCCCAAGTCCTTCTATGTATTCAAATCCAATTAGGATTGCTGTTGCAGAGCTTCTCTTGAGGATAGTTTTTAAATATATATATTACTAAGTAGCAATTTTATTACATTTGAAGAATTAATTTATCTTCCACCGAGAAAGCTTATTTTGACCAGTCTGATTTTAAAAGCAATGAAGTTCTTAAAATGGCCTCTGTTAACTGACTTTTCAAAGTCTTTGTTCTGTTTTTCTTTCTCCAGTAGTTTATGTTTTCCATGTGGGGAAAGGATATCTAAACAAATGAAAGAAGAATAGAACGATGCTAGAATAATCGATGGTATCTTTTATGCATAAAATTTATTTAATTATTTTAATTAGATAAAAAATTACTTAAATTAATTAATATAATATATTTTTTCAAATATACTAATTATCTTTCTTAATTCCCTCTCTTTTTCTCTTATTTTATTATTATTGAGAAAATATCAATAAGAACAATTTAAAAAAAATAGAGAAATATGAGAAAGAAATATTATATTAAGATTAAAATTAACTCTCTAATTAAATCATATATTAAAGAGTAA
Source organism: Leucaena leucocephala (assembly GCA_037074615.1). Taxonomy (NCBI): domain Eukaryota; kingdom Viridiplantae; phylum Streptophyta; class Magnoliopsida; order Fabales; family Fabaceae; genus Leucaena; species Leucaena leucocephala. Next base: position 1,278,458 of record CM073567.1, on the reverse strand, counting down.
ATGAGTATTATTTTTTGCAACAAGAGGCTTCCAAACTTGTATATTATTGATACACTCATGTTTTAATTCTGGCATTGAAGTTTGGTTTCTATTCTGGCTTAATTTTCCTTCATTTCATAGATGTTCTGAATTTCTGATTTGAATTTCAGCTGAGGTAGTGTTTTTTTTTTCTTTGGTTACATCAGTTGAGGTAGTTTTAATACGCCGAGTCAAAGTTGAGCTCACCATTTTTGCTTAAAGAGACCTTCCGCAAACACTGTCTTAGTTCAAATGCAATGGCTTCTACTTCTTTTTTAGATCAATTCTGCTAAAAATTAATATAATATTTAGTCTTTAAATTTATATTTATTTTAATTTTAATTTCTCAAATTTTAAATTATATATTTTTATTTTTAAATTATTTTTATCTAAAATATTAGTTCTTATAATTTAATAAAATTTAGATTATTTTATTTTTTAGGATACCAAAACCCATTGTTTAAAAGTTAAGAGACCACCACCAAAATTCGTACAACCTTCCTTCTGATTACTATAAGACAGAACCAGATCAATATGACAAAATTGCGGATAATGTTTCTCCACCAAATTTCTATAGAGCTAAGGATTTTTAAAGAAATTTTCTTTAGTTCTGCAACAATATTTTCAATTTTGTTGCGCTTACAAATGTCGGGATGGAAGAGGAAAGATTTAGATCACTTGCAGTGCACCAGAAATTACTTCACTTTCTCGATTAAAAACCAAAAGCTAACCGGTTGGGTCCAGTTTCTCAATAATAATGGAGCTTTGAATCAATAATGAAGGTTCACTGTTATTAAATTTGTCATGAATTTTTAGATTCATGATTGTGCTTCCATTTTCCTAGTTCTCCTTCTCCCTTTTGATTCTTGTCTTTATACGGCCTCTGCAAGAGATTTTTATAAATTTACCATTTATATCAGGATCCATTACCATATTCCATTCAGGCGAAATTCAAGAAAAAGAAAAGAAAAATGTGATTGACAATTCACAAACATGCGGCAGATTCAGATCTCTGCTGTATACTGATTACCAGTTGTTCGCTTCAGCAAATGGGGAGCAAAAGCATCATGGATCCACTATCCAGCAATTCATGTACCTGTAGATCCTGAAAATCAAATTGGTCAAAAATATCTCCGAACAAATATGCATTCTTTTCCAAATTCTTCACTTAAGCTTACGTTGTTAACACCATGTTTGAAGACATGGTTTATTGCTGTTGGTTTCACAACAAGTTGTCGCAGGTTTTTGCAGACAAAAACAGAGTCCTCTGTTTTCTTAAATTAGTAGAAAGAAAGGCACTGAGAAAGCTGAATAAGAAGCGTCACTGGATGACCAACATGCGTAGGATTTGGCCCTTAAACATAAGATCTTAATTAAAGTCGGTATAAGTATAAGAAATACTATTGAAAAAGTTACCCCAACTTGGACTTGATAATGTTAATTGACCAAATATTTAAACAAAATGTAAATTGGCAAATAACATCATTCCCCTGAAACTTCCCCAATTTTTGTTTTCAAATTCTAGTGGTACTGGTGACAACTAGGATTGGGTGTGTTCGTAATGTGGGTGGATATGAACAGTGAGTGCAGATTTTATGCAGATTAGGAATGAGGCCTTTGATGGGAAGAATCTTGTGTGATATCTGACTCATTTTTCTTGGATTGTAGCCTGCAGGTTTCCAGTCCCTGGCCTCTTATTGGTTGCTACTAGACAAATACTTTAATCCTCTTATTTCTGTTCCAAACCACTATCGCTTGAAGCTGTCGCACACAATACACGCTCTTTTTATGAACAGGGATTCTCATCTTATCCTCAATCGTCTTTGACCCAACATTAAACACGCGCACAACAATTAATCCTACATTTTCAATTGCTAAATAGGTAAACCTCTTCATTCTTGTATTGTGAACTTCTTAATCATTTTTGATAATTTTTCCCTTGTCATTTCATCAGTTGTTTCAAGATCCAAACCACCTAAACTTTAGGTGGCTGAACAGTTTGATATCATCAGAAAACATTAACTAACGCACTTCATGAGGATAGATTAATTTGCTTTATTCTTATATTTTAATCGAAATAAATAAAAATGGAATAACCAGTCTGGGCAAGAACGAAAATACATTAACTCGTTATCTAGATTTTGAAGATATAGTTTTCGTACTACTTCCTTCTTTTTCCTTAAGCCCGAAGAACAGAACAAGAGCCCCTATGAAATTTTACATTTCGTCCTTGAAATTTCTTGTTTCTTTTCAACTCCATCCATCGTCATCATTATCTAGAGCCTATCCCCATTTCTCTCCCGTGAGCACGAGTTCTGTCTCTGTACATCAAGCAAAATTATTTGCCTACGAATTTAGAACAGAAAAAAGAAAAAGATAAAAACTTTTTTATCGTTCCCGAGCTCCATTCTCTCGTCTACACTCATATATTTACGAAAGAAACTTGCTAATCCCAATACGCTTCTTTACTGAAACGTTCGCAAATCCATGAGCTGCCTCTTCTCTAGTCCCGCCATATAACTCCTCACCTCCGTTCTTATCATCTCTTGCATCACAGCGAGCAACTCTGCACTGAAATTGAATGGTGCAGCACCATTAGGGTTTGCCGCCGATGACACGCCTTCCCCGCTCCTCCGATCGCCTAGGCCTAAATGAACCTGATGCTGCACCGGCATCGCCGCGCCTACTGGGGGCAGCGGCGGAGCTGCCGAGGACGCCACAGCTGAAACCATTGCCGGTAGCAAACGCACAGTATTCGCTAACTGAGCAGCGTGTGTGGACTCTGAAGGACGATTCGAGACTTCTGAGGAGTCCACTCCGGGAGGTGATAGGGATAACGAAGTTGTAGGTTCATTCGAAGACGACGTCGTTTCTACGGGTGGTAGAACTCCTCCGGTTCTGGCCACAGGCCGGTAAACATGGGAAGAAGAAGCTACCGGCACACTGGAATCGCTAACGTCGGATCCGGACGGGCTACTCGGCGCCTGCTGGTTTACGTAACACCCAGTCGACACCGGCATAGCAGCTCCGGCACTCACCGATCTCTTAAGTGGCTGGGGGCTGAAACTTCCGTCGAATCCAACGACGCAAGTGGCGGTTTCATCCACCATCATGGACGCACACTTGCGCTTCAAGGTGGAGTTCCAGTGGTTCTTGATGGCGTTATCGGTTCGACCCGATAGAAGCCGGGCTATGGTTGCCCATTTGTTGCCGAATCGGGCATGACCCCGAATAATAGTCTCATCCTCTTCGGGAGAGAATGGTCGGTGCTCCACCTGAGGAGAAAGCTGATTACACCATCGGAGCCGACAAGACTTGCCGGACCGACCCGGAATGGACTTGCTGATCAGGGACCAATTCCTAGGCCCGTGCTTTTCTACCAGCTTCTGCAAGGCGTCGTCCTCTTCGGGGCTCCATGGGCCCTTGATCCGATCCATGTCCTTCCTGCTATCAATGACCATGTTCATGTCCTTCAGAAATCGCAGATCATACAAAGAACGAAGGAGAAAAGGTTAGGCGATACAGAAACGACGACGTACGAAGATGAAGAAGAAGAAGGCTTTTGCGGGTTTGGTTTTGAAGGTTAGAATGGTAGCTGGCAAATTGGCCGAGGCAGAGCCAGTTGAGAGAAGAAAGCTTGCTTGGGGTTGCTTATATGTGAGACAGCGAGGGAGAGGGGAAGGGGTTACCGGTTAGGCAAGTTAGTTAGACGGAGGTTGATGAGGTAATGGAACGCCGTGAGGTACTGCTTCTTCCAGGAAAGCGGTTGGATTTGGATTTGGGATACAGCTGTCGATACACACGCGTCACCCTTTAGCTTCTCTGATGGGTACAAGTCCCACCTCATGTTGATAATCCCCACTCACTAGCAGTTTTATCCATTCGATTTTCTCCCCAGAACAAATTGAACCTATAAAATATATATTAAAAATAGCAACATAACTCAATTTATTTTGAATTTCTTGTCATTGCATCACAACCCATTTTCTATTTGTTTAATAAGTTGCTTTATTCATAAATTATACATAATGTAAATTTTCTATATGATTTTCAAATATTATATAAATAATCGAGGGAGTTGCATAATATTTTCTTAGTCTTTGAGTTATATACAAATAATTTCCTGTCATTGAAAACATATAAATAAAATTGTTTTGACTTGGGGTAATTTATTCTTATTATTTATCACCGATTGTACATGATACATTAATAAAAATAAATCTCATACATTTTCCCTTAAGTTTTAATAATTTTATGAAATTTAATTTTTTTAGAATCATAATAAATAAATTTTATAAATTATATATAATTTAATTTACAAAAAAAAATCTATTAATCATTAAATTTCGATGAGAGAAGCTCGACAACTTGAAATTGTAGTTATGTATGCAGTTGGGTGTGAATGGGTGAAAATGGGAAGAAGACGCATGCGCGTTTGGGAATGGAACAGTCAACTGATTGGGGGAGAGAAACGGAATTTTCTGGAAAAAAACCTTGTTAAATTCAGGGAAAAAGAAATTGTTTTAAAAAATAACAGAAAAGAGTCTAAAAATGACAAAACCCAATTTGAGACTTTAAAATTTTGAAATAAAAATATAAGGATGATGACCCATTTTAGTATTTTAAAAGTGTATGTGAAATGACCCAAATGCTGTGCTGCAATAGAAAAGGAAAAACACATCCATCCATCAGACATGATGGTGTGAGAAGTACAGTGAAGAAATGCAGACAGCATGATCAGAGCTTGGAAGGAGGTTGAGGAAAGCCAATGTAAATAATTTATCACGCCACAGTCTTCCTCTTCTCATCCTTTACCATGGTCATGGTGTCTTTGTTCTTCATTTCGAAGGAGTGTCTGTGGGTACAGTGAGGTTGACGTCCGAACTCTTGAAAACGGTAAGAAGGTTGTAGCTGAGAAGAGTGGAGTCAACGTGGGAGGAGGCAGGAGAGTTGAATTGCATTTGGGTCCTCATCCTTTTCTGTTATTTTAAAATGTTGGAGTCCCATATTGAGTTTTGTTATTTTACAGAGTATTTTTTATTATTATTTTTTTAAAGGAAAAAAGGAAAAGGAAAAAGAGGAGGGAAGAGATAACGATGATAACGGTTGAGTTGGGTTGGGTAAAGGTGGGATTGGAGCCTGCCTGAAGCCTGACTCTGACTGATGACTCCAGCCTGTATAGCATATTAGGATTTTTCTTTGCTCCTCGTTTGTTTTTGTTTTTTAAAAAAAAAAAACTGAATTAATAACTCGATCAGTATGAGCAAGAGCAGTGGGGCCCACACGGGAGGATGACGTGGACAAAACGACAAGATCGGTCGCGGAATCGGAGGGCGAATCATTACTGCTTTTGTGTCAGGCCAGGCTGTAATACCTGCCACCCCCGCTTCCCTCTCTCTCTCTCTCTCTCTCCTTCACACCTTCCTCCCTCCTTCCTCCTTCCTCCTTCTGCCTCAACTAACTAATTAATAATCCGTTTTCTTTAAACCGCTAATTAGGCCGCCCTGGATTGCATCTGCTTGTCTGAGATTTTTGATTCTGTTAACCTAAGATTTTGGACTTAACTTCCCTCTCCTCCTTAATTAAATCACAACAATGTCCCCAGATTTTTCAATATTCATTCCCTTCTTCTTATATTATTAATCCCACGCGCCGTTTGAATTCTCAATAAACAAATCACTTCCATTATTTGATACATACAAAATAATTAAAAATATCTTATATTAATAGTCAAATAGAGTATAATGTTTTAGGGGTCCACCTCAATAGCATAAATAAATTAATTTATGAAAATATTAGTTTAAATACAAATATCTAAATAAATAAATATTTTTTTATTAAATTATTATAATCCAATTTTATTTTGAAACTTGTCACAATATTTTGCCCCATAAGACTTTTTTCAATTTAATATCAACCTCAAAATATTTAAAAAAAGAGTAAAACTATCATAACCATTAACAAACTCATGTTGTCAACTTTTAGCATTTTAAAGGTCACATTATTTTTTTGTAATACTTATGAGATGATATTAAATTTAAAAAGTTCCTATGATAATATTGTTCTTATAGGATAATTTCCTGAAAAATTGGGCATTGACCCTTTATTAAAATTGTAAAGCAAATTTAAAATAATTTCATAACTCGTATAATATTATCGAATATTTTTTTAATGTTAAAAATAGAATATAGATTTAATAATAATTTAAAATATTTAAAAGTTTTGTTTGGCTTCTAAAAAAATAAAGGGACCAGAGAGAGAGAGAGAGATATGGTGGGGGAGGTGGGGACCATTCACTGGGACGTAACAGATAGGATTAGAGAGATCCGTATCAATTTCTGTTACTCGTACGTCGTACGTAATACGTAAATACAAGGACGCTCCTTAATCCTCTAACTTTGTGTCTCCCCTCCTCAGTCGGAGATATCTAATTTCCTAAACCCAATAATTCAGAGATTACCTGACATCCCTCTTTTTTTTTTTTTTAAATGTTGGAGATTTCGATGCTATTTCTTCCGTATTTTACTTTATTTAATATAACGGAGAGGATTGGGGACAGCACGGGGGAAATGTACGCAACAGAGCATCAGAGTATTAAAACCTTTTTTTTTTCTTTTAAAGAAAAATTTAGGCAGTGAGATTTTGAAACCACCAGATTCAAAGTATGTCTCAAGTTTAAAAAGTGATTATATATATTTATATTTAAAAATTGTCTATTAATAAAAATTTTATATTAATAATAAATTTAAATTTATAATCTTATATAACCGAATTAATATTTATTTGCATGCTATAAAAACTCTATTTTTGTAGAATGTATCTGTAATAGGAAATGAATCTTAGTTTGTTTTTTTATTTTTAATGTTCTGATTGGTCCCTAAAAATAAAATGCCAAAAACGTACCTGTCCTTTTTTATTTTCCCTGCCAATTTCATCATACGATGCATTGCTTTCTCTATACAATTACCCAAAATAAACTTTATAGCTTTTCAGGCTCCCTAAACCCCCGCCCCCCCCCCCCTCCCCTCCCCTTTTTTCATTCAGTAATTCACAGCTATTTGACAGTGATGTTTTTCAAGTCCTTGCCCGTTTGCCTCTATTATTCAAACATTTTCTCCCCTTTTATTTATCTACTTTTTACAAAAAAATTAAATAAAAACTACGGGAGTGGATTAAGATTTATAATTCGTTTTAAAATTCTCAGGCATTTTTTAAAAATAAAAATAATGTTTTACTGTGTGGGTTTTTTTTTAAAATATAACAATAAAGAAAATGAAAATTCTTCGCGAACAAGGAAAACATATACGGTAACTGTACTTTCTCAGGCCCCGTAACCGTTAGGTGGGGACAGACAACAGCTGTAATTAAGGACGGTTCTCCCTTTTTTCTTTTCTTTTGTTTTTTTTTTCTCTATAAAATGTTTTAAAAAAAAAGTAGCGGTACAGTCGTATTAATTTAACAACCGAGGCACGTGCGAAAGGGCTCGTTCACGTGCTTGAGAGTTTTCAAAAGCAGACACACGCGGCACTTGCTCCCCCAGAAGAGGCAACGCAACTACCAGCGCTAAATTACTAAATTGGCCTTGCCTTTTATATTTGGATTGATTGGAAGATCTGCTCAGTTGACGCGAGTTCAATCTTTTTTCTGGTAAATCCAAGAACAAAACAAAACGAATGTAAAACCGGACAACATAAGGTACGGAAAGAGCTGAATAATATCCCCCACCCCCGGTCACGTGAATCCCACGTGACTTCTTCGTCCCCATTTTATCCTGGTCGCAATTGCTCCACACCAATCGTCGCCCGGTTTTCTGCAGTTCCAAAACAAACTGATCACCATGGACGGCCCACATTGAAGAAAGAAAAAAAGATTTTAATATTTTAAAATTTCATAATAAAAAAATATTATTATGTAGCTTTTTCATATTGTTGAAAAGCAGAATAAAAATAATTTTTTTATTTTAAAGTTTTTGTTATAGCTTAGCCAAAAAATCTGAATTTTTTATTATACATATAGAACATACTCCTGCGAGGTGAAAGTCTGGTATTTGAAAAGGCAAAAAGACTGAATTTTACATATAATCACATTTATTCTAACTATCATCTTAAAAGCTTCACTGAATCTTTTGTAATTATCCATAAACGAGTTCTCTTCCTGTCCTTTTTTTTTCCCTTTGCTTTGCTAATATCACCTATCCATCTTTTTTTTACCAAAACGACACAAGATTGAAAAAACGTTTGTAATTAATTCACAAAAATATAGATGAATATTCGAAAATACTTACGTTAAAAAAAGGAGAAATTTTGCCTTAAGCAAATGCTGTACTTGAAGGGGGGGGGGTACGATTGAATTCCAGAACTTTTATAAAGTTCAGAAATTAAAAAATAAAATGCAAAACGTGTCACTAACAGATATTGAAATCATGCTTTATTAATTTTATTTTTTTTTGGCATTCTTTAGGGTTATAAAAAGTTCACGATAATTTAAAGTGGAGGAAACAAGCTGTAAAGGGATGGGAACAGAGCTCAATGGTTCCACTCTTTCCAAGATATTGGCGGTGGAAAGACTAGCGAGAGCAGAGAGCGAACGACTGTAAACAAGCGTCGTCTATGTTCTAAAAAATATACAAGGGCACGTGAAAAACGACGGTGGTTCGATCCACAACGGACAAGGGCGACAGTTGTAATGATGGGTCGTGTCGCCTCCTCACCCATGCCACGTATGTCCTGGATTTGATAGTTCAACCCCGGACAGCCTAAGTGGTCCCCGCTCATGTCCCAATTGTTCTACACGTCACCTCTATTGGTCGTTTTCCTTGACGTGTCGTCTCGTGCCCTTCGGTCCTTGAGCGCGCTTCATACGACGGCCACGCCAACGTCGTTCGTCGTCCCATGCTTTTTGTATTTTCTGTTGTGGGCTCTGGTGTTTTTCACTGGGGGAGGGACAAAACTTACAAGAAAAGTTTACGTGGTTTTGGCAAAGGTTTCAAATCGTTTCACTGTTCAGTTCCTTTCTACCGCTTATTCCATTCTTCACGTGCGGCCGACAGTAGTTTTTTTTTTTTTTACCTTTTTAATTTTCACTTGAGTAAGTCTACTTTTATCTTAGTCTACAAGCATTCCCTAATATCTGAATGTATTTTTTCATAAATATAACTTTTTTTATGTATTTGTAGTAAAGTAGGATGAATATCAGCAGATATAAAAGGAACCTTAACAGGAAATAATGGATTTTGAAGGCAGGGTGGGAAGTAGTTAAAGGCGAAAGGGAAGAGGATTTTTCTTTATTTGGGGACGGGTGGGAAAGAGATAAGGGATGGTGGAGTCCACGTCATGCAGGGGATGCCAGCTATAACGCAGTTGTGAATACTACAAGTGTACTATTTATACTTCCTGTTTTAACAAAGCAGTTTTCGTTGGATGGTGATGTGATATGGCTTAGCCGCATCTATTTTATTTATAACTTTAAATTGTTGATATTTAGTTAAAAATAAATAAATAAAATATCCTTAATTAATTTATAGTATCTAAAAAATAAGTTATAGCATCCACCATATACATAAGATAGTTATTTATATTTTCTCTAATCCTATCACCTCTAACTGGTATTTATATTGGAATCGAGGAGAAGAGTTACTTAAATAATTAATTTTTATATGAAAATACTATAAAATTTAAATTTTACGTATATTTGAAGGAAATTCATATTTATTTGGCATTATCTAATCTCTAATATCGAGAAGATAAATATATCTTTTACTAAATAAAATAAGACTGAATAAATAAGATTATTATAAAAAAGAAACAATTAATATAAAGATGGGAAGAAATTAGCCTTTATATTTAGGATAATAATAGGTATCATATTTTAAAGGAAAAGAGAAAAAGAAGAAAGAAGCCTGGGGATGGGTAAAGTGAGGGGAGAGAGATTGAAATCCCATGATTCGCGGTATGCATATAAGAAAGTCGTATGTGAGTCCTATTACTCATATGCCCCACCTTCCTGCGTCACCGTTTCTTGCTCTCTCCCCCTTGTCCTCTTCCTCTTACGACGTCGCTTTTACTCTAAGCGAAGAAGCTCAAACTGAAAACAACATATCGGTGGGCTTTGAAGTTAGGCGGCATGATTAAAGTAAAGCGATAAGGGGGTTCATGCATGAACCTTTGTATTAAGGAAGCACACGAGATTCCATGCTGGCTCCCTTTAAACACCAAATCAAACACACCACATCCACCTCCCGATTTTGTCCCCATATGTGACAGAATTTTTTCATAAATACATCTAGCCTCTTAATATAAACAATCACATTTAAAAATAAAAATTTAAATATTAATTCATTATATTATTATAATAAGTTAATCATTTATATTATATTAATTTTAAATTGTTACATTTGAACAATTTACCGCTCTTAATAGACTCAACTTCTATGATTCCTATATGTGATGTAATATTTTTTAAAAAAATTAAGACAACATTTTTCAACATATAGTTTAAGATTTATTTTTTTAAAATATAAAGATTATTAATATATATTTTATTTTTGTTAATAAAATGTTTTTTCTAAAAGGGAGAGGATAGAGAAACATTTGCAAGTGAGGAAGTCAACAAATACAGTTGGTTGAATTGATGGATCATGTAGCTTGGAGATTGGGAGGTGACCAAGTGATTGCTACTTCTACTCCAACTCCAACTGCTTCCCACCGTTTACTTCTCTTTCTGGAAACACTGTTCTTGGGAGATTCAGCTCGCCTCTTATCAATATCACTATATATTATGGACTGTACATGATCTGCTCTTTTTCTTGTCTTTCTTATTTTCTTTATTCTTCTATTTTTTTTCTAAATAATTCCATCTCCCTCTCCATTATTTCATGCGCTTCTATTACTTCAGTTTCAATCTTTCAAGCCTACTTTTCAAGATCGGAACTCTCTCTCTCTCTCTTTTAAATGTTTTTTTCCTGCAAAATTCTTCCATTTTCTGCCATCAAAAAACAGTTATTGTATTTTAATGGGTTCTTTTCTTCACAGGGCATACTCCCGATTCTTTTTTTTGTTTTAATAACGTTTTAATAATATAATAAAAATAGCTAAATTAGCGTTATGTTTAATTTCAAACCATGAGCTTACTGATAATATTTTTTAATAAATAAAAAAGAATGTTATGTAACTGAAAAATAGAGAAATAAATGCAAAAAAAATACAAGGGTTCCTGTACGGATACTTGAATCTAAAGTACTCGGTGAGTTATTTAAAAATAATAAACTTGCAATTCCAACCAAAATTATGAATGCCTCGCATAATAAAGTGGATTCTTTTTTTTCGTGTGTGGGGGGGGGGGGGGGGGCGTCGGGATTATTGAAGCTTCGTTGTCGAGGCAATTAGAAAAAAGATACGAATCTCATCATTACTGAAACTAAGCGGCCTCTTTAATATTCCCGATCGAAGCAAAATTCTATGCACCCTCCTCAATATTCGCTAACATTTCCAGATCATACTCTCTATTTCTCTTTAAAACCCAAATGCACATTATTATTATTTGTTTGGTTAGAAAAGAGCTTAGTTTCACAGATGAAAGATGCATCCTAATGTAGCCAATAAAACCCCACAATTATCTAATTATTGCTTAAAGAAGAAGCCAAGAAGGATAATAATGATAATAGTGGAAACAAGCCGAAATTAAGCGGCGAGTACTCACAGGAAGATATCATCATTTTGAATACGTCACTTAAACTAGTGTTTGTTGGCCTGATTATGTTCCTAGAAGCATATCCAAAAGTTAAGTAGAAAACACTATCATTATCTTAGATTTAGAATATATAATGGAAATATGCCAATAATTGGAGTTTTGGAAGTGCCCTATATATATATATATATATATATATATATATATATATATGCATGCCTGCATACAAATATCCTTCAATCACAGAAAATTCCTAGTATTATTTTGCCAACAAAAAAAAAACATCAGATCAACGAGTAAGAGTTAAGGAGGAATCCCAGAAAAATACCATTTTAATTCATAGTATTGTTGTTTAGATAAGAGTTTAAAAACTATCTTATATATAAAAAAAATTTTAGATAAATTTTAGAAAAGAGTTTATAAAAAAATAATTTTGAATAAATGATTGTTTAAATAATTATTACTATAATAACTTTTATAATTTAAAAATTATAAGAAATAGTACAATTTTATTAAAAATATGAGAGATGAAAGAGTAGAAAAGAGATATGAGAGAGGAAAAATGAAAGACTGTAGAGAAAAGAGAAGAGAGAGGACATAGGGTGAGCAAGGGAGAAGAGATAAAATAGAGGGTATAAAAAAATAAGAGTAAAATAATAATAGATAGTCTGTAAGCTTTTTTATTATTTCAGAAGTTAGTCTCAGTAATTTATCTAAAACTATAATTTTAAACTATGGTTTGATCCAAAAATATTTTTGAATAAATATAACTATTTATTTTTAAAAAAATTAAACTAAAATTAAAGTCAAAAATATTTTTAAAACTTTAGAAAATATCTTATATAAAAAAAAAGTTTTTAGATAACTTTTAGAAAAGAATTTTTGGAAAATAATTTATAAAAAAATAATTATAAATAAATAATTATTTAGATAATTATTACCATAATAATTTTTATAAATTATTTTTTAAAAATCTATCTAAATATACTATGTGTGTTTGGAAACTCTCCAAACCTAGATTTTAAACTTAAATTTTAAGAAATTTTAAAACAAACAACTATATTTGTTCAAAAGGGTTTTTGGACTAAACCATAGTTTAAAATTAAAGTTTTAGATAAACTGATTAGAGTAACTTATAGAATAATAAAAGAGTTTATGGACTAACTAATTGCTATATTACGCATATTTTTTCTTACACTCTCTCTCATCTCTCTTCTATACCCTCTCTACTCTCTTATTTATTTTCTACATACTCTCTCATCTTTTCTACTCCTTCTCTCATCCCTCATCTCTTTTATACACCATCTATTCTCTCTTATCTCTTATATCTTATTTTTTCTCAATCATATATTTAATAATTATATTATTTTTCGTAATTTACTATTAATAAAAGTATTTTTAAAAATAATTATCCAAATACTAATTTATTTAAAATTATTGTTTTTTATAAACTTTTTTTTTAAAATTATACAAATTTTTTTATAAGCATTTTTTAAAAATTTTATTGAAACGGGCTATATACATAACGCCGTCCCTTACAAAAAGCTGCAGAGAAACGTAAATGAGGAAATTAGAATTTTTGTCTTTTTGGTACAAGTGAGGGTTTAGAATTTTAATTAGAATTAAAATTAAAATATCTCTGCAGAAACATTGAGCTAATAGAGACAGAAGACTCGTCCATTAATACGGGCTTTTCGTCAAAACGGTGGAGCCCAATGCTGCCATATTATGTTTTGGGGTTAGGTGAAGGGTCACTGTCCTTTTAATTCTGGCGAAACTTAATTTTAATTAATTAATTAATCAATCAGTTGATCCTAACATAATCATTAGTTTTTTTTTATCTTATATTGTCAAACAACATTAAACCCACAAACGTACCATTCGCCGAAAGTGGTTGTTTCAGATAAGATTCAAGTTTGAATATTATGATTAGAGTACCGTGGCCGATCCTCTTTGCAACAGATCACATCAAAAACCTCCCTCAGACATTAACGTTTAGATTTGAACATTATTTTTTGCGTCACCAAATTTATTAATTTAAATCTAAACCCATAATAAGCATTTATTATGGGCCACTAAATGTGCCAAAATCCACAGTGGGAGGCTCGTAAATTTCTTTAAAAATGTAAAAAAAAAAAATTGAATAACGACATGAAATAGTTGGTACTATTATGTGTCATGCGACTGCACATTGAAAATTACGTAAAATTATAAAATAATTATAATATCGGGGATGCATGGTCATGGGGGAGATATGAGATATGGCAGTCGTTTTTTAAAAATGTTACACATGACACACAGCAAGTGTGCAGTGCACCACGTGTAGAGTTTAAAAAGGTCCACGTCATTCGTGGAGGCTAACATGAAATGGACAGCTTGATCTTACTCAAATTATATTGGGGTGGCAACATTTAAAAAAATAAAATAAAATAGGAATTCATGGTTAAGTTAACGACACTTCATGTTGGAAGTTCTAATTAAAATAAGTTAAGATCGATCCCCACATGAAGAATTTTTCAACTAGGACTCATTTTGCAATACCCTAGAGAATTTTTTTCCGTAGCATCCGTATTCTAAAATATTTTTGATATAACTTTATTTTTATCTTATATTTAAATGAAAAGAAAATTAGATATACAAAAATATTATTAAAAAAAAGTAAAAAGTTATTTTAATAAATATTCTCTTATAATATTATTTCCCTTTGTTTTCGTTCAATTTTTCTTTCAATCTAAATATAGAATTAAAATATTTTTTCAAACATCATGCTTTAAATTTAAAATATTTAGTATTATTAAAAAATTATTTTATAATACTTTATACATAAAAAAAATTTAAAAATATATTTTAAGATATTAAATAATATTATAAACTATTTTATAATGTTGGATGAGACTTAAACCTTTTAAAATTTTGAAAGAGGGAACATGGGTCCCTCTTTTTGTAATTGTTATAAAATTTAAAAATGAAAAGGGGAAGGAGCGGCCTAACGGTAGGTGATAGAAGATAAAGAGGGTTGAAATGAATTGAATGAGGTTGAGTGGCTCTGCCTCTGCGTCTCTGTAATTGCAAAATGGGAAATTTGGGTAGACGCACTCTCTCGTTCATTGAAAGCCCTATAGTTATAGGCCTCCTCCTCCTCCTCACCTTTTTCATTTTAATAAAATTAAAATTAAAAACAAAAACAAAAATTATGGGCTTTGGTGGGTCCCCCTCAATACCTGTATTCATTGCCTATTCTCCTTTCTCATGTTTCTGTTCCCTTGCCTTCTCATTTATTGATTGTAACTTCTAACTGCTTCCCATCCCTCTTTATGATTACCTCTTAACCATTTCATACCGAAATCCCATTTTAGTTTCATTTTAAATAGAAAAAATTGTAATTAAATCCCAATCTAATTAGTATATCTTGAAATATGACTAATCAAGACATACCAATCCTAATGAATTATCATTTCAACTTCTCGAAGTAGACCACTAAAGGGGTATTGTCATAACCCTGTTTTTTCAATTTATGTTGTTGGTTTGTTTCTCTCTTGTCCTTTTTAAGTTATATATTTATGATTTGTTCATATTAAAATTTATTAGTTGAAAATTATTAATCTATTTTTGTTATTTAGTATTATAATAATTTTATAAAATATTAAATCTCACTTATTTAAAGTTCACGTGCAGCTTATGCTTAACATAACTAACACGCCTATGTGCATCAATATAATTTGTTCAATTTAACTTATATAATTGACGTAATTGTTTTTATGTGATCAAAACAGGTGGCAATTTTTTCTTCTTTTTTTTAAATAAATGATTATTGCTAACGAATTGTAATTAATTAATTAATTACTTAATTAAATGCGCCGTACATATCGATCCTAGCCAGCATTGTTTGAAAACAAAGAACAATGGGGCTGCGACAATTCAATCCAATCCAATCTAATCATATAGTTACGAATATTTCTATATGTAATTATTGATGAACTAAAAAAAATAATATAAAAAAGGGAGAGAAAATAACAAGTTGATGGAAAAGTGAGGTACGTGAAATGTTCCTATTACGTAATTACAAAGATTATCAAATGCTTCCAAATCTTTCGGCCTCAACATCAAATCTCATAGACCCGTAATCCAAAATCAAGCTTGTGTCAGTTCAATAATTTAAGGTTATAGTATAATTACCCAAAACATGATATAATAACAATGATTAATTAAGCTGGATTTGACATGGATCGCAATTAGCTACCTTTCACCACCTTTTGCTTTAAATAAATAATAATCAAAATATCACTTATTAATTTGCTTGCTTGTTTGAAAAGAGGAAATAAAATCAAAGGCAAGGTAACTAACAGCAATTTGATTAACTAAAATAAACTAGCTATATATATTTAAAAAAAAAAGAGAATTTGAAGAATATCATGATTGAAAAAAATGTCAGAAGAATAATTTCAATATAATATTTCAATTTAAGTTAATTAATATTTTATTTTATTCTAAATATAAGAATTAAGAAAAAAATTTATTTTTATCTTAAATATAAAAAATTAATTTAATTTATTTTTTAAATTTATAATCTTTTTTAAAATTATTTATTGGTTGTATATATTAAGAAGATTTTTATAAAAACTATAGTTTATAATACAATACAAATTATCGAAATAGATATTATAAAAAAATTAATATATATTATCTTACAAATATCTAGTTTAATTAATTTTTTAAATATTTATAAATTAACTATTTAATTTCTATCAGTATTTTTCTAAGCACGAAGGCATGTTGTGAACCCTTATAGCTTAACTTATATAAACTTTTAACTAAAAAGACAGGAGGGCTACGCATGTGTCATCCAGGCTGAGAAATAGGGGAGGGGGTGGCAAAGCGGTGGGAAGGGGATGTCGTTTTCAAAGGAGGAATAACGAAACAACGGAAAGGAAGGAGGAGGGGATAGAATTGGGGTCAAAACGACAATATTGGTTGCCAACTTTGATAGGTAACGTAGTACTATGGCTATGAATGAATCATTATTGTATAACTTTAAAGCTGGCACCAACGTTTCACATTTTGAACAATTATAGAAAGACAAGTACCCAAGTAACGTAGTCCACACACACACACACAGAGTCTTATTGTCCTTGTCATTGAATTCAACACTCCACTTTCTTTCTTCTCTTTTTTTTAACAGTTCATTCCCCACTAATTCACCATCATGACTTTCCCACTGGCCTAGTTTTCAGTAATTAAGTTTTTAATTTTCTTTACCAAATTTATGTGTATATATCCATTACCCATCATCTTTCTATGTAAAAAAAAATCAAAAATTTATTTATTAAATTCCTATTAACAGATATCATAATTATAAAATTTTATCATTCTCAATATAGATATCTTCTATAATAATTTAATTTAAGACTCATAAGGATTTAATATATCCTTATATCACTAGAATAAATCTATATTAGTCACAGCCCCTCTTTTTCTATATATTATTTGGGATATTTAGATTTACGTTGAGAATAATACTTTTCAATAACAACTAATTATTCAATATCCCCTTTGAATAGCTTATGGACAAATCAAGATTTTAGCTTAAAAATTATATTTTAGCATTAAGAGGTTTTTTGGATCATTTTTAATAAATTAAAAAAAATCATATGTAATTGATTATGAACTCAATTCAAACAAGAATTTAGCATTTATATCATAATATATTCAGTAAAACATCAAATTAGTCAGACATCATACTAACAAAATCAAGCAATTGATCAAATGTTATAAAATGATGAGGATATATGTATTTTGATAAGGGTCAGAAAAAAATTGAAAGGAAGTTAAAAAATGAAATGAATACATGTTATTCATTTTTTAGGATAGAAAATTTGGTGCATATATATGACTTTTATGTATAGGTCACTGACATTAAACATGAAATCCCTTAGTTGAGAGTTTAAGCCATTAAGAGAGGATAAAATTTCAAGAAATCATTTTAAGTAAATATCAGCATCTTCATGAGTATATCTAAATATTATCTAAAATAAAATAATATTTTATAAATTACAAGATTCAGTTAAGTTTAATGCAAAACACAAGTATCTAACATAATTATTATTACCTTTTTATTCTAAGATATACTTAGCCAATTTTAGTAGATTAAAAAAACTAATTAAATTAATTATTAATAATGATTATTTGTTAGTTTTTCTAAAATATCATATTTAATCACGTGTATTTGAACTACACTTGATATAAATGATCTCAATATGTGCAATCATATAAGAATATTTTATGAGATAAAATATATTGAGAACTTATATTTAAAACTAAAATAGATTCCTTATCTAACTCTTATATTTAAAATAAGAGAGAGTATAATATTTACAAAACCAAGTAATTGATAATGGAATATTATACTCTTAATAGCAACAATATAACTCATTTCCTCAGCTCTATACATAGATCTAATCTAATTTAATATAATAAGGAGGCCGTGTAGATTTTGTTCTTGTAACATGATGACTAATAATATCTCAATTATTTTTTAAAAAATATTTTTAATTTAACATATTTTACTCCTTTAGCTTTATTTATTTAATTTAGAGAAATTAAAGAATTTAAATAAATTATTTAATTATAAAATGTGTAATGTAATTTTATTAAAATACTTATGTGTAACTACATTATATATCAGATTATAAATTAGGTAAATTATTTTAAAAAAATAATAAATATAAAAAATAAATTGATTTAAGGCTTTTCATTTAAGGCCGAGGTGCTTATTTTTGGCACTCTAAGTTGGTTTATCATCAGACCAACTTGGTACTTATGGGTTCCCAGAGATTTGGGGAACTTGGTTTTCCCTGGTGAACCCAAAAACAGATTTGACCCATTTTAGCTATTATTACAAATTGACCCAACAAAGAGATTTTCAATAATTAGTGACTCAAGCCTCCCTTTTTCTGTCCAAAAAACAAACCCTTTGTCTTCATGATAGTGACAATATTGTATTTAACAAATTGAAGGTAAATCTTTTTCAGTATTGAATTTGTATGTCATTTCTTTGTCTGCCAGCTGGTAAATAGTGGTGGCAAAGTTCTAAAATAATATTTATTTAAAATAAATAAATTCAAGAAAAAAGTAAAGACTTTAAACCTTTTTTCCCTGAAAGACAAACAAATAAGTATTTATAATCAATAAAATTTTGGATCCCGTAGTAAGTTCTGGGCCACACTTACTGTGTTTTTTACTTTGGGCTTAGTCTTGATTCACCAAATAAGAACCACAAGTGCAACTGCCATTGTACGTATTGCCACTTAGAGTTGATACATATAGTATAACTAACTAGAGTTAATATATATAATAAAGAAATAGATCGTATCTTATAAAAATATAAGTTTGATTCTCACTACTATTGTGAGAGATTTTTTGATAGGCGATATCATAAGTTTCCTATAAGCACTCTCTGAACCTTGGGGATGTGCCTTCGCCTTAGTGAGAGACTGGTGCAGAACTCATCTAAACTTTTATGTAATAAAAAAAAACAAAAAGATATATCCTACAAGGGCGTAACTTCGATTCCCTTTGTCATTTTGAGGGCTCATTTGGTAGGTAATCATGTAAGTCTCTTATAATTATTCTCTGAGCCCTGGGGCCGTGTACTAACCTTGGTAAGAAATCAGTGCCTAATACACATAATTTTTTTTATATAAAAAAACTGCAATTGTACATATTAAATTCTCAAAAATAGAAAAAAAGGGGGGGTAAATGCATATGCCCTTTTTGTATTTTTATTACCAAATGTTAATTAAAACATGAGAACTGAAATATATTCTAACAGCATCATAATACGAGTGTATTTTTTAATAATTGTAGAATTATTCAAATAAGTTATACATTTATAATGGTATCATAATCATAATTTAAAAATCATTAACTTTTCAGACTTTAACTAAACATATGATAATAGCAAACATATCTAATATCTAGATCACGTTCCACCCACGTGCAAGTTGATTCAGGAAACATGACCAAGTAAATTTAATTATTTAAGCCAACAAAATCAGAATTGACAAGTATCATAAATTATTACACTGAGAATATTAGCAAATATGTCCGTCGAAAAAAAAAGAATATTAGAAAATATATACTAATCATAAGTGTGAGTTGGACCACTTGTGGCGTTTAATTTATACTAATACAGGTAAGAAAACTGTTAAACTGTTTATGATAATTAATTTAATTAATTATAATAATCTGATCACATGATTAATTTGGTAATAATATCAACTTATGTATGCATGCACGACGGCAACATGGGAATGAATGAATAGAGTAGTGAGACGTTCATGAGTGAATTGAAGAAATTATAATTAAAATATCACTGTTAATAATATCAACTCGAAGTCAATTATTAATTATGCATGCACGAAGGCAACAATATTCGGAAGAATAAAGCAGAGAGACGTTCATAAGCGAATAAGATTCATATATATGCCTCTGTCCTATTTAATTATTTATTAGGCTGAGGTGGAAGAAATTTTTTGATCCTATTTATAAATTATATAATTAATTTTTTATATATAAATATATAATTCAACTATTTATTTATTATATTGTTGAATTTATTTTCATGAGACATAATGTATATTAAATAGAGATAAATTTAAAAAATTATTAAATTTTAAGACAATATTAATAAATTTTAATATTTTTTTTAATTTATGTGAAATATGCTGAAAATAGTTTATAATTAAATAAAATTAGATGATTATATTATTGCTTTATAAGTATAGTTGCAATGATTATTCATCGGGGTAATATACTAGTAATATGTTAAAATAAAAAAATATATTTGAATTTTTTAAATTTTGAAGTATATATTTCTTACCCACAATTGAAACTAAACAAATTTTAAAATAGATTGTGTGGAGAATTGGACATATGATTATAATAGAGAGAGAGGTGAAGAAAGATTTAAAAAACATTTAAATATATAAGAATTAATTATTAACAATACGATTTATATACTAATAAGATAAAATTTATTAATACTATACGAATCAATAGATGTCGTTGTGGGCAATGGGAGGAGAGGGAGGGTAGAAACATGATCCGATCAATGGGGGGAGCAAAAACAACAGTGAGGCGGTGTTCATATATATGAGTCCAAGAGCTAAAAGTTGAAGGGGCAGGAGGTAGAAATTGCGAATGGGTGAGTGAATGAGTGAACATTCAAAGTTGATTTAGCTCACTCCTCTCACAGTACATGATTGTACATACCACATACACCTTCTTTTAAGGCAGAGTGAGAGAATCTTTTTAATTTCCCTAACTTTTAGGTCACTCCTCCCTTCAAAAGCTGTTCCTCCTATATTCCTTCAAATCATTCACTGCTACTTCTTATTCTTCTTCCTTTTATTTTGTTTTTTTTATATATAAAGGCCATGTGTTAAACCATATATATGTATATATATGAGGGATATCTATCTAAGAACATCATGCTCCATGTACATATCACAGAAACTGAGCTGCTGGCTATCAAAACAAGTTTGGAAGTTGGAAAACGACTGGGGTGTCCCAAAGCTATTGTTTACCCCAGGGGCAAAACTAGGGGAAGGGTAGGAGCGACCACCTATCTTAATAGTTAGAATTATATTAGACTATTTAAACTATTATATTTATAATATTATATTTTTTTAAGTATTAATCATAATGACTAGTCAATTTTATTGAGTAAATTAAATAATTTAAATAAATTAATTAATTATAACTAAATTTAATATTTTAAAATAAATTTATATTATATACTCTTTAATTTATTTAAATTGTCAACTTTCTTTTATATTAACTATAATTAACTGATTTATTTAGTTTCTTTAATCTATCTAAAAAAATTAAATGGCTCTTATAATTAGAATTTGAGATAGTAATTTATTTGTTCATATGATGAAAATAAATTTGTTAAAAGTTCACACTATCTAATCCCAAATTTCTAGTTACGCTACTTGTTTACCTTGATTTGATGCTTGCTTTTAATCTTGTTATGTGAAAATGTGCATTGGATATCCCTTTGAGTGCTATCATTGCTGATATTAGATACTCTCTTCTAATTTTTAATATAAAATTTAGTTAATTAATTTGAGTAGATTAAAAATGTCATAAATTTATTTAAAACTATTCTAATACCAGATGTGGTGGATGGATATTTTAGCTGGAAGATTTTAACCCAAGTTTCAGCTTGTCCTTGTATGTTGTTTTTTTTTTTTAAAAAAGGCTGTATAAATATGTGATTAAATGTAAGGATCCAATCTCATGTCAATTAGTTCTATAATTTTCTCAAATATTTACTCATTTGCAACCTTAATCTCAACAAAGTTTTAAAATTCCCATCACTTCCACAAGAAGAAGATAGCCGAGTTTTCTATAGAAGCCCTTGATCTAGGTCTTATTTCTATTTTGGATAAAATCTCCACATATAGCTACTAAACCAATATCCTTTTGTCTAGGGCAATATAGTTATTTTCTATTCTCCTCTGTTAAGTAAAATTTTCAACATCTTAATCCCCATAATGGCCAACATACATGAGTACAAAAGCTATTCCCAAAGTTTCTGCAAAAAGAAAAGAAATTAAAAGCACTCTCATCTGTGGATTCATTACCTAAAATTGTTCTTCCTCATTGTCTGCCCAAGTTTCAGCTAAGTCCCCGTAACTCAGATACAATTTTATATTCATATTAATTATCATATCAATAAATACTAAATTAAACTTGCACTCACGATTCTGATAGATGGTCGGTGGAGTTTGAATCATCCAACGAAGTCCATATACTTATATATATCAAATTAATTAACTCTGTTATAATGAAGATTTATTTATATTATTATTTTTTGAATATATAATTATATAATTGCTAGTTACATGAATTATAAAAGGGCCAATATACTCAGTTTGACATTTTTCGTAAAGCACCATGGCCTCCCCTATTTCGAAATAAAGGAAGGCTTTTGCTCCAAATAGAGTGGCAAAGTAATACTTTAATCAGCTTTTATCTAAATAATGTTTGGCCCCTTACTGAATATTTTTTAAAAAAGTCTTTATGACCTACTTTTGAATTTATAGCCTATATATGTTCTTTTTCTTTTAAATTTCTGCTCATAAAAAGTTGTCACCAATTAATTAAAAAAGCAAAGGAACATGCTATTCAAGATCCAACAATACTTTAATGCCAGAATAGGATATACTTGCCATTGCATCTTAATTTTGAATTATAATTATGTTCAGCTTACAGGTTTGATCTCTTTAATTTTGACAAAAATTTCAAAAAAAAAATCTTAAATTAGAGCACATAATTCTAGAAACAAACAATTATTTAATTTTTTTCTTATTAATATTACTTGAATTTTTTTATATAGAAACATGGGAATAAATGAAAAAAATTAGAAAATTGGAAACAAAATTGATCATTTAAATATTGATACATGCCACCAAAGTCAAAAGACATAAATAATTAATAAAAAAAAAAGACAGAGCGCCATGTGCGATGTGGAATCTGAAAGCTGCTTAGTTAGAGGCTATCTGTTAGGGGTGTGCATGGGGGATAGGGTAGCCCCTGCCTTGTGCCATGTCTAAAAAATATATGGGTTATATTTTACAGTCTGATACCCAATTCTATTTGGTAAAAGCCCTAAAAATTTTAGGCAGGGTATGAGCGGACTGGACATGGGAAGAATGAGTATGCCCAAGTCGTGATGTCATGCACATGTTGTGAAAAAAATTTATAATTATGAATTTCTAAAATAATACTATATTCATGTGTTTTTAAGAGTTAAATAATATCTATAATTCACTAAAAATAAGAGAACAAATATAATAATTAAAATCTTGAGATCCATTGTATATAAAAAATAAGCGTTGAAATCTAAGTAGTTTGTAATTATAACTTTGTATCAATCTCCCTAATATTGACAAAGATAAAACATCTAAAAAAATAAAATAAATAATTATAATTTATAATATAATCATATAATAATTAATAAAGTTAAAAAAAAGAAAAAATTAGTATAATTATAAATATTAAAAGATACAACTTACCTACTTATATTTCTAAAATTACCTTATAGTCACCAGTAGCTATCATATTCTCCCTTTTAAGATAGAGAAAAAATAAAAAAAAAATAAAAGAAGGGGTGCTTATGGGCAGGGTAGGGCAGGGCAGCCCCTATGCCCGGTGCCCAGCCCAAAAAATGCATGGGCTATATTTTGCAGCCCGATGCCCGACCCTGCCCGGTAAAAATCGGGCTGGGTAGGGCATTTTTCTTACTGGCTGGGCAGGATATAACAGGCCATGGACATTATGCACAGCCCTACTATCTGTTGAGTCTGTGAATCGTAGAGCATAGATGCTACGAGGAAGGCAACAATAATCCAATGACAAATCTACAACATGTAGTGTCTGTGTATTATTATTAAAACAAGATAAAACCTTAACGAGGGAGATATGGAGATCCAGTTGGTTTTGTCCTCCGTCGAAGATAATGACAGTTTTTGGCACAGAGGGAGAGTACCATAATATTTATTTAATATCTGTTTAGTTACACCCTAAAGTTAAAAAATAATTAAACAATCAACTATCAAATATTTAAAATAATAATTTTTAAACTATATAATAAATATATTATCACTATCTTTTTAAATTTTATATAATTATCATTTTACATCATATTTTTTATGATAATTTAATAATTATAGAAATTATTCTAATAATAATAATTTAGATATTTATTTTTTTAAAATTAATTTTCTTATGAAAAACTCGAGGCCCTTGATTGTTTTGGAGGTGAGTGGGATTGTATAAGATACAAAAACCCTAGTCACTGTGATTTGACCCTCATTGCCGATATTGTTTTGTACTATGGATCTCTTTTGTTCCCCTGCTTCTCCAATGGGACCTTTCTACCTCTTCCCCCTCACTAAATATATAACTATTTTAGCTGTGCCTTCGATTATTACTAAGCTTCAAAAAAAGTTCTACAAGAATTATCAGAATGGAACTGGACTGGTCGACTTGATTAAGAATCAGTTTACATTTTTTTATCCGAATATTTATTAGAATCGGGGAAAGAGTGAAGTGGCTAAAAATCGGTAAAAAAATATGTAGGAAATCGGGTCTACCCAATTTTAAACAAACAAAAAAAAGCTCAGAAACTCAACAGTGTTGTTTTGTGTTTTTATTTATCTTTTGATTGATTTTTCTCAAGTGTTATAGATATTTGATGATTTATTGATTGTTCTCGTGAAATCATGAAAGTTTTTCCTAGTTTAGTTGGACAGTTAGTCTAGTACGTTTGATGATTCTATTGATTATAATAGATAACATTACTAGTAGTATTATTCAAATTATGATAATTTGACATTTATGAGAATGATATAAACAAATATTACAGAGCATATTTTGGCGTGCATGACAATATATGAACAAATATTATTCAAATTATTTTTTTCATTTGTATTATTTAAAAGGTATTATTTTAATTCAGACCAATCTAACAACAATTCAGTAAATCATTGACCTAAGCAATTCAATTACAGCTAGATTGTAATAATATATTATTTTTTACCATAATTATTTTCAACTTTATAAATCATTTCTACTATGAATATATAAACTATCAATATGAAAAATGTACACTTTTTACACTAAAAATCTGACTTATAATTTATAAAATTATAGATTTAAATTCTACTAATTAATGTATGAAGATTTTATTAATGAACTATTTGTAAGTATATTTATAAATATTTTTTAAATATAAAGACATGCATATATTTTGATTGAGTCTTCAAAGTTTAATTTATATAAATTTTTATTTTTATATATATAAGTATTTCACAATATGAACTATGAAGAAAGCAGGAGTCAAATTGGAAATGGAGTTTGCGTTGAAGGAATGAAGACCACATCTTCATTTCATCATCCCATCAATAATGAGGCTTTGATGAGATTGTATTCCCTTTTCGGTCCCTCCTTCCTCAATTATGTTTCTATTAATGTCCTTTCTTTTTTAATAAAGTTTTTTACTTGTTTTGTTTGACTTAAAATGGTATCTTTATTATTTATCAACATTTATTTGAATTGATTGATTAGTACTGACTGAAGTTTTTTCAAATTAAGGCATGTTGGATGAAGCAATTATTGAGTTAATTCGTCTAACTCCATTAAATCAATAGCTCAAGATCGAATCAATTTAATTTAATTTAATTTATTATTGAATTAATTTAATATCTATGAATATATTTTTTTTTTCCCACCCAATTCACTGAAATTTTATCCCGACTACATCTAAATCCAACCCGTATCACGCATCTACCTATAGTAGGTGAGTCTCCCAACAGGGATTTTCTATATACGTCAAGGCTCAAACTCGAGACCTTATTTAAGCTATGCTGAGCTCTTATCACTCGGATTAACCCCCGTTAATAATATATATGAATATAATGTTTCATAAAAAGATTGGATCATGGATTTAAAATTTAATCAACTTAGATGTCAATATCAAGTGTGAGTAAAAGTATATAACTTAATATGATAATATCATATAAAATTGTGTTATTAAACTTATTTATATGAATTATCTCGTAATTTCTTGTCCATATATGATATAAACTCCTTCCATAAATTTAAGTGGCATGCCTAACGCTGGCATTCAATAACTAAATAGATTTGACTGATTTTGCCCTATTTCCCAAATTAAAAAGCTTATTTTGATTTAATTATATTGAATGTGCGGAGTCCAGAATACCATTGATTTAATATTCTTTTAGTTTTTAATATAAAATACTAGTAATTATATAATTGATTTAGATAAATTAAAAATTAAATAAATTATTTAATTATACTAAGTTTAATTTAATCTTTTAAAAATATTTTTATATAACATTAAATTATTGATATAAAATGACTAAGGAATAAGAAAGAGATAGTGAAAAAAGAGAATGGAGAGGAGATAATTGTCAATAAGTTCAATCAATATTTAAGTATGTTTGTAACTAACAATTCTATCACTATTTATAAGAGTAATTAATAAAATAATAAAATTAAAAATAAAGTAAATCCTAATTAGGGTCTTAATAAAAATAAGAATAAATATAAATAATCTTTAAAATAATAATATATAAATTAGTTAAATTAGTTTAAAAAATAATAATAAATTTAAATAATCTTAAAATAACTATATGAAAACTAATAAGAAATTTATGGCTCTTTATTTTCCCTATCACATATTTCATCAATTATATATTAATTTATAAATTAATTAAATTAATTTAAAAATAAATATAATAAATTAAATAATTTGAGATTTTATATTTTTTAAGATAAAAAAATAATTTTTTTAATAATTCTTATATTTAAGAGTAGAAAAGTATAAAAATTCAAAATTTTAACGTTTGACTTCAGTCTAGATTATGTTTCATTTAATACTGATGTCAGATTTGCTGGCTAAAACATGAAACAAAAATGTCAGATTTACATATAGTTCGTTAGTTGATCTTAATAACATCATAGAACATAACGTTCACATCGTCTCATGTCATCTTTATTATTTGTCATTTCCTCCTAAATGATTCAAATCAGCCCCATGAAAACAATTAATTGCGAATTCGTACTCTTTCGGTTATCAACGAAATTAACCATTTGATTAATTTAAAAAACTAAATTAGGGACACTTTGGCCGAATAAAAAATTACAAAGAGCAGACAAATATATACTCAAGTGAAATGAAATATTAAAACAGATGCAATTTCAGAGAATCTCTAGTCTCTCGTTTTGTTTTCCTTGTCTCCTTTTGTCCTGCTCTATTTTAATAATTTTGCTGACGTGGATACTTAGTTTTTAATTAGTATCTAATCATTGCAGCAACAAGACAAATGACAACCAAAACCACGAGAAAATCCCACCAAGAAAGTAACCGTTCTTAATAATTAACTATTTATACGTAAACTAGATGGATTATATGCTGCTATTTTAATTTGTTGGCGAAATATTTCAGGTTCGTTCAATTTACCAATTCTCAAGGAAATTAATTTCCCACAAAATGTAGGATATCTTTAAAAGTTAATATCTTGGAAAATTCCCGATTGGTTGTTTATTTGTTTAATTATAACAAAGCCTAAACTATTTTTAAGTAAATATAATATTTTTAATATTAAAATTTTGTAATTCAGTAATATTCTATAATTTTTAAGGATAATTTTGAAAATATGCAATAAATATTATGTAAATAAAATTACTTAAATGATATTTCTGTAGTTATGACTTAAAAATACACATGATCCACATCAATTAATATCAGTAGCAATAAAAGCTTAAGAAGTTCTGATAATATAGACCACACGCCATGATTTAAGGAATCAATTATATTATTTTGAAAATGAACTTACAAATATAGATTTTACAAAATCTAGTGTAAAATTTTTGAAAGAGTATCATCTTAAAATATCTTGATAAAAACACTCTTAAATTCTAATAATAATTTTATAAAATTTAATCTAAGATTTGATACCAATTTTAATATTTAAAAGTAACTATAATTTTTTAAGAAAATAGCTTTTTTTTTTTATTTTGGGAAAATATAAACCTCTGGCAATAATTTTCCCTTAATATATTCACACCATGATTTAAGGAATGAATCATCAAAGCCATGGTTTCCAAATCCTCCCTGCTCCGTGTGTCTAGTAGTTGCAAAAGAAGATATTCATCCACCACTTTACCAGTACACCACTGCGAACCCAATTAACTATTTCCATCTCTTTCTCCTTCATTATTTACATGTTTTGGCTACTTCTCTGCTTTTGGTGAGCTGTTTCTCTTCGTCCTTCCTTTCTTCTTTCTCCTTCTTTTTGTTACATCATAAGTCTCTTCTTCGTCCAGAGATGTGGGGTTGGCATCACTCTGTGAAATCATGAGTCTTCTTTGGAGATTTTGCCCACTTGTTTTTCTTCTTCTTATTGTTGCTGTAAATCCATGTTTTGGATTAAACAGAGATGGTGTTTTGTTGCTTTCTTTGAAGTACTCTGTTTCGAGTGATCCTCTGTTTGCGCTTGAAAGCTGGAATTACTTGGACGAAACTCCTTGTTCGTGGAACGGCGTTTCATGTCAAGCTGTTTCGGATGCAACGAGTTCTTCTTCTTCTTCTCAGGATCGAGTGGTTGGTTTGTCTCTTCCGAATTCTCAGCTTCTGGGTTCCATTCCTGATGATCTTGGTTTGATTGAAAATCTTCAAAGTATTGACCTTTCTAATAATTCTCTCAATGGGTCTCTTCCTTCTACACTTTTCCAGTCTTCAAAGCTTATATTTCTTGATTTGTCTGACAATTTGATCTCCGGGGAGATTCCGGATTCCATAGTACAGCTTAGTAATCTTCATGTTCTTAACCTCTCTGACAATGCATTGGCGGGAAAGCTTCCAACCAGTCTTGGAAAGATGCAGAATCTAACTTTTGTGTCGGTGAAGAATAATTACTTATCGGGTGGTTTTCCTAGTGGCTTTCGAACGACACAAGTTTTAGATCTATCTTCCAACTTGTTGAATGGATCTCTTCCTTCGGATTTTGGTGGGGACAGTTTGCGATACTTGAACATCTCCTTCAACAAATTTTCCGGGAAAATCCCCGAAGAATTCGCCGGGAAAATCCCCAGTAACGCTACAGTTGACCTCTCCTTCAACAATCTGACCGGAGAGATCCCAGATTCCTCTGTTTTCATGAACCACGATTCCGATTCATTTTCGGGGAATCCCGATCTTTGCGGAGAAGAAATCGATAATCCATGTCCCGTTTCATCGTCACCATCTTCTTCACCAAACGACACTTCTCCAACATTTCCTCCGGCATTCGCCGCATTTCCGAAAACACTCGATTCTCCGGCACCGGATTCTGGACACGGGAATGCTTCGCAGCAAGACAAGACAGGACTAAGAAGAGGAACCATCATAGGAATCGTCGTAGGCGACATCATAGGCATGGGATTATTAGCTATGATATTCCTATACGTGTACCAATCAAAAAGAAGGAAGAACATGGACGACGAGCTAAACAAGGAACCTATCCATGGGTCATCATCATCACCGTCGTCATCGTATGAGTCAAAAGGGTTCAGAAGGTGGTCATGCCTGCGTAAGAAAACCGAAGAAGAAGAAGAAGAATCGTCATCAGAATCCACAGGCTCTTCTGATAACGAAGTGGAAGCGCAGAGAAAAGAAGGATCATCGGAGAACAAAACAGGGACGTTGGTGACAGTTGACGGGGGAAAAGAGATGGAGCTGGAGACACTTCTAAAGGCGTCAGCTTTCATACTGGGTGCTACTGGTTCGAGCATAATGTACAAGGCGGTTCTCGAAGACGGCACCGTGTTAGCGGTTCGGAGAATCGGCGAGAGCGGCGTAGGCCGGTTCAAGGACTTCGAGAACCAAGTCCGAGTCGTAGCCAAACTGGTTCATGCGAACCTGGTTCGGATTCGGGGATTCTACTGGGGGGATCAAGAGAAGCTTATTATCTACGACTTCGTTCCCAATGGCAGCCTCGCGAACGTTCGCTACCGTAAGTCAAATTTTATTTTAATTTTAATATAATATAAATTAATAAATAGTGCCAAACAATTAAGGTCAGAACATTCCCTTTGAGTTGAAAGATCTTTTAGTAGAGGCTGGTAAGTTGGAATTTAATCAATCAAGATGTGGTGGGCTTAAGATTTAAAGAGGATAAGGGAATCGACGTGGAGTAGGTGCAACTGAACCCCCTTCTTTAATGCATCCTAGTCAACCACTTCTGAGTCCCCCCGCTTTATGTTCAGCTTTTTCACCCACCAAAACGAGTGCTCATAATTATTAGCACCACTCCGACCCTAAATAAATATAGGAGTTAATATGCTCTCATGCCTTTTGCCTTTCAAACTAAAAGGAAGCATCTCCCCTTTCCTCTGTCTAATATTAAATATGTAACCCCCAACGAACTCACTCATAATTTGAATTTGAACTGAATTCATGAAAATCAATATCTATATATATATATATATTGGCCACAATAAAAATTACTATGCATAATACATATAAGAGTTCAAATTTCTACCGAATTATGCTTCTTCTTTTCGCTATATATCTTGGGATGTTTATGATGGATGTGCTTTGCTTGTCAGGGAAAGTAGGTTCTTCGCCTTGCCATGTGCCATGGGAAGTAAGGCTGAAGATTGCTAGAGGGGTAGCACGTGGGCTGGCTTACCTCCACGACAAAAAGCACGTTCATGGAAATCTGAAGCCCAGCAACATTCTCTTGGGCAATGACATGGAGCCCAAGATTGGAGACTTTGGGCTTGAAAAATTTGTAACAGGAGATTCTGGTTATAAAGCTGGGGTGTCGGCCCGTATCTTCGGCAGCAAGAGATCCACCTCCTCACGGGATAGCTTTCAAGACGTTAACTTTGGACCAAGCCCAAGCCCAAGCCCGAGTGCTATAGCCGGTGTCTCTCCTTACCATGCCCCAGAGTCGTTCAGAAACCTGAAGCCTCACCCGAAGTGGGACGTTTATTCGTTTGGGATCATATTTCTGGAGTTACTAACGGGGAAGATTGTGGTTACGGATGAGATGGGCCAGGGCCCAGCAGGGCTGCTGGTGGAGGATAAGAACCGGGCCTTGAGGATGGCTGACGTGGCCATCCGTGCTGACATGGAGGGTAAAGAGGAGGCCTTGTTGGCTTACTTCAAAATAGGGTATAGTTGTGTGTCAAGTGTCCCACAGAAAAGGACATCAATGAAAGAAGTGTTGTATGCTCTTGATAAAAGCACATGCTCCTTTTCTCCTTCCTCCTCGTGCTCTTATTATTATGGTCACTAAACCCCCGTGCGTTCTGTTCTCACCCTACATTTGTAGAAAGTTGTATTTATTATTGACCAATAGGATCTTTAGTTTGTTACCAATGCCGTTCCTTTCCCTAATTATCTAGGAGTATTCTCCTAATAGAATAACTTTTCGAATTTTCTTTTGGTTCTCATGTGTTGGTTCAGTCTGCCAAAAAACATGATCGATCCACTTGTCTGAGTTCCACTCACTTCAATTGTATAAAATCTTGATGCTTATGTAGAAAACAGGACAAGAAAAAGCTTGGGATTTACTAGTTAGACTGAAATGTCTCAAAAATTATTATGTTGGTTAATTGACAAAGCCCAACTATAAATTGGAACGAGTCCTATAAAGTCAAACCAAAATTGGGTCCATGCTGGGAACATATCTTAAAACAAATTTAATAAACGACTCTATATTATTTATGTGAAATTTTAAATTTAAGTCTTGATATATATAAACAATTTTTATTAGGAGACTCATTTATTATAGCTAAGTGTACGACACGGGTTGGATCCGAATATAGTCGAGGCAAAATTCTAGTGAATTAGGTAGACAAAAAAAAAGTACTAATAGGTGTTTATCTTAGTAGAATAGATTTTGACTACTTAAGTATAGGATTTTGAAATTAAACTCGTGTGAACACAGAAAATAACTTTAGGAAAACAAATCTAATTATATCCGATAATATTTGAATATGATAAAATTATATAGCTATATAAAGAAATCTTAAAAGCAAATTTATATTGTCTAGAGGGATGGGGTTGAATGGCAAAGTCTTGTGTTCATATCTACATTCCCATTTGTATTGAAGAAAGTGAGGGTTGGCAACAATTGTGAAGAAGGAAATGATGAAGACAAGTGTAACTGTTGTGAGCAAATCCACCTTTTTTAGAACACTGCGAAGCAACTGAACTACCAAATTTGACTCTCAGAACTATTGAACTATTGTATGACCTCCATAGCTGTCACTAGCAAAATATCTCACTCTCTCCTCAAAGCACATTACGCAGGCCCAACATGTTCCGAATCTCTTGTTCAACTAACTCAACCCATGTCTCCACAGTTTTAAATTCTCAACACAATGATAATGCCTTCATGTTCACACCCTTTCACATTCATAGGTTTCGGAGAAGTCAAGGCTTTTTTTTCTAAGATGTTTGGCCAAGAATGTAGTATAGAATTAATAACATGACAACCAAAGTTGAATTTCAATGACATGATCGTTACCGCCTTTTGATAAAGGAAACCAAGACTGGGTACCATAAGAGGGGCATTAATTACATCAATAGAGAAGACAATTGCATAGGTTGCTCCCGAGATCGCTTCTGCTTCTTCAACATTGACTCCTCTGAAACTGTTCCTGAGGCCCACGAGAAAGCATCAATCACCCCATCTGGGCTTCTCGGTTCAGATTGGCGTTTGCGTCTGCCCTGAAGATTCTTAATGTCTTCGTCGTTACAACATAGTATTTTCAGAACAAGTTTGTAGCACCGGTTCATTTGTTCCTATATAAAGAGTTTACCATACAAAAATTGTCCAGAAATTCATCAAATTTATGAGTATGTAAAAACTAAAGAAAGCAAACCTCGCAGATTTTGAGTAAACCCAAAAGCTGGTTTCTGTATTCCACCACATTAAACGGTTCAATCTCTCGGATAACATGGACCATTGTAGCAGCAGCAATTACGGAAGGAAGATAACTCATAACCTCTAAATCTGGAAGAAAAAAAAAACAATTCCAACGTTGGAATATTATCTTAATGTTAAAGATTAACCACATAGCTTACCCGCAAGCACTAAAAGCAGAACGCGTTCGCATCGCCAGAGGAATTCGCAATGCAAGTGACTCTTTAAACGTAGTGTTCTCATAAGGTGTCCAAAGAAGGATATTGGAGTCACAGGATTCATACTCCATTCAAGAGTTGATAACACTAGAAGCTCCATTCTCTTTACATCTTTTGCTTCGAATTCGAATTTCGATTCCTCCACCTGATTCAAACACAAACACAAAAATCCAAACTTTAAGAAACAGACAAACAACAAACTCCGAGGATTTTCACCAGAAATGTGACACGTACTTGAAGGTCTAAGAGACGTGACCCTTGGGATTCCTCCATTTTTACAGCTACATTCAAACAAGCAACTGCAGCGAGCTGTGTCGTCCATGGCTTATTTTGCTGAAGGTTCAGACTTTGGATGAACCGATCGAAGTAGTTCACAGCAAGAACAGAGATCAG
Organism: Leucaena leucocephala; assembly: GCA_037074615.1. Classification (NCBI taxonomy): domain Eukaryota; kingdom Viridiplantae; phylum Streptophyta; class Magnoliopsida; order Fabales; family Fabaceae; genus Leucaena; species Leucaena leucocephala. Next base: position 1,244,632 of record CM073567.1, on the reverse strand, counting down.
AGCAGAGAAATTGTGCTGAGCACAAACCTTCAAAACCCAGAACACAGTCTCTTGGCGAGCTTGCTTTAGAGTTTCATCGATTATTATATTACCGATACCCAAATGGGTCCCTCTTTCTTTTGAGATTAGAGAGATAAGACCATGGTCATCGTCCGAGAAAACATCATTGTCCAACAAAACCAGAGGTAAAGATGAAGACTTTTCCCGAAAACTCTCTCCTCCTCCAGTACCATACTCTGTAAAACCATCTTCCTCACAGAGAAGCGCATCAAGGAACAACGAGTTCTGGGCATCTTCTGTGAGAGCCATATTCTTCAGAGAAGAAGATGAGAAAGGGGAAAAAGCCTTGTTCATTCATTCATATCCTTAAAAGAGCAAAACAGAAACATGTTCATTCAATGAAACCATTGTTTGCTTGTGGCATTTCGAAGAACTTATGGTGTATATCTGGGAGAGTGAATAACTTATGAAAGCGTATCATGGCCCTGCGTTTGAAGAGATTATTGTGACCATTGTGAAAGAGTTTGTTGTGCACGCTCTCGTTTGTGAGGCGATGACAGTAATGGGAAGTAGGAGGGGGATGTGCGTTTGTTGCAGGCTGTGTCAGAGTGTTCCTCGAAGAACGAAGCGGATAGAAACTGATGAGGTAACGGCCGCCACGCGCTAGGGAAAGCCGTTGGGGATGTGAACGGAATCATGAAAGTCCAACGAGAAAAAATGGAGGATCGCGTTGGGCAGCGCTGTGAGATATGTGAAGTGAGGTTGTACTTGTAAATTGCAATGCAAATTGTGTTATTTTCTTAAAATGGGTGTGTTGGGGTACATATCTTCACGCGCCGGATTATTGTATATTCTGACATTAGCATAACGTCGACCCATACAAGACGTTGGTCAATCATGTTCCAATTTATACTTAACGCTAAACTGCGTAAAATTCTCCTAAATTTTATATAACTTTTTAAAAATTTAAATTAAAAATTTTAATATTTTATATTTTAATTATTATATCTTTATTTTTAAAATTATATTTAAAATTAAGCATTTTTTATATAATAATTTTTATATTTTTTATTATTTAAAAAATAGCTTTTATCAATTCACATATAATTTTAAAGAATTTATATTTTTTATTTAAATAATACATAATCAAATAAATATTTTAAATAATTTTAAAATATTTTATATTTTAAAGTATTTAAAAACTACTTTAAATTATATGTTAAGTATTATTATTTTGTAAATATTTTATATTTTATAAGTATTTTATTTTAAGTATTTAAGAAAAAATTAAAATTATATGTGAAACGTCACATTATTTTTTAAATGACATGATATATAATAAAAAATATAACATAATAAAAATTATAAATTTTAATGATAAAATTTTAATAATTAAAATATAAAATATTAATGTTCTTAATTTAAATTTTTAAAAATTAAAGAAATTATATATAACTGAGTTAAAATTTAAAAAGTTTTATATATTTTAAAATATTTTTAAATAATAATAATAATAAAAACACTGACCACTTACTCAAAACGTTGGGAGTTTGATCTATGTGAGTGTAGAAAAGAATTATTTTTAAGTGGGTTTAATAATAGTTGAATATAGCTTCTTATTATTGTGGATTATTTATGAACTATAATTCAATTAATTAATTTTTAAAAATGTCTTATACGACTTCCAATACCAAATATTTGCTAAGAGTATGTTAAGAGTATTGTTGTGGGCCATCCCAGAGCTTCAAATTCTGATCTTCTCCATACCCTATACTTCCTTCTTCCAGTGTTCATAGTTATAGGAGTGCAGTGAAACAAAACAATACAAAACCGTGGGGTCAAGTACAGACCCTTCTTCTACAACTCCCATAGGCTTACGTACGACTCAGTCCTTCTTTCAAACTCAACTTCGCCTCCGTCATCCTCCTTTCCTTTCTGCCTTAGGCAAGCCAAGGAACTAAAATTGAGGCTTTAATACCCTACAACTACCTACGTCCTACACCTTATTATACTTCTATGAAGTATGAACTATTATTATTTTTTATTCTCCCTCTTAGAAATGGGAATACCACAAATTAGTTTGTTTTGAATTGACAAGGATACATGAAACTTTCACTTTCTCCACTTTAGAGATCTCTGCAGATTTGTTTGTGTTTTCTGCTACCTTGTCTTTTGAAATCTGAGGCTTCTACGTTTACACAGTGCTTGCTTTCTGTTCTTTTTTTCTCTGTTTCATGGCCCAAGCTGCCAGCTTTAGATAAGGGCGTACAAGGTGCTCAGGTGCCTAATTCGCCCGCCAAGCCCAACATAAAGAAGTAACCCCAAATAAAAGATCTAATACAAAATACTCCCTCTACTAATTTATATACATTAAATAATATATAATAAAAATTTCTTTTAAAATTTATATTTTATTATAATTACTTAATTAATTTTATTTATTAATATATTTAAATTAATCAATTAATTTTTATATTATTGCTAACATATTCTCAAGCATTGACAGTTATATCATATTTCGTTCGTGTTATTTGAAGGGTTTAAATTTTTTTAATGACTATTAATATTTTGCATTATTAGGTTAAATTATATATATAAGTTTTTTTAATAGGAGAATACTTAGGTCTAGCCCCTTAAGTCAATTATGTCCTGTTCTCCAATTATGTCATGCCACCTGTCCTATTTTGCCAAATCATCATTTAACTCCTCAGTCCCCTATACAAATAGTTAGGGCATGTTTGGTATGCAACATTATATTTTGATGGATTGAGATTAAGATTAAGGGCCTGTTTGGATAGGATTTTAAAAACGGGTTTATGGAAAAAAAGGGCTTTTGAACAGTTTATAGAAAAGGGTTTTTGGAGAAGAGATTATGAAAAAAAAGTGGTTTTAAATAAATGAGTATTTGGATAGTTATTTCCAAAAGTACTTTTATTATTGGTAAATTACGAAAAAGGGCATGGGTATTAAATGATGAGAGATAAGATATGAAAGGAGAGAGGAGAGAGGGTGTAAGAAAGAAAAGAGGGAAAAAGTAGGAGAGAGGGTGTAAGAAAAAGTAGGAGATATAGTGTAAGAAAAAGTAGGGGTAATATAGTAATTAATTAGTTCATAAGTGGTTTATTGTTCCATAAGCTACTCTGACTAGCTTATCTGAAACCTTGATTTTAAACTATAGTTTAATTCAAAAGCTCGTTTAAACAAATATAACTGTTTATTTTAAAATTTTTCTAAATCTAAATTTTGAGCTAAAAATTATTTTAAAATTAAAGTTTTACGTTTTTCAAACAGACACTAAGGGCCCGTTTGGATAGGATTTTAAAAACGGGCTTATGAAAAAAAAGGGCTTTTGAACAGGTTATAGAAAAGGGCTTTTGGAGAAGAAATTATGAAAAAAAAAGTGGTTTTGAATAAATGAGTGTTTGGATAGTTATTTATAGAAGGGGTTTTATTATTGGTAAATTACGAAAAAGGGTATGGGTATTAAATGAGGAGAGATAAGAGATAAGAGGAGAGAGGAGAGAGGGTGTAAGAAAAAGTAGGAGAGATGGTGTAAGAAAAAGTAGGGGTAATATAGTAATTGGTTAGTTCAAACGTGGTTTACTGTTCCAGAAGCTACTCTGACCAGTTTATCTGAAACCTTGGTTTTAAACCATAGTTTAGTTCAAAAGCCCGTTTGAACAAATATGACTGTTTGTTTTAAAATTTCTCCAAACCTAGGTTTTGAGCTAAACCTTAGTTTAAAACCAAGGTTTGACATCCTCCCAAACAGGCACTAAAAATAGGAGTGAGAACGTGCTTTTAAAGTTATTGTATTTTTTGACATTAAAGACGTTGGTCAATCATGTTCCAATTCATACTTAGCGCTAAACTCCATAAAATTCTTCTAAATTTTATATAACATTTTAAATTTTAAAAAATTTAAATTAAAACTTTTAATATTTTATATTTTAATTATTATATCTTATTTTTAAATTTGTAGTTAAAATTAACAATTTTTTATGTCATAATTTTTATATTTTTATTATATATTTTATTATTTAAAAATAATACTTTATCAATTTACATATAATTTTAAATAGTTTATATTTTTTATTTAAATAATAGGTAGTCAAATAAATATTTTAAATACTTTTTAAAATATTTTATATTTTTTAAGTATTTAAAAACTACTTTAAATTATATGTTAAGTGCCAAGTATTTTTTTAAAATATTTTATATTTTATAAGTATTTTATTTTAAAAATTTAACCTAAAAAGTGACCCAAAATATAATATTCGCTACAAAATACTCTTTCTATGGACTAATTTATGTGGCTACAAAATACTCCCTCTATTTGCGCAAAAGTGGCCCTACCGCTCTCAGCACTACCATTCAGTGTTAACTCTAAATTGGAAATTCAACATCCACTACAAAATACTCTACATCTTCTATATAAAAACTATTTAATTAATTTAAATAAATTAAATAATATATAATAAAAGTTTATCTTAAAATTAATTAATTTAATTTTATTAATCTACTTAAATTAATCAACTAATTTTTATATCAATAACCAAATATATTATTGCCAACGTATCCCAAGCGTTAACAGTTATGTCATATCTCGTTTGTGTTATCTTAAGGATTTAATTTTTTTAATGACTATTAATATTTAGCATTATTAAGTTAAATTATATATTTATATATACTTAGGTCCAGTCCCTTAGGTCAATTATGGAAAGTTCTCCAATTATGTCCTGCTACCTATCCTATTTTGCCAAATCATCATTTAACTCCATAGTCCCGTTATACAAATCGTTAGGCCACGTTTGGTCAACATTAGGTTTTGATAAATTGAGATTATAATTAGGAGTAGAAGTGAGAATATGCCTTTAAAATTATATTTGGTATGAATTAATATTTGAAAAAAAATTATTAATTTTATATTATAATTACCCGTTAATTATGAAAATACCATAGTACCATTGGTCTTAAGTCACAAAATTCCGTCCACATGTGTCAAAATTCTATTTCTTTCTCCGTCTTCCCAAAATTAAGAGTAGTGGCATTAGCGGAGGAAGTTGGTAGTTTTTGACCTGAGGAAATGAAAGAGGAGGAGTTGGGACTGAATACAAGTGGCAATTATAAGAGGTGAAAGGTTGATGGGGCTATAATAGCTATTGTTACTGTAACAATGGCAATGGAGCTACTACTATAGAAGAATTGGCGGTAGGATTCATAACTAAATCTCATATTTGTAGAGTAGGAGGAGGTATCATATTCACGTGGAGATAGAAGGGATCACCCTGGAGCCATCGTTGATTAGAAAAGGATAAGAAAGAGCGTGAAAGAGGTCTCTTTTTAGAGGAGAAGACAAGAGGAGTGATTGCCTTAGAGACAGTGTCAGAGTAGTCATAGGGCAAGAAGGAAAGCAAGAGGAGATAAGAGAAAATAGAGGATCAAATAGAGGAGGAGATGGAGCTGAATCTAGATATGTCTACTGGAGAAGTGAAGAACATAATGGTAGAGACATAGTGAAAGAAGGACACTACCAGAAAAGTTAAGGACAAAATGGTACAAAGAGGATACTGCTAGAGATAAGAGGATGATACAGAAAGAGATGGGAGAATGATATATTAAGGGTAATTTAATCTTTAAAATTATCAATCTCATGATTGAAAATACAATACCACATAAAGGTGATATTGCTCCATCTCACCTATATGGTATTGTCTAATCCTAAAGGTTTTCTAATGTTATATACTAATTTAATTTATTCCCTATCTTTATGTCAATCTCAAGCCCTAAATATTATTTAGCAAACGTGGCCTTATTGCTTGGAACTTGGAAGTCTGGAGAACGTTATTAGAAAAACTAAAAAGTTTAGGGCGTTTTGAGCTACGGTCACCGATCAGGTCAGCAAATGCAACGGCGGCAAAGAGCACGGCGGCCAACGGCGCCTAGGGATTTTGTGAGAACGACTAGTGCGTTAGTATTTTGTTTTAATTTCTGGGGCTTCTTAAAATTCATTTGTCATATCACCATATGTTGGTTGATTCGATACTTGTTCAGATTTGAGAAGTAAGGAATGCCCTCCATTAGTTCAGATACATAGGATTCATTTTGGCTTCGCCGCTCACCGGCTCTACTAAGACGATGAGTATTAAATTCTTCGTTTCCTGGATGTATTATTTATGGCTCTCTCTCTCTTTTCTCCTTTTGAATTTCCTATATTCATGGCTCGTTGGCTGTCCTAAGATGTTGGGTCGATTTTTCTCTTACTTTTGTCATGAGAGATTATCCGATTGTAACTGTTAGTTTGGGTGTTAATGTCTGTTCTCAGAGAGGACAAGTCATATTGCCCCATTCATGCCCCTCGTCCTTTGTGTTTGGTGTTGCTATGAATTTTACCTTGATTGTGTTGAAAGTTTGAAATTTGTTTGGAGATTTGCCCTTGTTCTGCATAAATTTCTGGTTCTTTTCTTTCACTGAAGAGAAAGTTGGGGTGTTTGTAGCCAAGGTGAGGGAAGACTTCTAATCCTTGGACTTCGCAAGACAAAAGTTCCTTTTTTTGGCACCAAGTTGAAATAAAGACGTGCTATGACTTGTTTGCCCCAAAAGAAGCGCAAATCCTTTGCTGCATCAATTGACAGAACATTTATAGAAAGTTAATAGATAATGATTTGTTCTTATTTTGATTGTTGTGGATATTATCAGCGCAGAATTGGACGCACACTAGACAATACCGGTGATATCTTATAATTTAAAGTACATGTTCTTTTATTCACAGGTATAAGTGACAGTGCTAAACTATGAAATTACGTTTTCAATTTTTAAGTACCAAAAGTAGTCATATATTTGATTTATGCATATTATTATTAGCTAGTGCTGTATTTCTTGTACAACAGCAATCTGGGTTTGAACATTGTGTTGGTTCTCATTCTGCACCGCATCAGCATTGTTCCTTGAAGATGCATCTTTCTCTTCCAAAATTGAGGAAACACGAGAGATGGCTGACACTCACTTCTTTATTTTCATTTCTCTTGTCTTTAGCATTTTCATTGCCATTTGAATTATTCGGGCTGACATCATTCTTGTTTTATGACTTTGAGGATTCCTTTTGTTTTGTTATGATGGTGTCAAAGGAATGGACTTGACCTTGGTTGGCATTTATGCCGTTATTTAGCACTTCCATGACCTTCTGTTTTGCTATGAGCAGAGTTTCTATTGTCATTTTGCCCAAAATGACCACTATTTTCTTAGTTTGAGGAATAATCTCTCTTCAGTGCAGATGAAGTATCAGATTATGAAAACTGGGGCGGAGGACAGGGAACCAAATTATAAAAAATTGTTATTGTAGTACAATGACCAATGATTATGTACTTTGGTTCATTTATCATGTGGTATTGATTATGGCATTGGACCATATGCTTGTAATGGTTGAATTAGTAAATGAAAATACTAGTTTGTATACTAAATTTGTATTGTATTTCACAATTGGTATTCATTTACAATTTATATTGGCTTTCTAAATAATAAGACAAGGATAAAAATTGTTGAAATATCACGTGATAGGCATATTCAATACATAGTTTGATGAAATAAAGACTACTTGTTTAGTAAATAAATGAAAGAGGGACAACTTGCAAGTGTTGCCAAAGTATTATTTAGATAGGCTTTTAGAAAAAGATTTATGAAAAAAAAATTCTTGAACATCTTTTAGAAAAAAGGTTTTTAGAGCATAACTTAAAAAAATAGTTCTAAATAAACGAGTATTTGGATAATTATTACTAAAATGACTTTTATTATTGGTAAATTATTAGAAAATATATGATTTTATTAAAAAAATTCTATTTTTTCTTTTCCCCCCTCTTATTCTCTCCACCAAAAGCCACAAACTGACCAGCAACCTTTATCGGCGACAAAGACCAGTGAGCACAAGGTAAGACCAATGGCATTCCATGGCGACGTCTTCTTTCATTACTAGACCAGCGATCAATAACGTCTTCTTTTATGGCGAGATGCGATCACCTTATTCCTCCTCTCCTTCTAGCAAGCATACGGCGACCATAGAGAGTAATAAACTTCTCATTTATTCTGACAAGCATATGACGTAAAGAGGAAAGAGAGGAGAGATAATGCCAGAAAAAATAGGAATAAAATAGTAATTGAGTAGTTCATAAGCTTTTTTATTGTTCAAGAAACTATTTTCAGTAGCTTATCCAAAAATTTTATTTTAAACTATAGTTTGATCCAAAATTTTTTTAGACAAATATGACTATTTATTTTAAAAAATTTTCAAAACAAAGTTTAAACCAAAGATTCTTTTAAAACTTGATTTAGGTTAAACTCAAACAGGCACTAAAGTGAATTGTGCATGTGTTGCTGATTGAAATAGGAACCACTCTTTTATTATTTTAAAAATTAATCTGACAAGCATCCTACCTTATTTTAAAAGGAACATAGATATGTAATAAAAAAAAATCTCCTCTCAAATGTATCTATGATACCATCACTGTCAATTCTATAAAACAAGAGGAAAACAATTTTATTGTTCTGAATGATCGCAAATGATAATCAATATGCATTATCTGGCAAAAAAGAAAAAAGAAAATGTAATTTTCTAAAGAAACCTAACACATTAATTGTCCATTTGTTTGTCGATTAATCATTTGAGCTGAACAACCGGTTCTTTAATCTTTACGAGCATTTCTTCCTTCATGGTCATTCACCCTTTTAAACCCTTCTTTTAAAATATACAAATTTCTAAGATAAAATTGTCGGATGATCTGTCTCATATTTATTTACTAACTGTTTCCTAATACTAAATTCAACAAAACCAGCATATGCATTATAAAACCTATATGCATGAGCCTCACTTTCAAACTCCATGCGCACGTTCGGACTTAAATATGTTTCATGGACTTCATGTTCTGTAAAATATTCATATAATATAGAAGTATACATTAGAAAAATGAAACAAGAAGAAAATAAACATGGAAAAGCAAGAAAAATCATGAACAATTAATTAAAGCACATAACGGTCCGCCATGAAGTATTAATTGAAAGAACAAAATGCAAGTGATTGTACTCACCAACCATGTGATTTGAGTACCTAAGGGAGAGGAAAAGAAACACATACGTAGTTTACTGGATAAGAAACCTAAAAAAGACAACAAATCAAATAAAAAGACGAAAGCAGCAGCCACCAGCCGAAGTATGCATGTTTTTTCCCAATCATATGTGAACACAAGTAATTCTCCATAGCTCAACCCAACTATTCAGAATCCATCATGAGACAAAAATCATACCGCAAGGAAGCTGAACACAAGTAATTTTATTGGCGTGCTGTACAGCCGCTTCATGCACTTTTAAGAAGTTGAAAGACTTTCGCAAGGAAGCTGAGGGATGCACCCAGAAAACCCCATCATTAGAATTTTGTTCCCAATCAAAAATGAAAGAAGCCTCTAGAAGTGAAAACAAAACACTCAAGCACCAGTCCTTATGATAAAATCCCCGTGCGTCGTTGGCCGCCGGTGCTCTTAGCTGCCTTCGCATCTCCTTGCCTGATCGGCAATCGTAGCTTAAAGACGCCCTAAAGTTTTTATGTTTTTAATAACATTCTCCACACTCCCAAGTTCCATGCACTAACGGCTGTTTAACGGGATTGTGGAGTTAAATGATGATTTGGCAAAATAGGACAAGTGGCATGACATAATTGGAGAACTGGACATGCTTGACCAAAGTGATTGGACCTAAGTATTTTCCTTTCTAATATCATATTAAGATTTCAACCCAAACTTTGTTTAGGTGATACTGAAATTCAAACCCCTTCTACACCATCGAATCCAACCACCTTTAACAAAAGTCTTAATTTTTTTTAGGTAGCGAAGTTAATAATAAGTGATAGTTAGAACTTAAGAAACTTAATAATTAATTATAAATATAAAATATCAATTAATTTTATTTATAATAGTATTTATTATTTTTTAAATTAATTTATTTAATTTATAAACTAAAATATAATATAATATTATATATAGATATTTTAAAGAAAATCATATCATATTTACTATAATTAAATAATTTATTTAATTTTTTACTTGAATTGGTTAGATATATAACTCTTATATCAAATATGAAAAGAGTAGTACTCCTCTAATCTTTAATATATAATATAATTATAGAGATAATTTTAATCATAAATATAAAATATATTTTTTATATTTATTAAATTTTTATTTAAATTATTTCTTTTGATACTCTTTTGATAATAACGAAGAGAGGGATGGAAGAATTTAATAAAAATGATTAGGATATTTTTAAAAAATATATCATATTAATTTAATTAAATTAGTTAAATATATTATATAATAAGAATTAAAAGAGTATTTTGCTTTTTTTTTTGTTTATAAAAATCAGGCGATATACTTAGCTTTCTCGTTCAAAATATAATATTTAAGAGACTTAGACTATGTAACATGGCGAAACTTTGTGGGTAGTATTTTGATAATTTGGGTCAGCTAGAACAGGGAGCAGTGGAAAAGTTTGAGAAGGAAGGACGGTCACTGTGATTGAATGGGCTTAGAAAAGCCCAAATATTTGGGCTAGATAGGTGCGTTGAGAATACCCCACCTACATATTCTAGAGAATAATGGGGGAGCTCAACGCGCTAATTGGATCAAATACAACGTAAGTTCTTGGTAGCCTAAAATTCAATTCAGTTCAGTTCAAAGTTCAAACCAGGAATTGTATTTAAAAAAAGAAAGTTCAAATCAGGAACATGATATATATATATATATTGTCAGAACAGCGTAAAAAAGAGGGAGAAGTGTATTGTTCTCCTTTTCATTTGACTACGTTGAAACAGATGTGCCATTCCCTTTCCAAGACTGAAATATATAAATCTAGAAGCTTACAAACATTTCAACATCAAAGCTGACACGTTCCACAAAGACGAAATCGCACCAGAAGGTTCCAGCCACTCCCTCAACGAAGGGCATGAGCTTCACACACACCGAAAATTGACCAAATCACGTATGTATTCAATCCCCATTCATAAGTCTTGTTGCTGTGGAAAAACATCATTGGTCTAGTACTTTGTAACACACCAATTATAAGTGTGTTTGGTACAAGAATCTGAAGGGAAGGGGAGGGGAGGGGAGGGGAGGGGAGGAATTTAGCTATTTTATCTTGTTTAGAGAGGAGGGAAGAGGAGGAAGATTTTATCTTATTTTTTTTATTTGGCATCACAATATTTTGAAGAAAAGAATAAAAATATTTTAAAAAATTTTCTCACCTCTTAACTATTCTCTTTAAAATGAGAAAGATTTTAAGAAAAAATTAAATTTTTATTTTATTTAAACTATTATATTTATAATATTTTTTAATATCACAAAACATCTCATCTAAATTTTACAGTTATCTATAAAAATATTTTTCTTTCTCTCTTATATTAAATAATATAATATTAAAATTTTCTCATTTTACTTCTCTCCTATTCTCTTTAATTGAGCCAACCACGCCCATAAGGTTGGTGGTTCCATACTTCCATTTATTATAAGTGAGAAAACTAGCAATTTTTGTGCTTGACTATTGGCTGCAGCCTTGGCTTGCATTGGTTGGAACTCCTTAATTATGGCTATGGACTTTACTCTGCGGCGGAAATCATATGAAGGCCAATTCTCCCTTTTTGTGGGCAAATCATATTAAGACAGATATATATCTGAAAGCTCTTTCGGATACACCTTATTAAATAGCCCCTTTTGATGTGAGATATGACAACCGGTTTTGAGAAAACTGGTGTTTTCTGAGTTTTACCTTGCACTTAAAACTGCATGATGCGCCCGAATTTATGCCCAAGTGACACGTCACTTCTCTAACTTGTAGATCTTGAATTAATACTTTGGTATTTTAATTTTAATTTTTTAAATTAGAAATTTTAATCTTCTAACAGATGAAATAATTTATATTTTTATTAAATTATAAAGATTATTTTTTTAAAAAAAATTGAAGAACTAAACTAAAATAAAAACAATTTTAAAGGATAATATATTTTATTGACTTTTTATAGCTTTTTCATCTGTTTATTTAGATAAAGAAAAAATTATAGAAACATAATATTTAAAAAAAAAGCTCACAAAGACAATAAATTGTTTTTACTAGTTTTTAAAACTGTTCCCTTTTATTATATTCTCCTATATTTTTCTCTCCCATTTTCCCCCATCCAAACGTATCACTACTATAAGGGAAGTAGAGGGATTTTCTAGAAGGATTAATCATTCATCTTTTAGTTTGCTTTGAGGGTAATGGGAATTTTTAATGATCTTTTCAAATTCTCCATTTTTGAAGATGAGCGGAAATTTTTCAAAAATTTCCTTTTACTATATTTATAAATTACAAATAGCATGCTAAAAGGGTTTATTTAATAACCAACTAGATTTTGGTCCCCAAGTATTTATTAAACAAATGGATGGGATTGAGAATAAATGCTAGTTAACGCCAATTTATATATAATAAAAGTATCAAAAATAGCTTCTGCTGATGATACTCGTTCCACGAAATGACGGATCAACTGCTAGGTAAGTACATTTGATTGAATTGATGGAAACATGCCCAATGAACATGGAAGTAGCGGAATTCCGCTGTCGTATGGCTTATTTGGTAAACTTATTTAATAAATAATTTTATAAATATTTTTTAAATTTTAAGAAGATCAATATTAAATTTATTTAAATTTTTTATATAAAAAATTATAGTTGCCGGTATGTTTAGTAATCCTTAAAAAAAAAAACACTTTTAAAACATATAAATTATGTTTTTAAAATATAATAGTTAAATATTTTAAAAATTTAAAAAAATACTTTATGATATAAACCTATAACTTTAAGGAGTAAAATTATAATTTTTAAATTTTTTTTTATTCAAAAATTATTTCTACTAAAATAACTTTTATCATTATTATTTAAAAATTAATTTTTTTAAAAATAATTCAAATATATATTATAACTTCAACTTGAGTTATGTTTATGAATTGGATTTTTCTTTCCTTTGTTTAAAAAGCCAATGTTAAATTTCAAATAACCCATAATATTAAAAATATGCTCTCTCTAATTCTAAATATAAAAAATTATAATTTTTATATTTAAGATTAAAAAAAATAATTCTATTCCATCTCTATCTTATCCACTTTTTTATATGCATCCTAAATATGACTTTTGTTTTATGATTATCTTCATTATATTTATATTTTTTATTTAACTAAAATGTCAAGAAGTTGATCAGCAATAACTAAGAAATTACAACTGAATACAATACATTATGAAGTTAAATTATTACTTTTGCTCAATTTTTAAATCGTTTCATGTGGCCAGCAGTCAGCTCTTTGAATAATAAGGAAAAAAAGAAAAATATAAGAATTATCGTTCCAAGGTCTGAAAAATTAAAATAAATAAATAAATGAGAAAGTACGTTCGGTCAAAACTCAAAAGCTGAGCATTCTTCGCTATTTCGTTCCTAGTTCTCGGTCAACCCGTGATTCATTAAAAACCAATAGATATATCTGTTAATATAAATATATAATAATGATCTGTTATGCCTTTTATATTTTAAATTTATTTTTTTAAAAAATATTTATATTGGAAAGAATAATTACAATCCTCAAACCTAAATTAGATATTATTAATATTATAAAATAAAAAAACCAAAGGACTAAGTTTTTTTTTTTAATTAGAATGGAACTCTATATCTTATTATTAAGAATCTAACTAATTCAACCTGACTCGAGGAGGTAGGGGTCTCTCTCGCGGCAAGAGTTTTGTTTTTCCAATGCCTAGGATTAAAAGCGATCCTTCTAATTAAAGGATCTAGCTATCCACCACGAACCAACCCCATATTGAATGTAATTAGTTGGAGTCCGGATAGAAACGGAGCAAACACGGCACGAAAATATGAATTCAACGTTCATGAAGTGGACTATTCAGCTTCACTCCATAACATTGGACGGATGCGATGGATCATATGCCCACTGTGACAAGCCAGCCCGCTTGGGCTTCCCTGACCAGAGTGCGTGAACCCACGCGGTAATCACGTCATCGCCTATTGCGACGATGGAACCAGCACGGCCTTTCCCCATTTGAGGGGTTCTCTCACGTGTATATATCTCTACTACTTTCCCTCCCCAATTCCAATTCTCTACCCTGCCCCCTTCTATCGTCATTCTCTTCGATTCTCAATCTCGCTCTCCTTTCTCCGTTATCTCCCTTATGGGACAGTCACCGTCCACCTCCCTGCCTTCTCCGGACTTCAATCGTCCGGAGATCTCTCCTACCAATCGCTATAGCTATTATTATTCGGTCGCAGGTCTACCTCTAGAGTGTAACAGAGATGTGGATTTTTTGGATAATTCTACCGGGTGCTTTGACAATACCGCTAATCTCCCGGACGATTGCTTGGCTAGTATTTTTCAATTTCTTAGCTCCGGAGATCGAAGATGTTGTTCACTTGTGTGTAAACGCTGGATGCGCGTCGACGGTCAAAGCTGTCATCGACTTTCCCTGAATGCTCAAGCGGGGTTACTGGATTTTGTTCCTTCCCTGTTTAATCGGTTCGACTCTGTCACGAAACTCGCGCTGCGATGTGACCGCAGGTCGATGAGCATAAACGATGACGCCTTGATCCTGATCTCTCTTCGATGTGAGAACCTCACTCGCCTCAAGCTCCGTGGTTGTCGTGAAGTCACCGAAGTTGGAATGGCCGCTCTTGCTAAGAACTGCAAGGCTTTGAAGAAGCTTTCTCTTGGGTCGTGTTTGTTCGGTGTCCAGGGCTTAAACGCCGTCGTCAGTAATTGCACGCTCCTGGAGGAGCTCTCTGTCAAGCGTCTCCGAGGAACCCATGATGGTAAAGAAGCTATTGGTCCTGTTCCTGCTGCTTCGTCTTTGAAATCTATATGTCTGAAGGAGCTTGTTAATGGCCAAAGCTTTGCACCACTCATAATTGGTTCAAAAAAGCTTCGGACTTTGAAGGTAGTTCGTTGTATGGGAGATTGGGACAATATTCTTGAAGATATTGGAAAGTTTAATGCTGGTTTAATTGAGGTCCATCTCGAGAAGATTCAGGTTAGTGATGCAGGTCTTACGGGGTTATCCAATTGTTTGAGCTTGGAGATTCTGCACATTGTTAAAACTCCCGAGTGTTCAAATGTGGGGCTTTCTGTTGTAGCTGAGCGATGCAAACTATTGAGAAAGCTTCACATTGATGGCTGGAGGACCAATAGGATCGGTGATAACGGTTTACTTGCTGTAGCGAACCTCTGCCATAATTTACAGGAACTTGTGTTGATCGGCTTATTTCCTACTTCTCTGAGCTTAACGGCCATAGCTTCCAATTGCAGAGATTTGGAAAGGTTGGCACTTTGTGGGATTGGCACAATTGGTGATGCAGAGATCGAGTGTATTGCTGCCAAGTGTATGGCACTCAAGAAGCTCTGCATCAAAGCATGTCCTATTTCTAATGCTGGGATTGAAGCTCTTGCTTCGGGTTGTCCAAATTTGGTTAAAATAAAGGTAAAAAAGTGCAGGAAAGTTACTGGGGAAGTTGTTGAGTGGCTGCGTGGAAGGAGGGGTTCTTTGGCGTTTAGTTTTGAAGATAGTGAGGTCGAAGCTTTGGATGGCAGTGCCAGTGATAATGGAGCTCAGGACAGTATGATAGGATTTACTACACACTTAGTCGGCCAGGCCCCTGTTGCTGAGGCTGCATCAAGTAGTAATGCTAATAACAACCGCTTGACTATGTTCAGAACCAAATTTGGATTTCTGCTTGGTAGAAATTTTGGCCCTTGTCCCTTCAGAAGATGGTCGGCAAGTGATAATATTACCAACGATAGCTTCTCATGATCTTTGTGAGAAGGTGTTTAGCGTGTGATATGTGTTTGTGTTCAATTGATGCCAATTCATTTCAGTTGGCTGAATTTCGTTCCCCCACCCCCCAACAAACAAAACACCCCTTTGGTGAATTGCTAATAGCAATTGCTCTGTAACTTCATTGAATTTATGGGATCCCTGCATTATTTCTTTCAATTCGTTGTTTTTGTTGTTAATGCAAGATTTTAGTTTTACTGAAGTAAGGCGAACATATACTTCCATGAAGAAGTTTGTGTATACGCAACCAGATCAAAGTAAACTTTATCCCCTGAAAGAACATGGAAATACCAAGATCAAGGATAATCATAAGGTAGGGAACAGGCGCGCTGGAAAGTGGAGGTTTCTGAATTGGGATATTTGAAGTAGAAATATGGGGCTTCTTCTGCATTGCAGAGAATCTGAGTAAGAAATGAGTTCTGATGTTATTATGTATAGTGCATCTTGTTTTAGATTTTTATTGATATTGATATGATCAGACGGATTTTAGATGCTCAAAAAGTAGGCATCAGTACACGCAATAAAGATCCTCAAAAATATAGTTGAAAGCTTGAAGCCAATTAGGCCACACTTGTACTTGGAGATATTCTGGACATAAAATGAAGATGCAAAATTGCAAGACGAGCACCGATATTTCCACAAAGCGCAATCTTGAAGGCAAATCAAACAAACCTCCCACGATTTGTTAAATTAAAACTTTTAAAAATAGACTACACATTATTAAAAAAAAAAAACAAGAAGAAGAAGACTACATCGTCTGATGTTTTGGATCTTTCATTGGGATTTCTTTTTATTCACCTCTTATGTAGGTCCAGGGTCGGCTTGTAAAGCTTGTGATTGGTAGAGAATAAGCTACCAAACACTCGTAGAGCACGACAAGTTTTCGGGGAAACAATTCGTCGTTAACTTTGTAATCCAAGGATGTACTCAAATAAAATAGTCTTCTCCATCTTACGTGAGGTAGTATTTGACTTGCCCAGTCACCCTGGCTTTTCTTAATATTCCCCCTTTCGTGTTGTCATTTTTAAAGTAAGATATTCAGAAGTTCAATTTTATATTTCAGTTTTTTGTTGTTGCATATTCTATTTTTATGATTCTCATCGACCATAAATTATATCCGTCTTTTATAATATTTAATGTTTAAATACTACAAAATATTCTGTATTATATTATTTCTTATGATCATACTTATCTTTGATCTAATGCCTACTAAGAAAACTCAAACTATAGTTATATAAGAACAAGATTCCCCTCACATCCTTCTCCCATACATTATAAATTCACTTTCAAAATGTTCTAACTGAGAATAGTTTTTTTGTTTTTGTTTTTAAGTATAAATATTTTCCTATTAAACTTATACAAAATACTTTTGAGTATTTTTTCTGTAAAAATTTAAATTTTAATTAACTATATTATGAAAAAAAAAAGGGAACTAGAGATGACCATATTAAATGATTAAATCACTTAGCCTATAAAAATTAACATAAATAATAAATAACATATTTATATTTTATAAGGATATAAGTTAATTTTTTTTTATTATTTTGATGACTCATTTAATAAATAATTTTATAAATTTTTTATAAATAATTTTTAATTTTCGGAATTATATTATAAATTTAATAAAAAATGGGTGCCCAATCCCTTAACTTTTTTTTATCCCAACAAAAAAATCACTTGATGTGACTATCGCCCAGAATGCAGAGAGATATATAATTATTTTTAATGTTGTTAAAAGTTCTAAGCTATACGTTGTCGTTCTGCTGGCCCTCACACCATCCCTTTAGCATGGTTAGGATTCAAAGTTTTTAATTAATTTTTTATTCATTTATAGTATATATTCTCCTAATTAAAATTTTAGAAGCCACTTCTTTAATATTTTTAAATTCATCTCAGACAATTTCTTTCTCCCCTCCCCTCAAATCCCCACACCAAAACCTTGCCATTTAGCCCTAACACTTAGCAGTCAGCGGCGGCCTCCCTCAGTCCCTCACCTTCCGTTGCTGGTCGCTTCTCCATTTGGTCCTTCCTCTTCTTCTGTTCTTCATTGGCGTCGACGCGTCGTTCTCTTCACTCTAACACCTGCTAGTTGCCGGTCTCTCAACTTGTTCATCCTCTTCCATAAGGTATCTTCCTCATTCTATAGCCTTTTCTCCCCGCTTCTTGACATTCTCTGCTTCATTGTTGAATTCGTCGGTCTTATGTGTAGCTAATTAGCTTGATGCTGGTTTAATGTTTTATTAATCCTCTGTAGTTAAGTTTAGTGTTTAATGCTAGTTTTGAAAGATTTAGTGTTGGTTTCTGATTGTTATTCATATTATTGATGCGTATTCAGTATTTTGTATTAATAAGTATTAAGATTTTCAGTTTAAGGTATCTATCTATCTATCTATCTATCTGGCCTCGGCCTTGGAACTTTGAAGAACTTACAATGGAGGAGAAGTTAGACATTGCAGACAAAAAGGTCAGTTCCGTTCTTGAATGTTTACGCGAGGTCTGCCTTAAAATTTAGCTACTTCATGGATATCAATTTTAAGTTCAATCCGTTTGCTTTGTTCTTTGTTTCGGTGATCAGCTATTTAGCTTCTATTATTTTTAATGAAACAATAAGGGAAAATTATATAGAAAAGGATTACAGTATCATTATGAGTATATATTGGCTTATGGAGGTCCTTTTGTTAAATAGAAACAATTAATAATTATTTCATCTATGTGGATAGGTTCTGGTTGATATAGTAAAATTGGTACAAAAAAAAGGAATGCAGGGTGCGCTGGGAGACTGGAAAACCTTCTTAATCAGTCATGATAAAAAGTTCGGGGCTAATTTGAGTGATCCAGCAAAGAGGTCCCATGAGACATTGGTTGCATTTCTAAAGACGTTTTCAAAGCAGGATGATTTAAAGGTGAGTAACATTTAAGCTAAATGCCCTTAATAAGTGATAGTCCCTCTCATTTTCCACCCTCACTCTCTTTCTGTGTTTTTTATTTTTTGTTGGGTTAAGGGGGGTTGCTTTTATGCTAACTTTACACATCTTCCCACACTCAGTTTATTGATACCATCTTGCGACGCCATTCTAATCAGTTTATTGGCTGGTTGCTTTTATACTAACTTTACACATTTCCCTGCACTCAGTTTATTGATACCATCTTGCGACGCCATTCTAATCAAGACTTATTTGAGCTATTCAATGATAAGTCTCATGACATCCCCGAGCAGGTATGTTTCGTAGTGGTCGTTATATCCAGGATCACGCTTATTGTTCTTCTTGAACTTTCTTTTCCAAATTGTATTGCTATTGGTGCTCTCTTTCTTGACATGATAAGATTGGTTGTAAGTTATTAAATCGGGGCTTTTCATATTAATAACAAGTTGTTGTCTTGTATGATATTTCAATTGAGGATTTAATATCCATTTCCAGAGGTCAAACTTGCCACGTGCTTTATAGATTCTGTCAACATATCAATAGTGCTTTATTAAGTGACTTTGTATAGAATTTCATATTAGCAGTCTGATGCGTTATTGTAGAAAGAATAGTGAAATAATAGAAAAGAAGAGAGAAGAAGAGTGAGAAGTGAGAGACAAAGAATTCAGATCTGGATAATACTCTTTGAAGACAATCTGATTAGGCATATAACATTGGTTACTGCCTTCTCTCACTTATATAGGCCCTGCCCCACTTCTTCCCGTACCTGCCTAAAAGACTTGTATATCTACAACACAACTAACAGACTCATATCCTAACCAACTGCCTAACCACCTATTTTCTTATGTCTTTTACAGTTAATTCATCACATTTACTCTTGATTTTATTTATTCATGCATACCTTATGATTTATCTTTCGAAACTACCTATTACTCTAGTTATATATTTTGTGAACCATTGCTTTCTAGATTTATAACATCTAAAAATCATCATGCCATGTTAAGGTTGATTCTTATGTTAAGCATGTCTCAACACTGCAATTAAACCCAATTTTAGTACCCAACATACAAGAGACTGAACCTGATACTTTTGTAAGATTCAGCAAAAGTATTCTTTTGATAGGGACAAAACTCGGGTCAATTTACTTATATCCATTACAACCAATTATCTGATCAAATCTCAACAGTTGGATTTCATCATAAAAATAATTATACTCCATTATATTTAAGTTCATAATGAAGTGAGAAAAATTGCCAAGTGTTGATATTTGATTGGAAAATTGGTTGCAATGGATATAAGCAAATGGACTAAGTTTTGTCCTTTTGCTATAACTTCAACTAGTTATATTGCTGTTTTATTATTTCTACTGTTCTGTTCACTGCACGAAGTGAATAATGGAAGAATGTGCAAGCTTGTATATGATATACTAATCTTTGAACGTGGGTATAATGTTTTTGAACAACTTCTAAGTGGACGATTTGGATCTATACAGTTTTAGTGGTGTTAATGTCAATGCCTTTGTTTCTTGATGATTCTACTACAATTCTTAACTTCTTTTGTTGACAGTGCAGAGGCTTGTCCAGAACACTTTGCAGCACCCGTGGTATCCATTGGATTATACATTTGGAGTACTTGATGAGGTGTACTGCGATTATCAATGCTCAAGTCTTTTGGTCAACTTATTTATATTTGAAATGCTGATGAACCCTTGACCCTTGTTGAATATTTGTATTGCTTAGATATAAATTTAGTTAATATTTAAAGTTATCTTAATGTGTATGTTCAAACTTACGAGTGTTATATACAGTGTGGGTCATAATATGATAAGATTTGGATGTTGAGTATGGTGCATGTTGCAAGGTTTATATTTTACTGCTTTGATTAATGCACGTAGCAAGGTCAATATTCTAATGTGCTATTGTCCTTGATTTTTGTATGACCGCAAATTGATGCTTACAGTATCCTTACTTTATAACAATCAATCTGCATTGGTTTTAAACATATTGATTCTGTGAATTCTTACTTAAATAAGGCAATTACTTATCCATTTTATTGTTCTGCCTTTTGTTTTTGAAATGAAGGACTGGGTGGTTATAAACCTTAAGAAAAAAAACAGGTTGCTGAAATTTACCAAGATGGTTGCTATTGATTGTGAAATGGTTCTCTGTGAGGATGGGACTGAAGCAGTAGTGAGTGTCTGTGTGGTTGACCGTGATTTGAAGGTATTTTATGCCAGTCCCTTCTCTTTCTCTCCCTATGTACATAGAAGCATGGTTGGCAGGTTTTATGCTTGTCTGGGACTCCAATATTGTACTTTTGAATTAGTATTTCATTGTTGGAGCTTAACAAGCCGAACTATTTAGTAACTTCAGATATTGGCTTTTTAGGTTAAACTAAAAAAACTTGTAAGCCCAAACAAAGCAATTGCTGACTACAGATCAGAGATTACTGGTGTATATCCTCAGGATCTCGAAGGTGTTACTTGCTCATTGGCTAATATACAGGTATGAAGCTGTTCACTTTCGTCGTTATCTGGATCATGCTTTCAAGTGCTTAATTGAAAGTATATGTTGTTTTTTAAACAGAAATCCTTGCATAAGATGTTAATGGATGGAACAATATTAGTGGGACATAGTTTGCATAATGATCTACGTGGTAAGCATCATGATATTTATCTTTGTTTGGCGATCTCTGAATCTACCTCCGAGTTTAGTGTATATGAAGGGGGAATTGCCTCGGAAATTCTTCTCCTTGGTTACAAGTTATTGACTAATCTCTCTTGGTTGCAGCGCTGAAGCTAGATTATGTTAGAGTGATTGACACTTCATATATCTTCCAATACTCAGATGGTAATACTCACAGGAGACCTTCTTTGAATGCTTTATGCAAGGCAAGTATCAAGTATATTTACTGCCAAGGATAAGATATTGGATTTCAAGAAGTCTAGTTTATGAAGCAGTATTATTATGATTTGATAGTTGGTCCATTTTTGGAGGGATTCCCTGTGGTTCATTCATCATCCTCTACTTTTGGCCATGCTTATCAATGATTTTGAAAATTTACAGCGAACATGGATGATGTTAGATTCACATTTAGTCATCAATTGTGTTTGACAGGCCGTGTTAGGTTATGAACTTCGGAAAACAGGTGCTCCACATAATTGTCTTGATGATGCGATGGCGGCAATGAAACTTGTTCTTGCTAAGATAGAGCGTGGTGTTGATATTGCAATTCCCTTGGCTCAAGAGCCTGTAAGTCTTTGTGCAATTAGCATTGCTATATTGATCTTATGGTTGGTTGTAACTTGTAGTTACTATTATCTCACTTTTTTTCAGGTTCTTGAAAGCGAAATGGCTAAGCTTCTTGTTCACAGGATATCAGCTGGGGTTAATAGTGAAGAACTGTATAGAGTTGTTCCTGGGGATTTCAATTTAGAACTGAGGGTAGATTATGTCTTCTAAATATCTCTACTTTTTGATGGAAGAGCTTGACTAATAATTATCAGAATATTTTGCTTTTTCTTTAATTTGGCAGCATTTACATCATATCAGTATGGTACTTTTTTATCGGCCTTTTGAGTTATTGTTGTAACTTGCGAATTCTGCTGCAGCCGCCTAAAGGGGAAAAATATTCTGCCTTTGCCATCTTCAAGAATCCACAAGAGGCCCATGAGGCCTTTGAAAGTCTCAAAGGCGACATCGAAAAGGTACACATAGTTCTATTCACCAAGTATTTGCTTCTTGTTAGGGGAAGGTAATGCTTAACCGTGGTGTGCATTTCAAGGCATCAATGCATTTGTTGGACGTCCTCTTTTTCATTTCCCAAAACCTGAGTTTTTTTCTGTTAGTTTTTATAAATCTTTCAAAGCTTGTTCATAAAAAGGAACTTATTTATATGGATAAGAAACTTTCAGAGAATTGACATTTCGGTTACCGCTTGCTTGTCATGGAAGCTGTGCTAATGCAACATCTTTTTGGACTAATCTTATGCAACTAATTATTATTTCTTGACAGGATTCAGCTGGACACCGGCAGAAGCTTGTCAAATTCCGGCTCAGTACAGGTGAGAAGACTGTTATATGTATTCGGAAAATGTCACGTGATAGCCCCAATTACTCCAAGAGAGCATTAGAAGCGGACGAAACAACAGTGTCGAAGAAAGCAAAGATGGATCATGAAACTGAAGGGAATGCCACGACCATCTCTACCGAGTGTGACACCCACTTGAATGAGATTGAAGCATTAAATCAACGGCTGAAAGAAAATGAATCGGGAATTGAATCGCTGAAGCAACAGTTGAAACAAAAGGATTACGAAATCTCCATATTGAATAAAATGGTTTCCTCCTTGAACAAGAAATTAAGGAAATGATACGGCCGTGTAATGAAACTTTTGTTTAGTTAAATTAGTTGGAAGGTGCTCTGATCCTATTGGAAGGGTGTAAGATGAAATCACAAGGATAACCAAATGTCGGTTTCAGAAGATGTGCGGGTTCTCTGCCCATGAAATTTTTGGATTAAGGTTTTGTATCAAGTGGAAATATGGATTGTCATTATTAATTTGTTGTACGCTATCCCCATTTATTTTTAAATTGCGATTATGATTTTATGGCTTTAACACGTGTAAATGAAAGTTGAGACTATTAACTTTGAGAATATCGAGCACAAGGCATCCTTCCCATCTCTTATGTCTGTTCGACATTTAGCTTCACTGTAAGCAATGAGAGAATAAATGTATTCGCTCAAAAGTTTTAAAATAAGGGAGTAGTTATGAACTTATTATTTCTAGTAGTACTGGAATTTATTATTATATTTTTATAATATATAAGATATAATTTATAGGGTAATTTATATTTTAAATTAGGTTTTATATTAATAATTGGATGAGTATGTTATTTTGAGATTTTTGATAATGATATTTTTTTAGAACTTTATACTTCTTTCAATCCTAATGATAGGATTTTTTTTGGATATATTTAAAAAAATTAATTAATTAATTATAAATAAATTTAATTATATAAGATGAATTTATATTATATACTCTTCAATATATTTAAATTAATTATCTCTTATATTAATTATAATTAAATTATTTATTTAATTTTTTAAATTTATTTAAAAAAATATTAGATTTTATAATTAGGATAAAAGGTAGTAATAATTTTTTAAATATTTTTTTTGAGGATCTTGAAGATGACAAGTAATAGCTCACATGGAAATTAACACGTAACTGCGACGTTATATGCGAATTATGTAATGGCACAAAAACTGGTCAACAATTACAAGGAAAATGGAATGAATATTGTAATGTCTCAAGTATAATTCTTTTTGAAAGTGCAACTGTTATGTGAAATTCCAACTATTTTCGAACAAGAGTTGATCTCAGTCACTTTCAAAATCTTCATCATATCCAAAAGAAAACACTGAAACATCTGCTGCCATTGCCTTGATCTCATTTGCACCGGCATACTCACTTCTAGGGGTCTTGGGAGTTTTCTGGACTATTTGATACTTCTTCAGTAGCATTCTTTTGTTTACTTTCTTGATTCTGAAGTGACCGCTGCTTTGTCCCTGAGGTCAAGGTTCCAACATGGTCTGTAGTAGTGGGCATCAGATGCTGAGATTCCCTGCTCTCTGAATCTTTGGCGTCCTCTCCTTCACTATCTGAGAACACATCATCATCCCCATTTGTAGGGTCCTTGGTCTTTCTTGAATCAGAAGCATGCGTCGCACCCGAGGCGGTGGCATTGCCTGTGTAACCACTAGATCCTTTGCTGGCGGGATTGGCTTTTATCCGAGCAGGTAGGGTGCCGTTACTACTTCGGCCTGAAATCCTGGAGCAGGGATCTTTCTCTGAATGGCAAAGTAACAGTTTATTTGGGTTAAACAAATAATTGCCAAGCAAAAGAAATAACCAACAGATGTAAAATGGGGCAAGAGATATAGGAAGGGTTACTAATTGCGTAGGGACATGATTGTGAGGGAAATTTGTTATAGCTTGTCAAAACCATCAAGATCCGAGGCGTCCAAGATTTTTCTGTTTTCTGTCATGGTTGTATTTAACGAACTGCCAGAAAAAGAGACATTTAAGTAACTGCTATTCTATGTCTTAAAAAAAAACATCCATATCCGGCTTGAAAGAGAGAAATAAAGCTCGTATATAGTTCTGATAAATCTGAGTTCTCATTCGCAAGTAATTCCGAGAGGCAGAGGATAAGGAATTGGGGGCCCAGAGAAGTAGGTGCACTATACAAACCAGTAGAAATCTCCCTGTCCATATTAAAATAAATTTTGAAGTCCCCAGCCACCCGTGTTAGACCAGGCTCCCCAGGTAATGCAAATACTACAATTCCTTTCTTCAGAGCACTGATCCAAAAATCTTCCGGCTACAGGTAAGTTAAAGAGGCAATTCAAGAATTAAATACTTGCATAATCCTTCAATACTTTTATCTGATCAAAATCTGCAATCCAAAATAACAAGCTCACCATCAGATCCTTTGTTATTGGATGCTTTTTTATGGTAAAAAGAACTCCTGCGGATTAGGGAAGGCATCAGTCCCTTGAGGCTAAGACCTTGGGGTTATAATAACTTGACAAAGGACATTTCATCAAGATGAGCACAAACTTGCGTGCACAGATGTAGGAATGAATGCATGTCAATTGCATTAATATAGAACAATTCCAAATTAAAAAATGTACGCATATTCAAGGACTAGTTAAGCATATGTTCAATTTCGAGATAGAATAACAAAACAATATTATACATGGCAAGACCTTGAGAAAGAAAAACACAACCAAATGCTCCTCAATTCATTCACACCATTACTTACATCCAATAGAGGTGTTACCTGATAAACTTTGGTAAAATTTCTTAGGCACCTCATGTTCCAATTCCCCAACTATCCCTACCCTTGATTTCACGTGACACAATACGCAACGTGGACTCGAAACTTTTAAATTCACAAGTTACTTGCACAATAGTTAGGTTCTAATGCATGGTTTGTCCACAGAATGAAACTTCAATTAGTTTAACCTCATATTTTTTAACATCTATTTGAAGTCTCGTTTACATACTTTATATTCATTTTCTTCTCAAGAGGCAACTTCATTAATGCCTGTGCGATAGGTTTCCATAGACTGATCTTCCAAATATAGCTTCACAGTATAACAAAGAATCACATGAAAAGAATGTTATGGATACAACTACTTACCAATATGATCAGAAATCGTAATGGAAGGCCTAATCCAATATGGGCATTTGTGAAGCCGAAATCCTCTTAGCATGCACCTGTAAAATTCTATGGTAAGAAATTATAAACCTTTTTCTCAATTTGGTACACGGTAAAAAAAAAAGTGCACTTACCTCCGTCCAGGCTGAACTTCTCTTTTGGAGTATGTTAAAGTCCGTTCAAAGTATTTGACATAACTCTAGAAATACCAAAGAAACATAATTTCAGGAAAGAAATGACTAGAAGATCGCGTCTTAAACAACATAACAAACTTGTCAAAAAATAATAGCAGTAGTAAAACTGACAATCTGACTAGGAAGAACTAGAGCTTCCCCATCAATACATCTTTTCTGGTTAAAGCAATTAATGGCCTTCTCAGCAGTTGGGAAGAACTGCAAAATTATTGCTGATGTTATTGACAATCAATAAACGCAATACACACAAACAAAAAATGTGGCCAGTAACAAAGACTCCCAATCTTTTTAGGCATATAATCAAAACTTGCCTTGAGAAACAAAAGAAAGCAACAAATTATCACCCCTGTCCTCCCATGCCAGCTTTGCAATGAACAACTACCACATTTTGAATATCCTCCTTTAACCATAAATATGCACTTCTACAAAATGATGCTATAACTTCAATAGGAGGTCATTTATGATCATCAAATGGGAAACTTGCAGCCTGAAAACAAAGTCAAGATATTAATAGGTCTTAGAAAGTGTAAATGATAGGTCTTAGAAATCTCACACGATTATCCAGATCCAATGGCTAGGTTGTCGCCTCTCTCTCTCTCTCTATATATATATTACCAAGATATCAATTAGAGTGCTAAAATTAAAATAAAGATGGAACCATACCTTCCCCTTGAATAGTGATGCGTCATACAACCTCTCCGAGCAAAGATTGTAAACTTTGTACTTTCCCCGCATGAATCAAAGAAAAAACTATTAAGCAAGCAAAGTTTCAAATGCATGAAATATACTTTTGAACTTTTTGCAAGTTGAAAATGGTAAGGGATGTTACTGATTGCCATGAAGTTTAAAATTTTATTACAGGTAAAGATGCAATGCAAAATCATTAAAATATGTATAGTTCACTTTTTTAAATTAGTCATTGCAATCAATTTTCACACATTCATTGCTTAAATCTTGATTTCAACATTCACATTGCATTTTAAGAAATTTATTTTCAGATATTATATTTATTGGACGAAGGAAAAGTTTCTATCTGAATAATTTAGAAGAGAATAATCTTTCAAAAAGTCCAATTCACTACTCTTGGACCCTGCGTACTCGACAAAATCAATTGAATAACTAAAGGATGAAGTATCCAAAAGTTGGATTGCGGTGTGATACATGCTAAAGGCCATTGAAGCAGATATATGTTACCTCATGACGAGTCTCGAGAAATCTAATCACTTTTTCCATGTGAGATAGAAGCCCTGTTTCGGAGCTCTCCTTTAACGTTGAATGACAACCGAGCCAAGTGAACTGAACATTAAATGCAAGACAATATAAATATATATAGATATACTTCAATATATCCGAAAACTCCAGAGCTGGAAATCCCATAACAATTATTTTTTCGGTAATGTATGCCAGATCCGAATCGAACTCTTCATCCTGTTATAAAGATCAAAGAATAAGAGATATGCTTCCGTTGAAAACAATATCACACGTCTGAGCCAGTTTTCCCAAAAACTTGAAAGATCAATTCATCACAAGTTCAATACAATGCCGTTAGTTTGTATCTTATATCCCATATACAGTAGTATTGATGGAATTGAATTAATAGCTAAGCAAGACAAATCTCCATTTTTCAATAATCAATCACAACGCGAAGATCTCTGCCATGAGCCCATGACACTTACACCATAGTAAAATCAAACATACTCCGTGTTCATAAGAATAAAAGAGGAAAACTTCACTCTATTATCAGGATGTGATTAATCTATACAACTTTAGGTGAACAGGGGCTCTGCTACTAAAATTTTGTGTCTCTAGTTTATACAGAACTCTAAATTTAGATATGAGATGCTTTCCTTGAGCATGAGTCATATCCGCGCCCGTGCAGGAAACAATTAGCATGTCTAAGTTTTGATGTATAGGATAAATCCTTTGATTAAAAATCAGCAGCGCTAATACTGACAAGTGAGAGTAAAACTCGGTATGCTCAACCCGATAAGGTAGTCAAGGTATGTTTCATCAAAGAACCTTCATAGGTATTAGTTAACTATTTTCAAAAGGTTTCAAAATTATTCTCTGTTATTGTAAGAACCCAAGAGTAGTGCATGGAAGATGCAAGAAAACCATCTGACTTTTTGGCTTAGCGTTCATAATTTAAACAAGACAAAGGCATGTCAAAGTCAACAGCACTAAAAATAAGATTGGTATAATGACAAGCTTGCATAAAGAAGCTTAAGAACTTCAATCAGTAAAAATAAGACTAAATAATCAGAATTTGAAAACACTAATAAACCGAACCAATAAACCAGTAGAGCACTAGAGCACATGAATTGAGACAAAAATGCTCGAAGGTGCTAATGATGCATCTAAGATGACCCAAGACAGATAATGTCATACTAATGATGTAAAATATATGGGATTCAATTGAAATAAGGGAATCAGAGGATCAACATCACATTCCAAGTCCAGCAATTTCCAGGGGGCATAAGTCATGAAAGAAAATTGTGCAGCAAGTTAACCCAGCGAGAGCGCTAGAGATATTGAATAATAGGCTATTTTAACCATGGCAATAATATATAAATAATCACATCAGGCGAGATACTTTGACAAATGACAAATGACCTGGTATCTCCGTTTGTTTTGAGAGACAATATGGCGTGCTTTGGTGAATGATTCAATTAAATTAGGCTTCTCAGCTTCTGAATTGACAAGAGTAGTCTCATTTCGACCAGAAGGCATTGGTAGCATTCGTCCAAGCCCACTGGTAAGGAAAGAAAAATTTGACATCCCAGAATATCCAGTCTGGGAGTTCCCTTGTCTTGCTGCAAAGGACTGTGAAAATTTCAGATTCGTCACCGAGGATGATTTGTCAGTAGCCGATGAGGGCGCAGGGCTATGGTCATTGCCATTTTGTCCAGAAACATTCGTCGAATGATGCTCAATATTTGGAGCTGAATAGGTAGTTTGAGAAGATGAATCCACATATGCTGGCTCCATGAATCACCCAATACTGGTCTGGAAATCGGTGCAAGTTAGAGTTGGACCGCAACGGAAATGGCTAGCAGTGTAAGCAACTGGAACAATTAACTAACCGCAACTATAAATGAAGGCAGAACGTATAGAACCAGTGAAATTACAATATGAAAAACTACGGTTCATAAATGCATCATCAACTTCTAATAATCCAATCAACTATCACCAAACCTGGACAGCACAATTTTCAGATAAAATTTCTTCATAAATCTCACATGCGGATCCTGACTGCCATTACTTTATAAACTAGCTAATTTCATTCCAAGTTATAACTCAACTCGCATTAGTCATGAATGCAAGCACTTGAAACAGGCAGCTAAGTCACTGTATCTAATGTACAAAGAGGGATCTGGAAATAGATGCTTGAGTGATACAGAATCAGATACATTCGCGTTATACACGAAAATTCGCGTGAGTATGTCCATAAAAAACCATACATACGTATTTGTAAAATGCTGGATGAGTGGAATCACTTACAGGTGAAGACGAACGATGCGATCTATCTTGCACGAACTAGAAGGAGATAAACGGATTCATGAATGCGGATCATATGATTAGGAGGAGCTTTTTAGATAAAAGCACGTTGCCAGTGAAGAGCGTCGAAGGCGAGCCACAATTCAACTTTCGTAATTTGAAGAGAAAATGTGATGATTTGCTGGGTTGTCCTGTGGTTACTCCGGCTGAGCTCCGACCCCAGACCGAATAGGTGATGAAAGCTACAGAAAAGCACGTCGACTCTAATTCCGTTTTAATGAGAGTCAATTTTCTGTTATTAGAAAGTTAATATGTTAGCCTAACATATTAACTTTCTAATAACAATGTTAGCCACACATACATGTGATGAGACATAGACACATAATATAATTTGAAATTTGTTAGATTTCTAGAGAATCTTTTTTAGTTATAGTTTTTGTTATAATGAGATATTTTAATTTTTAAATATTTAAATTTATATTAAAATATTCTACTTTCAATTGTAGGCAAATTTAATTTATTTCTTTTAAAAAAATTAATATTTTTAAAATATTATAATTATCCATTTTCTATATAAGAATATAATAAATAATAAATATATATATGATCAATTAAAAATTATATACTTATTTTTTAAAATAAAATGTTCATTTGCTAATTATTTTAATGGTTTAGGACTCGTGTTTTAGCTATTTTAAATTTTAAGGGAATTCCAACATCTCTTTATTTTTCATTTTGGGTATATCCAACATCTCGTTATTTGGTGTGATCTCATTTTTTAAGTAATAATTTAAATTTAAATTTATTATATTCTAAAAGATTAATTTTATTAAACTTATTTTTTATTAATTATACTAACATAAATTTTATTTTTTATCTCGAACACCAATAAAAATTGAGACTTAAGTAATGATCAAAGTTGTTTTACTAAATATATATATATTTTTATTAAAAATAATTATATCAAATATGTTATTAAATAATAAATATAAGTATATATTATAATAAAAAATTTTAATTTTAATTCGTTATAGGGCCTGTTTGGTGTCTCCACAAATCGTGATTTTAAAAAAAATTTTAGACAAAATTTTATTTTAAATAAATTTTAAAATAAATAGTTATATTTGTTTAAAAGAATTTTTAAATCAAATCATAATTTTAGATAAACTGGTCAGAGTAATTTTTAGAATAGTAAAAAAACTTATAAATTATCAATTACTATTTTACCGTTATTTTTTCATATACCCTCTCTCCTCTATATTTTTCACTATCTCTCATCTATCTTTTCAACTATCTCTCATCTCTCTTCTATTTTTTTAACTATCTCTTCTCTCTCTTTTTTATCTTCTCTTTTCTCTCATACTTTTAATAAAATTATATCATTTTTAATAATTTTTTAATTATAAATTTTTTTTAGTAATAACTATCTAAATACTTATTTATTTAAAATTATTTTTTAAAAGTTATTTTTTAAAAATTATTTAAAAATTATTTTTTTATAAATATATTTTAAAAATTTATCTAAACACTCACGTAGAGAATGATCCTTCCAAGCCAAACCGTAGGTTACCACAGTTTAAGGATCAAAGTAAAGAAACTCAATTAATTAAGCGGGTACGAATCGGCCCAAGATAACTGGAGGATCAAAGCCAATATATTTGTATTTAAAAAAATCACACTGTAACGAATAAAGGTTAATTTAAATAATAAATAATTTAATATTATTTAAATAAAATTTTAAATTTAAATTTAAATTTTAGTATATATAAATTTTTATTAAAAAATTTATTTATTATAATTAAATATGTAACACAGGTGATATAATAAAGATAAAATTTTAGTGGTGAAAAAAAAAAAAACCCCCACGCCGTAACGAGAAACCATGTGCGATTCGTGACCCGGGAACCGAGGGATCCCGTACAATACCAGATGAGCCATCCTCAATAGTTTCATTTCTCCACCGGGACAAGGGAGAAGGAGGAGACAAATAAAGAATCGCCTACCATTTTTAAAACAGCCACTACTGGGCCTCCAATGGAAGCTGGAGCAGCCGCCGCCGTTGACGATCTTCTTGTGACGGCTGCCATATCGCGGTGGAAATTCGCCGTGACCCGGAAGTTTCAGCATCTGCTCGACAAAGCGACACCGCACGTCCTTCACCGTTGGATCGCCTGCTTAGTCGTTGTCTTCATCTACGTTGTCCGCGTCTACTTCGTCCAGGGGTTCTACATCGTCTCATATGGTCTAGGCATTTACATCCTCAACCTTCTTATCGGATTTCTCTCCCCTCAGGTTGACCCCGAGATCCAGGAAATATCTGATGGTCCATCCCTTCCCACCAGGGGTTCTGATGAATTCCGTCCCTTCGTTCGCCGGCTCCCGGAGTTTAAGTTCTGGTACGTTTTAGTACTCTCTCTCTCTCTTCCCCTTCAATTCGCCTTGTGGTTTTGGATTGCTGTTTGACATTCATGATCGGCGGTTTTAGGGTTTCTGAATGCTTATTCGGAATGATTCTTAGCCAGATTCTTTCTTGACGTACTTATGGAACATTGCTGTGTGCTCGCGCTGGTGTACAGAACCAGTTGATGTTTAAAATTCTTGGTTAGGGCTTTGTATCAATACAATTGATTGGTCGAGTTTGTGCATGAGCTTTACTTGCAAATGTGAGCTTAGTGGTTCAAATAGAAAATTGTGAGTTGAGACATTTGAGGACTGCGACATGGATTCTATTACTTGTTTGTGATGAGTTCCTGATGCGATGTTTGGGGCGGGGAAGCAATTGGGAAAATCAGGCT
The DNA here is from genome assembly GCA_037074615.1 of Leucaena leucocephala. Lineage (NCBI taxonomy): Eukaryota > Viridiplantae > Streptophyta > Magnoliopsida > Fabales > Fabaceae > Leucaena > Leucaena leucocephala. Next base: position 1,212,095 of record CM073567.1, on the reverse strand, counting down.
TTTGTGTGGATCAATTTGCTTTGTCTGTAAGCCAGTCTGTGTTTTTTTTATATCTCACGTGAAGATCAGCTCCACGGAGCTTTATCATGTCTTCTTGAAATTTTATTTGAAAAGTCTGTGGAAAAATTTATCTGTTGGTTACTAATGTTGCTTGTACTGAAGTGCTTAACTTTCGTTTGTGGTAGGTACTCGATCACAAAGGCATTTTGCATCGCGTTTGTGATGACCTTTTTTAGCGTATTTGATGTACCTGTGTTTTGGCCAATTCTTCTCTTCTACTGGGTAGTCCTATTCTCCCTTACCATGAGGAGACAGATATCTCACATGATCAAATACAGATACGTGCCATTCACATTTGGTAAACAGGTAAAATGTTTCTTGTTTTTAGTTGTCACAGATGTGGTGTGCGTTCAGTTTGAAGTAATGAGCATACCTTTTAGATCATACATGTTACTAATTAAGCTTTTGTTTTCATTATTTTTAATTCAGCGCTATGATGGAAAGAGAACAACGGAAGAGAGCGCAGCCCTTCTTCCTAGGGACGGAATCCTTCAGGTTGAGTGAACTTTATTTGCTTCATTTAAGTCTCAGACCCACAAGTTGCTTGATTGCATATACAGTAAGTATTCTTTGAACAACTGGAGCAATCTGAGTTTATTATGCCTGACTACCTCAAGGACAGGTTTTGGGCCTGGTGTGTCACCTGGGAAGATTCTACGCCCTAGTGGAAGATTTAGTTTTGGGGAAGGAGAAGGGTTGCTGAGGGATCTTTCTATATACCCTTCCCCTAGTTTTCTTTTAACATTTCCTTGTTCTAATTTCTTTGATTTCAATATTATAGGTGGGCAATTGCCATACTCCTATTGCTGAATTCTTATTTAAATGACATTAAATTTTATTAATCCCGTGTAGAAGGAATTCCTGTCATAACTTTCAATGAGTTTATAGTTATACTGATTAATCTATTGAAGTGAAAGTAACTTCGGCGAATATTTTTGGATATATGAACTGTGTTGCCTTTGCTTTTCATAGAATTCATTTTTCTTGATATTGGTCTTTTTCTTTTATATCCTCCTAGTATCCATATGGAGAAAACATGTCAGGACATAATCCTACTGTTAAGACTTCAAACCATCTTAAGGATCACTGGAAAAGTTTATATTTCTACAAAACACCCAAAACAAAAAAGAAAAAGAAAAAGTGCACTTGATCCCCTTGTGATGTTTCACAGTGGCAATAATCAAATAAAAAATTCAACAATGTGTACCAACCTCCGGCAAACACTCGAATTCTTGGTTTAAAAGAATGGCAAACCCAGACGGTACATTGAAGGAAGCGAATTGAAGCGACGACACTGAAAAGGACTTAGCCGGGAGGTCTGTAATATCCATATATAGAGTAATATGTTTGTGCAAACGTCAAAAGCAACAAAACAACAGCGGCAACCAAGGAAATAATGGCCCAGGGATTACTAAAGTAATTATGTTTTAAGCTAGCACGCCAAGTATTCCACCTGTGCTCATAATACCGATTCACACCCTCCGACAACGGCGAAAGGTAACTGTTACTGATGTCAAACACAACTTCTTGGCATAATCGATTAAAAAGATCAGCAACTTCAGCATCACTCCCAAGCCAATGCTCTATAATCCCACAGTAATGAAGATACCCCACATCCTCCGGAGAGTTAATCAGATTGTCCATGAAGATCACATACGAGGTAATATCATTACTGCAATCTAGATGACTCTGCTCAAATGCAATGAGGTTCAAGAACAGAGACTTGGTACCATCATGGATCAATAACCTCGGAATCCTCAGAATCCCATTCTCAAATTTTATATCCCAGAATCTATCAGTCTTCCTTTTCTTGAACTTGATTCCGGCCTCCTTAAGCTCTGTCACACAATGTATCAATTGTTGTCGTCGTTTGTCAGCAACTCTATTAGAATTTGACCATCGTTTGATCCAAACTTTGGGTGATCTTTGAGGCCCTGTTTGCAATAAACTTCTCCGAAACACATCTAGACAGTGAAGACCATCTTGATCACCTAAAGGATCAAATGGGGTAATGCCTTTAAGAGAAGATTCCCATTTACTTATCTCATGTTTCGTTAAAGGTTCATCTGTTGGCATCAATGGGTCGAAGAATCTGAGTACTAAATTCGCAACAAGCCCCTTCAAATTAAGATCACCCAATTGAATCCCCAGAAGACGATCAAGCACGAACAACGGGAGCTGATTCTCCAGCATTATCATATCTCTCTGAATCGAATGCATCGATCCACGCATCGCGAAAATGGGATCATTTCTGGAATATCCTAATGTCTTAAAACCCTCTGTAGCTCCCCTGAACAGCTCGAGAACGAAGCAACCATCAAGAACCAGCATTTCCACGAACTCATTGCTGTTTAAACTGATGGCTCCTTCATAACAGGACCTTGCTCTTTCTTCAATCTCTTTCATGGAGTCAAGGTAAAGCTTTATCTCATGGTTGGTTCGCTTGAGAACATGATGAAGTGAACGCCATTTGTGACGATCCATTTGGCGAAGTCGTCTTTTGCCATGATGATAAGGACCCAATGAAACGATTTGGGGTGCAAAAGCTTTGTCGTCACCTCCACTATCTCGGAGATAATGAGGAATTCTGTAGATTGAGATTTTCGCCCATGAGCTTGCTGCGTCATCTTGGTGAGCCTGATCGAGTTTTTCCTTCATGGAGATGACCCATTCAGAATCTGGTGACTTTTCCTCTTCTTCACCATCGTCTTCTTCGTTGATGGGAATCTGTAATGATTCTGAAGGTTTCTGCTCTAGGAACTCAACGGATCGGGTACCCGAAGTTGGAGAAGATGGGTTTCCGGGTCCTATGGTTTCTTTGAGCTTGAGGGTGATAAGGTACCAGCTTAAGAGATCTTTGTTGAATACAGCCACCATCTTTGACAGTGGCTTGAAGGGTTTAGTTCAGAATTCAGATGATAAAGTTGAAGGAGGAGGCTTACATTATAATGTAAAAAGAGTTGGATATTATTTAATAGAATTAATTATGTACTTGATCTGAACAAATTTTGCAGCATATACAATCATATTTAATTAATCAAGCGACCAACCTGCTGCCATCATGGTCCATGGAATTTAAACTGGCATCAGAGGATAAGTATCTTCATGAAGCACACAACCAACTCACTTCCATGAGTAATTTTTCTCACAAATTTTGGGCATTATGATCACATTTTATATATTTCTCACTTCCACATCAAAGTTTTTTTTTTATCAAATATATGAATTATTTTATTAAAAATAATAATATTTTAAATAATATTAAATATTAAATATAAATATCTTTTTAATATAGAGTTAAATTTTGATTCAGTACGTTGTAGAAAACTAATTTATTTCATTATACATAACATTTTTTAGATAGATACAATTAAGTTTATTATTTATCTAATTTTTTAGAAACTTGGAGCATAAGCAACACAAGTTTTTCATGATCAATATCTGTATGTAAATGTTCTTTTTTGGCCACTGTAAGTCAAATGTTAATATATAGTATTCATAAACTGGGAACTCATTTCTCAAATTTAAATTGAAATACTTGAAAATATATTATACGGTGAGCCGAAAAATAAAGGATTAAGCCCATGCGAGGTCCCATTTATTAATTAATTGAGGAAGGCTGGTGGATTACGTGACGTGTGTGGAACGAGGTGGATGAAACGTGAAAGAAATTAACATTAAAAATTATACAATAATTCCAGCATGTCTTCTCCGTTAAAAGGCTAAAATAACTTCAATGACCATAGTTAAACACTACCTGCTTCAAGATATTTGACTTAATCAAACAATTTATTTTAATTTTAAATATAAAATTATAATTTATTTTATTTTTTAAATTTATAATTTTTTTAAATTATCTCTATTAATTATATATATTATAGAATGTTTTCATTAATAAGGCTAATTTTCTATGTAAATGATTAAAGAGGATATTTTTTAAAAAATAAATTATATTTTTTATATATTATTAATTTAATTAATTTTTTAATATATATAAATTATTTATTTAATTCCTATTATTAAAATCGGACGGAGTATACCGTTTCCTATTCCCCAATCTCTAAAATGATGTAAATAGTTTATTTGCTCCAATGGGAAAGGTCCCAGCTCCAAGTTCAACACTTTCCAGCAATAAACAAGTTTCAACTTTCCACGATAAAATATTATAATTAGTTGGTTGATCACTACATACAATTCATTAATCACCAACCATCCTGCCCCCTTAGCTCAGCTTTAGACGTTTTCTTTGGTATGCCCAAATCCTTCTTTTTTTAAAACAAGTTAAAACTTAAAACTTCAGAAATACTATAATTTTATGCCTCAGCAAATAAGGATTTGTTTAGCATACGAAATAAAATTTTAAAAAAATTATTCTTCCTTCCATCATATAAGACGAACCAATAATCTTAATAAAGTAAGAATAAAACTAATCATAATAACATAAGTTAGACTATATACTATATTATTTATGGTAATATTGACTATAGCATGCTTGCTAATTAGTAAATATTCTTTTTATACTAAAAAATTTAAGTAGTTCAGCATTGGTCGTCACTAAAGCTAAAAATAGCCTCAAAATTAAAAAAAATATATTTATAAAAAATTTATAATATCATTTATTAAAATAGCTCTCATAACTTCTATAAAATATTATTCTTTTCATAAATAAACAAATAAATAAACCCTATCCTCTTGGCCTAAAGGTGGGGGCAAAATCAAAGCCCTTTTAGGCCTCTGGTCAATTAAATGTCAATGTCAACTCATAGAATTCCAATGACAAACCTTATCCTCTTTACTTTGCTCTTCTGCTTCAATGTAATTACGTACCATCACCAAAAGCTAATTACAATCCAAAATTTGAGCTGAACTTTCCAAATGCTTAATAGATAAACAATAAGGAAAATAGCAGTTTGATACTTTCCTCTCTTAGCATCATGCATGTACCTAGAGTCAGATTTAGGAGAAACAATAGTAAAGCAAAGTTACTATACATGGAACTCAGGATTTCAGAATAAACAATAGAAAAAAGTAACATCATCAAGTGGCAACCACTACAACAGACTTCCAGGTTCAGTTCTCATGTTCATGAATCTATATACAGTAATCATCATATCAATTATCACAACTAAATTGTCCTTTATTAACTTAGAGACTATCCCTGACAAAGTGAGCATAAGGTAACATAAACATTAGTTTCTTGCACATTTTAGTACTCGTTCCTCTTTGATGTCCAAAAGGGTTGATACTGAAGCAGAAAGAGTGTCAAGCACTGCTAATCTTCATTTCATTACTTCCACAAGTTGAAATGGGATTTGCAGAGTTAAGGCTGTTCTTAACAGGGTACAAGGCCTCCATTGCGATTCCACATTTTCCAGTAAAGGTGCTTCTGACATTACGTTCTATCTTTACATAACCATCCTGACCCCAGAAAGTTCCCCATGAGTTCCTCACCAGCCAATAATCCACACCATTTTCAGTACCATATCCCACAACAACCACACCATGGTTTATGTTTGCCCCACATTCACCAGTAAACACCCCCTGCATATGATAAAACATATTTTTAGTCATCACACTCATATCTCAAGTTCGTTGTACAATAAGTTCACGGTTTTCTCACAGAATTCACTAATGACATCATATTAAGAGATTGTCTGAGATCAGATACTCCTATAATCCTATCCTGTGTCATAATTAATAGTTTGAAATCCCTCCATTTTATCAATTATTTAAAGACATCGAATCCACACCACACAAGTTTGCAGAAAGCATTGCTAAACTAATGCTAAAGATTGGTAATATGTTCTTTTCTTTTAATTTTGCTAGCTATGCCATCAGAGTGTACCTAAAAAAAATCATTCTATTACTAGGAAGGTAATTTAATGAGCTTACCGAGTGATAGAGCTGGAAATCCCTGCTGGTGGCTTCAATAGCAACGCTAACCGGCTGATGAGCCACGGCTTTCTTTAACGCATCCTCATTAAACGGTGGAACATGCTCGTATCCATCAATTTTCACCACTCTAGCATTCTTCTGCATCAGGACAATAAAACAAGCGCCATTGAAATGAGTGTAATGCTCGAGACTTGCTCAATTCGAGATTCGAATACGGACCTTGATCGGATCACATTTGCCATCAATGCCGAGGTATGGGTAGTCATCTTCGGTGTCGATGCCGCCATTTTTTACGATGAAGTTGAAGGCGTAGTCCATAAAACCTCCGTGGCAACCATTGTTGTGGGATGTATCGCAGTCCACAAGCTCTTGCTCTGACAAAGAGACGAGCTCACCAGTGACAATCTTGTTCACCGCCTCCACTGTGGCCACTGTTGAGAACGCCCAACAACTTCCTGCGTCAAGAGTCCGGGAAAATGTCAAAGGTCTGGGCCTACATATATTGGGCCTCCTTAGCCCAATAGGATTTCGGCATGTTTGGGATGGTTTTTAGCCCCCAGTTAACTTTCCTATGTATGTTGTACCAAAAAAAAAAGAAAAACTGTCTTATGTTTGGGAAGATTTAAACAAAAAGTTTAAAAGTTAAGATGAGGTTGAAATAACTTTTTTGAACTTTTTGTTTTATTTTAAATTTAGATTTTGTTAATTAATTTTTTAATATATTATCTTTCTGTTTAATTAATTTATTTATAAAAATTTATCTAAACATAATTCACATTATACTAATTAACTCTTACTATAATTTCAGTTTACAAAAATTAGTTAAAAATGAATTAAATTTTGTTTTAGCCAAACTATAGTTCACTTTTACAAACATTAATCTAAACAAGAATTCAAAATGTCATTTAAGAGTGGCCATCATCTTAAATAATGTTATTAATTAAATAATTAATTATAGATATAACAATATTGAAGCCTGTATGGAAAAGGTAATGGAAGGAACTGACCACAAGATCCCTGATCTTTGATTGGAGTAAGGGCAGCTTGCAACCTCCAATCCACATGAGACGGCAACTTATCGCCATCGTTTAAAGCAAAACGACGAGAGGCAGTCTGGGCATTGACGACCCTGCGTTTTGAGTCACTTGAAGTGCCCAGATACATGGCTGCATATTCATGGTTGGTCAAATCGGCAAAAACATTCAAGCCAAGTTTGTAGGTGTGGTTTTGAGCGTTATGGTCTTCTATATATTTGAGGTTATCCTTGAAAATCTCGAACCTCTTCAATTTCTCTCCCAGTTTGTTACTGTATGGTGCTTCTTTTCTGTGTTTCAGTAGCCACTCCTCGTACTTGCTCATGACTTCTTTGTCGCTTCTCATAGCCAAAGATGAAGTGAATAGAAGGAATGAGAAGAAGCTGAGTATTATTGGCATCGCAGGATCCATGTTTGGTAATGGAATGAGGAAGAAGAATGGAGAGTATTAGGGAAAGCTTCAAGACAAAGTTTTGGAGCCTATAAGAGTTAATATAGAGATATGAAACTGAACTACCACAACATGTGGACTCACCGGTAGCTTTGACCATTTGGAAGCTACAGCCAAACATGGGGCTAGCCAATAGGATATCGCCATGTGTAGAGTGTGGATTGGTTTTATGGGAAATCTTTATATATTTTATCTAAATTCTATCACATCAAAATATAATAACACAATATATTTTCATTTTAGTTAGATGATCACTTATATCAAATAATTTATATTTTATTTTATTTTTAAAAAAATTAAATAAGTTTTAATTTTTTAAAATAAATATAATACTCCTCGCTAAAGTACGTCTATGGTTTTGTTTTTCACTCTGTGTAACCATTTTAAGAAAGTAAACGGCATGTTAGGGGAAGGATCTCCTAAATACCCCGCCCCACACACACTTAAACATCGCGTCATCGTCGTCTCCAGACCAGACCTGCAAAGGAAACTCCTACCTCGTCTTTGGCGGCGATGGGTTGCTCGCCGAATCCCATCGTACGCCCATGAATTTCAAATCACTCGCTGTTTCCCTTTTCTCTTTTCGCCTTTGTCGTCGTCTTAATAGGTATTTATCTGTAGCAACCCCTCCACTAATGGCTACTCATCTGGCCAAAACCCCAACTCAGATCCCAACCGATTCTCCCCATTCAAATCATGCCGAAGAACCTGACAACCTTATTTGCTCCGATCAGAATCAAGAAGAAACTCGACTAGAGCACGAATGTTCACTTTATGCACCAGATATGGGACCGTCTTGCTTGGATTCTCCGGCGAGGTGCTTGACAGAGGTTTCTCGGGTCGAACGTGCCTGGGCTTATTGGACTAAGTTGGGTCGACCCAAATACTTAGTCGCCCCAATGGTTGATAATTCGGAACTACCTTTTCGAATGCTCTGCCGCAAATATGGTGCCCAGGCTGCATATACTCCGATGTTGCACTCTCGCATTTTTACTGAGACCGAAAAGTACAGGAAAGAAGAATTCACCACTTGCAAGGTAATTTGATTTTCATCTGACTGTTTACCTTAAGTTAAAGGACTTGCTTGATGCTCCGTCTGGCTACGCGATTTATTTGCATTATTTATTTTTTTAATATGGGAGTAACTGCAGGAGGATCGACCATTGTTTGTCCAATTTTGTGCGAATGATCCTGATACATTGCTGGACGCGGCAAGGAGGGTTGAACCGTATTGCGACTATGTTGATATCAATCTAGGGTAATTGACCTTTTGCGTACTATTTACTCAAAAATATACTTTATGGTTGTTGTAATTATTATTCATTCCAGTGTTCAGCCAGAGTACATGTGGTTCCACACTGAGCCGTTTTCAGTAACTTACTTGGTAGGACCGTAGCATGGGAAATGGGAATAAAGGCAAGTCTGCTAAAACTGAGAAATAGGCATAGATATGCTTGAAATCTAACTCATTTCTAATCGTAATTCAAAAGATGGGTTAGGTTTATATATATCCCTGATCCAAAGAATTAGCCCTTCCAAAGGTTTATCACGAATTAAATTAACATCAGTATTTGCTGGCACTCTCCCAATTTCAGTAACAAAAAGTTAGTGATGTGTGAAATATTAATGAGAATATAGAGAAGTACCTAACCTGGTGCCTTCATTGAGATGTTCAGATTAATTGCCTTAGACTGAGATAATAATATGCACTGTGTATTTAATGTATCCTATATGTTGCATGCTTTGACATTCCTAATCAAAATTTTGGTGGAATTATGCGGTTCTGTAGGTGCCCCCAGCGCATTGCTAGACGAGGAAATTATGGTGCCTTTCTAATGGATAATCTTCCTCTTGTAAAATCTTTAGTGGAAAAATTGGCTCTCAACCTCCAAGTACCTGTTTCATGCAAAATTAGAATATTTCCAAACTTGGAAGATACATTAAACTATGCTAGGATGCTACAGGAGGCCGGTTGTTCGCTTTTAGCTGTCCATGGCAGGACAAGGGATGAAAAAGATGGTAAAAAGTTCCGAGCTGACTGGGAAGCCATCAAGGCTGTGAAGAATGCTGTGAAAATTCCAGTCCTCGCCAATGGAAACATAAGGCACATGGACGATGTTCTTGGCTGCTTGGAAGAGACAGGAGTTGAAGGGGTGATGTCAGCGGAGACTTTGCTCGAAAATCCAGCCCTCTTTGCTGGATTTCGAACCGCTGAGTGGGCGACATGGAGGGAAGTGGCCAATGTAGATGGAAAACTGGACCAGGGAGATTTGCTAGTAGAGTATCTAAAGCTTTGCGAGCAGTACCCTGTTCCATGGAGAATGATCCGTTCTCATGTTCATAAATTGCTGGGAGACTGGTTCAGCCTTCAGCCTCACATTAGAGAGGATCTTAACAAGCAGCCTAGATTGACTTTTGAGTTTATTTATGAGATGGTTGATCGGCTTCGGGACACAGGTACGAGAATTCCACTTTATGTCAAAGATACAGAAACGAGTTTAGCAGTAAATGGCCAAACATACTGAGACGGCCGAAGGCCAAGAATTGGTTCAAAGTTAAATTAGAGCCCCATAGTTTTTACTCGTTATGCCTGGCAAAACCAGGAAGTTACTCATTCTATTCAAATGCAGTTTTGTAGCGTTTACAAATCAGATTGTTTCAAATTATGAATTTTCCTCCATGTTGTATTTGACTTCGTTCTTAAGTTATTTGACAGTGTTGTACACGTAATAGGGTCAAGACACCGGTATTTTTGTACTGAGCTAACACATGTGGTTGGCCAAGTCTGAATTGGTTAAGGTTTCTCTCTCTGCTTTTAGATGATTAATTGTTGGATGGGGATTTTGTTTGTTATGATTCTGGATTTGGCTAGAGTTGTATCAAAGAAGACACCTCTCTACCATAGTAAAATACTAAATGTGTTCTGGCATCAATCTGACATTGATATATGTCCCCATGTAGAAGATTCTTTTTTAATGATTTTGATCATGTTTTCTGAGCTAATGATAACAAGGGGAAAAATCATTGAAGAAAAATAAATGTTTCTTAAATTTTAAATTACATGCCGTCTTGATTGCAAAATATGTACGACCTTGATTGTCTTTTGCGTGCCAAACAAATTAGCTTATTAAGGTAAGCAATTCCGATGTACAAATCTGAAAAAAAAAAAAAACAACGACATTTTCCCTACTCTTGATCATGTCTTGTTACTTACTCTTGGGATCATCATAATCGCATATGTTTTATTATCAAACTTGCCAAATTTTCTACTACTAACCATCATCTCTTATTAATGGTTTTTTCCTATCAAGCACGCACTCTCTTGTTACTTCATCCGTTTCTTTTCTATTGTTGCTTCTAGGTTTTTTTTTTAACATCTATCATTTTAGAAGTTTATATCAATATTAATTACTATTTTTATAATTATATTTGATTTTTACTAGCTTTTATTATGGGGTAAGAGAGATAATTAAGTGGAGAATAGATAAAATAAATTAATGGCATATTAAAAAATAAAAAGATAGACACAATTATATTTCTTCATCTTCATTTGTGTGCTAAAATTTTAAATTACAAATAAAAAAGAATGAAGAGATAAAAATAGAGGTTATAAACTAAGGCTAACAAGAAGCAACATGACAGCTTCTAAAAGCAACTTTGACTGGCCGAAGCAAAGCCTACACTTGTTATCAATATCATACGAAGGAAAAGTATATTGCATTTATCGTTCCATTTTTGTTCTTGCTCAAAAATATTTTTCTTACTCATTTTTTTAATTAAAATATAATAAATATTGCTAATAATAGTTGATATAATTGTTAAAGAGTTAATTTATAACTCATAAAAATATAAATTTAAATTATGTTACGAATATGAGAATATGATCTTAATGAACCTATCCTTCAAATCATTTAAACTTTAGTATTAAAAAAAAATAAGACCACCATTTCTTTCACTTCTTTTTTCTTTTGTTTTTTTTTTTATCCAATTCATAAATGATGAAATCCAAGGCATTAGCTTATTCATTTAACCAAGTGGCAAGTTTTGAAGCCACTACCATACAAAGTGACGTAAAACTCAAAAGGCTTAGCTATTTCACCTAATCCTTTACTGAACTTTGAGAAGTCAACCTCACCATTACCCTTGCTCAACATCTGAACTCTTACTACCTACCTCCATATCCTGTGTAGTTTCTTACACACACACACAGGATTTCAATTGTTATCTTTACTTGATTTCACTTAACGAGTAGGAGACTAAATTAAAATTGAAGGAGCAGTATGATATGATGTGGAAGGACGCACTTGAAAGTGCACACGGCAAATACAATCTTTTTCTCTAAATTATATAAGCAACATTCTCAATTGAAATTTGAATGGTTGTATTCTTTGAAGAGATTACAATTTGCAGTGCAAGAAAAGGAAATGGAAGGCAAGAAAAGGAAAAAGAAGAAGAATTATTTTTACAAACCCCAACCAATAATATTTGAACAAGATGAAGCAGCAGCAATCAAAAGGATGATGATCATCATAAATACCCAGATTGACCTGTTTGTGACTACAAGGACTAAACAGAGCAGCTTTATGTAGTAGTAGTTCTCTTGAAGACGACAAACACTTGAGAAAGATTATTAAGAAGACGAAGAAGCCATTGATGATGATGATGATGATGATGAAGAAGAAGACTGATTCTTACAATACTGAACACTGTTCTCATCCATCCTCTCAACCACGTAATGCCCCAAAGTCTCACTTTCTTCCACCAAATTCTGCTTACACAGAAACTCATTCCCATAAAGCTTCTCCACCTCTCCACCAAAGTCATGCACAAACACATGCGTCTTCGGATTCCCACCTTTCTTGCTCCTAGCCAGCACGCCGGCGGTGAATATCGCCGCCATCCTTCCCGGCGCTTCGGGCCAATCGCCGCGTGGCCCGTCTACCAATATCACATCCCAGCTCAACTCATACACATGATTCGGAAGGTCATTGAGTCCAAGCTTACATTCTGAGAACAGCAAATTCTGAACTGGTTTGCACTCCTTTGTTACCTGTTCTTTGGTTGAAACTAGAAGCTCCTTCATTTCACTCCTTTTGGTTGTGTACTGCACATCGTAGGCATCAATTTCAGGGTATAGTTCTTCGTAGTACGCTGCGTAATAGCGGTTTTCATCGATGAACACAGTTCTTCCATTGTGATTCAGTGCTTTCCAGAGAAGGGTTTCGTGTGTGAGGCCAAAGATGAGCAAATTGCAAGGCGAAGAACATTTTCGAAGAACGTCAGAGATGGGTTTGAGGTCTGAGTGTGGCATATGGTATGTGTCATTGGACTTTGAAGCATAATGCAGAAGTGTGTTTATTACAGTAACTGGTAACCCAGAACCAGCGGTCAGAGAAGAAGAAGAATGTGAAGAAGAAACTATGGAGGTTTTGGAAACGTTGGTGATTGAAGAAGATGATGATTCACGGGTGTAAATTAACGTACCAAGGAATGCTAAGGTGAAGAAAGATATAAAAGCCAGAAGCCATATCCTATTGGAGCTTCCTTGTTTCTGGATGTAAGGATGAAGGAGGATCAGTTTAGTGTAATTGTTGGTGTTCTTCATTTTTGTTTTCTGATGAATCTCTCTGAGCCCTGAGAGAGATGCGAAAGAATGGTTTGATTTAAAGAAGGGTTAAAGCAATGTGAAGGGAAGATTGAGAGTGACATGACGACATTTTATTACAATGACAGAAGATCCTTGAACCGAAAACATTGTTAGAGAGGGAGAGGGAGAGAGAAATGGCGATTAGGTCTAAATTACATTTGGTATAACTTGTCGTGATCAGATTCTGAAGTGGTTGGTTATATTGACAGTAGTTAATTTCCCAATGTAGATTGTTTAGTTGATGAACCCAAAAAAAAATGAGAGAAGATTAATGAATTGCAGTGTTTGGGGGAGTGGTTGGAGCTGATGAGAGAGATGAGAGTGATATAAGAAAGGCAAAAGTAGCAGCGACCCAATAACTAATTACAAGCAAGAAGTCGCTTTTACTTGTTGATTTGAGCTTTATTTCCTACGAAATCTCTCATTCTTCTCTCTCTCTAGAATATTGCAGAAAATTTTCAAAAACAAGGAGCTGCTTTGAAGCAGACAAATCACCTACAAACGAGCGAGTGCCTCTTTGAATATTTAGTACATGTGATAATTGTTTATATAATGGCCACTCGATTATATGTGTGTGTATGTGTATATATATAAGGTAGGAGAAAGTTTTCAACTTGGTAGTTCATAGCAGTAGGGAGAATTTGATCCAGAAAAGTACAAACTCTGTACGTTCCTTTGTATTCAAGTCAGCAACTACTACTGGTTGTGACCTCGAATATGAAACATCCTGAGTCCTAATTAAGTTTTTTTTTTTTTTACTTGTCTTGTCGTATGTTTTGGTCAAAGGAGTAGGCTTAACAACACCTCAATCACGATATGAACAGCAACAGCAAACAAAAACAGCCATGTACCTCTTCTCCTTCGTTGGCGGCATTATTTCTGCTGGATACACAAACGTACTTGGGCATTCGAGTTGAAGAAGGATATTGTACAGGAAGGTGTTATATTCAGAATTAGAGGTAAAAATTCATCATTTTTGTCAAACATTGAACCACTTATTTTTGCTGTCAAGGTTTTTGTCCCAAAAAGAAAACAGAAGGGAGCAGTGTCCGGGCTACTCGGAAGAGGTAATGTTGCAGCGGGTATTGATCAGATTGTGGAGGAGAGAAACAGAGAGGGTCCTCATAATTTAAGCATATGCTCAATCATACATGTCAAATTATTAGCTGCTTTCTGGTGGTGTTGGGTGGGGGGCGGGTAAAATTTAGTTCATCAAGTTACACAAATCCCTGTGCTGTGTTCTTTTGGGTCTTTTCAATTCAAAAGGTAAATTTCCGAGGTAAAAGAAAAGAGGAAAATGAGAGAATGATGAGGTGCAAAACAAAGAGAGAAGAAATTACTACGTGTCTATAATAGACTAGTCCTTCTAAATTGGATTCTTCCTTTTGATTTGTGCCCATTGTAATATTCATGGAAACGCCCTTCTAAGTAAAGTGATGAGTCCCATCTAAACAAATTTTATAAGTAAAATGTAATTTAATGAACTTTTTTACCAATATATTAATCTTTTGGGATTTTTAGGATTTATTTGATGGGAGGAATTTAGAAGGGAGGAGACTAGGGGTGTGTTGCCCTGCTCGAAAAAATTATAGGCTGTATTTTATAGTCTGATATCCAACCCTGCCCAGTAAAAATCCTAACTAATTCAGGCTGGGCATATGTGGACTAAGCATAAGTGGGTTGGGCATATTCAAATAGTGATCTTCTATTCATATTGTGAGAAAAAAATCTATCATCATGAACTCATAAAATAATATCATATTTATATTTTTAAAAGTTAAATAATATATATAATTCACTAAAAATAAGGTAACAAAAAGATAGTAATTAAAGTCTTAAAGTCTATTACATATATAAAAAAAATATTAAAATATGTAGAGGTCGGATATTTGTAACGTTATTGCAACACAAAAAATCGAATACTTGGCAAGTAAAATAGAGGAGCAACTTTGGTATCTACATAAATATAAAATTTATATTTAATATTTTAAAAATGAGCAAGAAGAGTTATTAGTTAAAGTAAAAAGTGTAAAATTACAAATAAAATAAGTTAAGAAAAAAATTTAAAAAAATAATAAATATATATATATATATGGTTGGGCCAAATGAGCAAGGCAGCATACCCTGCCCAGTGCCCGGCCTGGCCCAAATGCATTTTGGACAACTTTTTTAGGGTAGGGTCGGGAGATTTTTTTGTGGGCTTAGGCGGGCGAACTGGGTCATAGGCATTATGAACACCCTTAAAAGATACTAGGGAGAAAATTTTTGCCAATTAGATTTTAAAAAACTAAAGAAGTAGGAATAACAGTTTTTAATTAATTTTTTAGTCTTATATCTTATATAATCTCTTTATTAAAATTTTATAATCATATCTCTCCATTCTTTTTAAATTTAATTTATAAACATTTCCCCAACCTTCCCCTTCCGTCTAAATCCCCTATGCCAAACACCCACTTGTGTTTGTACCAGAAACTTTGTATACTCTTTTACTGGTTATGCTTAACTCTAATGCATAACGATAGGCTCAGGAGATAATCCAAGCACCATTTCCATCTCCATTATCATCAGACAAGCTCTGAAACAAAATCAAATAAAAACATATATACATTAAACATATTAACATACGATAATCATTTTTATAAACTCTAAATTTAAAATGTTTAATTATAATTTATTTTCAGTTTAAATTTTTAATTATAGAAAACTGCACCATAATAATTCCAGAATTTAAGACATTCCATCAAAATATAGTTGGGATATAATTTTTCTAACTCTTTGGAAATTTCCAATTAGGATGAGATGTAAATGGGCGAAGATCGATGGAGGTCATGATTATTGGAGCAGGAGTAACCAGAAAAGATCAAGACTTAGCCTTCACTTAAAAGATTCTATCTATTAAACTAAAATTCACTCCATAAACTGAAGAAAAAAAAAATATAATTATTTAAAATATATTTAATATTTAAATATTATTATTTTATTATTATTTTAGTCATAATATTTAAAAAAAATATTCTAATTCTTAAATATATAATTTTATATTTAAAAATAATAGATAACTCGTTCTATTTAATATTAATATTATTTAAGATAAATAGAAATTTTATCTATTTTTTAATTATAAATAAATTTAATATTTTAAAAAAAAATTGTTGTAAAAAAAATTTCACTCCATAATCGCATGCACAGGAACGTGCGACTGAAGTTCAGAGTTTCAGTTATTGTGACCATTGGATGGACAAACTCATTTCTTAACACATGATCTTTGTCCTTTCTGCAGCTATTCGGCCACCCATAAAAAATATTATATTCCATCCAGTCTCTCTCATATATATACATATATATATATATTTAATTCACCAAAATCAAAATAAATTGGATGAATTAGTAATAAAATTGTCTTAAATTTACACCATTTTTCATTTTTATCCCTAACAAACACTATATTTAAATACTTTTATATTATATTATAATTAGAAAAATATTTAAAGAATAAATCGTTAAATATTATCTTAAAAATAAGAAATAACTTGTATTAAAAATCATAACTTTTTTTTTGTATAAAAAATTATAATTTTTTTAAAAGGTTCCTATGCAGCCGAGTAATCAGTACTCATAATTGATAATCCTGTGCGGTCAAATTATGCTATCTTCAATTACATTTTTATTTTAATTATTATTAGCTAGCATTTGTAATTGATGAGATTTGCTTGGGCTCGTGGTGCCATCATTGGCAAAACATTTCTGTGAAAAAGTTAAAACGTTATATTTTTTAGATTTATGAGTTTAAAATTTTATCATAAACTAACCTTTCTATAAAATTGAACTTTTCTAATACAAATATACGATATTTTGCGATAATAATTTTTTTATTTTTTTAAAAAAACTTTAAAAAATAATTATACTATTCACTATAATTTTAATTCAATCACAATTAATATCTAAAATTTAACTCGATACAAATTATTCTCACAAATTTTAAATATTTAATTATTCTATTATCCTTATATTTTTATAACTCATTTACAATTTAATTCCTAAGAAATTATATATATTTTTTAGAAGTGTAAGGTTCAATAAATTAAATAGATGGAATTTGAAGGATTGAGTTGCCTGCGTTAACTTGTGAGGATTGAATTATAAAGGATTAAATAATTAATTCTCATAAAAGAAAAGGTTTTTTTTGTCATTACAAATTGGTATTTGGTGATTAATAAAATGTTTCAATTTTAATTTGTCTCGTTGTCTCCTACTTTTTATGATCTTCGTTCCAAAAAGCATTGTGACGCCTTTTGATAAGTCTGAGAGGAAAAGGCCCACTTCATCAAACTTAAATTAAATTAGAAAACGATCTGTGGGTTTGGAGGAGAGATGATAAAATAAAACTACTAAAAAGACTATTTAATTTGATATATATATTATAAATTAATTCAAATATATAAAATTTCTTTAAATTTTAGATCAATTGTATATCACTTTTTTAATTTTAAAAAATTATATTTTTTAATATTTTGATTGTGAACCTTGAGGTTAAAATGACTGTTAAAATAAGCAATTTTTATCTTGTTATTATTCTTTTAAGTTTTATTGTATTTCACGTCATTTGAAATAAAATAATTGACATTTTAGATATAATTTTTAAGTATTTTATAATTTTATATTTAAATATATGATTTTTTTCAAATAAATATTTAAAAAAAATTAAGCATTTTATACTTTTTTTAAAAAAAAGTACATGGTCAAATAAATATTTTAAATAATTTTTTGATTATTTTATAAATTTTAGTTACATTAAAAATAATTAAAATTACATGTGAAAGTGCCCAATTTATTTTTTAAAATAAGATAATATATAATAAAAAATACAAAAATTATAGGATGATAAAAGCGGTTAAATTTAATAGTAATTTTAACAGTAAGAGGTTGATAATCAAAATATAAAATATTAAGATTATTAATTTAAATTTTTAAAGATTAATGAGATAACATGTAATTAGTTCAAATGTAAGAGGAATTTTATATATTTTAATTTTATAAATTTCATATCATAGACATTAAAATAGATTTACATGCTAACAACTAAGCGAGCGTAGGTCAAGATGATTTAATTTTAAACACGAGGCCTCCACTCTCTAAATATAGAAAAAGCATAGGAACATAGTATGCTGCCATGCCACGGATGGACGGAATATTTATGGTTTTAGAAGACAAATTTAAGGTAGACTATGAGGTTATAATTAATTCTAAGGATTTATTGATGCATTCATTCATTCATTCATTACGTCCAATCTAATCGCCGAATTGCATTAATTATAAAACTCGACTATAATTATTTTAACATATGCGGCCGCTCTCATGAATGAGAGTTTGAGGCCACAGTTCCAAACTTTTTCATAAAAGAAAGAGCCGAGTGTCCTTCTTTAACCCCAATTTCAGTTGTTTCTTAGTAATTAAAGTCAATCTCAATTACGTATAGCCGATTATAGAAAAAGATTATCAATAAATAAATTAATAAAACTTAATTTCCCTCAAACGCTAACCCCATTCTCCATAAATAAACTTAATTTCTCTCTGCAGTGCATGGGGGCCGGGCTCACAGTCACTTGCACGGTTTGCAGTTGCAGTTCCAGTTCCACTCGATGTCTCAATTGTGCCATTTTATCACCAACCTTTTGAATTCTACCTTCATTCAAACAAGATCTTACTGAATCGTTCACGATCACAATGCCTCATTCCAAAACTCTCTTTCCTCTCTTCTTCTTGTGCTTCACTCTCATCACCACCGTCCTCTCCCATCAATCTCCTCCGGCTTCCTCCAAACTTCTCCTCTCCTCCGACGCCGTTTCTTTGCTCTCTTTCAAGTCCAAAGCCGACCTCGACAACAAGCTCCTCTATTCCCTTCATGAGCGCTTCGATTACTGTCAATGGCAAGGCGTCAAGTGCGCACAGGGCCGAGTGGTTCGCTTCTACCTCCAGGGCTCTGGCCTTCGCGGCGTCTTCGCTCCCTATACCCTCTCTCTTCTCGACCGGCTTCGAGTCCTCTGCCTCCGCAATAACTCCCTATACGGTCCCATTCCCGATCTCTCTCCCCTCTTCAACCTCAAGGCTATCCTTCTCGACCATAATGTCTTCTCTGGTTCGTTACCTCCCTCGTTTCTTCTACTTCATCGCCTTCGTACTCTCTCTCTCTCTCATAACAATCTCACCGGTTCAATCCCTGTCGAGTTAGTTAATTTGGACCGTTTAGTAACCCTCCGCCTTGACTCGAACCGCTTTGATGGAACCGTTCCGCCTTTGAACCAGTCCTCCCTTCTCATCTTCAGTGTCTCCGGCAATAACCTCACAGGGCCGATCCCGGCAACTGTCGCTCTTGCTCGGTTCCACACGGCGTCGTTTTCGGGGAATCCGGGTCTATGCGGGGACATTATTTTCAAAGCATGTGTTCATCCCAGGCCTCGAATCTTTGGTTCTTCTCCCAATGCCTCTGCCTCATTGGGGCAAAGCGCTGAATCACAGGGCAACATAGTCGTTTCTTCGCTGACTGGTAAGAAGCACAAGAGTAACGGCCTGATCCTTGGGTCCACCATTGGTGCGTCGATTCTGATTGCGTCTTTTCTAGGGCTTATGGCGGTGGTTAGGAAACGGAGTATTTCGAGCAATTTAGAAAGCCCAAAAATGGCGGCAACGGAAGCTATGGATGCTCCTCCGGGGAAGAAAACAGAGGAAATCGATGGAGCCGATGATCATCATAATAGAGAGAATTTGGTGTTCTGTTGCGGGGAGGCACAATTGTATACGCTGGAGCAGTTAATGAGAGGGTCGGCGGAGTTACTGGGAAGGGGTAGCATTGGGACTACGTACAAAGCAGTGGTGGATGGGAGATTCACTTTGACAGTAAAGAGGCTAGATGCTGGGAAGACTGCAAGAACAAGTGGCCAAGAGTTTAAGAGGCATATGGAAAGGGTGGGTCAGCTTCGGCATCCAAATTTAGTTCCGGTTAGAGCTTATTTTCAGGCCGAAGCAGAGAGGCTGGTGATCTATGATTATCAATCTAATGGCAGCCTCTTCAACCTCATTCATGGTAATTCCCATGGCTCTCAATTTCTTTTGGCTTATCTGTTAACTAGAGTTCGACGGATGGGACTCATGCTATTTTCTTTTGATGAATCTATTATTAACCAGATTAATTGCTTAAGAATGGTTTGTCTCATGAAGTCATTATGCGTGATTGAATCATGCCATTTTACCAGCTCTGTGTCAGGCAGCAACTTTTTTTTTTTTTGTGTTTTTTTTTTGGCTATGGAAAATGTAAATTTATTAAAAAATTAGTTTCTCTCTCTTCAAGTAGTCTTTGTCCATTTTTTACCCATTTGATTTATTGATAGATCCTGTTTCTCTATACCCAAGTCCGAAAAGGTCCTCAGTACAGTATCCATGCCCACAATCACGGGAGCGAACTGAATACCTTATCGTGATCTATGGTCTTTCACCAGATTGTGGTGTCTGTAACTCTCTTATTCTTTTTACTTGCCATGAGAAAAAACATCCCTTTCTGTCTCTTCATCAAATTTTTGTACAGAGATAGGTTCTGTTTTCCTGGACCAAAAAGTCCCTCACTAAATATGCATGCCAACAATCACGGGATTTGTGGTTGGTCTTTCCTTGGTACTATGATTGGACTATGGGGATCAATATCTGGCTGAATGTTTTAGGCATGATGACTATGTATCATCCAGTTAAATTTTTATTAGTCAGCCATCCATTATCATTTGAACATTGTAACTCAAAACCTCGATCTTCTAATATTTGCTGACATTATTCCGCTGCAAAATCATGGGAGTTTGCCCATTTGGAGCTCTTTTCCAGTACTCTAATTAACATGAGTAACAGATTATATTATTTTTCATCTACTGCCACATGATTTCATTTGTCTTTTGAACTTGGTTCTAAAGTGAGAGTTGAGTTGAATTTTAAACTTTCAAAAACAACAGCTTGCCTCTGGACTCAATCTTTAACTGGGAGGATAAATCTATTATATCTCTGCAGGTTCAAGATCAGCAAGAGCAAAGCCTCTTCACTGGACATCATGCTTGAAGATAGCTGAAGACATAGCTCATGGACTTGCATATATGCACCAAACATCAAGATTAATCCACGGCAACCTAAAGTCCTTTAATGTTCTTCTTGGGGCAGACTTTGAAGCTTGTGTTACAGACTATAGTTTGTTCCTCCTTGCAGACTCTTCATCCAGTGATGATCCTGATTCTGCTGCCTATCAAGCACCCGAAACTCGCAACACTAATGGCCCACCTACTTCTAAATCTGATGTCTATACATTTGGGGTGCTTCTACTAGAGCTTCTAACTTCTAAATACCCTTCTCAGCATCCCTTCCTTGTGCCCATGGATTTGCAGGATTGGGTCAGAGCAATGAGGAACGACTATGGTGCTGAAGATAAGCAGCTAGGAATGCTCACAGAGGTCGCAAGTATTTGCACTGTTATATCACCTGAGCAGAGACCAGCTATGTGGCAAGTCTTGAAGATGATACAGGAAATAAAGAAGAGTGTAACACTTGTAGGTAATATAGCTTCTGGATTTTCATAGATTCAAAATAATAGAAAGCATGAACAATCATAAAGGCCAATAGTTATAATTATAACTCAAAAAACATGAAAATTTGGGGAAATATTTCAGCATATGTATGCTCTTAGTGACTATGCTATGACAAATTTTGAAAGAAACTAGAAATTATATTTTTTTTCCATTCCTTCGAGCTCAACTTTCACGACATCATATAGAATCAATAAAATGTACGAACTCAAAAGGGAATGAAATACGCTGCTGATTACAGGATATGCAGGATAGAATTAAATGAAACATTCACCTGTTTCGAGTGCAAAGGCAAACTCATAAGAGCGCAACTTCCACTTTGGTAACAATAATTTTATTAGATGTCATTTTATAATTTTATAAAGGTGATTTTTCTAACTCACTTTTGTTTGACGCAAACACTAATCCGAGTTAGATCGAGCCTAAACCAGGGATTGCTTGGTTTAATTTACTAAACCTCCCAGAAAGTATATTGTTTCGTTTTTTTCAATTCCCAAAAAGTATAAACTATTTCTAAATATATTATATTATTTCTTTTTAAGTATAAATTTTCTTATTACATAAATGCTCTTGAAAACAGCCTCCTATCACTTCATCAGTTTGGTAGCGTGAGTTTCCATGTTTGCGGCATCGGTTCAGGAACCGCAGTAGCTGAGTACATCTTTGACTTCGATGCCATCATCTCAAAGGATTAGGCAGATGTCTGTTTTTTTTCCACAAAAAAAAAGTCAATGAATGAATCTAACGTGAAGGAAAAAGGAAACATATTAGATGTAAGGCTATACTTTCCCAAAATTTAATTAGGTTTTTTCTTTCTCAATTAAACTTTTAATTTTGTTCACAATTAATTCTTTTACATAGATTTATAATACTAATAGAATAAAGTTGTATAGATTAATTATATTAATAGAGTAAAATTAAACAATTTACTTAAAAAAAATATACAGGTACCAATTAAAATTTTTTAAAAAAAGTATAGATGTTTCTAATATAATTTTTCTGAAAGGAAAATAACAATAATTTATTGTTTTAAAATTGAGTTTGTCTTTCAAATGTTTTAACTTGTTGAATGAAATATGACTTGGCAAACAATACGTGGTTCTAATTTCACCGGAAGTCCTCAGAAGAAAAAAGTGAACTACTGAAAAATAAGAATAAAGTTATATAAGGATGGGGAGAGAAATAAAAAAAAAAGAATAAAAATCATATTTTTATAATTTATAAATGATAAAAAAAATTAAAAATATTTTATATTGACAAAAATAAAAATATTGTGAGGGAGGGGATCTGACTCGCATCGTACACTTAGCTATAGTGGGTGAATCTCTCAACAAAAATTTTCTGCATATATTAAGGTTCGAACTCGAGATTTCACTTAAATGATATTAAGCCACTTACCATTCAGACCAATCCCTATATATTGAATTCCTAACCGTTTAACAAAGCTACAGTGGGAATAATCTGTCTTTTTTTTTATAATAAATCATCTGTATTTCTTATTTGATCAAAAGCCATAAAAATCTTGTTTTTGCCAAAAAAAGTCTAGAATAGTTAATTAAATCAATCTTTCGCTTTCTACCTTGTGGCCGTTTTAAAGACTTTGTTCACAGAAAGGGCCCAGTAAGGATTAAGAAAGCTCGTGGATTTATTTCACCGGCCATTTGCTTCCTGTGGGCACAAGCCCAGCTCATTCCTTCCCTCCTCCCACTGTCATCCCTCTCTTTTTTGTCTTTTACTATCCCCTCTTATTAAATATAATATTTAATTTATAAGTTGACCTCAATATTAAATATAATTATAAGATATATTTTTTTTTAAATTATATCTATTACTACTCTATTAACAATAATAAAATAAAAGAGAAATAATAAGTTAAAAAAATTATTAAAATATTTTTATTAAAAATATATCATATTAATTAATTTAATTAATTTTTTTAATCTAATTAAATTAATTAAATATATTATATATTAATTATAGAAGAAGTATTTTTCATGATTTTTTTAATAGAAAATTTACTAATTTTAAAGAGTACTAAATAATTTTTCTATATATAATCATATTATCAATCAATCAACTATCAATTTATACTTATAATTTTATAATACGCAATTCAATTAAAAATAATATTCAATACTTTCAGTTTTTTATCTACAAATTATAATCAATTGATAATCATAATTTAATTTTTAAAAAAATTGGACCTTCATAATAGTAATTAATTAATAATTATATTAATTAATTATATGATATTTTAAATTTGATTGTTGATAACCATTTAAATTTTTAAAAAAATTTGAGATCATAATAATAATTAACCAGTAAACTCATTAACTAATTTTATAATATTTTAAATTTTTTATTATAATAATTTGTAATAATCATAATATATTTTGTCTCTACCACGTTTTTCCCCTGGTTACTAATAAGAAAACAAGATAATTTAATATAATCTAGACAAATGTACCAATATATTTTTTTTATTATCACCTATTTATTCCATGATTTTAATATGCTTGCACGAGGAGACAATATTGACCCAAAGAGTCTTCATAGAATGTATCTAAATTTAGTGCATATTAATGCCATTCCCAATTTCTCATTGAGAAAAGTTGGCGCTCACGGGATTGCGTCTGGGCTACGGAAGCGTGATTCTCACGCGAGATTTACGAATAATAAATAAAAGCAAATGCATTGACTTTTCGATACTCAATTATTTATTTATTATTTCAGTTATTAAATCTCAAAATCAGATAAAGGACAACGCAGTACCTCTCTCTTGATGAGATCAGGACCGTCCGTTCTCCAAAGCGCTGAATAAAGGCGAAGTCTCTATCGAACTAGGAAGTAGCTCTGCTTCGTTCGTCTATTAAAATAAGATATCAGAGCCGACGCAGACTTATTGGCCTGACTTCCTAGGCAAGAAGTGAGAGAGAGGGAGAGCAACGAGGAAGGAGACATGTCGGGTATTGCTCGTGGACGCCTTACCGAGGAACGAAAGGCATGGCGTAAGAACCATCCCCATGTTCGTACTGTCCCTCAATTTCTTTTGTTGTTTCCCCCCCTCTTTTTTGTTAATCCAATGCTGATTCGGTATTTTTTTAGGGATTCTTCAGTTTGTCGCCGATTGATTTCATTTTTTGTCTGTAATTTAGGGTTTCGTTGCGAAGCCAGAGACTCTGCCGGACGGTACTGTGAATTTGATGGTGTGGCATTGCACTATTCCTGGCAAGGCTGGGGTGCGTTCTCCTGCATTTTTTTAAGTCATGAGTTATTTTCTTTCATATTATGTGGTAAAAAGTATTTGATGGTTCAGAGCATCCCCCAAGTGTCCATTCTTCTTACTTGATCATCTGGGTTATCCATTTGTCATTTCTTCTAAAAAGTCATTTTTTCCCTTCTAATCCCACCATCCCACAAATGGGGGGAGACTTAAGTTTAATCCGTGAGGAATGAAATTTATGTCTGTATAGGCATAATTCTATATTTGGTAGGTATAGTGACAGCATGGTGCTAGCTGTCGTATGGCGTTTGCCTCAAAGGAGAATCTAATTTCCTTTATTTTTTTGGCCTAAAATTGGGGGAAAGAAGTGCAAACAAGATAATTGTCAAGAGAGGAGATTGTTTTAACAATTTTTGATGATATCTTCTGCTATTTGTGTTTGTATTGCATTTTTTTTTTCTTACTTGAACTGTTTGTATCAGTCTGAGCATTCTTATTTCAGTGCCCCTGGCCTAATATGTTTTAGGATTGTAGTTTTAGGAGTTTAGGTGTCTTTTACATTGGATAAATTAACTTGGTCAGGTCTATAAAGAGATATTAATTGGTATAAATATGTTTATACGATAGTTACCAGCCAATCCTTTCATGTTCTCGAGTCCCTAGTCCCTACTTTGTATAATATAATCATAAATGTATTTTGAGTGCACTGTATGATAATTTAAGCAAGGTTGGTTCTTTGCTTGAGCTTGAGAATCCATAAACATAGGCATGCTTAATTTTAAAATATTGCATTGGATCGTCTGCAGTAGTGCACTGTATGTTCACTTTTTTACCACCCATTCTCTGTTTTCTTTCTATGTCTCTCTAGATACACCATGCATTCACTTACTACATGGAGAGGATCCAGATTTGAGATAGACATTGTCAGGATCCTTTAATGGATCAAAGTATTGGGAATCACACTTAGACTTTCAGGGCATAATTAAAAGGAAGGAAAATAAGTTTCCTATCTTTTTTATTTGTTTAGTTTACATTTCAAGAAAATAAGGCGGTTATTTTATCATCAAGGTGTTGTATGAATGAGGTACTTCTTGTCTTCTAACTCTTGTATGCAAAGTGCTGCAGACTGATTGGGAGGGTGGCTTTTTCCCACTTACGCTGAACTTCAGTGAAGACTACCCTAGTAAGCCTCCAAAGTGTAAATTTCCACAAGGTTTCTTCCACCCTAATGTCTACCCTTCTGGAACTGTCTGTCTGTCTATACTTAACGAGGACAGTGTAAGTCTGTATCTCTTGATATATGTGGGACTATTTGAAATTTGGTTCCATAGTTTACTTGTATATTTTCACAGTTTTCAACGTGAATGGATCTTCAAACTTATTCTACATGCAGGGGTGGAGACCAGCTATAACTGTGAAGCAGATTCTTGTCGGTATACAAGACTTACTTGACCAGCCTAATCCTGCTGATCCTGCCCAGACAGAAGGCTATCATCTATTCATCCAGGTATTTAAGTTGAAACAATCCTGCATTCTCCGGATGGAGAACAACTTATAGCATCTGAAAAATTTGATTAATTAAACTGAGGCTAGTTGGCTGAATCTGCATTGTATTTGTTGAAGCGTTCTGGTATATGGTTGGTTATCCATGTTATGACCGAGTAGTTATGGTTGATTCTTCTTAGAGCCACATGGATTGGTATTCAAAAGTGCTTAACCATGTTGAATGTGCAGGACGCTGTGGAGTATAAGAGAAGAGTGCGGTTGCAGGCAAAGCAATACCCAGCTCTTGTTTAGTGCTATATCAGCTTACTTTAGGAACTATTTATACTATGCTAGATGTTGATGACTAGTTATTGTTCTGTCCAAAAACTGGCTTTTAATTGTTGGTTTCCTGTGCCAAAATCTACAGACTTTCATGATCTTAAGTTTAATTGTTTATGCATACTAAGAGGTATGGACAAGTGTTGATATATATCATTTTGAAATTCAAATCAATGATCCTCGATGGTGATATGTATAATAGAAATTTGCTGTCCATACTAAGAGGTCCCATTTGAATTAATTCATCCTTTTGGCAATGCAGTTTGGTTAAGAGCGCCTTCCCTGGTATACGTTCATACGTGGGACCGATCATTCAAATGCATCGTAATTTTACGCTTTGATTGATTGTATGGGTTTTATTTTTCTAATATTCGGAATATGTACAATTATTCCTTGCGCTTTTTTTCCCGTATGAATTGTTGTTGTTTTAAAAGTTATTTTTATCAATTTATTTGAAACTATAATTTAATTAAAAAATCTTTTTAAATAAATATATTTGTTTTAAAAAAATTAAACTAAAATTTGGATTAATTTTTTTAAAATTATAATTTTTCAAACACACCCTGTATATAACAATGTATGGTAAGAACCAATGAGCAAGCGGGCAAAAATTGTGTATTATCTATGCCTTACATCTCCCAATTATTTTATGTTTATATCTTAAAATTATAAAATACTTGATGACTTTTAAAATTATATTTTACTCACTTTATTTTTTAATTTTAAAAAATTATTAGTATATAGAAGATATATTAATAAGTGTCCCACGTCACAATAAACGTAGGACGCCAACCAACATGAAGAAAGCAAAACGAGGTTAGGGGGCACGAGAGGTTGAACGTTGTTAGTTGACACCAAAGATCTAGGAATGGCATTCTGTATAAATAAATAAGAGGTGTCACACATTAGTACTCTGTTCTCAATCGAGAAATTATCTAGTTAATAGATAAATCTCACAGAAGAGCCCCTGATTTTAAGGAGTAAAACTTGTTTTCTCTCTCTCTCTCTCTCAGGTAAAGTTCTGAAACATTTTCCAAAATGAACCGCGAAAAAATTCTAGGGAAAGTTTCAAGAAACAAGAACTACCATAAATCGATAATGCAACAGACGATTCGGCATTCAGAGATCAAAGAGCACAGAAAAAATAAAGAAAAAGAAAAAATCGCAGTGAAGTGGAAACTGGAAACGCACCTGGTTTTCTTCTTCGGAATCCCCAGACTCTTGAAATCCAAGAAAACTCAAAAGCAGGAGGGGGCTCAGCAAAATCGGGATTCGACGAAGAGCGAAAAGCCAAACTTCTTGCTTAGCACATTGCTGTCTACAACATTTTTCATCTTCATTTATTAACAATCTCAGTACCCTCTTGCATGCATCAGAGTCAGAGAAACAGTGAACCACTGAGACTTCCAATGTACACTTCTCCTACAAAAACACACATAGACACACACACACTCTCTCTCTGGCTAGAAATACGTGGAGTACACCGTATAACGTATATTGTGCGAAAATACGTAGATTAAGCAACCTCTTTCGGGCAAAATTGCAAATCACTCACACAGGAAGTGGAAATTGAATACGAAGCTGTCGTGTATCCATTGAGAGCATTAAAAAACTCTTGGACAGCGGAAATAGTGACACGTGACTGTGGGACCCTTATACGTTTCCTCTGTATGGGATCCATGGTAATGGAGTGGATATACACGAGATGAGATGAGTGAATTAGATATTTTTTATTTAAA
Organism: Leucaena leucocephala; assembly: GCA_037074615.1. NCBI lineage: Eukaryota > Viridiplantae > Streptophyta > Magnoliopsida > Fabales > Fabaceae > Leucaena > Leucaena leucocephala. The sequence continues at coordinate 1,183,610 of CM073567.1, read as the reverse complement.
AAATGAATTTTTGTGAGTAATTAAAAATCAGGCAATTTTAAGGACAAAAGCCACAAAGCTGAATGGGGCTTGACAAAAATAACTGACCAACGTACACCGTTCATGTTAAACGTGACGTTTTTCTGTGGGCCCATATAACGAGGTTCGACGATAACGTCTATGGCCACAGTTTCTTAATTCAGCCTTATTTTATTTTGAAAGGATTAGTTATAGGTTGAGCATATATAAATTTAACTAATAAAAATATAAAACATACTATATTTAATTTTTAAAAAATATTATTTTATTATAGTTTTAGTTGTGATATTTAGAGAAATATTCTATCTTTTGAGTGTCTAGATTTATGTATAAGAATAATAGATATTTTATTATACTCAGTATTAGTATTGTTTCAAAAAAATGAGATTATATTCTATCCTTAAATTATAGGTGAGTCTAATTTATTTTTAAAAATTTATGTATAACAAAAAAGTTATAGGGTGAGCAATTTTATATTATTATTAAATTAATTATTTAATTTTTATATTAAGAATAGAATGATAATTTTTTTTTTAATCCTACATCGTGGCAGGATCGATATTATATGACTTTTATAATTTCATTGTCTATTCGTTCAACTAAATCGTTGCTTTTATAAGTTAGAACATTCAAATGCAAATGACGAAATTATCATCGATTGATACGTATTTAATCTTTATGGGTTTTTTTTTCCACCACCCAAATATTGAATATATTCTACACAGCATAAACCTTTTACTCCACGAATACAAAAGGACATACAGCCAAACTGAATGATGGGGACACTAAAAAGGAATTAAAAATGCTAATAACTAAGAATATAATACTTGTCTAAGAATAAATATGAATAAAATGGCACCTAATATCAGTTGTGAAGTGAAGAGACTCCATTGAAGTGAAGATTCCGGTAAGAGAAGTAGGGAGCACAGTGTTGAGATTCAGTCGTGAGATTTGCAATCCGTTTCTTCGAAGAACCACATTGTATAGGAGAAACAGCTCCACGGGGAACACGACTGTACTGTGTTTATCCTATATTAAAATCATGCCCTCAGCTCCCTAATCCTATGTTAACAACTATTGTACTGTATCTAACTATATTTATTCAATTAATAAAGAATTAGTTCATAATTTAAAAAATTATAAATTTAAATTTTATTACATCACTTTTTAATATAAAATTTTTATTAGTAGATAATATATAAATATTTTTTTAAATATTTTCTAAATTTAAAAATATATTATAACTCTAATACATTCATTAATGATATGAGAAGTCAAGAAAGATATTTAGTTAATGATATATATATATATATATATATATATATATCCCCAGATGCTGGTTAATCATAATAATGTAAACGAGCTGCTTAATCAAAAGCTACTTTTAGCCACCAAAGTAGATTTTAGTTAAAAAGAATATGTGATCTACCACTTATCTATATTCTATAAAGTCACTGGATTAAATTTTGTTATTGAATTCAATTACTTTTTCTAATTCTAAATATAAGAATTAGATAATAAGTCTATTTTAGTTTAAATATAAGACTCAAATATATTTTATTTCTATAATATCCTTATATGATTATACATATAAAAAATATTTTTATTATGGGTAGTTCAAATATATATTATCAAATGTGATATTTTAAGGAAACTAACACATAATTATTATAAATAATTAATTAAATTAATTTCTTTAGTTTATCTAATTAATTAAATATATTTTATATTAATTAAATAAAAGGGTAGTACTAATGTATATGTAAATGTATTTTGAGTGGCGAGATTTCTTCCAATATAATGAATTTCCAAAATCTTTAGATAGAGAAAGAAGGATAAGCAATTGTTAATTAATAATTAACCTTGCTATGAGGAACCGGTTATATTAGCTTTTAAATAAGAGTTTGTGGAGAAAAAATGATTTAAAAGTGATTTTAAAGAAGCTTTTATAGAGAAGAGATTTTGAAAAAAAAATAATTTTGAATAAATAAATATTTAGATAGTTATTACCAGAATAACTTTAATTATTGATAAATTACCATAAAGGATATAAAGTGAATAAATAAATAAATAAATAAATATATGCTACTGTTCATTATCATCATCAACTTCTTAAACTATTTGACGCCTTCTCTAATGGTTGTTCTCCCACTGTGACACTAATGCTGACTCTACTGCTCTGACCGCCTCCATTCCATCACCTCTATCCCCTTCTACAGTCGCAACCTTCTCTATTCATCCCACTCTCCACCTCCTATCCCGAGTTTTGAGAAGCCGATAATAAGAAGAAAAAGAAAAGGCAAATAGATCTGGATGACAGAGAAGATGACAATGAGATCTGACGAGTGAGTGTTGACAGATCGTTATCGCAAGTGAACAACGACAGCAAGAAGGGACAATGGTTAGTGAGTGTCGTCATAGACAAGAAAGAGGAAGAAAGAGAATAAGCGTAAGTATCCTTGTGTATATCTCCAACGGCGAGAGAAGAGGGAGGAGAATAAGGGTGTCAGCAGAGGGATGAGAGAGTGGGAAAAAGATAGGAATAAAATGATAATTTGATAGTTTATAATGTCACATCCTGAAATTTAAGCAGTGACCAGCATATAATATAAATAAATTCATATTCCTAAAACCTTAAATAAAATGTTTGAAACGAAAATCATAATACATTACATTTTATAAATCAAAAGCAAGTCCTCTGTAGGAATTTTGACAGAATCGTCGTTGTATAATCGATCTCCTGATGATCATAAAATAGACTGCAAATGTTTAAATCTTTCGTAACATTTTTTCTGTAATAACTAGAATCTTTTCTATAAATTATATGGAGCATTTACCATTTTATCAAAATAATACAAGTACTTGTAATGGTAATTATATAAAAGTAGTTTTGTTAAAAAACAACACTTCAAATCTACAACGAGGCTCTTCATTGCTCAGCGGGAGGATTAGGGTCAACTGCACTATCTGAAGTCAAATAATCTACTCGTGAATAACATCCCAAAAACACAATTTAAAATGCAGAAAATAAATAATTTCAACATGTTAAAATGTAATTCATAACATTTCATAATTTGATACAAACATTTTTGTAAATATTTTTATTTCAGGAAAAACAATTTAAAATAACCATTTCTAATCAATCGTTTAAGAGCAATTCTTTAAAAATTATCATTTTTCTGTAGGACTTCAACACAACGTAAATAGGCGTGAACGCACAGTCTATGAGGGTAACCAACCAATCTAACGCTGCTCAAAGCCACAAAAATAGGTGTGAACACACAGTCCATGAGGGTAAATAACCGTGTGTAGCAAGAGACTACGAAACAGGCATGGACACACAGTCTGCGAGGGTAAATAACCAATCAGGCGCGGCCTGAAGCCATGAATACAAGCGCATGTACAAAATCTAAGAATAACAAGCGTAGATATGAGACATACGAATAACAAGCGCGAGATTAAATCCCACGAATAACTGTCGTGAGTACGAAACTCACGAATATCCATCAAGCTCGAGTAACCAAGGTGCACCAAGGACTAACAGTACTGCTGTTAGTAACCAGCATTCTGTATTCCTCGTCCTTTCTAAAATATTTCCAACATACGTGGGGTCCATTTCACATGTAATGATCTCAACCGTTCCAAATACAATAATCTTTGGTAAAATCACTTTGAATTTCAAAACCTCCAGCATGAACATTTAAAATCAAATTATTATAGGAAACATATGAAATTCACATAGGAATATTTCTTGAATAAAAGTCAATTCAATATAACATTTGCCAGATTCTTTTCTAAAACTTTTTCATCCTTTTTTATAAATAAACATAATCCGTTTGTAAACCAATTGAAAGAAAATCATTTATAATAATTAAAACTATGAATTCATAAAACTTGCTTTTTGTAAATCATATTTGAAATTCAACATTTTAAATGAAGTAACAATTTCTTAAAAATACTATTTTAAAGGAATGTTATTCACTCACCTGTCATGTTCTTAAACCTTTACTCTTTTCAACCAATCAACTTTCAAATATTTTCACTTCTCAATTCCCTGATATCCTGAAATAATATATTAGCATTATATTCAAAGTTCTAACAAAAATAAATCATCTTTAACCTAATGTTTCATTTTATTTCCCGCTATCAATCATTCACAAAGATTCAATACAGAAACTCCCAAAACATCAACCAACCGACATTGTTTCAATCAAATAAACATACAACCATACGGTTGTTACGTCCCGAAATTTGGCCCGTGACCGGCACAAAATATGAATAAATTCACATTCTGAAAGCCTAACACCTTAAATAAAACATTCAAATTTCCATAACATTTTTCAAAATAACAGAATCTTTTCTAAGGTCTATGTGGAGCATTTACCTTCTTTTCAAAATAATACAAGCACTTTCTTAATGATAATTATATCAAAAGTAATTTTGTCAAAAATGACGCTTCGGATCGGCAACGAGGCTTTTTATTGCTCAGCGGGAGGATTAAAGTCACCTGCACTAACTGAAGCCAAATAATCTACTCGTGAATAACGTCCTAAGAAAAAAACATGATTTAAAAGATTGTGGAAATAAACAATGCATAAACATATTTAACATCTCGTATTTCAATGCAACATTTTCTGTAAATATTTTCTTTCAGGAAAAACATAATCCTTTCAAGCCCATAATCTTTTCTGTAAACATTATTATTTCAGATATTCAATTTGAAACAACTATTTTAAATCAATCATTGTAAAACAATCTTTTCAAAAACTATAATATTTCCATAGGGCTTCAACAGAACGAAAACAGACGTGGACACACAGTCCACGAGAGTAACTAACCAATCTGGCAGCTCAAAGTCGCTAACTGTCGGTGGCTCAAGGCCACTAACCTTCGCGAGTACGAAACCCACGGTGAAATCTGGTAGCTCAACCACTACCCTTCGCGAGTACGAAACCCACGGTAAAATCTGGTAGCTCAACCACTACCCTTCGCGAGTACGAAACCCACGGTGTAATCTGGTAGCTCAACCACTACCCTTCGCGAGTATGAAACCCACGGTGTAATCCATCGAGCTCGGGTAACCAAGGTGCACCAAGGATTAATAGTACTGCTGTTAGCAACCAGCGTTCTGTATTCCATCCTAAAACATTTCCATCATGCGTGGGGTTTATTTCACATGAAATAATCTCAATCATTTCAATGCCATAACCATTGGTAAAATCACTTTAACTTTCCAAAAACCCCAGCATGTACATTTGAAATCACATTACTGTGAAAACATATGAAATTCGTAAAAGAATATATTTCATGAATAACATCAATTCAATGCAACTTTTGCCAAACTCTTCTCAAAACTTATTCATCCATTTTCATACATAATCATAATTCTTTTGTAAACCAATCGAAAGAAAATTATTTTTAACGATTTAAACCATACTTTCGTAAAATTTGCTTTTCGTAATTCATATTTGAAATTCAACATTTAAAATGACAATGCATTTGAAAATATAAATTTTAGGGAACGTTATTCACTCACCTGGAATACTCCCTTCACTTACTCTTGCCTTTAGCTTTAGAATATCATTCTTCCTTTTATTTTCCTAAATTTCTGAAAATAAAGAGTTCCATCAATGATTGCTATTCAACTCTTTTATATCAAAAATTATTTATTTTCAGTCATGAAAATAGGACACTTGCCAACATAAACTTTTCTCTACCAGATATGACACATGCATCACTAACTAATACTCTAAAAATAATGCTCTTTACTATAACTTTTCAAACTTCATAATCCATCAAGAACTGAAATTTCTCCTTTATCCCAATTTCCTTTCATTTACTATTATCATAGCAGATCACATACCTACTTCCTGAATATCCATAGACAATTAAATTTGCCATTCCTCTCAACCTCCATATTCCATAAAGAAATATAATTCACGTCTTCTATGACAAGTACTTTTGATTTATTACTATCACTACAGGTTATTTACATATTTATTAACTTCACAAGACCCAACTTAACTTAATTCTCCTCGTATCAAGAATTCATTGACAGCATTACTAACCACATAGATATCACAACAACCTAGCACAAGTTCAAATACATGAAGCCTTCGGTAGTTGTTCATTCCATCTAAAGATTCTGTTCAGCCAATAGGTAACATTGACAACATAATACGAACTAGAATAAAATCTCAAATCACATAACCAAAGTATCAACCCATACCTTCAGTAGGCATAAACTATCACAGGGCAATCCCACACATATTCACATATATATATATAAATACATATTTCCAAAATGTTCAAAGTCTCATTTCCATCTATTTGTTCATATCAGCAGCACCCTCAACAAACAGCCATACCTATCTACTGCAGTGTCCACCTTTTCTCACAAAATTACTCCATACAGAATTTATACACACGGCATGCAACTTTCCCAAATAGCAACCTCACACACATATATACATCCATTCATCCTCCTACAACCTTACAGCTGTCCAGACAATATCACAACACACATATATCCATTTATGTTCACAGCACACGCACAAGTCACAATATACACACAAAAATGCCTCTGTTCCTCCCCTCTCTTCCTTCTGTTCTCATCTTTCTGGTTGAACCCGTGCCAATGCAAATACACATACGCCCATATACCTAACACAAATCCCTACTAATTCATCACTCAAGACGCCAATAGCCAATCATACATACACAACAGTATTGAATATATGCAATCAAATTTAGTCCCCTGTCCCATAACAGAGACCACCAAAGTGCACAGTAGCTGATTCCCATAGTAAAGCAATTTCACGCCCATATACATGAACAGCGCACAACATAAGCATATATCTACCATCCAGAATCCTTTCCTCACGACATCAAACACTCACACTCAACATAAAGACTCAACCCATAATTTTTCAAGAATCCCAAAACAGAGCCATCCTACTTAATGTTTAAACACACACGGCCACTACAGCAACAGAAATTCTTCACACCCTTGAACCAACACAAACTACAGTAGACAGAACAATGCATCAAGGAAACTTACCACACTGATCCAAACGGCGATACTCAGCAATGGCACCTGAGAGTAGCTTCAAAATCTAAAATTTTCATGGTGACAACAAAGAAGCGACGGCGACAACTAACTGCAGTAACGCCCTGAACAGTGACGAGGAGGAGGAGATTGAACCCACATATTTGCTACAGTAATCTGGGCGTCTTTTTGGCAACGGCGCAGAACCTTCCTAGTGCGACGGCAACAGCGCTGACAGAACCCCACCATAGAAAATTCCCCCAACGTGGACCACCACACGCACCCGTTATGCCTCCTTTACCTTTTCCTTGATCCTTCTCCTGCCCACCGAATTTAAAAGCAAGAATGGAACTTTCAGGCGATGGGACAACTCTGGCGGTGACAACACGGCGGGAGATTTATGGAACTTGGCAGAGGATGAATCACATGGCATCGGTGGCGTGAACTCCTCTTTGTCGCCGGTCACTCTTTGCTTCCCGCCCCTGCAGCCGCTGAAGAACTTCAGAGGTAGTGAAGAAAAGGTACGGCTGCAGAAAGAAAAAGACACGAGGGCAAAATGGTAATTTCACGCGCTAGAAAAATGAAAACAATTCCTCACTTCTGCGATAGCTGGGATTCAAACACAGAACCTAATGCTACAACCCGCGCCTTCTGACTACTCTGCTAACTTGACCAAATTGAAATTCCTTGCACCAAATATACATATTACATTGCTCAATAGTATTTTTTAAAACCATAACAACGGTACAGGCTTTCAACTATCCTAGATAGCGAGCATTGTCCAACATAAAATTTAATCACTTGAAACCCTGACAAGCTTATATATCAATAATTTGATAATCAGAGACCAAAGCAAAATCCTAGACCCACAAATCACCTTTGATAGATATAATTTCACCAAGCAAAATTACTAGATTTGGCAACTTAAGTTTGGTTCCAATTTGTCAAGTTTAACTTCTAGCTTCTTTTCATAAACATTCTTCTCTGCTTAACCCTAATTTAAAACTGTCATAATCCCTTCCAAAAATTGAGAAGTCAAAAACAACACATGCTCAAGCCAAGACTCATGATTTGTTTGCATCTCAAGTTACTATGTTTAACTATCATATCCCTAAAGCTCCAACTTAACCAAATTCATGACCACTTATAGTACCATCTGATTTAATCACATGAATATATATATACACTTATGCCAACCCTACCATTCCCGTTGGCTCAAACCACGCGCACACCAGCAGCAATTGACAATCTATCACAACAGCAATATGCATATGCATGTACACGGCATTCTCCACGGCACTCACACCCACACAAACTACCCAGACACATCACAACACATGCATACACAGCATATATATCTACAAGTATAATTTCCAGAACCATCACTAAGCATACATATATACATTGAAATAGCAGCGTTCGCAATCACTCAAAATATTGACAGCAAACAGAGCACACTAAATCAATTCATTACTTTACATTGCATATCTTAACAAGGTTACAAGAATCACTCGCTTACCCAACTTCAAGTCAATAGGAAGTCCCTAATACAACACGGTACCCAGCACCCTTCTGTCCAACCGTAGCTCAGCAACAGAGGAGAGGTGCAAAAGAAATGTTGGCTCACTACCTCCCTATAACCAGTGATCCTCGGCAACAGCAGGAGAGAAATGCATCGGGAAAATACTGAATTTGCAATCGGGATAGAGTCTGGCGAAAGTCTCACAATACTCACTCAATTGGGTTCCGTCTCTCACTAACAGAAAGTGGGGCAAGGAAGGAGGAAAGCTTCACTCTTTGAGACTCAATTGCAGGCAGAACCACGGTGAATGTCATCACAATTCAAGGTAAATAGAAGGGAAGAGGCGGAGATTAGAGGAGTTACTACAGTACCTTGCTTTTAGAATACGACGGCACACAGTACAACTGCTGCAACAATGGCAAAAACTGCAACAACATCTCTCAACGGCGTCAACCCTCGGTCACTCCTCTCCCACTTTCTGTGACCTCCTCTGATTTTCCTTGACAACTCTATATATCAGAAAAATAGATCTTGCCAAGTAACACGACCATACTAGCGACGATGACACAGCAGAGGAACGTGATGAGACACTACAGAGGTTAGCCACACGGCATCGCTGGCGTGAAGTTCCCTCTATCGTCGTTCTCCCACTGCCTCATTTCCCCTGTAGCCGCTGAAGGATTTCAGAGACAATGAAGAAAGAGTACAGGCTATACATAGAAAAGAGAATGAGGGCATTTTGATAATTTCACACATCAGAAAAAAATAAAAAAAAACTCACCTTCTACTGTTTTTAGGGTTCAAATACAGGTCACTGAAGTTAACTCTCACGTCTTCAACCACTGGACTACTCTACCTTTTGAGTGATTTCATTGCAACAACTAATACATATATCTTATAAAATTTAATATATATCTGAGAAATTTTTAAGGCCATTACATATAAACTTTTTTTCCTACTTAAAAGTTATTTCTATTAATTTATCTAAAATTTAAATTTAAATAAATTTTTAATCCATAAATATTTATAGAATTTTAAAGGATGTTTGGATAATTTTTTTTTAAACTATAATTTAGATAAAAAAAATTAAAATTATAATTTTGAATCAATTCAAACACGCACACGATGTAGAATGATCTGATTGGAATGCAGTAAAAGGAAGTTTCTAACAAGATTAAAAATTATGGGATTGGAGAGACGCATATATTACAAAGATTCTCTTTATTATTAATTATACGAGACGTGGGGTTTAGAGATTAGTACGAATCGCCTTTGATGAAAGCTTAATTAGAGTTTAATTGTTAATTATATGGGATTAAGCCGCCTCTTGAAATTATTAGGGAGGCGCCCTCAATTTGAGTAAATTACTAAGTGGGCCACAATAAGGAATTTAATGTCGAGGATATCCCTGGCGAAGCAGAGGAACAAATGGGGATGAACGGACAAATTTGCCCCTGAAAGCCTATCGATATTGTGTGGCGGGAAAGTCAAATCATTATGGGTATCTATCCACCGACTACCGACCAAACTCTCTGCCGTCACCAACAAACTATTAAAATTACAATTTTTTACCCGTTAAATATACTATTATTTAAAATATTTTTAATTTTTAAAAAATATTATTTTATTATAATTCTAATCGAGGTAATTAGGAAGGTATTACCTTTTAGGTGTCTAGATTGATACTTTAAAATAATAGATAGCTAACCCTACCTGATATTAGTATCGCTTAAAAAAATAGAGACTTTACCCTATTTTTAGATAGTGAGTGAAGCTAACCCCTTTAAAAAAATTGTCTACAAAAAAAATAAAAAAATTACAATTTTTGTAATTTTTCTTTTTTTCTTTCTTTTTTATAAATTTTTTTAAAAAATATTAATTTACCAATAATCTAAAGTTATATAGGACAAAGTATTATTTTATTATAAATAATATTAATATCAAGTAGAAAAAATTGTTAATTATTTTTAAATATAAATTTAAATATTTAAAAATTAAAATATTTTTTTAAATATCACAATTAAAATTATATTAAAATAATATTTTTGATAAATTAAATAAGCTGTAAATTGTGATATATTTCCCTATACAATGAGTTCTTTCTTTCTTTTTAAATTAAAAGTAAGGTTTGCCAAAAACTTTATTTTGGCCCACTGCAATCGGTCGCAAACGGTGCCAACCATCGCCCTTCCTCACCACATAATAACATATCCAGATTTTAAGATATTAATTAATAATTAATTATTGAATATTATGAAACATTAAACAACTTTGGAAAAGTCCTATAAATCGAAGTGTATTAGTCATACTGACTTATGATATCATGAATAATACAAATTGAGTATTTTATATTAATATAACATATATTGAGCGCAAGATATGTTCATTTTTCTGTTCTTTTTTAATGTGAGTACTGATTTTATATATTAAAATCTTATATATTTATAGGCATATATAATATATTATATTTAGGAAGACATTGAGAAAAGGTGTAGAAAGAGGTTATGTTATGTGTTCTTTTTATCTTATGAACTTTTTCTATTATATAGAACTACATATTTAGGGACTTAAATTTATATAATTAATGTATGAATATATTTTTTTTGAGATAAAATCAAAACAAGTAAAATTTAAATTTAAAAATAAATTGAAACTATTTCTAATGAGATTTCATGGAATTAAAACAATTGCTTATTTGATTTGATTGGAATAATGTATATTAAAAGTTCAAACACAAAAGTTTTTCACTTAATATTTATTTTATTATTGTAATTATTGTTTAATGTTTGACGATGACTAATTTTTTTAATATCTTTTAAACCAATATTATGATGATATTCTTCTTGTTAAACTCTTTTTATGTATGTAACATTTTCTTGTGAGAGTGTTAATAACCGATTTTTTTCTAACAATATAATGCTCTGGATTTTATTTCAATATATCTTATTGGATTTTATTTTTATTTTTCTTGGATTTTAAGGTTATGTTTATATAATTTTATTTTCTATATTCAAATTACTTTTTATGACATAGGACTACAGTAATAATGCTAAATTTTTCATTTAGTTATTTTTATTAATAATTAAACTCATGACAATATAATTAAGACAAATAATCTATTTAAATTTTACAAAATTAAAAGAATTAATTTTTTATTAATTTCTCTCATAAGCTAAAGAAAAAATTATTAAAATCCCTTTCTCCTTTTACCACCACTTAATCTAGAGATGATTAAAATTACTTCTCTCTCCTCCCCATCTCTCCTTTTTTATCTCTATCTCCTTTCCTCACCCCTTCCCTCCTTTTTATTAAAAACCTTCATATTTTCTTCTTTCTATCAAGCCAAACATAGTCTTAAATTTTTGCTTCAATGTGGCCTTGCCTCAAAAGAATACGTCTTGCTTTAAGAACACCAAAACTACTTCCAATAATTATTAAGGATTTTTTAAAGGAAAAAACTTTTTAATTACTTTTAGAAAAGCCCCTTAAATGCCTTTATATTTTTAAACGTGAAAATAGTAAGGAAATGCCTTGTAATTTTGAATGGAGGGAGTAATACTTTCCAAAATTACCTTTACTACATCAGTCTTAGTGGAGCACTATATCCTCCTTTGAATTGTACATGAGGGTACAATTGGGAAGCAAAATGAATTAGATGTATTACTAATAAATAGTACAAGTTGATATAGATTTTAAATTATATAGTTATTAATCTTTATATTCATTGGGGAAAATTCCTTTTTTAATTAGATATAAATAAGTCCTATACATTTACGCATCATTTAATAAATGAACCATATAAATAATAATTCTCATTTTCTTAATATAGAAAAAATTAATTTTAATTATAAATATAATAATTATTTTTTATATTTATCAATTTTTTATAATTATTTTTATTGATATTTTCTCAATAATAATTAAATAAAAGGGAGATATAAAGAGTTAAGATAGATTATTAATGTATTTTAAAAAAAAATATTATTTTAACTAATTTTTTTAATTTAATTAAATTAATTAAATATATTATATGTTAAATATGGGAAGAGGACGATTTTAGTATATTATATATATATATATGGTATATTTAATTATTTTTTTTATTATTTAAAAAATATATAACGTATAGCTTATGATTTGATAAGACTGTAATTTATTAAAAAAAATATAAAACTTAAAAAAGTATGACGTATAGCTTATAATTTGATAAGAGTATAATTTATTTAAAAAATATATTTTATAATAAGGATGATTGATTTTGTATTATATAAAATATTTCTCGAGTGCAACTTGTACTTCACGTCTCCATAATCGAGTGTGACATAATGCTTCCATTTTATTTAAAATAAAAAAAAATCTAAACTTAAATTGTATATTGACTATTTGCCAAAAAAAAAAGGAACATCAAAGAAGGACAAAAAAGGGAAAGCATCTAACTTTTGTCAAGGTCCAAAATGCCCTCATCAGCTGAAAGGGAAAGCCACCCACACATTCACACACATCTCCACTGGTATGGATTAGATAATCGATTAACATTAATGTCTATTGAAATTTGATCAATCTCCTTACAATATATTTTTAAAACATACACATCACACATGATTCTCATTTAATTTATTTTTATATCCAATTGCATGAATTGAATTTTTAAATAGAAAATATTTTATAATTATTTTTCTAATCATTTAAAATATATCTAGTTTTAAACTATAAACTATTTCGTATTCTATTTTATTTCGTTTATAATTCTTCCAGTCACTTATAAGTATATCAAGTTTTAAACTTTAGAGCCATTAAATGTTTTAATTACACTAATTATAAAAGAAATTCTATATATCCTGTAATCAAAGTGTTTGCACACAAAATAAAATCCGACAATAAAATCATCCCATTAGAAAAAAAAAGAATTAATATATATTTATCATGTTTTATTTAATATAAACATCAAACACGTAGTCCTTTCTCAAACTTTTACATGGAGAGCTCAGGCAGATCGAGACAAAAAAAAAATCTAAGACGGCAAACAAAATTAATATAAAAGTAGCAAGGTTTCCTCTAGTCTCACCTAATTCTAACAAATTCATAATTTATAAATATTCTTATTTATTAGTTTTTTAGATCATATAGGGTTTATAATTTGTAGGAAGTCATGGATCACTTCTAACTCTCTATATATGATTTTTATTTATTTAATCTTAATTCACCTATTTCATTAAATTCTTTAAACCTTATTATCTTCCTTTGCAAAGGGAAAAAGATGTCCTGTTATGAGCTAAATAATTATTTATTTATAAATATCTTGTCATTATATAAATTTTATATTTGGACAGAGTATAAATATAAGTTTTGTGGTGTATTTTAAATTTTATTGTATATCGATGATATGTTAATCCAGCCTCATGGAATCATAGAGGAGTGCTTAAATTTAAGTAGAATAAAATTCTTAAATACGTAATTTTAAACTAATTTTTGAGAAGAGAAATAGAAAAATATATTTGAAATGAATGAATAATTAATTAATGGGAGAGAGGAGAGAGTAATGCAGTTGTCGGTGAATTCGGTTAATTTAAAAATGTAATAATGAAAATGAAAAGGGATGTATTAAAGGGAATGGGCCTCAAAGAAACCGACGTGGAGGTTTACCCACATGACAAAGCTTAGTGGCCGGGCCGCATGAGCTTCTCTCCCTCCTAAAGCCATCCCCACTTCCTCCTCCTTCTCCTTCATTTCTCTCTGATTCCTCAGATTTCACTGCACCGCCGGTTGCCAGAAGCGCTCTTTTTTTTTCTTTTTTTTTTGCAGAAAATGGAAGCTGAACAATCGGATATAGGCTCCAAGAAGAGAGGGGTCGAAGGAGAGAGAAGGTACAAAGGGATTAGGATGAGGAAGTGGGGCAAGTGGGTCGCCGAAATCAGAGAACCCAATAAGCGTTCCAGGATTTGGCTCGGATCCTATTCTACCCCCGTCGCCGCCGCCAGAGCCTACGACACTGCCGTTTTCTATCTCAGAGGACCCTCCGCTCGCCTTAATTTGCCCGAGCTTCTCGACGGAGAAAACTGCGTGGTCGCATCCGCCGGCGACTTGTCGGCTTCCTCGATTCGCAAGAAAGCCATCGAAGTCGGCGCTAGAGTGGATGCCCTTCTGGCGGCTCACCACCACCGCCACCATGCGTCAGCAGAGGCATCGAATCTCATACCTCGCGGTGTGGAGCGGGTTGACCTGAACAAGATGCCGGAACCGGAGAATCCGGAGTGTAACTGAGGAGCTGACGGGTGGTGACAAACATGCGACACGGAGGTTGTGCGGCGGCTGAAGCAAAGTGATATTGATGAAGCCTTCGTGAGGAAAACCGTACTCTATCTTCTTCCTTATTCCCATCCCGCCTCTAGCTCGTAGTATTTTCCTATTTCACAGAAGAAATTTTGGCGTTGTAAAAAGATGTTAAATGTGAATTATCTTAGTTAAAAGCAGCCTCTTTTAACTCTTCAGTTCTTCTCTCTTCTTCCACAGATATTTCTTGAATTGCTAGCTTACCTATTGACCTTATTTTGACAAAATTAAAATAATAATAATTGTAACCTGGGCCTATGGAAATCAAGAATAAATAAGGGAGGGCAAGTGGGAATTGAGGAGAAGAAATAAAGAATGAAACAGCGGAGGGTGAGGAGGAGGGGACAGGAGGGGCCAAAGAATGTTGAGTACAAAGGGAGAGAGAAGGGGGGCATTGTACCCACTCAAGAAATATAGGTACTAAAAAAAGAGATAAGATTGAGAGTTAGGTACTTTTTTTTTCTGGTTATGCAGTGTGCTGGTTATGAGTAGGGAAGGGGCAAGTGGGAAATTTATTTTTGTAATTGCTGACAACGACGTATCATGGGGCCGCTTAATATTTTTGTTTTTTCTCTTTAATATTTATTCCTAGTTTGGCAAAATCACATCTTAAGCAACATATGTATCTATCAAAGACAAATCAATTCACTAAAAAGAAAAGATTCTGGAAAAATTACAGCTCCGATTTCAGTCTGTGAGCTGTATCCCATATTTTGGGTGTTCACTTGAATCTATGAGATTTTAAGGTCACTGCGTGAAGATCACCCCATAATTAGCCGCGAAATTGTGATTTTTTATTATGCTAATTTGGATTAGCAGCAGATAGGGAATAGCATAGGGTTAAAACTTAGAAGAAAGTGTGCGATTGATTGATTTATCAAAAGCTAGCCTCTGACACCAAAGTTATACTATATAATTACGAGTTATTAGAATCAGCTAAAAGCGGGGCTCAATGCATAAAACATATATATGGGGTACGAGACAAAACTAATCAGAACATTAATGGAGGAGAGATTCTGTAATTCTTTGTTCACTCTTGCAAAATGCCAAAAACACTTGCCAAGTATCTTGGGGAGTGGGAAGAAAAACCTCAACTAAGATTTAAGAGCGACCTATGTTTTCATGGGTGCACTGGCCATAGCCAAGTAAAAACTGAGTACGGTTACCTTTTCTTTAAATATAAGTATTTTTTTATTGGAAATAATATTAAAGACTCTAGATATATTATGAGGAACTAATTTTTCTACTTGGTCGATCACACTGACTTGAGTCCTCATCCTCTAATTATAATTTTTTCTTAAAAACCAAAAAAAGAAAAGAATGAAACTTGTTGGGGCCCATATGGCCTTAACAAGAAATAAGAACGATGTAAGAAGTAAGAATGGCAATATGAAACCACCAATAGCTATATGGTACCAGTGTCAAATTTAGATGTAGTCAATATAAAATTTTAATGAATTAGATGAAAAAAAAAGAAGAAAGAAAGAATGACAATATGGATTGGTGAGTCACAGAGCTATTACAAAATGATATACCTTAAAAATTCACCCATCACTTTCAGCAATCGTTCCACCTAAGATTCTAAACACAGTAAATACATGGCTCCTAGCAGAAGGGTAACAGACATTTCACTTCAAGCAGCGAACGTTTTGATAGACAGCCAAAATTTTTTATTTGATTCTAATCACGATACCATATGATATATATAAAATATACATGCATAAAACCAAAAATTTTTATTTGATTCTAATCATAACTATCTTCTATGGCCACAAAGGGAATACGCTTCTCCCTTAACTGCATTCCAAATTCTACTATGCTTTCTTTTCGTTGTCTCGTTTCATTTGAAGCGCAGCTCTGACAACATTTCCTCTGGTGATCAGGCCGACCTTTCAGATGATAAACAGATCCTTAGAAACCCAAAGTCAAAGAAGCATACATACAGAAAATTGGACAATGGAGGAGGGACGAATCTCTTACCAGCTTTCCATCAGCATCTACAACAGGGAGACGTCGAAATTTTGTCTCTAGCAATAACCTAATAATAACCATATTGGAAAATTTTCATCCTTTTCCTATGAGGTGAGATCGGGAAGTTAAACAAAAAGGGAGAATGAAATAGATATAAGCACCTAGCAGCATCCTCAAGATTGGTGGTTTCCCGAACCACCATAGGGGCAGAGGTCATCAATTCACCGACCAATTTGCCCTTGGTCTTATTCAGCAATTTCTGAACTTCGTTGAAAGTCTGCAAGCCATCAGGAAATTAAAAGTTACCTTCCCTATGACAATGTTTACAAAAGAAGTCTGCAAATCCGTTAAAATCTTTACAGAAGCCAGCTTTTATTAGACAAACCCTGAATCAACTAGTTAGTTATTGTATGCAAAGGAAAGCATTCTGTGAATATTTTTCTTTCCCTTTCCACCCATCTTGTATAGGATTGGGATGATATTGTTTCCGATAAATTTCAGACTAGGCATTGCTAATGGTGGTCTTAACCACAATGGGTTACAATACGACATTAAGAGAGCCAACTGAACTGTTTGTTGTTTTCCTTTCAAAATTTTATCAGTGGTGAATTTCTCCAAAGCATAATTTTATTAATGAAACTCGATTGCTGTGATGCTATGAGGGGGGAAAACATAAAATGAGCTTCATTGCTTCAATGGGGATCCTGAAAGGGAAGCATGCTAAGCTTTTCTTGGATGTCTAAGCATTTAATATTCCAAAATCATACAGGATATCGCCCAATCCCTGCCGATGATAGATCAGTTGAGTAGAATCAACATGATCAATATGCTGTGACTGGGCAGTTCAGGCCATGAACCAGTACCAGGCGTCCTTTCAAGGCTTATGAGATCTAGTAGCCAACTTGGTCTGATATGGATAACTGATCATACACTAAGTAATAAAACATGCACTCACTCAACTTCAGTTATCTCTAGTAATACGAATATAAACTCTACTTTCCCTAAACAGGAGTTTTATAAAAGTTAAGACCATATAAAAAAGAAACTGAACAAAAATGAACTGCAAGAGATGCTTCTACTTACTTTCCATGTGCTCTCAACTTCTGGAAACATATCGTTATTATCAGTCTGTAATTGACCTGAAAATGAACATTGCACATTGCTTGAGTTATAATGGGAAAATGCTTTTGCTTGAGCTATAATACCAAGAAATGTTTGAAAATTTCCCCACTCTCAAAATTACCCTTCAATGTTTTAATGAGAAAAGTATACTTTCCAGTTTCAACACACAAAAAAAGGAGCAGATGATGCATGTATAAAATCAATTTACCTGATATTGAATCTAATGCTAACAAGTCATAATCTGAAACAACACCAACCTGCAAGATATTAAAGAACCTTCCGAAATTATTCCATCATATGATCCATCTCGCAATACTTTGATGAACAATCACAAGAATCTGGGCATGAAAACTTAGAATGGAAGAAACGTAAAGGATATTAATTATTAGTTATTAATTCATCAGGTTCAATTTTGTTAGAAAAATTTATAGCCTCTAAGTTATGTTTCTGAAGGACTGAACTGTGACTATTTCATATGCTCAGTACAACTCATAATAGTCATGCCAAATGCACGCAACAACAATATGGTAAAGAGCTGAGAATAATTCCCAGTCTTCTCATTTATTATTAAAGAAATGAAATAGCCTTTCAACTAATCTTTAGCCAGACCGGCACTATTAACAATAAACTAAATAAGAATAAATGTGGCCCTCGAAATCCTCTGTGCAAAATATACAAAGGCTTATAACAAGTGGACATGTTTTTGGCCAAATATAGCTAGAGTAGTTATGGTACAGCATTATTGATGTGCATATAATCTTATTTTTTATTCATTATTTACACCTTTGGGAGGATAAGGGTGTTTTCTAAATTTGAGGAAAAAAGGGAAGATAGAAAGCCGCCAGATAGTAGAGACATCAATAAAGTAAATACAGAATGATCCAACAAAATGGCTGTGGGCAACTCACTAATTTCCAGTCATCATCAATCACAGGAAAACCAGTTATTCTGTGTTCTACAAGAGATTCAAGAGCTGTCACAGATTGGGACCAGGGAAAAGTTAGCATTTAAACATAAGCCCAAGAAAAATGGTAGCATGCAAGTAGACGCATCACATAAACTCAAGTAGAGAATATACCTTCATCCACAGATGTTGTAGTCTTTACCACATGCAAATCCTCTTTCCTTGTCATAAATTCACCAACAGTGTAAACCCCACTTCTTGGCTGCATATGTTGCCAGAAAAGCATACCGCATTAAATTAAGGTAATACATTGAATATATATTACAAATTGACGCTGTAACTGTCGCGATCCACCGAAAATGCTTAATTTGCTATGGGCTCCCATATTCCCAAGACGAAGGGCCTCTTTCTATATGGAACTGCCATAGAAAATGTCTTATTTCAAATTGACCTTGTTCACTGTCACTCCTCATATTGAAGCATCCGGCTAGAAGATAATTAGATAAATTAAGCTGATCAACTACATCATTAAAAAAGGAGCTCCTAAAGTATAACTGTCAAAGGTAGCTTCTTAGACTGGGCGTAATATGTCAACCAATAATTTTCTTCAGCAGGGCTCAAACCTCTAACCATTTGCACCAGAACTCTTGACGAAAGAAAGACAGATTTCTTCAATCGAAAGGACTGCGCCATAGTTAGTTAATTATATACAACGGTTTCGAGAAAATGCTCATCTAAGCATGCGTTAAAAGTCGCAGATAGAGCTTCGTATTTAAGCTCCTAATTCAATGCATCGTGACAAGCACAAATCAACAGAGCTAGTGCTTAAAATACACCTGCATATACTCAGAAACCTAGTACACCATTTCATGCTCTAAAGTCTGAATCGGTTCAGTTATGCAGCCAAAAAGCCTATTTAGTAATAACAATTTACGTCATTAAAAAAAAAAGTATAGTCAAAGCAAAAGGGGGAAAACTATTGTTGGATTCGAAGATATACAAACTAAAGAAATGGGCCTATTTGAATATATAAGTGAAGCAAGAAGACATACTGGTACGGAATTAACCACGGCGGAATGACCGGCGGACACCGGCGTTCGGCGAAGTCCGGGAAATCGAGCGGAGCGGTGAAAGCTCCGAAAATGAGAGGACGAAGAGGCGCAAGTGTTAAAAGAGGGTAAAGGTCGAAGGGATACGGAGTGTCGCGGGTTGGAGGTGGATGCAATGAAGGGAAGTGTGTCCAGAAGAAAACTGGACTCCATGTTGGCTGAATTTGGCGCGTAATTCAGCTAAAAGGTTGGAGTCGGTCGAGGGCGTAGAAACCAAGAAGGGAGGTATAGGGAGAGGTTTAAGCTCCTGATATGGATGGAATAGCCGATCCCCCGACAGAGAGGCCGATTTGTTGCCTCCACTAGTCCACTGTACCCCCGGAAGATTTGATTTTGATCACAGCATCATCACAATACCCAGTAATTTCTTTCGCATCCTTCAACTTGAAACTTTTTCTTTTTCTTTTTATTTTTCAGACAACGTGAAACTGTTTATCTTGTGTAATGATGTGGCAAACCTTTTATTTTCTACTAATATTAATATTTAAATAATACATGTATATTTTTTTATTCTAGGCACACATATCCTCAATACTGTCCGACACTAATAAACACCTCTTCTAGTTGGGGCACTAAATTTTTTTAACCTCTTAAAATGTGACACCAGCAAATCTCAAAATAATTTATAAATGATTGGATTATTTAAATATAATCTTTTTAGTTTAAATTAGACTGTATGCATAAAAAAAATATTTTATTATAAAATATAAAATTTATTTTAATAATCTCTACATTAAAAAATAGCTATCCGTTAAGGATACAGCAAAAACTCTGCAAAAATAACGTGATCCAAACATTTATAGGGAAAAAATATTGGGCCACGAAACAAGGATGGCCGATAGAAATCAGTTATCTGTTGCAATTAATGGCCTGAAAATTTAAATTAGGAAGCCCGGCTCGATAAAGATATCAAAGCACACTTCAGTACGGATCCATGAATTTATTGGGCTTGAGGCCCATATAATGGGGCCGACTACTGACAAGTCATAGGGGCCTTATTTGTCGAGGCCATGGAAAGCATTTTCTGATCGATATAATGCCCAATGTCCATAGTTTACCATTTATGATTTAAGCCAAAAAAAAAAAATCGTGAAAATAAAACAATGGAAAATGTGTGATGATCTTGAAGGACGCGATTACATGAGAATAGCTCCAAGAGCACAAATCCAGTTGGTTAAGAAACAGCTCCAATCTTAATGGGGCCATAAAGTTTCAATTTACCAAAAAAGATGATGTATCATAAAAGCGGAAGTTGTGTAGTGGAAATAGAAGAGTGGTAAATGTCAAGTGCGGGAATGGGATAGTGTTGTTGTGGGCAAGTTGTAGCTGAATTCTGTGGACGGCCACAAAGGTTTTATAATTTTTGGAAGGCTTCCCAAGAACAAGCTTGTTTTGTCAACTTGCGATTTTTGAATAAGCTCCTTTTGTCGATTATATGAACGCCACACTCCCAAAGCAGAAATTTACAGATTCAATGCGCAATAGGTTTTAATTAGGTTTCGCTATTTCTTTTATACTAGAAAGGAAAGATTCCTAAAGAACGACATTGAGTTGGCAAGGGAGGTTGCTTCTGCTTTAAAGAGATGAAATGGACCTTACAAGTTACAATGACCTATTTAATGGAGTTTTCCCCCCCTTTTTTATTTTTTTTTAGGGTGGGGGGTTAAAACAAACAAAATCTGTGTTGTTTTTAAGTATGAGATATATAATTATTTAGAGTGTATTTGATTTTTAGGGAGTATCATTTTATTGTGATTTTAGTCGCTATACTTAGAAAGGTATCTTAGAAAATATATAAATTTATACCTAAGAATAATTGACTACTCATCTTAATATCGATATCGTTTAAATAAATAAAAATTTTATATTAATCTAATTTCTTTTTTTTTTTAAAAAAAACACCTCTGTGATGTTTTTGCTGTCATTATGGCCACTAGCAATAAAAGAGAGGGGGGGGGGTGTACTTGTTTTTGGGGAAGAGGGTGTTTACTTTTATGTGTGAAACTTCGTTTCAAGAACAGTTACTTTGGTACTTTTCAAGAGGTTCATCCTCATCAACGACTAATATATTTATATGCAACATGGTTTCTTATTTCTGTGGTGGTCCTGCTCCCTGCTTAGAGTCCCACTCCCACACTTTCCAGGGGGCATCCCATTTCATAACCTTTTTAAGAAACATCACTTATTTACCACCATGTATTATTTCCAATTTTTTTTTTAAATTAAAGGATTAGTCACATGATATTCCAAACAGGATTCAACCCATTAACTTTTATTTACTAGTAAATAAAACTATTGGCATATTACATTTATGTTTGATATTTAAAATGTTGTCTGCAATAAAAAATATTAAAATAAAGCAAAAATATTATTTTTTTTAATTTAAAAAATTTATGTGAGTTAAATATTGGGGACTCATTAAAGTTAGAGTATATCTCTAAACTCAATAAATATTTACAAAATTAGATATATTTATAAATTATTTACTAATAAAATTATAATTCAAAACTTTCTATTAAAAAACCATATTCTTATATTTGATTAAAATATTAAAAGTGAAGCTTTACTCTATCAAATATGGTCATAATTCGGCTGCAAATGGATTGGATGGGAAAAGACTCGAGGCTCTTTTAAGTAAGATTTTGGGTTCAAGAATTTTATGGACAAAAGATTATGTTAGGAGATTATTATTTTAAAATGAAATTCAACAATATTTGAAGTTTAAGAAAAAACACAAGAAGTGTTTCAATGACCCTTTTAGCCTTGTGGCATAAAGATATCTCATCATCTAGTTGAAAGAGAGAGAGAAAAGAAAAGGATTTGGGCATGTAGAGGTTTGAAGGGGAGAATAGTGATAATAGCATGAAGTGATAAGGCATGTGAGGCAGAGTTTATTGGGTAGGGGAAAATATGAGCTGCCTTTGGCACCACAACTTTTAGGTTTCATGTCTCCACACTAAAATACTATGGTCCCCTCTCTTTCCCTTTTTCATATTACTTGACAAACACATCCTGACAAAAACCATTCCCACGTCATCCTTCTCGCTCCTTCTCTCTTCCCTTGGATCTTTCAATATATCCTATATTAATAATAATAATTTAATAATCTATCCTCCAAATAAAAAAATTAAAACCCCTCACATGTGTTTTCTTTTTTTTTCTTTTTTTTAATTACATTTTTAATTAGGTAGATAAACACTATTTGAGATTATAATCAAGTGGATGGAATCCACATGTCCTACTTACATTTGTAGTACTGAATTATAAAGTCATTAGCTTAAAAAACAAACATTTTCAAATGTTACACAATAGTTTCTTTTCATTGTATTAAAATTTAGATGAATTAAGAGTATATTTTTAAATTTAAAAAACAGTTATAAAATATTTACAGATAATCTATTACTAAAATTTTTACATTAATAACAAAATTTGAATATACAACTTTAAAAGTTATAGGTTAATTTTTTTATTAATTGGATCAATATTTTATCACTATTTATTGAATACTTCTTTTAGTTTTATTTACCCCACATTTGATATGAATTCCAATTAATTTGAATTGAATTAGGTCATGTTGGATGTATGTACAATTATTGGAGTAGTAAGTTTTCCTTTTCATAAAGTTCAAACTTAAAAATTGATTATGATAAATTTTTTATCTAAATATATATATATGTATCTTTTTATTAGAGGTAATTATATTTAAAATATTGTTAGGTATTAAATATAAGTATCTCATTAAATAAGAATTTAAATATTAATTTATCATATTATAAATGACTAATTCATATATTCAAACCCTGTGATAGATAATTTTTTTGTTACAATAGATGGCTAATATGTCCTAAATTAAAATAAATTAATTCATAAGGGTATTCAAACCCCAAATACTCGTTGTTCACAAAAATCCTTAAATAAAGAAGACATAAAGATAACAGTTATATCATCATTAATCTATTATTTGTTAGAGTATTCATCAGTTTATTTTTATCTCTATATACATATTTTATTTTTAACCTTTAATATAAATTTATCATTATCTGTATCTATAAAACTAATAAGCTACACTTATAAATTATCACATTTATTAACATGTCTATTGTATTTTTGACATCCAATTTAAGTATAATATTCTTGAATCTTAATTCTCAAGTTAACTTTAGTCTCTTAAAAGCTACATATTATTTTGCTTCAATGATATTATACAATCTTAAAATACTAGTAAATCCCACAACTAACTTTGGTGGATAATTTCTTTTTTATCTCAAACTGGGAAGTGGTGCTACAGGGGATGATAATATAAGAATCAAGTTGTAATAGGCTATACTATCGGAGTTTATCTGAGTGATAAGCAGTTTAATATCGTTTAAACGATATTTTGAGTTTAACTTTTGGTGTATACAATAAATCTTTATTGAAAGATCTATCTATTATAATCAGATATGTTATGCGAGTTAGATTTAAATATAATTAAAGTAAAATTATGATGAATTTGATGAATAATAATAATAATAAAAAATCTAATGGGCTGCAAAATTCGAGAGTCTCCATTTCGAGTTCGAGGTTTCATGGCCCATTGATTCATCAATTAGGTGGGACCCCATATGTTTTCTTCCCATGATAACCATCATTGATATGCTTTTAAGGATTTGATTGGGAATCATATGTCGTGCACATTCTTATATTTTAATTCGTGTGATTTGTATTGTATCAGGTCAAAAATACATATTTATACAAGATTCAAACCCATGTTGCTAAATTTATTTATTTTTTATTAAGAGCATGTTGGAATATTTAATTCATTACATTAATCTAATAAAATATTCAAATATTATTATTTATTCATTGGATATTTTGATAACTTTTTTTTGACGTCAGTCGTGACAACAGCCTTTTGTTTTTTCTTCTTTTGATTGCATATAGGGTGGTATCCATGATGAGAAATTATAATAATGACTATATTAATAACAATCTTTTCTTCATAATTTATTATTATTTTAATAAATACTAGATTTAATTTTTAATATAGGGTTAGTTAGATAGTTATATTTGAATATAAATATGATACCTTAATCTATTATATATATAATATTTATTATTTTTTATAAATTAATAAAATCTTATATTAAATATTAGAAATAATATATAATATATGTATATTTTTTAATGCTTATTTACTTATGTTTTTTGCGGCCCTAATTATAATATCTTTATTATATTTTTCTTGATCCTATCCAACGGGGCCATGTCGGCACTTGG
This sequence comes from Leucaena leucocephala, assembly GCA_037074615.1. Lineage (NCBI taxonomy): Eukaryota > Viridiplantae > Streptophyta > Magnoliopsida > Fabales > Fabaceae > Leucaena > Leucaena leucocephala. The sequence continues at coordinate 1,158,327 of CM073567.1, read as the reverse complement.
CCGGCTACATGCACAGTGTCGTCGGCAGGAAAATCAGTACACAGTCACTTCATATGTTTTATTATTTTTTGCTTTACTTATTTGCTCAATATGTTTGGTCTATTTCCATTTTTTTTTTCATTTACTCGAATTTTCTATGATTTAATATGTTCATACAAAATATATTCTTTGAGGATGATCAAAAGTAATATTTTTAAAATTACGAATATACAATATTTTTACATAAATTAATATCAGAAATCAGTTTTAAAATTTTAAATAAAATTAAAAGATTGAAAATTTTAAAAATATCTAATATAATAATAAATTTAGTTTGTGACGTATAATACTACTATAAAATTGATCAATATTTTTTAAAAAAAATTGGAGGAAAAGATATTAAAATAATATACACACGCCTATTATGTCAAGACAAGCCAACAACATTTGATTTTTTAGAATTGCATCTAAAATGTTATAGAAGATATAATTTTAAATATAGAGAATCTTCAAAATATATATATATATATAATTAAAACACCACTCATTGACTTATAATAAGAATAATTTATTCATCTTAGAAGTAGCCCGACAAAAAGTTAATAATGAGTATATTATGTCATTTTTTTTTCATTTTAGTTTATTCTCCTTTCCATCTTTATTATAAATTATTTTTAATTATTTTTTAATAATTAAAAAAAGATAATTAACTCATTCATTTTATTTGAAAATAAATTCTTTAACTATGTTGTACACTAAGTATCCTCTTAATAAATTGTATTATGGGTAATATTTAAAAAAATTTATTTATATTATTATTGATATAAGATGTATTTAACTATTTTGATTAGATTAAAAAATAATTAAATTAATTAATATAATATATTTTATTAAAATTATTTTAATTATCTTTTTTAATTTTCTCTCCCTCATTTAATTAATATTGAGAGGATATTAATATAAATAATTTTAAAAAATAATTAATATATATAAAAAATATATATTTAAGATTAAAATTAACTATTAGATTAAATCTTATATGCTATTAATAACTATTAAATAACTTATATTATAGATAATTAATTATTATTAAAAATCGTTCTATAATAAGAAGGATAACATTATAAGTTTATTTGGATTAACTTCTCATAATATTTGTATATAAATGAAGATAAAATTTATCTTAAAATCATTTTAGCAAAAAGGCTAATCAAACACATTACGGTATGGGACACTCGTCTCCCCGACTCCTCCGCATGATTCACGTTCCTTGAGTAGGTCCCATATTTGCCGCACTCATCATCCTCGATTTCATCACTCTTTCTCCTACCCTCCCTACCCTTGTCTCGGTCCGTTTCATTCTCTATCCGGATGATTGAAATTTAGGGCCTGTTTGATTTTTATAAAATTATAATTTTAAAAACTTTTTTGAAATAAAATTTTAATTTATAAAAAATTTAAAATAAATAGTTATATTTATTCGAATATATTTTTAGATTAAATCATAGTTTAAAATTAAAATTTCAGATAAACTGATCAGAATAGCTTATAGAACAGTAAAAAAGTTTATGAACTAATCAATTATTATATTACCTCTAATTTTTTTTATACTATCTCTTTTATTTTTTCTTACACCCTCTCTCCTCTTTTCTACTTTTTCTTACACCCTCTCTCTTCTCTTTCTTACACACTCTCTCATCATTTAATACTCATATCATTTTTCGTAATTTATCAATAATAAAAGTACTTCTGAAAATAACTATCCAAACACTCATTTATTGAAAACCACTTTTTTTCATAAACTCTTCTCCAAAAGCTTTTTTCTATAGGCCCATTTAGATAGGATTTTGGAAATGGGTTTATGAAAAAAAAATGATTTTTAGGCAGCTTATAAAAAAAGGCTTTTGGAAAAGAGTTTATGAAAAAAAATGGTTTTGAATAAATAAATATTTGGATAGTTATTTTTAAAAGTACTTTTATTATTGGTAAATTACAAAAAAAATATGAGTATTAAATGATGAGAGATAAGATATGAGAGGAGATATGAGAGAGAGTGTAAGAAAAAATAGTAGAAATGAGAGATAGTATAATAAAAAGTAGGGTAATATAGTAATTGGTTAATTCATAAGCTCTTTTACTATTCCATAAGTTACTCTGACTAATTTATCTAAAATATTAGTTTTAAACTATAATTTAGTTTAAAAGCCCATTTGAACAAATATAATTATTTATTTTAAAAATTTTTTAAATAAAGATTTTGTCCTAAAAATACTTTTGAAACCACGTTTCTGTATTTTCAAAACACATATTATAAGTTATCTAAAAATTCTTTTTTTTTTATAAATTTATTTTTAAAATTCTATCCAAACAGCTCATAACTGCTTCTAATATTGATGTGGTTTACGTTAAGCTTCTCTTGTTTAGACTGTTCATATTATCTTTTATAGAAAATTTTTAAGATTTTTCTTGCAACAGTTTTAAACCGTTCAAACTAATTTTTTTAGCCGTTTAAACGTGGTCATTTCTTTTTTTAATAATTTAATAAATCATCCATATGTTAATGTAGTGGTTGAATAAAAAAAAAACGAGAGAACCTTTGCACTGTTCTTTATCTTAGCACTTATAATTTAAATTATTGGACCAGTATTTACCTTTGTTTCATTTATTCCTTTCTTTTCTTATCCATGTAATGTTAAACGGGAATTACTAAGATTCCTTCAACATGCTTTCTTTAAAAATAAGGTACTTTGTAATTTGAAAATATCTAATGTTTGGAATCACTTCTCTTGCATGGGGAACAAAGAACGCACCGTGAAGATGATTTTTCTTATTAATGAGGGTATAAAAAGAATATTTTAATTAACATATCACACAAAAGGTCTTTGCATTGTTTAGTTAAAGATATAATTAAAGTTTTAAAAAGATTCTTAATTTAAAATTTTTGAAAATAAATAATTTTATTTATTTAAAAAAGTTATAAATCAAAATATAGTTTTAAATAAATTATTGAGAATAATTTATAAAATAAAAAAATTATAAATTATTTTATTATTATTTTATTTTATTCTTTTTCTTCTCTACTATTCTCCTCCTTCTGCCAATCGATACAAATTCTTCATCTTCGCAAATCTAGTTCTCTGTCGTTAAAGTGTCGTCTTAGATCACCACTCGTCAAACCACTTCCTCCATGTTGAGTCTCTCCCACGTGTGGACCTTCGTTTCCTCTCCCAATTTGGACTCTACTCCCTCTCCCTTTGCTCCTCTTCCCACATTTTTCGCAGCTATAATGACAATGCGATAATCCCCAACATTGACCGCTCTATTTTCAATGAATCTGCCAGTAGCCATAAGTAGACCTTCTCTCGCCTTCACCTCGCCTCCGTGCATCGTCTCAACTTAACCGTCCACCTGTATTCAACGAGAAAAAGAAGAGGAAATAAGACAATGAATATTAGATAAGATGTGAGCAGCTTAATTGTAATTAATTTTTTATATTATTTTAATAATTTATTAATCATAAAAAATATTCTAATAATAATAATATAAATATTTATTTATTTAAAATTATTTAAAAAATCTTATCTAAAAACAATTTTAAAATATTTTTTTATAAACTCATTTTTAAAAATCAATTTAAATGAGCTATTTGTGTCTTTTATGGTAACTTGGACCACTTAAAGAAACACTCTTAAATAAAATTTAATATTTATAATTGGAGGAAATAATTTTTTTTACTTTGTTAAAATGACACATATTAAAAATAGAACCTAGTAAATTTAATACGCTTATATTCCCTATTATTATAAGCCATATTTTAGGAGTTTATATTTCAAAATATAAGTCATTTTGGTGACTTTTGATAGCAAGTAATACATTCTCTTCATAAAACGACATTATAGGATTTAAAAATGTATAGACTCATAGTACTTGATTAAATAGAAGATTTAAAATTATATTTTGATTTTAAACTTAGATTTTGACAAAATATAAATTTAGAGAAATTTTAAAATAGATAATTATATTTTTTTAATAGAGCTTTTAGACTAAACTAATATTTTAGATAAATTGGTTAGAGTAGTTTGTAGAACAGTAAAATAGTTTATAGACTAACTAATTATTATATTACCCTTATTTTTTCTTATAACCTCTCTCTCCTTTCTCATTTCTTTTTTATATCCTCTCTCATCTCTATTTTTTGACACTATATCAATAATAAAAATACTTCTAAAAATAACTATACAAAAATTCATTTATTTAAAATTATTTTTTTTATAAACTCTTATCTATAAGTTATTTTCTAAAAATTACCTAATTTTTTTTTATAAACCCTTTTTTAAACTTTTTTTTTTCTAAACGGGGCCAAAGTATGTTAAATGAGTTTTATTTTGACTTGTGCATAGTACTTACCTTAAATAAATCCAAACAATCACGTGTTTGTTGATCCATTAATATGTCCCATTCTCAATTCATGGAAAGTTGCCTTTTAGAGGAGTGGGAGATTTGAGTGTGTCTCATGAGTCATGGCGGTGAAATTGGAAAAAAGAAATTGAAAGTTTTAAAGCGAAAACTAATTTACAATGATTTGAAACATTTTTTTTATGCAAAATTTTAGGTAGCCATACACTCCACAATCTATAGCAATATGAATGGAACAAGTTTGGATGCTCGTTTAAAATATAAATATTTAAAACTTATCATATTTGAATAGTATAAGTTAATTTTTTTTCTCATTTATTTTTTTTTTTAAATTTGGACCGTCTAAATCTGACGAGACTTAAGTATTTTTATTTAAGATAAGCTGATTTGGAGATGAATAGAAAGCTGTTTGACTAACAGTTATATAAAGTACTTGCAATATATTATGTGTATGTTTGACTAGCGGTTTATAACAGTCAACTTTGAATCATTTACACGAGCACGTATCAACAGATTTATAGAAAGTTTGTTTGGACTTTCTAACCGGTAGTCAATGAATTAGTTTATTTCTTAGGCTTTATTTAATTTAACATAAATAAAGGTATGTTGGTTTAATCCAAATGAGAGTAAAGAAGGGTATAAAAAATTATGAGTTTAAAGATAGGGCATGAGAGATTATATTTTTTGTTTATTTTAGGAGGAGAGGAGGTGGGTTAATTAAAAGTTAATAAATATATTATTATCTTTTTATTTAAATTTATTTATTCTTTATTTATAATATTTATATTAAAATTATTATTTTATAATTTATAAATCTAAAAAAAATTATCTGATTTATATATATATGATAAAATTTAAAAAAAAATTGATAACATTTTAACATTGTCTCTCATTAATTTTATAATTATTATATATATTGATATAATATATAAATCATTTACTATGTTTATTAGGCTTCAATAATCAAAGTAAAAATTATGTGTGAGGATAATGAAAAAAAAGGTTTCAGCTCATGATAGTATAATTAGAATATTAAAAGAATACAATAGATGATTTTATTAAAATTTAGTAAAAAATTTCTTTTCTCTATAAAACCTACCTCTTTTAGAGGGGAGATAGAGGAGGGGAAGTGAGTATATAAATATTTTTTTTATTTTAAATTCTTTATATTTTTCTCAATCAAACGTACTTATATATCCACTCTCCTATCCTCTTTTATCCTTCCATCCAAAATTTTGTTAACTAAACAATAATTTAGTGTTTCTGCATTGTACTTAAAATTATATATGTAAGTTTTGGCAAAAAAGAAAATATAAAGTGGATATGTGAGACAAATTTTATTTCAAATTATGTAAATAAGTGTTTTTAAGATGTCTAATCGTGATCAAGATAAATACAATTATGATATATTAGCATAGCCAGAATCTCGAGCTGCAAAAACACTTGTCCAGACCTTGTAGCCTAACGATATAAATCTCTCTTAAAATTTTTTCATTTATAAGGTTATGAATAAGAACTCTCGATGGATGTAATAAGCCAATAAAGTCAAAAGAAGATACTTATTTCTAGAATTGGAGTTGAGATATAGCGATATATATAGTATCTTAAAATATTTTATAATATATTTAATTTTAAAAGTATTTTTTTAAGGTGATCAATACCATAAATATTTTTTATACAACTTTACCCTTACTAATATAGGGTGTTGAATGAACTAACAAACACTTCAAGGCATTTGATATATTTTAAAATCTTAAATGTGTTAGAAAATACTTTAAAATATTGAATTCATCTTAACTTTTAAAATTATTTTAGATGTTAGTTTATTTATTTATTTAGTATTATTATGATATTTAATATATATCATAATTAAAGAAATAATATTTATATTAAATATAATATATATTTTATATAATTAACAATTTATCTTTAGATTATTTTTATTAATATTTTCTCAACAATAATTAAGTAATATAAGAGGAAAGAAATTAAGAGAAATAATTAAAGGTATTTTAAATAAAATATCTTATATTAATTAATTATTTTAATTTAAATATATCATATATTAAATATAATAGAATGAGTAATAAATAATAATTCTCTATTTTTTTTGTTGTCTATCTAATTTATTAGAATTTTTTTTTGACTACATTCAGATTTAAACTATATCACGTATTTGGTTATGGTAGGTGAATATTTCAGTAGAAATTTTTTATATATATTAAAATTTAAATTTAAAATTTTATCTAAATAATACCGAATTAGTTCCTATTTGAACAACTGAATGTACGGACAAATTATGTGGTGTTGATTGGTCTAAAAAAAACTTGTGGAGTACATTAGATCCGTTCTCTCTAACAGGGGCTCTTGTCGCTCAAATTGGGGAAGAGGATCAGATTTAGATATATATCTTATCTTGTCTCGTCCTTTTTACCTGTCGTCGTCCTCTCATCATTATATATTATCAAAAATTCAAATGAAAACATGCTGCCCAAATTCTTCTTGCCATTGATCTATGACTCCATTTGGTTTTATGTCTGTGTGATTGGGGGTATGCTTCTACCTAGCTACTTAGCCTAATCCTCTAAACATAGAACACATAACAAGACATCTAACCGAGACAGGAGGAATCTGACACACACAAAAAAAGAAGAAGATAAAACGACAAAAATAAAATTATATATAGAACAAGGAGGAAATATATTTGCATTTGGTGGAGGATTCTCTGGGAGCTTGCTAGCTTCGTCCGCTTTCTGAAAACGTCAATTTATTTTGTTGGAAACAAACCTCTCGTTTTACTTGGCCAAAAAATTCCTCTTCCTAAACATGTGTGTGTATATAACAAGCCAATATACTTTTTCTTATCTTTTTTCTCAATAACATATTAACATATTGTGTTTGTTTAGATACTTTTAAAATTAAAAATTTAAAAATATTTTTTATTTAAATTTTAATTTAGATAAATTTTAAAATAAATTGATACATTTATTCAAATTAATTTTTTTTATTAATTTTTCTAATAATTTACCAATCATAAAAGTTATTATAATAATAACTATCAAAATACTTATTTATTCATAAACTCTTATATATAAATTATTTTTTAAAAAGTATTTATTATTTTTTAAAATTAATTTATTAATATTGTCTTAATAAAAACCAATAAGAGAATGAGAGAAAGAAGATAAGAGAAATATTAGACATATTTAGATATGAGTTTAAAAAATGACTTATAAAAAATATTTTAAATATATAAAATATATTTTATATTTATTATCAAAATTAATTTTTAAAATAATTTTTTACTTATTGGTTGCGCTTGACCATACAATTATTGTCTCTTTCTTGGGTGGGATGGGTCACGGAAGGAGTCTTGGTCACTTGAATATATATATATATATATATACCCGGGCCCTGAACTCGTTTTGCTACTCTGATCTTAAAGCTATTGGTTCTCCTGTTGCTCCTGCTTGCTTTGTTGCACTTCACCCCTCCACTGCTCATCTTCCCCTTTCGCCCCCTACCTTCCCCCTACACTGTTTTGAGGTTTGTCCTGGGAGTTACCACCTTCTCTCTATCAAGGGGCATATTTAAATTAATTTTTAGAGAATAAATTATAAAGAGAATAAATTATAAAGATAGAGATATTTAAATAATTAATAGTATAATCACTTTTTATATTGGTAAATTACTAAAAATGATATAATCTAATTAAAAATATAAGAGATAAGAGAGGGTAGAGGAAAAATAGGAGAGCTGAGAGAGTATAAAAAAGATAGAAAAAATAGTAGATAGAGTAAAGGAGAGAAATGGGAGATGGTAGAGTGTATAGGAAAAAGTAGGAGTAAAATAGTAATTTGATAGTCCATAAGTTCTTTTACTATTCTAAAAACTATTTTCAGTAACTTATTCAAATCTATAATTTTGACTAAAATCACTTATAGATAAAAATAACTGTTTATTTAAAATTTTTTTAAACTAAGATTTTGCTTAAAAGTAATTTTCAAATTGATATGTGTGTAGATATAAATTTAGAAAAAGACTCATGAAAAAAAAGTTTTTTAATATCTTTTAAAGAAAAAATTATAAAAATAGTGATTATGAATAAATAAATATTTAGTTATTATCAAAATATTTTTTATAATTAAAAAATTATTAAAAATAATATGATTTTATTAAAAATATGAGAGATTAGAGAGGGTGGATAAGAGAGAGAAAAAATGGTGAAGAAGAGTGAATATAGAGAAGAGATAGTAGAGAAGATAAATGAGAGATGAGATATTGCGAAAAAGATAGAAGATATAGTGGAGATGAGAGAGGAGAGATGAGAGAGTTTGTAAGAAAAAATAAAGTTAAAATAGTAATTGAGTAGTTTATAAACTATTCTACTGTTATAAAAGCTACTCTTACTAATTTATCTGAAACTATAGTTTTAAACCATAATTTAATCTATTTTTTTAAAATAAATATGATTAATTATTTTAAAAAAATTAAAATTAAAATTTAGATAAAAAATCTTTTTAAAATTATATTTTGAGTTTCTAAATACACCTTAGGAATAGTGATTTCGCCAATAGTAGAATCTTTATAACTATTATTATAATATAAACCCCAGGAGAAAAAGGATGCCCCTCGCCCTGTTGACCTCCCTCCTTTGAGCTATTTTGATAATTTTCATATTCATTCAAATATATTTTTAAATAAAACTATTCGTTCGGTCCCTATAATTTAGAGATTAAAAGTTTTATTAATTTTTAATGCCATGAGTTGAAATTCATAGGTAATTTATTTAATTAATTGTTTGCAATGTGGTGAGATAAAGTGAAGAATCAAATATACACAAAAAAAAAAGTAGTCTTTTTTCCTGGCCAGAAGATAATTATTTGGCATTCAAATATAAAAATACATTGGAGTGGCACAAACGAAGAATATGACTGGAGGGCTGGATGGAGAGAGAAGAAATGGGGAAAGTGTGGGGGCGACGCGCGTGACGAAGGAGAGTGAGGGAATACGAGGTACAGCCGAGGGAGGGTATTGTCGTATTGGTGAGTATTCGCTTCTCCCGTACTCTTGGATTAGACTTTTTTTTAAAGAGCCCCCTTTTCCTCCCATTATTCCCATTTTATCCTCTCCCCACTTGTAAAATTCAAATATATTATTGTCAATCCTTTTCTTCCTTACTTCCCATTACCTATGTTTAAAATCTCAATTGAATTTCAGATCAAAAAATCTGAAGAGAATTTCCCCACAAACTTAAAAAGAAATTTCATGAGACTTGAAGTTGGATTCTTTATAAAAAAAATATGTTTAAAATAAATATCCTTGACAATGTTTAAATTTGATGTAGTAATACTAAAATAAATAAAATAACTATATAAAAAATTGCAATGAATTGTATTCTATTTTATTTGAAAAAATTATTTATATTTTTAAAATCTTATGTATATATGGTATAGTTTAGTATAAATTATTTTGCTTATATAAGAGATTGTTTGCTTTTATATTTTTCAATTTAACTATAAATTGGTTTGATTTTAGAATTATTTTTGATTAAATAATAAATTAGTTGATAAATTTTAATATTAATTTATATTAATATAAAATTTAAAAGTATATAAAGAATTATAAAATTAACATCCGGTAAATATAATACATAATTAATAATGTCTTTTCTACTATCTCAATTTAAATAGTATCTAGGAATCGATAACTATAGATTTATTATTTTAAAATATAGATATCATAAAAATATTTTTTACATATTGTAATCTACTTTTCTATACACATGATTTATTTTAAATTTAAAATATTATATTTAAAGGTATTGATAAGGGAATTATACAATTCTCTAGCTTAAATTTGGGAATGTAACCTTCCCTGCAGCCGAGCCTCAATAAAACTTTAGTTACCAAGTAGGCTCGGGGTACTACGTAATCCTTAAAAAACTGCTTTCCTCATTTGGACTAGGTCTTCCAAAGAGATAAAATTGGTGGATGGATCTGGGCCTTACCACTTGAAGTAATATTAAAGTAAAATAAAATTTTATCTTATTTTTAAATATATTTTATCTTATTTATTTATTATAATAGAAATTACTTATATTTTTAATATTTTAAATAATTTTATTTCTATAAAAAAAGTTTAGAATAAGATAATAGAAGTGGGAGTGAAATATCTTAAACTATTTTATTGTAAATTATAAAATTTTTGAATAGATTTAATCCTTCATGAGTTATAAAAAAATATTTTAAATTATTTTATTATAAGTTATAAAAAAATATATATATTAATTTTATACTTATTTATATCTTATTAAATAAATTTTTAAAATTTATTTGTAAACTAATTCTATTTTTATTTTTATTTTTCTTTCTATTCATATTAAAAACTCATGTATTCTAACAAACATACACTACTTAAGTTATCAGGAAGTAAATTTTAATATAAAAAGAAAAAAGAAAAAGTTAAGGAGTGGTAAATTTGGGTATTTATCAATGTTTTCGACAGCTTGCGCTGTCTATTTCTATTACCGGGCAATTTCAACTGAGCGAGGCATGAGAGAGAATTAGACAGACAGCCCCAAGATGCTTTTCGATTTGGTTAACGTGGGAAAGTTGTTTAAGAAAGAGATTGTTCTTTCTTTCCTCTTTTGCCCACCTCCCATTATATAAATAACCAACTGCCTTTCCTCTTTATTTTTTTTCTTATTATAAATAAATCAGCGAATTCAATCCATTTGCCGCATTATTAATTACCGGACAAGCAAACTGTAGTAGAAACACCCCCCCCCCAATAAATAAAATAGCTCATTAAACGTGAAATATTTTTCTACCGTGGGCGCGTGATATTTTGAGTCTGTCTCTCTTAATTTGAAGACTTAACGGTTACAAATACATTCAGATTATTACACCGTTTAAATAGAATTTTAAAAATAAATTTATAAAAAAATTTTTTAAACAACTTATAGAATTTTTTTTAAAAAAAATATGAAAAAAATAATTTTAAATGAATAAGTATTTAAATAATTATTTTTAAAAATAATTTTATTATTAATAAATTATGAAAAAGGGTATGAGTATTAAATAAGGAGAGATAAAAGATGAGATGAGAGAGGAGAGAGGGTGTAAGAAAAAAAATAGAGAAAAAATAGGAGAGAGGAGAGAGAGTGTACGAAAAAATTAGAGAGGGTGTAAGAAAAGTTAGAGAGAGGAAAGATAATGTAAAAAAAAGTAAGAGAGAGGAGGGATGATGTAAGAAAAAATATGAATAATATAGTAATTGATTAATTCATAAATGGTTTACTGTTCCATAAACTATTCTGACTAACTTATATGAAACTTTAATTTTAAACTATAATTTAATTTAAAAATTTATTTAAATAAATATAACTATTTATTTTTAAATTTTTTTAAATTTAAATTTTAAACTAATATTTAATATTTTTCAAACAGTCACTACATCATGATAGGATTCATTTAGGCTGCTGCATTCTTAAGTAAAAATTTAAGACTTTTAATTAAACTAAAATAACTCCTACCAATTAATTAATCTGAGCGCTCGGTAATTATTTAATGAGATTATTAATGACGAGGAAGGACAAGTTATAAGAGAGAGAGAGAGGAGAGTGAATTGTGATGATGAGCCATTGAAAAAGAAAAGAGAGGTCAAGTGGTTTAGACAAGGAAAGGAGAAGTTGTGCCTTGTGTTGAGAGGCCAAGCTCTGATGCTTTCTGTTAAGCTTCCTCAACTCGCCTCGTCTATGCTCTATTCGGCACTTAGCAAAGATCTTTAATTTGAAACTCTTCCTCCTCCTCCTTTTTTTCTCACCCTCCCTCTCTTGCCCTAGGTTTAATTAATCTGTTCGTTTCTTTCTCTGTACTCATTCAAACTTCTGATATATATCGGGGGGACAAGGAGGCTGAGAGAAGGAAACAGAGGTTAGATTTTTGTTTTGCCGGAGAATAATAAAGTTTTGGTCTTTGATGCGAGCGTGGACATCAGAAATCTGGGTTCTGTTGCTTTGTTAGGTAGGTGAGAAGCAAAAAATAATGTGGGATCTTAACGACTCGCCTGATCGGATAAACGACGACGGATCAGAAGGCTGTTCTTCACTCCATGATGATAAAGGAAAGCGGGTCGACGGATCTGTTTCCAATTCAAGTTCATCCGCGGTGGTCATGGAGGACGGATCCGCTGACGAAGACGGCGAGGCAAGCCGAGGAATATCAGACGGCAAAGATACCAACAACAAGACGAATATGAAGATGAAGAAGAATAAAAAGAACAAGCGAAGCAGCAAGATATTCGGGTTCTGTGTGACCCATGAAGACTCATCCATGGATAGTGCTGAAGCTGAACCACCTGTAATAACCAGGCAGTTCATGCCGGTGGAGGACGCTGAAGACGTCGCCGGCACCGGCGCCAGCTCATCCTTCCCTCGCTCTCACTGGGTAGGCCTAAAATTCAACCAATCAAAGGCAAACGCCGTCGGCGGCGTGAGATCAGTGGATACAGTGTCGTCGACGTCGTCGCAGCCGATGATTAAGAAAAGCCGGCGAGGGCCACGGTCGAGAAGCTCACAGTATAGAGGAGTCACCTTTTACAGAAGAACAGGTCGATGGGAGTCTCACATATGGTAAGTACCTACGAGTACTTGTTTTTTTGTTTCTTTTTTACTATATTTCCATTTCATAAAATGCGAGCCACGATTCTATATTTCCGATTGATTTGCCTACACTTTGTTTAGCTATACATAATCTAATTATATAAAAAGGAAATAATAATTGATTTGTTTTTGGTTTCTCTTTGTCCTGTCGTTACTTCAGGGATTGTGGAAAACAAGTCTATCTGGGTAAGGTCATGTATATATATATTTTCCTTTCAATAAAAAGAGAGATTATTTTGTTTGCTTTCTATCATGTGGGGAAATTTCTGCCAGGGCTGACGAGATTGTTTTGTCTGGGTAATTTTGTGTAGGTGGATTTGACACAGCACATGCAGCCGCTCGGTAAGCTCTAATTAGCTTCATTAATTTATTAACATTTTATTTATATATATAGAATCATTCTGGGAAATGTGAAGCTGAAAGAGAAATTATACACAACTGTGCGCAGTGCATATGATAGAGCGGCGATTAAGTTCAGAGGGGCTGAGGCAGACATAAACTTCAACATAGAAGACTATGAAGAAGACTTGAAACAGGTGCGGGTGAGAGAGAGAAGATGCTTAAAGTTGCATTCCTCTTATCATCAACAGTGATTCCTTATCGGCTACAGCAAGCACTAAATGAATTATTTATATTTGGTTGGATATGTATGTGAAATAATAACAGATGGGAAATCTGACGAAGGAAGAGTTCGTGCACGTACTTCGCCGACAAAGCACTGGGTTCCCGAGAGGAAGCTCCAAATATAGAGGTGTCACTTTACACAAGTGTGGAAGATGGGAGGCTCGTATGGGCCAATTTCTGGGCAAAAAGTAACCCTTTAATCTTAATTTATTTTTCCCCTCCTTCATCTTCATCATTTGATTCATTCTTCACCACTCATTTCCAGGTACGTTTATCTGGGTCTATTTGACACCGAGATTGAAGCTGCTAGGTATATAAATAAATAAATAAATAAATATCTTAATTAATACCAATTAAGCTTAATGCCCATCTTTTTTAGAGTTATATATGAATCACATTTTGTTCTAGGGCTTATGACAAAGCAGCAATGAAGTGCAACGGCAAAGACGCCGTCACCAATTTTGATCCCAGTATCTATGAAAATGAGCTTCATTCTGGTAAGCAACGAATTTTAGGTAAATATGATGTACTTCCTTTTGTTTTGTTCTTGTTGTAAGAATATGCGAGCATTTATTCTCTGTTATTGCTTAGAGTCCTCAGGTAATAATAACGCTGATCATCACAATCTGGATTTAAGTCTGGGCAATACGATGAGCTCAAATAATAATCATACTGCTAGGGAATCATTGGTAAGGTATTAAAGCTTTAGACATTAAATTCGGTCTTGTAATTAAATAATTAATAATCTGAAGGCTTAATATTTAGGTGAATCTGTTACCAGAACAAGCTAATAGAAGTAACAACATGGAATCTCGTGGAAGAAATGGTGGGCACGGCGAGAGTGAAACGCGGCGTCTTCTGAGTCAAACGCATCTTCTATCTCCACCAGCTTCTGATGAAACCCCCCACAACAGTTATGGTCCCTACATGACTTCTGGACAACCTCAAATTCTTCACCGTTTCCCTCATTTTCACCACCCAAATTATCGTGTATGAAATGTACCGAACATTCTTCACTATTATTATTAATTAGAGTATATGATTATTTAGTCTTTAATTTATCATATATTTGGTAATGTAGATTCCTTGCAGCAGTAATGGAAACGCAGGTCGTTTGGGAAGAGATCTTTCATTGTCGATGAATGATGATCAAGAACAACGTTGGCAATCTGGGCATTCTCATCAATATATCTCGCCTACTACTACTGCTGCAGCATCATCAGGATTCCCACAGCAGATCACAACTGCCTCACAAGATTGGCTGCAGACAAATGGGTTCCACACTTCTCTCACGAGACCCTCCTGAATTGACCTTGACACCCCCCCCCCCCAACTCTTTCTATTTTCAATTGTTCTGTCTCACCATTTATTTATATTCCAATAATTTCCCCCCTCGGATAATTCTATAAGCAGCACACTACAGTCATATTATTCCCATCAGATCTATTTTATAAAGTGAAATTTTGTTCTCCCAATAAAATAATGTGAAAATAAATCTAATGGTCAATAGAATTATCCTTCCTTCTTTCATGTATGTGTGTTTCTCCCTTGTAAAAATATTAAAATTCCATTTTTGTTAATTTATGTCCAAACCCTTCTTTTTAGTAAGGTTCACACATTAATATACTGAATGTGTGGTCGGTTTAAGTATGTGTTCATATTTGTTTTAGTTCTGAAGTTTTATAGATTTGTCATTTGAATCTCTATTTTTTAGCTTTTTTTATAATTTTTTGTCTGATTTTTTTTTAATTTTCGATTAATAAAAGGTTAGACTATTTTATTTTTTAAAAGATTAAGATCAAAATTTACGTAAATTGAAGAGATTAATCATATATTTTACTATTGAAGTGAAAGAGAGGGAACGTCGATTGAGAAAACACAAGTCTTGGTCAAAGTAAAACAAACCCACTAGATTTGTTTCTGGGGCTCTGACTCAAATTTATACTCTTCAGTAATGTAAATAAATAAGTAAAGATTTAGATTGATTGCTTCTACTTTATGATGCTCTATATATGTGAATGGGAAGTACATATTCTTTTCTGTATTTGGGTGATGTTGCCTTCACATTTATTGTGAATTGGCTCTTAAGCTAACAACCTACCTAATAAGAAAAGATGCTAGCGATCTTAACTTTCTACATGCTAGCTGGCTTTGGTTCTCGTACTTAGTTTTGACGTAACGAGGGAGAAATGTTACATATATATATATATATATATATATATATATATATAAAAGCTTAGTTGAAGAGCAGAGAGAATATCAGAGATAAGAGAGAGAGTATTGGAAATATAACTTGGAAGGGGATGAATAGTCTCCATCAACGGTGTCCTTTGAATCAGTTCTCTCGCCCCAAAAGCAGTCAGACAGTTATTATTATTATCATGGGAGGGACCTATCCTTCTTCTCGCTTAAAGCCTAACGCCTCGAAAGGGAGGACACTCATATTGAGTGAAGACACACATAATGGTATGATGGTTTTGTCAAGGCTTCTTCGTTTTTCCTTGTTACTTTTTCAACCCAATCCTCTTCACGAGTAGAAATTGTCCAAGTAAGATATTGTCAAATATTTTCTACGTACACAGCTTAACCCAGTTATCTATCTGCCTTTTGAGAGGGTTAATGGCTTTTGCTTATTACTTTTTCAACACCTCTATCTTTCTCCTGGTGTGTTTTAGGAGGAAAAGGTTTTTGGTTTTTGATAGAATATATGTATTATCCACCTATAGCTATACACTAATTTTTTCAAAACATATAGATCATCAAAATGAATCTTTTACTTCTCCTGATAAATCTTTTTATACACTCGCTCCTGTTAAGAAGTTTTAAGATATTATATTTAAATAATCTAATTATCTATTAACAGTATGTTTGTTAGTAGGTTTTTTTATTTGTACTTATTAGTTTTTCAACCTCTCTCTCTCTCTCTCTCAGAGTTTTACGAGGAAAGGTGATAATAATAATAATAATTACTGAAAAGGGCAAAAGAGAAAACGATGCGGGTGGAATCAGAGGGTCATTACTCATTGGCATGTATGTCTTTGGGTTCAATGCTTCTGGACTGGTGAGTACTGAAGGGGACAGCTTCTGAACTGGTCTTGAGGCAAATTAAATATTTAAATATACTAAATTATGTGGGATTTGAATGTTCTAGTTTAGTTTAATACTAAAATAGTATAGCTACTTACATCATTCGCAGCGTCATCAAAGATATTTTAAGGAAGCAGGTCTCCCCAACTTGCTAAATTAAAAGCTCACTCGCTTCTTAATAAAATAAATCTTCATCATCATCAGACATAGTATTTCAATGCAATTTAATAATCTAAGACGAACTAGTTTCTCTTTTTCGTCTCACTCATCATCTTTCCATCTCATTGATACGAATGAAATGAACTAGAATTAGTTCCTACAATGATCGGCCTTGTTAATTTTTGTGAATAGTAATAATATTGGAGTTTTGATCGATCTCTACTATCTGAACAGATGCTTGTTGTATGAAAAATGTTCCCTTCAAGAGACGGGTGGAACCAAGAAGGTGACCTATGCATGATAAGGTAAACGAGGAAGTGGTCCAAGGAATTAATGTCATGCCTCTTGATTCTTCGAGAAGGAAGAAGAAAACAAAAGTAATAAGAGATGCTGAAGGTGATAGCTGAGAAGGTGAAGATGTGCGGCATTCCAATTAAATATTTTCTATTAGCAAAATAAATTACACGTATTTAGGCCTATATATTGTAGTATAGTTCTAAACCTGTGAAATAGTATACGATAATAAATTTTAATAAAAAAAATAATGATAAATCTATACTTCTTATTTATTTATAAAACTTTTTTAGTGATTGTCTTTCTTCTTTAGGGTAGACTGATTTTCCCTTCTAATCAGCACGATGATAATAATAAGATACAAGTTTATATGAATTTAATTATATGGGATATTTTAAAGTATACCTCTAATTTTTTAGTATAAAATTTTGATATTGATTATAAGTATAAATTATATTTTTTTATATTATTTTAAATGAAACTCTCTCGATAATAATATAATTAAAATGTTTTAAATATATATTATATTAATTAATTTAATTAATTTTTTATTTTAATTATATTAGATAGATACTAGAAGCAAAAGTAGACAAGCGACTCATAGGCTTATGTATGGCAACTGTTTTTTAATCTGATAAAAAATATGACAACTGGTTTTATCTAAATCAAAATGGAAAAGAAGGGATAGTAATTCAGTATTGAAGAAGGTATAGCAGAGGCTTTACCTAGAGCCAGAGACAGAGATGATATCAGTTATTGGAGTGGGATTTATGATTTTATGAGCGCTGGGAAGCAGTAACTGATAGGATTTATGATTTTATTAGACTCTGCAGTAAGTCTGAAATACCCAGAGAGAAATAAATAGAGAGATTCACTCGTGTGTGGCTAGGTTTTCTTTTCTTTTTCTTAGAAAAGAAAATGGGTGACTAGGTTTTAGGGTTCGGAATTGAGGCGAAGGTATTAAAAAATAAAGAAAGGAAGAGAAGTGAGTACAAAGAGGGCCTGCAGAAAAGAAAGAAAAGAATGGAATCAAAAAGAGTAAAGTGGGGGAGTGGAAAAGGGAGGTTTTGAGTTGAGACCACCTTTGTTTCCTTTTAAGATAAGGGTTTCTATTTATGGGATTTCTTCACCGTTTGAAAATTCAATGTCACACCTACTTCAAGATTATCTCCATCGTCTTGTCATGTTTCTTGCTTTATTCTCATCTTCAATTACCGTTATCATTCACCACTGGTCGGCATATCTGTGTTTCACACCTTCATGGAAATTTCATATCAACCTCAAAAAATAAATGCGAAAATTATATAGATTTCTCATTATTTTATTTCAAAAATTAAACCAACTTATTATAATCACACACCCTTTATAATATGCAAAATATTCAATAAATAAATAAATTATATAATTTTTCTACTGGTTTTTTCTAATATCAAAAGAGCTAGATCTACCCAATTTCAAACAGGTTTGGTGAAATTATGATAAACATACATTTTTTATTTTTTAAAATTTTATAGGTTTTAAGAATAAAGATGCTTATATATCTTTAATAAATTCATTGGATATTGGTGCACTTTTTTTTAAATATGCATAAATTGCAAAACAAAAAAAGTGATTTGCTGTAAATTTAATAAGTTGTAAATCGGATTGAATTTATGACATTCTACTTAAAATTATAAGTTTATTGGTTTAATTAATAAAAACTGACATAATTAATAGATAACTATATCATGCAAATATATGATATTATAAATTTGAATTAAATTATATGCAGTAAAATAAATTTTATTAAAAGATACAATTTATTTTAATTATCTCTGTACGAACTAAACAGTGCACAAAGAGACACTTGACGATAAGTATCATTTACATATTTAATTCAGAGTCTCTACATCCTTCGCTGCTCCCATGTGCAGTTTCAGACCGGCTTCTCAGAAATCGTCCTTTTTGTTTCTTTTTAATATAATTATCTTTAAGGTTTTTAAAACCATTTAAATTCATTAATTATAATGCTCTACGTAAACTACTATTCAAGTTCCCACTTAATTAATTGCGGCTGTCCCCCATTTTAAATGTTCTTCCCTCTAACTTGTCGCTCAGTGGTTGCAAAACATTGAATACGTATCTAACTTTCCAAATCCTATTAAATTATTTTTATTATTTTTTCGCTTATAAAAAAAATATTATCCTACTTCAAAATCGAACGCTCTTGACAATATTACCCTCCTATTATATTGGGCTATTGTTTGAATAAAATTTTAAAAATAAATTTATGAAAAAAAATTTAAATAATTTATAGAATTTTTTTTAGAAAAGTGTTTATAAAAAAATAGTTTTAAATAAATAAGTATTTAAATATTTATTTCTAAAAATATTTTTATTATTGGTAAATTACAAAAAAAATGATATGAGTATTAAATGAGGAGAGATAAGAGATAAGAGAAGAAAGGGTGTAAGAAAATATATGAGAAAGAGTGTAAGAAAAAGTATGAGAGATAAGAGATGACATAAGAAAAAATAAGGGTAATATAATAATTGATTAGTTCATAAACTCTTTTACTATTTTATAAGTTACTCTGATTAGCTAATCTAAAATTTTAATTTTAAACTATAATTTAATCTAAAAATCTATTTAAATAAATATAACTATTTATTTTATTTTATTTTTAAATTTAAATTTTATCCAAAAAAAGGTTTATAAAACTTTCAAATTGGTGCATTATAGTATGTGGTAGGTATTTTGCTTAATTATTGGTCTGTGAGTTAATTGTGTATATGTCATATGGCCCAAAAAGGCGTGTAAGTAAATTATTTTAATTGGCGGATAAATTTCTGAAAATGATAGTAAATTAGTCATATCTCTTTTATGAAAGTCGTATATTTCAGGCAGCATAAATAATAGAATAATGTGAGCGGATTTGACGTATGAGTAACCAGTAATTCCTTTATTTTATTTTTAATATAAGATATAGTTTATTAATTTAAATAAATTAAAAAATTAATTAATTATAATAAATATTATGTAATTTATTTTTAGTATATATATAATATTATATTATATATTAATATATAAGTTAAATAAATTAATTTTAAAAATATTAAATAGATTAAAATATTATATTTATAATTAAATTTAATTTTTAAAATTAACTCTGGTATTATAGATTATAGGCAGTATAACGTTAGGCTTTCATTTTGTTAGATTAAATATAGAAACACATTATGAAAAAAAGAACACAGAAGCTCCTATTTAAAGAAGTAATGAAACATTAATTTTTTTAAAAAATAAATATAATAATTATTGTCTATTTATTTAAAGAAATATTATATTCGATACCTTTTTTAAAAAAAACACAGATTCTTTTAATCAAAAATTAAGACTTGCCGCCCAACTCCCTCCATATTACAAATCTTCAATGAGACAAATGCCCAAACCAACCGAAATTTAATGACCCTAACATCAAAATTTCTCTGCAAAATAAAATTATAAAAATAATATAAAGAAAGACCCACAGAAAGAGAAATGTGAGGATCACAAAATCTTTGATCCATTACCTACAATGACCCGGAAAAGAATCTAGACCACTCCGCTTACATTTTTTAACATGTAAATAACCCATAGATTTAATTAATAAAAGGATGGAATATATTATTATTTAAAATATATTTAAATTTTAGAGAGTACTATTTTATTATGATTCCAGTCGCAATGTTTAGGGAGGTATCCTAACTCTTAGGTGTTTAGATATACGCTTAAGGGTAATAGACAGCTCGTCCTGTCCGATATTAATATCACTTAAGAGAAAGTGAGACTTCACCCTGCTATTGGATCGTGGGTGAGCCCAACCCCTTTCTACAAATTTTTATACAAAAAAAAATATATAAATATAAATATATTAAGTACAATAATTTATGGATAAATAAATAAATAATATTTTTTTTAAATATATTAGGGAAAATACCATTTATTCGGATGGACCACATGTGTGTGTGTAACAGCTATACTGAAATAGAAAGTTGGCTTTCAGGTCCCCCCGCACTTGTATTTCTCTATTAGATATAACAGATCAAAGAAGTCTTCATTTTCACTCCTGAGACTATGTAATGATAATTTATAATATAAAAAATAATAATAAATTTATATTATTCACTTATTAATAATTTTTTTATAATTAAGTCATTTTTTCATAATTTATAATAACTTTTTATATTTTATTTTCTTACAAATAACACATACATATATGCAAATTAGATATGAAAGTTTCTATAGAAATAAAAAAAAAATTATATTTTTAATCCAATTTATGATTTTAAGTAATTGGTGTCTGTACTTTTAATTTTAAAATATACAGATGGGTCTGATGGCATAGATCAGACATGTGGCCAATGGGAATATTTGGTGAGAGTGGGCGATTTGGTGTTAGGGATTGTGATTTGATGGAGGCTCTGAGGGGCAAGTCTCCAAAATAATGGAATGGTCTGGCATGAAAAGATTCTAGAAAGAAATAAATAAAGAAATAAATAAATGAATGAATGAAAGGGTGGAGGCGATATATAGTTCTAATAAGGGCAAGATATGTTTGTCTGAGTAATATTATTGATTTTGTTAATGTGTGATATGATTCCCACAGCTAATTAAAATAATTATATATATATATATATAGCTTCGTCATGGGGCATGCGATATTTAATTATTATTATTATTATTTTTTTTATAATCCTTTGTAATACCAATTTCAAACTTATATAGTATGTATGTTCTTGAAGGTCCGTTTGTTTAAACTTAAAAAATAAGTGATTTTTTTATAATTTAAAAATTTTATTAAAAAAGTGGTTTACTTGGTGAAAAAATTTATGGAAAATATAAATTATTTTACACTAGAATATAATAATAACAAGTCGAGACAAATGGGCCTTAATTTATACCCAAACCAGGTGAGAGGTCAACGCAAATTGGTAAAACATGGGAGGGTGGGGGGGGGGGGGGAAGCGTCG
The DNA here is from genome assembly GCA_037074615.1 of Leucaena leucocephala. NCBI lineage: Eukaryota > Viridiplantae > Streptophyta > Magnoliopsida > Fabales > Fabaceae > Leucaena > Leucaena leucocephala. The sequence goes on along the minus strand of CM073567.1, from coordinate 1,136,111 downwards.
GCGGATATTCCATAATTAAATTAAATTAAATTAAATTAAATTATATCCTCCAAATGATCTATCGTCAAAGATATTAGGAGCCACCTATCTGATCAGGAAGGATCTTGAACAATATTCTTAGTCATTGGGAGAACCCATCATTATTGAAGCAAAAAATAATGGTGCCAGGCATGCATATGAATCATCTGGCGATTTTAATTTATTATATATATACATATATTTTGTTATATAAATATCACTCCCTCTTACCCTTAACATAATACTTTGAGCAAATTAAAAAAATAAAATAAAATAATTAATCATAATAAATATAACACAATATGCTGAAATACTAAGTATTTATAATATTAATTTATAAATTAATTTAAATAATAATGATTAATATTATATTTAAAATAAATTAAAATTTTATATTTAATATCAAATTAAACCTCTAACTAATTTATATATTAAAGACAAGGGGTAATAATTTTTAGGTGTTAAAAAAATAGCTTTTTAGGTCAAAATCTTGCATGTTAGAGACCAAACTTTTTCTTTAATTAATTTGAGAACCATCAACATATAAAAAATACAATATCTCAATTATTAATGTAAAAATTAATTAATTCCATTTAGGTATATTAATAGAGTTAAATAAATTAATTAATTGTAACTAAATCTAATCTCTTTAGATAAATTAATATTATATATTCCTCAATCTATCCAAACTAATCAATTAATTATTATATTAGTTATAATTAATTTATTTATTTATATTTTTTACTCTGTCTATACAAAATTAATTGTCTCTTATAATTAAAATTAGAGATAGTAACTATTTTTAAGGTTGTTTTGGCAATTAATCCTTCTTATCGCGCAGTTAATCATGAGCATTATTCAACAATCAGTAATATATCTTATCACATTCCTTTTCTTGTCAAAGGCAGCGCCCAAAACCTCAACAACACTGCTTTACTAATTATGGATGAAATTTCGTTATCCCGTGAGAAGTTAATTCATTCTCTATTAGACCAATCCCATGACGTGAAGTTTTAGTCTTTCTTCTTTTAGTTATTCTTATTTTTTTTCAAAGGGATGGGCCATGGACGCATGCCCCCTTTTCATGTATTTTTTTATAAACTGCTTAAATTCCAATATAGTTAATTTTATCCATATTATAAAAAATATGATGCAAAATGAAAAAAAAAAAAAGAAGACAAAGCGATGGTTTAAAGGCTATGCAGCCTAGAAATTTTGATTCCTTATTCATGGTTTAAAAAATAAAAATTGATCTCTCAATATATCTATGCTGAATTTATATATATATTATATGCGATTGCAATCACCGACAATATGCGTATGTATATAAATGTTGGTGGCAATATTATATATTTTTTAATTATAAATATAAAATTTTAATCTATTTTATTTTTTAAATTTATATATATATTTTATAAACTATCTATATTATATATATTAAAGGGATTTAATTTATTTTACAGGGTAGTTTTAATACAGATCATTAAAAATATTTTTTTAAAAAATAATATGTTAATTAATTTAATTAATATTTTTAATCTCTTGTTAGAAGTCAGAATTATTGTCTAACTGCTGCATAAAATAGTTGAGAAGTCAAATCATCAGGGGGTGATAAGCTAATTTAAGGTTTTGATGGGTCAAAAAATATAATATGAGAAATGTACTAAGATTATGAAAGGAAGGGAGGAGAAGTGAGTTACGGTCGCAACTGCAATTTTCAAGGTTAAAAGAAGGAAACAAAAGTGGAAGAGATGAGAACAAATTAAATTGAATGTGGAAAGGGAGAAGCAAAAATGGGGCAACCTCAAATCTGGTTCATAATCAATGTAGGATGGTTGACACTTGTGAGACCAATAAAGACGGCTTTATGAAATTCTCTAACAAGAATATAAATGCAGAGACATCTTGAAAGAGAGGGAGAGGGTCAAAACATAAGGCTCTGTTTGCTATAGATAATTTGAAGGGAAGGAAAAAGGAGGAGAGGGATTTTACTCCCCTCCTCTTATTTGGATCAATAAAATATTTAGAAAGAAAGGAAATTTTTTTCTTTAATTTTACCTCCCCTTTAAATTTAGGAGAATTTAGAATAGAAATATTATATTATTATTTTATAATATTAATATATATATAATTTTTTAATATTTTAATATTATCTATATATTATATTTTATTAAAATATTCTATAAAATAATATAATATAATTTTTTTTATATATAAAAATATGTTTTTTTAAATTAAATAAAATAAAATGAAAATCCTTTCTTCTATAGCCTAAGGTTAGTGTGTTGTCTTGTCCAATGAAATTGCTTAACGTTCAGAGAAGCAATGGGATATGATGATGATTCTGCTTTTGTCTTGCCTCTCTTTCTTTCCTTTTGGGTCATTCGAAGATGGCTTACTCAGTTTCCATTACTGGAAAAGCATCACGATGATAATTGATGTTGCATGAGCAACGACTTTAGGGCAGGGTTGGTGTTCCTTTCTTCAAGCTCCCATGAAAGCTGAAATCTAATTCTATGTATGTGAGGATGTCAAAAAAACTTGCAGCAACATCATTTAGAGTCCGGCTCAAATATTTTGAGCATAGAAAAATAGGAAAAATTAATATCTGACCCCCTTTAATCTCAACCAATTTTTAATTAAGTTTATTTAGCTTTTTATCTTTATAATTTCGTTTAACTTTTAATTAGGCCCTCATAATTTTAAGTGACTGATAAAGGGAACAAAGTGTAAGGACACGATAAAAAATTAGATAAAACTAGAAAGACATGATAAAAAATATATCAATCTGAATTAGGTGAAATTATAAAGTTGGGAAAAGAAAATTACAAAAACTTGATTGAAAATTGAAAGTTTAAAACTATAGGATTCACATATTAATTTTTCCTACAAAATATTAAATTATAGAAAATGAATAATGAAAATATATAAAGCATTGCCTATCTTTTTTTTTAAAAAAAAATTAAGGCGCATTTGTATATTTAATCCAAGCAAGTAGCAATTATATTCTCAACTAGATTATCTTGTGAAGTTAACAAAAAAATGTTTTTATTGAATATTTTAGTAATTAAATGATACTAATTTTGAAGAGGCGTTGGATTTATATGGCTCTCTCTATTTTTTTTTTAGCCAACTTGTATTTTACAATGAGAAAATCAAAGCGAACATGTAATACAATTTAAATTCTCTACTTCAAAATGACGTCGAGGAAGGAAAGAGCTTTACGAGTTAAGTGTGAAAGGAGAAAAATGGGAGTCTAGAAAAATCAAAGCCAAGGATTGTAGTCAGTCAAAAATGAGGCAAATGGGGAATGGTTTGACGAGTTTAACAACATTGTTTCCCGATTTAGGTGGGTTTGTTGAATTTGATAGACTTTAAGGTTGCACTCCTTTTCTGATAACTACTGCTTCCATGGAAGTGTGGCCTTCGAACGCAATCTTTTCACCTAACCACGCCTCTTTCACATGTGAACCCTCTTGTCTTTCCTGTTTCCCTCAAAACTGTCAATACTTTATTTCATTATTTTTTCCTCTCTGTTTTTTTTATATATAAAAGTTGATATGAGTTGAATTTCTGGAGTTCTAAGGTTTGCCTTAAGATTAAGATGAAGAGGGCACTATAAAAATATTTATAGATCACCAATTAAAAAAATTCTCACACTAATAATATGATTTTTATTTATAATTTTATAAATTATGGGTAAACTTTTTTATCAGTTGAGCCAATATTTGGTGGCTTCTCTTTATTCTATTTTTTTTTAACTAAGCATAGATAGCCTCCTATTGTAAGCAATTATGCCTCAATATTCAAGATACTATTTAGCTCTAAATATGAGAATATTTCAATAGAGATTTGGACATAATTTGTAACGTTACGACGGATTAACTTTTTTTGCTAGATGTTGGTTCATTCTATTCTTTTTTATTTCCTTTGATTTATTTATTGTGTGGAGTTTTTTTTTGTTACAAAAAAAGTTAAGTGGATTTAGCACCGGTCCCCTACCAATATCAGGGTATAGTCCTAGAGATTAGAGAGTCTTTATAAATAACTTACGAGATCAGACACTAAAAAAAATTAAACTCACATATTTATAACATATAAAACTAATTTTTATTATGTCAAATTTCATTGGGTGGAGTTTGATGACTAAATGTGGATATTTCATTATTTGAATCTGTGATGGGTCAAAGCCCAAAGTTTCAAAATAGGCCCAAGAGACTCTTTATGGGTTATATGAGTGGGAGGTCTTTTAGGTAAGGGAATAGATAAATTGAGAATGTCGAAAGGAAGAATGGACATAGGTTCACATTCAAACAATATCATTGGCCCAGTTGTATCATTCTGATTTTTTCTTTATCTTTTTATGTTCGCATATTTTATTAATGTAATATTGGGGAAGACTTGAATGGCAATAATACGTCATCATCATGCATGAAAATTTCACTTATCATCGTTATATTTTTTCCCTTAAAAACATTGATCTAATTATTCATAATATTCTTGTTTCGTTGTTGTATTTATTGACATCCATGTATTTTACATTTTAGTAGTGCATGAATAATGCAATTAATATTTTATGGGATTTACCTATCAACATTATAATCATAAGTGTTCGCGCGCATTTTACGTTTACCTTTTGAGATTCACGCATCATGCTCTCAGTTATTTATGTTTTTGCGTTTTGAAATTTACCATACCAAAGATTCAGGCACCATCGTTATATTTATTTGTGCTCACACATCTCATTTTCGAACATGGGTTTGTTCTTATCTGCAACTAGAAGCTACGGTTTCGTCTTCTCCGCTGCCCCATCGTGCCTTTTCCTCATTCTGTGTGGCTTCACTATGCAGAAAATAAGATTTCCGGCGACCCCTACCAGAATCAGAAGGCCAAGACCCTCATCCACAGAGATGGTGGCATGGGTTAAAGGAGAGAAGAGGCCCAGATCTAACGATGGGGTTAAAGGAGGTCGCCGTTGTGGGTTGCTTGGCATTGAGGATTCGATGGAGTTTTGTCGTGGGTTGCGGGAGGTCCGTTGAATGAGATGGGGGGGGGGGGGGGGGGAGGGGAAGCGAGGGGGGCAATACAAGAATTTCATGGGTTTTGTGATGGAAATTGATGGAATTGATTTCCACATGAGACCCAATTCCAAGCCCCCTTTAAGTGTACCAAAAAAGTTTTGTGATGGAAATCAATCCCATTTCCATTTCTATATGCGAAAATCCATTGTACCAAACGAGGCACAGAATTCACAAAATCCGCTTCAACCAAAAATTTCCTACACCAAGACCATATATTAGCTGTATTGTTCAAATAATTCAATAAACTCCAAACATTAATTCCGATGGCATTTTTGGTAATTACAATTCTCAAGAAGCCTGCAAAAGAGGTAAAAAGTAAAAACTATAGATTTCCTCTGCGAGTTTTGATTCATGGAACTCGTTTTTGTACTTTAAACTTCTCGAATCCAGAATTCTATTGCTGATCTGGAGTATCCAACTTCTTCAAATTAATTAGATCACGGAAATAAATCACATTATAAAAACTTACCCTTAACTTATCAACAGACAGTACCATATATATATATATATAACAGTCTCGAAAGGCACAAAAAACAAGAAAATGAAGACAATTAAACGAGGAATCAGGAAAAAAAATTAAGCAAAATTAAGAATAAAAATAATAATATCAAGAAAATGAACAAAAAGGGAAGGGGTCCTTTGTTTTGAACAGTATATAATTCAAAATCGTGTTCCCCCCATTTCACTTTCCGAACGACACAAGAAGATACTGTGGATAAAATAGAGAAAAAAAAACAGTGTCGTCAAACCTGCTCGAGGGAAACTGAAAGCGTCAACACAATTTCCGAATTCGAAGCCTGATTAGGGTTTCTACTAGGCCCGCCAATTTCACTCCTCATCCCATTCCTCCCGTCGCAACATCCTAACTGGATCTCGATCCGATTCCCCATTGCCGAATCGGGTCATATTGGCTTCGCCAGCATTGCCGGCGTCAATGGCGTCATCGAAGCCTTTGCCTTCCGCCTCTGCTGACGCACTGGCCTCTCCCACTGGCCAATCGGTATACTTTCTCATTCTTTAGTTTCTCTTGAACGCGTTCATTCTCCTGTCCTCTCCGAAGCTCGTGGTATGTTTTCTCGTTCCGACTTCGGTGGATGTTCTCATCTAGACTCAGATCCTCAATAAATGGCGCCTTTAATTTGCATATTTTATGAGCACGTTTCGGCTCCATTTATATTGGCTCATAGGTTTCCAATGCGAGAACTTCATAATAATCCTCCGAGGACGAGTTCTTTAAATGCTGGTCAAGATAGGTGGAGTTGTGGAGATGAAGGTGCATTGTGATTGTGCAGCTTCTTCAAGAGCTGATTGACCTTTTTTGACACATGGGGGAGACTATAATGTTTTTATGAAGTCTACTGTAATTTAATATATGGCGTAGACACTTCTCCAAGTCCCTTGAGCATAAAATTTGGAGAGGTTATTACTTTGATAAAGTTTTGCAGTTACACTTTACATGCCTCATCTAACTTTGTTGATGACTTGATCTCATGTCTAAGAACGTGCATGCCTATGAAATCGGGATAGGTAGTGAGAAAAATGTACTGAACATAATTGATAAAATTGTTGAACTTGAACTAGATCCACCAATTCGAGGTGCCGTCTTCACCCAACACATTTGCAAGTCATTTTTAATCTTTTTAAGTGATTTCTTTTTCTGAATAATGTAGCCGCAAACTTGTAAGAAGTTAATTTTTTTCTAATCTTTGATACAGACAAAGAGAGAGCAGGACACTGATTATACTCCTAAGGATGTGCAATCGGTTATTGATTCTTTGAAAGAACAAGTTGCTGCTGAGAGGGGTATTTCCATAAAGGTTCAATATCTTACCCATAATTGTAATTCATCAACGGTTTTATTTGGACTTCTTGATTAATTCTCATAAGCCATGACACATGGAATTTACATTTGCTTGTATATCAGAAAACAATGGAAGAAAGTAAAGCAAAGATGGTTGGTGTTACAAACCATCTCTATCAGTTATCAATGGAAAGAACCTGCAGCAGTACTGGTACACAGAGAAGTCTGGACCTACTGACAAGAAGGCAGCTAGATGCAATTGCTATGCACAATGATATTCATGCAAGTAAAGGAGATAAGGAAAGCAATGGCTATCATGAAGATAACCATGCTTCTACAGCTGTTCTTCTAGGTTCTAATGTAGCTGTAAAAAATGCTGTTCGCCCTGTTAAACTACCTGAAGTGAAAAGATTACCTCCATACACTACATGGATTTTTCTGGACAGGTTTGTTGAGATACTCTGCATCTCCTTTCTCAGCTTGCAAGAATAAACTTTTCTCCTCTTTTTCTATTGATGGCTAACAAGTCTAGTGGTCTGAATTATAATTCATATCCCCATGTGTTTGACAATCTGATGGACACTAAATGTAATTTGAGATAGCAAGTCCTACATTGTTGCATGGGATGCTCTATGAGAAATTCAAGTGGGGTTGATTTTCCACCTAAGTTAGAAGTTTGTCACCTCATTTAAGTGCCCATCTATGGTAATATTCTAATATTAGTATTACTGATATAATAATATTAGGATATTATAGTTAGAGATATTATTGTTATTATTGGAATCATATCAAATTTGATTTATTAGATATTTGATTGTATAGCTAAAATCTTGGTGTATCTCATGCAATCTTCAAGAATAGAGTATATATTGATGCATATACCCTAGAAATAAACTATCGGACTTTCAAATCTGTCATTGCTCTACATGGTATTAGAGCTATCACCGCCCGAGCTACTGTGACATCACTGTAACCTGCTCCAACGATACTCCCATGTCATCTGCAGGTATTGACCAGAGGAAAAACACATGCACTCCCCATGGGTATTGGCATTGATGGGGCAACAAGTGTCTCTGTTTCAATTGTCTTTGACAAACTAACGTTGACTAACTATCAAGATTGGGCCCAGGCGATCATGCAAGCAGTTGGTGGCGGCAAACTCGCCTATCTGACCGGTGATGCAAAAAACCAACAAATGAGGCTTCTCCTAAGATGACACAATGGACTATTGACAATCACTTGGTCTCGCCTGGCTTATTAATTCCATGTCTCCCAACATTAAATGGAGATTCATGTATCTACCCAAAGCACGAGATATCTGACAGCTGTTCGTGACTCGTATTCTGTCACAAAAGATCATTCTCGCCTGTTCAATCTACAACGCAGCACGTGGTGATGTGTTTAGGGGACTCGTGGAGTGCACGAGTATTGATTTGATATGGTTGCACTTTGGCAAGAGCTGGATCTTATTGACAACGATGAATGAGATACTCTTGCAGATGTCACTCTTAACCAGAAAAGAATTGAAAAAGGTAGGATACTTCTTTTCCTTGTTGGTCTAAATGATGAATTTGATGCTGTCCGAGCTAGAATTCTCAGTAACACCATGCTATCATCACTCTTGGAGACATATGCCAAGGTGCGTAGAGTCTTGTCGCAAGACTATGCCTGCTACTTTTGTAAGTAAGAATGATGTTCCTGATGCCTCGGTTAAGTCTCGACCCACTTGTGAGCACTATAAGAAGGTGGGACACACCCGTGATAAGTGATGGGATTTCTATGGCAAACTTGCTGATTGGAAACCACGAAAGAACAAATCATGTGCTAATCAGGTCTCTAATGAATCAGTGTATGCAATGCCCCGTCTGGGCCATTCACATCTTTCGGCCAAGAACAACTTAATCAGATTCAGAACTCTTCAAACTGACAAAATCCTCATGGGTTTGTGTCCATGACTCACAGGTATAATTCCTGTTGCTTTACATACCTCCATTCTTCCCTCCAAGTGTATCGTGGATGGAAGGGCATCTGATCACATGACGTCCAATGCAAAGATATTTGTCACTTATCACCCTTTAGCGGGAAATAAGAAAATTACTACTACTACTACCAGGACTCCCTCATCCATAGCAAGCATCAGTTCTATTACTCTTTCAGACTCTTTGCATTTTGAATCAGTGCTACATGTTCCCTATCTAGCTTGTAACTTGCTTTCTATTAGTAAATTGACAAGATAAACAAATGGTCGGCTCATTTTTACTCTACTCATTGTGTTATTCAAGATCTTGCATTGGGGAATATGATTGGTTCTACTGAGGAATATGATGGTCTTTATTATCTCGACATGTCTACCGTGAATGCGTTATGTTCTAGGATCAACAATCCCACCTCAATCTCTGATGAGGACAGTTTTTTATCATGGTATAAAAGAATGAGACATCATAGTGTTTCTTATTTACAAAAATTGTTTCCCCAGTTATCTATTAATAAAAGCTCATTCTTTTGCGATACTTGTACTCTTACTAAACATCACCGTATTTCTTTTACTCCTATTTTATACAAACTGTCTTATCTATTTTCAATTATTCATAGTGATGTTTGTGGTCCCTCTCGGATCTTTAATCTCACTCGGTCCAAATATTGTCACTTTTATTGATGATCATACTTGTATGTGTTGGGCTTATCCCTTAAAAAATAAATTTGAGGTCTTAAATGTCTTTATCGAATTCTATAATTATGTCCATAATTAATTCAACGCCTCCATCAAAGTTCTTTACACCTACAATGGCACTAAGGCTGAGCACCGCCCCGCCCATTTATTTTTTTATGGGCACGAGCTAGCCCATATCCATGCCTAACGGGCTGGGCTGAACCCGTTTGGGTTCCAATAGGCATAGTCAACCCGTTTATCAAAAATAAAAATATTTTTTTTTATTTAAACCCATTTGAAATTCTAATAACAATGAATATAAAACAACAATAGTACACATATGATATGATTGTTCATCCTAAAATTAGAAAATAAAATATCATAATAATAACTACGAATTTATAACCACATAGTCCATAATGCTTATATAATATGATAATTCATAATCTTAATTATTCAATTGGATTATGATTATACATCATCTTCATTATATTTACTTGTGATGGTTGTAGATATAATTACCCCTACCTTTACAAAATAAATTTTAAAAAGTATATTATTATGTAATAAAAATAAATTTAAATAAATATAATATAATAAATTAATAAAAAAATATATGGGGGGCTACAGGCTGTCCAATGGTCAACCCGTAGCCCTCCTATATAATTTACTGTTTGAGCCTGTTTAAGCCCGCCGCCCGTTACGGGCCTATTTTGGGCGGACTTAATCAGGTAAAATGGTACCGGGTTGCAGGTGGACCCACGGATTATGGGCTAATTGCTCTCCCCTAAATGGCACTGAATATTTCCAACATTCCCTTCATTCCTTTTTGTTTGCCAAAGGCATTGTTCATAACAACAATTGTTCTCATAGTCTTCAACAAAACGGAGTTGCAGAATATAAAAATAAACACATTCTTGAGATTGCTCAAGCCCTTTTATTTCAGTGTCATGTTCCTTTCTTTTACTATGGGGATGCTATCCAAACTACTGTCCAACTCATAAATCGTCTTTCTAGTCGCATTCTTTTCTTTACCTCTCCATTTGAGGAGATGCAAAAAACCCACATTGTTTCTCACAGTCTTCTCTTCCGCTTTGCGTCTTTGGTTGCACTGCTTTTTCCATCTTCATCATCCTCCCTCAAAGTTCAATTCTTGTGCCACCAAATGTGTTTTTTTGGGCTATTCCTTCTCTCAGAAAAGATGCAAATGTCTTGATGTTGTGTCCAACCACCTGTTCATTACCCGTAATATAACCTTTATTGAGCACGAGTCTTATTATCCTAAGCCTTCGATTAAGGGGGAGTGCTGGAATGAATCTCAACCTATAGAATCTATTCCCCCCACTCCACATGAACCCTTATAGCTTCTAGCCAGAATTGAAACTCAAAGATGGGGAAAAATGTTCTCACGATGGCATCACTCAAGTCACAACCATTATATCTCTAAGGTAGAGCCAATTCTTGAACTGTTGGTAGATCTTGAACATGGTGAGACTGATGAGAATGTGGTTATTGGCACTACCGATGATCTTGATCTCCTTATGGCATTGAGAAAACCACACGGGCATGTACAAAGCATCTCAGCAAAAAGTTTGTTTCTTATGCTCTAAGTTATCATGCTTTTGTAACTAACCTTGACAGCATTATGATCCCTAACAATGTTCATGAGGCATTAGCTATCCCGGAGCGGAAATAGGCAGTGTTGGAGGAGAAGCAAGCTTTGGAGAAAAATGAGACTTGGGAGATTGTGGAGTTACCTCTAGGAACAAAACTAGTAAGTTGCAAGTGGGTGTTCACTCCCAAATATGAATGCTGATATCTAAACAAGTTAAAGGCTAGACTTGTTGCTCAAGATTTCACTCAAACATAGGGTATTGACTACAATGAAACTGTTGCACCTATTGTAAAGCTCAATACCATTTGGGTACTTCTCTCGGTGGCAGAAAACCTAGATTGGCCCCTTGGACAACTAGATATTAAGAATGCATTTCTCAATAGAGATTTAAAAGAGGAAGTATATATGACACTTCTACCAAGTTTTGAAGAAGGAAGATAGAACCAAGTGTGTAAACTCAAAAAATCTATCTATGGGCTGAAGCAGTCACCAAGTGCCTGGTTTAATAGATTTTCTAGTGTCCTCAAGGATGAGGGTTACAAGCAAGTTTATTTGATCATACTATATTTGTTTCGAGACATAATAATCTCATCACTATTATAATTTTCTATGTGGATGATATTATTGTTATAGGTAATGATATTAAGGAGATTGATCGAGTCAAAATAGCATTGAACCGTGAATTTGAGGTCAAAGACCTTGATAAATTGAAGTACTTCCTCGATATGGAAGTAGCAAGATCCAAGGATGGTATTTATGTATCCCAAAGAAAGTATATTCTTAATCTTCTCAAAGACACAAGTATGCTTAGGTGTAAACCGAGTAAAGTCCCTATCAACACCATGAAATATAACAAAAGTTTGTAGTAAAGACTGACAAGGAAGTCAAAAAATAAAAGAAGCAAGAGAGGTATGAAATGGCAACAGAAAAAGAAAGATACCAAAGGTTAGTTGAGAGACTCATTTATCTCTCACACGTCTTGATATGCCTTTGTTGTAAGTGTGACCAGCCAACATATGCATGATCCAAAGAAGAAACATATGGCCTCAGCCTATAAGATATTGAAGTACTTAAATGGTACCCCTAAAAGTAGTGCAAAATTAGAATTGCGAGCCTTAACTTAAGGAATCATGGAGGGGTTGTGGTTAACAAGAGTTGTAGAGGAAGTCCATTTGAAGATAGATGCTCTATTGAAACTGTTTTGTGACAAGGTCGCCATAAACATGGCCTTGAACCCTATCCAACATAGCAGAATGAAACATGTGGAGGTGGACAGACACTTTATTTGAAAGTAGAAGATAGGATTATATGCCTCACCTATATACTTATAAGGCTGCAAATGGCAGATATTCTTACCAAGGGACTACTAGAAGAAATGTTTGAACAGTTTGTAGTCAAGTTGGATGTGATCAATATTTATGATCCAACTTAAGGGGAAGTGTGGTAATATTATAATATTAGTATTAGTGATATAATAATATTAGGATATTATAGTTAGAGATATTATTGTTATTATTAGAATCATATTAGATTTGATTTAGTTGTATTTATTAGATATTTGATTGTATAGCTAAAATTTTGGTGTATCTCATGCGATCTCTAAGAAAATGTATATATTGTTGTATATACCCTAGAAATAAACCATCGGACTTTCAAATCTGTCACTGCTCTACACCATCAATTAACATCAAAGTTGGCAGTAGACATTTTTGGAAAGGGTCACCTATAGAGGGTTCTAACCAATGGAGGGCTCTACTTGGTGAGGAAGTTGATTGCTTATCAAGAGGTGTAGTGGGCAAGAATCTGGTTGTTTTCTGTTGATTGTTAATAAGTCTAGTGGACTGAATTATAATTCATATCTCCATCTGTCGGACAATCCAACCCTTGAGTTCTGAGCTATATGAGTATTTTATAGGAAATTGACAGGAGAGAAAGCATTTGAACAAATATTTATTTTATTAATATATTTAGTTTTCGATTTCTTTCTGGAGCACCCAATCAAGCCTCTTCCTTTTTACTCTTCAATTTCTTCATGGCACTGAACTCTTTGCTTTTCTTTATATTCCAGTATAATGTTGTTTTATGATTTCAAAATTTGACTAGGCGTACGTAAAATTATATTTTGAAGATATTTATTACTTGTATCAATTCTTGTGCAGAAATCAAAGGATGACTGAGGATCAGTCAGTAGTAGGTCGAAGGCGAATTTATTATGATCAAAATGGTGGAGAAGCACTTATTTGCAGTGATAGTGAGGAGGAAATAATAGAGGATAAAGAAGAAAGAGAATTTGTAGAATCGGAAGATTATATACTTAGGTTGGTATTGCTTAGTAAATTGTCATTGCGCATGCCTTTACTTTCTGGTTTTCTTCTGTCGGTAAATAGCAAAAAATTGTTGCTAATGAAATGCTTTGTATGATTTCCTTATCTCTGGTCTCTATTTAGTTCCTCTTGTTGGTTTGTCTGCCTTTTTTACTATTTGATCTGTTTTCTATCTCTTGTTTAGTTTTTCAAATGTTTTTTAATCTGAATTTCTATCTTTTTGTTGAGTGGGGCACCTTCTGCTGTCTCAAGTATGCATCATTTTTTAGGTGGATCTTTGTCAATATCTTGTAGAGTCTAAAGTCAAGCCTTTTCATTTTCATATGGTCAGATCCAATCCCTTGCTTTTGCTACAACTAATTCAATTGTGATTATGTTCTTTAAGTCTTTCTTTACAGCAGTCAACTGAAGATTTGAATAGGCTGTACTGCTATCCATGCTTTAAATTGCTAACTATTTATGTATAGCATGAACGACACAGTTTTCTAAATCTCTTAATGTTACACCATATCATATTTATGCAACCATGTCCGCTATCTTTCAGTTCACTTAAAGTGAGCTTCTGACAGGATGGAACGGCGATAATTTTCTGTTCTTAAAATGCCTAAAAAGTAGAAACAAGATCCTTGGTCAGTTAAATGTATGGTATGATGTTTTATTGGGAAATGAAACTAGCCTATGCCTAATTGTTCTATCCATGTTCATCCATAATCTTTCCCATATAACAATTTTCTGGGTTAGTTAAGTTTTTGTCAAAACTTTTTAATGGGAAAGATCATATGCTAGGTTTTTCATTTTAGTTGATTTCTATATTTCCACTTGGGGTCCATGCTCTGCATTGATGTTAAAGTCTTCTGCTATAATTTTAGATTCTAAATGGTTTCTTTCAATTCATCAGTGTTCTGATGTAGTTCATGAAATTATAGTGTTTAAAATAGTTTGTTGCATGGTGTTGCATATTGTTAATTTTTTGTGTGATAGGCAGCTTTTTATATTTCATGATGTGTGCTTTAATTTTTACAGCATGACTGTAAAAAATTTTGGTTTGTCTGATCTTGTTGTGGAATCACTGGCCCGGTGTTTTTCTAGAAACGCTTGTGACATTAAGGTATGGGTTATTATATATTGGTTTTGTTCTCTCATGTCATTTCCACTTCCACCCTCTTTCAATTATTCTAATGAGAACTGGTTAGAGAGTAAGCTTTCGCCAGCTATTTCCCATTTTCTTTCTGCTGGCTTTACAGAAATATGAAACACAGTCAAACATCTTGTACAGGCAAGATATGAAGTTCTCAGTCGTGAAAATGCTGAAAAGAGTTCCCAAAATGGAAATTCGTTTCTGGACAAGGATCTTGAAGCAGCTCTTGATTCCTTTGACAACCTCTTTTGTCGACGATGTCTTGTAAGCTCAAGCATGTCCATTCAATAACATGTAGTTTCTTAAACTTTGTGCATCTCATTTATTGTGCCTTTTATTTTACTTAGCAGGCTTTTGATTGTAGATTGCATGGTTGTTCACAGGATCTCATTTTCCCTGTAAGTTCTATATGTTAGTAATTTCTTATGCATTAATCAGAATATGTCTTAACTCAGTTCATTGACAGGCTGAGAAACAACCTCCGTGGATGCCTCCTGATGCTGAAAATGAACCATGTGGACCAAATTGTTTTCAATTGGTATACATTTATATTTGTTTTTAGACTAGAGTTAGGTAAAATTCTACCATTCTATAATCAAGTTATCCAATGAACATATGGCATACAAAGGAAATTTTGAAGACCCAATCATCTAAGGTTGAGCTGTAATAAGAAAGAAAAAACCCGGATGTCATTTTTGGAGGCTCATAACGAAGACCTTAAAAGTTAAAACTGCATCCCAGTTTTGTCCTTTCATTTTTTTCCTGGAATCTATTTTTGATATTTCTGTGAAGAGTCACATAAGGTGCTTAAACTTGATAATATATAGGTTCTGAAGTCTGAAAGATTTGCCAAAGTGACCTCTTCTGCCCTAGGTGATGTTGAAGAGAAATGCTCAAGTGGTGTTGGGGTGCAAAGATCTTCTAGGAAGAAGTTGTGTTCTCCATCTGCTAGGAGGCGAATAAAGTGCAGCCGAAGTGAAAGCGCTTCCTCAAATGCAAAGAACATATCTGAGAGCAGTGACTCGGAGAATGGCCCAGGACAGAATTCTGCTTCACCTTCCCAGTCAATACCTAAAACTAAAGCTATGTGGAAAAGTGGAGTTAGTAAGAGGAACAGTAAGCGAGTAGCAGAACGTGTTCTAGTTTCCATGCAGAAGAGGCAGAAGAAAACAGTTGCGTCTGATTCTGATTCCATTGTGAGTGTTTTTCTTAGTTTAACTGGATTATTACTTTAATTTCTTACTGGAAAAACGAATAATATTGGTTTTCTTAACATAAAAGTGAATTTTTGACAGTAGGTCTAATTTCTGACATTCTCAATATATTTTAGGGTGAAGCTCTTGATCATTCATCAAATGAGATGGTTCCTGACCCCCCTGTCACAAATAGTGATGAGAACCTGAGTAAAGAAGAGTGTGTAAATGAGAATATATGCAATCAAGAATTCACTGATATTAAATCATGGAAAACTCTTGAAAAAGCGCTTCTAGAGAAAGGGATGGAAATATTTGGTAGAAACAGGTCAGTCAGCATATGCCATTGACATTTTTGGATTGGATATGCCTGTATTTTCCTCATTATAAATGAAAGTTGCAATTATTAATCAATACTTACTGTATTAATTAACGTGCATGATCACTGATGTTAGCATTCATCTGGAGATAAGGTTAGCTCTAGTTGCTTTGTCAGAAATAGGTCTCTACAATACGGAAGCATTTGGTTCCATGTTGTTTTTCTTTATTTGTATCTTGTAATATCTTATTCCTCCATTTTTCCAATGTGAATGTTATATGGAGGTGTGCAGGATTTCATCATCTAATCAATGGGTAAATTATAGATTATAAACATGTGGTTTGGGTCACTCTGGTCTATACTCAAATTTTTTGAAAGTTCCAGTTTGCCCACTTGTGCCTCCGCTGGTGCTAGCTTGTGTTCAACTTAGTCATATGCATCAACCATGATAAAGGGGGAGGACGGGTAGAATGACCATGCAATGTCTTTATGCAAGAATATTTCTGCTACTGACTGTTGATCTTTCCTGCAGCTGTTTCATAGCGAGGAATCTCTTAACTGGTATGAAATCATGCTGGGAGGTTTTCCAATATATAAATTGCAATGAGGGAAAGATGCCAGGTCCTGTTGGTGATGCTGCAAATTCCCTTCTGGAAGGCTATTCTAAGGTTGACTGGAATGCAACTATCTTTTGTGCATTTTTATGCTTCGCACTTTGATGCACATGCTACTCACCTAACAAGTTCTGGTAACATAAAAAATGATTTTAAGGGTAACAATGAACTGAGACGAAGATCAAGGTTTTTACGACGAAGAGGAAGAGTCCGTCGATTGAAGTATACCTGGAAATCTGCTGCTTATCATTCAATTAGGAAAAGAATTACAGAGAGAAAGGATCAGCCCTGTCGTCAATATAACCCATGTGGTTGCCAATCAGCTTGTGGAAAGCAGTGTCCTTGTCTTCAAAATGGAACCTGCTGTGAGAAGTATTGTGGGTAAGCTTTTAAATTAATTCCGCGTGCCCGTGTGAGGAATCCTTGGTATTATAGTTATTGTTGACATATATAGGTTGCATTAGTCCTATTGAGTGCCTGCCTGCCTGCCTGCATTTTCATCTAATTTTAATTAACCATTACTTTTGTTTGGGGACTTCAGATGCCCCAAGAGTTGCAAGAATCGATTTCGTGGCTGTCATTGTGCCAAGAGCCAATGCCGAAGTCGGCAATGCCCATGCTTTGCTGCAGATAGGGAATGTGATCCTGATGTTTGTAGGAATTGTTGGGTTGGGTAAGATTTTGTTTTGCATTATATATGCCCGTGTATGTCTTGGTAATTTTATTATTTTTTAATTTAGTTTTACTCAGTATATATACTAGGGAGCAATTTTATATGCATTTTAAAACATCCTGAATTTGCTTCGTTGATTTGGTCACCGTTTCACTTATTGATTGATGGTTTGTTTAACAAATGTTCAACCATATGTGAGCTTGAGGTTTGTTAGTTTCCTTTTGGTTTGACTATAAAATTCTTTCGTTTCCCTCTTGATGATAAGACTGAATAACAAATGAGGATCTGAAAGTATTCGTTCCACTTTTGTTCTTGAGACTTTTTGCCGGTGTTTCATTAGTGTAATTTAATTGTTAGTATAGTTGTTTATGATATTAAAGCTTTAACTCATCACCATGCAGTATCTGTATGGCACGCTAGTTTCTTCTATCCTGATTGTTTAATTCTATTTTTTGCAGCTGTGGTGATGGCACTCTTGGGATTCCTAGCCAAAGGGGTGATAATTACGAATGTAGGAATATGAAACTTCTTCTCAAACAGCAGCAAAGGGTATTTTTCTGTCCTTTTCTCATCTTCCCTTTAAATGTCAGCACTTAGGTATTGAGGCTTATGCTCTCCTTTCCTTCCGAGAAGGAAAATCTTCTTTCATTAAAATATTAAATTTAGTAAGTTCAGACTTGTTTTTTTTAATAAGAGAAATGGATGAGATCAAGCCGAGAAATAAAATTCTCAATAATTTAACCATGTTTCAGTGTTTAGAATTCGAATATAGGCTAGTCAAATTTCTGCAGACAAAATCCTGATGAAAGACAATGTTACCTAATGAGCGTACCAGAGTTAGGATGGGAATTTTGGGAACTGGGGAAAAATCCATTGTTTTTGGTCCCATTGTGGATGGACTTCACAGTCTCAGGAACGCGAGTCAGTATGGATTTTAATCTTTCAATGTAACTCACAGCATCTGTTTCTGTTCTTTCGTGCTAATCTTTGAGAGAGGGCGTTCTTCTCCATCTTTATATTCGCAATGGTGGCAACTTAGAATCCAATATGCTTACAGGTTCTTCTTGGAAGGTCCGATGTATCTGGATGGGGAGCCTTCTTAAAGGTAACTGTCAAACGATGGTTCTGTAGTGTTGCTATCTTAAACTTTCTTCCTACTGACGTAATCTGGTTGCTACTCTCCAGAACAGTGTTGGGAAGCATGAATACCTTGGAGAGTATACTGGAGAGCTAATTTCGCATAGGGAGGCAGATAAGCGAGGAAAGATATATGATCGTGAGAATTCATCTTTTCTCTTTAATCTGAATGATCAGGCAAGTTGATAGTACTTTTATCGTTTTCCAGTCATGCACTTATCAAATGTAACGTGGTGATGATTCATTTCATATGATTGTTATATGCAGTTTGTTCTCGATGCTTATAGGAAGGGCGACAAATTGAAGTTTGCCAATCATTCTCCTGATCCGAATTGCTATGCAAAGGTATTTATGAGTCTGACTCCTTACTAAAAAAGTTATTTACATTGAGACAACGCATCTCAAATATTATCTTGTACATAGCAAAATCATTTAAAATAAACTAATTCAAACAAGTACGTAAATTCACATTATGGCCATGCCAGTGCTTTTGGGTGTTCTCAATCTAACGAGGTCATTATCTGTATTTATCAGGTTATAATGGTGGCTGGGGATCACAGGGTAGGCATTTTTGCCAAGGAACGGATTAATGCAGGGGAGGAACTGTTTTATGATTATCGCTATGAACCAGATAGGGCTCCTGCCTGGGCCCGGAAGCCTGAGGCATCTGGCTCAAAAAAAGAGGATGGTGCTCCTTCAAGTGGTCGTGCAAAAAAGCTTGCTTAATTGGGAGGGAATTTGTTTTCTCGTGAGAAAGAAATCCAAATTCAATTCTTTCTTATTCTTTGGATAGGTAGAGGAATCAATCTCAATTCACAGGTAGCTTTACATTGTAAAGAAAACATTTTAATGTTAATCTGCTGAATTAACTACACCGGATGGAAGATGCAAGCTTTGCGGAATCAATTATATAAATCGAGGGAATGTTCTCAGACCTGTCGTGGATATCTGCAAGTGTTTTTACTTCAATTAAAACTCCGTTTAATTGAGGGATTCTCGGTTGAAAAATTGCCCGCGGAATCCATTTGGTTAACATGAAGCATTTAAGTGTAAGAATATCCTGTATTGGGCCATTTCATGAGCATTAAATAATTTGAATTTAGTTAAATAGAGCTGTGTGCGGGTAGAAGATTTCATAACTTATAGCCATTTCAGGAAGTTTACGGGGCGAAGGGTTCAATCCTTTCGATGGTAGATACTACAAGTTTACTTAAAAAAAATCTTAAAAGAACCCGGCCCAATTAACCGCATATATATATATATATATATATAATTTTTAATGTATATCCCATTATTTAATCTACAATTACTCCACTTTGTCCAAAGATATGTACATATTATTTGTCTTTATTTTTTTTACAAGATTCAGAACAGTTGATATATATATAGACTAAAAGTATTTTTCTATAATTGATTTATTCCTCAAAATTAATTTCTAGTGGGGTGACTCCATAAGCACCCCAAGACAATGGCTTCCCCCACCCCACCATGTGGTAAGCGCATACAGGGAGGAGAGATGCTCAGTGGAGCACTTCTTGGGAGTGACTTGTAAAGGGGCACCAATTCTAATAATTCAGTATATCCAATATATCTCCCATATTTTTATAATGAATTTCTAAATTAAAATATAATAAATATATAACCTTCTATTAGTAACAATTTAATTTAATCAATATATACTTTTAATCAAATCTATTTGGCGCGAGGCCAGGATCTTGTCCTTCAGTAGTATTGCCATGAAACGATGTCGTCAACCATGTACGAATTAAAAAGCATAAAAAGTTACCCTGTCCTCTTCACTCCAGGACTTAATCGCGCTTAGTCTGTTGCCCGAATTTGTTATCTTTTTTGTTTTGTTTTTTCCTTTTTATGAAAACAGTGGGGCAAGTGCAAACTGCAAAAGGCATCGATTGATGATCATTTTCGCTCTAAAATTTCTTTCTCCCGTTCTTTTTCTCTCCGTGCCGGTGGCTTCTGGTCTCTGCCCAGCTACCTGCCATGTGCTCCCATATCAAATGCAGAGCACCTTCCATTGGCTTTGGCTTCCTCTTTCTGCTCCTCTTCTCTTTACTCTTCACCACTTCCATTGCCTGCTCTAACGGCAATTGCCAGGTCCTTTTGCTTTCGTGAGATCCGTGGATTTACCCCCTTTTTTCTCTTCCTAATTGAGCTCAATTTCACTGTAATTCACAGGTTCTAGAGCCATGTTCGGCGGCTACAGATTGCGGGTCAGGTCTCTATTGTGGCAACTGCCCTGCTCTGGGTAGGACGCAACCTGTCTGCACCAGAGGTCAAGCCACCATTCCTACAGCTATAGTAATGACCTTTGGCTATACATTTAGTGACGCGAGTCTTATATTTTTAGCTTTACTTCTTGAGTTTGTTGTTTAATGCGCTGTAGTCTTTTGCGAATTTGGCGGTGGAGTATGGACTCCGCTCTTTTTCTTCCCAGCTTTTACTCTTTTTGTTTAAATGTAGATTAATGACTTGCCATTCAACAAGTACACGTGGATTGTCACTCACAATTCATTCAGCATCGTTGATGCACCGCCTTTGCCGGGCGTTCAGAGGCTAACACTTTACAATCAAGAAGATACTGTGACTAACCAGTTGAAGGTATGTGGGAAAACCAATAAGATGCAAACTTAATATCTGATCATTTTTCTTGTCTTGTCTGTTACTTTCTACTGAGTAAATACACAATCTTTTTCTTTAAAGATTATACCTTTATATATATATTCGTTTCAATGAGTTACTCCCTCAAAGTTTGTAACTGTATGTTAATCCTCTGTTGGACCAAATTATATATTTGCTCTATTTTAAAGGACTAATTCAATTCAATACAACGTATTCTAACCTACGAGGGCCCCATCTGTATAAAGAAATAGATCTATGGACTAAAACGTAAAGAGTTATCTTTTTCATGGATTAAATTGTATATTTACTCTTTTATTTTTGGTTCTCTCTTCACTCGTTTTGAGCGGCATGATAGCTTGTATTCTCATTCAGTTCAGTTGGGATTATCAAATCTTATTCACCTGTTCCTCTGTTGTTATTACATTATTCCTATATTGTTTCTTATACATTTGCTTGATGAATATTGCTAGAATGGAGTGAGGGGACTGATGTTAGACATGTACGACTTCCAGAATGATATCTGGCTCTGCCATTCATTCAAGGGGCAATGTTTCAACTTCACTGCCTTTGTAATCTAATCCTTAATCTATTTGTTTTAGAATCTAAATTCGCTTTCATGGTTATTCTTTATTGGCTCATTTTCTAATATGTCCATAAAAACTATCACAGCAACCTGCAATCAATACATTAAAAGAGGTGGAAGCATTCCTGACCGAAAACCCTACAGAGATTGTCACCATTATAATTGAAGACTATGTGCACACTCCCAAGGGGTTGAGTAATCTTTTCACTAATGCTGGGCTGGATAAATATTGGTTTCCTGTGTCTAAGATGCCAAAAAAGGGTCAAGATTGGCCCACTGTCGCAGAAATGGTTCAAGCGAATCACCGTCTTCTTGTTTTTACTTCTGTTGCTTCAAAGGAAGCCAAAGAAGGAATAGCTTATCAGTGGAAGTATATGGTTGAAAATGAGTGTATGGACAACATCATTGTAATTTGTATATTTTCATTGTCTATGGTACATGATACTAATGAAAACCTCTTTAATAACTTTCAGCTGGAGATCCTGGAGTTCAACCGGGGTCTTGCCCACATAGAAAAGAATCAAAACCTCTGAATTCTAGGAGTGCATCACTTTTCTTGGAGAATTACTTTCCAACATATCCAGTTCAAGCTGATTCGTGCAAGGAGCATTCAGCTCCACTTGCAGAGATGGTGAATACATGTTACAAAGCTGCAGGGAATGTACTTCCCAATTTTGTGGCAGTTAATTTTTACATGGTATTTCTTATTGTTATAGACTTTTAAGGCATTTAATTCTTTATTTATATCTTTAAAGTAGAGATCTTGCAAATCCACTTTAACATTCTGAGTGAAATTCCCTGCAGAGGAGCGATGGAGGTGGTGCTTTTGATATTGTGGATAAAATGAATGGCCACTCATTGTGTGGGTGTAATACAGTCACCGCTTGCCAGGTTTGTATGTTTTACTCATCCAAATATGCATTAACCTTGATTTGTGAACCATCTTTTGTACCCTGTTAATTTCATTTTTACATTTATCTTCTGGTCATAAGTGAGTGGAAGCTTAAGTGGGTATACTTTTTAAACAGGTGGAAAATTTCCAGAATATTTTAATTTTCATTATTCAACTTAAACAAGAAATGTCAGATTCTGTAGCTTGTAATGATATTCTATGATGGATGACTATAAAGTATCTGCTGGAAGTAGCATCAACCGAATTTAGTCAGTCTTCCTGAATACACAAGACAATTGGTTATCTACTCAGCAGTCACCAATTAAAACTCAACCTACTCTTCTTTTCGTTTTGTTTTGGCCATGCATACTCTTCCTTTTATATAAATTATTTTTTTAATAGCTTTTGTATACAACAACCATACTAAATTGATCTTGACTTGAGATGATGGAAGGAAAGGTTTAGTCATTGAGGAATATTAATATTTTTGAAATCTATCTTGTCTCTCTAATTGGGAGGTGGGGGTGGGTGTTGGTTCTTTGAGGTTTTTGAAATCCTTCATTGGAAAATTACTTCTATGGAACAAAAAAATGAATTCTAAAGTTCTGTTCTAATTTAATTGAATACTTTAGGAAGAATTTTAAAACTTCACCATATAGGTAGAATTTGAAAATTTCCTTTGCCTTGGTTTGTGCACCATTAGCTTCTTGTAACATTTTTTGCACACGCATGCTCATATAAGGACATGCATGTATATGCACTTACTGTTGGAAATCGTGCCCTAGGGGCCAATCATTGTCTTATGAACATTATTGATTTATGAATTTATTAATTGTGTTATCATATTATTTGCATGTTTACTATGATGACTATCCTTGGATAATTCATGATCTTATCCTAAATGTCCCTGGTCGGTCATCTCTGCGGGAGCACAGATGAAATAAGACCAGTATGACTTTGAAAATATATAGAGATATAAATCAGAGTCATAGGCACATGTAAGAGTACAAGGTGTTGGACTGACTCGCTATGAGAGAACTGCATGGGTAACGTCGTAAGCTTCTCTCATATACAAACCATGTCAATATGCCCTTTGACCTGAGATCATCATGGATTCCTACATGACACACTCAGCTTTGACCTAGTCAAAAGTCACTTTTGACCGAGTGATCATAAATACTATGTTTGGGTTTAGTGGTTTTTCATGCGGAGGAATGCGAATGGTCAAGATGGAATTTGTCCCTCACATTCGTAGAGAGATATTACTGGGCCCCTCGATGAGTGAATCTGAGAAATGTATGGCCATACTGTAATGGAAAGGTAGTTCCATTTCTACAGTCAGACTACTCAGGGATCGAGAAAGTAACGGTCAGGAATAGGAGGATGACATTATTCATGCCTCAACCATGACCAAAATATCGCGTGACAAAAGGGACATGATATGGTTGTATAAAAGGTTACATCGTTTAACGATCCTCATATGATTTAGGTAGTCGTTATGTCTTGCTAGAGACCGCTTGCGACTTGTGGGCTAGTATAGCAAATGGCCCACTGCCAACTTCATATGGGCCTACAGGGTCGCACACAAAATAGCCCAACATGAGCTATGATGTCCAGATTCATTGAATCTAAGACATGTCCAGATTCAATGAATGATCCAGGGTGGATGTATATATTTATTTATATTTATATTCGTATATATATAAATTTGTATATATATATATTAAATATAAGAGATATATGAGATTTAATTTATAAGGATAAATTAAATCTCTATCACGTTTGAATTTGAAATTTAAATTGATAGGATATCTCATATAAGAGATATTTATAAGATTTAATTTATAAGGATAAATTAAATCCCTATCACGTTTGAATTTGAAATTCAAATTGATATGATATCTCAAATTTGATTTATGAGAATAAATCAAATATAGTTTAGTCTCATCTTTATTTAAAGTTAAATAAATAGGTAATTAAATCTGTGAGACGGATTTAATATTATTTATTTAATTAGTTTCTTATAAAATTATAAAATATATGATATTGTATTAATTTCGAAATTAATATAAGATTAACTCCAAAATCTAATTCGGTAGAAAGAGAAACGCATAGCATCCTATATATCTGATTTTAGGAGCTGCGTTTTAGTGAGACACATAGAATACGGAAAGGCCGAAGGGGAATCTGCAAAAGGTTTGCAAATAAGAAACTGCCGAAATAGAGACGGAAAAGACGAATTCTTGAGAAAGCCCTGGAGGGACAAGAGACGCTAGCACGTCGTTCGTGGTTGGAACGCTGTTCGTGTGGATACCAGTAGAAGAAGTCAACCTGAGTCGTCGACTTCTTATGGTCGAAAAGGGAGCACGAGCCACGGAGAGAAGCTGTGAACGTCGTGACCAGAAGCTGTGGAAGTCGCTGAGGAACACTGAGGGTAATGCTTCTTCCCACTTGACTTAAACACATACGGTAGATCCTGACAAGGAATGGAAAAATTTTTAAATTAATTTCCGTTGCTTGTCTTCCAATTCCTTTCACTTACACAGACATTACACTTATGCACGCACTCACACGAGTGAGTGCACTTTCATACACATATGCAGAGACATTGCCATTTATATAGACACTATATAGACACAAGTATACATATACATATATAACTTATAAATACTAGGGTTATCCAATCAAAGAGTTCTAACATGCAAGGAATTTGAATTGTAACAATTCAAATTCCTTGCGATTGAAATGCCATGAAATTCTAAACTACACAATCTAAACCATGTGACACATATTTGGGCAAAAGTAGATTCAGATTTCTATTCTCTGCATCTCCTGTGGTTTGATAACATGATTGAATCCTGGACATAGGTAGGTTTCTACTTGTTACTGCAGCTTCTACCTGAACATTTTGATGAAAAGAAATGCTTGTTACAATCACATAATTACATGAATTTTGCAGGCTGGAGCACCTTCTGGTTCTTGCAAGAACACTGCTACACCTAGTACAAATCCAGTGGCCAATACTGCTGGAAGCTCTGGAAGCTTTACTGGATCTGTTCAATTCTCTAATTCAGCTTCTGCTGTCTACTATCCAAATTGGATGCCTCTCCTCTTGTATTTTCCATTTATTTTTGCAGTTTTGTTGCAGCTATCATGACTATTCCTGTACGTGATATGAGAGCTAGTCCTTTAAGAGGGGCTTCTATTATGTAGTATATAAATTGTAGTCTTGCTTCATCTATGAAATGTTATATAACTGTTAGAAATGAGACAAAAAAGTTTTGAGATTGATGAGGCTATATTCAAGGTTCTGTTCAGTCATCTGGGGTAGATGCTAATCAAGAGAGATCAAGCATGTGCAAGGAGCTAGAAATTGTTCAGGTATGTGTGCTTGCAGTATAGCCTGATTTCTTAATGCAACTCTTGATGAAAATACGTCAATTTCTCTCTTGTTGCATGGGCATATCATTTCTGTTTTCTTATTTTCAATGATGTGATCTGTAAAAGGAGTTTCTACACACTGATTCTTGTCAGATGTCTGCCTATGGTTTAAGTGTAAAATTAATGACCAATTTCCAGTTGTGTGTACCAATTTTGTGGGTATGTTAAGTTCATGAAAATTTGATTAGCCGAAGAACCAGCCTAGCTCACTTCCTAACCCTATTCTAGCTTCAAACACACATACTGGTGTTAACTTTATGAGTAAAGACAAGCTAGAAGGCTGACTGGCTGAGTTTGCCTTTTTCAAATTAGGGCTGCTAAATATACGAAAATAAGTACATTTCCCAACTTAAAAGCAGAACAAAGGGTTGATATAGATAGTGAAAAACTGAATTTCCGTGAAGATACTTTTATGTGACTGCATTTATGAGTTTGAAATTTGAGACATATTTGGAAGCTCATGCTGCTACTGGGAAGGTCAATAATACAATTTCAAGGCTGTCTAGAAGGCTTAGATGACAAAGTAATAGAGACAGATTGTATCAAATTTATAGACCCTTTTCCTTTGTTGTTCATGTTTTGTTCTCTCTGTTGGAAGACAGAGGAAGGGAAAGGAATCAATTTGGCTCTGTTTCAAAATTTACTACTATCAAAATGGTTCATAAATGTTCTGTTTCTCGTCAGAAATTATTTCTTTGGATGATACAGTTGATGAAGTATTCGACATCCATCTACAGTTTTCCAAGTCAGATACTTTTTTTTTTTTTATTTCCATTTGTGTTGCTGCACCTTCCTGTGACTTAGTGTGCTGCCAAAGAACAGGTGACAATCCAATGGGATTGTTCGATTTCTCTGTTTTCATTTACCCCAGTGACGTTTACCTCAAGTATCATTATAAGCCTGGACTCAACTTTCATTATAAGCCTAGACAACGATTTCCAAATGAGTAGTTTTATTACTTTTTGCTGCCCATGTTGCTTCAGATTTATCCAGACAAATTTCAAGGTGGAGATAATTTTTTCTGTTTAAAGCTGCATGGCATGACTTCTACCTTTGAAGATATATTATTTCGATAATCATTTTCTTTCTTCTTAGCGTAGGCCCTTATCTACTGAACTGATCCTTTTCATTGTTTATGACATGTCTGGATAATCTACCTTACCACTCAAATAGTTCCAATTTGAGCCCTTGGTTTGTTCTTGTAGTGAGGGTTGTGGGCTAAATGTAAGCATTCTTTGGTTCAGCATTTGCTTCCTCGTGTAGAAAAGAGAAGTATTACTTTTACATGTCATCATGTAGCAGAGGGCTTTCCCTTTCTCAAAATTTGGTGATGTATCTTGAGCTTACGGTCCTTTCTGGAAAAATACATGAGTAGTTTTTTTGTTTTTTGTGCCACACTGTAGCTCTTGACTGATAATCGTGCTCATGTGTAAAGCGAGTTTTCAATGAACCATATTTTGTGCTTCATGTTTCCCTTTCCATTATTTGCACACTATCAAAATTATATGATCCCCATTCTGGCGCTCTGTACTATTTAAATTATTTATTCCTATTGCATTTCAGGTTTTGCACCAACTACCTAGGCATTGTTATTCCACCGCATGATAGGGAATTTGTGACATAGGATCAGTATAATATGGAAGCACCCAAATCATTAAGGTTTGTCATGTTTGTATCCTAACAACCTATATCAAATGTATTTCCGTCTTTATTACTGTATTAATATTGAAGCTAAAGTGTTGGCTCGTACATTTGACCAAACAAACTTCTAATGGATCTGGAAATACTGGCTATAACTAATTTTAACAGAGGAACCTGTATGAGGTTTGAATGACCCATTAAACGGAGCATTTTGTATATGCTTGGTGTTGGTCTTTGTTTAAACAGGATTTTCTTGCTTACGAACTTCAGAAAAAGAATGTTTGGATGCAACGAACACATTAATCTAATTCACATCAATTCATTCACAAACTCATGTTAGTGTCAGTTTAGGATTACTACCAAAAAGCACTTTTGCAACAAAACTCCTCTTGCATGTTTATTTATTTTGCAAAACCACTTAAAAGGTAATCCAAACAAGCACTTAGTTACCAGACTGTAGAAAAAGCGATGGTCCAATGTTGCATCTTTAATTACAAATTGAGGATTCGTTATGTACAAATTACAACAAATTCATACATGGATCAAGAATAAGCATAATCACAAGGGCATACTTCCTACACAGGAACTGTGCATAAAATAAGGTGAAAATACTAAGAATCAACACTTTAGGCAAAGTACAACAGAGAGATATGATCTTAATTCTTAAACTTTGATCTGAAGAGTCGGACTTAAAATGAATAGCTTATTGAGGCAATCGACAGGAATTCTTGTTCCCCAGAGGTTCATTGATTTTAGCGTGTGACATTTATCAATCAGCACAAAAAGTCCACCTTCAGTTACTTGACGGCAGCTCCACAGGACAATTGACTGTAAAACATCAAGAAAATTAAATTCATGCTTGGTCTTACTCCTTCATATCACACTCTCTTCATGTTTAGATGAGAAGAAAATTATAGAGGAAATAATAATAGTAAACTTTTATCACCCAAAAAGAAATAACTGTTAACTTTTTTATTATTTTTTTGAAATTTTTTTCTAGTATTATCTCCCTCTTATTTTCTTCTTATTTTTCTCTCTGTTCAAATATAGGTTAATGTTTTATAACACCATACTAGAGGATCCAAAATTTTAACATTGAGGAAACTTACCTCTAAATTGGGGCAACTTCTTGCAATGGCAAACAGGGATTCATCTGTGATAAACGTGCCACCAACATTCAAATGTTGTAAGGATTTGGTTCTGGACACCTGTTCAAGTGATTGTCCATAGAGAAGCAAAACGAATCAAAATTACTGTATAATGTACGGAAACACTAGATCTAGCAGTTTCTTTGACGTCAGAAACGCCTAGAAACAATAAACACAAACTAGCTATCAACGGTGGACAGAATGAAATCCCAGAGACATGTCCAACAACACGGCATTTATTTTGAAGTATGTTTGGAACGTGTTGGGAACTCAGCAAAACTGCGTTTTGGCAAAAGCAGCCAAAATCACGTTTAGTTTAAACACGCTTAATCAAGTTAAGCTAATGCCTTAAAAATTAATTTAATATGGAACAGATGCTCCGTTGAGTGCAGACCTTTGCCTATTTTATGTCTTTGCTTTTAAAGGTAAAATTTCATCTTAGGCGAACCTAAAGTTCAGTTATAATATATATATATATATATATATATATATATATATATATATCAGACAGGTTCTTCAATTAAAGATAAAAGATATGCGGTTTATACAAATTAGCATTACACGATTAGGTCTTCTCAAAAATGTTTAACAGATCAAATTTTATTGAAGTGATAAATAACTTGATCCAAATTTAATACGTACCTTAATAAGGAAGTTGCGGATACAATCCAAATTCACAAAACAGATATTATAGGAATCCAAGGAAAAGCTCGAGAACACCAACTATCTAAGTTGACAAAACATAAAAACCAACATGACATACCAGTTGAATAACTCCTTCATCTGTAATCCCAGTCAAACCCCAAAGTGAGATGGATGTGAGATTGCCTACACACTTTGCCAAAGATATGTTGATAAGTCCGCTATCAGTTATTTGGCAACCCCAACAGCTCCTTGGGCTAAAAACATCATAAAAACGCAAGACAAATAATCCAGTGGATTTTAGATGTTGCTTGACTGGAATCATAATACAAGCTTAGTCACAAGCCACAAGCCATCATCTTACTGCAGCTAGGAAATTTTCAAATATCAGCTTTTGCTTGTCTGTATGTTAAGCTAACTTTTTAATTGATCACTGTCAAGGCCATCTTTAGATGTATGACTCAATGGTTAATATGAAGCAACATGTCTAATCTGTTATGTTCAATCACTGTAATTTCTGGGGCAAGAAAAAGAATTTGTTTTCAACCAACATATAAGCACAACCAGTTGCCTCCATAAATCAACAGGCCAAGGTTAAAGACATGGCTTAATTAGGCCATTAAAAAGGAAACTCTGAATATGGCATATGAGCGGCGTGTCCTAACATTAATGGGATTAATGAATGATGCCTAAGGTTTACAGAAATTTGAACTTGATAGACTGATATTTACTCTATGAATTCTGAATATGTAAGGTTGTTAAAGACAAATTAGGCTATCAATAAGTTGGCAACACCCTTCAGGAATAAGAGAGAATCCTTGTAGGAAAGTCTTCAAAATGAACAGAGTTGTCATCTAAAGTATTCTGTCCTAATACCATAATTGCCAAAATGCATCCTGGGATGAACTCATGAACATAGTATCAACCTTGTCCAAATATTTACTTGAACTTGAAATAGCATTACGAGATGCAATGAGCTCCAATTCCATTGGCCATTCAAAGTATAATATATCTCTGAAACTCTGAAAACCCATTGCTTAACTTGTTAGAAAATATCACATAGGAAGTTGAATAATCTTATTACTGACAACTTGGAAGAGACCCCTCAAAAGGAATATGTCCAAAGCATTCAGCCAAGTACATTATTATCCATAAGCTACTCAGGGATATGATATAAAATTGTAAGATAACAAACGAAACAGAGACATACATGTCAAGCTTCTTGAGGTTGTAGGCATCGCAAACGATGCGAGCTGTGGATTCATCATCCATTTTCCAGCCGGCAAAGCTCAGATTCTTTCTGCGTGCCAAAGATTCCTTGACCCCTTGTTTCCAATTCTTGCACACACCACTCGCCCTTGAAATTTTTGCACATGAATTGACAGAAAAAAAAAAATAAGAACGCCATAGATAACGATTCATGAGCTAAGCATAGAGCCAACTTACTGGGCCAAATCAGTGAAGGAAGAGAAGAAACAAAAAATATGAGCTAACAAGTCAACAGGTAAGCGATCAATCTTTGCGTCTAGTTCCATTCCCCAGAATTCTCTGACTTCAAAGGCTCTGCCTTTTCGTTAGAATCGGGAATCCTCTGGGAATGGAAATGAAATGGAGTCGCGTGGGTTCTTCCGCTTGATACCGAAGGAAAAGGGTAAAAAGTGTGCTCTCATGATGTCGTCATCGTTTTACGCAGTCTAATTATGGTCACGTTCTTTCGCAACTTTATAGTCTTGCACAAATTTTCTAGTACTCTTTTTCCTAGTTTGTTTTATTAAACTTTAAAACAGATGACTATATTTGGCCTTTTGCATTGCTGTTTTCTAGCTTTAAAGAGATTCGGATTCCGGACACGGAATCATCGATTTCACAATTAACTAAAATGGTTAAATGACTCTGGAATAAAAAAAGAAGTAAAATGATATTTAAAAAATGTATATTTTATTTTTACCTTACTGGTAATTAAGAAATTATTTTTTAATTATAACTTTATTTTTTAAATGTTGTAACAATATATGTATATATATAATACGTTTACCAGTGAGAATGAGATGTTAGAATTTTGTCTTTCCAAACTGAGTTGTGGCAATTGTGATTTGGTTTTGTAGTTTACAATTTTATAATAAATTAAAATAAAATTTTAAATCAGTGTATTGATAAAAATAAATAAATAAATAAATAAGCGTCTTGAAATTTGAAATTTATAAGTATAGGCATTATCTTATCCAATTAGTTAAATTTTTATTTTGTCAAGAGGAGAGAGTCATGTATTTTTTTTTTAAAACCTGGGACATGTAAATTATTTAAATATTGAGTAAAGTGTAGATAATCTTTAAAATTATTGGCAAGAAAAAAAGATAATCTTTAAAATTATAAATCATATTTAAATATTCTCTGTAAGGTTTTAAATGATGTAACTGACATAGATATGTAAATGTTGTTTATTCATTAAATCATATTTAATGAGGCATACATCTTTGGGATGATAGTTTCTAGTTGAATTGAATACTTGACATGGTAAAACCCGCATGTACTCTGGACTGAGTCTCAAGTTTTTGGAGACTCACCCCTCGTGTTTTGAGGGAGGAATTAGATATCACACTTAACCTTCTGGTTGTAATCGCAATGTAAGCATTCAACCATCTATATCATCAATCCCTAATGCCTTAATGATATCAGGACGTTAGATATTTAATAATATTATTATAACTATTTAAATATTAATTAAAATAATTAATAAATATTTTTTAATATTACCTGTACTCATCTAAACTCAATCTAAGGTTTATTATTGATTCTATTTATTAAAATTATCTTTTTTTATAATAAAAATTAATAATTGATAATTTCATCATGTTATACTTTTCTCAGTCCTAGAGCGATACACTTTATCAGCTCACTCCTAAAGGTGTGACTGATGACGACAATACATAAATTGGTATCATTGTATCTAATCATCAGCTAGAAAAATATATTTTTTTATTTAATAATATTATCTGATTGACTAATTTCTATATTAAGTTCCAATTCTTCTCATAATAGCCAAGCTAATAGCGAAAGATATTTATAAATCTTTTATTGTATCACATATAGTTTTTATAATTGATTATATTGTGTATAAGATGTTTATATTACCCACATGTGGCATAAGAACCTAATTTGAGATCCTATTATTTTGTATGTTGTTTTTCAATCCTCATAAATAATAATATGAGATGAATATTGAATATAAGAATCTTTAGAGATCATTATTTATTTTATTTTTAATCTTTTAACTATTTGTTCTTGTGTATATGTAATATGACGAGAAAGATTAAGGTGTGTTTGGGTCAATGGAGGGAAAAGGAAGGGAGGTATTTTAATAGAGAAAAAAGGAAGGAAGGGAAGATGGGGGATTTTATTATTATCTTGTTTGGCTTAATATTAAGGGAGGAAAGGGGAGAAATTTTCATGTTACTTTATTTGATTCAATAAGGGATAGGAGAAAATTTTTTTTTATATAGATAAATTTACCCTTATATTATTTTATAGAATATTATAATAAAATATAATATATATATATAGATAATATTGATATTATCAAATAAAAATATTACTCATTCTCTCTAAATTTCTCCAATTTTAGAGGAGAGATAAAACTTGAGAGAGGGGGAGAAATTATTTTAAAAATTTACATTCTCAAATAGAGAGAAGAGCCAAATCACCCCCTCCTCGTCCCTCCCCACAAATCATTCATACTAAGCCTTAGCGTCCTCTAAGTGTTGCACTACTGCTTGGGCTTGGCTCACCCATCCAATCCTAGTTTTGAAA
The DNA here is from genome assembly GCA_037074615.1 of Leucaena leucocephala. NCBI lineage: Eukaryota > Viridiplantae > Streptophyta > Magnoliopsida > Fabales > Fabaceae > Leucaena > Leucaena leucocephala. The sequence goes on along the minus strand of CM073567.1, from coordinate 1,102,757 downwards.
ATTGCACAGCCCACCTGCTTCTCTTATGTTTGAGCTCATTCGGCCATTTGGGCCATTCTACCTAATTATTGAGGCCCATACTTTTAGTTCTGTTGTGTGTCCAATCTGAAGTTTTTTTTGATACAAAAATTTTTTTTGAAAAGGGGTTGGGCTCACCCACGATCCAAGAGCAGTGCGAAGTCTCCCTTCCTCTTAGGCGATACCTGTTGGAAATCGTGCCCTAGGGGCCAATCATTGTCTTATGAACATTATTGATTTATGAATTTATTAATTGAGTTATCATATTATTTGCATGTTTACTATGATGACCATCCTTGGATAATTCATGATATTATCCTAAATGTCCCTGGTCGATCATCTATGTGGGAGCACAGATGAAATAAGACCAGTATGACTTTGAAGATGTATAGAGATATAAATCAAAGTCATAAGCACATGTAAGAGTACAGGGTGTTGGACCGACCCGCTATGAGAGAACTGCATGGGTAACGTCACAAGCTTCTCTCATATACAAACCATGTCAATATGCCCTTTGACCTGAGATCATCATGGATTCCTACATGACAAAACGCTCAGCTTTGACCTAGTCAAAAGTCACTTTTGACCGAGTGATCATAAAGACTATGTTTGGGCTTAGTGGTTTTTCATGCGGAGGAATGTGAATGGTCAAGATGGAATTTGTCCCTCACATTCGTGGAGAGATATTACTGGGCCCCTCGATGAGTGAGTCTGAGAAATGTATGGCCATACTGTAATGGAAAGGTAGTTCCATTTCTATAGTCAGACTACTCGGGGATCGAGAAAGTAACGGTCGGGAATAGGAGGATGACATTATCCATGCCTCATCCATGACCAAAATATCGCGTGACAGAAGGGACATGATATGGTTGTATAAAAGGTTACATCGTTTATCGATCCTCATATGATTTGGGTAGTTGTTATGTCTTGCTAGAGACCGCTTGCGACTTGTGGGCTAGTATAGCAAATGGCCCACTGCCAACTTCATATGGGCCTACAGGGTCGCACACAAAATAGCCCAACACGAGCTATGATGTCCAGATTCATTGAATCTAAGACATGTCCAGATTCAATGAAAGATCCAGGTGAATGTATATATATATTTATTTATATTTATATTCGTATATATATAAATTCGTATATATATATATATATTATATATATGAGATATATGAGATTTAATTTATAAGGATAAATTAAATCCCTATCATGTTTGAATTCGAAATTCAAATTGATAGGATATCTCATATAAGAGATATTTATAAGATTTAATTTATAAGGATAAATTAAATCTCTATCACGTTTGAAATTCGAAATTCAAATTGATAGGATATCTCATATAAGAGATATTTATAAGATTTAATTTATAAGGATAAATTAAATCTCTATCACGTTTGAAATTCGAAATTCAAATTGATAGGATATCTCATATAAGAGATATTTATAAGATTTAATTTATAAGGATAAATTAAATCTCTATCACGTTTGAAATTCGAAATTTAAATTGATAGGATATCTCAAATTTGATTTATGGGAATAAATCAAATATAACTCAGTCTCATCTTTATTTAAAGTTAAATAAATAAGTAATTAAATCTGTGGGACGGATTTAATATTATTTTATTTAATTAGTTTCTTATAAAATTATACAATATATGATATTGTATCAATTCGGAATTAATATAAGATTAACTCCAAAATCCAATTAGGTCAGGTGGAAAAACGCATAGCATCCTCTATATCTGATTGGAGGAGCTACGTTTGAAAATAACATAGAACACAAAAGGCCGAACGGAATCTGCAAAAGGTTTGCAGACAAGAAACTCCCGAAATAGAGACGGAGACTTGTGAAAGCCTTGGAGGGACAGGAGACGCTAGCACGTCGTTCGTGGTTGGAACGCTGTTCGTGTGGATACCAGTAGAGGAAGCCGACCTGAGGCGTCGACTTCTTGTGATCGGAAAGAGACCACCGTCCGCGGAGAGAATCTGTGAAGGTCGCTGAGGAACACTCCGTCGATTTCTTGCGATCAGAAAGAGATCACCACCCACGTAGAGAAGCTGTGAAATTCGCTGAGCAACACTAAGGGTAAGGATTCTTTCCACTTGACTTAAACACATACGGCAGATCCTGGCAAGGAATGGAAAATTTTTAAAGTTTATTTCCGCTGCGTGTCTTCCAATTCCTTACAATACCAATGTCAGGCAGGGCGAGCCGTCTATTACCCTCAGGCGTAAACCTAAACACCCAAGAGCTAGGATGCCTCCCCAAGCGCCGCGACTGGAACCATAACAAAGTGGTACTCCCCAGGGTTCGAACACACTCCAAATGGTAGTATGTCTTACCCCTTCGTCAGCTAAACCCACGGACGATGGGTCTCTGAAGTTAAACCCATCCAGCTTAACATGTATGTTCGTGTTTTTTGATAATAAATGTAATCTAATTTTTCAGATTTTCATATGCGATAAAAAATGTTATGAAAAATAACTTAATTATTTAGTTTTATAATCTTAAGAAATAACATTATATTTCAAGTCTACCTATCGATCTCGACCTCATCTGCCATGTGTTTCGTGCAGGCGTGACCAAATGTTTACCAGCTACTACACCATTTCTCTCATGATGCTGTTAAATTATAGAGATATATTGAAAATTGTTCAAGGATTTTACTTTTTTACATATTGCTTGTTTAAATAGGAGATAAACCTAAATTTTAAAAAGACTTATGTTTCAAACTTTAGTTTAATTTTTTTTAAAACAAATAACCATATTTTTCTAAAAAAAATTTTGGACCAAATTATGATTTTGGATAAATTAATAAGAATAACTTATAGATTAGTAAAAAAACTTATATATTACCAAATTACTATTTTACCTCTATTTTTTCTGATACATTCTCTCATCTCTCCTCTTTGCGCCATATGGTCATCGGAATAGAGGAGAAGTATGCTACTCTTCATGGTCGCCATATGCTCATCGGAAGAAGGCAAGGAGAAAGAAAGTGGTTACATCTTGCTATAGAAGAAGACATCATTGGCCACTAGTCTCGCCGTAGAAGAAGACGTCATCTTGAAACAATGAAGATCTTGCCCTGTGCTCGCTAGTATTCTTCACCAGTAAAGGTTGTTGGTCAGTTTGTGGCTTCCATTGGAGAGAATAAAAGAGAGGGGGAAAAGGAGGAAAAATTTTTTTTTTAATAAAAGCATACATTTTATAGTAATTTATTAATAATAATTTTTTTAATAATAACTATCTAAATACTCATTTATTTATAACTATTTTTTTCTATAAGCTATTCTGTAGAAGCCCTTTTATAAAAACTATCTAAAAACCTTTTTCCAAAAGCCTATACAAACGGACTTATAGTATAATGCACACGTGTGTCAAAATTATTTTGTTGAGCAATTGCGCAATCTGTAAGCTCAATTTCAAGATCATATTATTTTTCATATGATAATTTCTTTTAATACTATTTATTGTATCTTATTACTAGATATTTAGTTGAGGTTTGTAGGTGTCTCTTCTAGTATATGTATCTACTCTCAAAATCGAATTCAAAATCTAATAGATTTACACTATTACACTAAATCTATATTGATTTTTCAAAGGATAATTTCTAGTTTGTCTTCTCATGCCTTAGTTGAAAATGAAATTTGTAATCTGCTGTTTTATGTCGAAATTGGCCTAACGTCTTACCAGCATGATGTGTCCTGTGTTGTATTATTTGTGGTCGTGTGTGATGTTTGTTTATATCGAAATTTGTTTTTTTAGTTTTGTACTAACGTTTTACATATATAAATGAGTATATTTGATAATTTTATAAGCGTGTGTTTGGAAAAGCGTTTGGGAATGGATTTTGGGGCAAAACCTCGGTTTGAAAAAATTTCACACAAACATCAATTTTTGTCCAGAATTGATTTTGGGCCAAAACCTCGATTTGTAAAATTTTTTGCCAAACAGCCATTTTCCTCCAAAATTGATTTTGGGCAAAACCTCTGTTTGAAACCATGGTTTTGAAGAAGCTATTTTTCAATAGATTTTGGAACTGGAAAAGAGCTTATAGATTATCTAATTACTATTTTACCCCTACTTTTTTCTTATACTCTCTCTCCTCTCTCTCTCCTCTCTCCTCTCTCTCTCCTCTCGCTCTATTCTCTCTCCTCTCTCCTCTCTCTCTCCTCTCTCATACTTTAATCAAATCATACCCTTTTTAGTAATTTATTAATATAAAAAGTGATTCTACTATTAATCATCCAAACATCTCTATTTGCAAAATCTATTCTTCTCATAATCTATTCTTCCCAAAATCTATTCTCCATAATCTATTCTTCCTAAAATCTATTCTTTCCAGAATCTATTCTCCCAGAATCTATTCCCCAGAATCTATTCTCCCCAGAATCTATTCTCCAAAAGCTAATCCAAACACACCCTAAAAAGGAAAAAGAAATGTGTTACTCTTTGGCAGACTATTTTAGTTTTTTGACCAGAAATTGTAATCATATTATTAAAGAAATACTTATATATTATAGGAGTGCGACGTTTATTTGAACTCTATCTAATCAAGATATAATAACTAAACTAATTACTCATCTAAAAAAATTCATAATTTATTTTATTTTAAGAAAAATAAATATTTTAATTTAAAAAATAAAAACTTAAGTAAAATAAATTAAGAGGTTTATGTTTTATTAAAAATAAAATAAAATGTGAATTGTTTCATATGAATAATTGGTCCAACAAATATTAAAATGTGTTGAGTTATTATATCTTAATTAAATATAATTTATATGGTGTAAGACTCAGTATGTAAATATTTCTGCTATTATTATTATGAAAAAATTAATTCAATCGTGGATACATGACGTAAATCGATAACAAACGAATTAGATAGGGACATGGTACCATTGTATGTGTATTCAACTTATAAAAGGGTGAGATATATGATTATTTAGAGTGTATTTGATCTCTAGGGAATATTATTTTATTATAGTTTTAGTCGCGTCGCTTGGGGAGACACTCTAACTCATGAGTGCCTAGGTTTATACCTAAAGATAATAGACGACTCGCCCTATCTGACATTGATATTGCCTTGAAAGAAAGGAGACTTCGCCCTACTCTTAAATCGTGGGTGAACCTAACTTCTTTTTTAAAATTTTTATATCAAAAAAAAAACATAGGGACATGGTTAAATTAGATAGTTTAGGTGACATTTTCTCTTGGACTCTTTTTAACTGGGACCTGCCTCAATATGTACAATTAAAGCATGTCAACGGCAAAATATAATAGTTATAAGTGGGTTATTGATTTTCACATTCTAACTAAACATTTATCAACCTTTGAGACAATAATTTGCATCATCATATCCTTCATTTTTTGGGTAAGAAATATTAAAATATAAGCTTTTTCAAAAGATTTTTGTTTTGTTTCATTTCATATAGCTTTTTACAAGTTTAAAGCAGTATATATTAATATTTTTTTATTATACTCTTATCCATTCTAATAACTTTAATATATTCAATACACTAGTTAGGAACAAATTAGATAATAATATAGTTAATATTTTAATATATTAATTATATTTCTTAATTTCCATGCTAAAACTTTAAATTTTCTTACCTCTATTTAATATATACTATATCTTATAAGAAGTGAGAACAAAGTGTATACAATAATAAATGAAAAGTATATTTATATAAAAAATTTAATAATGTAATTTATAAATAGAATAAAATAAAATCTTTTCTCTCTATCTTATAAAACAACCATAGGAGTATTTTGAAACTGAATACACATACTTGTTAACTACATTATACTGTCCTGGTCGCCCCCCTGAATTTTGCTCCTAAAATCCGCCCGCTGAACTTAACTCCAAAATTAACTAAGAAATTAAATGCAATATTTTGTACCTGCTCCCACTTTTATGGGTTATTTAAATTTTCAAAAATGTCCACGTGTGGATGTGATTATACAATGCTAGACTCTTTAAGAGAAAATTATGTCTCAAAAACGAAATATAATCATAATAAAAAAGTCATAGAATAAATGAGTGACTGTGAATCTGTTATAATTTCCTATAGAAAAATTTATTATCTTTATGTGTTGCTTAATTTATTATAGGATTTTTTAGTGATTATATTATTTCTTTAAAATTTATAATGATTTTCCCATTAAGCAATAACTTGAGAAGTAGGTAATCTGATTGCAACCACCGACCACCGTATTATCCTTGCTTAATGTTCGAGGGTGGATATGAAGTTAATTATAGGTTGGGGCAGATTAATAATTGAAATGTAGTAATCAGATGATGCGGCGGCACAGGGTAAGGCCATCAGCAATAAGGAGTTGACAGATCTCAATCCTAGAGTCAACGGCCAAGGCCTTGTTGAGCTCCAAAAAAAACCCATGATAGTATTTGATGTGATCCTACTGAGGAACTTCTGGTGGGTCCGCAACAGAGCTGTTCCAGAGGGTGTTGTCGTAGCTGATCACTCCCACAACCTTCACAAACTCAATCGCCCTCCTGTGGTGGTTGAAGGAATTGTCCTTATACGCATCCACAAATATAAATCAAACGCTCCTTTATTCTTTTCCTGCAGACAATAAATTAAGCACATGCACGACTTAAACAAAATTATATATTAATTTGAGAAAGTGATATTTTAACTAATTAAGCTATAAATGAGGAGTATATACATCAGTGAGCAAGCGGTCAAGACGGGAAGAGCAGCTCCTTCAAGTATTCATGCTCTCTTGGATAAAGACTGGTTTCCAGTACATATATACAGCACAAACACACAGTGATCATAAAATGCAAGTTTCAAACAAAACATGTTTAATGTATGTATGTATGTATGTATGTATGTATGTATGTATGTATGTATGTATGTATGTATGTATGTATGTATGTATGTATGTATGTATGTATGTATGTATGTATGTATGTATGTATGTATGTATGTATGTATGTATGTATGTATGTATGTATGTATGTATGTATGTATGTATGTATGTATGTATGTATGTATGTATGTATGTATGTATGTATGTATGTATGTATGTATGTATGTATGTATGTATGTATGTATGTATTTGCCAGACTTGCCTGATAAAGAGCATCGCTCTGTAAGAGACTCTTATGATTCGCTTCTTTATGTTGACGTCCCTCATCTGCTTGGGCTTTCGGGTCTTCTTCCTTAACGGAAGTCATTGGAAGTATCTTAGATTTTATTGTGAAGAATCCTACGCTTAGCAACTTTGCTAGCTAGTCTTGTTTGCTTAGAATGATGGCGTGAAATGCTGTTCTATTTATACACACGTTCACGTCAACTCGATCCTTTAATATAATATAAATTTATTTAGAGATTATATTCAATTATAATTAAATAATTATTTTAATCTACTTAAATTAGTTAATTATATCTTATATTAAATATCAATATAATAAAAAATTATTTATATTATATTCATCTAAAGCATTGATGAGAATTTCTGCGAGGTGGGTTAGGTGACTTTGATAGCACAAGGAACCTGTTGGAATTGAAAAGTTGGGGTAGCATTATTGTTTTGTTTTTGCCCCTGCAGTTGATCAACTTAGTTTCGGTGAAGCAACTCAGCCACGAAGGCGACCAATTCCAATTTTATCATTGATCTCTACTATTTTAATTTGCCATAATCTCTAACCTCTTTGATATTCGATGGAACGCCTAATAAGTGTCATACACCAATAATTGGTCGACAAAAATGTGGTATACATGGTGGAGCCTTGTATACAAAAATTAAATGCAAAAAGATATATGGTGGAGCCTTGGAGGCAATTGATTATCTGACTCAGTTTCAATACTCATCACAGTGATGATGAATATATTTTCAACGGTTTAGATTTAAAATTCTTAACTGATGATTTTTAAATATTAAATCATTTCTTGAAAAATTGACCCTTTTTAGATTATCTGTATTTTATATTTTGTATCTAATTAAAATACGGTTTTTAAAAAAATACAAATAAAAGAAAATATAAATTTAGATAGTCTAAATTAGATATGAACAAGGGTGATGAGCACCTAAAACTCAATCCTTAGTTTTCTCGAACTGTTGATTAATTGTTGATCACCTAAAAATATGTAGCTACTTCTATTAACATCATATAGGTTTAGAATTGCAGCTCAATTGGATTTATATATAGTCAATGATGATATAAAGGTCTTGTTATGGCCTGGAAAAAAAAAATATTTAATAGATAAAATTAATTTAGCCAAGGAATATGTATATATATTTAGTAGGAAATTTCAATATGAACAGGTTAGTTGGGTGGTTAAGCAGCATGGATTCAACTCTAAGGTACTGTGTTCGAACCCTGGTGACTGCAGAAGTGAAGGTTTTATTTCTTTTTCAAGGCTGTGAAATTACAGGAATGCCCTTCCCCCCTTTATCTGCTGAAACCGTATCTCCTTTACCATTCTTCTGATTTTTCTTCGACGGCGACGCAGACAGCAGAGCGTAGAGCAAAAATCCTCAAGCCATCGATGCCGTGCACGCAAGCTTTACCTCTGCCTATGTCTTTGCCGTGTTGTTCCATCGTCGCCGGCAGCTATCATTCCTCTTTGGCGCTATATCAGGTCCAAGTTGGCTTCAGTCGATGGGAGGAAAAAAAAAAGAGTGGAAGCATAAGAATTTGCGGTAAAACCTCTCATCATTTGGGCTACCTCTGTGAAATTTATGCCGCTCCCTGTTGTTGCCGTCAACGCCTGGTTGCTCTATCGACGTAATGGTTCTGTGCCTCTTCTCCTCTGTTGGTGAAGGGCGGTGAAAAAGAGTGGGCGTTGGGTCATGATAGAAAGTCATAGCTTGACTCCGATGCGTGAAACATTGAGCGTGAGAAGACGATAGAAGAAAGAGGTGGGTACAGTAGAAGGTCAGGAGACAGAGAATTGGCGATGAATTGGATTTTGGCGGAGCGACAGTGAAGGCAGTGGGAATCTTTGCCAACGATGTGTACCCAATAGCTTCTGTCCGTCGCTGTTCAGGTATTGAAATTCTTGGTTACTTTTCTCTGGTCTTCCTGTTTCTGTCAATTTCGTTTGCTGCTGTAGAATGCTCTGTTTTTGGTTCTGTTCTACGTGATAAGTTGTCAAGTTGCTTTCTTTTCTGTTGTGGCTGTGTGTGGGATTTCTCTAGTGGGAAAAGATTGAAATGGTGGGTGCTGTGTATTCTCAGTGAATTGGTTCCCGGCTCCTCTGTTCTGGATTCTAAGTTGTGTAACTAATGAGCATGGAATTTTCTTATGTTATTGTGGGTACATTGCTGTTGATTGTGTGTGTACTTATGGGCTACTTTTCGGACATGTATAGTGAAGGCAAGACTGTTTGGTTGAACTTGAGCAGAAGGTACACACATATGTATGTATATTTGAGCTTTAGATGCACTGTGTATGGTTATATGTGGGAAATGAAAGGAAGAAAGAGGAAACAAAGGCATACCGTGGTGGGTGGTGTTGGACTGGTTGGAAAGAATATATATTTATATATATGTCTTGCTGTGTGTATATTTATATGATGGCATGAATTAGTACTCGGGAGATCCTTCTGCTGTCTTGATGTTTATGTGGTGTGCTGTTTGGGGGGGAGTTAATGAATTTACTTTGTGAAGTAATGTGAACATTTCAGTATATTGATGTGTATATTCATGGAATTAGTGCTGTGAATGTGTGGTGTAGCCGTTTGGAAAGGAAGAGTTCTTTAGAAATTAGACGGAGGAAAGAAAGTCTAGATTTTTGAAATTCAATTCAAGAAAAATGAATGAATGAGAGCTTTATGAGTTATGCATATAGTAAGAAGAATAAAAGAAGGAAGGAATTTATGTTGCTATGCATGTGTATGTGAATGAATGGTGAAGCTGATGAAAGTATTATGTGGGAGGTAAAGATATGAAAGGGTGATTTCATGTTTTTATTGGAATTAAGAAAAGATACAATAAAGTCTTTAAAATTACTAATTGTTGGTAAGTGTATATGAGATTGTCGTGGTGGTGGCAAGTAAGCGGAAATTTCTGGTAGATATATATTTTTGGGTATACACAGAGAGGATTTTTGAAAGTTATAAAGTTGTGCAAGGGTTGTGTTCAAGGTGTAGAAATGAATAAGTGTTTGCCTTCATGATTAGTTGTAGTTAATGATGATTATTTCTACTGAAATGTGGAATTGGATGTTAATATAGTTTGTTTCGGGATATCAGGGAATTAAGATGTATTTTAATCGGAAGTGCTTGGCTGAGAAGAGTAACGGTTTAGGAGCGTGGAGGTGAGTGAATAACGTTCCCTAAAATTTACATTTTCAAATGCATTGTCATTTCAAATGTTGAATTCCAAATATGAATTTTGAAAAGCAAATTTTACGAAAGTATGGTTTAAATCGTTGGAAAGGATTTTCTTTCGATTGGGTTACCAAAGAATTATGATTATGTACGAAAATTGATGAATAAGTTTTTGAAAAGAGTTTGGCAAAAGTTGCATTGAACTGATGTCATTCATGAAATATATTCCTATGTGAATTTCATATGTTTTTACAGATATTTGATTTTAAATGTACATGGTGGGGTTTTTGAGATTCAAAGTAGTTTTTACCAACAGTTATGGCATTGAAACGGTTGAGATTATGATATGTGAAATAAACCCCATGCATGATGGAAATGTTTTAGAAAGGATGGAATACAGAACGCTGGTTGCTAACAGCAGTACTGTTAGCCCTTGGTGCACCTTGGTTACCCGAGCTCGACAGATTTCACCGTGGGTTTCGTACTCGCGAAGGGTAGTGGTTGAGCTACCAGATTTCACCGTGGGTTTCGTACTCGCGAAGGGTAGTGGCTAAGCTACCAGATTTCACCGTGCGTTTCGTACTCGCGAAGGGTAGTGGCTAAGCTACCAGATTTCACCGTGGGTTTCGTACTCGCGAAGGTTAGTGGCCTCAAGCCACCGACAGTTAGCAGCTTCGAGCTGCCAGATTGGTTAGTTACCCTCGTGGACTGTGTGTCCACGTCTGTTTTCGTTCTGTTGAAGTATTACAGAAAAGTTATGATTTTGAAAGAAATGGTTATTTCAACGATTGATTTGAAAAGGTTATTTCAACGATTAGTTTGAAATGGTTATTTCAGATTGTTGTTTTCCTTGAAATACAAATATTTACAGAAAGACTTGCATCAAATTACGAAATGTTACGAAGTACATTTTCAACATGATTATGCATTGTTTATTTCCGCATTCTTTTAAATCATGTTTTTTTTTGGGACGTTATTCACGAGTAGATTATTTGGCTTCAGATAGTGCAGGTGACCCTAATTCTCCCGCTGAGCAGTAAAGAGCCTCGTCGCAGATCCGAAGCGTTGTTTTTGAACAAGATTGATTTTAATCTTTATTAAGTACTTGTGTTATTTTGAATAAAAAGGTAAATGCTCCACATAGACATTAGAAAAGATTGTTATTTTGAAAAATGTTATGGAAACTTTAAACGTTGTATTTAAGGTTTTAGGCTTTCGGAATATGAAATTGTTCATATTCTGTGCCGGTCACGGTCCAAATTTCTGGACGTGACAGTTTGGTATCAGAGCCAAAAGTTTTTCTGTGGCTAAGTGGAGCAGGGATACTTCGGTAGGGTCTCAATTATCGTTATGAACCCGGGCATAACCATAGTTGAGGCATTTCTGAAGATCTCTATGGGAAATTTAAAAGTGTTTTGGTTTTTTTGTGATTTTGAAATCGTATTTTCCTCAGAAATTGAATATTTTTATGTTTTTGGCGTATACCTAAATGACGCCTAGACGTCTACCATGTTGGAAGAAGTTCTAGAAGTTATAAGACTTCGGATTGAGGCGCTGCTCAACAAAGAGAATTGTCCCATAGAGGGAAAGGTCAGGGTCATAGGGATTTAGGTGTTGGGGAAACTTGACCCCTTAGACCTCTATAAGAATCTTATTTAAATTTAAACCTTCAAATCCACCGTCCCTAGTTATTTCTATATTATATAGGCATAAAACTTGTGAAGAAACCCGTAGCCTTACTGAAGCGGATAATATTTTAGTCAAGTTATTAGAATGCATTAAGTGGATTTTCCTAAGTTCACATGTTTTTGTTACAGAGAGGAACCTATGAAATTTTGTTAGACGGCATTCAAAAGAGGTGTATAAACTTGTTAAGTGAATTTTGAAGCTTTGATTAGATGGAATCAAGTTAATGGTTAGTGTTTTGGTTATGATGATTTCGGGTTCTCCTGAAAGTACTTTGGAATGGTTATTTCAGTTTAATCTAAAATGGTTACTTCATATTGTTGTTTTTCCCTGAAGTATAAATGTTTACGGAAATATTTGCATCAAATTAAGAAATATTATGAAATACATTTTTAGCATGTTATGCATTGGTAAGATGTACTAAGATTGGAAGAAGTTGTATTAGTGGCATAGTATAAAGAATGATGTGGTGGATTTTGTTGCATGTTGTTTGGTGTGTCAAAAAGTTTAAGCGGAGCATCAGAAGCTTGCGGGACTATTGTAACGATTGGAAATACTTGAGTGGAAATGAGAAAAAGGTTTTGACTATAATTGGGTGATTGTTGACAGATTGACTAAGTCTGCTCATTTTCTTCCTGTGAAGACGCATATAGTGCAGTTAGATACGCTGAGATTTACATTGAGGAGATTTTGCGGTTGCACAGAGTCTCAGTGTCTATCATTTCAGATAGAGGGCCCTAGTTTACTTCTAGATTTTGGGAATCATTTCTAAAAGCATTAGGTACTCGATTTAATTTAAGCACTGTCTTTCATCCCCAAACTGATGGATAATAAGAAAGGACAATCCAAATAGTTGAGGATATGTTGAGATATTGTATCATGGATTTTGGTAGAAGTGGGATAAACATTTACCGTTAGTGGTATTTGCCTATAAAAACAGTTATCAATCAAGTATTCAAATGGCACCATTTGAGGCATTACAGAAGGCAATGTAGATCTCCGATTGGATGGTTTGGAGATAGAGACAGTGAGATGTTGGGACTCGATTTGGTTAAGGATGCTAAAGAAAAGGTAAAAATGATTCAACAACGGTTGTTGACAGCTCAAAGTTGACAGAAGTCTTACGTGGATCGTTGTCATAGGGAATTGGAATTTATGGTCAAAGATAAAGTGTTTTTAAGAGTGTTGCCAGTGAAAGTTGTTATGAGATTCAGGAAGAAGGGCAAGTTAAGTCCAAGGTAGATTGGGTCTTTTGAGATTTTGTATAAAAATCGGCATAGTAGCTTATTGTTTAGCTCTACTACCAGAATTATCGGGAATCCATCCGGTGTTTCATGTATCGATTTTATGAAAGTACTTGTAGGATCCATTTCATGTTGTGGAATATCAAGAAGTTTTTATGAATGAGGGCTTGTATGATGAGTATCCAGTAGCTATCATTGATAGGCAAGTAAAGAAGTTAACATTAAAAGAGATTCCATCGGTGAAAGTGTTATGGCGTAATCACTCAGAGGAAGAAGCTATTTGAAAGTGGATAGTGAGATGTGAATCAATACCCACATTTATTTGAGGACTAAGGTGAGTATATTTTCAAATTCGGAGGACCGAATTTTTTTTTAGAGGGGAAGAATGTTATGGCCTGGAAAAAAAAATATTTAATAGATAAAATTAATTTAGCCAAGGAATATGTATATATATTTAGTAGGAAATTTCAATATGAACAGGTTAGTTGGGTGGTTAAGCAGCATGGATTCAACTCTAAGGTACCGTGTTCGAACCCTGGTGACTGCAGAAGTGAAGGTTTTATTTCTTTTTCAAGGCTGTGAAATTACAGGAATGCCCTTCCCCCTTTATCTGCTGAAACCGTATCTCCTTTACCATTCTTCTGATTTTTCTTCGACGGCGACGCAGACAGCAGAGCGTAGAGCAAAAATCCTCAAGCCATCGATGCCGTGCACGCAAGCTTTACCTCTGCCTATGTCTTTGCCGTGTTGTTCCATCGTCGCCGGCAGCTATCATTCCTCTTTGGCGCTATATCAGGTCCAAGTTGGCTTCAGTCGATGGGAGGAAAAAAAAAGAGTGGAAGCATAAGAATTTGCGGTAAAACCTCTCATCATTTGGGCTACCTCTGTGAAATTTATGCCGCTCCCTGTTGTTGCCGTCAACGCCTGGTTGCTCTATCGACGTAATGGTTCTGTGCCTCTTCTCCTCTGTTGGTGAAGGGCGGTGAAAAAGAGTGGGCGTTGGGTCATGATAGAAAGTCATAGCTTGACTCCGATGCGTGAAACATTGAGCGTGAGAAGACGATAGAAGAAAGAGGTGGGTACAGTAGAAGGTCAGGAGACAGAGAATTGGCGATGAATTGGATTTTGGCGGAGCGACAGTGAAGGCAGTGGGAATCTTTGCCAACGATGTGTACCCAATAGCTTCTGTCCGTCGCTGTTCAGGTATTGAAATTCTTGGTTACTTTTCTCTGGTCTTCCTGTTTCTGTCAATTTCGTTTGCTGCTGTAGAATGCTCTGTTTTTGGTTCTGTTCTACGTGATAAGTTGTCAAGTTGCTTTCTTTTCTGTTGTGGCTGTGTGTGGGATTTCTCTAGTGGGAAAAGATTGAAATGGTGGGTGCTGTGTATTCTCAGTGAATTGGTTCCCGGCTCCTCTGTTCTGGATTCTAAGTTGTGTAACTAATGAGCATGGAATTTTCTTATGTTATTGTGGGTACATTGCTGTTGATTGTGTGTGTACTTATGGGCTACTTTTCGGACATGTATAGTGAAGGCAAGACTGTTTGGTTGAACTTGAGCAGAAGGTACACACATATGTATGTATATTTGAGCTTTAGATGCACTGTGTATGGTTATATGTGGGAAATGAAAGGAAGAAAGAGGAAACAAAGGCATACCGTGGTGGGTGGTGTTGGACTGGTTGGAAAGAATATATATTTATATATATGTCTTGCTGTGTGTATATTTATATGATGGCATGAATTAGTACTCGGGAGATCCTTCTGCTGTCTTGATGTTTATGTGGTGTGCTGTTTGGGGGGGAGTTAATGAATTTACTTTGTGAAGTAATGTGAACATTTCAGTATATTGATGTGTATATTCATGGAATTAGTGCTGTGAATGTGTGGTGTAGCCGTTTGGAAAGGAAGAGTTCTTTAGAAATTAGACGGAGGAAAGAAAGTCTAGATTTTTGAAATTCAATTCAAGAAAAATGAATGAATGAGAGCTTTATGAGTTATGCATATAGTAAGAAGAATAAAAGAAGGAAGGAATTTATGTTGCTATGCATGTGTATGTGAATGAATGGTGAAGCTGATGAAAGTATTATGTGGGAGGTAAAGATATGAAAGGGTGATTTCATGTTTTTATTGGAATTAAGAAAAGATACAATAAAGTCTTTAAAATTACTAATTGTTGGTAAGTGTATATGAGATTGTCGTGGTGGTGGCAAGTAAGCGGAAATTTCTGGTAGATATATATTTTTGGGTATACACAGAGAGGATTTTTGAAAGTTATAAAGTTGTGCAAGGGTTGTGTTCAAGGTGTAGAAATGAATAAGTGTTTGCCTTCATGATTAGTTGTAGTTAATGATGATTATTTCTACTGAAATGTGGAATTGGATGTTAATATAGTTTGTTTCGGGATATCAGGGAATTAAGATGTATTTTAATCGGAAGTGCTTGGCTGAGAAGAGTAACGGTTTAGGAGCGTGGAGGTGAGTGAATAACGTTCCCTAAAATTTACATTTTCAAATGCATTGTCATTTCAAATGTTGAATTCCAAATATGAATTTTGAAAAGCAAATTTTACGA
The DNA here is from genome assembly GCA_037074615.1 of Leucaena leucocephala. Classification (NCBI taxonomy): domain Eukaryota; kingdom Viridiplantae; phylum Streptophyta; class Magnoliopsida; order Fabales; family Fabaceae; genus Leucaena; species Leucaena leucocephala. The sequence goes on along the minus strand of CM073567.1, from coordinate 1,086,933 downwards.
AAGTATGGTTTAAATCGTTGGAAAGGATTTTCTTTCGATTGGGTTACCAAAGAATTATGATTATGTACGAAAATTGATGAATAAGTTTTTGAAAAGAGTTTGGCAAAAGTTGCATTGAACTGATGTCATTCATGAAATATATTCCTATGTGAATTTCATATGTTTTTACAGATATTTGATTTTAAATGTACATGGTGGGGTTTTTGAGATTCAAAGTAGTTTTTACCAACAGTTATGGCATTGAAACGGTTGAGATTATGATATGTGAAATAAACCCCATGCATGATGGAAATGTTTTAGAAAGGATGGAATACAGAACGCTGGTTGCTAACAGCAGTACTGTTAGCCCTTGGTGCACCTTGGTTACCCGAGCTCGACAGATTTCACCGTGGGTTTCGTACTCGCGAAGGGTAGTGGTTGAGCTACCAGATTTCACCGTGGGTTTCGTACTCGCGAAGGGTAGTGGCTAAGCTACCAGATTTCACCGTGCGTTTCGTACTCGCGAAGGGTAGTGGCTAAGCTACCAGATTTCACCGTGGGTTTCGTACTCGCGAAGGTTAGTGGCCTCAAGCCACCGACAGTTAGCAGCTTCGAGCTGCCAGATTGGTTAGTTACCCTCGTGGACTGTGTGTCCACGTCTGTTTTCGTTCTGTTGAAGTATTACAGAAAAGTTATGATTTTGAAAGAAATGGTTATTTCAACGATTGATTTGAAAAGGTTATTTCAACGATTAGTTTGAAATGGTTATTTCAGATTGTTGTTTTCCTTGAAATACAAATATTTACAGAAAGACTTGCATCAAATTACGAAATGTTACGAAGTACATTTTCAACATGATTATGCATTGTTTATTTCCGCATTCTTTTAAATCATGTTTTTTTTTGGGACGTTATTCACGAGTAGATTATTTGGCTTCAGATAGTGCAGGTGACCCTAATTCTCCCGCTGAGCAGTAAAGAGCCTCGTCGCAGATCCGAAGCGTTGTTTTTGAACAAGATTGATTTTAATCTTTATTAAGTACTTGTGTTATTTTGAATAAAAAGGTAAATGCTCCACATAGACATTAGAAAAGATTGTTATTTTGAAAAATGTTATGGAAACTTTAAACGTTGTATTTAAGGTTTTAGGCTTTCGGAATATGAAATTGTTCATATTCTGTGCCGGTCACGGTCCAAATTTCTGGACGTGACAGGTCTATTAAGAATGGAAGATAGAAACTAACTCTTAGGGAAGGGGGTGTTAGGTATAACAAGCCAACAGCTAATCCTGATATAAAATTATTATCAAGTGGATGATTTAGGGTAAGCTTTAAGCACTAATTATTAAGTGGATAAGGCTGAACTAAAATGAGCAATGGAAACTTAAAAAAAAGGAAAATATTATTAATTATACTTTTGTCTTTATACATAATTTCATTTTGTTTTCAATTTAATTACCTGTAACATTGTTTTCATCCTGTTGGTAACGGATTTTGTGATGTATGGCTAATTACTAAGTACATAATAACAACTTATAGTTTTTAATATCATGATTGTATATGATCTATACAATTATTTTTGAGTTTGAGCGTTATATTTTCCAGCAGCAACACAAGAATATTGTTATGGCCATGAGTTTTATCTGGATAAATCAATGTAATTATGATATATATATATATATATATTTTCCACAGAGAATTTTTCAATGTGTGTAAGGTAGCTTAGTGGTCTCTGTGGGCGGAAATAATCAGCATGCCCGTGTTCGAATCCGAGTGCGCTGAAGGGGGTGTTTTCTTTTCTTTTCTTTTCTTTCTTTTCCGCGTGAAGTTCAGAGTCCCCTTTTCTTTTTCTTTCCTTTTTGGTCGCCGTACGCACTCTAGTTTCCTTTACAGATTGTGCAGCGGTGACAGAGAAAAAGGAGGCGGCTGGTGAACGGCGAGGGAGGTAGCTTCACGCCATTGGTGCCGTGTGAGCAGGCGCTGCTGTGTCGTCGCAGCTGGAGTTGACCCATCGCTTGAGGTTCCCACTTTTTGCTGCTTTTAAATTGCTGGGAGCCAAAGAAGCAGGGGAAGGTCGCGAGAGGCACAGTGGGTGTGTGGCGATCGACGCTGGAGGTTCCGACAGCTTCATTGTCGTCCTTCGGTGCAGATTTTGCGTCAATTGCCGGAAGCACCAAGGTACTGTAGCAAGTCTGTTTGTGCAATCTCTCTCTTCCCATTGCCGTCGCCACTCAGGGCATCTCTGTAGTCAGCCGTGGGTGTCGCGTCTCCTCTATTCTCACCGAGGAAATTTCAAATCTCTGGGGTCCTTCTCGGTGGCCGTTGTTGGGTGTCACGGCTGCAGGTAAGATGCCTCGATGAATTTTTCTGTCCTATTTCTGTGGTTTGTCTTTGTGCTGTAAGGGCTGCTGTGGTGTGCTGGAATGTTGAAGCACATTCGGGTATAGATGTTCTTGTCGGATGAGATTGTTGCTGTTGTGTTTGGGGTTGCCGACTCCCCTGCTTTAAAACTTGATCAATATAATTGATTGCCACTGCACTCTTCTTGATTGATTAATGTCTAGAAATTATAAGGATTAATCTACGGGAATGATTGTCGAGTGGTGATGGGCTGGTTATAAGGGGATGCAGGGATATGTATACACTGAGATCGCTGTGGCTCTCTGTGCGTGTTGGGGTGTTGACGTCTGGACAATCTTTGCTTGTGTGTGTGTTTGTGAAACAGAGAGGGAAAGGAAGTTAAGGTTTTGAGAAAAACAGTATGCCTGAATTCGGTATATATGAATGCTTTAAGATGCTATGTTGGTGTATGGCCAAATGGAATGGTTATGTTTAGGGAAAAAGGGAATGTGGTGTGCGTGCAAAGTATGTTATTAGGACTTATGGAGAAGTGACTTTATAGTGATGGTTGAGTTCAAAATTTTGAAAGAAACTAAGAGTTAGCTTCTGGTTGGGATCCTTCCTTGATCATAGTTTTGATGATGATTGTTAAGAATATTGAGTCTGTTTGAATTTTAGGTCTTGAATGTTAGCTTACTATATACTTTATTTTGGGATATTAGGGAGTTAAGAAGTGATTATAACCAAGTGATTGGCTGAAAAGAGTAACGGTTTAGAAGCGTAGCAGGTGAGTGAATAACGTTCCCTAAATTTTATATTTTCAAATGCATTGTCATTTTAAATGTTGAGTTTCAAATATGAATTGCGAAAAGTAAATTTTATGAAAATATGGTTTAAATCGTTAGAAATGATTTTCTTTCGATTGGTTTACAAAAGAATCATGATTATGTATGAAAATGGATGAATAAGCTTTTGAAAAGAGTTTGGCAAAAGTTGCATTGAACTGATATTATTCGTGAAATATATTCTTATGCGAGTTTCATATGATTTTACAGTAACTTGATTTTAAATATACATGCTGGGGTTTCTTGAAATGCAAAGTGGTTTTTACCAATGGTTATGGCATTAAAATGATTGAGATTATTTCATGTGAAATAAACCCCACGCATGATGGAAACGTTTTAGGACGGAATACAGAACGCTGGTTGCTAACAGCAGTACTGTTAGTCCTTGGTGCACCTTGGTTATCCGAGCTCGATGGATATTTCGTGGGTTTCATACCTGCGTCTGTTATTCGCGGGTTTTGTACCTGCGTCTGTTATTCGTGGGTTTCATACCTACGTCTGTTTCATGGCTTCGGGCCGCGTCTGATGGTTAGTTACCCTCATGGACTGTGTGTCCACGTCTGTTTCTGTTCTGTTGAAGTTCTACGGAAAGATTATGGTTTTGAAAGGATCTTTTTTTTTCAGGTTGATTTGAAATGGTTATTTCAGATTATTGTTTTTTTTCCTGAAGAAAATATTCATAGAAAAGTTTGCATTGAATTACGAAATGTTATTTGAAACATGCTTATACATTGTTTACTTCCGCATTCTTTTAATCATGCTTTTGGGACGTTATTCACGAGTAGATTATTTGGCTTCAGATAGTGCAGGTGACCCTCATCCTCCCGCTGAGCAGTAAAAAGCCTTGCTATTAATCCGAAGGACCGTTGATAAAACACTACTTTTGATGTAATTACTTTTCTTAAGAACTTGTAATATTTTGGAAAAGGGTAAAACTCCACCTAGACGTTGGAAAAGATTCTATTTATCGTGAAAAACGTTATGGAAAACTCGTATGTTTTATTTAAGGTGTTAGGCTTTCAGAATGTGAAACTAGTCATATTCTGTGCCGGTCACAGTCCTAATTTTTGGGATGTGACAAATATCCTTGGGAATATAAAGGGCAAAAGTTCACTCTTTTAATTAGTTTGTTGCATGCACAAAATTAATAAATAAATTCTTTGAATTATGTCGCCTTCAAGGTATATATATTGGAAGGGCTGCGATACTTAAATTAAAGCAAACAGAAGGAAATTAATCAATGACTCGAGAAGTTGATCAACAGCACAATAATCACCAGCAAAAATATACACGCAAACACATTCACCATTTCCCCCCTAATTATTGTGGCTTAATGTTTGAGGGTAGGTAATATAAGGAAGTTGATTAATAATTGAAGTGTAGTAGTGATCATATGATGCGTCGGCACAGGGTAATGCCATCACCAATAGGAAGCTGACAGATCTCAACCCTAGAGTCAAGTGCCAAAGCCTTGTTGAGCTCCAACACAAACCCACGATAATACTTGATGTAATCCAATTGAGGCATTTCTGGTGGGTCGGCAACAGAGCCGTTCCAGAGGGTGTTGTCGTAGCCTATCAATCCCCCAACCTTCACCAACTCAATCGCTCTCTTGTGGTAGTTCAAATAATTGTTCTTATCCGCATCCACAAATATGAAATCGAACGCTCCCTTGTTCTTTTCCTGCAAATCATCGTCACATGATAACGAAGTAAGCACATGCATGAGGTAAACAACGTTGTATTAATTTGAGAAAGTGATATTAGTTGATATATATATATATATACACACACACACATCAGTGAGCAAGTGGTCAAGAACAGGAAGAGCAGGCCCTTCTCTGAAGTCAATCTTGTGAGCAACGCCTGCTTTTTCAATCACAGGCAATCCCAACTCATAATCTGCTCGGTTGACGTCCAAAGCCAATATCTGAAAGCGACACATACATTAAATGTATCAAATACATATACTGAGATAATTTTTCTTGCGGTAATAATTAAGGAAAGAGACAAATATGACATGTGTGTGCGAGATAATAAGGTGACGTAAGTATAACGCCAGGGACCTTTCCGTCTTCTGGAAGGGCAAGGGCGGTGGCGAGAAGAGAGTAACCAGTGAAAACGCCAATTTCGATGGTGTTCTTGGCATTCATGAGCTTCAGCAACAAGTTCAGAAATTGACCCTCGTCAGCAGACACAGCTAACAAGTTCCTGTTTCACGATATAATACAATCAATTTCGCGTGTACATATTAGGGATCCACAGAGTCAGAGGAATAAAACTGATATATATATATATATATATATATATATATATATATAGGGTGAACATACCAGGGGTGTTTTGTCGTCAAGTCGCGCAGCTCCTTCAAGCACTCATGCTCTCTTGGATAAACACTGGTTTCCAGTATATACTGCACAAACACACCATGATCATAAAATGCAAGTTTCAATCGCAATGTTCATATGAAGAGAGTATATTACCAATATATATATATATATATATATACCTGATAAAGAGCATCGCTTTGTAAGAGACTCTCATGATTAACTTCTTTATGATGACCTGCAGCTTGGGTTTTGGGCGCTTCTTCCTTAACGAAAGTCATTTTAAGTATCTTCTTAGATTTTACTGTGAAGAACCCAACGCTTAGCAACTTCTTCGCTTGCTGAGAATATGAAGGCATTGAATGCAGTTCTATTTATATACATGTTAAAGTCAACTCAACTGTGCAACTAATCATATTATATTCCTCTAAAGTGATGATATGATATGATAGCACAAGCACAACGTTTTTCCCTCTCCAGATCAACTTAGCTTCCGTGAAGCAACTCCCGAAAGCGACCAGTTCCAACTTATTGATCATTGACCTCTACTATTTTACTTTGTATCATCTCTATGCTCCTTTTCTTATATATTTACTAATCAATTACTTCAGTTTTAAGATTTATGGTCAACACTCCCAGCATTCAAAAGAATTTAATAGAGTTTTATACCGTTATACTAACTTAACTTTGTATAGGTAATCTCTAAGCTCTTTGTTAATCAATAATTGCGCAGTTTATTAATCATACATGAAAAATTTTCAGTAGTTAAGGAACCTTAAAAAGGTTTGAATTTTTAGAATCACTATTATTTGGTTACAAAAATATGGTATGCATGATCAATCTTTAACAACCGTTGACATTAAATTAAATTAAACATAAAAAGCATATATGTTGGAGGCCACTAGTTTTGATCTCGAGCCGTTGATTAATATATTGATCAACAACTTTGAGTTGTAGTTGAAATATGTAGCTACTTCCATTATAATAGAGGTTTACATGTGGTAGCTCTAATTAGATGTATATATAGTCAATGTGGATATAAAGGTCTGATTAAGAAATGAAGATAGAAGCTAACTTCTAGGGTTGGGGGTGTTAGGTATAATGAGCTAACTGCTACTTCTGGTATAAAATTATTATCAAGTGGATCATTCGGGTAAGGTTTAAACACTAATTATTATCTGGAAAAGGCCGCATTAATGTTCAGTAGAGAATTAAAAAAGAGGAAGAGATAATTAATTATACTTTTATCTTTTTTTATTTAATTAATTATTTATAATCTCTTTCAAGCCTTAAAGAGGATAATATAAATTCAAATTCTGAAAAACGTTATTATTGGAGATGTAAATTATACTTTTGTCTTTATATATAATTCCATTTTATTTTCAATTTAATTACCCGTAACCTTTTTTCATGGTGTTGGTAACGGATCTTGTGATGGCTAATTACTAAGTACGCATATATAGGATCTAACACAGGGAAAAAGATGTCTTTGAGTGTGGGATATAAGGACAAAACGTACATTCTTTTTAATTAAATTTGTTCCATTAATCAAAGTTCAGAATCAAATCCCAAGCACGCATTTACTTATTTATTACTAATAATACATTATTAGTAATGCTTTGGTAAATAAAATAATTAATATTTTGGTAATAAATAAGTATATTTAATATATAATAAAATTTATAAAAGGATTAGAAGGAGTAGTACAAGATAACTCATTATTCAGATGTCATTTTTTTGGTCAAAACATTTCATATTTTAATAGGAAAAATGTGTCTAATTTCATTTTAGGGTAAATGTGCAAATTTGGCCAAAAGTTTTCACTTAAGAATGTTTGGGTACATGAAATTTTTTTTAGGAGGAATGTTGCTTCAAGAGTTTGACATGGTACATGAGATCTTTATTATATTTTATTTTAGATTAATGTACAAATTTACCTCAAAAATTTATACTAAAGAGCATTGGATATATGGAAGTTTTTTTGGTCAATGTTGTACTAAAAAAGATGATAAGAATGCCATGTGACATGTTATGTTAACATATTAGTTAACTAATAGTCAAACTTAACTTTGGTTAATTGTTAAGGCGACATTACTACATTCTGAAAATGTTTAGACAATATTACTCTAAAAAAATTTTTAGATACTCAGTACCTTTGAGTGAAAATTTTTGGACAAATTTATATTTTAATCCTTCATTTCATAGTCAGCATATTCAGTATGTGTGGAAATCATTATTAATTAAAGAACGATCACCATTAACTTTTAAGTCTATGGCAGAAATTAAATAATAAAATCGTAATAAGAGACATAAAATTATCAAGGTGGAAAATATCTCAACCCTTCAACTCAAAAGTAAAATTCACAGGTGATCTAGATCAATGAAACCACTTGAGTTACAGTTTATCCCCCAAACCAGAACGATGAAATTAAAGTATCGTAAAACTTAAAACAAAAATAATCTCCAAGTGTAATATATATTTGAGCTGATGACAATGAAATTAATTAGAGGACGATGTAAAAAAAATGCAAATAGTTCAAAAAAGTAGAGATCAGATGATGCGGCGACATAGGGTAATGCCATCACCAACAGGAAGCTGACAAATCTCAATCCTAGAGTCAACGGCCAAGGCCTCGTTGAGCTCCAAAACAAAACCACGATAATACTTAATGTAATCCAATTGAGGTGCTTCTGGTGGGTCCGCAACAGAGCCGTTCCAGAGGGTGTTGTCGTAGCCGATCACTCCCCCAACCTTTACCAACTCAATCGCCCTCTTGTGGTAGTTCAAGTAATTGTCCTTATCCGCATCCACAAATATGAAATCGAACGCTTCCTTGTTCTTTTCCTGCAAATGATCATCACAATATCATAAATTAAGCACATGCATCATGTAGAAGACTTTATTTATATTATTCCTCCTGTCCTGATTATTCATCAGGAATATTCTAGGAAGATCATATTATATTTATTATAATTAAATCATTTATTTATATTTCTTAATTTATTAAAATTAATTAAATAACTCCTACATCTATGAGCAACTGGTCGAGAACTGAAAGAGCAGGTCCTTCTCTAAAGTCAATCTTATGAGCAACGCCTGCTTTTTCGATTACAGGCAACCCCAGTTCATAATCTGCACGGTTCAAGTCCAAAGCCAATATCTGAAAATGAAATTTTAAATGCATGAAATAGATATTCTGAGATAATTTTTCTTGTAATGAAGAAAAGGGACAATCTTATAGTACAGTAACTTGTATAATGTGTGTATTATGAGATAATAAGGTGAAGTAAGTATAACGTAAGGGACCTTTCCATCTTGTGGAAGGGCAAGGGCTGTTGCGAGAAGAGAGTAACCAGTGAAGACACCAATTTCAAGTGTGTTCTTGGCATTCATGAGTTTCAGCAACAAGTTCAGAAATTGACCTTCGTCAGCAGATACAGCCATCAAGTTCCTGTTTTAATATGTTCTTTCATGATTATATATATATTGAAATGAAGCTGAGAACAGAACGATTCTGATTATTAGGGATATCTCAGGGGAAATGAAACTTATATATATATATATATATTTATGGTGCGCACCAAGGATGTTTTGTCGTCAAGTTGCGCAACTCCTTCAAGCACTCATGCTCTCTTGGATAAACACTGGTTTCAAGTATATACTGCAAGAACACACATTGTTCATAAAACTTAAGGATAAATCATGCAGGTATAATGTTAAAAACTAGCTATAGAAAGCATATCATGGCGGTAGAAAGTCTCTCTAGATCTTTATAGATTTTGAGTTCGATTTTTTTAAAAAATATCTCTACTATAATAGGTAGTTACGAACCCGATCTTAAAACTAGATATTTAATAATTGGATCTAATTATATTAAAAAAAAAGCATGGAGAGAGGGTGTGTATATATATTTGCAAGACTTGCCTGATAAAGAGCATCACTTTGTAGGAGACTCTTATGATTCACTTCTTTATGCTGACCCGATGAGTTAGATTTCGGAGCTTCTTCGTTAACGAAAGTCATTATAATAACTATCTTAGATATGCAGATCTCCGAAGAACCCTAGCCTTTGTCAGCTTCTCTCTGTTGTTTCTTTTATTAACTGAGTGGAGAATGCTCCGAGAAATGCTATTCTAATTATAGGCAAGTTCGAGCGTTATATACTCCAAGTCATTGAGAATTCTTTCAATAAGGGTGACGCTTATAACTCAACGAACGTACTTCGAAATAGCTACAAACTTTCCCACCAGACACTTGTTAATTAATCGATATAAATAATTATTACATATTATTAAATATACATTTTAATTTGACTTTTTCTCAAGTTACTTTGGTATCTTCAAGGAGCGAGAACTTTGAATTATAGCATCATTTGGGTTGACGAAATGATGACAGTGGCTCAATTCTTAATTATTAAAAGCAAAACGGAATTTTTTAGTTGGAGAGATATAAGTATCTCTATAAAAGCTTTTTAAATTTTAAGTTATGTTTTGATTTTGGTAAAATTTAGGAATCTAACTCACTTCAACTTTTATTATACTAAGAAAAAGAAGCAAAAAACATATATATATGTTGGTGGCTAGCTACCACTTATTCTAATTAAATTATGCAGTTAGTTGCTTACAATAAAATGACGCGAGAATACATAATTATATATAAATACGGTCAATGTTCATTGATGTGGACGCAGTTGGTCAGAATAATGCCAAATTTGTCTGAGTGATCAATAGTGGGCTGGTTAGGTGAAGAGATTCCCACTGCTTTTTGGTAAAAAAAAAAAAGCTTAAGAGATTCCCTGGCTAAGATTGATTATTATTTCACCGACAGGCTCATTGTTTCATCAAAAGGTTTTATAAGCAAGTAATTGAGCCGTAGACGATGAAATTAAGGAGAGTAGTAATTTATTTCTTAATTTATTATTTCATAAAGCAAGTAATTGAAGTGTAGTAGCAATCAGATGATGCGGTGGCACAGGGTAAGGCCATCACCAATAGGAAGCTGACAGATCTCAATCCTAGAATCTAGAGCCAAGGCCTTGTTGAGCTCCAACACAAAAACACGATAGTATTTGATGTAATCCAACTGAGGAACTTCCGGTGGGCCAGCAACAGAGCCGTTCCAGAGGGTGTTGTCGTAGCCGATCAATCCCCCAACCTTCACCAACTCAATCGCCCTTTTGTGGTAATTCAAGTAATTTTCCTTATCTGCATCCACAAATATGAAATCGAACGCTCCCTTGTTCTTTTCCTGCAAGTAATGTCACGAGATAGCAAGTGCGTGAGGTAGACAACGACAGTTTTAATCGGAGCAGGTAATATAAACTAAGTTATAAATGAGCAGTGCATATACATCGGTCAGCAAGTGGTCAAGAACAGGAAGAGCTGGTCCTTCTTTAAAGTCAATCTTGTGAGCAACGCCTGCTTTTTCAATCACAGGCAACCCCAACTCATAATCCCTCCGGTTGGTATCCAATGCCAATATCTGAAAATGAGATATCAAACGCATAATAATGTTTCTTACTTCTTTTGATCTAGGATAAGAACTAGATAATTAATTTATATATATTAAAAAATAATTAAATTAATTATTGTAATAAATATATGATATTGTTTTAAAATAATATTTTCTAATCATGTGAATTGTAATTAACTACCAGTTGATATAGAAATTCTCTTACTATTTGTAATGAATAAGGATTGTATAAAAAAAAATGCAATGAATGATGGTACTTTGAGAAAAGAATTATAAATTTGATAGAGATAATAAATTAATATATTATATTTAAAATTAAAATAATTTTTTTTATCTAATTCTTATAATTATAGTCAAGAGTACTATACTATACTTTGTTTAACACTTATTCTTTTCCATCTAGGATCCCTAGCTAGCTAACAAGTTATAAAACTTTCTAACTATTAATTAGACCAAAATCTCTAACTAATACTTCCTCTTATCCTTAATATATAAGTTAAATAATTAGTTTGTGAAAATTAAAAAAATTAATTAAGTTAATTATTTATAATAAATGTGTGTTGATTTTTCAATAATAATATTTATAACCATTTGCATTATAAATATCCCATGATAAAAATCTTTCTTAATATCTGCAATCAATATGAATACTTTAAAAAAAATTATAAATTTAAGAGATAAAATATATTAAGATATCTAACTCTTATATTTAGGGTTGGACGTAGTACCTCATATTGAGGATAATTTTTATTTTTTTAAAAAAACTAATTTTAATTTAAGTAATTTCAGTAGCTAAAAAAAGGGACAAATCATATTACAACAACTTGGACAGTGGGGACGCGCTTGTGGCAATAATTAAGGAAAGGAAAGGAACAAACATACTTGTAGTGGGTGTGGGTGTGGGTGTGGGTGTGGGTGTGGGTGTGGGTGTGGGTGTGAGAGAGAGAGGGAGAACAAGTATAGCATGAGGGACCTTTCCATCTTGTGGAAGGGCAAGGGCTGTGGCGAGAAGAGAGTAACCAGTGAAAACACCAATTTCAATGGTGTTCTTCGCGTTCATGAGTTTCAGCAACAAGTTCAGAAATTGACCTTCGTCAGCAGACAGAGAACAGACGTTCCTGTTTTACAACATAATCAATTTCGCGTAACTGTGTATGTATACATATATTGAAATAAACTTAAGCCCACCAGCTAAGTTCTGATTATTAGGGTTTCTCAGACGAACTAAATTGAGACTGTTATTGTGTACCAAGGGTGTTTTGCCGTTAAGTCGCGGAGCTCCTTCAAGCACTCATGCTCTCTTGGATAAACACTCGTTTCCAGTATATACTGCACAATCATGCATTCTTGTTCATAAAACGATAAATAGCATATATATATATATATATATATATATTTGCAAGACTTGCCTGATAAAGAGCATCACTTTGTAGGAGACTCTTATGATTCCCTTCTTTATGCTGACTCAAAGCTTTGGATTTCGGCGCTTCTTCCTTAACGGAGGTCATTTTATAACTATCTTACAAATATTTGCAGATCCGATCCTTAGCCCTTGTTAACTTCTCTCTCTTGTTTCGTTTAACCGAGTGAGTGGAGATGTATATAAAGGCACGAAAGGCGAGTATCTTAATTTTTTAACTTCTTCAAAAGTTACTTTAATTATTTGCATGGAGGGAGAAGTTGAATCGTGGCATTATTTTGGTTCACAAAATCATGACAAGAATCAATTATTTCCTCATTATTCTAATTCCAGTACGTAATTTGTTTGGTAAGAATAAATGCCAACTTTAACCCTGGTGAGTGTTTGGCGGTGTTAAAAGATTTTCCAGCTGATCATGCTGATGTAAAAATAAGTTTAACATGTAAATCTACTCATAAAGTATTTTCATACATGTATATGATACTATAAAGCTTTCTTGGGTGCAAAAATATACTTAAAAATGATGTAAAATTATTACAATCATTAAATCAACTAATATTAATCATTTATCTCAAACCAACCCTGCATACGTTGCATAATGTCTTTTCTACAATGACTCCCATCTACCTTTATGAGGGTAATAAACTCATATTTTTATATCATTTTATTATATTTTTATTATTATTTTAGTCTTTAATTATATAATTTTTATATTATTTAAATTAATATATCTTATATTAAATTAGTGTTTAATAAGGATATAATTGTTATATTTTTATTATTTATTTTAAATAATTATTTTTAAAATAAAAAATATTATATTATTATAATTTATATTTTAAATACTAAAAAATTAGAATTTATAAATAATAACAAATAATTATAAATTTAAAAATTATATATAAATACCCAATTACCCAAATTTTGCCGTTTGACCCATTAAGTTACTGTTCCTTCAGCAATTCATTAAAGAGGGGCAGAACACAATTGAAGAGGACGCTGCCAACACGAAAAAAGCTTCAGCAGGGGTGCGGCCACGACATCTCCTTCGTCCTCCATCTACTCCAAGCCATTCACTCACCTACCACCATCTCCACCTACCTTCCATCTTCCACCCACACCCATCTTCCTCCACCGTACCCTCTCCACCCCGTCGGCCCAGCGGCAAGGGGGAGACAGACACACACCCAGCCGCGAGCAGCACCAGAACGCACAGCAGTACTACTGTGCCATGAAGGCAGTGATGATAGCGTGAATCTATGTGAGACTAAATGTTCTAATTCTTTAATTCCATGGCAACATTATCAAAATATTAAAATGAGAGTTTAAATTATTCTAATTTTTTTATATTTAATTATATCAAAAAATATTATATTTAATAATTTAAATTTTGTTAAAAAACATGGGAAAAAGAATGAATCATTGTCTGCCCCTTTGTATATTTTATATTAATGATAATGATTATTTTAATATATTTTTTCCTACTGGATTAACTTACATCAATACATTAATTATCAATGTATCTAATTATGTAAATTCACAATAATTCATATAACATTATAGTTTGACTCATTTCTTATACTCTAATGAATATGTAGATGAATGTGTCTTATGTATAATAGTAAAATTTATGGCAAGAATATCATTAATTGGATATGAATATTTATTCATTTTTTAAAAATGCTGAAAAAAGGGCGTTTAATTGGCAAGCAATCCACTTTCGTACCAAAACATATCCAGTAACCCGCCATGCACGGGCGTAGAAACAGATGGTGTGCATGCATCCCCTTCTTCTTTCCTCGCCGCAAATATGGAAGGAAAGGAGTGAACATTTTGTAAAGTTTGAAACCGACTCAGCGATTCAGAGGCGGGAAAAAGGATGAGATAAGAACTGAGCGAATTTAGGAAGAAAGGCAATGAGTCCCGTCGTTTTTTATTTAATTTAGTGAATGAGGATGAGACTGAGTCATGGAGATGAGCGACACGATGGATCGGCAGGATAAGCGTGCCTCAGAAGCGTTACAAACCCTTTGTCTGCAGCCACCCTAGGGATTTACAACCTGGGATTTTCTGTTTTTACTTCCCTAATGAGATCAATCCTTCAAAGGAATTTTCTTAATGGCCAAATTTCCCTTCAATGTACATTCTTCCCAGCCTAACGATACAGCGCTCCGATTCAGAGTATAAAAGACACCCACCTCGTCATATTATTCTTGCGGAGAAGAGATTCAAGAAGTGCGGGGGAAAGAGTTGGGTTGAGCGTATTGGATTTAGATGTCCATTGTTTCTTTCCCTGCGCCAAATTTCACTATCTATAGGGTATTATCTCTTCCTCTGTCCTTTGTTTGAATTTTCGATCGGTTTATGAGTCTACTGCAGCCGTGTTTATGTTTATATGATCGATAATTCGCGTGCTTTTCGAAGTGGGATTTTGGTTTGTGTTTCTACTGATTCTGCTTTGCATTTCCCCTGCAAAATTCCTCAGTTGGGGGGTCGATCGTATTCAACAACCATATCTTCTTACAAAGTTGCAAACCCTTGCTTACAAAATTAAGAGAACCGCGGCTCTAAGAATTTTTTGGCCAGTTCGTTTTCTTTGTCAAAGGACCATAATTTTTTGCTTTTGTTTAGTATGTGTTAGCTTTTATAACGTTACTTGAATAATCAAGTCTCATTTTCTTACTCCAATTCTGGTTTCGGTTTTGTAAAATTTGTGTACTCATTTCACTTCGCAGTAAGGATTCAACTCTTGCTTTTCAATTGAGGTCCAAAGCTTATAAAATTATGAATTTGTTCTAGGTTTTCGTTTCGCTTTGGGTTACTCTTCCATTCTTAATCATTCATATGGGCCCCAACCTAATAGTTTAAGCAGTGGGATGTTTTGAACTTCATTTACTGAAGTTGTGATTAGGATTCTAGACTTAAAGGGTGTAAGGTGTATTATCCCTAAATAAATTTGATAATTGGCAATGATATTGTTATCATTTTATTTCAATGGTTTATAAGAGCTTGATGGTCTTGTGCGTTTTTTTTTCCTATGTGAATTTTGAAAAGTGCTAAACAGTACTTGTTTTTAAGGGAGAGAAGATGGAACTTCTATTCTAATTATCCATCAATTTTTTTTATCATTCCCCTCGTCACTTGTATAGATGATCATTTTCACATTTTTGTCTATGCCAATCGATCATGAAACCTGTTGATATTGTTCAGGAATAGATCACACCCAATACGGCGGACATTTTTATGAATAGATTGTTGGAATTGAAGATTTAACTTAACCATCCTCTCTTTTATTGTCCAATCAATGTATTTTGATATTTACGTTTGCCTTTCTTTAAATTGTCTTTATGTTGGTGAAATTCTTAACTTTGACTATTTCATGTGGCTGTCATTTTCATATTAATATTATAATATAATGTTCTGGATGTTGAGACGGCATGCTTGAAGGAAGAAAGCCTAGAATCTAAAAACATCTTACTGATGAGAAATTCTTGTCTTCTCATCTTATATTCGGAAACTTTCAGTATGATGCAAATAATATGATAACATTATATTGCTAAGTGGGTAATAAATCTCAATAATTAGACTATTTTACTTGTCAGCTTCGATTTTTTTAAATATTTTTGTAGAAAATGTTGATCCTATCAATCTATCTTCATCAACAGTTTAGATGCATGCTCATTCTTTGGTCTGAGATTCTCATATCTCTTTGTTCATGCATTGCATGAACGAATATAAGCTTCACATAAGGGATTTTTCCTCATGAATTATTGTTGATCTGACTGCTTAATTATATTGTCTTGCCATTTCTTATCATGTTATTTGTCAATTTTTTGCTCCCGACTACTTTAGGTTCATATATCCTTATGCCGCTACTTTTGCATATGGTGTTGTTTATGCTGCATTTGCAGTATGTATTGGACTATAGGGGTTTTTGGTATGTAACTACGATTTTTTCAAATTGACACCTTAATTGGGTGAAGACTGACATCTGGGTTCTATTGTAAATTTTGAATATTACTGATGGAGAATGTACATATTTATTGATCATGCATGATGGATCAATCTGTTTTAGTCTAGGGTTTTAGCTACGTACTTCATGAGTTCGTGGGATATTGGGAATGACTACATCTAGGAATTTGTCAGCTTCAGTTACTGTATTTGATAATGTGTTTCCTGTTAAGTCTTGTAATATTTCATTTGTGAATGTTAATAATACTGAATGTCTGGATATTGTGCTTATGACACTTGCAGCCTTGCTTTATGACATTTAAATTGAATGTTAATACTGAATGTCTGGATATTGTGCGTATGACACTTGCAGTCGTGCTTTATGACATTTGAATTAATAAATAGTTCGCCCCACTTAGATCTTCCATTGCTGTATTTTCTGGTGTAGTGGTCTGAAAGAGTTGTTTTGTTGTATAATCATTAATGTAGCAATCATGTTCATCTTGCCTATGGTTTCAAAAGCTCTGTTTGAATAAGTACCCCTTCTCTTCTTTAGTAATATTCGTGCCTTTTAGGGCTACACTTGATTGCTAATATATTTTTGCGGAGCTCTTGCTCTTGATTATTGATTTTTGAAATCCTGAAATTCATAATACATCCTCTTACTTACTAGTTTTATAATTTGTATGTATTGGTTGCCAGTCAATTAATAGTTGCTCTCTCTGTAACCAGAAAAAAAAGGCTGCTATCTCCCTGTTTAGTTAATTACTGAACAAGCATGCCAGCTCTTCTTACATGAGAGATGTCTATTTATCAGTTTATTTAATGCGACACTGTCACATCGTGATTTCGCTTTCATGTTGAGATGGTTAAGGGCCGTTTGAAATTTATTTCATTTTGGTGACCCTCATTGAAATATCATCGTCTTGAATGCATTAATGCCATTCTTCTTTTAAATGCATAATCTTGCCATTTTATTGACATCCCTGACCTCTTATGAATTTATTTAAATTCCATTTTATTAATTTGCTTTTTTAGTTATGAATAATGTTCTGATGTTGGATAGAAAAGAAGAATATTGTTTTCTTTCATTACTCATTTTCATTTGCTTGGTTCTCATCATGCAGCTTGAGTAACTCTGCAATTAGCCACACTACCTGGTCCTTTTTGGGATTTTTTCCCTGAATATTTGGCCTTCAGGGCTAACTTATAGGCAATGATGAACCATCAAGGTAACACTTCCTTTCTTTCTGTGTGTGTTTTTAAAATTTTTATCACCTCCAATTTCTTCTGGACCTCTAAGATTGACAATTGACCTGATTTCATGGGCTAATTAAGAATAATGCATGATACATTTGCAGTCACTATCTTGACTTACGGTATCCTTGCTATGACAGGACGAATGAGTCTCTCGGATTGTAATGCTAACAACCAAAACAAGGTCAATCATCAATCCACTGGAGCATTGGAATTGCTACCTACTGCAAGTTCCCTCACTGCAGGTGATCAAAGGTTCCCTGATCAGGTTTCAGGGTCAAATCATGTCGGTTATAAAGAGAGTATAAATATTGTTCCGAATAATGATTACGGTGCTGCTGTTTGTCCTCGTGAATCATCTGACGCATTGAGGTTTTCTTCTTTAACTTCCCTTACGGGAAATTTTATAAGGTTCCCAGATGGGCTTTCTGGATCAAGTGATCTCCATTGTCAAGAAAGTAATAGTAATAACATTATTCCAAGTATTGGTCGCAGTGCTGGTGTTGGTCCTCACAATGTTGACTCAGGTAACAATTTGAATATGTCTTTGAGTTTAGGTCTTCAGGTGCAAGAGCAAGATTTGGATAGCAGCTCAGTGAATATGAGGCATTCCTGCAAGAAAAAGTCTTCTGAACATACTGTCAGAGAATTGTTAGTAGGTGAGAGTTCTAGCACAGCTGCACAAACTGGAATTTCCAGACGGCGGGCTTCTGAAGTCTATGGCAGCAATGGTCTAAACATATCTACTCCATGCACTAGCCCTGTTAGTCATGAAGAACAGTCTGATACCATTATTGGTCATGATACTAAAAGGCCAGTTTCTGATATGCAGCATTTGAATGCAGCAAGACTATCTGAAAACTTCCCAAGTAACATTCATCATCATGCAGCTGCGAATCAACAAGCTTTTCTACCATTCAGCATTTTGGCATCAAGTAGCACGATGAATGCTCATATCCAGTTACCCAGTCAGTCGCCTTTTTATGGCCAAGACAACCATCCTCCTTTCTTCAGGTCTGCAGAAAGTTCCATTAGTCCAATTCCCTCAATGCAGCCAGATGAGCATGCTCCTAATTTTCATGAAACTTCACAGGCTGCCCCTGGGATTCACATGATGAGATCAAGTACTGGGTTTTCTTCATTTTTGTCTGTCTATACTGCAGCGGAAAGTGAGGCAGTGGCACCCCTTCGTTACCCAAGAAACATAATTGAAAGCATCGTGACCGGCCTCCAAATTGGGAGAAGAAATTGGGTACATGATGCAAGAAACTCGCATTTCGTTACTGCAAACTTCCATGGAGATGTCTGTCCCCTTCATGGTTTTTCTTCTGATATAATTCATTCAGCAAATGCCCCTACTTGGTTCCCAGGGTTCAATTTTGCTGCTCGTTATGCGCCAACTCCATCAAGAATTCTGAACCATCCTGTGCTTGCAACTACTGATTTCCCTAGGCATAGTCATAGCCCAGCAGATTCAGACCCTTCAGCAGTCATACAGGAAATGAGCTTTGCTGTTGGATTTGGTAATTCTGTATCTCAGAATCAGCATACATCAGGAGCAAGATCTGAGTATCAATTTACATGGTCACTTGCTAATGCTCGAAATAGAATGTGGCTGAGGCCTGAGGTATGCTTGATACACCCCTTCTTTAATGTTTTTCTAGCTATTGTGCTTAGAAAATATGCTCTGTCCCTGATAACACACTATCTCTATCTGGACAATGATTGTTTAGTACTAAATTGATTTGGTTATAATGTGTGGATACATACTGTTTTGCAAATACATTTATAATCAGTATATATATATAATTGGGTTTGATTTTCTTTTGGATTTGTTAATGCTATGTCAGAATCTGCACACATCAGAAGCAAGACTCGAGAATGAAGATGATAGCCATCATGATCACCTTTACCATCATTTTTGGTCACCTGCTAATGCTGAATATAGAAGGAGGCTGAGTCTTGAGGTATGCTTGAGAAACCTATTCTTAAATGGTTTTTTCAATACTATACTCCTCCGTTCTTTAATATAAAAGTTTAACTAATTTAAACAGATTAAAGAAATTAAATAAATTACTCAATTGACTCTATCTTAATGGATATGCTAATGGTTGTATTTGGTGTTACAGCTTCACCATCTCCTGGACCAACTGCACAGGGTCAGTGGCGACCCCTGCGGCCTATGGTAGGTTTTCGCATAAACTATCCAATTTTTTCAATGAACTTGATATCTGATGCCCCAAGTTCTTCCATAAAGATTTCTTCTTTGTCGACAATCTTCTTATGTATTGTGATGTTCTTCTGAGCGAGAATTATGAGCTAATGGATTCATATTTTATTGCACTTCCAAAATCAGACGATTCCACGGGAATTGAGGATGTTGGACCATTCAGTTATGATGGATATGCTTCGGGCGCATGGCATTGTAGATGAAGCGCATTTTGATTTAGAGAACTGGACATCTGAGGTAAAAGCTGAAGTAAAGCTTCAGTTAAATAACACTTTTGCATCTCTTGGGATTATATATTATTTGAGTGATTTCTTTCTTTTTTTTTCGAATATTTCTTTCAAAATAATGATTTCCAGCTTCAGGATGTTGCTGACCAAGCGGAGCCTAATAACGTATCAGAGATGGGGCTGAGTGAGGAAATGATTCTCGGCCATCTCTGGAAGGAAAATTTCCAGCCCAACGCAGATGAGTCTGAGGAAAATGAATGCTGCTGCATATGTCAGGTGAGGTCCGCTACATTTTATTAGATTTAAAGGCTCCCATGTATTGGTCTTGATTTATGCTTGTGTTGTTTTGCTACCATTTTTGCAGGAGGATTACCAAAAGAATGAAGGTCTGGGTAAGCTGTGGTGTGGCCACAGATTTCATGTAGAGTGTATCAAGGCATGGCTGGAGCTGAAGAACATCTGCCCCATTTGCAAACAAATTGCACTCCCTATTTATCTTTGATTCTCCTTAAAGTTCTGTATCTCTCTTCCTTCATGCCCTCCCCTCCTAACACCCCCACCCCAAAATAAACGGTTATATTTTCATAACATGACTATGATATTATGGAAAGTGGTATCTGTTAAGATGTGAATTTCTTTGCCTTCTATCTATTCTGATTAATAGCATTTTAACTTTGAACAGATGACACATGCTCTGAATGAGATGTCACCGTTAGATAGATTAGATCTTTGTCCATAGCATTTAGTGAAGCTCACGGTCCACCTACCGGATCACCGCAAAGAATCACAGAGTACGGTACATATATAGAGGAAATTATATTTTATTTCTTACTAAATAATATTATTAAATATTCTCTTTAGTCTCATCTTACATTTATTTATAAGACTCTATATTTGGTTGATCCATCTTTCTAACTGCGTATTTTATTGCCTTTTTTATGTGTTTGTGTGAATTTTAAAATAATTTTAATGGCGGTATGGGCTGTCAAAAATGAAAATGCCGTCTGTCGTTCGATGTCTTCACACGCGGTGTTGTGGCGCGTGAGACAGGCGTGTGTCATAATTTGGTTCCTAAACCCGCCCACAATTTCCCATATCTGAGCACATCATCGGTTTCGAAAAGTACATTACTCATTTATTTACTGACGTTTATAAACACAAAGCAGCCGCTCCGAACTACACGAACGCAATAAAGAAATTCCTGCAACCAACTCCGAAGAAAAAACGAAGCTCACTCTTGACTCTCTCGTCACCCCACAAAAGCAAAAGCCATTCAAAAAAGCTAGGAAGCAGAGAGACATGGGGGATTTGTACGGCCTTGGAAAGACTACTACCATTATTCCCTCTCCATCTTCTTCAACCTCACCTCCAGACGACTTTTCGCTTTTTCTGCATCAGATTCTCCTCCCTCCATCTTCCTCCGCCGCCGTACCACCCCCGTCTTCCCTCCTCCTCACCCACGTGCCGGAGAACGCACCTAATAACACTTCTGAGCATGAAAATGCAAGCCTTTCGTACCCATCTTCTCTTCTTCAAGACGTAATATCAGGCGTTGGTTCTACCTCTAAAAACCATGCCTTTCTGTCTGCTTATATCAAGGGTAGTTCTGTTGCAAATGTGTCTTCCTCCTCGGTCGGAGTAAGTGGGAATGAGACTGATGACTATGATTGTGAAAGTGAGGTATTTTTATCTGACTGATGAGTACTTTGGTTTTCTTTTATATTTGCTCTCTCCATTATCCGGATCTTCGAGTTTCTTAAGATTTTAATTATTGTATTTAGGGTGGTACGGTTGAAGCAATGGTCGCGAAGTCAGTTCCTCCAAGGCGCTCATCGAAGAGAAGCAGAGCTGCAGAAGTTCATAACTTGTCTGAGAAGGTTATTGGAATATGATTGTGTAATTGTTGGATTTGATGTTCTTTCGTCGTACATCGTGTAAATTTCCTTCTGGTTTTCTTTTACGTCTGGATCAGCGAAGGAGGAGTCGGATCAACGAAAAGTTAAAGGCTTTGCAGAATCTAATTCCAAATTCAAATAAGGTACAGCAAGTTTCTTTCTTACTTGGTTTAATTTTGGTTCACTTGCGGTTTATTATTAGTGAGTCATTGTTCAGCTGACATGGTTGAGTCTTTCCTATGCTTTTGGCAGACTGATAAAGCTTCAATGCTTGATGAAGCTATTGAGTATCTTAAACAGCTTCAGCTTCAAGTCCAGGTGAGTATCTCTTTTAAAAGATCTTTAAAATGTGTTAAAAATGGTATTTTTGAGGATACGAAACATTCATTTATCATTCATAATTCACTTGAGGGTTGTCCTTGTCATATGTTTTCATTAAAGTCGGGGGTGGGAACAGTTCTGCTAAAAAAGGATTCATTCTGGGATGTAATAGTTGAAAAAAGTAGGGTACCGTTACCATGTATTAAGGCTGAGACCATACACAAAACAGAGAGTATTGGATGCTTCCTGGATTGGTTGTAAATTTTGGAGCATGATCAAGTAATTAATCATATGGGCTTATATTGGAAATTATTATGCTGCATAAAAAAAGGCCTTTGTTTTAGCTTATGTGATGAATTAATTGTGTTTCTGATACGTTCTAATGATTAATGCTTCAGATGCTTTCTGTAAGAAAGGGATTGAATATGCTTCCTGTATGCTTCCCCGAAGGCTTGCAGACTCTGCACTTATCTCAGATGAGCGAAGAAGAAGACGGGTCATGTCCTTTAAACTTAACTGCTACTCTGCCTCTTGACAAACGCACTGTGCCCTCTCCATCGAATATAATCAACTCGGAAACACTTTTTGGGCTGGATTCCCAAATCATAGGGCATCTTAGACCCTTTGAGCTCACAACATCATCTTCTGAGGTATGCTCAAGTCTTCTTAAGTGGGTTTTTTTTTCCTCTATAGCAGTCAATTTTACACTTGTTTTCTTGCACTATAAAGCAGATATGCAGGGAGGACATATTGCTGCACCAGCAATTAAATGCGGAAGATTCAAATACCAATCCTTTGGTTGATTCGCAAGGTGTGCTGATCTTACATCTTATATGCTTATTTAAATAACTGACAGAAGTGAAAATATACACAAATAAACTGATGGGGCCTTAATAGTACGGGTTGTTCAATGAAATATTTAAGTATGATGGTTTTCTCGCCTCAATAACTAGTTTTGGGGTAAGGTTTTTCATTCCGCTTATGTAAACATGCTCATGACCTCTCTTTCTGCCTTTGGTTTTTTCTCAGCTGTAAGAGAATTGGAGTCAGGCACGTTGGCTACAGTATCACTCTCCTTTGATAAGCAAAACAACCGAAGTGAAGGAGAATTGAAAGCATGCATTGCAAGAGATTAGTGAGAAGTCAATTTAAGACAGAACGAACGGAGCTTGATCTTTAGGTTCTTCTCAGTTAAGTACGTAGCAGCCAAAATATGGGGCATGGGATCCAAGTATCCAACATCAAGAATATTTATTATGTATTAATAAAGTCAAAAGAGTAATGAACAAGTTCAAATTGTATGATGATCGATAGTATTATTTGGTCTTTGATAGGAGAGCCTTGCTTTTGCTGTTCTACCACTATGCAAAGGCCTTAAAAAAGCACATTCTTTGCGAAAAGAATGGCGCTTGCGAACCAAACGTGACTGAATACCTTGAGATAAGGGTTAAGGGACACCCCATGTGGGTATATGCCTAATAATAGAAGACTTCAACCGGTAGACTAATTTAGGTTAGGCTAAATAGGAATCTATCAGGAGTAAATTTTACTATTAGCGTTGCTATATTCCTAAATTTAAACTCAGTATTTCTAGTTAAGATGGTGCAAATACTTTATACTCTTAATTAAAATTTAGTAGTTATAAATCATTTTTAGAGACACTTAAATTATAATTTATAAATAAATCATTTTTTCTTAGTTATTATCATACATCACATTGATCTTCTATAATAAAAAATAAATAATAACTAAATGTCTTGATTGAAATTTCTTATATTTATAAGTTATGTCATTAACACTATTAAATCTTGACTTCAAACTTCAAAGTATACCATCGAATACAGGAGAAAAAGAATTGGTCTTGAGACTACAAAAGAGTAAGACCGTCAAGGCAAAACTTTTCTTTTATTCCTTATAATTTTTTATATATGCAAGTCTAAACAAAAATTTGAACTTCAAATAATATTAATCATCATCATCCTGAATCATCCAAGTTTTTATTAAATTATATAAATCAATATTTTATATAAAAAAATTTGAGGAATCAAAATTAAGATAAGGGTAAACTTGATGACTAAAATTATATTAACCCTATTGATAATATTATCTCCGGTCTTTAATATAAAATCTACTTAACTAATTTAGATAAATTAAAAAAATTAATTAAATTAATTATTTGTAATAATTGTGTGCTATTTTTTCTAAAATATCTCTTTAATTATGTATATTTAAATAATTATTGATAGAAATATTATTAACATATATAATTATATAAAAATACTATGAAGAGAAAATTATAATTTTAAGAAATAAAGTAAATTATAGTTTTATTTTTAAAATTAAAATAAATTTTTTATCTAACTTATATATTTAATGAAAGGAGGAGTATCAAAGTATTGGAGGTTTGAAAAAAAATATCACGTTTTTTAGTCATGTTTATTATGACACAAAACTAACTATGAGGCACTTTTTCCCCAAAAAATACAAAACTAATGTATAAGAAATTATATTATTTAGAAATTATTTAGTCAATAAGGTCCTTAATTAGTACTTTAAAATTTGAGGAGTCAGGTTCTTAACTTCTTATTTGGTCTCTAAGACTCGTAGGTTGTGTTTGGTAGAGAGAGGTTCTTAGAGGGAAGATGAGGTTTTTATTCCTTTTTATTCCTTCCTAACCTCCACTTTAAAGTGGGGGTGTTTTTTTTGGAGGAAGATGTGAGATAAATTTTTTTTTATAATATTAATTTTAATAAATTATATAATTTTTTTTATCTTTCATATTTTATGACATTGTACTCTTTATGCCGTTATTTTCCATACTTTCTTATTATAACATAGATTTTAATTAAATATTTTTTTATTTAATAGTTTATTTTATTGTATCTTAGGTTTTTTTTAAGGTTATATTCATATAATTTTATTATATATATTTAAATTATTATTTAAAACATAGGACTATTGTAGCAATATTAAATTTTTTATTTAATTATTTTTATTAATAATTATACCCATGACAATACAACAAGAAAAAATAATTTATTTAAATTTTATATGGATAAAATAATTAATTTTTATTAACTTTTTTCCTTCTTTAAATTAAAAATCAAACAAAGTCTCAGGGACGATTAAAATCTCTTCCCCCGGGCGTCAAAACCAAAGCGTTTAGAATGATTTACTTTCTTACCCATTTTTCTCCCTTTTTTAAATTCTCCCTCTTCTACTTCTTCCTTTTATCGTTTTCCGGTCTGAGTTCAACACCTCCATATTACATTTGCCTAGAAACTCCGAGGAACCATCCGTCTACTTCTACTTGTCCGTGCGTGACGCTCCCGCTCTTGCTATGTTAAATAGCGCGCAGGCAAGCCTATGATCGATAAACCTGCTACGAACGGCTTGGCAATACAAATATTTCGATAGACGAAAGAAAATCGGAGAAAACCCTAAAAAATCGATGGAGAAAACAATGAAGGCGAAGGAGAATGGCCCGACCGAGCAGAAAACGGGTCAGGTTATAGATGGACCTACGAATCCAATGGTTACGCCTCTGCTCACTGATCTCTACCAATTTACTATGGCTTACGCTTACTGGAAAGCTGGCAAGCATCAAGAACGAGCTGTGTGAGTGATCAGTTTTAGTTTTTGGTTCTTTTGTTTATTGTCTTTATGCTCTGTTTGTCCGTGGAAGTGCAACTGAAGGTAACAGGAATTCGACTTCTGCATTACCTTTGCCTTTTTAAAGGCCTGCAAGCCTCGGAAAGAACAGAAGGAAAAAATATTATTAAAGACTAGTTATAACCAATTGCAAGTGTTCAATATCTTTGTCTTCGATTAAAAGCTTTGATTGGTTGATTCTATTGACTACGGCAAATAGATGTTCAAGGGAAACAACACATAGATGCTACTTAACTAAAAAATACAAGTTCCCCTCAGTTCAATTAGCTTTATTTAAGGTTACTGCTCTATTCCTGAATTTAGTTCATCTATGACTACAGAACCTATATACTTCATGTTCGTTACCTAATTCATTGGCTAGTTATTGGCAACTCCGAAGATCCTGAGCATATCCTTGCTTTATTTCTTAGTGGCATATGTGCTTATTTCCTTTTTATACTCAGGTATTTTCTGAATGTTTATTAAGAAGATTATTGTATTAGTCTAATAGAGATCCTAACTTGCTTCAGGTTTGATTTATATTTTCGTAAGAATCCTTTTGGTGGGGAGTATACAGTCTTCGCTGGTTTGGAAGAATGTATAAAGTTCATAGCTAATTTCAAATTAACAGAGGAGGAGATCAAATTTATCCGGCAAACTTTACCAACGTCATGTGAGGTAAACCAAACTATAAAGCTCTTCTTCCGATTTGTAATAAGCATGCCTTTTTTTTTTTTAACAACGAAAGAATTAAAATTCTCTCTATCATTTGTCAGAAACTGCCTTGCTGAAATTTTATCTCATGGTGAAAGTGAGCAAAAGTTAAATTGTAGCATTTTGGTAGTTGTTAAAAAAATAGTAGCACATAGATTAGAAGAAAGAACTCTAGCCTAGACAGCTCTTAGTTCACAAAAGTCTTGCGACATCTTGTCTTGCTTTGCTTGGAATGGGACAAATGTCCTAAGATATGCATACATAATATAAAGTTACGAATATTTGGAGTTCTTGATGAAAAGATAATCACGTTAAAGATGAAATGTTAATAAGCTTCCTTATGGACCTTCTTGTATTCCTTAATAATTTAGCTGATACTTTTGTTTACAGTGATTTTATGTGAAGATTATTTTTGCTGGCCTTCATTATTTCAAATTCCCTCTTCATATTAAAACTTTGACTCGTTAATAACTGTTGATCTTTTCATAGGATGGTTTTTTTGACTACCTTAGAGGAATTGATTGCTCTGATGTTGAGGTATATGCAATTCCTGAGGGAACGGTTGTTTTCCCTAAGGTGCCTCTATTGAGAATTGAAGGACCAATTGCTGTGAGTACTTGCTAGTTGCACCTCTCAAAGACATTTATTGAATACTATTTCCTTTTGAAGATCATATATTGCTTATGCTAAATCGACCTTTATGCTTGTATGCTGCTCAGCTAGTTCAGTTGCTGGAAACGCCCTTTGTGAATCTAGTTAACTATGCATCATTGGTTACTACTAATGCTGCAAGGCATCGTTTTGTTGCTGGGAAATCCAAACTTCTACTTGAGTTTGGATTACGAAGGGCTCAGGTGACTAAGTTTTCCAGCAATAATTTTTACTGCAAGTAAACTTAGGAATAGCTAACCTTTCTTGGTCTTCATCAGAGAAATCTATTATTCTGAATGTAGGGGCCTGATGGTGCAATAGGAGCATCAAAGTACTGCTATATTGGAGGATTTGATTCAACAAGGTATTATTGATTATTAAAAACTGCATTTAGAATGTGGAGCATTAAAGTTTTTGTGGAGTTGTCATGACCTTTTTTAATTTCCATTTATTGATGGTGGTTGTCATGACCTTTTGTTTTTCTCCTGATACACCTTGAACTAACCATTCGATCGTAAGTAGGTCCATTTAGTAATCTGATTGAACTAACAAAAAAATCATATATTAGTATTTATTCATATTTTTTTAAATCTATTTTATTTCATAATTCAGATAGGCAGTGATGGATGAACATTAACACGTCAGTTCTTGTATTCCTATCAATGCAATTGCAATGTATTCCCTGTTTATCTTTTAAAAATTAGAATTTTATTCTCTATTCTATTATTTAGTAGATAGCCCGCATAATAGCAATCACGCATCCAAACAAAAATTTATCAATTATTGAGAGATGACTTGATCAAATTTCTCATGGCCCCATTCCTTAGATGTTGTATCGAATGTGCCTGAATTTCCACGCACTTAGTTTGACTTAAATATGACATTGCCTCTTATTTGCTCATGTAGATTAACAATATGTAAATATTTATGATATTAGGCATGTGAATGTCATGTTGTGAGCATTATCATTAAAACTAGCTTTATATACAAATATGGGGTGCTAGGTGCGACATTGCTAACTGTGTCAAAACTTAGGGGTGAGATTGGTATGAGGAAATACGATTTACCTTTGCTTTTTCTTTGGTTTGGAAGATTCATAATACTTTTTGGGCTTTTTAATAACTTGACTTTTTCATGCTGTGTTTCAATAGCAATGTTGCAGCAGGAAGGTTATTTGGCATACCCCTTCGTGGCACTCATTCTCATGCATTTGTTAGCTCATATATGGTGTGTGACCATTTCACTTGGCTTTTCTTTTTTTCTTTTCTTTTGGGTGAACAAGGAGTGACTAATTTCACATTTGGCTGACATTTATAGTGAGCTTTCCCGATTTATATACGAGACACTTATGATTATAGTGCAGTTTAAAGCAGAAAGATTCTTGTTTAGCCCATCCACGCAATATACTTAAAAGTGGAACATAATTTGATTTGATAGTAAGTAGTGAGATGCTGTTGTTTGCTGCAATTTTTGGTATATAAGCATACAACTATAAACTCAAATATAGGAAGGGTTCTATTTTTTCATGCCTGTATTTCAAATTTTGAAGTCATAAAAATTCTGCAGCATAAATAGTTCAGACATTTAGAAACCTGTTTGAATTCTAATGGTGAGAATTTAGGAATAAAAAAAATAATCATTTTCGGAATCTTGGTGGAGATTGTGGTGAAAGACAAAATCAACTGTACAAGCCTAAGGAACTGGATGAAAATAATAGGAGATCTGTGAAATTAAGTAAACTTTTTCCCTTTCCATTTTTTCATTGAAATATGTACTAGACCCCATAAATTTGAAGTTAGACCAAATGAAACTTCAAAATTATGAGGTAGATCCCCTATAAATATGACAATTGAACTTCTTTCTAAAGTTTTTTAAGCACATTTTTATCAGTTTTTGGGTGGCTTTTTGTGTGAAAAAATTCATTTGCATTATGTTATGTTACTTTTTTAGAAAATGGTTCGTTCTGTGTTTTATTTACTTTGCTTAATTTAATTTTCAGAGCCTTGACGAGATTATAGATAAATCACTTCGGAAACAAGATGGTTCAAGGACATGTGAAGACTTTGTTAGTCTGGTTCAATCATGGCTGAACAAAATTCAGGTGTCATGACATGACCTTTTGCATCTTTCATGTTAATTATTGTATTGCTCTCTATTAACTATTTGAGTGCATTGTTTAAATTCCCTGGCAGATAAAAATGAAATTACAGTAATTAATTTAATCCATTATGCCTTTTCCCCAGAATTTAAGTCCTTTGTTAATTAGTTTTTCTTCATGCAGTTTGGGTAGTGTGTGCTTTGTTTACATTTCAAGTTCAATCTGTGAGCATGCTCATAAAAGATATTAATAAAAAGTTAGCCTTCTCTTAAAAGCTTTGACGGTGAGAATGCATGTATTAGTAAACTTCAATTTTTATTAATCTTGTGAACTTTCATAATTGTGAATGAAGATTTTGTTTCTTTTCTCGTTTTTTTGGCTATAGAATGAAATTTTGATACTCCTCCGGTTCTTAATATAAGACTTATTTATATTAAGGACTAGAGGAGTATAATGTTATGCCCAGTAGCTATGAGAATGTAAAACCAGAGATTAGCACTAAAAATAGCTCACGTAATTAAAATATATTATGTTATTAATAAAGGTAGAGCCAATACATTTACATATGAGAGAGAGAGAGAACTAAGACAGAGGAGAACAACCTCCTGATATTTGGTCAGCTGAGAGAGGAGTCAGAAAAATAAAATCTATAATAAATGCTGTACCATCACATAGTTGGCTACCCACAAAATGATATAAGCAATTTAAATTTTGTTATCCCCTTGGAGGAAAATCTGGGACCCACAGATTGTGTGGAGGGATTTTAAATAAAGGTTATGAGAATGAAAGTTCACTGGATGACTTCTTATGGGAATAATGTGATTCCAAGTTAAAATTTGCCATGGGACAGCAAAAATACCCAGGAAAACTTTCAAGTCCTTGGTCCTCATTTTGAAAACTCCCTTGGACTTTCTTCTCGCAAAAGAAAAGAATAATCATTTTATGCCAAGGTTATCAATGATGACCATCATTCTAGCACCTCTTTATCACTGGCAGCATTGCAAGATGAAAGATTTGGCATCATATTAATGGATGTTTATACTTTGCAGTGGTCAAATTCACTACGTGGAATATTTGGTGAGACCAATCAAAGTGAGCTAGCAGCATTCACGTCATACGCACTGGCATTTCCTGATAGCTTTCTTGCTCTTGTGGATACATATGATGTAAGTATTTTCCTTTTGAGTCTATATTTCTTGCAATTGCAAATAGACATGTAAAATTGTTGGCATTTCTTTAACTTGGAATGTCCAACAATTGTGGCAAACCTTCATATCTCTCATGATGCCCTATGCAAACTCGTGCTAACAGAAAAGATTGCTCTAGCCTAATTTAGGAAACTCTGCTAAACTAGTAAATGCACTTAATCGGTTCAGTGAGAAGTATTTCTTGTGGAGTCTTATGACGATTAATCTTTGATGCTTGAGATATTCATAAGTCTTGATATTCTTGATCACTGAGGCAGACCCGTTCCACTCACTTCTCAGTGGTAAAAAGAAGAAAGAAAATTATATTTGTAAGTTCGAGTCCACTAGATTTTGGCATAAAAGGGTCCTTATGGCATGTCCTAGAAATTAGCTTGATAGAGATGAGTGGATGGACCGGTAGGTCTCTTTGACAATAACTAATATTGATATTCAAGTAAGTGTAAACCTCAAGTACAGACGAAGATAGTGTAATCAGGATGGGTTGGTGTTATCCATTATAACAGCTGGATGGCGTGTATGAGAGGTTATGATTAGCCTTAAGTAGTGTGATAAGCTCTTGACTTGTGAACTTTTAATACATAGAACTCACTTCAGCTTGCTGAATCATTCTATCTCATCTTGATATTGAACATCTGTTAACTGTGCAAGCTCAGAAAGTATAATTTCCAGTTTGTTGTCACCTGTCTAGTGGATATCTTTTGTTGACGATATGTTTAATAGCAAGTTTTTAAATTTCTGGGATTTTACTTTGTTAGTCATTCCATGTTACCATCATCCTAATTTCTTATTTTAGATTTTCTTTAGTCAATGAATTCACTTTTTTTTCTACAGGTTATGAGAAGTGGAATCCCAAACTTCTGTGCGGTTGCACTGGCTCTTAATGAATTAGGGTATGCCAGGAAGTTTTTCATGCTTAAAATCATCACTTAAATTGACGTTTTACATTAATAAAAAGAACCAATTATTTCCTTGTTTTTCTAGTTAGTTTTGAACTGATAGAGATTAAATTTTTTTGGCTTTTTTTGGTGGGCAAATGAATTAAATAAAAAACAACAGCGACAGTATGGCTGCAATAGCATCAACTATGGCGATGATTACAATTCAAATTATGCTTATCATGTTACATCTGAACTTTTAAAAAAAATTCTCAGAATAAAAGACAGCGGTCCTTTTTCCCCTTTTCTTCAGTCAGCCTAATCAGGGCAATAACTATATAAAATTTGCTTATCTTTTTACATGATCTCAAGTTGACTCTTGGAAACCTAACCGTTTTTTGACCAACTTGGAAACCTAACCTTGCAGCTTAGAGATTTGTAGAATCATGAAAGCCTGTCATGTAAAGAACTTTCAATCCAGACATAACATCTTAATTTCTAGCTGCTAGGTTTCCTTTGAAGCATTAGTAGAATTGGTTGCTCCTTATCTGAGTTTAGATGATGCCTTTATAGATATAAAGCAATTGGAATTAGATTGGACTCCGGAGACCTGGCGTATCTGTCTTGTGAGGCCAGAAAACTCTTTTGCTCCATTGAGAAGGAATTCAAAGTGACTGGTTTTGGAAAAATGGGCATCACTGCTAGTAACGACCTCAATGAGGAAACATTGGATGCTCTAAACAAACAGGTAATTATTCATTCCAGACTACTGGATCTTGTAACTTTTTCCCTTTTGGTTCAGAGTTCAGGTTCAGGATTGCTAGGTTTGTGATGTCCATTATTTTGTGCTTTTTTAACCCCGCAGGGTCATGAGGTTGATGCCTTTGGGATTGGGACATACCTGGTTACGTGTTATGCTCAAGCTGCTTTAGGTGTTGTTTTCAAATTGGTTGAGATAAATGGTCAACCTCGCATTAAGCTTTCTGAAGATGTTTCAAAGGTTTGAACATGCTGAACAGAACATGTCATTCAATCATCTAGTCATCATTATTTATAATTTGCTTCTCCCTTTGTCCCTTTTCTCTGGTTCAGGTCTCTATTCCATGCAAGAAAAGATGCTACAGGCTGTATGGAAAAGAAGGCTATTCCCTGGTAGACATAATGACTGGGGAAAATGAACCCCCTCCTAAGGTATTCTACAGGCCACCTTGCGTGTTTGTTATTGTAATGTATGATTGGGGATTGAAATAATTATTCTCAGACGTGCGTAGGGGGTTGCCTACATCTTTTGGGTTTCCTTTGAGGGGGGTTGGATTTGGTGGGAATATTTATAGAAGCCCTGTTCTAAAAGAAAACCACATAAAACCACTATTCCTTGGTATAAAATCAGATAATGGGCACAAGGCCTTCACATTAGTTTCGGTCATCTTGTTGCTTTCTGAAGTTTCAGATCCATTGACCAGTCACCTCAGCCTCAAAATCATGAGTTGATTGCATATATTTAAATCAATCTAGGCTTAAACATTTTTTTATCATTTGATTGTAGGTGGGAGAAAGAATCCTATGCCGCCATCCCTTCCAAGAGTCCAAGAGAGCATATGTGGTGCCACAACGAGTCGAGGAGCTTCTCAGGTGTTACTGGCGCGGGAGTTCAGGTGAGAATAAAATATTATGGAGATAAATATCAATAACATACTTCTCCGAGTTACCCCTTACAAAACTATTTAACAGCTATTAATATACGGCTAAATCAGCTTGATAGTCAAAATTTTACTTTTGTGAGGGTAACATGGCTACTTGTTTCTTGAAGATAACAAGAGAGAAACTTTACCTCCCTTGAAGGACATTAGAGATCGATGTATTCAACAACTGGAGCAAATGCGACCTGATCACATGAGGAGACTTAATCCGACCCCGTATAAGGTCATAGACTAGTACCATACCCCATATTATTCTATTATTTACATCTTGTATGATTCTGAATGTATTGCTTCCGAAACAGGTGAGCGTAAGTGCGGAGTTGTATGACTTCATTCATTTTCTGTGGCTCAATGAGGCGCCAGTCGGGGAGCTGCAGTAACAAGGTGAACAAAATGGCATGCCTTGTGGACCCATTTGAATTAGATTCTGGTGCTAGTTGGGGGGAGGAAATAAATACCTTTATACAGTTAGGGTATACTTGTATTCAAAGTGCTTTTCAAATCTTATGATTTTAGTGTCCAAAATAAATTCATGATTTTGTATTTTTTTTTATTAAATAAGAAAATTTAGGGTGGGTTGTTCCGTTTTGGGTCCTGAAAATAACGAGGTTCTTATGTTGATCTGGCTGAGCATTCAAATGGGGAAAGGAAGGTGTGTACTCATCATAGTGACGATGGTAATAATATAATAAAAAAGGGGGGAAAATGTAAAATTATTGTGCATTTTATGTAAAATTATAAAAAAATAAATATTATTATAGAACAAGGACAACAACAATGAAAAGAGCGATTAAGATCCTCTCAATCTCATTTCCACCATTAGATCAAAAAATGGATAGTTCATATTTAATATCTTATAAAACTATTGCCATATTTTATAAATTAACTTTTTTTTAATTTTTTTATACCATAGTTATGAAATTTGCAAATTAAATTTTAACAATTTAAATTTATTTATTTTATTTCTATAAAATTTTCATTGAAACCAATAAAAGGATATATTTATATATAGGTATATTCATTACGAGTCAAATACAAACGGGACGAAGGGTTTTGTTATTCTTTGTTTTTTGGGGAACAAAAATTGGAAGAAGCTTGAGCTGGGAAAATTACAAGCAAAACCATTACAGTTTATACAGAATGACGAAAAGGGAAGATAGAATGATTAATAAAAAGGAGAGGGTATATGATTGTATCTTGTTTCTTCGTCACTCTCATGCAAAATTAAAGATCCAATGATGAAAAATAAAAGGATTTACAACACACAGTCACACAGTGACTTTTTTGTTGGGAATGTATGGAAGAATTATTTTGCATGCATGCCCAATATTCTCAACATCTTTCCTCCTAAGCCCAAAGTATCTAATTATAAGGAGAAAGGGTAGAAATATACTAAATTAGGCTAATATTTAGTCAAATAGATTTAGATTTGCAGTAGATATCTAAAGCTTGAATCTAAATTTGAGCTTGTATGGAGGTTTTTTTTTAGGTTTAAATTTAAACTTTTAAAAGGTATGATAAGGCCGAAAGCCTGTTTAAAAGCTTACTTAATGAAGAGTTTTAAATAGATTTTAAAGCATGTCTCTAATATATAATAGTTTAAACCTATTTAAAAGTTTGTTATATTTTAAATAAATTTTGTTGCTAAAAAAACTACATATGATTTAATTATCTAAAAAAATTAATTTAAATTTATGATAAAATAGCAAATTTTATTTATTACAAGTTTACAGTAATATAGATATAACAAGAAAACAATCTTAAAAATTTATCTGGTCATAACAAATAATTTTATATTTCAATATAATTTCTTCTTCATTACATAACTCTTACAAAATTAATCAAGTCATTAACATTAAGGAGTATGGAAAAAAAAGAATGCCTAATAACAATAATTGTGTTAGCAAGTATAAATAAGAACTAATCATCTTTTGACTAGATTTTATTTCTTTTACTTTTGCCACATAAGATGGGACAAGCTCTCCTATTAAGATTCTTATATTTCATTTGGATATAACTAAAATAAATATAATAATTATTATACTTCATCGAATAATATAAATTAAGAGAGGAGGTGAGCTAGTATTGTTATCTTGAGCAATTAAAGAGATAAGAGAGAAAGGTAATATTGAGCTTATATATAAATGTTGGAGTGTGAAATTTAAAATTACAATAAAGTTAGCAATTTTATAAATTTTAATAAAATTAATTTAAATTATATTATATAAATAGTATAAATTAAAAAAAAAAAGTTAAATAGGCCAAATTTGTAAACTTGTATGCTAGACTTTATAGAAATAGGTATAGGTTGAGGCTTGAGCCTAAACCTAAACTATTTATGAAATGTGTTAGGTTTAAAGTAGGCTAGTTCGTCACCCTATAATAAAAGCTTATATTTTTAACCTAACAGGGAGAAGACTTCTGTTGGCATATCATAAGAATCCAAATCTCACTCTATCAATAATCATAATATATTTCTCTCTCACGTCCGCACGAAACTTATTTCTTGAACCTAATTATAAACATAATAATAAATGCGTAGGCGCTGAAGTGGGCCTTCACTGTGCTGCTTTTAACTAAACAAAATATACTGTGTAACTCGTGAGAAATGAACTTATATAACAGTATCAACCAGATTAATCTAAACAATAAATAGTTTAACATCATTTAAATAAAATTTTAAATTTAAATTTTAATATATACAAAAAATTTATATTAAAAGACTTACTTATCATAGCTAAATATGTAATATGGATCGAATTTAAATGTAGTCAGAGCAAAATTCTAGTAAATTGGGTGAACAACAAAAAAAACTTATATAACGGTGAATTCGATTTCTACTATTGTTATAAATATTTTTTATAGATAATTTTATAAATTTCTTATAAATATTCTCAATTTTAGAGTTTTGTTCTGATTTTAGTAAGAGATCGATATTGAACCTATCTAAAAAAATCTCATACTAAAAAAAAATTCACGTTTGCAACCTTTTTTTTAATAAGTATATGGTATCTACTGTCAAAAATAATTATTAATCCTATAGTATAGTAAATTTCCTAAAAGGGTTTAGCATTGGCTATGCAAATCTCTTTATACACATTATTAAGAATCCAATTCTTAACTAAATACTTAAAAAACTCAGCAAGTGCTAACTGTGATAAATCTCTTAGTTAATTCGCGTTTGCAACTTAAAAAAACTAAATAGAGTTAAAAGTTCAATTTTATCTTAAAAGTTTTTATATAGGGATTATGAGTATTCAAAAAATTTTATGGGATCAATATTACTCTTATTTTTTAAACATTTTTGAGATAATATTATCTTAAAAAATTCAGATATCCACAGCTTGTACGAGCAAACTTCAAAAGCAAAAATAAATATCAACGGGACCCAGCTAAATATAACATAATTACATTGGTTATTTTTATGTGATAAATATGTTATTACGAATTCAATGCAAGTTTACACTCTGTGCATTAATAAAATGTCTTCCCCATAATATTAGCAATTCAGGATGCCGTCTGTTGGTGCTAAAAGTTAGACCAATGGGCCCAGTAAATACGAAGATTGTTGCCAATACTTAAAAATGATTACCTTTAATAATAAGATTAGTCTAAATAGTAAATAATTTAGTATCATTTAAATAAAGTATTAAATTTAAATTTTAATATATATAAAAAAATTGTTATAAAATTTAATCATTATAACTAGATATATAATATAAATTAAATTTAGATATATTTAAAATAAAATTTAAATTAAGTGGGTGGCCAAAAAAAATGATTATCTTCAACTCTGTTGATTGTTGACCTATTTTATTGCATGGGGGTGTTAGCAGAGGAAGAAAGGATCCAAATAGCAACGCCATCAGATCTGACAATGGAGACAAAACCCAGCGTATCCTATTAATTACGTCCCCTCAAACAACAGCTTCGTAAACAATAAACAATTATGAGAATCCCTACTCGCAATTCAGAATCCCTCCCTTTCTCCCCCCCAACAGTATTATTCTATTCCTCAGGATCCTCATGTCCATGAACTTACCCTACATGCATATGAATCTAACCTTTTCTTCCATCTAGATTTTCTTACCTTTTCTTTTTCTTTGTCACAATGTCAATGCTTGCGAAGACCGATTCCGAGGTGAGCAGCCTGAGCCAGTCGTCGCCTGGCCGATCATCCCCTCGCCGCCCTGTTTACTACGTTCAGAGCCCATCTCGTGACTCCTCCAACGACGGCGAGAAGACCAGCAACTCCTTCCATTCGAGCCCTCTGCAGAGCCCATTGGGCTCTCCGCCTAACTCCCACTCCAACTCCTCCCTGGGCCCACATTCCCGCGAGTCTTCCTCCACCCGCTTCTCCGGCTCCCGCAAGACGAGTTCCTCTCACCGGAAAAGTACTTGGCGGCCGTGGAAAGATCAGTTCCACGCCATCGAAGAAGAAGGCCTCCTAGACCCTCATGACGCTTCCCAACACGGCCTCCCTCGCCGATGTTATTTTCCCGCTTTCGTTCTTGGTTTCATCGCCTTGTTCTCCGTCTTCTCTTTGATCCTATGGGGCGCCAGTCGCCCTCAGAAACCCACAATCTCAATGAAGGTAACAACCACTTAACTAACCCGCCTGCATTGAGACTCTGATTTCTGGAAATCGCATATGAATCGAATTGCATTTTCGTTTTTCTTGTTGAACAGAGTATAGTGTTCAATCAATTTGTAATTCAAGCGGGTGAGGACAAATCAGGAGTACCGACTAGCATGGTGTCCATGAATTCATCAGTGAAACTGACATTTCGTAACACTGCTACGTTTTTCGGGGTCCATGTGACCTGCACGCCTCTAGATCTCACTTATTATCAGCTTACTCTGGCCACCGGCACCGTACGTGCGCAGTTCATCATTTAGATTTAAGTTGATTAAGGATTATTGAATGATAATTGATAAGGGTGTGGGGTTTGATTTGGATTTGAAGGTAAAGAAGTTTTACCAGTCGAGGAAAAGCCAGAGATCGATCAGAGTGACAATGATAGGGAGGGGCATACCGTTGTATGGAGGGGGAGCAAGCTTGAGCAGCGTGAACGGAGCACCGGCGGAGAGTGTGCCGTTGAAACTGAGCTTCATGGTGCGAACGAGGGCGAAGGTGTTGGGGGAACTGGTGAAGCCAAAGTTCTACAAGAAGGTGGAGTGCATGGTGGATATGGATCCGAAGAAGATGAACAAGGGCATCTCGCTAAAGAACAAGTGTAGTTATCAGTGATATACAGATACGGATGAAAATCGTGACGAAAGAGCAGGTTTCTCTGGTCTTCACTGTCAGATTCTGCATGGATTTGCTGGTCCAGGGATTTAGATTCGGTGCGTGCTTCAGTGTATTTATTACTTTCTAAGACCATTTCCTCTATTTGCTTAACTTTGTTTTACTTCGCCTTTTGTACTTTTCCTTAGCTTGTTCGTTTTGGGGAAATTAGCCATATGACTAAGAGAGCAAATCGTGTAGTTTTAGTTTTGTTTTCGTGGATAAGTACGGATGAGGAGTTATTACGTACAATACATCAACTTGTGCACTTGGTCAATAAGATGTGGTTTTGAACGAGGAATCGTAGCATAATACATCAGTTTACTGTTTAATACTCCTCCATCATATTATATATATTTAACTAATTAAATTAAATTAATAAATTAAATTATTTAATAAAAAGTATATTTTTCTAAAATATCTTAAATATAAGTACCTCTCTTGACAATATTCTAATTTTAATTCACCACGTAGTGATAGACTATACATTTCTGCTAGATGCAATGCCATTGGTAGATTTGAACCTAGCACAGTTAGCACTTAATTGTGTGCATTAAATATTTAGTTAGAAATTCGATCTTTGGTAATGTGTATAAAGAGAATTTTATAACTAGTAATAAAGCCTCTTTAAAAAATCTATAATATAAAGATATTAGTCATAAATAACGAGGCTTCCTAACAAAAAATTGGATGACTGACCCTTTTGGAAAACATTTTGGTAGAACGGGCTAAGTTTGCCGTTGGGAATTTAATTGGAAGGGTGTTCACGGGCTTAGCATGAGCAGTGTAAACGGAGAAACAGGCCCAAAAGTAAAACCATCAGATCAAACTAGGACGAACATCTACATGTGATAACACCAAAAAAAAAAGAACTAGAAAAAAAATTGATAAAAAGGAGTAAAGGCCATTTTAATATATAATTAAAAATTTAAATATATTTTGACAAATACAAAATACTCTACGCCAACCGTGTATACTGTTTCATTATATCATAATATTGCAGTGTAAAAAACAAATGTGTATGTATGGCTTGTTAAAATGAGTCAAAAAAAATCGTTTTAAATTTCATGAAAAATATGGAGGCGGATTCATTTTTGTTGCAGAATGTAAATGGAATAACATTTTGTTAAACAATTCCGTACCGTCAACAATTCGGCGTCCACAAGCAATAATTACTTTATTTGTATGAACTTGTACTTCACATCACAAATGATAGGGGCAATGATTTTCTGATACGAGCATGCGATGGAGAGGGCCGATTCGAAACGACTGTGCATCCACAATTAAACACGTGCTAATTAATTATTGGTGTGATTGTGCTATGGAAAGTGGCATATCTGCACTAAGAATTTGCACCAACTCACATTCAATTCTTGGCATTAACACATCAAAAGTGCGACACTAATTTTAGCATGATCAGAGTGACAAGAAGCATCCTGTGAAATCCGGGGGGGGGGGGGGGGAAGAGGAGGATGCAATCTTTTTAAAAAAAAAAAATTGTTATCGTGAGTAGTAATATTTTGAATGTTGTTATAAAGTTAAACTATATACCAAATCATATTAATCTTTCTTCATAAAAGCCAAATAACATTACACAAATCATAAACAATCAACTCATTCCTTATATAAGATTGGTAGGATGTAAGAATTTTTTTTATAGAAGTTAAAATAGAAATAAAAGTAAAAATATAATTAAATTAAAAATATGTTTTAAAATTTTGTTTAGTAAGATGAAAGTAAATATGAAATTGATATATATTTTTTTATAACTTGGGATAAAATAATCTAAAGTTGTCAAAAAAATTTATAACTGGGTAAAATAGTATAATAATTTTTATTTCTACTTATATCATCTCAATTCCTAACTTTTCTGATAGAATTGAAATAGCTTAAGAAAATAGAAGTAGAAGGATCTTCTATCACACTAAACGAGAGAAATAAAAAATTTTACTTTCACATTTACTTCCCTCCGACTAAACATGTCATTAAATTTCATAACATATTATTTGAAATTAGGGGGAAATGGTTTCATGGGTGATAGATTATTACTATCATACTTTACAAAATCATCAAATTAATATTGCCAATTGAGATGTTTTGAATTGTTATTAGTGGGATTGTAACTCATTAAGCTCTAATTTTTGAATTGTAATACTCTGTCTATAGCGCATTGACTTATTAATTGAGATATCTTAATTTGTTATTGGTGACTTTATAACTTGTTTTACTTTTATTTGTCATTAATATCATATTAACTTATCAATTGAGATATCCTAACTTATTATTACTAATGCATTGACTTGTCATTGATAATATATTACTTTATTAATTGATAAGTTAAGGTAAATTTATTTTTTTTTACAATTTTAATAAATTATCAATTTGATAATTTTATGTAGTAATGATAATTTTTTCCTTGGATGTCCGAATAATTCCCCTTGAATCAAGGCTAAACCTTTTTAAAATCTGCATTTAGCTTTTAGCTTCTCTTTCTAATCATAAATTCGAAGTAAGAGTTGGCCAAAAATATTCCAAAGGTTGAGAGTTCTTTCAAGGGAAGTAAACAACCCAGCTGAATTTTACCTAGACACAAACGAAAGGGGCAAAATACAAGCGGAAAGTGGCAAAACTGGTAGTATATTATAATCAATTAAAGCCTGGAGCTTGTTTCTACCTGTACACTCGACCTGTGAAAATTCTTAATTGAAGTCTGGTCACATCCTAATCCTATGTAATTTACAACCTTAATTCAATTGGTATCACTGCATTTATGTTCCAAAAAATAATCAAAATCGAAGTAGACCTCCTTTTTTTATGCTATCAAAAATTTTCCAGATGGCTTCGAGGTCTCGGTCTCTGCTCCTCAGTCACTGCTTTGATATTCTATCCTCACCTAACAACTACCCAAATTTCAGATTCCGATTCCGACCAATTGGGTCTCTCATCCGTCATCATTTGCCGGATTCGATCAACCGGCGAACAGAAACTAGTAACACTCGACGACGTATCGAATTTCCATTCACGCCATTCGTCCGATTCCGGCGAATTCGGGGCCACACTACTTGTGCTCGAAACCCAATCTGGAAAATCGAAGTGACTTCTCGGCGACGATTCTTCATCGTCCTGGTTTATGAAGGGATGCTTCATAAGCATCTCCGCCGTCCATCTCTTCGCAGGATCCTTCACCAAACACTTCCTTAGAAAATCCTTACCGTCTTCAGATAATTCGTCGGGAATTTCCGGCAGTTCTTCTCCAACCCCAATTCGAAGCAACAGCGAACAGATATTATTCAATTCCGATCCTTTCGGGCTCTTCCATGCGGGCTTTCCGGTCACCATCTCCACCACGGCACAGCCGAGAGACCATATATCCGCCGGAGAGTCATACACGTTGTCCTTCACCGATTCCGGGGACATAAACAGAGGAGTTCCCCTCCATTCACACTGCTTCTCTCCCCTGCTCTGTTCTTCGTTCTCCCCTGTTCTCTTCGCGAGGCCGAAGTCTGTAATTTTGATATCTCCATTGTCGAACAGAAGAATGTTCTGAAGCTTGATATCACAGTGAACGAAACCTTTGGCGTGTATATGCTGAATTCCTTTCACAATCGACATCGTGTACCTCCGGACATCAGACTCCGGCAACCGACCACCCTGACTCTTGATGTGGTCCGCAAGGCTACCACCGGCGGCATATTCCAAAAACAAATTATAATACTCCCCACCATTCTCGAAGCTATACCCATCCCCAGAACACTGTATAATTTGCGGACAGAATCCAAGACAATCCAAAACCTCCTTCTCGTTCTTGAGAAAAGAACAGAGGAAAGCCTCCGACGATTTGACGGCGGTAGGAACAGAAATAACCTCAGAGGCATTAACGTTGGTGGGTACAACTAGATGGACGGTGGAGAAGCTTCCTCTTCCAAGGAAGTTCCCTCGAACCCAAGACATGTTAATTAGCTTCAGGGAAGAAGCAAGAAGAAGATGACAATTGAAGAACACGTAACAGTGCGCTACAACAAGCAGTTGTGAAGAACATGGAGCGCTCTGTATATACATATATATAGCTGAAAAATGTGGGGGATGAAAGGCGTGCATAAAAATCAAGAGAGAATAAAAAGGAACACGTGATAGATGAGGATATTTTGGGGTTTCCGAAATAGGTTGAAAGAATGAATGATGGAAGATTGATGAAGGAAGGAAGGAACCGCAGTATCTGAACCTGGTTGATACGATGCACAAGGTTGAGGTGCGTCTCAAGATCTTTTCTTTTAAGTGCAGATGTCACGCGACTTGGATCGTGACCCATGAATGAATATAATAGCAACGTGTGGGCTATACCAACAAGTGAAGTTACTAAGAAACCCACTTACGTTTCATGTGTGTGTCTCGGTCTCTTTCCGCACTTGGGTTTATGATTATCTTAATTACTTTCCCTAATTAACTCCCTAACCAAACTGATGTTACTCTCATGGGACCTAATTCATATAGATTTTTCTTTATTTAAAAAACAAAGTGATAAATACAACTTTTATTTGTTAATTTTAAAGAATTTCGTGGACAAGATGATTTCTAACTGAATATGCAGAGTATGAATCTGGGAATATGCTTATTGGACGAATGAGAAACGTCAAGAGGATGAGGCTCCATAAAGCGGCTCGGGTACTCCAAAACTGTAAGCAAGCATGCCTTTTGATACATTGAATTTTGATTTTAATTAATTGTTCTTTGTAGGCAAAGGTTGACATGCGTTTTAACTAGTGGTGGCAACTGCGAATCGTGGGGCCTTTTTCTTTATTTATTTTTTCTCATCTTCTTGTTGACCAGGAAAAAAAAAAGAATATTATTTATTGTGCTATATTCAAGTACACTGCACGCCATGAAAATGATAAATAATTTTAACACCCATCCAATATGCATGCATAGCATAATTAATGGTGATCCTTGCTAAATTTATAACGAAATCATGGGCTCTATTTGTTCAGTTAGTTAGTTGACCGTTAAGTCATATATTTTAGATCAAAATACCTGTCTTTTAACATAAATATTTTTTTAAAGTTTTATTAATTAATACAATATTTTTTAAAATTATTTATTTGAACATTATCTTAATTAAAATTTTAAAATTTTTAATATAATTACAATTTTTCAAATAATTAAATTAAGTGTTCTAGGATCTGTAATGGGATATTATATTTCTAATGTTGTTAAAAATTGTATTGAAGTGTAGTTTTGAAAATAGAAAGGGAGTCTATGTAATTTTAGCAAAAAAGGAATGGAAATGAGGGTATTTTACTCTGTTTAAGAATACCACTAGTTCAAGTTTTTGCGGTCCAAATAAATGTAGCTCTCCCTATGAGTTTACATCCACAATAAACCTACATCTTATTTAATTAAGATGCCTCAAGATTCCCTCCAATTGATAGAAAAAGATATGGGTCGACCCACTAGAGTGGTGGGATCCATTCATCCCATGTGTCTATATATTTTCTAATGCATGCTGCAATTAGATTGGAGAGAATATTAGAATTTATTAAAAAATAAAATTGATTTTTTCAATTGGTTGTCTAAACACACAAAACGAAAGATATAGGTAAAATTTGTAATATAAGCATATCTACAAGATGGGAGATGTGATTGTGAGGTTAAAATAAGGAGTTAAAACACATTGTCTATAAGTTCAATTAGTAAATAGGTGAGACATACGACTATTTAAAGTATGTTCAATTCTTAAAAAATACTACTTTATTATATTTCTAGTTACTGTGAATAGGTAGACATTCTAATTTATGTGTACCTAGATTTATGCCTAAAGATAATATACAGCTTACTCTATCTGATATTAGTATTGTTTATAAAAAAATGAGATTTCGCCTTGCCTTTAGATCATAGATGAATTTAACTCTTTTTTAAAAAAATTTGTACCATGAAAAATAAGGAGCTGAAGGAGGAAATCAGATAGGAAAGGGAAGGAATATTAAGGAAAAAGTAGAGTGATTAAGCTTTTAGAGCATAAGCTAGGCTAGTTGACCATGATAAGGCCATATTGAAATCCTATGATTTATAATATTTATAATTAATTTAATTGTTAAAGAGTTAACTTATAATCTATAAGATTATATGTTCAAATTTTATTGTTAATATAATAATTTTATTAATAAGTAGTTTATAAATATTTTTATAAA
Organism: Leucaena leucocephala; assembly: GCA_037074615.1. Classification (NCBI taxonomy): domain Eukaryota; kingdom Viridiplantae; phylum Streptophyta; class Magnoliopsida; order Fabales; family Fabaceae; genus Leucaena; species Leucaena leucocephala. The sequence continues at coordinate 1,042,299 of CM073567.1, read as the reverse complement.
TGCTCTTAGAATCTATAAATATATAATGAACTTTTAGATTCAAATAACTTAAACTTTTTAAAATAAAAAAAAACAAAGAATATTGACTGGGCAAAGTGAGGTTGAATTGGAAGGGAAGGGAACCACGATTAAAGAAAGCGGCGCAGACTGCTTACGACTGAAACAGATCAAGTGGTCACCAAATTAAAGTCACTGGCTCTCCCTAAAGAGCGAGCAACACATGCATATTCTCACCCCCAAGCATTCAAAGCTGCCCTCCTCCACCTCCACTGCTTCCCCCTATTTTAATCTTCTATATATCCCTGTCAGCTTTGTTTCCAACTTACGTTCCTTCTATGTGTTCTTTTTTCAATACCCGCATATTATTTTTCGCATGGACACGACTTCCAATAATAAGAACGAGCAATATTTATATTTATTTCTTTTTCTTGGTAAAGATATTTATATTTATTCATTCTAGGTGGAGTTGTGTAAAATGATTAAAAATATGACGTTCTTTCAGTTAGTGGGTCATCCCCCTGTGGAGGGGATTGTATTGTCGGTTAAGAAAGGAATTTGTGATTGGCATTCCAGATCTGTTGGGGTGCAGAGGACCTGCAAGACGTAACTTAGATTTTATATTTTATTAAAATATTATAATGAAATGGAGAATGCTCTTTTCAGTGGGGAGGAAGAGTGAGTGAATGGATGTTCTCATACGAGGGACCTATATCCAATTTCAATTTTAGGAGACTTTATTCTTCAAAATATCAAAAGTATAAGGCCTAATAATAGGTTATAATATCAATTATAAAATATTCAAATACCTAATAGAGTGACTTCATTTATGGGTAATAATCTCAAAAATATGCAATTTTTGTTTTTATTTTTTTTGGAAAAAAAGAACTAATAGATTTTTTTGGAGTGTGATGTCATTCTAATATTATTTTTAATGCTTATATATATCTTCTGTTTGAATTAAGATACCATTTTGACTCTCGCAAGTCACTCTTTGTTGAGACTAATTTGAATGGAACAGAGCTTGCTGGATGAATGGAGAAGAGCATTTGGGGTAGGCTGTGGTCAAATCAATGGAGGCTCTTGTTTGGCTTCTTTCAATGAAGTTCCATCCCTTTCGCATGTTCTCTGAACCACAATCCCCTTACGAATATATTGTCATCATCATCATCATTATTATTATTTAAGAAAATGAATAAGTGGGCGAGAAAATATCAGGGAGCAAATATAATGGGAAGTACAAGGGACGGCTGAAGTTGGTTGGACTTGGAGACTTGGAGCGATGCAACACTTGTACTCCATCTACGCCTTGAATGCCTAATTGCCTTGGAAGAAGAAAGGCTTCATGTCATCTCAATGGTCTTCGTGAATTCAAGATCAAGTTGGTGGGCCCACTTCACTGGAGGGAGAACCCACCCCACATACGCTGCATTTATGTTGCTACTAATTCTTACATATAAAATTTATTTATTTAACTAATTTAATTTAATTAAATAAATAATTAGTATTAGTTGAATTTTTTAAAACATTTTATTCATTTTTTTCTTCTCTTATCTTATTATTGTTAAAAATATATTAATAGAGATAATTTTAAAAAATAATAAATATAAAAATAAATTTTATATTTATAATTAAAATTAATTTTTAATTAAATTATATATTGAGGATGAAAGAACCATCATATCATTTGTGTCTAGGAGGATAAAATTAGGCAAGTGGGAGAGGAGAGGCGGTCATGTTGGTTAAGGGAACTTATAAAAAGAAGTCAAACATTACAGAAGACGTTAGCCCGCCGCCGCGTTCAATGCACTTGGAGGACTACTCCAAGTTCATAGCATTATTCTCTGTTTGCTCGCTTCCCCCTAAGATTCCCAATAATTAAAAGATAAAAAATTCAAATAGGGGATTCGAGCCCTTCATCCTGTTCTGCGCAGGTTTAATCTCTCAATTATGCAACTAATTATTATTTGATGATAATTAAAGAAAGGGAACAACTCATGTTCGTATACCTTGGATGATAACTTAGTTATCACCAACTGCCTCACTCCAACACTATTTTATTATTATAAATTATATCTTATATTAAAAATTAGAAAAAAATATTTTTTTTATAGAAAAACTTTCAAAAAATAGCTAACCCACAATCTAAAAATAAAGCGAAATCTTTCTTTTTTCTATATAATACTAATATCAGATAATATGAACTATCAATTATTTTTAAAAATAAAATTAAGTATTTAGGAGTTAAAATATTTCTCTAAATACTACTAATAAAATTATAATAAAATAATATTTTTTAAAAATTAAATATATTCTAAATAATTATATTTATCTATTTTTTAACTAAACTTACGGACGAATAAGTAAACGAGGAAAGTATTGATTACTTTTGTTTCCTTCGTAAAAAAAAAGAAAAAAGAAAAACATTGAAATGAATGGGCCGCGGTCCATTTTGTGACGGTGGGGCGCCAATTTCTGAGTGAATTTGTGAACCGTTGGATTTGAAAGCGTGATTTTTTGTGTTGCTGTTTGGAAAGGGGCCACGTATCGTTGGCGGCGCAAAATGAGGGAATCCGAATGTAGACGGGTTTCACTTCATATGTGGTTCCTAACATCGGAGTTGCCATCAACAATTGATTGAAATTCTGCAGTCACATCGTTCTGGTTTGCTGTTTATGCAAATATCTCAATGTGGCTTCCTAATTATAACCACTTGGATGGCGTCGCCTGCCCTGTTACATGCATGTATTTGGTGCTCTTCTATAAGTTTCTCGTTCCAGGGTTTGTTTCACTTACCTATTCATAACTCATAAATACTATTTCTCACCATAAATTTTGCATCTTCTATGATATCCATCTTTGGCTTATTTTTAATCACAATTTCCAATATGTATGCAAAATTGTAATGGGTGTGTTTGATTATCAAAGAATTATTTTTGTTAATATTTACTTATAAATTTAAAATTAAACATATGTTTATAACTTCAATCTAATATTCTCTTGTATGTATACATGTCAAAGTATTTACCGTTAGTGATCAATTCTCCCGTCATAAGACTTCTACTTAAAAATAAATGGCTAATTACTAGATGCTTTCAATGCCCAAGAGTGAAGATTCGAAATTTCGAGTCCCTATCATTTAGTTAAGAGATTAACCGAGATAATCATTAGGTTACACTCATATTATTACTCCCTTATAGTATTATGATGTTCTCGGGATTTTGGGGAAGCAATCTCCCACTGAGGCCTGTTACAAATGCCAAAAAAACGAAATGGGACTGTCTGCATACAGAAAAAAAAAAAATCGAACCGCTTTATGGGCTCCAAAACAACCTATCAATCTTTGTGATATGGGTTTAAATATTAATTACTTAAAATTACTATTTAAATTTTTATTAAAAAAAATTCGTGTCTAAATGTGTGTTTGGAAAGTTTCTAAATTTAAGTTTGGATAAAATTTAAATTTTGAGAAATTTTAAAATAAACAGTTATATTTGTTTAAAAGGGCTTTTGAATCAAACTATAATTTAAAACTAATGTTTTAGATAAGTTGGTTAAAGTAGCTTATGGAACAGTAAAAGAGCTTATTGACTAATTAATTACTATATTACCCCTATTTTTTTTCTTACACCCTCTCTCTTCTCTCATTTCTTTTTTACACACTCTCTTATCTCTATTTTATTTCTTATACTATATATCATCTCTCATCTCTCCTTATTTAAGACTCATACCCTTTTTCGTAATTTATCAATAATAAAAATACTTTCAAAAATAACTATCAAAATACTCATATATTCAAAACTATTTTTTTCATAAGTTTTTCTCCAGAAATTATTTTCTAAAAGTTACCCAAAAGCCATCTTTTAATAAATATTTTTTTAAAATTTTATCTAAATGGGCTTTGAAAATGATTTGAATATGATTGCTTATAATAGAATAAATACATATACTTAACAAGCTAATAATAATAATAACAACAACTCTAATAAGGTTAAGTCTAATGAAAATGATAAATTCTTTATAACAGGACAAATTTAAATTTTTAGTAGAAGAAGAGTCTACACTAATTATCTTTTTTAAATATAGGGATACATGTGGTTTTGGAGAAAAGAAAAAGTGACAATAACAACTTTATTAGGGGACACACACCAAAGAGATCAGTCAAACTAGAAAACCAAATTTCTCACCCACAACATTACATTCATTGTAAAAGATAAAATAAAGAGAAAAAACACAAGAACAACAAATCTTTATGGCTAATAAAAGGTTCCAATCTCATACTTTTGCCTCCGCCCGTATTCAGTAATCAAAGTACATTGATTCACTTCACAAGGATCACAGAACAGAGTTGGCCGCGTTCCTGTCAAGCTCCATAGGTTAGCTCATTTAATGTTGATCAATGAGTACGTACATTTGCTCTGAATGCTTTTTCCCTTCTTGGTTTAGTTAGTTCAAAAAGTCGAAACTCTTTAAGCCACCAAAATTCGCAGGACGCGACATTGCCCATTCTCAGAATTTACTCTAGTTCTCTTTGCCCAAACTTGAATCTTCTCAGTTGCCTCATTTCATGGGAAGCTGAAAACAATTACTCTTTTTTTAATTAATTAATTAATTAATAATTAATGATCCATTTAGAAGAGGACGGTATCTTGATAACAGCATCATCATTAAAGAGAAGAGAAAATTTAAAATCTATTGTCCATGGTAACAGACACCAGTTACCACCCAACATAATGCTAAAAGCCTAGAACATAAGACAGATCAAAATGGAAGTTGACAGAAATCACTCCGAAGGTGAAGTGCACGGGCCAAACAAACCGATGCTCAACGTTAATCAAGAACAATGACATTATATTATAACCTGAAAGACTTGAAAGTTTCCAATAATTTATACACAAAGGAATAAATCTGTGACAACACAAAGGGCACTTCCGTTTCTGCAGCAACGAGTCGATGTTATTGCTACAACCTCCACGAATGCATCTCATAATCTAACCTCAAAATCCAGAAAATGAAGACACGCACACACTAAAAATAATCACTACAATATCACATTATCACAAAGCAAGCAACTTTATAACAAAGATATCGAAGGAATCGATTCATCTTCTGCAACGCGTTATAGCAGAGCAACCCCTAGAGTAAGGGTGAACTGGGCCTCTCGCCTTGAAGCAGTTGTGGGTGTAGTAAGATCTGCCGGAGCGTGGAGGGCAGGGGATTCTGTTGGCCGAGAGCGCACCGTAGGAGATGTAGTACCTCATTCTGTGCCAGTACAGAGATCTCCGGCTAAAACCATCGTCCATAGCGTCTTCTCCGGCTTCCTCCAGCTCATCGTAGAGCGACATCGTGCTCGGCCATTCCAGAGCATCAGACATTAGCTTCATGCTCGTTTTGTCCATCTCCGCACCACTCAAACTCAGGAACATCATGAGAGAAACCACAAGAGTAAGCTTGGAGAAGAGAGCTAGAGAAGCCATGGAGGGAGGAGGAGGAGGAGGAGGGGAGAGAGAGGTAAGGTATACAGTGACAAGGTGAGAATGAGAATTAGGTTTAATGGGGTTTGTGAGAGAGGACAGAGAGAGACAGAGAGTCACATGGAGGAGGAAGCAGGATGGGTGGACAGCTGTGATCATCAATGTCTCAATGAAAGCGTGCCTCTGTTTCCACGTTGTTATCCGGTGCGGTCGGGTGCGGCTTGAGCTACTCCCCTAGATGTGGAGAGCCCTGCCGTTTTGAAGCCCTGAGGAGGCCTTGAGATATGTGCATGTGAGGCATCAGGCATTGGATGGGGGGGGGAGTAAGTGGGATAAATGAGATGTAATGTAGGGGAGAATATCTCGAGGTTAAGCCACATAAAGGGTGCAGAATAAAGATGCCGCTGATAGGACGAAGGGTGCTTTTTTTTTTTTTATATATATATACAACGGAGAGGGCTTTTAAATTACCATAAATTTCTTTCAATAATAGTGGGTAGTGATTGTTCATTTTTATCTGGGGGTAAAAGGGGAAAATAGTGGAGAAGGTAGTTGCTGTCATTCAGTAACCCCATATGATTGTACCAAAAAAAGTAACCCCATATGAGGATGACATTGCGAGGGAAATGTGAATCAATAGCATGTTTCTATTTGGTCCGATCCAACTCCTGGTTCTCGTAAGTGTTGGGCCTTATTGTAATGCATATACAAGTAGGATCATGGATCCATGTTTGATTTACCCTAAAGCCCACAGCTAATTTTTTTTTTTGGTACATGAATTTTTAAAAAGGGGTTAGGCTCACCTATTATCTAAAGGTAGTGTGAAGTCTCCATTTCTCCTAGGTGATACTTATGTCAAGTAGGGCGAGTTATCTATTACCCTCAGGTGTAAACCTAAGCACCCATGAGTTAGAATGTTTTCCCAAGCACCGCGACTGAAATCACAACAAAGTAGTACTCCTTATGGATCAAATATACTCCAAATGGTTGCTTGTCTCATCTCTTCACCAGCTAAACCCACTGACGATGGGTATCCCATAGCTAATTTAATTCAATATCAAATCCAACTTGTTTCAGAGGCCATGATTTACATTCCAGTTCCACAACTTACCCACATCTCATCATCAATGGATTTAACTAGTAAAAGAATAATACATGTAACTATTTAGAATATGTTCGATTCCTAGCGAATACCATTTTATTGTGGTTCCAGTCGCGTCGCTTAGAGAAACATATTACCTCATAAGTACCTAAGTTTATACCTGAAGGTAATAGATAGTTCACCCTGCCCGATATTGATATCGTCTAGGAGGAAAGTAGACTTCGCTCTATCCTTAAATTATAGGTGAACACAACCCCTTTTAAAAAAAAATTGTAACAACAAAAAACCGAACTCTATTGGTGGTTTATGTAAATTTGCCTCCAAAACTGTTGTGTACAATAATGGAAGTCTCAAATTGCAGGTAAACCCTACCCTCTCTTGCTCACTCCATAACACACACACACACATTCGTGTGTGAATCAATATTATATGCTGTAATTGATGGAGACTCTACTAAACACATTCAAAGTTGTAAATAATGGTTAAGTCAATGAACGATACCTAGTTAGACGAGGTAGCAGTAGCAGATAATAAATTGATACAGTTGAATCTGCAGCTTCATAAATCCTTTTTCACTAAGCTACTGAAGAGCAAAGGAGACTCTGGTCTCTCGTCCCTTTTTATAGTTTCCCTTTAACCGCTCACTGTCAAATCCAGAAAGTTCTGGATCATTCATTCGTACCTATTCCATAATCTTCTTTCCTTGTATAAAATCAAAACAAAAGCCCAGACAACCTCAAAGCTTACCCCCATCCCTTTAGTTCCTTGTTTTAATCCATTCCGGTGAAACTGAATTTAATCCCACTAATTACTTATGCAAGCTCACTCATGAATAGAGATGTAACAGCTCAGGGACCACTCACTCTGCACTAAAGTAATTAGTAGCTTATCTTCTTATCTCTTCTGCTTCCTTATCTCTATATACTCCATTCTCTCTCCCTCCCTCCCTCCCCCCGTGCTTTTTCAAAACACCATCTGTTTCCCTACCCTCTCTCCTATGGCCCCCTCCAACAACAGAGAAGCTTACATGTTACGTATTATGGTCTCTGCATGATTATTAGTGATTTCAAAGGAACGTAAAATAAATTATTTATAAATATTTGCTTCTAATTGTTGTTCATATGGGTCGGAAGCATATATATAATGTAAAGAAAATGAATGGAATTGAAGTGAGCAAACGCGCACGCACGTATTTACTATAGATATGGACGGTGCGTATATATATCGTATTGTACGTTGACTTTATATTTCATATTTCAAGTCATAATTTCACAGCATTAACTAAGTTACATCCGTTTATGAATACTGAAAAGCAACTGAGTAACATAAAACTTCCTACCATTATGAAGCAAATAGAAAGAAGAATTAAGGGTTGATTGGCAGTAAAAGATGATGAAGAACACCATGCATGCAGATAGAGAGCAGCAACTAATAAAGTTGGGGATTATATATAGGAGGGTCCCCAGTAAATCAATAAATTCTCCACCACAAGCTCCCAATCCTCCTGGAAGAGCGTGCCACTGAGATGTGAGTCGTTAGGATCTAACCCCAACTTTGATTCTTTTCCCCTTTCCAATATAATTAATTTATTACCCTTTTCTGCATTCATTTCAAAGTCAATTTTCTTCTCCTTTTTCCTCCTCGTGTATAAGAGTTTAATTAGGTGAATCAGAATACATATCATCACTTAAAACCAGTGTTCGAACCCATTCATTTGAGCTCCTCCACAAAATGAAAGGTTTTTTTAGCTTTGATCATATTTATAGTTTTACACCGTTAATGTCCATCCCTCTAATTCTAGACAAAATATTTTCACAATAATCAATTTCAAAATTTTCAATCCAATTCTTCACAATCACATATTTTCTAGTGCTCAAACACTAAATATGATATGAGCACATGATCTCTTAGTGAGAATTTAAACATTAATTTATAGTATTATAAAAAATTAACTATTTTTACTAAATCTAACCTCTAATTATTCATATATATAAAAGGGGAATTATTATAGTGTCTTATTTTAATTACCTAAAAATTCAATAATAATAGATAAACATATAATGATAAGTTTAAGTATAAGAAATGAAAATAATTTTATACAATTCATCTGGGATTTTTTTGATAATTAAGTTATAATATATATATATATATGCCTGTGCAGTTGGGGTCCACTTCATTGTTTATCTATCTCATCCTTACGCTACCTTTTGCCGGTGACGGAGCTTATGGAACATTATAGCCAGGGTTCTGCTTTTTAATTATCTTCCTGGCTTCTGACAAATGTCATGTGATTGTGGGGCTACCCTCTTCTGAGGGATGAGGGGCTCTCTATCTTGTAAAGTAAAATTTTGAAGGCAAAGCAAGCAAACTACTATGTTGAGTCAAAAGTGTCCCATATATACTTTGGCAATCTGCTGGTTCATGCACCCGCATTCATTCAATCCCATCTACCCCACTACCTCTTCCACCACCTCTTCTGCTCCGTGGTCCCCTCCTCCCTCCATCTCCACGGTCCATCATCATTGACCTCTCCCAAATCTCCTTCATCAACTGTCCAAAATTCCCCCTTCTCATTTAGAGCTAACCCCACACATGATGGGCTTTCTATCTCCGCTATAATTACTACAGATTTAACGCGATAATCATGAATAAGCTTCTCTCAGATTATATATATTTGTTTATTTGTATATAATATTGCTTCAAGTTGCTATAAAAAGCCCAACTCCACTTACAGTGTTGGTCGGTTCCAGTACAATAATTTTTTATATATATTCTCTCTCTATCTCCTTATCTCTGCGCCTTCTTTCTGATAGAAACCCTTCTTTTCCTTACCAGATTTCTCAGCCCTCCCATACTCTTAGTTCTCTATCAAATCGCTTCTTCTCTGTTCCTCGATCCTCTCTTCTCTTCCTTCCATTCTCTACTGTCTATATCTGAAGAACTTCATGGACGTGAATGACAGAAGCATGGACATGATGGCAATGATGATGCAGATGGAAAAGTTTCCTGAATTCTCTGAACCCTTTTACCCATCAGAAACTCCATTCGTCGCCACCGCCGTCACCACCAGTGTGCCCATACTCTCCAATAACACGATCAATCATCCTCCACCTAATAATAATCCCTTCGTGGCCAACACTATTAATCCAATCCCACAACTCATGACACCACACCTAGTTCATCAACCCAACAAAGACGTTGGGTTGAGGAATAATATTACTGATAATAATAATCCCAACGCTACTTCTTCTTCATCTTCCGAGAAGAATGATTCTATGGCCGTCATGAGAGAGATGATATTTCGTATAGCAGTGATGCAACCCATTCACATCGACCCGGAATCCATCAAGCCTCCGAAGAGAAGGAACGTGAAGATATCGAAGGATCCGCAAAGCGTGGCGGCGAGGCACAGGAGGGAGAGAATCAGCGAGAGGATTAGGATTCTGCAGAGATTAGTTCCTGGAGGGACAAAAATGGACACGGCTTCAATGTTGGACGAAGCTATTCATTACGTTAAGTTCTTGAAGAAGCAAGTTCAGACGCTGGAACAAGCAGGAGCGAGTAGAGCCGTGGGTTTCGGGGTACCTACTAGCTTCAATATGAATAATAATTATTCTACTTTCATGAAGGATTATCACCAACCTTCTCAGATGATGGTGGGCAGTTCTATGCAAATGTTAAGCTGAATCTCTATATGGTGTTGGTGGTCTTGATGTTGATGATGATATTATGTCGGTTGTATATGAAAGGAAATTGAAGTGTCTCTTTATGTTTTTCTTATTCAGTCGAAAAGGACCAAAAAAAATTAGGAGATAAACAGGAAAACATGGCAAAACAAGTATTTATTATTTTCTCTGAGTTTTGTTCGTTCGAACATTCTAGAATATATGGTGCCATAACTTGCATTAATTACAGTTAATTCAACAAGAATTTGACGTAAACTATGTTACGATATCTAATTCTAATTGGAAACTTGTCTTCTTTTCATTTTCTGGATTAAAGGATTACAAGGCAGATCATGCATTAATATTCACAAATGCATGCTTCTAAGTTACATTAATATCTCTCTCTCTCTCTCACATATGAAATCTAGTCAAATTACACTTACAAAGGTAAACTTAATTAGGAGGGTTGACTACAAGTATTTTCTGTTAAATCAATAACTTTATGTACAACATATGTTTCGTTTTAAAAATTAAAAGGACTTATTTTAGCTACTTTTAATATTATATTAAGAAAAATTAACATGAATCTAAATATCTTTTAAAGCACTTAATTATACAATCATACATTTTAAAGTGTGTTAGGAGTAAAAGTAATTAGAGTTCGCAAACACATTTTTTGCTCTTTCGCCCCCTTTTATGGGGTTCTCTAAAAAATATTATAAAAAACAAAATTTTAAAAAGTCTTGACTCATCAAATCATAGGCACATGTTGAAGCTTAATACTAACTTGATCATTTTTGCTTTCATATATATTATGAAATTACAATTACGTACATTTGGGTGGAACAAATCAATTTTCAACAAGCAATAAGAGCATAAGGTCAAATGTAAATTTTGGGTAAACAAACGGTAACTGAATTCTTATATATAGGTCAACAATAAGATAAATATTAATAATCATTGGCCAAAAATAATAAGATTCAAATATCGGCACCTCTCAAGCTATTTAGGGCGGGATATACGCCACAAAATTAAAAGGACAGAAATGTAAAAAAAAAAGAGAATAAACTCATACTATATAACTAAATTAAAACACAACAGATACATAAATAGGAATAGCGATTGTCGGAAAATAAGAAAGAATCTATCATATAGTGGGAGATCATACCCCATGCACGACAAGCCGAGCGTGCAGAAACAACCTCTTTAGGTACAATACTTTCCACTAATTTTTCTCTCGACATATGTTGTCACGTTGTCTCATTTCTTCTGATGACATGCATGTAGTATCGTTTATCCATTTCTTTAATTCCATCTTCAATAAAATTGTCTCAATATAGCTGGCAAGTCAAATAGCTACTAGCTAGATTGACATTTGGACATATATGCATGGGCATGGGATAGACAATAATGATCTCAACATGATTAAAGAAAGCATGGATCATCATTAATAACTAGTAACTATATATATAAATCCATTAATTTGTTATTGGACAAATTAGTCAAAGCATTTATAGAGAAAGAAAAAAATATTACTCCTCTCATCATTAACATAAGACCTAATTGGAAGATAATATTGGTCATAGAGATAAGATTATCTCTTATATTTATGATTTTTTTTAAATTACCTTTATCCATACTTCCTCGACAATAATCAAATAAAAGATAGATTAAATGAGTTAATGAAGATGATTATGATATTTTAAAAAAATATATTATATTAATTAACTTTTTTTATCTAATTAAATTAGTTAAATATATTATATATTAATTATCGGATGAGTATCATGTATCTATGACCCTCTTGTCTGTTCTGAACCCAGCCAATGATGGATCATGCCCTAATCTTTCACAAGAGAAGAGAAAGGGGTTGCCTCCTAGGGCAGGGTCGAATTATTTTTGTTCGTGTTTGGTGGATCATGCCCCTCAAATACCCTATATATTTTTCAATATTCTGTCATATCTCATATAAATAATTATGGTAATAAATAAAATAAGATGAGATATGGACAAGGCATATCTAGCGAATTCGGAGCATGTGAGATATTCCAAAATAGGGTCCCAACACGGGGCAGGAAGATGAGATATTTAATTAATAATAATTCATGAGAGAAAGAATAAAGACTAAAGAACAGAGAGAGGGAGGGTGTGTTTGTATTATAGGCTTTTATTATTCAGTGCAATGTATTTGTATCCTTCTGACACATTCTTCTTCCTCTTCCTTTCCTATCCCCTCCGTTTCATTTAGTCATTTTCTCTACGCCTAACTTATTAAAAGGGATAAGCCTCAATGCTTATTTCTTTCTTTCTTATTTTATTTTTATAAAAAAAATAAAAAATAATTATGCACGTTCATTATCTAAAAATAAAATAAAATATTAATTCTTCTTAAACGATATTAATATTAAGTAGGGTGAGTTATCAATTATCTTTAAATATAAATTTAGATATTTAAAAGTTAAAATATCTTTCTAAATACTATAACTAAAATTATAATAAAATAATATTTTAAAAAATTAAATATATTTAAAATAATTATATATCTCATTTTTTTATTATTTAAACTCATGAATTATTTGTTTCTTTCGATTTCCACATACACCGACAAAACAATCCCATCATGCAACCTATGGTTGATTTGCCTATATGCATCGATCCCATCAGCTAAAGTGAAAAATAGACTGTGTGCATAGGCAGGGCTGAGCAGGGCAACCCCCTGTCCGGTGCCCTGTCCGAAAAAACTATAGGCTGTATTTTGCAACCCGATGCCCGGTCCTGCCCGGTAAAAGCTCTAATTATTTCGGGCTGGACATAGGCGGGCTAGGCATGGACGGGCTGGGCATGCCCAAATAGGAATGTCCTACTTATATTATAGAAAAAAATCTACAATCATAATTTTTAACATAATACCATATTTATATCTTAAAAATTTTAAAAATATCAATAATCAACTTAAAACAAGGTGACAATAAGATAATAATTAAAATTTTAAAACCTATTGCAATTAAAAGTTTTAAAATTGGTTGAAGTTGAAATATCTTCAAGAGAGAATGATGTTTGATCATCCATTTCAACAAAGTATCTTCAACCTGAGTACATACAACATAATTAGATTCAAGAAATGCACGTATAAATACTTACAAATTACTACAAGAAGAGAATTGAAGCCATAAACTATATCAAACAATCGAAGTCCTATGAAAATAGTGGCAAAGCCAGACAAAAAATTCAACATGGCATGATTTGTTATATTTTTTATTACTCTAAGTGTTTTTTTCAGAGGATGTAATATAATGCTTAATAGGCACTTTTGCATAGCCTATTATTACAAGGCGATATGTTGATAATAATTTTATGAAACAACTAACTAAAGATCAGTATTATAGAGATATATGATATACATTGTCTAATAACCATAATTTTATGAAACAACTAACTAAAGATCAGTATTATAGAGATATATGATATACATTGTCTAATAACCAACACATGTTTGAGAGTCTAAGTATCATCCTTGCCAACTAAAGATTAATTAAAATTCCCAGTAGCATTGGCAAACCGTCACATATTTGATTGCTTTCATAATCAAGTTCTTTTTAAGACAGTTCTCCCATATCTAGTATTGATTAAATAAAATAACATAAATAACAAAGTTGAGAAAGATAAAGCTAATTCTCCAGTTTACACAATACACGCATTACATATTGCTAAGAAACACGCTAAAGAAGAAAATCACATTAGCATTACTACAATACAGAATATGGATGCAGAAATTGGAACTTATATAACTAAGCATTGGATATGCATGAAGAAAATCACATTCGCGGCAAAACAAAGCATAATACAGCATTATTGCAATACAGAATAGCGTGAAGAAATATTATAGTGATTATCAGCAACTTTAATCATATACTTACATTAAATCTGAGAGTCCACCAAGGAAAGGACCTGCTAAGGCAGCCGATGCATATCCATAACAAAGAGACATGACCATTAGCTCCTTCCAATTCCAATAGAAGCTAACTCAAACTCTCCTAACGGGGACCATAGACCTTCTAACACTGACAACAGGGCAGATATGTAAATGAAATCAACATTCACATCACCAATCCGAAGCTAAATTGAATAATTAATCGCCGGAAAGAGAAAAAAACAACGATTCTCAATATTTGGTTGCCAGGACGAAAGAAACGTATTTTAATAACTATGAAAAATTTTAGGATCTCAACTCAGAAAATACGGATAACTAAGCTCTATTGACTATTTAGGCTTTTATTTTACTCTTTGTAAGTTGTGCTATCGTTAACAAAAGGAATTTCAACTCTAGATAGTTTCTTTTTCTGTTCACACATTTTTTTTTGGAAACCAAACAATCTTATAATAACATGAATAGCTGAACCAACCTGAAGCAAGAGAGTAGAGAAAGATGAAGTTTCGCTGGAAATGAAGAAATGAGGAAGAAATTCCACAGTCGAATATTCTTGAAGGTCTGTTGGAGCTAGAGGCATAAGGAAAAAGGAAGATTGAGAAGTAGCAATAGAAGAAAAAGAAGACAAACAAGCATGGATTCGGTTCTCAAACCGAGCTCTCAATGACCACTCCCATTCGTACTCTAGAAACAGAGAATATGACTGCAATAAGTTCAACGGTGACAGGATCCTGGATAAATTGTAGATCATGACGGACAGAGGAAGATGAGAGAGCGAAAGAACACAGTCAGAGAGGAGGGGATTATTCGATCCACCCGAGGGATGGTTCTGTTCTGCCAGTGGGCGAAAGAGGCAAAGAGCAATTGACTCGCAAACACAATTCCTCATTCTCTAGGGCAAACTACTCAATACTCAATTAATTAAAATATATATATATATATATAATATTGGGCCGGGCCAAATAGACAAGGCAGCATATCTTACCCGTTGCCTGGCCCGACCCAACATTTGGCCTGGCCCGAAACAGCCCATTCACATGTCAGGCTAATTTTTTTGGGCAGGGCAGGGCTATTTTTTCTCAGGCTCAGGCGGGCGAACCGGGCTACCGGGCATCATGCACACCCTTAGACAGATATCAACACGAAAATTAAAACTTGATTATTCGTATTTAGGTCTAACTTTCTTTTGCACACCCAATGACACAGACCACTTTGTGTTACCGTTATTGCCATTTAAACCCTACTCGGGTTAGACGTATCACTAGTGAATCAGTCTCTTACCTGTATGGTCACAAGTTTTGGACAATATTAACTATATTGGATTATATATATTTTTTTCTTATAAAATGACATTATTTTAAATTAAAAAATATACAAATGAATTTATATTTTGATACTTTATTTATATTGACAGGTTAATGATTGGTCTAATTTCAGTACTTTATGACATACATTGGGGATCATTAATTAGTTCCGTCGCTTCATGAATTAATATATATATATTAATTAGTGCCCAAAATATAATACATTGGTTGCTATATTGGGCGCCAAACTAGAGCAGTAACGATAAAACAAGTCCCCCCCCCCAGACATGTTTTTTTTTTTTAAATTATTTGCATATGATGAATATGTACTCATATTTAATTTATTTATTGTTTAATTATTTTAAATAGTTAATTAACAATGAAAGGAGGCCAGTAATTCACGTTGATTTGCTGCATAACCGGCCAAATTAAAATAGCCGAATACGAACAAAAATTCAGCCGCTTTTTTTTCCATGTATTTTTGCCCAACTACCTACGTTTAGGACCACTTCTTATTTACTCAAAATCTGAATATAGTAATATAAGATTTACTGCATGACACTCTTTGCTATCAAAAACTCATGAAAATGGCTTATTTCTTAAACTTTTATGCAATATCTGAGATTTATATTCTTTAAAATAAAATATGAAATACATTTTCATCTAATTTTTATATATCATCATCGAGTGGCAAGAATGATTGGCTATATGGGATTTATTATATAAAAAAAAAAATTTGTTCCAAAATTTTTTAAAAAAAGGTTAAATTTACCTATAATCTAAAAATAAGATGAAATCATACTTCCTCCTAAATGATAAGCTGCATGTATTATCATTAGTTTTGGAAGGATCTACAAAAACTTCCTCTCCTCCTGCAAAGTGAAATGAGTGGGTTTGCCAAAAACTTTCCATTTAGATATTTTCATGGCCCAAACCCATTAATCATTTTTCATTTTTTGGCCTTTTTAATTTTTCGTTCCAAATTATACGACCATCTGATGTGCTGGACCCGCCCCATCTACCTAAGTTATTGTTTCATAAGAATAAGAGGTCAATAAGAGTGATCACATATAGTAAAAAAATTTATATTTTATAAAAATAAAAATTTAATTTATATTGTTATTGTGAGAGCTCCTTTAATAGACGATATTATAAATCTCCTGTAAATACTCTTTGAATTTTAAGATTATACTTTAGCCTTGATAGGATATCAATATCAAACCTATATAAATATTTGCATACCATAAAAAAAGTTTATAGGTTATAGTCACGATATTTGGGAAAATATCTAAATTTTTGAATACTTAAATTTATGCATTAGAGTAATTAATAGTTCTTCTTACTCGATACTAGTATTGTTTGAAAGAAATGGAGATTTTATTATACTTTTAAATTATAAATGAGTTTAATTTATTTTTAAAAATTTTATAAAAAAAAAACAGCCTTAGGTTCAAGGCCTAAAAACACTAGTACCAGTAGGGTTTACCTGTGACAAAAGGAGCTAGTGCCAAACTAGGACTTAAATCCCCTCGTAAAATCTTTAAATAGCATTGGATTCGTTGGGAAGATATCTATTCTTGAAAAAAAAACTTGTAGATTTAAGATCCTTGCAAAACGCAATATTAACGCAATAAAAAATATTATACTTAAAATCGTCTCATTGCATCTGGGTATATAATTTATAACTGATTAATTTTATTTTATTTATATCTATATAACAAAATTAATTCATGCATGCTAAATAAAAGTTACGTCATCAAGAACATTAACTCTATTTTTTTATTAATTATAAGTATGGTGATTAATATATATAATTGTGAAAATTATAATGATTAAATAATTTTCAATTTTCAAGATACTAAATGCTAAGAGATCCGGTTTATCAATCGGTCACGGGCGATCCGCCAGAATAAAAAAATATTAAGACGGAAGACCCAAATCCCCATCCCAATTCCATAGTCCCGTTCGAATTCACCCTAGAGCTAGAGGGATCGTGCACAGAGTATCCTATTCTGAGACCCGACAAGGTGCCGAGCCGCGCGAGCTTGAGAGGTAGAGGGATATAGAGAGGGAGATCTGCGCTCTAGGGTTTTGGTATATCCAGATTTCCCAAGGTTAGTGAGTGCGCAATCCAAAGATTTTCTGGTATTTTTGTCGTTTTTCTTTGAGCTGTAATTCAATCGCTGTTGAACTCCAGGCTCCAAAGGTGATTTTCATTTGGTATATGATGACGAAATTTGTGTGTGAGAAAGAAGTGTGCTTATTATGTGCAGGGGGCGAGTGTGAGAGATTTAGAGAGAGAGGGGTGAGAACGCTGAGTGCTGAGCTGAGAGAGAAGGTGGAGAGAATTTTTCTGTTTTTTTATGTTTTAGGGATTTCTCCCCCTGCCGCCATCGGTTCCCTTTCCTTGCATCTTGTCGAAGTTCCGCATGGAGCAGCGTAAACTTGTGGTTAGTCCTCGTCCTTTAATTTGTTTGCATTTATTTATTTTCCACGTTCCCCGTAAATTACAATGATAAACCTTTTTATATCTTTCCCCTTTTAAATTATATGTTTCCTTGATTAGTTAATCCTTTCCTGTAATCACTGCTTCTTAGGTTTTGGGTATTCCATGGGAGGTCGATACGGAGGGGTTGAAAGAATATATGAGCAAATTTGGTGAATTGGAAGATTGTATTGTCATGAAGGTCAGTCCCTTATGGTCTCTCTCTCCCGCGGGGTTTAACTAGCCTTATATATTGTGATGTCATATATGTGTGATGACCATTAACCGTGTAATGACCCAATTAATTGTGATGATTTTATTTTATTTGTTAATTGTTAATATTAGATGGTTGTATTGATTAAATTTTCTTTTCATAAACGTCGTGCCTATATGAACTATAGTTGATTGATTATGGATCTTCTTTCTTTCTTTATTTTTTTTTCCAAGTGAGGTTATCCATAGTATTTGTTTATTCTTGAATCTGGATGGGGATTGATCTCACCAATAAATTGTGCTATGCCTTACAATTCTTGTGTAATAGAATTTAGGCCTCTATCAGTTAGAAGAAAAACATAAGCAATCTGATAACCAAATTCTCATCCTCCGTACTTTTGGATATAAATTTTATTTTTTCTACTGGAATGTACCTGAGTTCGATCGGAAGTGCACACTAGTGTATCTGCTTTGATGTGATGCATGCTCTATTTTCTTGTAAAGGCAGGTTAAAAATCCTATTATGATAATTTAGTGTCAATTGACAAGTAAATACTTGTACTTCCTCGGTGATGCATTGACTCATTTGTAGTTTTTGAAACGTTGGAGAATGGAACTTAAATGCATGACCTTGGTGTCGTAGGAGAAGTTGTAAAAAGATAAGTGAGTCTTATATTTTCTGGCTTTAGGTAGGCAATGAAGTATAATTGTCTTATAGAGGGTTAATTGGAATATATAGAGATATGGATCAAGTAATGTTGATCATAAAATATCTCTTTATTGTATTGAAAGTTTCTGGAAGTATGTTTTGCTAATTTTTGGCCAAAAAAATGTTTTGCTAATAGTATTTCTGTATTTTAGGAGCGGTCAACTGGCCGGTCCCGTGGTTTTGGATATGTTACATTTGCATCAGTTGATGATGCTAAGGTAATGAATGGCTTTTCATATGTTTATATATATAGCTGGTTATTTATATGTGTGTGCGGGCACGCTAAGTCTTCAGTGTAATGACATCATGGCTGCAGAAAGCACTGTCAAGCGAACATGTTCTTGGCAATAGGATGCTGGAAGTCAAAGTGGCCACACCAAAGGTTTCCATCTAACTGATTTTTATATTTCTAATCTTATGTTTCTTTTTCTAGCTTGTTTTGGTTCTTTTCAATTTTTTTCGTTGGTTTATGTCTTCATAGTACTATGGATATACTGGATGATTGATTTACTTATTCTTGATTGCGCCTTCAAATTGAAGGAGGAGATGAGGGCGCCAGTAAAGAAAGTTACCAGAATTTTTGTGGCCAGGATTCCACCATCTGTAACAGAAGCAACTTTTAGAAGGTATGAATGTGCTTTCTTCATTAAACTGGTGATAAGACTCCTTCCCTAGTTGTATCCTCTATAAATGTATCAAAAGGATTTAGGAGGCAATAATATTATAGCATTACTCTCATTCCTTTTTTCCTTCTTGCAGTCATTTTGAGAAATATGGCGAGATAACTGATTTATACATGCCAAAGGTACTTCCCTCCCTGTGATCAGTAGACGGCTAAATACATGTATTTACGTTCATGTATGCAGTTTGTTGTTTGAACATTGTATGTATTCAATTGCTCCACAGATCTTTTCTTTTTCCTTTCCATTCCTTTCCTTTGTTTTTTCTGAGAGGATGCATCATGAGAATTTATTTCACACAGGACCAGGGCTCAAAATCGCACCGTGGAATTGGTTTTATAACTTTTGCTAATGCAGGTATCTAGATTCTCTCTCAAAATTTACTTTCTTGAAGCGTCCCAGATTCTTTTTAACTGGGGATGCCAAAGTAACGCATCTCATCTTTGTTTATATGCATACAAAGCTTCATTGAAGTTTTACCTGTCAGGATGGAATTGATAGAGAAAATAATATTCAGTAATTACTACTATGGGCACTAGGTAGTTAATAATGTATTTTGTAGAAGTCTTGGTTCTACACTTAAGGTCCTTAATCATGTTTTCTAGATGTCAAATTTGTATTTAGAGGTTATGGATTCAAAAGTCAGTGATCTATTAAACTAAAAATTTTGTTTAAAATGAAGGCATAATATTCAGTAAATTATTTTCTATGGGTGATAAAAATTGAAAATCCCTTGCATTTTTAGCATGTGGCTCACGTACGAAGTCTTTTTCTTGTCTTTTCAAGGGTAGATTTGTTTTTTGTTGATGATATCTCTTGAGATACCCTTTGGGAGATAGTCTTATTTTCATAGCCTATCTAGTCTGTCCTTGGAAATATGATTGAAAGGATGGACCAATTACTGAAAGAAGCTCTTTTGTGTTGCAGAATCTGTGGAGAATTTAATGGCAGATACTCATGAATTGGGAGGTTCTACTGTGGTGGTTGATCGGGCAACACCGAAGGCAAGATTTTGTATAGTAAAAAAGAGCTGTAAAATTCTGATTAACTGTATTTTTATGGTCGTTTAGAAAAAAACTTTTGTTTGAATTGAAGTGATCTTTACTTGTGCACAAGTCCATTATTTATTTATGGAAGGATGTCTGATCAACGGTAACTTTCTCTGTGATTTTAGTTGATTAACTTTAACTGTATCCTGGCAGGAAGATGATTTCAGGCCTATTGGCAGAATGTCACAGGGAGGGCCTATTGGCAGAATGTCACAGGGAGGGCCTATTGGCAGAATTTCGCAGGGAGGGTATGGTGCATACAATGCATATATATCTGCAGCAACTCGATATGCAGCACTTGGTGCTCCTACTTTGTATGACCATCCTGGCCCAGTTTATGGAAGTAAGCATACAAGCAGTTTCCCATATCAGTGACTAGCTATTATAACTTGCTGATTGCCTTATTCTGTCAATTTATAGGGGGAGAACCAGTTTGTGGAATGGGCAATAAAATTTTTGTTGGTCGTCTCCCCCCTGAAGCAACAGCTGATGATCTTCGTGAGTATTTTGGAAGATTTGGCCGTATATTAGACGTATATGTTCCAAAGGTGAGAAATATTATTAAGAAAAAAACATTTGTGAATTTTTAAATATGAATTATCACCTGTCTTTTTTTCTTCTAGGATCCCAAGAGAGCGGGCCATAGAGGTTTTGGTTTTGTAACTTTCGGTGAAGATGGTGTGGTAGAGCGTATTTCTCGAAGGTCTCATGAAATTTGTGGACATCAGGTACTTTAATTTAGATTTGGTTCTATATGTCATTGGTACCCCATTTAAATTTACAACAGTCCTCAGTTTTGCCTTTTTTTCTTCTGGAGGTGAATTTTAAACTGAGTGCGTAAGATGATATTGTAAGGGATTAACAGTACCAAACATCCTTTTATTTTTTTAATAGAATAGCATAGATGATACATAAGAAGGAAAAAATGGTTGCATGCGAGCAAAGACACGAGTGATATATGTGTAGATTTCACCTGTACTAATAGACCTACACTAGTCTTGAACATGTGGATTCTTTTTGACATGTCAATGTTAACTCCACTCCAGTGGTGAATTCTTTTATGATGTATGCACATGCACACCTACGGAGGTTTCACAGATTTATGCTTCTGAATCACGTGTTGCTATAAATTCCTTATGTATATACTTTTGTAATCTGTAGACATGTAACATATTTGTAGTTGTTTTTTAATGTGAATACATGGTTTGAGTTACAAACTTGCATCTGTAGGTTGCTATAGATTCAGCCACACCTCTTGATGATGCTGGGTCCAGTTCGAATTTTATGATGAGCAGTGTAGATACTTTTGGGGGATATGGCGGTCCTATGCGCACCTATGGGAGGATGTATGGTAGCCTAGACTTCGATGATGTGAGTATATCCATTAATGATTTTATTATCAAATTATTAAACTAATTACAAAGTTATGTTTTGATGAAATACTTTGGTTTTATTTGTATAGTTTTGTGTTAATAATGTACTCTTTGCAGAGATTAAGAAAACTAGTTAAGTTAATTATTTGTAAAAAAAATATATGCTGGTTCCCTAAAGTACGCCTTCTATTATTTGTATGGAAAACTACTCCCTTGTAGAAAATCCTATTAATGTGTAATTAATAGGGAAAGTTAGGAAGAAATTATAAATTTGGAATACAAAGTAGATTGGGGTACTACATTTAGGATCAAAGCAAATCTTTCTATTAGCTTTTACATTTAGGAGCAAAGGGAGTAACATTTAATTAATTGTACGTTTGTTCAAGTGTTCCTTGCATCAGAACATCAGAACAATCTGCTAAAGCCTAGACTATTGAATTTAAGTGCATCTTTTGAACTGGGGCACATTATTTGGTTTTTCAGTGGGGTTATGGAATTGGCAGTGCGAGACCATCAAGAGCAGATTGGAGGTATAGGCCATACTAGGGAACGTGGTTTTGTTGAAGGTTCTGTCGATCGCGCATGAGTTTCAACTACCAGTGGTGCAGGTCTTTCTATCATCAGATCCGTTGTTTGGATTAACTCGTGTAATCATCCAGATAAACACTTAGTTATTTTATTAACTTATCCAGTGAACAGTAATGGAACGGGTGGTGAAAAACTGAATCGGCGTCTGTAACATTACTTTGCAGGCATGTCTACTGTTGTATGTTCTCTTATTTATTATAGCCCCTTTGCTTATTTCATGCTATGAGCTGTTCCTCCGATGTTGTTCTGCCCTGCTGATGTTGATGAATGATGATGCATGATGCGGAATGAATCAATATGCACATAGGAACGATTATGAAATCTATCTGGTTAACTTTTAGATTTTATGAATTTGATGAGTTCATGGTTATTCTCACCCGCAAAATGATCGAGGTTGCTTGCAGTGCCAGAGTATTGGGAATGGTGTGCACATAAAAGAAGGGTTGCTCTTGAAAATTAATATGAATCTTGCCCGCTATTATTTAGGATCTGATCTTTCACTAACCACTGAGCTCAAAGTTCTACTGTTGCAGTTGTCCTCGGCTCGCTGCCCTCTTGCAACTGTTATTCACAACGATAGGATTAATCGTTATAAAATATGTACGAGTTTTGTATAGTATAGCTTGTTTTTCAAACTTTGTACAATGTGAGGGCTTGCATTTTAGCGTCTATATGATATAAAATCTATTAGAAAGTTTCTTTGAAATTTTGTGCAGTGTATGGATGTATATAAACCCATTATTTTATAAAATCTAGTGTATTCTATTACCCTTATAATCTTTAGTATAAGATATTTTATTAATTTGATTAGATTAAAAAATTAGTGAGTATGATATTTTTTTTCTTAAAATATACTAATTACCTTCTATAATTCTTTTTCTATTGTTTGATTATTGGTAAAGGAATATTTATAGGGGTAATTTTAAAAAAAGAAGATAAATATGATAAAAATATATTATAATTAAAATTAATTTATTAATTATGTCTTATATGAAGAATTAGAGTAGTAATATATAATAAATTTTTAAAACCTGTATTATCCATAATTTATTATTACAGTGGATTATCTTGATACTATGGGAAACACACTATACATTCTAGTTTCGTAACAAGGAAAAAACGTGCAAATGGCAGTGATGTATACTAATACAGTTAATTTTCAATTAAAAGAAGGTAGTAAATGGCATACACTACTTAGTTCTTAATGTGGCATATTACGGAACTCGTTGATCATCACATTATTATGCTTAAGCGTCATCCTATGATGGAGTTGTGGTATGACAGCCTCTAAGTGTTTGAAGTTTGGGAGATTTGCTCTGAGAAAAAAAGACTTCAGATGGTAGTGCAAATTTTTATATGTTAAGCACAAGTATATTCTATTGAACACCTTTTCTAGGTGATATTGGATCATTGTTCATCACGTTTTGAGAAATTAACCTATTCAACTAGATCCAAACCCTGTTGGTTAGCATAAATTTACGGAATAATGAGCAGACTGGGCTCCATCTTTTGACGATGGAGGAACAGATAATGGAAGCCGTCATCATGTTGTATGTGAAATTATTGAAGCTACCATAGCAGGTTGCAAGTTTTCTACCCTCCTGAATTCACCCAATAATGTTGGTCATGGCAACATAGACATTCTCTGAAACTCAGATTGTTGTGCTGGTGAACTAAATCTTGCCTCAGTCTCCAACCATTCTGTAGTGTGTACGTACCCCTTGTTTACAATTCTAGAGATGTCATCTCATAATTGCAAGGCATTCCTGAATTAATTCCATAAAAGCATATAAATGGAAGTTGAGAGGAAGGAGAGGGTTGGTTTGTGTTTGAATAGTCAATTGGAAGAGGCCCCAGGAGAGTCACATGTCAGTTTCGTGTTGATGAACCAATAATGGGGGATGAATGATTTGTGTGCTCTTTTGGAGGACGATGATTGATGGCAAGCCACACACCAAAATAGGAGGATGATTAATGACCCAATCCTGTCCCTTCTTCAATAATGCATTGCAAGTAACGGACATTCACAAAACTGTGTTTGCCTCCCTTTGCTGGACACAAAGAGACTCTGCCCTTTCCCTACGACTTCAACGCAGAAAGCCTCCTTAAATAAGAGCAACATGGACTCTCCTAGATCAAACGTAATGAATTAGTCTTTTATACCTACCTTAAATTAAACTTTAAATATCTACTAAAAAAAAATCTATATTTAATATTTGTTATTATCTATATATAATATTGCCTCCTGAAACCACGCTTCAATTTAATGTCTCAATTCAAATCCTTCAACCGTAACACAAAATGCCTATTAAAAATATTATTTAACGTATAATTATTTAAAATATATTTAATTTTTAAAAATTATTATTTTATTATAATTTCAATTATAATATTTGAGGAGATATACTATTTCATGGGTACCTAACTCCTGGATTTACGTTTATGGATAATAGACAACTCACCTTATTTGATATTTGTATCGCTTAAGAGAAGAGACTTCATTATACCCTTAAATAATAAGTGATTACAATTTTTTTTTTTAAATTTTTATAAAAAAAACAAAATTTCGTTCATTTTATATATGACAAATTTACCTACTTTACATGAGTTAAGAAAGCTAATCAATATCTTTAAAATTACATGATCTTTCCACAAATGCCCACTTTACCTGAGGGGAGGGTGTTCTTTCTTTGGGCAATCTGGGGAAGCGCCTAAAATGGTGAAAGATATTGGAGAGGAGATAAGGCCATAAATGGAATAATAAATGAAGTGGTGGGGCCCATGTGAGACAGGCAGCAATAGGCGGTGCCTGAGGGAACGCTACGGCCTTTCTCTGACTTTTGATCCCAACATCCTCAACGGTGCTGCCACCACCCTTGCTGCCGCTTCGCTAGCTATTCCAAACTACTAAATTCATTCACATTCTTCTCCTTTTTTAAAAAAGAAAATTAGAAAAGATATACACTGACTGCTTAAAATTATAAATAAAATTAAATCAATACTCTTCTATTTACAAGAAGCTTCCATGCTACTACGTGGTAATTGACAATTTATTCACATTCAATTTAAGGTTGATTTTATTTCCATGTATTTTTTATTTATTCCATTTCCATCTCTGTTTGTGTTTATAGGATCTATGACACTCACCACGCCAAGAATCCATCTCGCATTTCTCCTCTCTGGGTTCTTACCATTTGTTCTATCATTAATGGACCTGCTTTTAATTCTACCAAGTCTTTTCTTTTTCTTTTTGCTTTGTGTACTGTTCTTTCTTATATTTTTAAATTTTATATAGGATTAAAATAAAAAAATTATTCAAATTTTTATAAAAGTTAAATCTACTCTCAATTAACAATGTGAAAAAGAGTGTGGAATCCTCATATAAGCGGTAAAAAAAAGACCTAAAAACACTTAATGAAATATTTGATTTTTTTAATTAAAAATATATCTAAATATTTTATTATTGATAAAATATAATAACATTATGGGATTTATATATCTGGCATTATTTAGTAGGATAATACTTATTGTCATTATAAAATTTAATATATACTTATTGGGGTGTGCATGGGTAGGGTTAGGCAGGACAGTTCCCTGTCTAGTGTCCTGTCCTAAAAAACTATGGGTTGTATTTTGTAATTCGATATCCAATTCTATTATGTAAAAACTCTAATTATTTTAGGTTAGATATATGTGAGTTGGGCATAATCAAGTCATATTTTCATGCTCATATTGTAAAAAAAATATGCAATTATGAATTTTTAAAATAATATCATATTTATATATTTTCAAGAGTTAAATAATATACATAATCTACTAATAGTAAATAAAAAAAAAATAATAATTAAAGTCTTAAAATATATTATATATATAAAAATCTTGAAATTTAAATAGTTTATAATTACAAATTTGAATCAATTTTCTTAATATTGATAAAAATAAAGCATATAAAAAAATAAAATAAATAATTATAATTTATAATATAATCATATGATGATTGACGAAGTTAAAAAAAATTAATATAGTTATAAATATTAAAAGATGCAATTTACTTATTTAATTATTCATATTTCTAAAATGATCATTTAGTTATTAGTAACTATCATATTCTTTCTTCTAAGTATAACATATAGGAAAAAAATAAAAAAAAACTAAAAGAAATAGTGCTCATAGATAGGGTAGGATAGTCCCCTGCTCAGTTTTTAATCTGACAAAAATATAGATTATATTTTGTAACTCGATGTTAGCCCTATTTTATATTTATCGGGTTAGGTAGAGTTTTTTTATTAAGAGTTTAGGTAGATATACTAGCCAAAGGGGCTTTATGCATATCCCAAATATGTAGTTCTATTTTTTTAAAACGAAATACACAATTTTTATAATATTATATCTACTTTAAAAAAAATATTGGTAAAGATTATTGGAGTTTCATGTTTTGTTTGCTAATAATAGAAAAGGGAAGGAATAAGAATAAAAGAGATTGAATAATGGGATGGAGAGAGAGAGAGAGAGAGAGATACGTTTCAAATGAATAGGGGATGCCTCTTCTTGAGCGTACCAATGCAGCGCTCCTTCACGTGTTGCCATTCCCATTCACAATTTCACATCTTCATCTCATCGTACAAACAACCTCATCTTCTTTTCCCTTCATTTTTTTTTTTAGTGAAAGGTCATATAAACCTATACACAAATTTAAGATTAAGATAAAGGCACAATATTTATGACTTCTGGATAATTTTTTTTTAATTTTTTATACTTTCTATTGATGATTATTATTTTCAAAGAAACTTTCCTCTATTTACATCATATTTACAAGTGAAAAAAAAAATACAAGTTTTTTTCACAAAATATGGAACTTATAAATTACATGAGTAAACTCCCGGAGATGTTCCCTTTTCTCCTATACATTTCCTCCGTTGTCTATTCGTCTCTCATGGGGAAAATGGTGTTTTTTCTAAAATAAATTAGGTTAAAAACGAAATTCATTTTTCTGGTTGCAACAAAATAGGCTTTTAAGTTTTTCCCTTAACTGCTTTAATTTAAACGCCATAATCTTAAAATGATTTTAAATAGTGAGTCTATTTAAATAGATTTTTTTAAAAAAATTATAGAAAAAAATAATTTTTATATGACTTCTAAAAAAGAGATTTAAAAGAGAATTTATAAAAAAATAATTGTAATTAAATAAATATTTAAATAGTTATTATTAAAAAATATATAACTTTATAAAAAATATTTAATTTCTTTATTTTTCACTTATCTCTTATTCTTTTTCACCACCGACAGTCTACAAGGAAGCCTTTAGCAGAAAAATAAAACAGCTAAAAAGATATCACATGTACACGCGCGCCGTTGAATCTATAAAACGATGCAGATAAAAATCCTTAAATTTTAAACTTAAAAATCAAGTAGTATAATTAAATAAATAATTGCTGGGGAAAAGGAAAAAGAAGAAGAGGGAATTGCTCATCAGTCTTCACTGTACAAAACTAACAGTAATAACCTATTTTATTTATATATTTATATATATATTTATTTTTTTATTTATCCAATTTATTAGAATTTTATCCCAACTATATCTAAATCTGACTCACTAAACACACCTAATTATACCTAATTATAGTAGATAAATCTCTCAACAGAATTTTTTTATATATATCAACGTTCAAATTCAAAAATTCACTTCGAGCTATTTATTTTTTGAATTAACCTATATAATAAACAGTATATTCCCTGTTGTTCCGTAACAGTACAATACAACAACTTTCTACGTTTATCTTTCCCAATTCCTCAATGCTTGTTTACAGTACAAACCCGAATGTCTTTACCAAAATTCAAATTCTTTTTCTTTAGTGAACAAAGAGAAGGAAATTAGAAGTGTTATGAACCGCGTACTGACTCTGCCAGTTTCCCGATCCTCTCCACCAGTTCAGGCGATAGCTTTTTAACCGGTTTCCGTTCCTTTTCCCGTCGAAAGTCGAACCCTAAAGCGTCCGACACCTCCTCGGAGCTCCACCCAGCTTTACGGAGCGAGTCCGAGAACCGATCTGCTTTAAGCAACAGAGCATCCAGCACCGTTTGATTGTCCAACACCACCATCTCTCCTTCGAAGAACCCTGACGCAGATACCTCCACGATTTCAGATACATCCGACTCGCTCCAACCGCCTTCTCTCAAAACCGACCCGATTTTCTCTATGTACTTATCAACCCATTTCGGGATAACGGACCGGGGTATCTCGATAAATCTGCAAGGTGAAGAAGTCGACGACGAAGACGAGTTCCTGCGCCGCCGATCAACGGCAGCATCGCTCCAGAACTCGACCCACCTCGGTGTTCTTCCTCCCGCGAAGATTCCTGTGTCTAAGCTCCTCCTCGAGAAGTTGGTCGACGAACCCGCGGATTTCTCGCTAACGGATCTCTGCTTCTTCAGCATAAGATCGGATTCGGAGCTCTGGAAAAGAGACTCGCGATCGAAGAAATCCGATAGATCCAAACCGCAACAGAAGATCCTATTCTCGTCCACGAAGAATATAGGATTCCCAGCTAGGGAGGGATTACAAGGAATATAACAATGGTTGAAGATGGGAATCAAAAGAGGAGCTCGCTTGAGCGCATTCCTAGCGACTCGTAACGCCTTTTCCGGTTCACATGGCCTCGGACCCCAGGACTTGGACCAGAAAGTATTCCTAGCAATTTGAAAACAAATCGCAGCGATTGGTAAATCCAGAGAAGCACGGAGGTGGAGTCGTGCACCAGGGGAGCGCCAGTCTGGGAATCCAGGGCCTACGGGAAGGCCAGCGGCGAGAACGGCTCGAAGGTCCGGTGGGAATGCGAAACCGAACTCAGCCTCGGCTCGAGCAAACTCCGCATCGGAGAGACCAGGCCGAACCTGTATGCCTGAGCCGCGGAGGTGCCTTGTGACTTTATGCGCCAGAGAAGAGAACGACAGGACTCCGTTACGTGCAGGTAGGGAGGAGGAGGAAGTGGCCGGAACAGAGGCGGCACGGGCAGAGAGTCGGCGGAGGCCGGCGATATGAGCCGGATTAAGACCGGCCATCCTCCGGTCGACGTCGACCATTGTAATCTAAAAGCGAGAGGCGATCTGCTCTTTTAGTTCGAAATTGATCTGGGTCAGCGGTCGTATCTACCGTGTGTACTGGAGCTATAGTTTTGGCAGTTTTCTGGTTCGAGTTAGAGGGATCAAAATGGGAAAGACGGAGGGAGGGAAGTGAAAGAGAGAAAAGCTTGGAACTCCAAGGTTGTGGAGTGCTTTTTTGCATGTGGAGAAAGCTTCGTCATTTATAACAGGCCCGAGGCCCCACGGTAGAATTTTTATATACGTGATTTTTTTTAATCTTATTTCCCTTAATACCCTTGTCCTTTTCTGATTATGACTCTCTGACATATATAGGGAAAATTGATATTATTATTATTTGTGTTTGACAAACTGTGATTAGGAGAAATATATTTAAATATGTTGTAACCTGGTCCTTTTTTTTTCTTTCAATTTAATAGAATTTTCAGGAACTTGTATTTTTGGCCAACCTTGAGAAATTTATTACTATTGAAAAAGATTTAAAAACGGAAATCATAACACCCCGAGGAAAAGCAGATGTCACGGTGGAAAGAGTTGAGAGGTACGGAAGGCATGAGCTGTGGTGTGGAGGAAGGGCAGAGAAAGAAGGGACGACAAGTGCGAACATTGGGAGTTGTTATTTGGTTGGGAGGCTGTCCCTTTATCAACGGGATTTCCAATTCAAGCGGTCCTAATTTCACTTCCACTGAATTAAACTAAAAGAGATTAATCCCCAATGCGTTAATTAATCACAGAAGTGAAGAGCAAAACAATGAACACGATTTGGTTTTGGAGTAAACAAGCAAAGAACTGATGATGATGATGGGTTTGTTTGGGGGAGAGCAAAAGGGGAAGCAAACAACAATAACAACAACAGAATGATGGTGGTATATATCACGTTGGTGTTGTACTCTTGACGTTAACATGCCTGCTTTCTTTCTGAAGGAACATCACCCAGAAGCTAATCCTCTAATCATTGGTCATTACCAATTTGCTTAACCAGCTTTGTCTCTCCATCGCAAGGCATAATTAAATACTCTCCTCCCATCCCAAGTACCAATATTAAGTTTATTGTATTATTTAATTAGTAAGCTCATTGATTGTGTGTAGAAGTTAAATAAATATTCTCATACAGTGTGCTGTGTAAAGGAGAGCACCGGAGGGAGTGTAGGAAAAGTGCTTTGAATGAATGAAAGGCTTTGTGTTTCAATCTCTTCAGAGGAAGGGTTACTTTCAGAAGCTGCTTCTCCACCCAATTTCCAGCACCCACTTTAACTTAAAGCCACTGTGCAACATTTGACAATTGATCATTCATACCCACCCCCTTTCTTATCATCAACCCTTCATTTTCTCTCATCTCACTATTCTCCTCTTCTTCCTTCTTATATATTCCTATCAAGTAAAAAAAATAAGATTATGATCATTTTTATATATCCCTTCATTTCACTATTAATTTAAGTTACGGTATATTCAATCATCTTAATTTTGTTTATATTACATCTAAGTATAAATAAGAATATGACGCTAAATACACTAAAAAAATAATATTACTGTTGAATGTATCATAAATAAAATTAGAGTATTATATGATACTTTATTATAACGATTTAAATTTATTAAAAAACAACATGGGAAACTGTTAATAAAATTCACCTATAAAATCTGGATATCCGAAGTCTCACATCACAGGGGAGTACAAGATCCCACAAGTTAGTGGTAAACGAAAGTTGAGAAAGGACAAATAAGAGACAAGAAATGATAGCATTGAAGTTTTATCCCCGCCGATCTTAGCTCTAAACGTCTTTTGGACTACATCGTCAAAGTCTAGTCTTGAAAAGAAAAGGCATGCAAGAGTGGAATTATGCATGAATAAGCAAAGTACTAATTAAGTTTAGGGGAATCCTAGAAACATTACTCTGAGTGAATAAGGATTATTTGCAGAAAAAGGCAATTCTAATGATGCTCTTACAATCAAGCTAGAAAGCCGGCACAACAACTCAAGCTTCTAACAGTGTTAATTCTTCTTCTTCTTCTTTGTTATATATATATATTTCTTAACGTCTCTTCTTAGTAGGCTTTTGGATGCATGCACATGGTCGCATTCTATCCTGCTCCAACCAAATTGTGTACGTTATAACATTTGACGGTGGCCGCTTTTCATTTTTGTCCAAACCATTACTTTCTTGTTCCGTTTAAGGTTGTTCCCATCAACCTTCCTTCGATTTGATGACGATCAAGTCATCACTAACAGGCCAGTCTGACTTGGTCAAACGTTTATTAGTTTATATGTACTTAACTGTAAACCATTAACTAGAAAATAGCCTTATAATCTAATATAATATAAACTAATTTTTTAGTACCTCGGAGATTTTAGATCGTTTGTGCCTACCTATATGATTCATTAAAGAAAAGATTAACAAACTGTTAATTAGAGTAATAAGTAACCTTATTTATATAATTAAGAGAATACAAGTTTATGGGGATTTTTTTTTCCGATGCATTATATTGGCCAATATGCTTTTAATTTCAAATTAAATATATATCATATGGGATTTAAGTGATAAAAAATTAAGATATATAACTATCTAGAGCATATTCGATTTTTAGAAAATATTATTTTATTATAATTTCAGTTATAATATTTAGGAAGATATCTTAACTCTTATGTATTTAGATTTATATCTAAAAATAATAGATAATTCACCCTGTTAGATATTAGTATCGTCTAAGAGAAAATGAGATTTTATTTTATTATAAGTAAATTTAACTTTTTTAAAAAAAAAATTATACCAACAAAAAAACTTCAAATTAAATTAACCTCAAGCATATATCAGTCTTTAGGAGGTAATATAATAATATTATTTCTAATATTTAAATATTTATATATATAAGATGTCAAATCACTAGGAAACGGTCACTTAACTTTCTAAGGCTAGGCACGTGAGCCCCGAACACCGATACTCTCCCAAACGGCATTATTATATTGCATACAAGTTCCTCGCTGTTTTACACGGAAAATCGGTGACGACAATGAATTAGTAGTAAAGCTTGACTTATGGACTGGTATGTCATGTGATGATCGGCTAAAAGCTTGATTCTTTTTTCTCTTCCTTGTACAATAAATAAATAAATAATATAAGCGGTGATGATTTTTGGTGGGCAAAGATGGAATGGGTCAGCGGGCTATCAGATAGATTATTAATGTAATTAAGAAGTTTTAACAGATTGGAGACGAACATGTTGGTATTTAAATAAATTAATTAAACCGTATAATCTTCACAGAATTAGTTTAATTACCTCATGAGGTAAAGTATATATCCGCTTGAAAGCATCTTAGTTTGGAAGCAACTTGAAGACCACTCATACCCACTTACTCTCTGTGTGTGAAGAATCTGACTTTGTTCAACTTTTTGAAGTTTGCATTGCCCATTTATTTTCACATTACTTTTTCCACAAAGCCCCCTCCTTTCCACAACAGCCCCTTTCTGCTATTGTTTTCTTCCAAGTTAGACTTTTTCATCATCTTTATTTTATATAATTAAGTCCATCTCTCTCCTTCCGCATCCATACACAACTTTCAAACATTTGATTAAAACTAATATGGCCCTACCTCTATGTGGGATGCTCAATGACATAAATAAGATTAACGTCTGATTTTATTCTAAAAATTTTGCATAAGATTTATGGGCATTCAATTTTTTTTAAAATTAATATTTTCTTAGAAGTGTTTCAAAATGTTGACAACTGACATTAGATTTTAAAAGTCAACCTTGGTTTTTAAATGGTTGGCTATAATGATTTTACACATTTTTTAACACTAAAGAAACAAGATTGATCCAAAAAAAAATTATAGATAACTCTAGCGCATACTGTTAACTGTTGAACTAGTTGTATGTAAGGTGTTATTTTTGACGTAAGCGACTTGCTGGCGCATAAAGGATTTGGAATTTGCATGGATAAGATCTGTAGGACTTTTAGGGGAAGCTTAGGGACCAAGAAGTATGGTTAGTGATCACATTGGAAGCTACGAAATGTCAACAACACTATAAGGTTTTATGTGAACTAAGGATGACAAATTTCGTTGTATTTATTACATGGGATCTTTGTTTTGCATGCACTGTATGAGGGTCCATGTTAAACAAGAGAATCTTCTCAATTTGATCTTGTTTCCAAATGCAGGTTTATGGGCTGCAATGCTTTCTTGTCTTTCTCAAACCTACTCGTTGATTTTCCTTCTCATTAATCAACCATTCCTCAACAAACGAATCCTCTAATTTGTCATTTACACCCCCAAATGCATAAATAATATATATATAGTCACTTCAATCAACTGAATCCAGATATCTTTACAGTGCACACAGTTGGTATTGTCTCCCAATAAATTTAAACAGCAAACATTGTGTTTAGTTAGTTTTACTGTTTGATTGGATTGCCCATTTAAAATCATAATCTAACTTTTTAATTGTAATTCTACCGTCTATGAAATAAATATACGAGAAGAGTTTTGTCTCGCCTTACATAAACGTACTTGTTGAAAAAAAAATCCAATTTCGGTCTCCAATTATCTTTACCAGAGAATGCACAAAAATAAATAACCATAAAGTTATAAATTTTATGTTATTGTAAGGTTGATGTGCCCGTTGGGACTTTAAATAGTTTAAATTTACAAAATATAATATTGAATGGAGAATACCCTACTCCTAAAACGCTTTCCTCAGAAGTTCCATTCTAATTACTTCTGCATCAAAACTTGAGATCTGCAGCCCCAAATGCAGGCATTAGCTAATGCACCCTGGCAGCAACCTTCTCCCTCTTTCTCGACAATTTAAAAATGGAAGGAAATAAAAAATTTGAATTAAAAGAAGTTAGATAAATATTTATTATAGTTCCACAATATATATAGAGCATGTGAATTAATGTCTATAATAACATGTGGGATAAATATTTATTTGTTAAATAGAACAGCACTTGAGATTATGTAATTTCATTTGGTCATAATGGATTCATTAATCTGTCCAAGAAAAGATGCCACCCCCATGTGCTTCACTTATTTAACTTTGAACCTAAGATTATTATTTTAAGTATATATGGGTCGACCCAATTGACGATTAGTAGAAAGAATTATTATTTAACAATCTTTCTGATGTAGATAATTAGAGACTCGTGGTTCATTCATTCCCTCGTTGTACTTTTATATAAGACCCTGGAAAAGGCTTCACCATTTCTAATTGGAAAATTATAGGGGGAAATTCAACTGAAAGACTCATATATCTTAAAAGTGAAATAACCTTAAAAATTTTAATTATTTTTAAA
This sequence comes from Leucaena leucocephala, assembly GCA_037074615.1. NCBI lineage: Eukaryota > Viridiplantae > Streptophyta > Magnoliopsida > Fabales > Fabaceae > Leucaena > Leucaena leucocephala. Next base: position 1,007,342 of record CM073567.1, on the reverse strand, counting down.
TCAAAATTATTATCAAATTTTAAGACTAAAATATGATAATAATTTCAACTTTTAAAACTAATTATTGCTTAAAAGATATTTGTTATTGTAATTTTTCCAACTTCGTGGAGAAGTAATATTCACTAATGAGTTTTATCGGCAAAACAAAAAAGATATAGTATTGAAAAGTTTACATGACATATCAATAATCTTAAAGATTAAAATTCTTATGAAAGGTTAAAGTCATCATTGAGAATTTCTTAGAATTATTATTAACTTCCATTGCCCCATGCTGATTGAGATTCAAAGGTATAGTTTTGTATTTTAAAAAGAAAGAAAAAAAACTCATCACGGCATTTATCCAGTGTTTGAGATCTAAATAGTGTACACATTTCAAGGATTTGTACAATAATTTGGATTCTATTATATATACTGAATGTTTTTCGTAAAATCCTCACTTTGGCGTTTTGAATATATATTACAAAAATATTTGAAATTTATACCTATTAAATATTAATATATATGTTGCATGAATTTTTAAGTTGACCTAGCTCGAGAAAGGCAGCCTATGCTGCCTGCCAATAAGACATTTCTTGATGCTAGCTACCTACCTTATCTCGAACCTTATCTCCTACGAGACTATAAATTTAAAGAAGATTACAGGGCACTCGTGCGATACTCACTCAGATAGAGTATTTTAATATTCTTAGGCTAATAAAGTGGTTATATTTTATTATTCTTAGGGCTTTACTTCTCAAAAATAATAAAGTGGAGATATATCAGGGTATCAAGTAAAGGCGAGAATATATATAGATAGAATGATGCTAAAGGCTATATATAGACTGAAAGATGGACATAAGCATCAATCATTCCATTGAAGACGACGCTAATGACAGAATAAAGTAAGTTATAGACTTTAGTCTTTTAATCTGATAGGCTTGCTTTAAAGATCAGAAGCTACTCGATCCATCACGCTTTCATTCAGTGAAAAAGATGGCTCGCTCGCAAAAAGAAACATCTGCATCTAATACAGCAACTTGAGATTGTCGACCAATATCTTTCGGTGATACATTCATTTATGGACTCCAAACATGATGATGATGATGATGATGATGATAAGGTTAAATAGATTGAAGTTTGATGTGCGAAGGCTCTATAAAATTCTAATACTAGACAACGTTTTGGTGTCTAGCACACTATAAGATAAATATAATTCTGCTCTATCCGATTTAATCTTAAATATAAAATTTTAATTATTAAATATTTATATTTAAAATCAAAAAAAATATTATTTAGGGTTTATGTAATATAGTTTCATCAAATTAAAAGGTCTATATAAGATTCTCAAACTTTCTTGTTTGGCAACATATTTTGTGTACAAATTATTAATCTACATGGAGACCAAATTAATTAATGCGTATTGTTTACGCCAATTTCAAAGGTAAAGTTGATGGTTACAAGCCTTTTATAATAAATTGAAAGGAGAGGGACAGCATTTTTTATATTCGAGATAGACTTGGGGCTTATTACTAGTATAGTCATTAGAGAAAAAGATGACAGCTTTTGTTATTGTAGGCGCTCTGAAACTGGTTCAGACAGATAAAGAGGAGATGATGTTCGATGCGAGGACAGGTTAAGTAGAATTTTAGCAGAATTCCTAAGTGGTACCATCCATTGAACAAATCGAAAGGATTATGTATCTATTTTGTTTGAGTAAAGATATCTTGGTGCTTTATTACTCTCTCTCTCTCTCTTCAATAGGTGTTATTTGCTTTAGGCGCCGTCAAATCCAAGTCCAACATTATATAATCAGTATGGTGGGTAATTTGGTCAAAAGCAAATTGCACTGTGAAGCTATAGTCTCGAAGTCAGTTCAATGCCCGAAACTGGAAAAGGAATTCCAGATTCTTCTCTTTCTTGGACGCATATTTCAAATGTTTCTGGTTTTTATCAGATATTATTATTACTATTTATCAACATAGCCACCCTGTTTGGTATCAGTCAATTGATAATTATTTTGTACTTGATATCTTTATATGTGTCCTGGCGGAAAGAATCCCTGTTATGAATAGCTTTCAGTTGATCTCTCCCGAACGAAGAAGGTAACTCGTATTTTTTTTATATAAAAAAATTTAATATGGGATATTAGATAAGTATTGAATGAAGGCAACTAGTTTTTTTTTTTCATAAAAAAATTTAGGTGGTTCCACTTTCTTACCAAGATCAATGCATAGTCTTAGAATTTAAAAAATACTTACAAAAGACTTAAGAGATCACCTATTAAAATAATTATCACAACGGCATCAGGAATTAAATTTGTGTCCTTCTAAGAGACGAGCCAACTTTTTACCATCTGTACTAACTTTTATTGGATGAAAATAACTCGTATTTTTTCTTTAGGTACAAAAATTTTTATAAAGGGATTTAGCTCACCCACAATACAATAGTAGAGCAAAGTCTCTTTTCTTTTTAGGTAATACCAATGTCGTGCAAGACGAGTTGTTTATTGCTCTTAAACGTAAATTTAGGCACCTAGGAGTTAAGATATCTCCCCAAATACTGCGACTAAAATAACAACAAAGTGATACTATCCATAGATCAAATATTCTCTAAATAGTTGTATATATCATCTCTTCATCAATTAAACCCACGGACGATAAGTTAAAGGTAACTCTTATTTTTTTTCGATTGGTCCGAGTGGTAAACAGTTTTGTATCGCTTAAATGAGATCTCGAATTCGAGTCTTGGTGTGTGCAGAAAATTCTTGTTGGGAGACTCACCTATTATAGCCAAGTGTACGATGTGGGTCAGATCCAGATATAATCGGGATAAAATTCTGATGAACCAGGTAGGTAACTAAAAAAAGTAACTCTAATTGAATATTGGACACGTCCCTTAGTACTTAACCCAGAGAGCAAGCCCAAATAAACAGTGTCTAATTGGATCTAAATGGGTCAAAATTAAATTAATAGGCCATATTGCGTGGAGAGAGAGAGGGGGATGGGTAACTGTAAAGGGTGAGGGGACTTTGGAAAATTGATGGTAATTGGGATCCATCATCAGGAGCCAAATTCAACCTTTTTTCTATTTGGTGGATATTAAAGTCGAATCATTAATGATGAAACATCAAAGCGTACTAAAAAAAACTATCTTTTATAGATAAAGTTCAATATATATATAATATTTATTAAATTCGTATTATTGTTATTTAGTATTGTCTTTTACTAATTTTTATTTTGAAATATAAAAATATTTTATATCTACAAAATCAATTTTTTTAATTCAACTTCTTCTTTTAATTATGATATTAGGCGATACTGAAAAAATATTTTAGAGTATTGAATACACTAAAAGTACTTCAAGGTGAATGTTAATTTTTCAAGACAATACTTATGTCAATTTACTTATATCATTAGATCCATTTCTCTAATAAAATCTTAACACATGAATTTTTTTAATAATAAAAATTCATATAGGTAAAATTTTAAAATTCTATTAAACCATTATTAATAATAAAAATAGTATATGATACTATTTAATTGGAAAATCCTATTTTAAAGAGATGAAAAACCGAATGAGGAAAAAGAAGAACGCCAAAATTTTGACTCCCTCCCTGCCCTCCATGACCAACCCCAAAAATTTCAAACTAAACAAAAAGAGGGATTCATTTTTCTTTATCTTCGCTCCCCTCTCTTCTAAGCGAATACTTCTTAGTGATTATTCCTAATATTTTTCTGAATTTCCTAAGGAGAACTTGACGCATATCAATATCCTTGTCAACCGCACCCAATTCAAGTTATTTGCCACTTGTTGTTTCCTTTTAATTAATAGGTTTTTGAGTTATAAAAAAATGTTACCAAAAGAGTTTTACATTTATATGGTCTTACACAACTGGATTAAGATCAATGAGGTTAAATGTGATTTTTTCAAAAACCGTTTTATCTTAGCATATATAGAAAGATATTCAATACTTATTGAAACTATCAAAACATATTATAAAAATGATTAAAAATATTTTCTATAAGATTTATTATAAAATAATAGACCAGAGAGGAGGAGGGAGTATTGATTAAAAAATTCAAAACAAAGAATAAAGCAAAAGTTGCCCAATAACATAGAGAAATCCGAAAATTGGATGGAAAGGCAGTAATATTTAATCTTTTACGTTTTGGTCCCTTAACTAAACCTAGCAGTGCTTATTAATTGGGTAATGAAGGAGAGAGATGGGACAGCTTCAGATGATGAAAGCCTTTAGTTTAATAGCAGCAGTCTCTAGAAAGAGTTGATTCCTCCTTGAATTGACTTTATTCTCTCTGGCAATGCTTAATTAAAATCATTAAGAGGGAAAGTGAGCTTCATCATGTATGTTAATTAAGCCAACCCTCACATCGATATCATCACCCACGAAGGATATTAATAAATTGCATATTGCTATAAGTGGGTCATTCCCTTTCGATAATAATTATATTGCTATAAGCCAACCCTCTTGTTTTGAGTGCGAAAATGATGTCAACACCCCACACCCCACCACCCTCTCTGATCATCCTATGAGATGACCCCTTCCTTAATTGCCAAGGCATTATCATATTTTTTTACAAACTAATTAATTTGCTCACTCATTCTCTAAGACTATTCTCTCTACTCATCATTATAAGCTGAAGATCAAATCTTAGGCATGCAAATTCCACTTGACTTCACTTGTGGGCATATACACTCATCATCCCAAAACAAAAGTTAACTCTTCTATATCCATTTTGCCAGCAATTATACCTTAAGTGACTTTATCTAATTAGAAAAAATCGATAAAAAAATTCTGTTTAAAAATTCTATCAGTCAGACATATATGATATATTTTTAAATACAAAAAAATCAATACTCTAAAAAATTTATATGCAAAAAATGCCAGTCAGTATTCAAACTCGTATACTTTTTATTTTGTACCAATAAGATTTTTTAAATACGGATTTCTTACAGATATTTTGACCTCATTTATTTATCTATCTACAAGTATATAAAATATCTTGTAAGCAATAAAAGGAGGATTTTGAGGTGATCTAACTTTGCGTATAATCCATGTAGAACAATTATATATTCTGTCTGTGAAGTATGAGGCTTCCTGCTTGGGGTGTAAGCTAAAAGGCCCTGATTTGCATTGCAAGAGCACACAGCTCCGAGGAAATTAAGTACTCTCCAATGGGAAGAGGGCAAGAACAGGTCATCATGACGTGGACCAATCAAGCAGACGTAGTGAACACTCGTGGGCCCACCATTTCACCACCTCACATCCTTAAAAGCCTCGCTCCTCGGAACTATTCAAAAGCGATCGATTCGACTAAACCTAATAAGCCATAGCGTCCCCTAACCCACCGTGCGAGGTCTCTCGACCTCCGCACAACCCCATCATTCAGGGGCTGTGCTCGGTGTCTCTCACGCTGTCCACACCCATGTCCGAACCCCACGCGTCACCTTGGATTGGGGCTCAGCTTGCAGCGTCGGCGCCTCTCTACAAGCAGCGATCGTGGTCACCGGACGCGTTTCGCCAAGAGGCATGGCTTCGACGGAAAGGGAACTGGAAGAATCGGCGAAGCAAGAGTGTGACGGACGAGGACGTGGACGAGCTCAAGGCTTGCATTGAACTGGGTTTCGGATTCGGGTCATCACGGGAAGAAGTTGAACTGGATCCGCGCCTGTCCGATACCCTACCCGCTCTTGAACTCTACTATGTGGTCAACGAGAACTACAAGTCAACGATAACAACGACGGCGCCATCATCTGATTCCGACAGTACTTTCTCTCCCCTGGGCAGTCCCCACACCACCATATACGCTCGAGGTACACAAGTACACTGTACATACATATCTTTCTTATTTTTCATTATTCTTCAATTTCATTGAGAGCGATAAAGAATCTGATTTTTGTGTATTTGATTGTGACCGTGACGATGATGAAGGGGACAATCCACAAACGGTGAAGTGGAGGTTGAGGCAGTGGGCTCAGGTGGTTGCTTGTGCGGTGCGTCAAAGTTCAGGCTGATATATGAATACTGAAGAAGCCAAGGAGGATTATTATAAAGTAGCCACACAAATGAAGAACCTCTTTAGACAATGATCCTCCACCAATCACTGAGCTGATATTAACTACCCAGTTGTCTAGGGCAACTTTTAATTATACCACTAATTAGTTGGCAATGTGGAGCTGTCGGCAGTTTCTACTTTATTACAAGCTTTGTTTGTTTGTGTGTCTTTCATCATCACTGTGTTCCATTTTATGTGTGTGGTTTAAGGTTGGCTTAACTAAGGTACATGTAGTACTGGAATATTGTGACCCTTTTTTTGTGTGGCCGATGGCTACTTTAAAGATGAAGGTTTGCACTTAGTTGGCAAATAAAATGAAGAATTCTAGAACAAGCTAAAGCTTGATCTATTCTATTCGTTTGGTACCAGACATTATAATTTGAGTACTCAACTTTGAAAAGTTTGGCCGTTGCTCAAGTATAGAATATATGGCGATGCCTAGGCCGAGCAATGTTGCTTCCTCACTTGCCAATAAAAATTGGTCAAGTTGGTACGACATTGTTTTATAACCTATAGGATTATGGGTTCAAATAGCACTTCTACTATGAAGTTTTTTTTTTATTTTTTATATAATGGAGAAGTTTATATGAGTTAGCTTATGGGAGCTCATTAGGATGAGGGCATGCATCTAAACTCAAATAGCGCGCTTATAGAAAGAAATACTTACATATCGGCTATCAACAAAGTTCTTATATCAGCAACAAGATTTAAACTAACAACATTGCGGTGGCATTTTTTGTAAATAAAAATAAAATATTTACACTTGATATATGCGTAACTATTGTAAAAAATAAAATATTCTACACTTGATAGGAAAACATCCAATATAGAATGTCATTGCTATTAAAAATCTAACAAAAAAATCCTAGTTTATGCACTTCCCTATCTTCACAAATCATCATCATCAATATATAAAATTAGACAAGGGAAAACATCTAGTGACAGGAAGCTCTGCATCCGTAATACACAATCTAAAACTTATTAAAGAAGAAGACCTAGATATGTGACAACCCATATCCTTACTCTTCGTTCTCTATTGTTGAAGTTCATCATTCTCGTCTCTAAAACTTGCCAGAGAAGAAGACCTATATCTGGGATATTGGGTATATATTTTTCTTGTTTCTTTCTTTCTAGTTTTATTTAAATATATTTAAGTTCGCTTTTAAGTAGGTAAACAGGATGAATTGTGACAGTGTTTCTGTAATGTTTTCGATTATGTGATGGTATTTATAGATTTTTGTTTCTGTCTATATATCTAGATTTTTATTTCTTTTGTTTATGGGTTCTCTAACTTTTTCTTTCTTCTTCTTTTTTGTTCTCTACTTGCATTTTATAGGTATTTATTTTTATTCATCACTCTCCTCCTTCAGATTTATGACGAAGAAAGAAAGAATTTTGATTCTAGATTTCTTTTTTATTTTTACATTACTTTTTAAATTGGTTGTATGGAATAGCCAATTTTAAAAAGCTGATTTTTTACATCAATCGTACAATCGGTGCAGAATATCAGGCATGTGTATAAGCTTATTTTTAACTGGTTTAAAAAGCTCATTTTTCTAGTAGTGAATATAATAACTTTGTTGATAGATATTCTATAAGTATTTTTATAAGTTCTCTTTAAAGCTGGATGTATACCCTGACCTAGTGAACCTCTATGATGCAACTCCACAAAATTTTTTTATAACAAAAAACAAATTTGCTTCCTCACAAGTCTCTAGAAGAGAACATGTTAATGATGCTACAAGTATACTGATATAAATTCTATGTTATTATATAATACAATTAAATAGGAAACGTAGTATCCTCTATTCCTATATAATGAAATGGGCAAATTTCTCGTGGTAAAAAAAATCATGACTAAATCATTTCTCTACGGATTACACCTTGACATAATAAAATTTATGTGATAAAAAGAATTATATTATTTCCTCCCAAAATTTAAAACATATGCTTCGCTAGCATGAATGCCGCCATTTATATTTCAGCCAATAAGAATTGGCATAATAAGTATCACTCGCTCATTTAATTATAAAATATTCAATTCTCAAAATCCAGAACATATTAAATAAATAAATAATATTCTCAATACAAAATAAGAATTGAAATTGACCGGTGGCGTCGGGCGTGGGAGCTCCATAAAAATAACATTTCTTAAAAAATTAAGCTTCTATTAATAAAGAAAAAGAGTTTAAGCTCCACTAGGCAGCGATGGGTTCAATTGAAGGGACGTTGATTTTCTGAACGCCACAAGTTATTTCTATATTAAAAAAAAGTTTAGTTTAGTTGGTCTCGGGACTGATTGGCTAGGGTTAAAGAAAGCTGCTTCATTATCCATTACTGAAATCCTCATCACATTAATGATGATATTTAAACCAACAATTATCCTATAAATTATTTCTTTATTAAAAAAGGTTTAGTCGTGGGACTGATTGGCTAGGATTAAAGAAGTCTGCTTCATTATCCATTACCGAAATCCTCATCACATAAAAGAAAAGGAGAAAATGTAAAAGTTTTAAGTAGGAAAAATATTTTATAAGCTTAAATTTGAATTGGTGTAGTTGGAGGAAGGAGCCGCAAGGTACAGAAGAGGGGGTTGTGCGTTCAAATTGGGTAGAAAATTTCAACGCTCCATTGTACTCATTATTATTGAATTGTAAGCATCTTTTAACAAATTAACATTAGTACTTGTCAACTTCGTACAGCTCTCCTCCTCTTTATAATTATTTGCTAATTATACAACTTGTTTGGTATTGTTATATCCTCCCATTGTTCTCCAACCAACTCGTGTGTTGTTTAAAATTTATTTATCTAATTAATTCTTTTGTTTAAATAATATGTCGTAATTAGTTTTTAACAAGTTGCGCAACTTTAATTTCATGGGCAACCGGATGGTGGGTGAAAAGGAATTAATTATTAGCATAGTATTAGTTATTCTCACTAATCCTTAATCTAAGATTAGTTTAATTGAATCACGTGGATTACAATAAGGAGTCAAAATTAGTTAACAACCTTAGCCTTTTTTTTCAAAAGAAGACATCTTCTTTTCCAAATTATCATTTTTAAAGAGCGGGTACGTTTCATTCTCTAAAACACTTTAAAATAGATTACATAGGAGTATGTTTGGTAATATATATATATATATATATATATATATATTGATTTAAAATATATATTATCTTTATGATGAATTTTTTAAAAAAATTATATTAGGATTGGCATAAGTAAGAAGATTTTAGTTAAATGAATGAACAACAATAGTACCGCGGTGGCGATGTGAGAAAAATTAAAGCATGATGGTGGAAGGGCTGGAGCATGGCTTAATTTAACAAGAAAGTTTTTGTATTAAGTTGTTGCTTAGCGAAACAGGATTCATTGAACATTTGATAAGATGGAGTGAAAAATTGAGAACAATTCTATTGCTTATTTACGATTTTAATGAAAAGTTAAATTTGGATATTTAATTTAAGAAATTCATATGCTACGTGTTCTCTTGAGATTATATGCAATGAATTAATAATTATACTAATAGTTAAATTTGATATGTTAATTAATTATTAGTTGAGATATTAAGTGACCTTATTTTTATAAGAAAATATAAATTTTAATTTTAAAAAATATATTTATTAGAAAAATAAAAATTCTTCATACTTTAAGTATAAAAAAAATTGTACTCTTAATTAAATAAAAATCGATGTGAATAATAAGCATAGGTAGAGTCTAATGGTTGGAATTAGGCGGATAATGTTGTTGGCGGCGTGGGTAATTTGGAAAGTTCAATAAAGCAATTTTTTTTTATAATTTTTTAAAAAGTTAATTTTATTTATAATTTAAAAGTAAATTTTTATTTTTTTATATGATATTAATATTAAATAAGATGAACTATCTATTACCTTTAAATATAAATTTAAATATTTAAAAATTAAAATATTTTTTTAAATATTATAACTAAAATTATAATAAAATAATATTTTATCAACATTTCTCATTCACTCTAAATATGCGAGCAATCTAATTGGCTTTAGTGGGATCACATCTTCCACTGTGAACAAGACGTTATCCAAACTGTTCGTTTTCATGATTTTACAATGAAATATAATATTATGTTGCCTGCAATTTTAATAATACGTGTATGCCCACTTCCCTTGTTTCTAGACTTGGGAAAGTGGGTCAGTTTGCCCTAAAGCGTATCTTTTTTTTTTATTTAATATTTTTAAAAAATTATTTTAAAATTTTTAAAATACTAATATAAAATTTATAATATTATAAAAATTCATATTTTTTATAAAAATTTTCAATTTTATAACCATAAATCTAAATTAACTTAATATAATATTATTTAATTATAATTTATTAATATATATTAATAAATAGATAACAATTTTTATTAGTATTTAATAATAGAAATATTTAAAATAATATTTAAATAAATAATAATATTAATAATTTATTTTTTTAAAAAATCAACCGGCTCAGCATGCTCTAAAAGGCATGCCCCGTATTCACAGCATAGGAGAGATTAAATGAATTTAAAAAAGAAAAACGCAGAAGGAAAGTAATAGAAAGTAGATAACAGGGACTACCCTCGCCAGGCTTTGTAAAATACCCCTGAAGTAGGACGACGAATAATTTGGATTATGAACAAATGATTGATATTCTTCAAAGAGGCGCCTTGTATTTATGGATGGGAGGGGAAGGAGTAATATAATGGAAACAAAAAGAAATAAAATAATAAGAATAATAAAGAGGAAAGATGGATAACGACGAATAGAAGTAAAGGAGAAATAGCAAATAAATAGGACAAAAAAATGTTAGGCGGAAGAAGCAAAGAAAATCATCTCTTTAACTACTCCTCCCTTTTTCTATCACTTGCCTTTAATTTCCCTGAGATTCCCTCAAAAAGCCCACGCGTTCTTCTCAACGGTACTAACACATTCTATTTTTCTCAATATTTCTAGAACCTACGTCACCCCTGGTCCCGTTCTTGCTTATGCTATATTTAAAAGAGCAGTCTGGTGCGAGTTCGGAGAAGCTCGATTTTTATTCGTCGTACCTTCTCCTTCCAGTCACCAGCCATCCTTTGATTCCCTCGTCGGAGTTATGGTATATTCTCTCCCTCCCTCTGAATTCCTGGTCGTGCCTTCCATCCATGGATTCTGATCATCGCAGAAAGCCTTCCGATCACCTAGTTCACTCTCGATTCTTCCTCTTTGGCTTCTATTGCTGGGATTGGGAATTCTTAACCGCTCTTCTCCTCTTTAGCTGTTCTCCCTAATCAATCGCGATTTTAAACTTCTTGCCCTTCCTTGATTCTCCTTTTTACCCGTATCTCGTCCGTCGGATCAATCCGAAATTTCAGATAGCGGATTTGTTATTTGTTTTGAAAGAGTTGTTCCTGTGATCGAGAGAGGAAGTAAACGCCGATCGAGTTGAGAAATGACGCAGCGGTCGGCGCCAGCGCCTTTTCTGACAAAGACGTACCTACTGGTGGACGACGAGCGGACCAACGACGTGATATCGTGGAGCGAAAGCGGCGACACGTTCGTGGTTTGGAAGCAGGCGGATTTCGCCAAGGATTTGCTCCCCAAATATTTCAAGCACAACAATTTCTCTAGTTTTGTTCGTCAGCTTAACACTTATGTATGTTCCTCTCTTCCCTCCTCCTCACATATTATTTGGATGCTTAGGCGTTTAAATTACAATTAATAAGTTGTTTGGCTTTCGCAATCCAACAAGAAAGTTAATTAACTCCTATATTAATATATATATATATATATAAATAAAAGGTCTGCTTTTTGAAACGTACAGTAGGACCATGAAGTCTGGTTACAAATATGCTATTTTACTTACAGATTTCACCATAGCGATTATTTATAACTGTAAGTTTGTTTTATTCAAAGTTCGGATTAGAGACTGACTAGAGGAGGGGGCTTTCCGCTTTGGCGTCCTGGAAATTTTTTGTCTCGGATTCATTTTGGACAAGCTAGTCAAAGTAAAATCTATGTGATAAAAATCTCTGTAATCGTATGCGTAGTGGGAAAACACGAGTCGCTATTGCGTTCTTTTCTGTTAGGGGGTGGCCTGGTGGGGTTTTTGTTTCCTTTCAAATGTTTGAAAAACTGGAGTTGGCCTATGTCAACGTTTATTTTCTTTTTCTCATATGCCCCAGAACAAAACGGACCTCAAAACTTTCTCCGTTATCAGGGTGTTTTTTTCGAATGTTTATTTTACTGGACTTATATGTTATATATTGATATATTGATTGTGTGAAATAATTCTACTAATCTTCTTTTCTGATACGGGGACTGAATGCTTAATTATTCGCCAATTAAAAAATAAAATGACTGATTACGAGGCAATTTTATTTTGATTATATATGAGCCACCTCAGCTCCTACGTCACTGTGAAGCTGGATAACTAATTATACTAAATGTGAACAAGAAAGTGTAAGCAGATACCGATTAGGCTCGTTCTTCTCTCGGAGTTACTAGCAGCCGCTTCGTGTTTTCATTTTCCTTGATGGATGCTTATATTTCAAGAGGTAGTTGTGCCGTTTCATATACCTAACTCGCATAAGCACGTGCAAGGGTCAGCTCATGCGTCGTTTTTCTGCAATTCAAAGTCTCCCCTTTGAAGGACGAATATATAACCTAATTCAAAACTGTATTTTGAAAAACAAAACAAAATCAATCATGGACTTTAATCATTAATATAGAGTTCGAGAGTTATTATAATTTTCATATTTTATACGGATTAAATATATTTGGTTGACTAATGAATAACAATGGAATTATTGGTTGGTGTTTCTCAGGGATTCAGAAAGATAGTCCCCGACAAATGGGAATTCGCGAACGAATACTTCAAGCGAGGACGCAAGGAGCTCCTCTCCGAGATCAAACGCCGGAAGACTCTCACACAAGCCTCCGGGAAGTCCGGCAGCGGGGCATCGAACTCCGGCGCCGGCGACGATGCGGGGTCCACCTCCACTTCGTCGAGTGATTCGAAGAATAACCCGGCGGGGGAGGCAGAATACGCAGAGTTATCGGGCGAGAACGAGAAACTGAGAAAAGATAACGAAATGCTGAGCTCAGAGCTGGCAGAAGCGAAGAAGCAATGTGAGGAGCTGGTGGGTTTTCTGACGGAGTACCTGAAGGTGGGGCCCGATCAGATAAATCGTATAATATTGCGGCAAGGAACAAGCGGGTCCAGCCGCGAAGAAGGAGGAGGACGAGAAGAAGAGGACGAAACGAAGGTGGTAGGTGAAGGCGGAGAAAGTCTGAAACTATTTGGGGTTTGGTTGAGAGGGGAGAAAGAAACGACGGAGGAGGAGAAAATGAGGGCCAGCAACAAGAGAGCGCGCGAAGACCAAATGGCCTTTGGTGGGACCCAGCCATCAAAGGAGCTGAAGAAGACTCTGCATTTTGGAACTTCTGCTGTGAAGGTCATGATCAATTGAAGCCCAAGCCGAAGCCCAAGCCCGTCCAATCTCAATTGTCTTGTCAAGGGGAAAAAATAGAGAGAAAGAAAATAAAATACCAAAAGCTCAAAAGCATAGTTGCAATATAGTAGTAATAAGTAATTAGCGAATATCAATGTTTGAAGGTTGAAAGTTTCTCTAAATTTAATAATAATAATAATACATACATACGTACATACGTACGTACGTACGTGCGTGCGTGTTCCGATAGAAAACAAATGATGGTTGGCCAGCAGCATGCCATGTATGGCGTTTACATCATACTTGTGCAATGTATTAAATACTTGGGTACCTTGTCGATGAGAAAAAGTGGAGATCGTTGCAATTAATTAATAATTAGAAACAAAAGAGAAAAATCAGCTTTGTGAGTGAGTTTAATCAGATGTGGTAGAAAATGGAACGTGTGTATATATGGTGTGGAGTCTGGAGAAAAGGCAAGGAGAGATAATAATGGAGGAGAAAGTAGATGCTATACTCATTGGGATTTTAATAAGTAAAGAGAGACCAATTGAATCAATATTTTAAGAAATCTCTCTCGCATGTATTAATTTGTAAAAATGAAGATGCAATGCTTTTTTTGGCAAATATAAAATTGCAATAAATATTTTTGCATGGGGAGGGAATATGCCCGTCTTAATCTCATGACAACCAAGGCGTTGTTTTGTACAAGGCAAAGGAAAGGGAATCGATGCTTTCATAATCTGGTACATTGTAAAGAAAGAGAAGATAGAATTCCTATGTAGTTTTTAATGCATATATGGTTTCCATAGTCAAAGAGATGGCATGCTATTGAGAACTTTAGATTTGGAAATGGGAAGGAAAAAAAAGTTAAAATTACCTTTATCATATTACTTTCTGATTCAAGAAGAAGGACTACGTACAATTCTTGTAAGAAGAGTGTTGGAAATATTGGAGTAAAAAGCAAACATAGCATGGAATGTGAAGAGCTAGTTGCGTTTCTTGGGAGAATATACACTCCACTCTCTTTCTTGTGCAGCTCTCTTCACAATTCACAAGCAACCTTGGTAAATGCCTCCTTCCTCACCTTCTTTTGCTCACTTTATTCCATCCATTATACCTACAAATTAAACTTGTAAATGATATGAATGCACTGATTGGCTTGCTCAGAAAGCTTATTTTTCACAGACTCCTTTTACAATCTATATATTGCTCTCTTTTGTCTGGCTGTAGGAAGTTTATGATTGAAGATATGTATTAATCTTGTCCCCACATGACTGTCTGTCCTAGTCTTGTATTCCAAAAAAACACAAGGCATTATACCCACAAATGCCCCCACAGGGGTTCTCCTTTTCTTGTTACCAAAGATGGGTTTATCTGGCTACTACTTTTCTGGTAGTGCAAGTTACCTGGTTCCTGATGTCATCAATTTTGTTTTATACTAAAGTTAGGGCATAGCCCCATGGCTCAGAGAACACATATAAGAGACTTATGAGATCACCTACTAAAGAAGTCCTTATAATAGAAGTGGGAATTGAATTCGTATTCTTGTAAAATACGGATTTATTTTTCAAACAACTCTCATTCGCATCAATTACTCCTTTATATAATACCAGTCCAAAGAAACCGAACATTTCCATATGGGCAAGAAATTTGGGCACAACACAGAAGCCCAAGGTTCTGTAGTCCCACCAACATTTTGTAGAACTAAACGGCCCAATATGATCTCACTCAATCCCCTCTAAAAAAATAAGGAGCCAATTATCAATAGAGATTAGTCCAAATGGCAAATAATTTAGTATTATTTAAGTGAGGTCTCAAGTTCAAATTTTGGCGTATGTAGAAAATCTCTGTTGAGAGACTCACCTACCATAGTCAGGTGTATAACTTGGGTTGGATCTATATATAGCCAGGGCAAAACTCTGATGAATAGGGTGGGCAACTAAAAAAAAAATAAGGAGCCAATTTGTGACAAAAAATAATAATAATAAGGAGCTAATAGCAGTTAAGACAAATAGTAAGGAACGTGTTTATATATCACAAGAACACTAGTTTGATTCTCGCTTTTATTTTGAGAGTTCATTTAGTAGCCAATCTTGTAAGTCTTATGTAAGCACTCTCTAAACCTTATGGCTGTACTTGGTCTTAGTGGAAGAATGGTGCATAACCTATCTAAACTCTTTTGTGGATAAATAAATAAATAAGGAGCCAATGAGAGTTGAAATAGATAGTAGAAATTGACTTGTATATCACAAGAACGTGATTTTGATTCCTATTGCTGTTATGAGGGATTATTTAGTAAGTAATTTCGTAAATCTCCTATAAGCACTCTCTAAATCCTAAAGTTATGTCCTAGCCATTGTGGAAAAATAGTGCATAATCCAATTAAACTTCTATGTATATATAAAAAAAAGAGGAGCCTGGACTAGCTCGTACTGCAATTATAAGTGTGATACCTTAATTTCTCCTTTCACATTATTTTCTATAGGCATATTTCTCCATTTACTTTCTCATCAATAATTTTTTTATATGCATGATATTTAACTAAGAGCATTTTTCAAAAAGGAATATATATGTGAAAATTAAATGAAAAAAACCCTCATGTCCTGTATCAAATCTATCAACAAGTCATTGATTCCGCTGAACGAAGAATTAATGCTTAGCAGCAGGTCAAGTTATTATTACAAGCTTCTCGACTCACTCTGCTGCAATATGTGCTAGGTGGGGTTAATACACACATAACGTCCTGTATCAGCCTAGCTGATTATGTATTTAATCATATTGACTCTACATGTGTTGATATCTTCTAGGGCTCAAGCAACGAATAAGAGAAAGATCCATTTATTAAACAGGAATAATCTCTTTCAGCCCACTGAAAATCGAGGTATTGGACTTAGATCGACCAAGATTTCCAATCAAGCCTTATTGGCCAAACAAATCTGGAGGATAATTGATGCTGACTGTTTGTCGATTCTGGCCTGCACTTTTAAGTCCTAAATACATAGACCTCAGTTCCCCTGTGATCATCAAATGACCGTACAATTCTTCATGTCTGATCATACTCACATCATTAGTAATAAAATTCAATGGAAAGTTGGAAATGGTTGTAGCATTTCTCTCAACCATCACTTATGGTGGCCTGCGCTGACAGATCAACAATCTGAGACAACTCTTCACTCAGTTGCGGATCTATTATTCCATACTAATTCCTCGTGGAATTCTGTGGTTTGGAATTCAAATCGGGTGCATACACTTTATAGGCATGATGTTGTAGAGAATATCCTCAACACCTCTGTGGCTTTGTTGAACTCTCTTGATAGGTTATGTTGGGCTGATAATTCCTCTGGATTCTACACAATTAAAGATGGTGTAAAAATATATTACACAAAGCACTAATAGCCATCAAACTTCTGATCCTGCTCTTTGGAATATGATCTGGAAAATTCAGCTGCCACTTAAGTATATCCTCTTTTTCTGGATGCTTGTCAATAATGCAATTCCCTCTTGTGAAATACTTCACGGCACCACAGGAGTATTTCCTATGATTGCGTCTTTGGATGTGGTTGTGAAGATTCTTTAGATCATCCCGCCTTCTTCTCACGTCCTTTGATTAAAGAGAAAGTATAAAACAAAATATAAATAGTATAGTAATTAGTTAGTTTATAAATTTTTTTACTATTCTATAAACTATTTTGACTAGCTTATCTGAAATTTTAATTTTAAACTATAATTTAATCTAAAAAATCTATTTGAATAAATATATCTGTTTATTTTAAAATTTTTTAAAAGTTAGATTTTATCTAAACTTTAGAAATTTAGGTTTAGAAACAATCCAAATATACTCTATATTTAATTATTAATGTGATTTTTTCTTTTAAAAAAAAGGAAAAAGAAAAAGAAATCCCTCATGACTTGAGCGAGACTAAACAAAATTGATTTCATAATTATCAAAGGGAAAATAAAAACGCGTCATTTTATGAAGGAAGGACAAACGGGAAGAAGCGATCTGTTTTTCTCTCCAATCTTCCTGAAAGATTGCCTGGCAAGTTTTCTCATCGTCGTCCGAATCTGACACCGGTCAAATTGGTTCGTAATAATGGTAAACTTCTCATCCCTCTCCTTCTCTCTGAAGCTGTTTATTTGGCTCTTAGCCAGCACCGTGTATGCCGATTCCCGCCCTTTCCCTCTGAAATTCGGGTGAATCTGTATCTTTGCCGGTTTATTTTCTTACCTGATTCTCTTTGACACTTCTTTCCCCGGC
This sequence comes from Leucaena leucocephala, assembly GCA_037074615.1. Lineage (NCBI taxonomy): Eukaryota > Viridiplantae > Streptophyta > Magnoliopsida > Fabales > Fabaceae > Leucaena > Leucaena leucocephala. The sequence goes on along the minus strand of CM073567.1, from coordinate 989,596 downwards.
AATTCGCTAATTTTCTGTTAATCTACTAGCTACACACCCCTTAAGACTGAGGCTCGGTGAGTTGTGTGTATGAATTTTACGATTTAATGTTTCTCGAACAATGTCGTGTTTCCTGTGGTGGGTCATGTTGTTTTTTCTTCCTTACCGTCACTCATTGGGTTTGAAAATGGACTTTATGTTCATCAATTCTTAGTTGGACTGTTTAACTGCTAGCAAAAATTGGTATTGCTATAAATATGGATTCCGAGTTTTCTGTACGTTTGTCTTCCTCGAAATGGCACATTGCTATACTGGACAAGTGATTGTTACTGAAAAAGAAAAATGGAAGAAGAAAAGTGGCGTGTTAAAGGACGCTGGCATCTCTAACATCGCATACGAATACTTGCAAATCTCTACTCTTGTTTTAGCCACATAAATCTCTCCTTTTCTAGATAGCTGTGAGATTGGAGACTCTTAAAGCCTGCACGCGTAAATGAATAAGATGATTATCCTTGATCAATCAGCCATTGACTATTTTATTTGTATTCAATTTCCTTATCAGTCAGCTCTATATAGTGGGGAGTTTGGAAGGCATAATAAAGGAAAAGGACGCCATGGATTGACTCAGCAGAAGAAGCAGGAGATTCAGGAAGCATTCGAATTATTTGACACTGATGGCTCAGGTTTTGGAAATTTTAGTATCTTTATGTCTCAGTTTATCTATGACCTTCTCTTTTTGGTTTAATTGTTGACACTTCAACATGTTTTAGGCACTATTGATGCCAAGGAGCTAAATGTTGCCATGAGGTATGGTTTTCATGTCACGATTTTAAAGCTTTGTCATCTTAAGTAACCTGTAATTTCTATAACAGACATCTTCTCCTGGCAGGGCCCTGGGGTTTGAGATGACAGAAGAGGTATTTATCTGTCTGGACTTTAGGAATTCAATTCTACTTATTAGATTTATGCTAGCATCTTTGAAAGATGATCTGTTGTGTCATTCCAGCAAATTAATCAAATGATAGCAGATGTGGATAAGGATGGTAGTGGGTCAATTGATTATAAAGAATTTGAGCATATGATGACCGCCAAAATAGGGGAAAGGGACACAAGGGAGGAGCTCTTGAAAGCTTTTCAGATTATTGATGAAGATAAAAATGTGAAGTTCCTTCCAATCAAGAAAAATGTGAATTTTGACTCTGTTACATATTCTTGATTCTCACTGTTTAGTATCAATGTAGGGAAAGATATCTGGAGCAGACATTAAACGCATTGCAGCAGAACTAGGTGAAAGATTTACTGACAGAGATATCCAGGAGATGATTGATGAAGCTGACCGAGATGGTAAGTTATATAAATAATATTTTGTTTTTAATTTTGAAAGTTTGCTGGAAAACTGATTATTCTCACCTATTGCACGGTTGCTTACTATGATGACGCAAATTGAGATCGTATACTATATCAATTATATATAATATACTGGTTGCTACTTAATTTAATTGAAACGCTTTAAGTCCCATCTGATTGCTCTTCGGTTCTTACCTTGTCATGGTTTGTCATGCAATGTATCTTACTGGAAAATGAACTGTACCTTCTTCTCCGGCATTCTGCTGCTTTCACACTCTTGCATTTGAGATGATGCTGACAGGGTGTTTCTCATGGTCGGGAAGACCATACTACTAGAAATATTGTTTGCTGTTTCTGCGTTAGTGAACACCTATACGTTCATTCTTTTTGTATTAGGGATATACGCTCATAGTTGATTTGTCATTTCGATATTTTATATGCATAATATGAAGGAAACACTAGGGGAAAATCACAGTTGAAATGTCGAAATAATAGTAATATTATTCATATAGTTATGACGCTTTCATCATTGGATCAATGATCTACCTTCCTTTGTATTTCACTTCAAATGGAATTGCAACTATTTGTTGGCTCTTTCCCATAAAAGTTGAGGATCGTTGATTTGAAACGCACCAGGTTTATATGCATGTGAGCTATTAAGTTGAAACAATAAAGGATTATACATTGATCTCTTAATAATTGCTTGGCACTAAAGTTAGAGTATTTTCTCACCTTTATCTTTAAATCGTTGACTGACTTAGAATTAAAGGTTTGTTAATTGATTCTGATATTTATCTAGTTTCAATTTGTTGGATTTATGACATTAGAATGATGGTTTCCTTGTAAGAATCTTCGCAATATTTTCGAACATTTCAATTGTACCGTTTGTGGAGGCCAGTCCCATTAGTTAAGAGACTAATTATTTTGAATATCTGTAAACTATGCAGGTGATGGAGAGGTTAACGCAGATGAGTTCATCAGGATGATGGGGAAAACTAGCTATGGTTACTAGTTACATCTATGCGGAATGTTGTTTTACTTAGGTTTTGCTGTCGTATGGATGAGTTTATAGTTGTGTATGTTGTATCAGTGAAGGGAGGTGATTATGGCTGTGACTTGGATAGTTTATTTTCTATATGTGACTACTGCTCTGTTTTGGTATTTATTGAGAACCGTGATATATTTAGAACGAGTTTGAACGAATTAAGCTTAAGTTCAGCTGATGAATATCGACACAGTCAACTGACACGTGGCCTCTAAAACTCCTTCTCACCCAAACTCTTCACATGTTGAATATCGATTTGCTTCAAGGTAGACATTGCTGAACTAATGATGAATCCGAAAAATGAGAAATATATGGAAGCCATTCCTCTGAATTGTCTTAGTGTAGCTATTCATTTGTAAGAAAAAATCTGATAAAAGATGAACTGATGAGTCATCCTAAAATTGGTTGTGGCTGTTGTGACAGTATAACGTTACAATTTATAATTAAGATTGAACTCTTAACCTCTTAATTATAAGAAAATTTGTATGCCATTACGCTATAAGGCTACATGAGTATTGGACATTGAAAGGCATTTAGGCCCAATGTACTTGAGAGGCATTGAATTTAGGTAAGGTCTTGAATTCGAGCCTTGATGTATATATAAAATTTTTGTTAGAAGATTTACTTACTATAGTCAAGTATACGCGGGTCGGATTCGGATGTTATCAAGGCAAAGTTTCAGTGAATCGGGTGGATAATAAAAAAAATTGAGAATTTATTATTCGTAGGTTCAACTGAAAGGTGAGATATGTGACTATTTAGGATATATTTAATTCTTGAAGAGTAATATTTTATTGTAGTTTCAATCGCGGTATTTGGGGATGTATCTTAACTCTTTGATATCTAAATTTACATTTGAAGGTAATTGACGACTTGCCCTTCTATATATTGATATCGTCTAAAAGCAAGGGAGATTTCGCCATATTTTTAGATCATGAGTGAATTTACCCTCTTTTTACAATTTTTTATAAAAAAAAAGCAAGAAAATGAAGAGGTGGCCGCCAAGTATGAACAGAACATGATAACATATTGTATTGATATTATGTTTTCAATTACAAAGTGGTCTAATTCTCATCTCAAACTCTCGAAATCTGAGAGCATCGCTTGTTGAGGCGCTTTATTCTATCCATGTAGCATCATCCTCTGTGTATACGGATTTTGATATCCGTGACGCACGCCCTCTGATTCTCTACCTCCATTTTCTCTATCTTTTAGTTTTTATATTACATTCCCTGTTCAGAGTAATTAAGCTTGCATAATAAAACACCCTCTTCTCTTGAACTTCATTTTTGCTCACTTCCTTCTTTAAAAGGTCTTCTCGATCTCCCAAAGGCCAAAAGGGGCCGCGTCACATTGCTCTTCTCTAATGCCTTATGACGGCATTCTGCTTCTCCAACTCATCTCTCTTAATTTTATTGGAAAAAAAGATAATCCAAACCATAACTTCCTTTTTTATTATCATTTTTATTTAACAACACAAATGACTGTAAATCATCTAGTTAATTTATATACATTCAATTTTCTGGCTTCTTCATATATTTTTTTTGGTTTCAACTACCCACTAAACAAGCTTCATTTGATTGACAGTTTTAAACTAAATAGGTTGCTGTTTTTGTGATTAACAACTTGAGATTGGATTCTCGTCCTGGTTTGAGCCACTAGATTCTCTGTTCGTCAGTGGTTTTCCTGCTGTATCTGACATCCCAATAAAGCCAAACAGAATCCCCTTACATTCATACTACACCCCTTGTATTTGCAACTCCAATCACCATAAATTCATGATCAACAAATGATCAGACCAATCATACTAAAACGTTTCAGAGGATTTGGTATCTTAAGGTTGTCCGCGCCTCAATCATCAGGCCATGGGAAGAAGATCGATCAAAGGAAGAAAAAATCATAAGAAAACAAATTAGCTGAAACCAGAAACTAAACAACTTAAAGTTATGCCAATAAATTAGAATATGAAGTAAACCTTGAGTTTGCCTAGTTTAGTGTTTTTAACCTCCACACACAACCCCCCGCCCCCCTCAGTGACAGTACAGGCTAATGGACAGAAAGAGGCTCAACTCCATTAGCTTTATATATATATATATATGTGTGTGTGTGTGAATATACAGGATTAAGGTAGAATTTTATCAAGTTATCATTTAGGAACAAAGTTGCCATTGTCAAAATTTTGTTGAGTTTAATGTCACCCTCGATAATTAAAAATATTAATGGTCTAATATTAATTTTTTAATACTCATGACGATTTTATTTATTTTTTAACATTTTTAAGGTAAAATTAAAAATTAAAAAACTTTCAAGAGGACAATATTCTAATAACAACTTTTAAAAATAAAATTAGACTTTACCATATGTGTGTGTGTGTGTGTGTGTGTGACTTTGCTATACATAGAAACTATGTTCATTTGCATGAAGGAGCTATTACCCTTGGAATCAAGTCCTGTATTTGCATGTTATGACAGCAGATTCCAGCTATATGGAGGAGGAGAAGTTTTTATTATCTTAATTAAATTAATCTGCCCAGTGAAGAAGAATTACTTGGGAGGTAGCTAGGGACTTCTTTCTTCCTTACTCTTGTTTGTTTGCTGTGATCTGACATTGAAGAACGAGCTTAAGACACAGATAAAATGAATAAGAAATGAAAAAGGCGGATTTAGAGAGGAAGAGAGCCAATAGGCAGCAAGTTGTTGCTAACAAGATGGGAGACCAAAATCAGGAAGTAGCCTTAGATATAGTGTTTGACTAGTCCATGTTCTACATTGCTTTCTTTTGTAGGAATCCACCACGTGTCAGCTCCCCATTAGCCTCACCACGTGAGTGACAACCATGTCCAAGTCCATTGCCTTCAGTACTCTCACTCTCTCGTCCTTTCTGTCAACTAAACCAGTATCCTCAGTTCATAAAAATTGACTCCATATTTTTGTACTTAGGAGAAAAATATATATATATATATATATAATAGTAGTACAATTAATTACTCTTAATTATAACATTTATTTAATTATTTTATAATAAATTTATGATAATGTTTTTAAAATATCTATCTAATCATATATATTTAAATTACCTTAATAGATATATCTTAACATATATATAATTATATAAAAATATATTAGGAAATTATAATTTTAAAAATTAAAATAAATTAATATTTTTTATTTAAAAATAAACTTAATCTTTTTCTATCTAGATGTTATAAGATATGAACTCTACACAATCGAATTTTCTTATATCATATGATTGCCCACGATTGATTTCTATGTATGCTACTACCTCCACTTCTCTAACCACTCCAAAACAATATTATAATGTCATTTTTGTATTATTCAACCATTAATTTCAGGGTAAATAATAATCATTTTGTTTTAAATAGTGATTAAATATGTGCGGAAAAAAATTACTGTTTTCACAACGTAAATGACAAAACATTGCCCCTCTCTCTCTGCCCCCTGCATATATCCTGAGGTGCCACCCAGCCACAGCCAGACAGGAATAGATTGAATTAGATATAAAATGTAAGCAAGCAATTACTCTGTTCTCATAACATAATAAATGACAAATAATAATTAACTTTTCTTTTTCTGTAAAACAAAACGACAAAAACATTTCCCCTCCATGTATATCCTCCAAGGTGACAGCGAGCCGAGCGAGTTAAAGAAAGTCAAGGGAATCACATCACAAGCCAATAGTGAATAATAATTATGGCCAACAATATAAGTATTAGAATTATAAAAACAAAAGCAAATTTGCATAATCAAGAGAGGCCACGTGAGTGCTTCCAGAGGAAAGACTGATTCAATCCTCATTATGACCACTTAATGCTAATGCCACCCCATTTTCTGTACCCACACAAATAGCAAATTTTTATTGAGCCATCTTCTCCCAAATTGAACTGGTTTGGAGTTATATATATATATATATTAAAACTTGTTTTGATGAAATGGGTTTTGTTAGTTTTGGATTCACGTGGTCAGATTGATCCGTCACTATCGCCAGCTCATTTCACTTTTAGAGGGTCAAACTCAAAAGGCTTTTTGGTCAATGACCAGTTCTGTTCTGTTCTGTTCTGTTCTGTGCATGCATTGCAGACCCTCTCTGTTACACTGCCACTGTTCTCACTATGCCACGCTGTTTGTAATGCGTTTAACACTCTCTTACACAAACCCCAGTCAGTAAATTTTATTTTTTATCAGAATAATTGTAAAAAACTAAATATGTAAAACAAGTCTTTTAGAACTTTAGGTAAGTAATAACGCGCTTCCCCTTATTAATATGTCACTGCTGTTGCATTCTGCACCACAAATGGAAACAGAGGGCATGAACTTATTACAATCTTGAAAGCCTGCTGCTAGCTGGGGGCTCACCATTTTGACCATTTGATCTTATAAGGCTGTAAAATTCTTTGGTCCACCACTTCTACTGTTGGGATTATCCACATTTCACAGAAAACAACAAGGGAGAGGGAAACTTAAAAAAATGAGGGATAATGCATGTTTTGTTAGTATGCATTGGATGTTGAGATAACATAGTTAAAAGTGCAAGTTCTTAGAATCTTCCCAAAACCTTTTTTTTTACCATTTAATAAACATGAAACACAAGGGATTGGCCTAAAAAGGAGAGCTTTCGTTTTTTTTTTCAATTTAATCAATACCATCGCTTTATTTTATTTTTTTGAAAGAGTTTCTTGGCAGTTTCATGGCTTCAACGTTCTTACAGAGTAACTCAGAGACAGCGGTATAGACTATCCTGAACCTGAAGGTCTCTGGACCATCGTTGAATGCCAAATTAACATGTCATGACAAAAAGCCATGTCATGGTATGCCATGCATGATTTTAATATTAATTTTAAAAGAAAGTTAAAAAAAAAATCCGCATGAAGATCCCCTTTGCCATATAAATACAAACATCTACTGAGGGTGGGTTGTATAGTAACAGAGGAAGCAAGAGAGCGTCCTAGTAGAATTTATTAGCCTCTGTTTCTTTCTTCTTCCTCTTCTTCTTCTTTCACATTCATATTGTTTTCTTCTCTTAATCCCCATGTTGTTCTGAAACCCCATGGCATGCTTAGATATGTACAACTCAGAGCACAAGGGTCATCATCATCTTCATTGTCCTCCAATCAGCCCCAGGATCTCTTTCTCAAATGATTTTGTGGATGCCCAACAAGCCTCCATTATTCACCATGAAAGAAGCTCTAGAGATGCCCCTGTTTCCTCCGACTTTGAATTCTCCGTCTCAAATTATTCCATGATGAGTGCTGATGAGCTTTTCTCCAAAGGTAGGATCTTGCCCTTTAATGACAATCAGATGCAGAGGACCACCACCACCCTGAGAGAAGAGCTTCTCGTGGATCATGATGATAATGAATATGAACATTTCTCACTGAGGCCTCCAAAGGGTTCTTCCACAAGCTGGAAGGGATTTCTGGGTCTCAGAAAAAGTCACATTGGATCCAAGAAAGCTGATAAGAGTGAAGGATCTACTGATAAAGAAGTTGAAGGAGCAAGAAGATCAAGATTAATCAATGAAGGAGCTCGTGTTACTGTGACTTCACAGGTTAGATACAAGGTGTCTCTCTTTTATTCTAAATCAACTGTATGAATGAATTCTATATATTTATTTATATATTTTTCATGTTTCAGGAAGGAGGGTCAGGCTGCAGAGACGTGGAGATTGGGATATAGAGTGATTGGTGAAGATGTTAAATTTGTAGATGGTGGAACCAAATTCTTAAAGTTTCCTTTTGTTTTTTTAAGGAGTGACATTATGCGATGATGAGGGTCTGCTTTTTTCCTTCCTTTGTCTGTTTTTAGCAGGCTGGGATTATTTAAGGTAGTTGGGTTTTGGTTAGGACTGATCATTTTGCTTTTGAAATTTGATTTAATCCTCCATCTCCTCTCTGATATCTATTTATTTCCTCCCAGTTAGGATTTGGCTGTTTCTTGCACAAATTATTTGCAGTTGATGAGCTTCACTTTAGCTTTTCTTTCTTTTTCATGGCAATTACTTCAGTGTATTAGATGTAAACAGAATTGGGTAGAAGGTAATTCTGATCTAAGACGTTTGAATATGAATGAAAAATATTGCCTACAATCGGATATCAGATCTATCGTACAGTCCTAAAATCCCAATGAAGATAGGCTTTATCTTATATTAATTAATTTTCAGTCTCGCATTTCTTTGTTCAATTCTTTAAACATATTACGTAAAATACTTGATAATTTTTGTTAATTGTCCACTTAATTTAATATAATTTTATCTCGATTATATTTAAATTTTATTCATGTCACATATTTAATTATAATTAATTATATTAAACGAGTCTTTTAATAGAGATTTTATTTAAGTGATATTGAATTTTTTACTACATAAATTTATTAGTAAATATGATTTAATAATAAATACTTAATAATTATTATAATTATAGTTGTGACACATAAATATTTTTTAAATTATGCTTTTGAATATTGGCCCAAACTTCAAACCAATCTCTAAAATCCGTGAACTAATTCATTCAATTGGGTCAGAACTTGCCTCTCCACTTTCAAGAATTGCCGGGAGATTGAATGTTCTCAATGGGTAATAACCAGTCAAAATATTATACACATCATATTTAGCTAAGGCTTTAACAAGCAGTATTCTGATTTGTACTTCAAACCCTAGAGATAAGCATCAAAACCGTCACAGGCTCCTTTCTATTCTTCAATTTTCTTTATTTCATCTTGCATTATATTGTGTTCACTTCTACACTCCAAAGTACCTTCTGGTTCACTTCTACGCTTTTCAAGTCTTGAGAAATTTCAACCTTGATGCTGAATGAAATGCTCACAGGCTAGCAGAGTTTTGTCCCATTTGGCAAAATCAATGTGAGTAACTTGGCAAGCTACATTTTTATAGCATCGTTACTGGAAACAGTTCCCAAGATGATTCCAATGAGCAGCTTCTTGTTTAAGCCCTGAACTTCTCTGACCATTTTACATCTTTTAACATAACCCGTGGCTTCCAAAACTTCTGAATGAACTTCCTCACTATCATCATGTTCAGATTGTTCAGCAGATTGCATAGCCTTAGAAGCCAATCCTGAAACATCGGTCTTCTTCCTCCTCCTCAAATCACTTTAATAATATAGAAACAACCAAGTCAAGTCATAAGAGCTTATGGATTTGTTAATTGTGAAGAACCCCTGTAAGTCATAGTCCTCAATTAGTGGCACTTTTGACCTAAAGTCTAAGGCATGATGCCATATGCTTGTTGGTCAAGAGGGAAAACAGACATACCATATATTCAATTTTTCATACTTTTTTGGCGATCAACAATCTCTGAAGCACTAAAAGGCTCACTGGCATTTGCAATTGATTGGTCTAATTGCATGGCACTACCACCTACTTGCTTAACTTCACATGTCTTGCATTGGGGCAGCTTCTTGTTCTCTTACTATGACAATGATCAACCTTACCAAATAACAAAATTTTTATTCTTATGGATAACTTGAGGGTGACCAACCAGAGTGATGATATTGTTGTCATGTGATCTAGAGACTAACAGTTCAAATCCTAAGGCTAGACTCTATCTATTGGAAGTCTGTACTAAGCCGCCCTTATATTTTTATGTATAACCTTCCACTTGCAACAAGTCCTTGGTAAAATTTGCTAAAATATACCTTCAAACTTGGACTAAAATTGGGAGAGCAAGAAAGAATATCAACAGTCAATGGTGATCCATAGCACTAATACATTCATACATACAAACATACCTTTTTGGGGCGACAAAAAAGTCCTGCAAATGAAATTACCTCCCCTGTTTTGTTACTCATAATGATACAATGATGTTCCCAAAATAATGGGACCGTTGTCAGGTATTACCTACTCAATGATTGATTCTAAGGCCATTCCTGGAAATCAAGCTACGATACATCCTTTTTGTATAGCCCTGAAAGCTAAAAGTTGTAGCTTGTGAGCTTGCCTTGCACTGAATTTGTTACTGATTCGTATATGTTTGAAAATAAGCATGAAAATAGTTAGTGATAAACATCTCCTTATTTCCATGAATATAACCTCTTATGCTCCAAATTAACTAATTGGAAGAACGAAGACATTAAGGAATGAATCCACTTGATTCATGTAGTTGTTCTTGCTGAGTATTTCAAGTGCCATCATCAAAAGACCAATAAAGCAATGCTAAGACATCGTGTAAAGAGAATCCATGGAACTTCAACGCAGAGTCTAAGGAATTTTACAACCAGCCAAGTCATCACAACTCAAACACCATGAATTTGAATACAAAAAATACTTTTGTTAGAATTACTCAATTGGGCCTAATAATAATTGCATTTGACCCAATTAGATAGTCATATAAGAAAATAATTTTTGGTTGAACTAATGTCATATGAGCTATAGTATTAAAATAATATAGAATTAGTTTAGCAGTGTATGGCCTTATTAGATCTTTTTAGGTCTTAAATTCGATTTTTAGATGAAATACCTATGCTGACAGCAGCATTTATGAACCCTAAAATTAAATATATATAATAAGATCCCATAAATAAATAGTATAACAAAATGAGCCATAGCGTGGAGCTTAATTTCCTAAGCCGAATCTTACTTTCTTAGTTATAGGATCCAAAAGCTTTGATTTATTCTGAGGTTCAAAAGCTCTCGTGTTTAGTATATCCACCTTCTTGTTTTGTTTGTCCTGCAAAAAAATGTAACATTACTGCACACAAGTGCTCCTCACGCGAACTTGGAAAATTATGATCTAAAAAGAAAGTGCCAATTACAGATAGAACCCAATAAATTCAGTGGTCCTCAACTAACAAAAATACGCATCAAAGGACGAAACCGACAAAATATTAACCGTTTTAGGAATCTTCAAGGGATGAAAACACAGGAGAGAGAGAGAGCATGGTTGAAAGAAAAAAGAGCTTGGCATTGAAAATCCTGGGCCCATGGCGTATGATTGGCATATATACTGAGTTTTTTTATAGAGGATCTAAAGAATGATAATTTTTTATATTATTTACCTGATAATAATATTTAGTTTCAGGGTTTATTATTCTCCGTTATAATATATATGTATATTTTGGAAATCGAACTCTTGACTAAGAAGAATTTGGTAGGGTGTTATATCAGTAATTCAACTCTATATTGGTATAAAAAATGATAATTAATACTTGGTAGGGTGGTAAATGGTTTGTAAGGATGAAGTAACTTGACGTTTTTTTGTATGAAAGTAGTAAGTTGAAGAAATAAATTATTAAGGGGATGAAATGCGAAAGAGGTAATATAATGTGGTTGGACCTTTCAGACTTGGCACTGATGCAGTCGTACTCAGTGAATTGGTATCTGCATGTGGAATAGAACGGAACGGTAAAATGTTGGACTATAACTCATGTTTTTGATATTTTTGTGTGATAAAATGGGAACATAAAATAAAAGCACCGTCAAATGGTACTGCAGGTCCCAGAATCCAAACACAATCCTTTCCTGATTCATCATCTCAGTCTTCTGCACCAAATTGTACGGCAGGAGGCAAGATAATCCATATCTATATATCTATATATATATATTCACATCAAGAAATACAATCACAATCAAGTTAAGAGGGGATGATAACAACCTTATAGGCTAATCTAGTGGTAAATGGAATATTGTAGGGTTAATTTCTCTTATAATCTTAAATTAGGATCTACCCTTTTAATTTTAAAAAGATAAAATAAAGAGTCAGGAGGAAGATGAGAGGAAACTAAAAAGAAATATAAAACCTCGCAATATCAAGAGATTGGTAATAGAGGTAAGGGGATGCGACTGTAAGAAGCGCACGTCAATTCTGAATGTCTCAATGAAATGACATGACAATAGAGATGTCTTGGTGTTCAAGGTGATATCGATGAAGTGTGGCTTTGATTTTGACTAAAATTTAGACTTTAAATTTTGATAAAATTTATATTTAATTTTTTAAAAAAATAAATAATTATATTTATTTTAAAGAGTTTTTAGGCTCCATTATAATTTAAAATTAAGATTTTAGATTTATATAATAATAAAAGAATTTATAAACTAACCAATTACTATATTACTCATATTTTTTATTACATATTCTCTCATCTCTCTTCTACACTCGCTCTCTTCTCTCATTTTTTTGTATACCCTCTTTACTCTCTCTTCTATTTTCTACATTATCTCTCATCTCTTATCTCTTATCTTTTATATATTTAATAATCATATCATTTTTCATAATTTACTAATAATAAAAGTAATTCTAGAAATAACTATTCAAATATTCATTTATTTAAATTATTTTTTTTTGTATAAAATATTTTTTTCATAAGCCCTTTTTCAAACTCTTATCTAAACGGACCCCAAATATAATAAAATTTTAATTTATTTTATTTGTTAAAATTATAATTTTCTTTAAAATATCACTATATATATAATTATGATATATTAAAGAAGTTTTTATTATAATTTAAATATATAAAATTAAATAAAATATTTTAAAAAATTAATATATTATTATAAATAATTAATTTAACTTATTTTTTAATCTATTTAAATTGGTTAAATATTTTTTTAAAGACTCGGGTTTAATCAAAATTGCTTGATCACTGTCGAAAATTGATTATTTCATCCTTTTACTGGAAAAATGATGAATTAAAATATAAATTAAAACAAAATCGGCCTCTTGATTCAAAGAAAAAGAATATTATTTAATTAATTCAGACAAATAGCTAAATATTATTTAATTAATTCAGACAAATAGCTAAATATTATTTAATTAATTCAGACAAATAGCTAATACTAACAACTTGGATCCAATTATATCAGAACGGTCGTTATTCCTAGACTGAAACTTCTAAAATGGATATATGGGCTAAAATTAAGCTTAAAAATAGAAAAGAAAAGTACTTGGGCGACATTTAATTAATGGTATATTGGTTAGCAGGAGGTACTAACTACCAAGTGGGGAGTGCATAACATTTTCAAAACGATCCTCTCTCATTAATGCATACAAAGCATATCACTTGAAGTTTGATTTGCTTTTTTTTTTTATTATTATTATTATTTTCTTCACTTTTATGGCTTTGTGTTAGGTATCTTTACCATTTTTTAACATTTGCATTTACTGTTCGGGTCCTACCACCAAGCACCACCCCCTTCTCTTCGATCAGTTTCAATCCCATTCGTACGTACATATTATTATCACTACAAGAAAAATGAGTTTCAGCGGCGACATTTGTCGCCGCAGAAGGTCTAAAAGTCGCCGCTGAATAACTATAGTGGCGACATTTTGTCGCCGCTAAGTCGCCGCCTATGCGACTGTCGCCTATACATATTTGCGGCGACAAATTAAAGTCGCCGCCTAAAGATGAATTAGCGGCGACAAATATGTCGCCGCCTAAAGATCATTCTGCGGCGACAAATATGTCGCCGCTTATGGATGATTCGGCGGCGATATTGTGTCGCCGCCTAAAGATACAAAAATGAAAATTATTTTTTATATTTTTTCCAATAATTTATGTAATACGGAAAAATATAATATAATAATAAATAATTAAATAAATTCTAATATATTAATATTAATAAATATTTTTATTATCATAATTTTTAAAATTATAATAAAATTGTTTAATTTGTACATAAATTTTATGTAGAAGGTTCAATACTATGACTAGAAGTAGCCCCATGTGGTTGTCCTTTCTGCATCAAGGCTGCAAATTGAGCTTGTATTCTTTGCTCCATTTGTTCCATTAGTCTTTGCTCGAACTGCACACGTTCTTGTTGTATCTTTTCACGTTCTTCTTCCATCTTTGCACGCTCAGCCTCCAATTTTTCTCTCTCCTCTTGAAATTTTTTTTCAAACTCTTCCTGCAGTTGGGCACGCACACTCTCCACAACTGAACTATCAGTAGATTGAGGGCGATTTCTCTTCCTTGAAGGTTCCGCTCCATACCCTTTCCCTCTTACATACCCCGACCTCTCACCAAGAACTGTCGCCAATATCTCCTCTGACGTCATTCGAGCATCACTCTCTAAATCTTGATCTTGTTGTTGAGAAAGTTCGTGCATACGACTCTATAATAAAAACATAAAACTGTTAGATTATTGATAATAGTCAATCAAAATAAGATATTAAATAACAATGCGTACATAAAGCTGTTCAGAGTGTGGATCAGCCCATACTACTTGTCCGTCTAATGTCTTCCTAGTAGGCGTTATCTCCCACAACTGGTCAGGAGGAATAGGTTGTCCAGTAGTAGGATCTCTCTACAAAATAATATCATACGAGAAAATGCAAAAATTAAATTTAAAAAAATGATTGAAAATTTAAAGTATAGTGATGATAGATTGAACTTACACTGGCATACTCAATCTCTGCAAATGATCGAGGACCACAAGTATGTTTAGTCATTTGTTTTTCTCGATTTATCATGTTCCTTATACTTTTATTCTACAACAAAATGTAGTACCTAGTAAGAAATTAATAAGAATTTAATAATTAGAAAAAATATAATTTGTTTAGAAGGATAGTGATATACCTTAAATATGTCAGACTTAAAATATATTAATAACCACTCCCAATCTTCAAAACTAATAGTTTGAGGAGGATCAGCCAACCTATCCTCATCAGTCTCATATTTCTTGTAGTGAGAGTGCAAATTGTTCTTCCAATTTCTGAATGCATTTTGTAAAATAATTGATATAGCTGTATGAAACTTTTCTTCACTAATTTCATCAGCAGGTTGAAACTTATCCTGTAACAAATAAATATAAACACTTTGTCTAATAATAAAAATAAACTTAAATGAGTATACAAATTTGACATAAATACCTTTATTTTTAAAATCATATCCTGACCATATTTTTCAAAAATATTCTTCCAGCTACCTCCACCATCCCTGAACGAGATTGTGGTTCTAAGAGTCAAACCACAATAATTAGAAAAGTCTCTTGCTTCTGGACCAATTGCTCTTGACATTGAATCTGAAAATTTGACTCGAATCTTCGTTCCTTGTGCGGTCTTTAAATTCACATTAATAGACTTGTAAACTCCTCTGCTCCTTATCGAAATACAATGCGTGTCTTTATGGCAACATGGACATGCAAGTTTACCTTTAGTTGACCACCCTGAAAGGTTTCCATATGCAGGAAAATCATTTATAGTCCACAATATTGCTGCATGCATTATAAAATTCGATTGAAAGTATGCATCATACGTCTGTACCCCTACTTCCCATAATTGGTTCAACTCCTGAATCATTGGTTGGAGGTAAACATCTATTTCATCACCTGGACACTTTGGACCAGGAATAAGAAGTGTCATCATAAAGTACGGGCTTTTCATACAAAGCCATGGTGGTAAGTTATATGGCACTAAGACAACAGGCCAGATACTATGGTTGACACTCATATTCCCGAAAGGTTGAAACCCATCACTTGCTAAACCCAGTCGAACACTTCTTGGATCAGCAGAGAAATTAGGGTACTGGTTGTCAAAGTGTTTCCAAGCTAAAGAATCAGATGGATGCCTCAGAACATCATCATTCGAGTGTTTCTCCTTGTGCCACCTCATTTCTTTAGCTGTATCTCTTGACATATACAGTCTTTGTAGCCTTGGTGTTATAGGAAAATGCCTTAAGACTTTATGCGGAACCTTCTTCCCTTTCTTTTTGTTTAAATTCCATCTAGGCATATTACACTTAGGACATGATTCTGCATTTGTGTGTTCCCCCCAATACAATATGCAATCATTCTCACAAGCATCAATTTTGTGGTAATCTAAACCCAAATCACGAATTATCTTCTTAGCTTCATAGAATGAGTTTGGCACTAAAGCCCCATCTGGGAGAACTTCTTTCAACAAGCCCAACAACACATCCATAGATTTATTACTCCAATGGTTAAGGCATTTCACTTGAAGCAACTTTACAATAAAAGAAAGTTTGGACATCTTAATACAACCTGGATAAAGTTCTGTTTCAGCATCTTTTAACAAGTCAAAGAACCTTTTAGCCTGCACATTAGGCTCTTCACTCTCAAAGTCATTAGTATTAGTATAATCCATACATGGAACTCCATATGCATCACATACCATCCTTGTAAAGTTCTCATTATCAGTAACATTTTCTACGTCATTACTAGAAACTCTACAATCTTCCTGCAGTCTTCTAATTTCCCCATGCAACTCCCACACCGTATAACTATTCCAGAAACCCTTGCTCAATAAATCTGTCCTTACATCTCTTCTCACTTTAAATATAACGTTCATGTATCTTTTACAAGGGCAACGTATTTGATTTACCACTCCTGGTTGACTAAATGCCCATTCTAGAAAAGCATCCACTCCTCTGATATATGATAGGTTGCCTCTGTCTCTAATATGTAGCCAACTTTTATCCATTTGTATTCCCTAAACAGTTAAACATAGGATGGTCTCTCATGAGTTTCTAATAGATTATGATACTTAATTGAATAATTTACTTTGATTGTTTGGTTACTTTGGTGACTAGGAGACAATTAACAAAGAATATGAAGTATATTGTTAAAATAATTTACTCTGCACACATACATACTTGTCATACAATCATACAAGTATATTTAAAAGCTTTGTTCTCAATAAGTACTTTTCTCTCCCCTCACACCAGCCCAACAGAAACAGAAAAAAGAAAAAGAAGAACGTATAAGAAGTATATTGTAATACTTTCAAACCAAGGAAATAAAGACCAATCATTATAGTTTATGTAGCTGGAACAACCATCAATGATGATTGTTTCCACGACCGCACTTTCTTAAAAATGAGGCTTGCTTTCTTCTCACCACCATGCCTATCACACTTAATAAACCTTATTGTCAAAAGGTAGGTCAGGTTTCACAATCATGTCTTTCTTTCTCTATAATTCAGCTGATTACCCGTGAAACCACCAGCACCACACAATAGGTCAAAACTCTCTTTCTCTTGCTTTTTTTCATCTTTTTTGGATTGTTACCTTGTGTTTGTGCATTGGACGTGGTGGAAAATCTAAAAATTGTCAATACAGAGCAGCAAGAATCTGAATCTTAATAACCATTAGAATTGTAGCATACAGGACAAGAAGGCTCCCCAAAGTTAAAAGAGAAACCGTGAAGAAATTACCGATTACAAGATGATTACACAACTGAACTATAATCTGTCTTCTTTGGATATGACCTTAAGAAGAATTGAGCACCATAATGAATATTCATAGTTCTCCGGGTGATTCTTTAATTCGATACCATCATTAGTTTCCGGTTCCACACAACTCCAAGAACTAGAACCACTTCATTCAAGAATTCAATAGATGGTAAACAGCAAATAAATATGATGCGATTCCGTGGGATCCAAACACCACTGAAAAAGATGATGGCGAACAATATGAAATTATAGTTTAGTTTCCTCCAGGAAATCATTCAATTTTAAGACATACAATGCAGAAAAAGCTTACTGCAAGAAAGACCTGCTTCCCAATTCATATATTCGCAATTACTCTATACAAGAAAATTTGCGTTCAATTCGGAGCACATGATAGCCGATGTTCAGAATGATAACAAACATATCAGTATATGAATAATAACACTTATATATAATTATCTCTAAGTAATTATCATAGTTGCATACTTAACATAATAACACATAGTTGCATACTTAACGTAATTATCATAATTATGTCATGGGAAGTTGTGCATAGATCAAATATACTTCACAATTCTTATGCTATTATAAGCTAAAGCATTCATTACTCCCGGCTGAAAGTGGACAGAACGGCTGAAAGTAAAGGGCATGTCTTTCAGTACTCCAACATTTTTCAGCCTTCAACATTTTTCATTCGGTTATTCTTTTCTGTACTCCAACAATCGAAACACAATTTTTAGGCTTCAACATTCACTTTTACCATACATTGAAACACACACAATGAAACACACACAAACACAATGAAACACGCACAATGAAAGACGCACAATGAAACACACACAAACACACACACTCGATTGAACTGCTACCACACTGTACAACAACCCCCGGCTGCTGGGTTTTATACAGGACAGAGCGCAAGACACCCCCAGCTGCTGGGTTTTAACCATACATTGGGTTCAACAGCTAGCATTCAATGGCCGAATCACAGATTAGAGAAGACAAAGATGACGTATAGGAAGAACTCACCTTCTTCGGTGACTCCTGTTGCAGAGCTGAAAGAAGCAATCCACAGTGCACGGTGATCGGTTTACGCCAGACAGCTTACGAATCCACTGAGCAAGACCAAAATAAGATTTCCCCTTCTAAGCTTCAATTTCCATCGGCCAAATCAACCGTAGCTACCGCTGAAAGCTTCAATCCACAATCGCATTCAATCCCCCTTCTAACCTTCAATCCCGCTTCTAAGCTTCAATCCACACTCTTCGACCTCTAACTATCCCTACGACAGCCTCCGTTACTCTCCAGCAAAACCCCCGTGGCTCCCACTCTCTGTATCGTGCGCTCTCTGTATCGCTCGCTCGGCTCTGTATCGCTCCCCGCGCGCTGAGAACCCGACAAAATGAAATGTTAGGGCGCCTGGAGGAAAATAACACTAACAACCTTCAGCGGCGACACAAAAGTCGCCGCTGAAAGTAACTTTCAGCGGCGACAAAAAAAGACGCCGCCGAAACTAACTTTCAGCGGCGACATTCTTTTGTCGCCGCTAAAAGTGTTAATTGTACCAAATACTTTAATCTTCAGCGGCGACAAAGTAGTGTCGCCGCTGAAAATAGACTTTCAGCGGCGACTAATTTTTGTCGCCGCTGAAAGTCAACGCTGGAACCTTTTTTTACCCTACCTTCTGCGGCGACAACAATATATCGTCGCAAAAAATCCTACTTTCAGCGACGACTGCTTTTATCGCCGCTGAAAAGTGTAACATATTCATTGACGTACAGCGGCGACAATATAAGTCGCCGCTAAAAGTCTTACTTTCAGCGGCGATAAAATAAGTCGCCGCTAAAAGTTGATTTTCAGCGGCGACTTATTTTGTCGCCGCTAATAGCATGCCTTTCTGCGGCGACTTATTGTGTCGCCGCTGAAAGGTCGTCGCCAAAAGTCTGTTTTTTTGTAGTGTATTGATTAAACCAAATCTATATAGGATCCTATGATTCCTACTTTTTTTAATTATTCCATCCCCATAGTACAATTAATTAATTAATTCATTATGCCCATTTTGATCACTATACATAATGTTGGTTTGGGGCGATGAAATTTTCAAATTAGAAACAAAGCACTTCTGACTGTACGTGCATGCGAATCTCCGTTATTTTATATGTTCCCTTACGTGTTACAGCCTTTGGTAGAAAATCTCCATAAAAATATTCCCACTTTCTAGTTTTCTCTCTATGAAATTTTGGCATCATTCCCCTGTCATGTGCCATTGTACAAGATGTTCATACACACACACACACACACACAAAGAGAGAGAGAGACAGAATTAGTACATGTCTCATTTCTTTGCTTCTCATATTTCCAGGGCTTTAGCATAAAACACGACGAGCAAGGTAAGAGAATAATGAGGGATAGATCATGTACGTGGCTGTATAAATTAATGCCAGTATATATAAATTAAGATATTGAAGTGATGGTTATATCTGAAGGTATATTCATGAAATAAAACGGAATAAAAAGAAATTAAAATAATAATAATAATAGTTGTTACAGTTTTTTTCTGTATAAGATAAGTTCATGTCACTTGGGTCCCAGCTGAAACTCATTACGGCCAAGGTAGACTTTATGACTGAGATTACTTAGAGAAATGCAAACATATTATCCAGTAATAAAAGCCTCCTATTTGACAAGAAAACATGAACCCAAACTTCTGAGAGATAGGAACCAAATTCTTATTTACGTTAAAAAAACAAATTATTATTAATCGAACCAAATAAAAATGCTTGAGTTGGCCTCCCCATTTCTCCATGACACATACGTATTAATTTATACCTCCTTACATTACTGTCCTATTTCTGGTGAGTGTGTTTTATAAGTTGAGGGATAGGTCACATTGGTTAGGGTTTATGAATAATTATGATCTATTAAGCACATAATTTTGAGATATATGAACAGTTGCACAATTTGAAATTTTCTGGAAGTTTTGTTGTTTATCTCACAAAACAAGACTGTTATGTGTCCGACGGACAAATATATATATATATATATATATATATATATATATGTCTGTATGTATGGGAGTAAGAATTTTATTGTACTCGCTGAAAGAGTATTGGATGATTAGATTTCAATCCTGTAAAACACGTCTCACATGGGTGCTCACATTACTTTGTTGACCCATCTAACACGTGTCCGTGACTTACACTGTATGGTGCTCCACCAACCCCTTTGATGGTACGTGTGAGGAAATTTTTCTTATAAATATGTATACATTTGTTTTCTTAGGAAAAGCACAGTTACCCTTCTCCTGTCATTATACCTCATCTAAATTTCACAATCGACACAATCACAAAAGTTTGAGAAGAAAAGGAACGGATTTCCCACAGTTAAAACAAGGAGGAGTCATTTCAGAATTTAAAGGGAAGAAAAAGACAAGAATGATAAAGGCAATTAACTTCGTGAGATAATAACCAAAAGAAAATCAGAAAAAGAAGATACAGTCCCTGGCGCGGCCTGCACTCAAGCAGAGTCCAGGTAGAAGAAGTAGAAGTAAAACTAAAAGGACCCCTGCAAAATAACAACAGATAAGAAACAAACGCGAAGTTAAATTTCGGGTGCCACTCCTAAATTCATGTTATTTGAGCCGTTTGTTCTACAACTTGATGCTAATTAACATACATATTTATCCGCTGCCTTCTCCGTATAATTAACCCGCACAAAAGAACAAACGCTGCTGAATTCTCCCTCTCGTGAACGATAAAAAATTGCTATACATCATACAAAAAGACTCCTACATAATAAAGACATCTAATACAAGATAATTGAATTACCTTTACCTAAAAGCACCGATTATCTTAATGACCGGAACGGCATATTCAGGTCTTTAGTCATCTTCTTCGATTCTTGAAGCTTGGCTTCGGAGCAGTGGGGTTCATGGCTTTATTTGAACCCACTCGTAACGCCCTTCCCACAACGGCACGTCCTTCACAATGTCGTAACAATATCTGCAGATAATTACCGCCCAGAAATTGGAAGACGATAAACGAAAATAGCTGATATATATATATATATATATATATATATATACACATGCTAATTTTCACATCAAAAGCTGTTGGATATAGTATGCTTGATTAAGATTTACTTACTTCTCTGCGAAGCGTTTCTGGATGTCATTCTCCGCGGCAGCAAAGAATTCTTCGAGCTCCAGCTTCGTCGGCATCTTTTGCACTGTTGATATACAACGAGTGTTGGCCTCGGCCGTAGGCTTATTCACTTCTTCTGAATTTGGTCCTCGAAGCTCGTTGGATGGGCTCATCTTTCTACAGCGCGCGGCAATGGCCGACACAGTGGTTCAGAATTTAAGAAATTTAAGAAAGTATATCGATACCACAAGGGAGTGAGAGTTTGTATGCTTTTGAATTACTTGGGATTTTAAACGGCAGAAATTATAGCGGATCATTTATTTCATACCTATTTCGAATTCAAATTATTCCGTTTTTTGAAAATTTAAAAAGGAAGGAGGAGTTCTAACCTTTCGTCACCGCAATTACAAGTCGATGTTTCAACTTGCGCGCTATCTACCTGTAAACATGTTCAACACGAGGCCTTAAATTCAGTGAAAAAAATAAAAGAACAAAACACGATGACAAGCAATGTTCGAAGAGATCGATCAAACTTAACCAAAGCTATCCGAGAGACATTTGATATATTTGATTTGAGCTTCCGAGATGTATAAGAACTTTTCACGAAATTTGTAAACACAATTATACCTCCAGATTTACGAATTCGATTCTCTCTTCATCAAGTCCGTTGGATCCGTTGCTCGAACAACATGACGAGGGGAGTTCATCGGAGAAAGCACTAGAGCATCGCTGGTCGGCTTCCGATTGAATAACATCAGTCCGACTTCTTCCCTTAAGCTGAACGAGAGATGAAGACGCTGAGAATTTGAGTTCTTCGTTGTTGATCCTCCTTCTCTTGGGTTTCCTTTCAGCTGAAGCTGTTGCAGCAGCTGCTCCTCCCATAGCCAACGATGCTCGAGCTCTTGTCGTGACACCAACCTGAGCCATTTCCATTACTGCAACAATCTCTGCAATTCTTCTGCACTTGCTCACCATCTCTCTTCCTTCAAGATTCAGGTGCAGTGTGCTCTTCTGATTTTGTCACTGTAAGAAGGGCGAGAGAGGTGGGGATGGGGGGGCGTATATTTGTGGGCGCGTGTAAGTGACACGAAGAAATATAATTGTGGTGATGACGAACCTTTCAACGGTTGAGATAGGGTAATAGTGGTTGATGGCGGTGGTCCTGGATCCGTTAACAGTGACGGGGAATCTGAAAACGGGCAAATTGGCGCGTTATGCTGATCGGGCAGTTGAGAGATGCACCGAACCGTAGGCCAATGGACAATTGCCACGTGTGAAAACAAACGATTTAGTGACTCGGAGGTGAACAAAGAGAGATTTCAAACGGAAAATGATTTGCCAAGGGATTATACCGCAAGTAACGCTAACTTATTAATGGAAGTGAAATCGAAAGAATCCTATTTTACGGACTGAAATTTCGGTCGGGAAAGAACTGGTCTTAAGCAAAAACAATCGCGTAATTACTAATGTACCCTCCACTGAATTCGGAAAATTCCATTTCGGCCCCTGGCTCCATGGTTGCCACGAAGCCCACGAGGATTTGGCGTTTCATCATCATCACTTTTACCCAAAAGACTTTTTTCACCCTTTGTTCAGCGGATTTCATCGAATTCTTTTCTTACAATCTAAAATTATAATTTAAAAAAAAACAAAATTTATTTTGAGCCTCATGGGTAGTGTTTCCTCCTTAATTTACATGGTGCTTGGTGCAATAATAATACTGTTATTAGTTGAAAACGCAAGAGGTTTGAACTTAGAAACGACGATGAACTGGAATGTTATTATAAGAACCCCCACGTACTTCCCTTACACGTTTCATGCAAAAATCACCCCAACTGAAGAAGTTGCAGTTAAATTTTTTTAATTAAGAATGGACTGTAATTCTAATGTATTCCCTTTTATAACACTATGTGTAATCTTAATTATCCACGGATAATTTAGTGTAATGTCTCTTGTGTTTAATGTGTTCCCTAAAGCTTTCACGTGAACCTTGTTTAGTTGTTTAGTGCAGCTATCTCCTTGTGCGTATTCTCATGTGCGGACAAGTGCAGATTACCATGTTGTGCAAGCAACTTCAAAGCGAGATTTGTTTTGTTATGCTAAGACAAGATACCTTATTATTATTTAATTTAATATTAAAAGCATTTAAAGTTATAAGAAAAAATATTGGTCTAATTGGTAAAAATGAGAGCAATTGTATGAAAGAGTATGAATTTGAATTATCAATATAGAGTGGATCTAGTGATGTAAAACTCTACTAGATTTATCTAAATCCGAGTTTAAATAATAAGATTTAATAAATAATATATAGAAAATGTATGAATTTGAATCATACTATCAATATAGGACACTCTCATTAGTTGATAGCTTAAAATTACTCTCTCCAATTATAACTTCTATAAAAGAGAAGAACGATCTAACTACATCTCTTTGATTTTGATAAGGTGGTTAGAGGTGATTTATAATGGGCATAAGATGGAGTATGTTTTTTTGGGATTTCTTTGGTCATGAAAGCGCTATTCTTTTATTAGAGACAATTATATCTATCAAACATTAAATATTGATATCTCTTTTAATAAATATTTAAATTTTAATTCACCGCGTTATAAATGACTATCCATATTAATAGATTCAAACCCCATTGAGGGGTGTGTGTGTTTAAAGTTGAACAGTGAATTACTTGGTTGATTCCTTAGCACCCAATAATGGAGCAGTGAATTTTAAATATTATCCAAACAAGTAGTTAGAAAAGGGAGAGAGGAATCATGTCACTTTGATCAATTCCCAGGTAACAGGGGACAAATTATTAAGTTTATAGGTAAAAGCTTTAGTGAATGTTATATATAGTACGTTGTTTTGGTTCAAAAAACTAAAGGCGACATGACGATATGCAACAAATTAAAGCCTTTAAATCAAATCTGAGTAAAAAGTGATGGAAAGTAAATATTCCCATGAGGATCGATGAATAAATTTTTAAAAAAATAAGAAAAAAGAGAAAAGGTTACGTGCATGCCATGTAGCCAAAGCCTAGTTATAATTTAAAGAAGGGACACAGAAAACTAGAGATCGGAATTTGATTATCATAAGAAAATTCAAAAGATATATTCTTTTCTGTAGGTCTAACTAAAACAATCATAATCGCAGAGATCGCTAGCGTTTATCCCCAAAAGGCCAAAGTGATGAGCTATGTGTGAAAGCAAAAGAAAAATAAATTGAACAGACAAGAATGACACCAAGTCCAACATGAAGCCCCTTATGCGGCTATTTGGCGGGCAAAGTGATGTATATGAACAGTAAGATTCTTTAGCCTTCTTATAATATATATATATATATATATATATATATATTAAATACGCTGTCTTGTTTGAGAGGTTTCCAAAGAGACTGAATTAATGTATATACAACAACATAGCTGATACATACAAGCGTAGAAGCAACGGCAAATGGAAGTATTCTAACTTGAGGCACTTGTAGAAGCAAGCCTCTTCATTAATCCCGACCCACTCACTCACTCACTCACTCACTCTTGATCTTGTTTTTATTTAAGAGCCTGATTAGTTTCATTTAGAAACTATCAAGAACATAGCTTTTTGGTTAAACGTATATTGTGTGTGTT
The DNA here is from genome assembly GCA_037074615.1 of Leucaena leucocephala. Lineage (NCBI taxonomy): Eukaryota > Viridiplantae > Streptophyta > Magnoliopsida > Fabales > Fabaceae > Leucaena > Leucaena leucocephala. The sequence continues at coordinate 964,314 of CM073567.1, read as the reverse complement.
TGCAAATTTAAACTAAAATTTTAAAAGTATTTTTAATTTAATTTTTTTAAAAATAAACAGTTATATTTATTTAAAAATATTTTTTAACTAAATTATAATTTAAAACTAAAATTTTAGATAATTTACTGTGAATACTTTTTATAACAGTAAAATAATTTATAGATTATTTAATTATTATTTTACTCTTATTTTTTCTTACACATTATTTTCTCTTTCATATTTATTTTTTACTCTGTCTCCTCTCTCTTTTTCGTCCCCTCTCATATCTCCTCTCTCTTTTATACTCTATATTCTCTCTTTTTTCTCTTATATATTATTTTTCTTCTCTCTTTTCTCATATTTTTAATAAAATTATACCTTTTTAATAATTTTTTTAATTACAAAAGCCTTTATGATATAACTACTTAAATACTTATTTATTCAAAATTATTTTTTATAAATTATTTTCTAAAAATTATATAATTTTTTTTATAAATTATTTTTTAAATTTTTATCTAAATAGACTTATTATTAATTTAGATGAGAAAGTAATAGTATATAAGTTTACTAATGTTAGGAACGTGTGAAACCTATTGAGCTAATAAGTGGGAAATTTAAGGTATCACATGTTCCTACTCTCAGAGTAGGTCTCCTAGCCAATATCCCTACCAGACAATCTTAAATGGAACCTTAGGCTTTGTTTAATTCGACTGAGGAAATAGTAAATTAGATTAATTTAAGAAAAAATAGAAAAAGGTAGGGAAGATTAATTACTGATATATTTTATTTGGTTCAGAAGGGGAGGAGAGTAGAGTTAATTAAAAATTGACAAATATACCCTTATCTCTTTATTTAAATTTATTTATTCTTTATTTATAATATTCATATCAAAATTATTATTTTTTTAATTTATAAATTTTAAATTTTTTTATCTCATTTATATATAATAAAATTAAAAAATATGATAAAATTTTAATATTATTTCTTATTAATTATATAATTATTATATATTTTAATATAATATATAAATAATTTATTATGTTTATTAAATTTTAACAATTAAAAAAATTAGGTGTGAGAAAAAAAAGGGTTTAAGAGTATAATTAGAATATTAAATAAACATAAAGGATAATTTGGTTATAAAAGTAAAAAAATTTCTCCCCTCTCTAAAAATCCCCCACTTTTGGAGGAGAGGGGACTACAAAAAGATAAAAAATCTCCTCTCCCTTCTCCTCCAAAACCCCCAATCAAATAAATTCTTAGAGTGTTTTACCTGTGACCTTTCTTGTTGCTCCCTGGGAAGCAAATGAGTGTGCAAATATTCTTATTGATGATGATATATGATTCATCATATATATATTATATATATTATTTTAGGTGATATATATATATTATATATGATTCATGATAATATATTATATATATTATTTTTTATATTATATATATATATATATTATCTAGCTTTTAGGTGAGATAACATATTAATTGGATCTCTTTTACTCCCCAAGTTCTGTGATCTTATTCTAATTTGGTTGGATTATTAATTAGCTCCTCGGCCATGCTTATACGGTTTATAGTACAAGTAATCCAGTTCTCCTAATTTGGTTTAATTCAATAATATAAGTCTATTTTTCAATTTTGTAGAATTAAACTTTATTAGTAATTGATTCTATAATGAATATAGTATTGACTTTTGTCAAGGGTATATTTGGAAAGCTATACAATTTTTTATGTATTTAATGATATAACTTTCCTTTCCTTTTTCTTTTATACACACACACACAACTGATATAATTTTCTTTTAATAAGTGTTCTTCACTCTCTTTTATTTCATAAATTTTTAATTTTTTAAAATATTTTTATTAATAGCATATAGTAGTACACATAATTAAAAATAACATTTTAAAAAACTAGCATGCATATATATATACATTTGTTATATCTATAAACAATTAATTTAATCAATTTTTTTAATATTTATAAATTAGTTATCTAAATAGGGAATATAGATGGAGTATTATAAATAGAGACACGCTCTTCATAATGAAATTTATGAGTAGAGAGGGGAAACTACATAATATATATATAATAAAGGCTTAATTTGAATAAAAAGCAGGGGTTGGCTTTTAGAGGAGAGATGCGACGATAGTGTTAAGATATGGTTAGGGAATATTTCGAGGAAATCAATGAGGAATGGATGGCTCTTGGATTTAGAGTACGAAACCTTCAACTTTAGTTTTGATAAGTGGGAATATGACCAGAAAAACAAAATAAAAGTGATGAGAGCATTTCTAAGATAATTGACAACAGATTTTAGCATAAGCCCTACCAACTTCAATTAAAGTTAATGCTCGAAAGATTTTTGCTTCAACATTGTGAATGAGAAATCAAGGAGACCGAAACGTGTATATATAGCAGAATCTCTAGTCGGTGTTGTACAAAAACCATCATCGTCTCCATCGTTTTGGACTTTTCCCAAAGCATCTCTCTCTCTCTTGCTTTTGAATATGCACACTTGAGCTGTGCCATCATTACTTCCAAGCGCCTATGACCGATTAATAACTAAGCATTTTCATGGCCTTCTAACATTCACAAAACTGAAGAGTTCATCTCCAAAACAGGTTAACAATGAATCGTGTGTATTCAGACAAATGTATTCATCAAGGAAATTTATTTGTCCCAATCTCGCTGGTTTGGAGGAACCAAAAGTTAACCATGGAAGAACATAGTCCCTCTTGAAATGGATACAGATGCACTCAAACTTAGGCCACGTTGGATTGGATGAAGCTATTTTTGAATGAAATGGAAAGGGTGATGGAGAAAAAAAGAGGCTTTGATTAAGGAGAGCATGAATGTTGAGCTAATAACTAATTACATGTGTTTGGTGGGCATATCTATCATGGGTTTTCTTCTTCTTCTTCTTCTTCTTCTTCAAAGATAAAGGAAGGAAATGGAGGACTCGAAGTGGCGAGTTGACATAAATGACCCTTATTAAAACGTCCAAGTAAATTTTTCTTATCATCTCCGCTTCTTGTAACCCCTTGCTCATATGCCAAACACGCAATTGAGTAAAATTGATAGTGTAAATTGAGAGAAGAAAGTTATGAAATAGGGCCAAAAATAAGAAGAGAACGAGAATAGGAAGCTGCCATTTATTACAAAGTTTGGAATGGTACATTTGGAAGTAAGTACTGTGGGCGGTGGGGTTCCATGCTTTTTCGTCTGTAGCTCCATTTTCAACCACTCAATCGAAAATCCCACATGCCTCAGAAGGTTCTATCCACTCTTATCTATCATACCTATTATTCCCCACCCAACAATAAACACAAGATAAGGGCTTCTTGGCTTGATTTATTCTCTACCAACACAAGGGCTTCTTGTCATGATAATTTCTACATATCAAAATGTTAGAATATATGTATTTTCCGGTGTATAAAAATATATTAGGTCTTGACCAATAAAATTTTAAACAAGAAATTTTTACAGTTTTCTTCCTCTATTTTTTTAATAAAAGGGATAATTTCATTCAAAAGGAGCTATACAAATACATGAGTCAATGTGAAAGCGTATTTACAAAATCAATCTAAAACAGAAATGCTTTAAGGTGGGATCCGCTATAACTTGAAAGTGGGCTAAAACAGCATTTGTTGTTTAAGTGTCGTTGGCAAAAAACCGGTGATTCATCGATGGGAGTTAGTCCGAATGGTAAGTAGTTTGGTATCGCTTAAGCGATGTCTCAAGTTCAAATATTAGCGTATGCAGAAAATTCTCGTTGGGATACTTACCTACCATAGCCAGATGCGCGATGCGAGTCAGATCCTGATGTAGTAGGGTAAAGCTCCGATGAACCGGATGGACAACAAAAAACCCCCGGTGATTCTTAACTTCCTATAACTTCTAACAAAGAATATGGACATATTTATTTAGACTTTTAAAAAATAGTTTATAAAAAAATTTATATAAATTTTATAAAAGGACTTCTGGATAAGAGTTTATAGAAAAAATAGTTTTAAATAAATGAGTGTTGAGATGATTATAAAAAAATAATTCTTATTTCCTCCTTTTTTTCCCTTTCTCTCTCATGTTCTCTCTGAGCGAGACTGCCATAGGTCCTCTGCAACATTATCATCATCAAATCTATATGAATGGCATCTCAAGCGAGGATTCTTCTTCTCTTCCTAAAAAGTATTTGTTTTATATAAAAATGAGACATATTTTGTCATCACCATTTTCTCCACAGGATGAAGCACATGATGAAGAAAGAAGACGACTGTCAGTGGTGTGTAGACGTGACAGCGAGAGACTTCTTCCCTCTTACAGATCTCGTCGTCACTGCTATCTTCTTCTTCTTTAGGTGTGGAGATGCAATGGCGATAGACTATAGAGAAGAAGAAGTTAGAGAAGATGGGTCTTCGCTACAGCAGAGAAGATGAGAGAGTAAAAAAAATAAGAGTAAAATAGTAATTGGATAGTCTATAAGCTCTTTTACTATTTCATAAATTATTCCTAATCTTATCCAAATCATGATTTGGTCTAAAAGTTATTTTAGATAAATATGACTATTTATTTTAAAATTAAAGTTTGAGCCAAAAGTCCCTTTTAAAATTTAGTTTCTAAGCTATCCAAATAGGCACTACATATACAATATTTCGAAAAATGTCACATTAGAGGCTGGTATGTCTGTCTTACCGTGTCTCTTTTAACTCTATAATATACCAAATTTTGTTAGATAAATCTAGAGTATCTTATGCTAGAAACAATGACTAGACTCCTTGTTCCATAGAAATTTTGAAAGAGTTTTAGTATTTGCCATGACACCTATCAACTTAATATCTTTTTTTTTGTACAAATTTTTTTAGAAAGAGGTTGGGCTTACTCATGATCTAAGGATAGGGTAAAGTCTCTATTCCTCATAGGTAATACCAATATTTGATAAGGCGAGCCGTCTATTATTTTCAGATGTAAACTTAAGCACTCAAGAGTTATAATATCTCTCTAAACGTTGCGATTGTAACCACAATAAAATAATACTTTTCAAAGATCAAATATATTTTAAATAGTCATGTGTCTCACCTCTGCTAGTTGAATTATCAACTTAATATCTAATTGACTATCAAAATTTAAATTACGAAGGGGCCGTCCTCAATCATGTGGATCCTGAAGTCTGTCCCATTCTGTGGCTGTTGTGTAATGGTTATTAGTTTTGGCCCAAACAAACATTTCTTTTGGGTCGGCCCATTAATAGGAAACAAACAGAGCTTTCTGTCCCCCTAAAACAATACTGTTCCACCTGAAAATACAAACAAACAAATTCAGTTGATAATTTAATATTTTTTATTACATTATCAACAATACTATTTAAATTGGCATATACTATTATTATATATAACAATTTTTTTATATAAAATTTATACTATTAAATCTCTAATTTCTCTTTATGTTTTTTAATCTTCTTTCATTATTCATGATCTTGTTAGGATTGATCTTATATAGATGGGGTGAGATTTCTTAGTATTAAACAATATTAAACATTACATGTATTAATATAAATATTTGTGTTTACTTATAAAAATGTTAACATTATTTAATGTGTATACTTTCAGGTAACTTAAGAAATATAATTGGCCAAAATAATCATAGAAATAAAACTTCAGTAATAAACACATACAACACAATTCAATATAACCAAAGCACAACCAAATATAACATTCAATATATATAAGTTTAACACAGTTTACTACTTCATATACTTGACTCTTTTTTTTTTATCTTTATTTTTTCCTTCTTACTTCTCCTTAATATGTGATTGCCCTCTTTTAAGCACATCAATGAATTCTTAACATGGTATTAACATCTACTTATTACAATCTAATTTTCTTGTATATTGAATTTACTTTAATTAACATAATTTTTTCTAATATTTATTAATTCATTTGACATTTGAATTAATTGATGCCTTGACCTTAATCTATACAATCTTGCTTTTTGAATCAATTTGTAAACTTAGAATTCCCAAATTCTAGCAAGTATACACTATTCTGGATAGAATTACATAACTCTTTTTTTCTTTCAAAACTTATTATTTTAATTCAAATACTTCCAATACTTGTTTCTCTACTTAATCCTATATAACTTTTCATTTTAAAACTATTGGAAGCATCAAAATCATGAAATTTTTATTATTGTTCATGCATGTGAATAGTAATAGATAAGGCTTCTAAAAATTATAACTTTAAATTCTAATACTTCCAAGATTCAAAACCTAACTAATAATATATAAAATTTTCATATAAATTCAATAGAATCATTATATCATTGAAATTCCATCTCCCTTTATCATGAATATTGCATACCAAAAATGTCTCTTCTATGGTAAAATCAAGAATATCAACTTGATTCAATAATCAATAATCTAACTAGCTTGTTTAAGCATAAATCAAATAGTTTTAACTTTAATTTATTTTTTCTCCTTTCATATAGGGTTTTAAACAACACATATACCTTAGGTAAATCGTAATTTTTTCTATAAAAACCCTAAGTTTAAACCTTTAAAATAAAAAATAATAATAAATTGCTTATCTTAATCCCTAACTACCTTAAATTGTAGTACCTCAAATCTTTTTTATTTTCACTTGAGCAACACCTACCCAAGAGTTCCAAGAGTCATGGCTTAATGAAAAATGTGAGATATTTATAGAAAAAATATATAAAAAATAAAATAATAATATTAATTTATGCACTATTTTATCTAATGATTTATATTTACTCTTAGATTAAACTTGCTATAGAAACTAAAAGATGATATCATCAAGGGATATCCTAAAGCCACACCATTTCTAAAAATTCATGTAACAAAAAATATATATAATATCTTAAATTTAAACTAAACCATAGCTATATAATTGTTTTTGCTTGAAACAAAATTTATTTTAATGACATTCTCTTCTTCTCGAAAAAATTAATCTCTGGGATAATATATAAAAAAACTATATTTTAGTCAGTGTACTAACATTAGATCTCTCGCTCTTATCATTTGAGTAAGTCCACATGGCTTCAAGGATGAAATTTCTAACATTGAAATAAATTGGAACTCTTCAACAAAAGTTTAAGAACTAAAATAAAAAGAATTATCTTTTCATGGCACCAACTGGACTCGCCATCAGAAGAAATCTCCACCTGTTGTTGAATGGTCTAGAATCTTCTCGGCGTTATCAGAATCAAACTCACGGTGAAGCGACTTACCGTTTTGGTGGGATTTTCTGCAGCCGTGATCAGTCCCAACGACGATCCGTTTAGGGGTGATGACGTCAATCAGCGACGGAAGTAAAATAAGAAAAATGCTGGGCGGTAAAAGAAGTTTTTTTATTTTTTAATTTAACAGACACCTGGCAGAGATAATGTAAGGTGCGATCCGTATTTACCATACATCGCCGCATTTCTTGGTGGGAGGGAATCCCCTTCCAAGTCTTCAACTTCATCACGATCTTAGAATCACTAGTTTCCTTGAGAAACTGGAGAATTAGATTAGAAAGATAATGGAATCGACGCCTGTTAACTGGGAAACTCTCGACAATCTTGTTATCGATTTCGCCAAATCCGAAAATTTGATCGAAGACCCCTCCACCTCGTTTACTCCTTCCTTATCTCCTTCCTCGTCTTCCTCTTATCATTCAAGGTTGATTATACGCCAGATCAGGCGCTCATTAGAGTCCGGCGACATTGATGCTGCCATGGATCTCCTCCAGATACACGCTCCTTCTATTCTCCAAGACCACAAGATTCTCTTCCGCTTGCAGAAGCAGGTCAGCCTCCCTGCCTTTATCGCTTCCAAAGCAGAGATAAATCATTTTGCTTAATCCCGTATTGTGGAGAATAAATAGGTTCTTGATTGGAGATACTATCCTCTGTGCTTCATTTTTTCCCGCACTTTTTGCTCCCGACAATTGTGCTTCTGCTTTTTGTCTACTTTATTTTGTGCTTTGCTGGCTTCCTAAGTGTACGGTTTATTTCTCTTCGTGTAGAAATTTATTGAGCTTCTTAGGAAGGGGAAGACTGAAGATCGCGACTCTGCAATTGACTGTCTGAGGACGTCTCTTGCTCCTTGTGCACTTGATGCTTACCCGGTATATGGGCAATTATCGAGTACAGTTTCTTCTTTTTATGATTATTTTTGCTCAATGCGTATTCTAACGGTTGTCTCTATTTTTAAGGAAGCATATGAGGAATTCAAGCATGTTCTACTCGCTTTTATATATGACAAGGATGATCAAAGTTCTCCTGTAGCAAATGAGGTGGGTGTGCATTCTACTTGTATTTAGGCAGAGAGGAACAAGAGGAAGAAATAATATCATGAAAGCCCAAGCTTTTGATTTCCGTTTCACTTTTGTGGAAAAAAAATGAATGACTTGTAAGCAATGCAATCCCTGAATAAGCAGTCTTGTCCTGGGAGGTAATAACGCAAAATAGCGTCAAGGTTGCTGCAAGTTAAATCATGATTGGAGTAAATATTCCCAGCAAAACAAAATTTTGCCTCAGTTAGTAGCCTTTTGTTGTAAGTGCCTATAAATTTCAAATTTCATTGTAATAGCTTAGTGCTTGTGGGTCCCGCTAATATTATAGTGGTATTTTCCCGGAAAGTTCTCTTCCCTGTTTGATTTCGTATATTTGATGTCCGCCATTATCCTAATTTATACAGATACTTTGCGGCTAATATCACTCAGTAAAATAGATTGTTGGCTGACGCTGGGCAGAGAGTTGAAATGAGTTGCACTCTTTATGGTTTATGAATAGTGCGGCTTCTTATTGATTTGATTATATATATATATATATATTGATATATTGATATGTTGATACGTGTGATAGGGGTCTTTAAGATGACCACCTTTTTCCTTAGAAGCATGCCCATGAATTGGCATGGTCAATATGTGGCCAGAGGAAGATGGTGTGCCTACGAACAGTCTAAGATTTAACTGTTGGTGAGCAGAGGGTAGGGTCAATGCTGCTGTGGAACTCGAGGATTGAATTTGTTCTTTACAGTTGGGGATATTTTTTCCCTTTTCTTTTGAGTTCAAGAGGAACTCATTCAAGTGCCATTCACTATGGAACCATGTTCCTTTTTTCTTTTGTTGATGCTATAATCAGATGCTTGATTAGTTTTTAATGGGGAGGAAGTTGGTTAAGCTCATGATCGTGCTTGCTCTATCATTTGCAGTGGTCTGAAATGAGAAGGTTTGACCTAGCTGGATTGATGTCCTCTGTGTTAAGAGCTGATTTGAATGCATATGATCCAATATTTTCAATGACTTTGAGATATTTGATAAGGTTAGATTATTTATCATCGTTTTTTGTTATTGAATTCTAGTGATTGAATAGACCATGCCTCTTTTTTAATTATAAAGTGTACTTTTTTTCTTTTTGGGAAGATTTTTATTTTTTGTTGCTTTTTCTTGTGCAGCATTCACAGGGCATACTGCTTACGACAAGGTGTTACATCACCAGTCTCAGATCTGAATGAAAGATTGCTCCTAGAGGAGCGTGATCCTCCTGCAACACCACAGGACACCCTGTATGAATTGCCACCGTTTGATGAGGTGAGGTATCTCTATTGGTTGTTGATTCTGAAACTTCATAGGCAAGTTAAATGTAAGTTATTGTGGATGTTGTTGTCATTGTTGTGAAAATGCTTTGATGCCTCTACTTCCACGTGTATGTTTGCTCATATGATTTTTCTATGAACATGTATAGATGCTTGCCCCATGAGTAAGCTGACACAATGTGTTTGACTCTGGAAACCAGGTTGACATACAAGCTCTTGCACATGCTGTAGAGCTTACTAGACAAGGGGCGATTGATAGCTTGAGATTTGCTAAGGGTGATCTATTTCAGGCATTTCAGGTTATCGTATATTATGTTGCCTGTTTCTCTTTTGGTTGTCTGTGGCTTCATTTTATGCTGTTCTGATATAAGCCTGTAAAGTTTCACTGGTTTGAAGCTAGTAATTCTCCTACTGCTATAATTTAGGTTGATTCATTACAGTATTCTTAACAAGATTTTATTAGTTATATTAATGTTTCTCTCATCTTGACAATTCTCTTCATCTCTTAGGTAAACTATTTGGCTGGCTCCATTTCTAGTGGAATAATATATTAGAGTGAATGGTGATTGTTTCTAGACCAGTCATTTTGAAAAAAAAAATAGTTATTGTGTTTTACAAGTTTGCATGTGAAATTAATATTAACAAGGAGGTTGTCAATTGCCAACTTGGCTGTGTACATGTAGTTTTGTACTTTAATATCATATACTTCATGAATGAGTATATTCAGGCAGTAGTGTTTTTGTTTTTTTTCGGTTTTGCTTTTTTAAAAATGAAATTCATTAAAATGCTACAAACAAAATTCTGGATTGAAATTTGGTTGACTCTTAAAATCAGAGTCTACGTTTTAACCTTCAGATGTTGTACAGTTTTGTCCTCTATCTATTCAGAAATGGAAGTTTTATGTATCCTTAAGATTAAAACACCAATTTTATCTTTCACTTTCTGCATATGGAACAATATTTTCACTGTTTCTGAGGGAGGGGTGTAATATAATAGAGACATAGAATAGGGAAGAGCAGAGATAGCTTTAGGTTGATACTTAACACAATTTAACATTTAAGCCTTTTTAATCTATAGTTTTTATCTCTGTGTGATTTGCCATGTATCAGTCATACTAGTATGCATTTGCACTTAGACATATTTATACGCCCAATATCAGTTACATGGATACATAATGGGGTGGTCCTTGCAGAAATGACATATGGTTGTTTCATACTAATTTATTTATATCTTTCTTTTTCAGAATGAATTATGTCGGATAAGACTGGATGCCCCATTGCTTGATCAGCTTGTTCGTGAATATTGTGTTTACAGAGGCATTGTTGACTCTGGTATAGCATCATCTTCTTTAACCTAAGATTAAGTGTTCCGTTTCTCCCAGCTTCTGTGTGTGTAGAATTTCTTTCATGTACCTAGTTCCTTTAACTTCTGATTTTTTTATTCACTGTATTTTTATCTCATAAATTTAAATTAGTTTCTTTCTTCTATGTTTGTTAGATGGTTTCATGAATTATAATCAAATTACGGAGTTTCTGAAAATTGAATCCCATTTTTCAATTAATATATACCTTCATATTGATTTTGATCATTTTGTTTTTTTTCCCCGTCAATCTTGATGAACTTCAGTGCTTCCCAAACAAAGTATTCCAGCACCTGTAAAATTCAGTCAACAAGACCCCGGGTACTGTTCATCAAGAGATTGTTCTCTTGAGCTTGATTGCAATGCTAGCAAGCATTCAGATGGTGAAACGTCTGTTACCAATGCTAATATAGATGGTTCCCCCGAAAATAATGCTGATGTGACTAGCATGCAAAGAGTGGATGTTGAAGGACGATATGCGTCTGAACCCACAAGCAATCATGAAGACTGTAGCACCAGCGGATCGCAGCAACTGGAAAATCTAAGAGTATTGCAGCAAAGCAGATTGCATGGCAAGGGGGAAAGAAATAAACGCAAGCGGTGGAGAGGACGATATGATGACAATAGTTACTTACCTGATGCTTCATTTGAAGAGCATAAGCAAGAGCATAGCATAAGCACCATTATTTCAACTATGTCAAAGGAGAAACAGGTAACTGTTTGATAGTTCTGATGTTATTCTTTTGGTAGAACAATCATGGACTGAGTAATGTTTTGCAGGGATCTGAAAAGCTTTCTACATTTGATATTAACAATATGGAGGATAAATTCGAGATTATGTTGGCAATGAAGGAATTAGCTAGCAAAGGAATGGCTGCAGAAGTTGTTGATGAAGTTAATGCAATTGATCCGAACTTCTTTGTGCAAAATTCAGTATTGCTCTTCCAACTTAAGCAGGTAAGTGAATTCACTTCTTGTTATTTGTTAATAATTTCAATTAAGGAACACTTTCTATATCTTACTCCTGTATTTGTGGAAGAAGAGTTTTTTCTGGGCTGTTTATCACTGCTTGCAGAATGTAAGCCTTTATTGGGTTTGATGGTTATAGGTCGAATTTCTTAAGCTAGTCAACTCTGGTGATTATAATGCTGCTTTGAGAGTTGCTTGCTCCCATTTGGGTCCCTTAGCGGCTAATGATCCTGCTCTATTAAAGCTCTTGAAGGAAACTCTTCTGGCTTTACTTTGTCCGAATGAAGACGCTCTTGGAAATGCCTTACCTTTACACGCTTTGGCTGCTTCTCTCCAGGTGATGTGTACTTGCTATAATATTATTTTATCAGTCATGTCTTCATTCTCACATTTGATCTTTTCTACAATTGCAACTTGGCCCCTTTCAGTTTTGACTCTAGGTGATTCCATTATGAAATCATCTTGTCAACTGTCCAAAAAAGTTTGTTATGTACTCTGATGAACTTCTTATTTTTTTTGAGGGCGACCAAGGATGCTTTTAGGGTTGCGGATGAACATCATTAGCATTGTTTGATATTGAATCTGATGAAAATGGCCGTGATCCAACTTAGTGACGTAGTTAGTATCCTTTCATTTATGCTGACTGCCTAGGAGTCATAAATGATCGTATGCAAAGGCATGTTGTGGATTGACTTGAGATTATGACCTTTCTTCCATGGCTCTGTTAATTCCCTCACTCCCACGTCTTTTTTCTGCCCCGATAAAAAAAGAAATAAAAGGGTACTTTGCAAAATTTAATCAGTAGACATTTTTTAAATCATCTAGTGTTTAAGCCTTCTATACTATTGGACAACATGAACATGGTTATAAAATACTTGTTTCCATATTGGATAGGTGGCAGTTGGTAGGAGGCTTGGTGTTGAGGAACCTCAACTCATGAAAATAATGCGAGCAACTCTTTACACACATAATGAGTGGTTTAAACTTCAAATGTGTAAAGATCGCTTTGAAGGTCTTTTGAGGATTGATTCTTTGAAGGAAGTTAATACTCCTTTCCTTGCTGCTGTATCCATGTCAAAGTCATATGCCGATAGCTGCACACATGGTTCCTCCCAAGTTACGGTATCTTCAGGAACTAGGATGTCAGAAGATGGAAGCAGTCCGACCCAAGTGTCATCTAGAGATGTCATTGGTGACGAAAATGCAATACTCAAAGTAATGGTAAGTTCTAGATGCTTTTTATTAGATTCCCCCATTTTCAATTTCGTAGCAATACTTGAGAATATCAAAAATTGTGTCTTGGGCTTAGGTGGGTTAACGTATTTCCTCATTGTCTAACTATGTATTGGCAATTCAAGTCATTTGAGTGAATCGAAAATTTCTGGTAGGCAGTACAAGATTTATACTCGATAACTTAAGCGTAAACAGTCATTGAGAACTCAATTTGCAGTTGTAGCCATGCATATGATTCCAAAGTTTAAAAACCGTATTGCCCTGATTCATGCTTTAGTACGAGTCTTGGTTTTGCCATCCATGTTCTTCACAACACCCCCCCCCCCCCCGAAAAAAAAAAAGCCATCTCCAACTTATTCATTTTTCTTTTTCAATAGTTATAAGAGTTTCCTTTTTAAATATTTTACAATCATGTCATAAGTCCAATTTTTCATATTTTCATCTGTGGATGGATGAATGCAGGAGTTTTTGGCTTTGCCTAGAGCGGATGCTATTCATCTGCTGGCACAATACAATGGAAGTGCGGAGACAGTCATTCAGCAGATATTCGCCTAGTCTTGTGCAAAGCCTTACTAATTCGGTTTGCTGGTTTGCAAAAATGTCATTTATTTTATTTTTTTAAAAAATATTTGATTTCATTTGTTATTATTTTATAACACGTGTACAGATAACTGCGACGGGGATGCCTCAAACATCTGAATTGGTATCATAATATATTTGTACAGAAGAATCTCTTGATTTTTTTTTAATTTTCTCGATTTTAGTGTGAGGAAGTTGTGATCAAATGAAATAATAATTGGAGCGATTGAAGGGAGTTTATAAGAGGAATAATTGTATTTTTATAGTTATTCTGGTTTGAAAATTTATGAACGAGATGTAATAGTCTGTATGTGTTGGCACCGAAGAACGATATTTTACAGATTTCTTCTTGGCCTGAGATATATTATTGAGATTCTAATGAAGATGCCTCTGGATGGTATTGTGGATGTTCTTTTTAATATTTTTTAATTACTATTGTTTAACTTGATGGTTGATGTTTGATGTTAAATTGTTCAACATATTCTATTTATGCAAAACTGGAATAGACAAATCAAAAGGTTGACATTAAATCATTTCTCATTTATTTATTTCCCTTAATTAAAAAGTAGAAAAATTATTTTTTTATTTATATGTTTTTTATAAAAAAAATATTTAAGGGTTAAAATTTTGATTCGATGATGGTGAAGTGGAAAAGAGAGGATGGGTTTCCAATGTTATCACGCACATGCCTGGCGATTGCGGATGACCCTACCAGCACAGTATCACGCTTGGCCTTTTGCTTCATCCTTCTCTCTCTATTCTGTCGTTTTGGAATCCCTTGTGAAGTGGCTTTTTAAAGTGTAAATTAATGGTTGCTGACTAGGTGAAATGATTGTTTTGATTTGCGTCAAGTTCCTGAATCATTTCAAATGGTCACCTACTATAAGGCTATGCCTATAGGTCCTAATATAACAACACAGTTTAGAGAAAACGAGGCCAAACAAATGAATGAGAAAAACCCGAATACAAATTATATGATGAAGGCTATTCCATTCCCCAACGATCTTACAACTAAGCCTCAGATTCAATTCCAGATCAGTGATTATAATTTAACACTATATAACAATATAAATATTATTTGACAAGTGCAGCAGCCAACAAAGATATATAATGCCAACTGTTTTGGGGGTACCAAACGACAATATGCAAGTGCAAGCCAAGCGGGAAGGGTAGGTATCAGGAGCACTTTTTACTTGTCCCTCAAAAAACAAAAGTAGATATCTTTGTCTATGATTTCAATCAACTTGTCCCCCCTCCTCAGTACTTTATATATATACACACTCTTTATATCCTTAATATATTTAGTTTTTTAGTATAATTTATACTATTTATTAAGTATTGGAAGAGCATATAATATTGTATATATAAATTCTGAAAAATATGTATTGCTACACTCTCCTTTCATCTTCTCATTAAATGCTAGCCTCAGCTACAATTTCATGAGGCATTGTAATAGCATAATTATAATTTTGGTTTGGCCTGATCCTCAGCTCCACTGTAACAATCGAAACAAAATCCATTGTTTTAGATGCTTATGAAATTATGTGTGGAACGCCGAGTATAGCTTTGTCTGAGTCTGAGAATGAAATTCTACAGAAGCAACAAAAATCAGATGATGATAAGGGAGCACTTCAAGTTGCCTAGCTATAGTTGGCCGAAAAACAAAAGTTGCCTAGCTATATATAGATATGCCTATATATACTCAACATATATACGACCAAATTGTCTCCCAACTTTCTATTCTATATCATGTAACACCTGACAACTATATATACTCTCAAATCTCCCTCCACCTTGTAATGTTAGCCCTCTGCTTGTCATTCAATCATCACCATCTTTGAATCCCTTGCTTGCTTCTAATATGAAAAGCCTAATGTATGCCATTAACGTAACGTTCTATTAACTTTGTAAATAAGTTAACGTTTTTAGTATTAAAAAAAAGTTAACGTTTTTACTTCAAGATCTTGTTATTTTTTATTCATGGGAGTGACATTGGCATGCTTAGATAAGAGTTTAGAAAAGTTCTTATGAAAAAAGAGTTTTTGAACAACTTTTAGAAAATAACTTTTAGAGAAGAACTTATAGAAAAAAAAATGGTTCTGGATAAATGAGTGTTTTGATAGTTATTATTAGAAAGACTTTTGTAATTAAAAAATTAACATAAAGAGTATGATTTTATTAAGATTAGGAGAGAAAAAAGAGGAGAGGAGAGAGAGGGTGGAGAAGAGAAAAGAGAGAGGAGAGAGGTAAAGAAGAGAAAAGAGAGGAGAGAGAGGGTGAAAAAGAAAGAGGAGAGAGGAAAGAAGTGTAAAAAAAAAGAGGGTAAAATAATAATTAGATAGTTTATAAACTTTTTTACTGTTCTAAAAACTAATTTTATTAAAAACCTTAATTTTAAATTATAATTTGATCCAAAAACTCTTTTAAACATACGTCTGTCTATTTTAAAAAAAATTTAAATTAAAGTTTGGGCCAATTTTTTTTTTAAAACCTTAATTTTGTTACTTTTCAAACGTATGCATTTTCACAAAATGTATAAATGTGCCTCCATACCATAATTTTAATGAAAATAGTAATTTAAAAAGGCCTTGATACTCTTTTGCTAAAAGTGGACAAACAAAGAGATCTTCATATAGTCACGGGTTTAATATTACATGGGATCTTGTCAAGTTAAATGGGACTTGCTTGGTTGAATAGCTCAAGCCAAGTCTTATTTCATCGAGGTTTTAAAAATTACATTTAAGAACTATTAGTTAAACGGACTGTTAGATCTTATAAAAGATGAAAGCATAATTTTCAAAATTTTATTTTTGGGTGTTTAGTCGGCTTATTTTAAATAATTTTGTGTTATATAAGATAGATATGTAAGAAAAAAATTTTCTTATCTTTTTCTCAGAGTGATCCAAACACCCACTATTAGTGTACGGCTTTGGGCGCACCGATTTGAAAGCGAGAGAGAATCTAACAAAGATTTCTTAACAAATACACATAGGCCCCACAGACATGATTCTCGACTCTATATAAAGGCAACGTGTGAGAAATGTCTAAGCAACTCAAACTCACTTGTCTGTTTCATGTTTCTTTGTTCGGTTAGGCCTTTCCCCTCTTGCTATCTTAGACATATACTTACAAGCTTCTCCTTTTTTAGTTGTCCTCTTTAAAATCCTAACCAAGTCTCCTGTTTTCATGGCCCGAAACAAGCTTATTATCTCTTTAATTATCCTTGCCCTCATTTTCTGCCACGCATTCCAATCCATTCATGGAACTAGGAACCTGCTCATGAAGTCCCAAGGCCTCCAAAACAAGACTGCCAATGCCAACGTGTCTCCACCCGCTCCGCCACATGAGGCGGCTCTAGGTCATGACCTTGACGATTTTAGGCCCACTTCCCCGGGTCACAGTCCCGGCGTAGGACATTCCATTCATACCTAGGGCACTTGTCTTAAAGCACACTATTTACAGGGTTGTAATAATATATTCAGAGAGAGAGGGATATAAAAGAGTGAGGCGGTGTATGAGATTCATTTTTTTCTCTTTACATGAATCATTTCTTTCTTTCTTTCCATCTTTTTCCAACTGTAAAAGCTCCCCATTCTCTAGGATAGTAGATCCTTTTATTGGTGTGCTATGTATCAGATATTGGAAGATATTCTTGAAGTGTGTTTGTGTGTGTGTGGTTTTCATATTTGATCTAAGGATTGTGATCTGTGTACCATGCTCGTGTCTAGATTTGATTATAGTGACTCTATAACATCTACTTGCTATCAACAATAACAATAACAATAAACGTTATCCTGTTAAGATAAGTTTGATAAATTGTACTCTATTAAAAACTAAATTATTAGATAAATTATTGACTAAGAGGTCTCACTTAATAATCTCCTTGATCATTCTCTTTAATTTTTATCTACTTCTTTTTATAAGACTCAATATAGTTTGATCCACCCTTCTCATTAGTGCATCTGATAGCCTTCTTATATGTATTCGAATTATGTTAAACGATTCTCTACTTGTTATCCAATAAACACAATTTCTTTATTTTCTTACTATCAATGAATGCTGGTCTTAATTTGTTTCTCTTTGCAGTAAGTATTGATTATATTTTGTTTTGTTGTGGAAGAAGTTTGATGGAAGTTCCAAAATTCTATGATTATGTAGTAATATTTATCCCAGAATTCAAAGTTGATGGAATAGTATTTTGTGTTAGACTTCACTCCTATGTGGAGACATATGGGCCAGACATAACGCACGCCAGATATCAGTGTTAGTGGGTTTGTCTCAAAATGAGAAGTGAAGAAGTTTCATACTAACAGTTAATCATAGGGCTTAGTATAATTGACACTTCACTGAGTTTCTTAAATATCTAGATAGAGACTTTTTTTTGGCTGTCTATAGAAAGGGTTTCATAGTCATCGTGTAACTTACCACTTTCAAATTTTGAGTTAAAATGTACTGCTAAACTCACTTATATGTATCTTGTAATTCGATTGGATTTTTGCCTCTTTCAAGGTGCTACTCTAAACCTATCATTTTGGCCCTTGAAATCTCTTATCCCTTCATATGACTTTCTCTCAGACATGATCGATCCAGGAAATGCAATTTTGGCTGATCCCATATAAGTAGAGGTTGTTGTTTTCTTCTGACTCCAACTTCACCTTGTGCTCTTCTGTTCATCTTTGGGGGTGTTTTAATGAACAAGAATTTACGTGATATGATCTTAAATTAATATAAACTATAAAATTTATGATAATTAAAGTACTGTTTATAAATTATGAACTACTACTATAAGACTTAATTTAATTTTTACACATTTTAAAGTACTGTTTATGCCTGGGGAATATTGATGATATTTATTTTTCCCCCAAGTGTGACTTTATGTGATTAGTAATTAATTTAATTTGATAATTATTGAGATTCAGTGAAAGGGACCCAAAAGATTCTTCTATGTGTACCTTGCGGCTATAATTTATTAAGTTTATTTGAAGCTTTCAATGAAAACTCGGATTTATTTATTAGAGTCCAGTTTAGATATGTTGAAAATGATTTATAGAAAAAAAAATAGATAACTTTTAAAAAAAGAGTTTTTAAAAAAGAGTTTATAAAAAAAATAGTTTTGAATAAATTATTATTTATATGATTATTATTATAAGGATTTTTGTGATTGGTAAATTACAAGAAAGAGTATGATAAAAAAAGTGATCAACTGTGCACATTCCATTAGCATCTTATTTCTCTGGCAAATGAAGACCACAATAGAGGAGGTGAAGATACAATGATGATGACCTGATTTAGAGAAACTGAAGATGAAGGAGCTGGAGGGGAGAAGAAGTCAAAGACGAGTGACCCACTCGACAATGGAGCTAGCAACATGCTGGATGATTACTTGCGAGTGACCCTGATGATGGAACTGGTCAAAAATCGGCAAGTGACTTAGTGACCCAGTGGAGACGAGTGGGACGATTAGAGGAGAGATAAGAGGGTAGAAAAAATAAAGGTAAAATAGTAATTGAGCAGTCTATAAGTTCTTTTATTATTTCAAAAGCTATTCTTATAAATTTATTTAAAACTATCGTTTTAAACTATAGTTTAATTCATAAGTCTTTTTAAATAAATATATCTATTTATTTTAAAAAAATTTAAACTAAAATTTAGACTAAAAATACGGTGGCCCAGCCTAGCTATAGTAACCAAACACAACTAACTTAAAGCACTTTGCTTTAGTTCTACAAATAAATTAACAATGTTTATTATATTATCCAACAGTGCTTCCATTAATTAAAATATATCCAATTTAATTTCAAGTACTTTTTATGGAGGCGACACAGAAGAGAGGGTTCCACAACCCCTGGAACCAAAACCTTTTTCCCAGATTCGCCATATTAATTCCCACTTGCAGAGAGTGTGGTACTCAAGCTTAACACCATTTGACTCTGCCACTTTTGAATATATGTTATGGCTCATTATTTAATAATTTGCTTCATTTATTATTCTAATGAAAATTAATTAATATGACTCACTCTGACAAGCTCTAGTGGTAGGGCAGGGGATATCCTACACACGAGCATGTGGTGTCGTCGCTTTATTGACTTCACTTTTTTTTATGCCCCTTAATCATTATCTTGTTAATTAATTAATTAATTAATTAATTAGTTAAGGCATATTCTCCCCTTGTCTTGGGATCACTTTTGGTGCAATGCCTTGAGATAAAAAGTTAATGTTAAAAGTTTAGTGTTAAGGTCATATTGTCTCATAAAGTTAGGAGCGGTAAATATCCAAAAAAGTTTCTTAAATTTATATTGTCTCAAAAACGTTAAAAAAATAAAATTATTTTAATTATTAAAAAATAATATTTATTGTTAATATTTTTAATAGTCTAAAGTGACATTGTTTTTTTAAAAATATTTTTAAAACTTTTTTTTGAATACTTATATAGCTCGTAATTCGAACTTAACCCTAAAAGTTTAAGTTATTATGCAAGCACTATCAGATGAACTCACTACAAGCATGCATGTGATTTTTTTTTGGGCCAAAAGAAAAAAACTTTTTCAACTTTACACTAAGCGTGTTTACAAAACTTGCGAATTTGAACCCTCTTAATTGCCAATTTGGGCCAAAAGAAAAGAATTTAAACCCTCCTCCTTGTGAGTTTAATAAATGGAAAGGGTTTGTAACAACAACAAAAAATAGTAAAATATATGATTATTTAGAGTTGTTCAATTTATAAAGAGTATTATTTTATTATAATTTTAATTACGATACTTAAAGAAGCATTTTAACTCTTAGATATTTAAATTTATGTTTGAGAGTAATAGACGGCTCGCTCTACCCGACATTAGTATCGTAAAAAAATTTTGTCTTGCCTTTATATTGTGGCTAAGCTTAACCATTTTTTAAAAAATTTTATAAAAAAAATTAGCATATGTAACTACTGGGATTCTTATCAAATCATTTTGGTTAAACTGAACTAAGTTCTTATCAAATCATTTTGGTTAAACTGAACTAAGTTGTGCGGTTTTCCCCCCTTCTCTAACTTTTTAGTGATGTATGATTAACTGATTGTTGTTGATGAACTGAATATGTTAGGCAACAGTTTAATTTACCAGACTCTAGAAAATGGTCAAATAAAGCTGCGTGATATTTTCAAGTTTATTTCATGCTGTATGTATGTATGTATGTATGTATGTATGTATGTATGTATGTATGTATGTATGTATGTATGTATGTATGTATGTATGTATGTATGTATGTATGTATGTATGTATGTATGTATGTATGTATGTATGTATGTATGTATGTATGTATGTATGTATGTATGTATGTATGTATGTATGTATGTATGTATGTATGTATGTATGTATGTATGTATGTATGTATGTATGTATGTATGTATGTATGTATAGAAAGGCGTATCTTTCTCATCATGACTAAAAGAATCGAATCTCTTCCTCTCATATAAGCCATCCTTTTGTAAACATAATAAGCAATAGCCTTTTCCTTTATGCCCGTACGTAGATGGTGCTCCACCTGTAACGTTTAATTTATTATATATTTTCCAGAACATTTTGGCCCATAGAGAAAAATTAGGATAGTGTAAAATGTTATGCTTAATTTGGGGTGCATTATTATTGTACATTGATAAAAGCGAATGCATATTCTACATATAGGAGACTTAACATAAGTTGTATCTCTAAGGGAAAGTTAAAACTTCATATATAGGAGACTCTTCAATTGATAGAGATATGATCAAGGGCTAAAATTTATATTATAAAATTAATACAATCTTTAGTCATTTAAATTATTATCATTTTAATTTTAGTACTTCAAATTTTAAATTATAAATTTCAGTCTCTCAAATTTTTTTTATTTAAAATATTATTCTCTATAATTTAATTAAAATTTAGACCATTTTACTTTTAGAGAATTAAAAACTATGATTTAAAATTTAAAGGATTAAAATCAAAATTCATGCTAACTTAATCGAAGATTATATTAACCTTATATGGACATATCTGTTTATACTTTGAACAAGGGAATAATCTTTCTTTTTCTGCATTACCCAGTCAAATAAACCATAAATGCAGCGAAGAAACTAACTCGAAGCAAATCAAAATATATGATTAAGGGAAGCCTTATTTAGATTTGAGAATCTTTTTCTTTACCTCTGAGCTAGCTTTGCGGCTAGTGCAGATTAGAGACTTGTGTATTTGATCACTTGAGTTTGTCGATGAGGAAATTATAAAGATTTGTGAGATTGAACAGAGTCCATTCACTTATTGTACATAAAATTAATTAATAGTAAATCTCTGTAAGTGGAGAAGGCACACAGGAGAGAATTCCCATGTTTCTGGGTCGACCTTTTTGATAGTGCGCCAGTAGTCTACCTACCATTCTTTATTAGATATTATACATAACGGCTAAGATTTTCAAACAAAATTATCAAGCCCCACCATGTAAGGTCATTATGAAGTCAACTATGATTTAAACTTCAAGCTACAAGCTTCACCCTCACTATATATTTCACTATGTCATTTGCTTACTTGTGAGTATAGGTCCGTATGAATAAAGAAATACAACCAAGTGCGACTCAAGAGGTCCCTAAAAAAAATATATTTCCTCCAGTTTTTAATATAAAAGATATAAAAAAACTAAATAAATCAGTTAATTATGATAAAATTAAATTCTCAAGAGCAATTCATAATATATACTTCTTAATTAATTTACCTAAATTAGTCAACTGAATCTTATATTAATTATAATTAATTAATTTATTTAAATTTTTTATTTAATTAAATTAATCAATTAGGTTTTATATTAAGGACAAGAGGAAGAATATATTTAGAAGGCTTAATATAATTATATAAACGCAAAAAGAACATATTCATCCACATGATGAGACCTCTAAGTGATACTCAACCAATATTATAAATACCCCTAACATCCTGCGAACTTGTCAAATCACCTTCATTCCATTTTCCTCTCTATTTCCTTAAATCTTGCTAAACCCATATTTCCCTCTACTCAGAACCCTGAATCTTACTTATCATTCTCTAGTTATGGCTGGACTTCAAGCCGTACACAAATATGCAGCTGTTGTTGTCATGCTAGTTGCTTTCCATGAAGTTGTTATAACTCAGGGAAGGCAGATAAAGGCACTGAACCAACATTTGATGAGAAAAGACACCATCTTGTTTGATACTAACGTTCCTTCATCAGCAGAGAAGGCTGTTATTGGCTCATCTACAACACCGAATCACGACAAGAATGCTGTTTCTGAAGATTCAAATGGAGACCACATAGGTGCTTATCGACCAACACCAACAGGACACAGTCCTGGGGTTGGTCATAAAAAATCTGAAGAAACAAAAGATATGAAAGCAAAGGTGGTAGTTCAGCAGAGTTCTCCAAACGTTGAATATTCTTTGGCTGAAGGGCCAAAAACTGATTTTCGACCTACAGCCCCAGGTTACAGCCCTGGTGTAGGGCACTCTGCTCATCAAGACGAGAATAATGGAGAGGGAGGACGAGTATAGACTCAATTAGGAAATGAAACTAGTCAAGTTTCTAAATGCTGCATGTATGTACCGTGTGTTTGATTTTTTTTTTTAATTTCGTTATGTATTCTTGCATGATAAACATGCCAGGTCCTTTCTTAGACTTATGAGTTATGATTCTGTAATATATTTGCAAAATAAAATGGTTGTGGGTATTTAAAACGTCTTCTTGTTGTTATGTACCGTAAAAGTTATAAACAAGTTACACTATAATAAATTATAAACAATGCGACTCATTTCTTGCATTTCATATATATAACACATAGGATCTACACTAGTTATTAGTTATTATAATGAGTTATATATATTTATAGCTATCATGTACACACACATTTAGTTATTAAGGGGCATATTTAAAGATGATGGAACGAATAGCAAACGAACCTCCTAAGTTTATAATCTCTTTCTTATGAGTTTGATTTTCTGTTTTTGCCTTTTATGCCCAATGCATATGTGGTGACCAAGAAAAGAGACGAAAGAAAGCGACCAGCTGGCTTCTACAAATGGGAAAAGGAACTATAAATTCACAACATATGTAGACATTCATGATGAGAGTGATTTGCTTCACTATTAATTTGTTTCGAAGTATTTATTCTGATCACTTCTAGCTATGATAAAAACAAATCTACCATATAACTATATATATATATATATATATATATATATTCTGATTATAAGAAAAAAGTTAATCTATAACTTAGTGATAACAATAGGTAAGAGTTCTCTAAGAACTAGGATTTCAGTATAAGCAAGTAGGTTTTGGTAGTTTTCAATATGAAATCAAACAAATCTTAAATTAAATTGATTAAGATTAAGGTTTAGGGCATATCTTCTTGTGTTGAGATAGAAAGAATTAGCCCATTTCCTATATAAAATACTGAATTATTAATAAAGACATTTTTTTAATATATTAAGGGCCAAAAAAGAGAGACAGAGAAAGAAAAGCCGCAAAGAGTGGTTTGACATATTCCCAGTGTTTGAAGAATCTTAGAAAGGAGTCAGTGAGTTCCAAATTAAAGTTGCAGTTAGCTGCTTATCATAACACCGCCCATGCATGCTACAACTTGTGAATTTTATAAATGAGAGCACTTAATAAGTTGTGTTTTAAATAACAAAAAGAAACCTGTCAGTCGATCAGCCTTTCTTTCCACTTTAGTATTACGATTTAATTAACTTATCTTCAGAAGACTTCGGCTTCATATTAAACTACCATAACCGCCAATATATATATATATATTGCCCAAAGGGAAAGGTATCAAGCTACCAAAATGTGGTCCATATCTTCATGCACCTTCAACTTCAAGCCCCATATTTTAATTTTATTTCCTGTAAGTGTTATTGTTTTACAAGGTGGAAAAGGAGAAAGAGGGCTATTAGTTGAAGCTTAGTTTTTGCCATGATCTAAGGGTCTTTAGTTTTTATTGTATGAAAATGAGATACAAAACAGTAGGTTATGTCTTTTAATTTGGATCGAAGATTTGTTGAGATCAATGGCTGAAAAGTATACCAAACATGTTTAATTATGTACTAATGGAAAATGGACTGTTGAATTCGTAATTTATAATTATTAATAATTAGTAATTTCATTTGGCCAAACAAAATAACAATTAGTAATTTCATGCGAGATTTATTAGATGTTCAAGGAATTAACCGTGCGAGTGATAAGTTGGTTATAGGCTTGAAAATAAAGTGCCTTTTGCCTTTCGTGCACCTCAAAGGCTACTGAAGATCGAGGGATAATTTTTATTCATTGATCTGCTTTTTATATGGAGCTAGAATGCTTCATAAATTCAAATAAATTGTCATAATATCAACTCCTAATATCAAGGGATAACAAATATTAATTTAGATAATGTAAAATCTAATATACTAATTTCTTTATATATTTTTAGACTAAAGTATACATTTGATCCTGTATCAAGTTTTACTTTAATCTCTTGAGTTTAAAAAATACACTCTTAGTTCTTTAAATTTAATGTTGTTAACCCACTAATGGAAAATGATGACTTAACATATGCTAATTCAGCAAATAAAAAATTAATTCAAAATTTAAATGTTAATACATTGATTTTTAATTTAAAATATATTTAAGAGGAATAACATGTAGTAATTTTAATATATAAAATTAATTATATTAAAGAATTAAACTTAAAATTTAGGTATGAATTGTAATTAATTAATTGTTGAGGCAGCATTTTATGTAGTTAATATTGTGTCTATTTGGTTGGTGGCAAAACTTTAAACTTAGGTTTTGCCAAAATTTAGGGTTTGAAAATTTTTAAAACAAACAGTATATTTGTTTAAAAGGGATTTTAGACCAAATCATGGTTTAAAATTAAGGTTTTAGATAAGCTAGTTAGAGTAGTTTATGGAACAATAAAAAAACTTATAGACTAACCAATTACTATATTACCCATACTTTTTCTTACACCATCTCTCCTCTCTCCTTTCTTTTTCTACACACTCTCTCATCTCTCTTCTCTCTTCTACACCATCTTTCCTCTCTCATCTCTCATATATTTAATAATTATACATTTTTTCATAATTTATCAATAATAAAAGTACTTCTAGAAATAACTATCTAAACACTCATTTATTTAAAACCTTTTTTTTTCATAAACTCTTCTCCAAAAACCCCTTTTTAAAAGCTACCCCAAAAATCATTTTTTTCATAAGCATTCTTCCAAAATCTTATCTAAACAGGCCCATTGTTAACTTTAAAGTACTAAGAGTACACTTTTTAAACTTAAGGGATTAAAGTCAAACTTAATGCAAACATAAAGTACTAAATCTATTTTTTTATTTAATGATGCAGCATTTTAGGCATATTTTCAATGCTTATTGAGTGTGCATCACGGTTCTACCAATTAGAACGTTTGGTGAGGATAATGACAACCATAATTTGATGCAGTGAAGTACCTTAATCTATCGAAGCAATTCAAATAAATAAAAGTCTTTTTTCTTTATCTTTGAGCTAGCTAGCTGCTATATGCAATCTTTTCAAGCAGCCAATTAATTTTTAAAGTATACAAATACATAAATACATGTATGTATTTAACTAGAGTTTGTCGACGAGGAAATTATAAAGATTTGGGAGATTGAACAGTGGCCGTTCACTTGTACATAAAATTAATATTCCACCTCTGTAAGTGGAGAAGGTACAGGAGAGAATTCCCATCTTTCTGTGTCCACCTTTATCATAGTGCGTCCAGATCAAACGACCTAAAGGCCATTTTTAAGTCAAGTATGATTTAAGCTTCAAGCTTCCACCTCTCTGCTTCACATGCTTGTTAGTATTAAACCGTACGAGTACAGACAAAAAACTAAGGTGCGACAAAATTAGGTGTCCATATGGTGGCAAAAAAAGAAAAAGAAAAGGATATCACATTCCATGATGTCAAACAAGACTTGGTGTGTGTTTGGGTAAGGGTAGAACCTTGATTTTAAAAGGTCCAAATATTTGTTTGGAAAATTTTAAAATAAACAGTTATATTTATCTAAATGACTTTTGGACAAAATTATAATTTTGGATAAGCTATTGAGAATATTTATATAATAGTAAAAAAACGTATAGACTACTAAATTACTATTTTTTTCTCATTTTTTCACACTCGATCTCCTCTTCCCCTTCTCCAACCTCTCTCTTCTTTTTTCATTGTCTTAAATCTCGTGGGTCACTGTGGTCCATGTCTACATCAGTCTCGTGGGTTACCGTGGTCCACGCCATTAGTTTCGTGAGTCTCAGTGGTACGTCATCTTGTCGTCATTGTGGGTCGTCAGAAGGAGAGAGGAAGAAGAGAGACAAAAAACGCATAGGGACTTGCTGCTTTTTATCTAATACCCTTTATGATAATTTACTAATAACAAAAATTATTCAGGTAATAACCATTCAAATACTCATTTATTAAGAATTTTTTTTATAAACTCTTCTTTAGAAATCATTTTCTAAAAATTATCCAAAAATAATTTTTTTTTCTAAAAGCCCTTTTTAAAAAACGTATCCAAACATCCCTTACTCAAATCTCAAATGGCTTGATTAGAATCTTAACGTACAAGGGATAGTTATGATACTAGAAGCCTATAAATAGCCGACTCCTGCGAACTTATTCGCAAATCACCTGCATTCCTTTTTCCTCTATTTCCTTAAATCTAGCTAAACTCAATCCCTCTACTCAAAACCATGAAGTTTGCTTTCCATTGTCTAGTTATAGGTGAATTTCAAGCCATGGACAGATATTTAGCTCTTGTTATCATACTATTCGCTTGCAGCTTCCAAGAAGTCGTTATAACTTATCATGAAAGGCAGATAAAGGCACTGAACCAACATTTGGTGAACAAAGACGCTTCCTTGTTCTGTAGGAACTTTCCAACATCAGCAGAGATGGTTGTGAACTCATCCGCCACACCAAATCATCACCACACGAATGTCGTCTCGGAAGATTCAAATGGAGATCACTTTAGTGGTTATCGACCAACAACACCAGGATACTGCAATAGCCATTCCATCAACTCTGCCAATAAAGACGCAACGAAAACCACACCTTCCTCTCACCCCACCACCACTAGAAATCTGGAGGGATACGTTGATGCCTATCGCCCCACAAATCCAGGACAAAGCCCCGGTGTAGGCCATTCCATCAAAACTTAAGTAACCCATCTACATGTCTTGTCTCGCTATCTCTGTTTGGTAGGTTCTTCTGTGTTTGCGTCCGTTTCTATCTTTTCCTTAGTGTAGGGTTATGATTTATTATGCATGCTTTCTTCGATGTGGTTTGTGATGTATCAATATGGTGTTTCTTGTATTAATCTAGAATCACAATGCTTCAATGTCTCGTCTTTTTCCTCTGCTTCTCGTAGAAGATAAAATAGATAATATTTAATTAACACCGTACTTCTTTAATAAATCAATTAAACCAAATCATAACACAGCGCATGCATGCTACAACTTGAGAATTTTATATGTTAGAGGAAATTAAATTAACTAGTTGCGTTTTAAATAAGAAGGAACCTGCCAATCAATCAGGCTTTTCACTTTAATTAGTATTACAATTGAATTAACTTATCTGTTCCACATGCTCCTTCCCTGGCATATGTGGAGGAAGTAAATATACTGTGGTCCAGTTCTCTCGCGTCAATAAATTTTTCATATAGATATATAATATTATCATTTATTTATTACTTGTTTACATTGTTAATTCAGACTAGATCCTCGTTTTTGTAGCAGGGTTAGCTCATTTGCATACTATTCATTAAAAATATTTTTTCCTTAAGTAGAAATCCTTGATAATGTCAACCTATATATAACTGATGAGTGCTGAAAGCTTTAATTAGTATGTGAGAATATATATATATATATATATATATATATATATTCCCTCGCAGACTTCTCTGTTAAAGAAATGGTTTCCAAGACCCTAACTACATGCAACCACGTGATTGAATCTATATCTATATCAATACCACTCTGATCTTATTTTTACCCTTATTTAATTCTTGTTGGAAGATATGCAAATAGAGAGAGAGAAATTTAATAAGGGTAAACTTGTTAAATTTTATCTATTTAACATATATTTAATTATTTAATTGTTACTGCGAGAATTAGTTAAAATAGACTAGACTAGAGTGATATATATATTTATGTAGATGGATTCGCGTATGCTTAACATTAATGTCTTATATTCCCATAAAAAACTGTCATGGTTACTATAGCTAAGAGAGAACTGTGGTTTCATTTTAAAGGTCCAACTTCCACCCATTTTATTCTTCCCTTTTCATTTTACTTGGTCATTAATCTGAGCCTTGTTTTGTTTAATGATCTAGTTCTGCAAGTACCAGAAAACGCCACTTTACTTGGTCACTGATATTGCGTTATTATTAAATCATTAGGGTATATACACATATTTTATATATACGTCGAGTCCGGAGCAAGAGAGTAGTTAGAGGTAGAAGTATAGAGAGGAAAAAGGTGAGAGATTTGTGGTAAATAATTAAACATAAATTTTGAAACAACAAGAAAAAGCTCGTTACAACCTACATTAAAGCTTACATGCACAAATAGTAATGACCCTACACTGAATGCCAAGACTAATAATAAAGTCGCAGATGGAAGGAAGTACAGTATTATCATGAGTTCCACATTGAGGTAACTTTGAAAGAGAGACTTTATAAGGCCTTATAGTACTCAGTTGTGGAAGGAATGGCCAACACCAGGGCTGTGCCCTGGATTTGTGGGGCGAAAGGCTTCAACGTGTTCCTCCAAATTTCTAATGGGACGCTCAAGTTGGCTTAGGCTCACAAGGTTATATCTTGTTGTGTCTATTGCAGAGTTGGGAGATTGATGATTGTTCTGTCTCAAGTTTCTTCCCTCTATGAAGACTAGTTCATGGCACAAAACCAACACTACAAAGAGGAAGCAAGTACGAGTGGAATATGCCATTGCTAGAGATTGTGAAGGGAGAGGAACTTGAAACAAGACCAATAAGTGAGTGCCTATAAAAGACTTGGGTAAGATTTAGACACTGAAGAGGCTGCTACACGCATTGGTGGTATTTATAGGCAAACAAGACTCATAAGTGTAAGGGTCAGGGTTCCATCGGGAAGGACAATAGAATAAGAATTAACTAATTAAGATCAAATGGCATCAAAGAAGATTCCTTACAAATATGCTTTTGAACTTCAAATTGCGTACGGTTACGGAGAAAAATAAGGTTTAATTTATAAAACCTATACATTAGCAAAAGTAAGCAGCCTTGAGGAGAGAGGTTGGAAATTAAGGATCTTTTGCTTCAAATTAATGAGCTGATGTTCTAGGCATGGGCGTTATTATGCTTTTGTTTCATTTGACATTCTATTAGTTTTGAATTCATTGGCTGTATATAAACATGAGCATTATTCCAATTATTCTCGATCTTAGAATTACATTGACAAAGTTTAGGAGTTTTCTACCAACCGTGAGCATAATGTGAATCTACCAATAAATATAATAAATTAACATATTTGATAAATTATCTGTCACACACCAAGAAAATATACCCTAAACTGTGGAAAATGAACGGTGGAAATGAATGAAACTGACCAAAGTAATGTTAGCAGTCTAGCTAGTTGGAAAAACTTGAACGGTAGGAATTAAAATGAATGAGCTAACCTATAAGGTGCCTTGCACATTCCTCTTTCATCAAAAGAGTACTCAGTATCTTATAAAAGAAAAAAAAGAGTACTCAGTACATAATAGGCCTGTTGTACTCTATATTGCTAGGATCAAATTGTCTCCCAACTTGCTATTTAATATATATATATATATATCATATAAGAGCATTGGCACAATAAAAATATCATATAATTAAGAACTGAAAAGCATACCTACAACCTCCCCCCATGTTAATTGCAATGCTAGCCTTACATATGTGAAATTCCAGCTGAGCCCCTCCATATCTATATATGACTTGTTAAAAAAATAGAGGACCCCACGAGCATGATGCCTGAGCTCTATATAAAGGCCACATGTGAAGTGTCTAGGCAACTCAATTGTCTATTGCAAGATAGCTCCTTTGTTCATTTGAGGCATATCCACCTCTCTTGCTTGCTTAGACACTTTGACTTAATATCCTTATAATTCAGCTTCTTCCTGTGTTCATGGCCCAAAACAAGCTTCTTATTATCTCTTTGATATTCTTAGCACTCATTTTCTGCCAGACATTCCAATGCATTCATGGAATCAGGAACCTCGAGTC
This sequence comes from Leucaena leucocephala, assembly GCA_037074615.1. NCBI lineage: Eukaryota > Viridiplantae > Streptophyta > Magnoliopsida > Fabales > Fabaceae > Leucaena > Leucaena leucocephala. Next base: position 933,318 of record CM073567.1, on the reverse strand, counting down.
CCGAGGGGACCAAAACCTTGCAAATGATGACCAAAACAACGTGCATGGTGACCTAGTGACTCCAGATGCAATCCAGTCTCCACCAACGCCTCCGAGCGAGATGGTTCCAGGTCGTGACGTCTATGCTTTTAGGCCGACCACCCCAGGTCACAGTTCTGGCGGCGCAGGACATTCCGCTCACAACTAGGGCTCGTGTCCCTAGCTAGAGTCCGTAGATCATGTTATTTCATTAACGTGTGCTTGTCTAATTTCAGATTTGGGTTCGGATGGGGTGGGCCAGTAATTAATTATGAACTTCGGGTGTAGTAATTGTGAGATCATGATCTGTGCATCATGCATGCGTCAAGATTTCATCATTACCTTCAACTCTATATGTGTGTGACTACGTGCTATTGAATAAACACAACTGTTTTACAAAGAAAGGTCTTAATTTGTCTCTTTACACAGACAATATTACCGGCAACGTTTTATTTTACTTTGTAATAATTTGAATGAAGTTCAAAATTTATATGATTAAAGTCGCCAAATGTCCTCGCGTTCTAACAAACCATTATTATGTATGCATGGAAATTATGTAACAGATATTGCGGTTATCATTGGACTTCGTGGTTAAGTTAGTAATCAACATTTGGCAATATGAATCACAGATGTTATCAGGTATGGACATTATGTATACAACCAATAGTATAGTCAAATGGACGAGAATTGATACCCTTAGAGTTCAAAATCTTGTGAATAGAAAAAATCATCTTAGAAGAGATACATTATATTTTGGCCTAACAATTTTCAAACTTAGATCAATTTGGTAATACTATATGATTGTACCAAAATACTACTTTGATCTTAAATATAAGTCTACTTAGAGTTATTAATAATTATTTTTTAATTTTATCTTTATTTAATTTCTGTCCTAAAGCGAGAAAAATGGTAGAAAAGTGAGAATGATTTGTAAATATAGAGAAAGAATAATATTAAACTTAAAAAATTTTATTAATTAAAGGCATATTTAATAATTTAACTATCAATTATCAGTATGCGAGAATTAATTAAAATTGACATACAATAAAAACCAGAGTGATATATGTATAGGTATGTATTCTCATCTTACTAATTGTAACTACTGTACATCACACTATGCGATTAGGGAAGGTTTTCCATTTTTCCAAATCTGTAAGGAAGGGTGGGCAGGTGAGAAATGAAGTTCCCAGAGAATATTCCAAGTATATGTGCTTTCCGAAGGTATTTTGATGTAGAAAACTATTTTTTGTTCAAAATATGTTCAAATTGAAGATAACTTATTTAAATTGAATAATCATCTATCATTTTCAAATATTCGCATATAACCATATAAATTGATATTTGTCCTAAATCTTATATTTAGGACAAATATCAATTCCCTAATTATATCATACTTTAAACAGTGGAGGAGCAATTTTTCATTAACAAATACTATTATTATTAGAATATACTGGGTTTTAATAAGCAAGGATTTAAGTGGTATCGCATATAATTGATAGTCAGGGAAATATATTTGGACAATGTTTTTTGACCCCTCGAAGCTGATGTAATTAGTCAATTTGACAATCATACCATTAAGATTTTGTTTTTTGGCCTTCCCATCGTTGAGATTCAATGAAAGGGGCCCTAGAGATTCATGTTGCATGGCCCCATAACTGCTTTATTATTTTTTCCCCAAGTCTTGAAGCTTTTAATGAAAGATCTGATGTTAACTAAACTTACACCGTTCGTTCAATATAGCGGAACAGCTCACCTAGCCATAAAAAAGACTACTAACCTAGCGCACTTGGCTTCTGGTTTTAAAAAAAATTGAGAAAAACGCAAGCACACTATAGTGCTTCCATTAATTTTAATTAATTAAAAATGCGCTTATCAGTGTTATTCTGTCCTTTTTTTTTTTGTACTTTTGTCGAGGAGACAGAGAAATGAGGGTTCCACAATCCCAGGAGCCAGCTTTTATCAGATTTTCCATTTTTAATTTCAACTTGGAGTGAGTGGCAGTGAATAAGCTTGGTGCCATATGACATTTGACTTTGCCACAATGTATGTGATGGCTCATCATTTTCTTCTTAATTTGAGTATCAAAATTATGTTCATAGAAATTAAATTCATATTAATCATGATTAACTCTGACAAGTTCATCAAGTGGTGGTAGGCCAAGGGGATCCTATACACAAGCACGTGGTCATGCCGCTTTTGACTTGACTTTTGATTTATGGCATATTCTTTTTTATTTTGCGATTCATATGAAAAAAGTGAGGATTGAAAATTAAAATGTACAAGTTCAGTGAGATATAAAGGTTTTTTGCCCTCGTTTTACATCTAAAGGGTTTAAAACCTACTGATCTGTTATTTTGAAATATTCTTATTCTTCTATTTACTCTGTTCGAAATATTAGTTCTTTTATTTTGCAAATAAGGACCATGATCTGGCTCAAACAATATTAATTTTGCTAAGGTTTCAATGCCCCAATATTTCTCTGATATCCCTCTCACTCATTCCTTTTTCTATTTTTTAATCATACAATTTTATAATGTTTTCCATGTCAGTATATTTTTTCTTTGTCATTTGATGGGGTTAATCTTGTTAAGTTCACTTCAGAAAAATTAATACTGTTTGGGCCATCTTATTTAGCATTATCATATGATTCTTTTTCTCTCAATGTATAGCGTATCCACTTACTTAGTGCTTTTTGGCTGTTGCATATCGTATATAATCCACTTCGTGTCGCATGATATAATTATCTGATTATCAATTAGTGCTTCTTTGCTGTTGACGTACTAAATGTCTATATATAAACAAAAAAAATGACAAAAGAACTAGAGACAATGAACAAAATATTAAAAAAGAGAGGTCAAAAATCGCACAAATATTTTTGATAATTATGATCTAAGGACCTTTGAATTTGTAAACTTTTTACTTCTTAGTGGTTGTAAATTTGGAACGCCATGCATGTTTATAAACAGTGTCCTTCACTGTAAATTGAAAAGTGTTTGGTTTTAATTTTCCTTATTTATAAGTATTCCCTGCCCCAATATATATTTAATGGATGAAAAAGGAGAGGCGTATCTTGATAGCATCATGGCTAGAAAAACTAGGTCAAATCTGGTCTCTCATATAAGCCATCCCTTTGTAATCATAGTAAGTGATTTCGGCCCTACAAGAACATAAATCATGATCGAAGAGTAGTAACAAATCTTGAAGCAAGTCAAAAATATCATTACAAGAAGCCCTGGCTATATAATATATAGAAATATTTTGGAGATTGAACAGCAGCCATTCACTTATATATATAACATTAATAGTACACCTCTGTAAGTGGAGAAGGAAGGTACACGAGAGAAATATAATTTCCATGCTTTTGGGTCCATTTTTGATGATACACTATTCTTTATTAGATATATTATCAGATGAATTTCTCAATGGCCACTCCCCACCATGAAAGGCCATTATTATGCATTTGAGCTCCACTCTTAAAGCTTAATTAACACTTCTCTCTGTCGTACTTGTGACTTTGTGAGTTTTTGTGACTATATAATTAATCATAAGATGATGCTTCTTAATTACTCACATATCGAATAATCACCCAATAAAGAAAGAAGGGGTAGTACAACAGAATAAGAGGTGCTGATCAAAAGAGGGATATAAAATAGTCAATCGCATGAGAAGACCAGTCTTAGTGAAAGCTTGATTTGACATATTAATTTGGAGCTGGTGGATGCACTCCACACATTTAGTCAAATGACATGACTAGTTATAACTAAAAAAAATATCAAGAGGGTATTAATATAGTACTCAAACGAGATTATAAATACCCTAATTAAGATCCCGGAACTTGTCAAAACATCATCATCTGGATTCAGTACTCTTCTATTTCCTTAAACCCTAAAAGCCCTTCCCACTACTACCTACTCAAACGAAACCTTCGAAGATTGTTTCAATTATTCTTTGCTTATGGGTGAGGCCATTCTCAAATATTTAGCTGCAGTAGTTCTCATACTAGTTCTTTGCCATGAAGTTGATATGACTCAGGGAAGGCAGACAAAGGCATTGATGAACAAAGACACTGGCTTTGATAGTAAGGTTCCTGCAGCAGCAGAGATGGCTGTGAATGCTATCTCTAAGGAGACAAATGGAGACGTAACTTCTTATCGACCAACAACGCCAGGAAACAGTCCAGGGGTTGGTCATAAGAAATCTGCAGGGGAAAATAATAAAGAGATAAAAGCAAAGGTGGCAGTTCAGAGTCCTCCAGATGTTGAATATTCATTGGCTCAAGGGTCTAAAACTGATTACCAAGCTACAAAACCAGGTCACAGCCCTGGGGCAGGGCATGCTGTTCATCAAAACAAGAATAGTGGAGAGGTAAGAAGTGTGGAGAATCAATTAGGTAATTAATTAAGTTATTCTTCGAGAAAATTAAATGTTTTATGTACTTGAATTCATGCATGTGACTTTTTCAATTTCTTTATGTATTAGTGGTACGCTCTATGTATTCTGTTTTATATATATCCAAAATAAAAAATGGCTGTTCTTTGTATTTATAATAATAATGAAAAATTTGAGAATTTATATTAAATTCTAAAAATAAGAATGAGATGACAAAATAAAGCATTATGTGGGCAAGAGAGTTAGAGATTGAGGCATCATTAACTAACAGTCAATTTTAATTATTTTATTTTTTATTTAAATGGGAAAGACAATAATAACTTGATATTATAGATAGGATCGAATCTAAGACTTTATACTTATAAGAGAATTTACATGCACAAGGCAACGAGGCCATTGGTAACTTTTTTATTTTCTTGAAATCGCAAAAAAAGAAAACTATCACAAAGCCATCCCATCACATACCCATTATCAGATAGTCATCGGTTTTATTTTATTTAATTTCTTAAAATCTTAAAAAAACTGCCATTATACCGTCACAATTTAAATTTAGTGGTTTAATTTAAAATCGAATAAAACTTACTTTAGCTGCCGTGACCCTTATTTTGGGAATAGACACTTGAGCAATCAGCATTGGGCAAAACCAATTCTGGCGTGCTTCACCAGGAATCAGCTTTCGGCTCTATATTATATAAACAAACTATGATTGGTAAGAAATAAATCAAGACTCGGGTTCAAGGCATAGCATAAATTTTCTGCAGCTAATTTAGGATAGTAATCACTAGTCCCTTTTTTCTTGTATATATTGCCTTTTGTTACTTAATATAAAATCTAATTAATTAATTTAAATATATTAAAAAAATAATTAAATTAATTATTTATAATGATTGCGCGTTGGTTTATCTAAAATACCCTTTTAAATTATGTATTTAAATTACTCTTAATATAAATAACCTCAATATGTGTATTCATATAATTATTTTGGGAGAAAGATTATAATTGTGGGAGACCATGAATTATGATATTATATTTAAAATTAAAATAAACTAATATCTATTTTTTATATTTAGGATAGGAGTGAGTATAAGGTTTGTTATTGGTACAAATGATAAGTTGATACGAGAATCTTTGTTCATGCCTATTCTCAATTCTGCCATGTTATATGGATTTTGATGATAATAAAATGTTAAAGTTTTAATTATTTCTTAATATATTATTTTGGTTATTGCTCGAAATCTAATCTAAATATTATACCAACGATAATTTAAATGCGATATCTGTCAAAAGAAGAAGAAGAACACATGGGAGATATGCAAGAGAGTATAGAAACAATCACCGTATAATCCATGAAGGAAACTTCAGGTGCGTAGGCGCTATAGGTTGCTTCTTGAATACTGATATGTTGTAGGACATGGCTTACGAATAAACACTAACAACTTAAAATCAAAATAGGATCAAACTCTTTATTTCTTTATAAAGACCTTTAACTTATATGAGAAGTTGAAAGCTCTTGTATATATGTGAGAGATTGAATAACATATATTCCCTAGCAGACTAATTAGCTGTTAAAGAAATGGTTTTGCAGGTTAGCTGTCTGGCATTTTTTCCCTTGATGACCCACCCTAGCTACATGCAACCACGTGAATGAGTCCATGCCTATATATAGCAATATATATGTTTCTATTTATAAACATTAATTTATGTTATTTCATCTTTTGTTTGGAATCGTCGACTTTATTGATCTGTGTGTACTTAAGTACGGATCAAGAAGAATTTATTATGTAGAGGTCATTCATGTGCAAAACCAATAAACCTAGCCTTGCCATTGAAGAAACATGCAAATGTAATATTTTTTAGATTATGATTGGACTTATTGTTTCACCAAAATAGTTACATTTTCTGTATATTTGAAATTTAAGATGAATAGTGTATTTATCACTTATAAATAGAATAATTTGTTATAAAATTTAATATTAATATTAATATGTTATCTAAAACTTTATCAATGCATTATTTTTGGTAAAAGCAAAATTAAAAAAAACAAAATAAGGAGAGGAAGACTGTAGAAAATTTGAAATTGAATGAAACATTTCAGTATATCATTGTTTAAAAATACACCCACACACGTGTCGAAAATATTATTTGTTCTTCCCACTTCCTCTCTTAGCAGGAGCGGGCATAATTAGCTTATATCTATATAGAAATCTTCAAGCAACAAAAATATGAACAACAGTTAAAAAAATTTAGTCATGGGGGATGACTTGCTTGATTTTATAGTTCTATCGTTGCACCCGTTTTTCTTCATTTTCATTTGACTCCGTCATTTATTTGGTTCGTCCACTGCACCGCTCTGCTCGAAAATCATTTTTTCCTTTAAGAGTAAGCCAAGGAATAGTTCTGCATTATAAGCTAGCTAGCTTGATGACATTTAATTTGCCCTGATATATTAAGTCGTCATGGTTTATAAGTATACTTATATAATACTGCCAGGACGAGCAAGAGAGTATAGTTATAATTAATTAGAAATATTAGAGAGAAGAAAAAGATGAGAGTATTGCGGTATAATAATTAACGCAACAAACAAAATATTCATTACTCACTGAAGACCTATTACAAACTGCATTGGAGCATGCAACACAGAAAACCTAAGATAGAGTGAAATAAGATGGCACAAGGAAATAAAGAGAACCATATCTAACTCCTGAGGAATAAAAATTGCATGCATGCATGGATGAGTTGCTTACGTTTTAATGGAATGGCCTACGCCAGGGCTGTGCCCTGGAGTTGTGGGGCGAAATGCTTCAACGTTTCCCTCCAGATTTCTCATGGTTCGATAGGCAATTGTGGTTTTTGTTGTGTCTTTGGCAGAGTTGGGTAAGTGGTAGACATTGCTTTGTTTCAAGTTCCTTCCCTCTATGAAGAGTAGTTCATGGGACAAGACCAACAATATAAAGAAGAAGCAAGCGCGAGTGGAATATCCCATGGCTAAAGATCCTAAAGGGAATAGGAACTTGGAACAAAGAAGAAGTGAGTGCCTATATGAAGGAATATAGGAGTGAGATCAGACACTGAAGAAGCTAGCTGGAACATTGATGGTATTTATAGGAAAAGCAAGGCTGAAATCTCGTGGTGAGGGTTCCAAAAGTGGCAATAAAATAAGAATTAAGAGCCCTACGGTATATTGCATCAAATTAACAAGATTCCATTACAAATGTGATTTGAGATTTAATTAAATTACGTACAAGGTTTTTAAAATCTATACAAGAACAACAAGCAGCCTTGGGACCGGTGTTACAGACCACTAGTTAGTTTGCCGCATGAGAGTTTATTAACTTTAAAACACCCACACCCACACCATTTTAGGAGTTAAATTAAGACAAATTGGTGATTTGTTTTTTTACATTAATTAAACCAATCGAAAGGAATCTACCTCGCACCAAAAGTAAAGAAGCCATACCACAGAATATCTAAGATTTGCTGCTGGTGGCTCGGAACGTATAGTTCCGTTCACCCACATTAATTAACCAAATCTGCACACTACACCTTACATTTGAATGAGCCATCGGTACGGTTAAAAATTAAAATTTTTTGGGAAAATTATCCACTTGTCCCAAGTAAGAAAATTAAATATAAAGAGGTCCAAAAAACAAATCATACTTAAAAACAAATTGTGTCATTTACAAGGTAAGTTCATTAAAAAAAATAAATCTTTTAGAACCTTTTTGTATTTAGTTTTCTTATTTGGAACCAAGAGATGATTTGGCTTAGAACTTTTATGTCTGAGCGTCACTAGTTACTTAATGTCCTTGGCATGTTGGTTGTTCTGTTTTTTTTTTACTACTGATCGAAAAGCAAAAACATTTGATTGTCGTATTCATTGGCTGTTAGCAACTTGAGCACTTTAAGTTGAGGAGAAGTATGTATCTGGGCATCAACTTAAGTGTAATAAATTTCTCTATAACAGCAAGCAAACATACCCTAAACTGTGAACTGAAAGAATAAATGGAGATTAATGAAACTCAATAAATTAAAGTGCGTTGCGCTCTAGTTGGAAAAGTGAAGTAAAAACGAGCGAGTGAGCACCAAGCTAAGTTGCCGCCCACGTTCCTCCGATTCATCAAAAGAGCACACATAGACCTGTATTCTCTATATTGTTAGCATCAGATTGTCTCTCAACTTGCCATTTAATATCAAACAAGAGCTTTGGAACTACAAAAATATCATATAAGAACTGAAAAGTTAACCTACATTGTCCCCCTAAGTTGCAATGCTAGGCTTAATTAAATATGTATAATTCCAGCTTACAATTCCAGCTGTGTCCCTCTATATAGTACTCTTAAATAGCTTGCATGTTTATACTATAATATCATTTCACTTACCAGAATTATTTTTCTCATATGACTTGTTTAAAAAAAATATATAGAGGACCCCACGCACTGGATGCTTGAGCTCTATATAAAGATCACAGTTGAAGTGTCAAGGCAACTCAATTGTCTATTGCAAGCAAACTCCTTTGTTCATCGAGGCATATCCACCTCTCTTGCTTGCATTGACACTTTGAGTTCATATCTTTATACTTCTTCCTTTTTAGTCCTCTACGCTCTTTGAAACCAAGCCACAAGTTCCCTGTGTTCATCATGGCCCAAAACAAGCTTACTATCTCTTTGATATTCCTAACTCTCATTTTCTGTCAGACATTCCAATGTATTCATGGAATCAGGAACCTCAAGTCCCAAGGGGACCAAAACCTTTCGAATCATGACCAGAACAACGTGCATGGTGCCCTAGTGATTCCAAAGGCAATCCAATCTCCACCAACTCCTCCGAGCGAGGAAGCACCAGGTCGCGACGTCAATGATTTTAGGCCGACCGCCCCTGGCCACAGTCCCGGCGTAGGACATTCTGTTCACAGCTAGCTAGCAAGGGCACTTGAGTCACATAGGCTCAGTACTAGTGGACCTTGTTATTTCAAAAGTGTCTCTGATTTCAGATTTAGGTTTGATTTTGATGTCATAATCTGTGCATCATGATTGAGTCAAGATTTCATTAACAAAGACTCATGATGTATAACTACGTGCTATCTAATGGACACAACTTTTTTCTGTTTTCAAAAGGTCTTACTTTTGTTTCTTTACCAAAATAATTATTGATGACGTTTCTTTTTTACTACGTAATACGTACGCCTGAGCGGAGTCAAAAGTTACTCACACAAACTTAAGATTAATGATTATGCAACAATTTGTTTCCATCACACGCCACATATTGAAACAGTCAATTTCATTAATTGGACTCCCTGCAGGTAATTTGTATTCAACGTTTTTGGCCCACGTAAGAAGCATAATGAAAGGTGTCCTGAAGAATCGTTTCACAATTCCTTAACCAGTTAGAAGTATTGCGCGTGAAAGAAATAAATCGAAATCCTCTGATTTTTCTCATCGTGCAAAGAGGAACAGATTTTGAATATATATATATATATATATTTTAAAAAAATAGCATAATATATACGTTCATGATAACAATTTTATGAATATTTTTTTTTATTTTACAGTCATGGATATTTAATTCCTATTAACAAAGACGGGATTTTTCTTGGGTAAGAATATTTGGACACCAGGGGATAAATCCTTTAAGTATGGCTAAAAACCTGACGGTTCTTTGAGTAAGATTAACTATCTCATTTGAATCCTCAAAAAGATCATCTTCAAGATTTCCCTTATCGTCGCGTTAATTAAGCTTACTTATTGATAATGTGGCTTAAGTAACAGTTAGCTATCAATATAACATACCACGAAAGATACCACAACACTTGAATGATTAGTCTCACACATACACACAAAGATAGATACATATATATATATATATATATATATATATGCGTTAGAGAACTCGAGAACTGTTATTACGGGTAAATTAGTTTAAACAGCTTGTGTGCGTGTGTGTAACTGTGACTAATTAGCTCTCGAGCCTCAATAACCTTCTATATATATGTCAGTCGATGAGAATTCGCTTGCTTTCACTCCACTATACTGTGTCACACTCATAGAGAACAAAGGTCACCATTTTGATACTGTTGTATGATATATGCATGCTTCAATAACTACATACATTTAACGGCCACTTCAAATTCATGTTGAACGATGACCGCGTTTTGCTATTGATGAACTTTTGCTACTGGGTTTACCGGAAGAACAATTAATATTGATATTATCGAAACAAAGAAAATTAATATTGAATATATATTTATTAAATAAACTATTTAAACTACTTTAGATATCTAATATTTTTGCTACTAGGTTCAATGCCTTCTTCCCCCAATTTTCTTTTGTCGGGTTTGTTAGTAATACTGAGGTGCCGTCCTCTACTTTCCTTTTTAAATAACAATAAGTTAAAAGAAAGAGTGGCATGATGAAGTTCCTGAAGAATATTCTGAGCAGTTGAGCATTTTCAAAGGTGTTGTGACGGTTGAGATTCAATGAAAGGGCCCAAAATAGATTCTAAGTTATTTAGTTTTGAAGCTTTTAATGAAAGATTTTATTTTAATTAAACGTACACCGCTCGTTCAATACAGCCATCAAAACCAAATAACCTAACCCACTTGGCTCGCTGTTTTGATTTAAAAAATAAACAAGTACACAATAGTGCTCGAATTAATTAATATTCTCACGAGTGTGTGATCATTTTGTCTTATTTTTTTATGTACGTTTATCGAGGAGACCCAGAAGTGAGAGTTCCATAGTCCTAGGAACCAATGTTTCAGCAGAATATTCTCCATTTTAATTCCAACTTGGAGTGATTGATACTGATCAAGCTTGGCTCCATATGTATGACAACATTTGACTCTACCACTACTTTGGGTTTATAGAAATATATATATCCTATATGTGACAAGTTCAAGTGGTAGGACATGGGGATATATATCTTACACAAAGCATGTGCTCATGTCACTTTTGACTTCACTTTTGATTAAGGCATATTCTTTTTGCCATTTTTTATTTGCCTGTCATGTGAATAAGAAAGGAGTTGGAAATTATAACATTAATTATCTATACTTTGCAATAATTATTTTTAACTAAGGAAGCATTAACTTTGGTAAGTCCCGTTTATATATATAATCTTGAGGACACCTGGTTTTTAACACAATCCTTCTAATTAAGTTTTTCCATGCCCCAGATACATATATTTGGTGGATCAAAAAAGGAAAGGCGTATCTTTTCTCATTATGAGTAAATAGACCATCCTTTTGTAATCATAGCTAGTGGTTTCGGCCCTACCACAACAAAGTTTGGTGAAAATCTTTGGTTTTCTGCTTAACCATGAAGGTAGTGGAGTACCTTATGAGTTGGCGGCTGCCCAATGATGATTAAATGATATTTTATAGAACAGGTTAAATTGTAAAATATATATATATATATATATATATATATATATAAATGGACTAATAATATACCTCTTTAAGTGGACAAGGTGCAAGAGAGAATTTCTATGGGTACATTCTTATGGTGAGCCGCCAGTCGACCTACTATTCTTTATTAGATATTTTCAACTTGGACCTGTTTTTCAAACCAAATTGTTCTCAATGGCTGCTCTCCACCATCAAATTAAAGGCCATTATGTAGAAAAGAAGGAAAACATATTTACAATTTTTTTAAAAAATTCTGCTTAAAAGAGAGAGAGAGAACACCCATATATTACATTATAGGAAAGTAGCACATAATATTTTGATCTTATTTTTTATATATGATCAATATACTAATATTATTTATAGTACAATTTTAATTTAGTATAATTTTACCTATAATATTTTTAATTTAGTACAATTATACCAATAATTTTATTTCTCAAGTACCTATAATTGTACTAAATTAAAAAGATTATAGGTAAAATTGTAGCACAAATAAAATTAAAATACTAGCTGCATATAAAAAATAAGATCAAAATATTATGTGCTACTTCACCCTATAAACTTTTCTCCAACTCTGTCTTCACTCTTTTATACTAAACTCTTCACTTCTTGTTTATTTTACTTATCATATATAACTCTTCAAACTATAGTAGCTACTTTCTATTAATATAAAACCATTTACAAGCAACCCGGTGCAACAGAAGTTGAGGTGCAAATCAAAAGTGAAATATAAACGAAATATTAAAAGTCAATCATTGATCGAGAAAATTTTCCATAGAATTATATACACGCAAAACTCACCAGTCTTAGTGCTTTGCTCCTATATTTGTCAAATAAACGATCCATATTCGAAGGCGGATGCCCTCAGCAGATTTAGTCAAATGGAATGATTACCTATAACTTAAAAATCTCAACAAGGCCTATATACAATACTCAATCAAGATTATAAATACCCTAATATCCCAGAACTTGTTAAATCATCTGGATTCACTCTTCCATTAATCATTTTCTCAAACCAAATCTTGAAGCTTGTTTTAATTCTTTAGTTATGGGTGAGGCCATTCTCATATATTTAGCTATTGTTCTCCTACTACTTGCTTTCAATGAAGTTATTATAACTCAGGGAAGGCAGATAAAGGCTTCAAACATTGATAGTATCATTCCTACTTCATCAGAGAAGGCCGTTGAATCACCCAACAAACCAAATCGCCACGTTGGTGGTGTCTTTGGAGATTCAAATGGAGATCATGTAATTAGTGCTCATAGACCAACAACGCCAGGAAACAGTCCTGGGGTTGGTCATCAAAAGTTTGGAGTGGAAAGCCCAGATGTTAAACATCATTCTGTAACGTCTCAAGGATTCAAAACTTATTTCAAACCTACAGAACCAGGTCACAGCCCTGGCGCAGGGCATGCTGTTCATCAAAACAAGGGTAATGATGGAGAGGTAGAACGTGTTCAAAATCAATTAGGTAATCAGTCGAGTTTTCCATAAAATCAAATGTGGTATATGCAATTGAATTGACGTACGTGTAAAACATTATTCTGTACTTTCTCTGTTATTCCGTAATAAAAATTGTTTGTACTAGAACAAATACCTATTATTATATTTTCTGTAGCAGCTAAGGAATAAAGAACCCCTTGTTGCGGGTAAAACAGAATGAAAAAATGTTGTTTCACCTAGGTTTATTTTTATATTTTTCTTCACTTTAGGTAATTACGATGAAAATTGTTGTAACCGAAATGGATGCAAACCTCCAACCAAGTAAAGATCACAAGTAAACGTTTTTTTTATCGATTCCACCTTTGTATTCACGGCCGAAAACAAAAACTTCTGTGGATGTTATGTGAAGCTTGTGGACCAAAAAAGGGTCATTGAAAGTGTATTGAGCTTTTAATTAAAAATTATCTTTTACATGAATAATGAGGGAAATCGGGCAATAAAAAATGGAAACAAACAAAAACCGGTAAGGTTCTCTCTGACATATTCCATTCTATGTCTGAAGAATCTAGAAGGGGGTTAATGAATTTCTTAGTTGCAGTTCAGAAGTACAATGATGACGGCTTAAAATAAGATAAACTCATAAACTGGTACCGGGAACTACTTTGACATTTTTAAAAAGGTACTTTTAAGAACTGATAAGAAAACAAAGAATTTGTATTTACGATACAGCATCAAGTGAACTACTTAATTATATTTAACATAATAACTTTTTTAAAAGAAATTCAACCAAATCATAAGCCGTCGCGCAGCACATGCTTCAACTTGTGATTTTTTAAATTGGAGCGCACTTAATTAGTGATTGTCCGCATGCTATATATAATTAAACTCTAATGATAGGGTTTAAATTAAGAAGAAACCTATCAACTGAACAGGCTTTGCGCTTTCGCTTTACGATTAATTATAACTTTAATAAGTTTTATCAGTTTAATATGAGTGTGTTACTGGTTGATCAAAAGAAGGACCACTTGCACAACTCGGGTCGGATTAATTCTATGAGTATTCGGCTTCGGCTGCGCAACTGCAACTAACATAACCACCATTCTACGAGCGTTTGGCTTCGATCGTATATAACAAGTATTGTATTGTGTCTTCAATCTCCATTATGTTTTCAGGTTCCAAAAAACCTCCATTCCTTTTATTTCTTCTTTTCCCTTTTAGGTGACACCATTTTCTCTTATTTCTATTTCCAATTAATAAGTGTTTTCCTATGACCGTAAAAATACAAATTACTTCTTTTCCATTGTCATATATCCATTTATTTGGAGAAAGAGCAATACAGGAGATATGTTTATATCTAGAGTTGACATATTACTACAACGTTCATAAGAGTATATTTCACTCGTTGCATAGGTATGTAATCAAAAAAGTAAATCAGTGATTTATTAAACTTTTTGGCTGGACCAGCGCATGTGATTTCTCTCACTCCTCGTCGCTGGTAAAGATGAAAGATTCAGAGAGTACAGGGTAGCTCTCTCGTATCTATTTCCATGCCCAACCCCACGAGAAAAGGAGGTGAACATCATGTGTACTTTGTCTTCTTGTCTCTTTCCCCATAAAAAATCTTTAATTTTAGTTCCATCTGGACAAAATTTAGGTACACTAATCTCCCTGTGTTTGATCTTTCGGTTAAAAGTTGACTAGCTAGCTGAGATCTTTTCGGTTAAAACCTAGGTATAATATAATATGAATAAAGGTTTCAATTTTCAAAGCACTCATTTTATAGTCTTAATGCTGATTGTGTCGATGAGGTTTGGGACTAATAGAATGGGTTAGTCCTTCATAATATAGTGAGCTAAAATTTAAATTTTTACTAAAAAAATGTCTATATTTCGTACTTAATAGTGTATTGAATATGACTATCTCTAATAGGAGAATGTATGTTTAGCAACAAAAAATAGTCATTGTGTCTAGGAAACCTTTAACAACTCCTTCATGAAAATTTTATTAGATACCTTGATTGATTAAGAAGAAACCATTCCTTGCCTGAATTTCGAAACTGTACATACTTTTTTCTACTGTTCCACATGCTCCTTCCCACCACCAAGCGCACTTTAACTTGCAGGGCCTTTTCATTTGCCCGTGTCTTGTGGAATATTCTTTTAAGTCGCCCTTTTTTCTTTGAATAATTAATTAATTGCATGACCTACCAAATGTTTTTGTTGGTTATCACCTGAGGACAAGTCTCCTTGAGCTGGCGTAGGAATTGAAAAGAGAGATTAGAGACGACAATGGAAAAAAAAGAAAAGTAGAAGATTCCCTTGCGTAGTCAAATATGTAAGACTTGACAAAGGAACCAAAAAGTGGGATTATATTCCACTTTCCCTGAGCTTGGGGAGATCATTAGGCCTCAACGCGCATGCATTTCCAATGAATGGAATTTCCTTACAATACTAATTCAGATTCCCCAACTTCTTGCCAGGGTGTAGTTACATCGATGTTTTGTTCGGTAACTAGAATAGCCTGCTCCTACGTTGCAAAGGGATATTTAAGCTTTAAAAAACCACAAAAAGCAAAGATACATAGTAAAGAAAACTAAAATACTCTGTCAAAGTACCATTGCTTGATGTAATTAAAAACTCTAATATATACTGATAAACAGTATTGACTAGAAATATTGTGCTGTGCAAAGTTTGAGATGAGTTAAAATTATCTATAATTTATAAATATTATAGTTTATGAATAATACAACTTGTTATAAACTTATGCTTTATATTGATTTTACTTATTATTTCCCCAATGCATGTGTGCGAGTGTAATAGAAGAGGCTTAATGCCTGAAATAATGAAGAAGTTGGCCTGGTTTTATCGGCGAGAGATGCATAACCGAATATTCACACGTTTCCCTTTCCTTGTCAAATTGCACTACAGTAACAGTGGAAAACATATACTCAATTCTTAGTTATATATAGGTTGCTTCTTGAACATGAACATGTTCTGGAATTGTTTTCTTTTTTGGTGCAACTAAGAAGTTGGAATCTGTGAGAATCTCCACCGAGTGTTCAAAGCTATAGTACGGGAGAATATATTGAAGGACATATGTGTGATATATTCCCATTTCCCTAGCAGACTTCACTGTAAAGAAATGGTTGACAAGTTGGCTGTCTGGCATATTCGCTTGATAAACTACCCTAGCTACATGAAGCCACGTGAATGCCTCTCTATACCTATCAACAACAACAACAATAATATATATGGTACTTCTCCAGATAGATTTGCCAGTTTTCGTAATAATAGTAGTTCATTTGTGTCCAGTTGTTATGCGTTAGTTTATTTCCTTCTTTTTTTATTTTTACTTGTAGGGATCTTAGTGTTTGTCCTTCCAACAACAATGCGAGCGAAATTCATGATGTCGAAGCACATGAGATGATTCTGATCTCCTGTGAAACCTAGAACCCTAGCTTTGTCAATAAAGATACGCATATACGTTTGTAGGATTCTTATTGTAGTTGTTTTTCTTAATATATATGGCCATATATATATCATGTTAAGAGCTAATTTGTAGTACAAATTACACTTCTGTACGTTACTCTATGAGGAGCAAAAGAATAAAAATACTTAATGAAATGAAGATGGGCAGGAAGTTTGTAGTATATATGAAACTAATCACGCATCATCTATGTATAAATTCACGGAAAATAATACTCTTTCCACTTTCTCTCTTATGAAGAGCTGCCAAAAAAACTGGTGTTGTCACTTTCTCTCTTATCCCAGCTTCCGCCAAAATCCATGACACAGGACCTCAACATATCCTCAACTATCTGGATTGTCCTCTCTGACTGTCCATCAGTCTGAGGATGAAAAGCAGTGCTAAGATTCAATCGAGTGCCCAATGCTTTCTGAAATGATTTCCAAAATTGAGAAGTAAACTGGGGCCTTCTATCTGAAATGATAGACACTGGGACTCCGTATAACCGCAAGATCTCCTCAATTTAAGTCTCAGCGTATCTAACCGCACTGTACGTTGTCTTCACTGGTAGAAAATGAGCGAACTTGGTCAATCTATCAACAATTACCCAAATAGAATCAAAACCTTTAGCAGTACGGGGCAATCCCACGATAAAATCCATAGTTATGTTTTCCCACTTCCATTCAGGTATTTCCAACTGTTGTAACGGTCCTGCCGGCTTCTGATGTTCCGCCTTAACTTGTTGGCACACTAAACAATGTGCAACAAAATTCGCCACATCATTCTTCATACCATGCCACCAAAATAACTGTTTCAAATCTTGATACATCTTAGTTATACCAGGGTGGATAGTATAGGCAGAATGATGAGCTTCCTCAAGAATCAGCCTTCTCAACTCCTGAACTTGTGGCACACAAATCCTACCCTCGAACCTCAAAACACCTTCCTGATCAATCATAAATTCTGAATTACTTCTGTCTTTAACTGAATCCCTCAACTCGCACAACTTCAGGTCTGAATACTGAGCTTCCTTAATCTGATCACATAACGAGGAACGAGCTTGCAAATGAGCCAAAAATACTCCCTTATCAGCAATTTCAAATACAACTCCCTCTTGTTCAACTTTATGAATCTCTTGTACCAACGGTCTTCTTTCAATCTTTATATGTGCTAAACTATTCATAGACTTCCTGCTTAAAGCATCAGCCACAACGTTCGCTTTTCCCGGATGGTACAAAATAGTACAATCATAATCCTTTAACAATTCCATCCACCTTCTCTGCCTGAGATTCAAATCCTTCTGTTCAAAGATATACTTGAGACTTTTGTGATCCGTGAAAATCTCACAAGTTTCACCGTACAGGTAATGTCTCCAAATCTTTAAAGCAAACACCACCGCAGCCATCTCTAAATCATGAGTTGGATAATTCTGCTCATGCAACTTAAGCTTTCTAGAGGCATAGGTAATAACTCGCCCATCTTGCATTAACACACAGCCTAGCCCAATTTGAGAAGCATCACAATACACTATATACCCACCAACTCCTGAAGGTAAACTTAGCACTGGAGCAGAGGTCAAAGATTTCTTTAACTTTTGAAAACTTGCCTCGCATTTCTCATCCTACACGAACTTCACATTCTTTTGGGTTAGTCTTGTCATCGGAGCTGCTATTCTTGAAAAATCCTGAACAAAACGGCGATAATATCCTGCAAGTCCTAAGAAACTTCGAATCTCAGTTACCGTAGTAGGTCGTGGCCAGCTTTTAACTGCCTCAACCTTACTAGGATCAACTTGGATGCCGTCTCTCGACATCACATGCCCCAAGAAAGTGACTTCAGTTAACCAAAACTCACACTTGGAAAGTTTAGCATAGAGCTGATGTTCTCTCAACCTCTGCAATACTATCCGCAAATGATGTTCATGCTCTTCCGCACTCTTGGTATAAACCAGGATATCATCAATGAACACGATCACAAACTTATCCAGGAATTCTCTGAATACTTGATTCATTAAGTCCATGAATGCCGCAAGAGCATTTGTCAAACCAAAGGACATTACTAAGAATTCATAATGACCATAACGAGTCCTAAATGCTGATTTTGAAATATTTTCCTTCTTAATCTTTAACTGATAATACCCTGATCGCAGGTCTACTTTTGAAAAGTACTGCGCTCCTTGCAACTGATCAAACAAATCATCAATGCGAGGTAATGGGTACTTGTTCTTTACTGTCACCTTGTTAAGCTGTCGATAATCAATACACAATCTCATCGATCCATCCTTCTTCTTGACAAATAACACCGATGCGCCCCAAGGAGAAGTACTAGGTCGTACGAACCCCTTAACTAGCAATTCTTGTAACTGACTTTTTAATTCCCTTAACTCAGACGGCGCCATCCTATAGGGTGGAATAGAAATTGGTTGCGTACCCGGAATGACGTCAATACTAAATTCTATCTCTTGATCTGGGGGTAATCCTGGCAACTCCTCCGGAAAAACATCAGGAAATTCCTGAACAATAGGAAGTTGGTCTAGACTGACAGTAGGCCTATCAGCATCTTGGATTACTGCCAAAAATCCCTGACAACCCTTAGCCAACATTTGATGGGCTTTTAAAGCGGAGATTAAGTTTGTTGGCTTATCTACTTCGTTCCCACACAACACAAACGAAGTTTCACCCTGAACGTTAAACTTTACCACTTTTAGGTGACAATCAATAGTAGCATAACATGAAGCTAACCAATCCATGCCCAGTATTACATCAAAGTCTATCATATCAAGGATCATCAAATCAACAAAACTTTCTCTACCCTCAACAGACACTTCACAAGATTTGTACACTTGTGAAACCGACAAAGATTCCCCAACAGGGGTAGCCACAGTGAAAGGACAATCAAGTCTAACCGAATTCTTACCCAATATCTTGGCAAAGTATTTTGAAATATAAGAATATGTCGAACCAGGGTCAAACAATGCATAAGCTTTTTGAGAACATACATAGATAATACCTGTGACCACAGCATTAGAAGCCTGAGCATCTTGCCTTGTCATCGCATAAACCCTAGCTTGTCCTTGGCCTGAAGGTTGTGCTCTCTTCTTCGGAGGTCGTCCTGATGTACCTCTACCCACTGAGGCAGAAGTTGCTCCCACAGACGGAGCTACAAAGGTAGAAGGGTGGGGAGAAGGTCGAGCTGACCCATAGCTCGAAGTTGATTGAGCAAACGGACACTCTTTCTTCATGTGACCCGGTTGTCCACAACCATAACACACCCCCAAGGTCTTCAGACAAACCCCTGAATGGTACTTCCCACACATAGTACAGGTAGGCCTGGAATAGCTAGACTGGCTCCCTCTAAACTGAGGTCTAGTACCTCCAAACTTCGGTCCTGAATCAGGAACGCCCATAGAAGATCTATAAGATCTGGGCACTGGCCGCATATCAGCTGACGAGGGTTGGCCCTGAGGGCAGTTACCCTTAAATGAAGATCCTTGGAACCTTTCGCTCCCAGTCTTCTGCTTCTTAGAAACCCCTTCTTCTTCCATGTGCCTCAACTCAATTCTCAAAGCACAGTCAACCACATCAGCATAAGAAGTAAAATGATTCAGCATCGGGGCCACAGCATCATGAATATGTATTGGTAATCCCTGTATGAACCTGTCAATTCTATCCCTCTCTGACAGAATCAAGGTAGATGCATACGATGAAAGTTCTGTGAATCTTCTGTCATACTTAGCCACAGATATCCCAGAAGTACATTTCAATAGAAGAAATTCTTTAACTCTAGCATCCTTCTTGCTCTGGGGAAGAAAATGTTTCAGGAAAAGATCCTTAAAATCTGCCCATGACAATAATGATACTCTATCCCCCTGAAATCCTGGTACCGTCTTACTCCACGCATTCACAATCCCCTCAAGTCAAAACAAGGCAAACTCCATGTATTGCACATCTGGGCATCTCAAAGCCCGGCATCTCTTCTCAATTCCTTCCAGAAACTCCATGGGTTCCTCTCGAGAATCAAACCCTGAGAACTTCGGAGGATCCAACTTTATAAACTCTGATAGCCTAACTGCTATAGATTCTTCCTCTATAACTTGGGGTGTTTTTACTTGAGTTCTGTGCCTAGAGGACGTAGATATCTCAGGAGACTGTGGAGGAGATGGTTCTGACTCAGATAGAATTTCCCGAAGAGGTCTAAGGGGTCAACCTCCCTGAACCCTAGCTCCCCTATGACCCTGTCCTCGACCTCGAGGAGGCACATCACTTCGCTGAGCAGAGCCTTAATCCGAAGCCCTAGAGTTCCCTCCAGATGGTACACGTCTAGGCGGCATTTAACTATTCATAAAACAGAAAATATTTAGTTTTAAGAAAAATACGTTTTCAACTTCATAAGAAAGCATCACTTTTGAATTTCCTTTTAGAGACCTTCAGAAATGCCTCAACTATAGTTATGCCCGGGTTCATAACGATAATTGAGACCCCACCAACGTATCCCTGCTCCACTTAACCATAGAAAAACCTGGCTCTGATACCAAACTGTCACGTCCCTAAACTTGGACCGTGACCGGCACAGAATATAATTATTTCATATCCTGAAAGCCTAACACATTAATTAAAACCTTGAAATTTCCCATAACATTTTCAAAATCATACAAAAACTTTTCTAAGGTTTATACGGAGCATTATCCTTTCCAAAATAATATAAGTTCTTAAGAAAGTAATTACATCAAAAGTAGTATCTGTCAAACGATGCTTCAGATCGATAACGAGACTCTTTACTGCTCAGCCGGAGGATTAGGGTCACCTGTACTATCTGAAGCCAAATAATCTACTCGTGAATAACGTCCCAAAAACATGATTTAAAAGAATGCGAAAAAAAAACAATGCATAATCATTGAAAATGTATTTCATAACGCTTTGAAATCTAATGCAAACCTTTTTGTCAACATTTGTATTTCAGGGGAAATAACCGTATGAACTAATTATTTCAAATAACTCATTCAAAACAATCTTTCAAAACCATGATCTTTCTGTAGGACTTCAACAAAATAAAAACAGATGTGGACACACAGTCCACGAGGGTAACTAACCATTCTGGTGGCTCGAAGCCACTAATTGTCGCGAGAATGAATCCCACAAAATAATTCTGGTGGCTCAAGGCCATAAACTGTCACGAGAATAAATCCCACGAAATAATTATGGTGGCTTTGCCACTAACTGTTGAGCTCGAGTAACCAAGGTGCACCAAGGACTAACAGTACTGCTGTTAACAACCAGCGTTCTGTATTCTATCCTAAAATGTTTCCATCATGCGTGGGGTCCTTTTCACATGTAATGATCTCAATCATTTCAAATACCATAATCATTGGTAAAATCACTTTAACTTTCCAAAACCCCAGCATGTACATTTGAAATCAAATTACTGTGAAAACATATGAAATTCGCATAAGAATATATTTCATGAATAACAACAGTTTAATGCAACTTTTGACAAACTCTTTTCAAAAGCCTCTTTATTCATTTTCATACATAATCATAATTCCTTTGTAAACCAATCGAAAGAAAATCATTTCTAATGATTTAAACCATACTTTCGTAAAACTTGCTTTTCGTAATTCATATTTGAAATTCAACATTTGAAATGACAATGCATTTGAAAATGTGAATTTTAGGGAATGTTATTCACTCACCTGCCACATTCCTAAATCGCTACTCCTCCCACCAAACACTTGCTGCAAAGCCACTTCTCAATCCCCTGATTTTTTGAAATAGTATATTAATATTCTATTCAAAGTTCCAACAGAAATAAATCACCTTTAAACTACAGCCAAACATAAAGGCAACCACTTAATCATTTCTAAACCTTGAACACACCCTTTGCACAACTTTGTAACTTTCAAAATTCCTCTCCAAACTACTTAATTCTAATAATCCAACTCCATCAACTTTCTATTTCATCTTTACATATGTATCTATGTGCATATGTATAACAGTAGCAATCCTAAATCATCGACATTCTTCTTTCATTTTAAAAGCAACTTTCATGCTTATATGCAAATAGCAACAATGCCCAATCTCCTCCCCATAGCAGCAGATTTCATATTTACCATGACAGTATAATACATTCCCATACCTATATGCACATAGCATTTCCTGACTCAGCCCAATCCTGCAACAATACCCCAAAAACACATACACTACACACCCAGAATACACACAGCAGCAGCGACCACAGTGCATACACATATATACTCATGTATTTCCTTCAACCAAGCTCACAGCCTCCATTCATTATTGATTCACATCAGCAGCATAACAGTATGCACACGGCAGCTACAAACCAGGATAACCATGGATTATCTATATTACCACAGAAACCTTCCCAACAGAGCAAACCGTATCAGGAATTGCCAAAACAGCAGTCCACAACACAAGCAATAACAGCCACGGTCGCAAAGAAAACAAGAAAAAAGGGTGAAAATTACCACCCTTACCGCACTTGGGATTCACAGCAATAACACCATGGAACAGAGAAGGAAAATGACCGAGCCTAGCTTATCACTTCCTTCTTTCCTTCTATCAACTACAACAAACATCCTGATACGGGGAATGAAGATGACACCGAAGAACAGAGTGAGCTTAGTTGCTCACGGTAGTAATCCAAGAATATAAGAAAGAATATGAGTATGGAACATGGTTCAAGAAGCTTACCCACATCGCCCACAGAATCGACCACTGCGGAGGAAAACAGAAATGAAATTCAAAGACTTGCTACAGTAGCAGAGGATTGCTACAGTAGCAGAGAATGGCGACGGATGACTGCTATCCGGTGACTGTGACAACCACGAGAATGGTCTACGGGAAGAAGCATTCACCGGCGCTAGAACCCAACTCACAGAGCTCGCGACACCCCTGCCTTCCACTCTCACTCTCACAGGACCTCACAGATGACAGAAAAAGAAGGAGAGCGGGGCGGGTTGCTTCTTAAGGATAACGGCAGAGACCTCTCTTGCCGTGTACTCTCCTCCCGTGCTGCACGCTGAACCTCTGCCACTCTTCACCTACGCCTACTGCTGCCCTGCCATCTCTGCTCGCAAGGAAAAAAAATGGGGGAGACGGTCGGGATTTGGTGAAAGTGAACAGAGGGAAAAAAGGAAATTCACAGAATGACTTACGTTTCTGCACCAGCTGGGATTCGAACACGGGCCAAACGTTTTCTTTTTGTCTTTTGAACTATTTAGCCAACGCTTCCCATACGAGATATTCTACAATGAATATACATATATTCGTTAAT
Source organism: Leucaena leucocephala (assembly GCA_037074615.1). Classification (NCBI taxonomy): domain Eukaryota; kingdom Viridiplantae; phylum Streptophyta; class Magnoliopsida; order Fabales; family Fabaceae; genus Leucaena; species Leucaena leucocephala. Next base: position 909,307 of record CM073567.1, on the reverse strand, counting down.
TAAAATTCCTGATCATAACAGGTGTGTTACCTAAAACTCTCCAACAAAAGAGGAGGATCTTGATTTCAAAGTTCAAGCTTCCACCCATTTTTATTCATTTTTCATTTTACTGTGCCAAGTCTTCGGTTCATGATGTGCACGTAGCAGAGAACGTTATACTCTTGGTTTTCTTCCAGAGAAACATATTCGTATATAATTGACAAATAATAGCTCCATATCAAATGCTAAATGCTATAGAGCTTGCCGACATCTTGTAATGAAGCCATTAGTCAGTATATTATACCATTAGTCAGTATATTATATATACGCATAGCGATAGCTTAAAGAGTTATAGTTTGTAGGAACAGTACGAACGATCGGGTCTGGTGCAGTAGCTATAGATAGAGAGATCGGAAGAAGATGAAAAACTTGTGGTAGATCACAAAAAACAACATAATATATATTGATACCAGATAGAAATGAAGCTTATGAGAAAATGCACTGAAGCATTCATGCATGAATCATAGCCCGCCTAATGCCTAAAAATGAACATACAGACGAATGAGAATGCGAACACAGAACCTATCTGTCACATCCTGAAATTTGGACCGTGATCGGCACAGAATATGAATAGTTTCACATTCTGAAAGCCTAAAACTTTAAATGAAATATTTTGAAATAAAAACAATAATAAATTATATCTCATAAATCAACCGAATCTTTTCTAAAGACTATGTGGAGCATTTACCTTCCTTTTAAAATAATACAAGCACTTGCTTAATGATAATTATATCAAAAGTAATTTTGTCAAAAACGACGCTTCGGATCGGCAACGAGGCTCTTCACTGCTCAGTGGGAAAGTTAGAGTCACCTGCACTATCTGAGGCCAAATAATCTACTCGTGAATAACGTCCCAAAAACATGATTTAAAAGAATAAGGAAATAAACAATGCATAAACATGTTTCAAATAACATTTCGTATTTCAATGCAAACTTTTCTGTAAATATTTTCTTTCAGGGGAAATAACCGTATGAACTAACTGTTTCAAATAACTCATTCAAAACAATCTTTTCAAAACCATGATCTTTCTGTAGGACTTCAACAGAACAAAAATAGACGTGGACACACAGTCCACGAGGGTAACTAACCATTCTGGTGGCTCGAAGCCACTAACTGTCGTGAGAATGAATCCCATGAAATAATTCTGGTGGCTATGCCACAAACTGTCGCGAGAATAAATCCCACGAAATAATTCTGGTGGCTATGCCACAAACTGTCGCGAGAACGAATCCCACGAAATAATTCTGGTGGCTATGCCACAAACCGTCGAGCTCGAGTAACCAAGGTGCACCAAGGACTAACAGTACTGCTATTAGCAACCAGCGTCCTGTATTTCGTCCTAAAACTTTTCCATCATGCGTGGGGTTTACTTTACATAAAATAATCTCAATCGTTTCAAATACCATAATCATTAATAAAGCCACTTTGAATTTCAAAAACCCCAGCCTGAACATTCAAAATCAAGTTACTGTAAAAACATATGCAATTCACATAGAAATATTTCATGAATAACATCAGTTCACTGTCAAATCTTTTTCTAAAGCCTCTTTATCCATTTTCATGCATAATCGTAATCTTTTGTAAATCAATCGAAAGAAAATCATTTCTAACAATTTAAACCATACTTTCATAAAACTTGCTTTCCGAAATCCATATTTGAAATTCATCATTTGAAATAACAATGCATTTGAAAAATGTAAATTTTAGGGAACGTTATTCACTCACCTACCACGCTCCAAAACCTTTACTCGTTTCAACCAATCACTTTCGATTAAAATCACTTTTTAATTCCTTGGTATCCCGAAACAATATATTAACATTCTATTCAAATTCTCAGCAAACGTAATCACCCTTAATTTACAACTAATCATGAAGACAAACACTTAATCATTTACACGCACACACCTAGCATCAGAATTCCCTTTTTCTTCCGTTATTCTTCTTACTTTCTTCTTGCAATTTATAACAATATTGCCTTATATATATATATATCATTTAGCTTCCAGCACAGAGGCATAGTTCCCTGATCTAAGAACCCCATCTTATACGTGTATACATATATATTAACCAAAACTACAAGTCATGCACATACATGTACACCAACAGCAACACTGAATACAATGTATGGGTGTGTCAAAGTAATAGCGTCCATTCTCTCTTCTTCCTTCTTCCCGTAACAATTCCCATATACATAGGCATCATTATCACCTAACTCTAGCCTTGTAAAAATCGACTAGATTCTTAACAAAATTTCTCCATTTCTTTTATAAAGACCTTCATTTAATTTTTATCATAACTTTACTCTACAAATCCAATCAATATACTCTTTGTGAATGACTACCAGTTAAAAACTTGTCCTTATTCTTAATTTCATATCAACACGAAATTAAACACCAAAACCACTTTGAATCGAGTCAAAGGTGTCACCAATAAGACTAAGTACCATTTAATATTATTTAACAAACTCCAAAAATAGCAATCTTGGTAACATAATATATCCAATCCCACACTTTTAACCAAAATCCACTTCATCACTAGACTTCGATAAGACCCCATGATAGAGATAAAATATTGAATAGCGACTTATTTTGGTTCTTGAACTCATCCCCCAAACTTTACTACTCAAACATCAATAACTTAACTTTCTAACTTAAGTTCTTTGAATCATTTACTCACAATTGCCAACAACTCATGATTTAAATATATATCCATTTCTAGGTTCAGCCTTCACAGTTTGAATGCACCAACTGGAACCATAAATCACGAACAGTTCCTTCCATTTACTTTGCTTTGAAAGCTATACTCTTATTATCCTGATTTCAAAGATCCTGAAGCCACACACACAAATGACAAATTCAATCTGCTCAAACAATCCCAACTCAAATCACCACAGCACAAATAGCAACCAAGCTCATTGATTTAAGCTAAGTTTCATATTAAACAGCTTCAATATATAGTTATCCACCATAATAAAACATTACTCCCACCAGCTCCAACTTTGATCAGGCAGAGCAACCCCTAAACACTCAGACAACTGTAAATAATGGTGAAAGGGAATAGGGAATACTTACCAATTACAATTTACGAACTCAATAAAAGCATCACAGCCCTTGCGCCAAAGGTTCCTTCACTTTTCCCCCTTCCTAGACTCAGCAAACAGAGAACAATTCATCCCGCTGCCATGAACACTGATCATACAGAAGACAAAAGAAATCTTTCATTCATATGCACCACCAACCAAAAGGAACATGACCGAGGTAGTGAAGGATCTCAACAAAATATGACTACTAAAATAACCAAATTACTCCCTCACTGGTACTCTCACTCTGCTCTTCTCCTACGAAGGCAAATTTAGGAAGCATGGCAACACCGATGGAAGCAATGGGGACAATGGAATTTGAGGAGAGCAAGGAAACGGTTCGACTGACCTTGAAGCTTTCAGCGACAGAAATGAAACTTGAAAGTAGACACTTGCTACAGTACCCAGAATGCTTGAAACGACGGTGACAACCATGGTGCTTGCTAGCAGCACCAGAATTTGACAACAGACCAACGATCATGAAATTCCCGACAACCCGCGACCACTCCTTCCTCGCCAGTCACTCTCGTCCACCCTTCACCCCCCCACTTCATTTATCGAACAGCCATAACTGTGCTAGAGGTGATAGCTCCAGCGGTGACAACACAACCAGAGCGTCCGACGGAAGTAATGTCTGGTTACACGGCTTCGCTGGCATGACACGCTTGCCGCTGCTCTCCCTGTCTCTCCTGCTGCGACGCTGAGAAAAAGATTCAGAGGGAATGGGGAGAGCGTACGGCGTCTGAAAGAAAAGAGGGGGAAAAAGGCAAATTTCACGCTACAGAGGGACAAAAGTAAAACCAATTTCCTGCTGCTTCCAAGGTTCGAACACGGGATCACACAGTTTATCCCAGCGTTCAAGACCACTCAACTAACCTGCACCCATGGACAATTTCTGCACCAAATATATATATATATAACCTTTTGTTAAATTAATTTTTTTTCCCTATAAAATCTATTAATTTTCTTGGCCATAACACTATCCAACAGAGCGAGAAGTGACATTACATAGTTTAGGAAATGCAGTAACGTCTAAATCTTAAACGACATAATACTAAGGGATATATAATTGCATGCATGCAGATTAGTGGACGATGGGTTAATCAGTTTTTGATGGAATGGCCTACGCCTGGGCTGTGCCCTGGATTTGTGGGACGAAAGGCTTCAACACCTTCAAGATTTCTAGTGGGTCGAGAGGCAATAGTTGTATTTGGTGTTGTGTGTTTTGAAGAGTAGGGTGACTGGTCTTTGCTTTGTTTCAAGTTCCTTCCCTCTACGAAGAGAAGTTCATGGGACAAAACCAACACTAGTACAACCAAGAAACAAGTACGAGGGGAATATGACATGGCTAAAGCTTGTAAAGGAACTTGGAACAAGAACTCACAGGTAAGAGCCTTTATATGAGGAAGGAATAGGTATAATATTAGACACTGAAGAATTTGGCGGGACATTGCTGCTGTATTTATAGGCACAAGACTCGCTAACTCTCTAGACGTGGGTGTGCAAGGAAAAAAATTAGGAGCCAATGGCTTCAGAGTAAATTGCATTAACGTATATAAATTTGGACGCCAAATTATTTCGTCCGCTCACGACAGAAGGAGAGAAGTAGGTAAGTAGGGGCTACAAGTTTGCCACATGCAGAGTTTCAAATTCACTTTGCTGGCCACGAAAATAAAAAATACAACGAATTGAACGTATAACATTGATCTCACGCAATACAATGACTCAAAATAGATAAAAAATCTTTTTAAAATTTTTATTAGTTAAAATGATATGAGTTCGAGTACTTGTACTTTCTAATTATAAATTAATTAAAATAATAATATTTTTTATGTATGAACTTTCTAATCATTAAAAATTTTTAGGCAAATTTTTTTTATTGATTTTCTCTTTTTTATAGCTCTTTACAAATTTATGAATATAGGGGATTCAATTTTCAAATCCGGAGAGATTGGAATTAAATTATTATTACAAATATTTACAGGAGGAAGAACATAATTGTACATCCTGTTGTTATTCTCTCAGGGCATTTGGTATCTTGAAATGGAAATAAAAATGAAAGTGGAAAAGTGAAAAATGAAAGTAAAAATAGTGAAAAACAAAGAAAAAGCTGTGTGGAACAAGTTGCATGGTATAAACCACAATGAAAAAGAGTGACGCACATGACGAGAGGGATTTGGTCATTGCTATTGTGATTCCTTTTTGTCATTTAGACATTACCGTTTAGGCATTTACCTCATTCGATGACCCATTGTTTCAAGCTACTATAAGGCAACATTTTCATTAAACCAATCAAATGGTATCTTGGTCGCTTCCCGCAAAAGGAATCTTCCACAGTAACACCTTAGTGTCAAAGAATCTTCAAGGGAATCTCTAAGATTTGCGGCTGCTGCAGCTCATTAGCCCGGTAAAATCTATAGCCTTCCATTTCATTTAGCCATCGCCGCCCCCCGAAAATCAACTAATTAATTACCTAATTGATTTCCTAAAAACCCTAACTTCATTAATATGCTTCTGAAGAGCAAGATGTTCTATCCCGGCCAAGGCAGGGTGGGATCGGAGTGTGGGAATTATCTAAAAGCATTTGAATCTTCAAATTTTGCATCGTCCCATGAGTTTCTGAGACGATGGTTCTATGCCTTCAACTTCCTTCCATGAGTTATTACAACTTCGTGCAAGGCCACCAGGACGACCTCAGCTACTAAATATTTGTGTATGGTCTGAAATTCGCCCACAATTATAGAGAATTGGAAACAAGCTCTTCAAGGTTTTGTATGAGTAGAGGGAATGTGAATCCGGATGCAGAGTGAGAAGTTCTTCGATGCTAGGGTATTTATATCTATGGCTCTTCAAGGTTTTGTTTGACTATTATATCTATGTATTGTTAAGGTTATATGTCATAGATATTCATGTCATTTGACTAAGTACGTGGGCCGCATTCACTTGCAAATGTGGACCGTTTGTTGTGAAATATAGCTAACTTACACTACTTCCAATGGTCTCAAACGTAAGGTAAATGGTTTTTGTTTACCTCAATGATTGATTTTTTTTTTATTTATAAATATCTTTATCTGCACATCTTCTGTTGCAATTGTGTGCTTTTAAAAATATTACGTTAATTAGATTCGTCATTAAATAAGAATAGTCACAAATCACAATTCATAAGGACACGGATTTGTTGATTGGTCGAAGGTGTGGAAGCTTAAATCATTAAGGTATGATAATATTTAATAAAGAAAGGTAACTCATTTGGCACACCATAAAAAATGCACCCAGATAAAGTATTCGTTTTATGCAAGTGAATGGCTTCTGTTGAGTCGCTGAAAATTTTTATAATTTCCCGCCCACGATTCTAGAAAAACTCATTTGTCTTTTTCTCATTGCTTATAACTTTGAAATAAATTAAAGGGAAAATGATATTGAAAATATTCAGTAGAAACTAAAAAATAATACACTCAAGGAAGCTTGAAATTAAATTAGGAAAAGTATGATGAAAAACTCGGGTTTTTAACAGACTTTGGTGGTAAATTCCCAAACAATAGATAGGTTGTGAATTGGCGAATACTAGTTATAAAGGGGGAATAGCATCGGTCAGCTAATAAGATATTGGATTGTACAGACTACAGAAGAAAGGCAGATATGTCTCACCTGAGTATTCCACGAAGAAATTATAACGGTTTCTGGGATTGAAGAGGGACCATTCACTAGGAACAGGACAGAATCTTCATGTTGATTTCTGGGTCCATTTTATGATGTGCCATTTTATCGTATCTCAGTAATTATTTCGTCTTCTGTTTTTCAAACCAATTTCTCAAGGACTTCTCCAACATGTAAGGTCCTTATGTAAAGGTTTAAATATATATTATATTTTATAGCAGCCCACTCCCTTAGTCAAATGATCACATAATTAAAACTGAGAACTTAATTTGAATCTAAGGAAAGCTTAGATACTCACGACCAAGGTTATAAAAACCCTAAGATGCTCAATTCTCACTTCATCCTCATTCACACATAGCTAGTATCCCTCTCTACAGAAAAAATCTGTAGGTTTGTTTTTAAGTAGTTATATATGGGTCAATTCCAGGCCATACGCAAATATTTAGCTGTTGTTTTCGTGCTAAGGCTCTGTCATGAAATTGTTAAAACTCAGGGAAGGCAGATAAAGGCATCGAAGGAGGACGAAGACGGTAGCATTGATGCTACCGTTCTTCCTGCAGCAGAGAAGGCTGGTGACTCAACCACCAATAATTCAATTAAAGGTGATCCAATAATTCCAGAACACTTTACTGGGGTTGGTCATGCAATATATGGGGAAGAGAATAAAGATACGAAAACGAAGGTGCATGTGGCACTTCAGAGTCCTCCACATGTTGAATAATATTCTTTAACAGAAGGATCAAAAACTGTCTTCAGACCTACAAACCCAAATCTCGACTATTAGGCATGGTCATCTTCATCAAGAGATAAAAGCCCAAGAGCATTTTATTTCCGTCGTGTGTGTGTGCCTTCAGCATGCTTTTGTGTTTCGTTGATCTGATTACCTAGGTACGCACTACGACATTTTTTGCATCTTAGACCATGCAGGCAAGAGCTTAGGGTTTCTACAATTCTGTCTTTTGTGTGTGTGTGTAAAAATTCAAATGAAGATGCTGTCACTAATTTGTCGGTTGTATTAAAAAAGTTATCTCTTCATGCATGTCAGAAAGCAGGGAAATCTTGTTTAATTTGTACTATCATGAATTTCTCGTTCTATTATGCGACTTAGCATGTAAGAAATTTATATATATATATATATATATATATATATATATATATCTTTGGATCAATCACTGCCTTCTCATCACCAAAATATATAGTCTCTTTATCCGTGTAAAAGTATACATATATATAGAATATTATTTTTGTTAATAAAAATTTAATCCTTAAATTTTTACTTTAATGATCTTTTAATTATATTCAGCGGAGAGAAAGTCTATAAATACCTTTGCATCCTGCGAACTTATTCTCAAATCACCTGCATTCATTCTATTTCCTTAAATCTAGCTAAAGCCAATCCCTCTACTCAAAACCATGAAGTTTGCTTTCCATTGTCTAGTTATAGGTGAATTTCAAGCCATGGACAGATATTTAGCTCTTGTTATCATACTATTCGCTTGCAGCTTCCAAGAAGTCGTTATAACTCATCAGCAAAGGCAGATAAAGGCACTGAACCAACATTTGGTGAACAAAGACACTTCCTTGTTCTGTAGGAACTTTCCAACATCAGCAGAGAAGATTGTGGACTCATCCACCACACCAAATCCTCACCACACGAATGCAGGATACAGCAATAGACATTCCCTCAACTCTGCCAATAAAGACGCACCAAAAACCACACCTTCCTATCACCCCACCACCACTAGAAATCTGGAGGGATACGTTGATGCCTATCGCCCACAAATCCAGGACAAAGCCCTGGCGTAGGCCATTCCATCAAAACTTAAGTAACCCATCTACATGTCTTGTCTCTCTCTCTGTTTGGTAGGTTCTTCTGTGTTTGCGCCCGTTTGTATCTTTTCCTTAGTGTAGGGTTATGATTTATAATTATGCATGCTTTCTTCTATGTGTATTGTGATGTATCCATATGTGTTTCTTGTATTAATCTAGAATCAATATGCTTCAATGGCTTCGTACAATCTGTTACTAATCCCATTTAAAGAGATAAAGTTTATTGTTATTGTTGTCGTCGTCTCTCATATTTTTCCTCTGTCTGCTTCTCGTATCCATACAATCTCTTGCCGTTGGTCGTACTTTTGAACAGTTTGGATAAGCTATGCTGTACGGCAATATCATATACAATATATGTTATGGCCTGAGAATTTTAGTAAGGAAAAAAAATAATAATATAATATTGAGAATGAAATATGTATATATTTGGTGCAAGGAATTTCAATAGGATCAGCTTAGCAGAGTGGTCAAAAGGCGTGGGTTGTAGCATTAGGTGTTGTGTTCGAATCCCAGCCATCGCAGAAGTCAGGAATTTTTTTCATCTTTCCAGCGCAATAAATTACCATTTTTGCCCCTCGTGTCTTTTTTCTTCCTGCAGCCGTACCTTTTCTTCATTACCTCTGAAGTTCTTCAGCGGCTACAGGGGACGAGGAGCAGCGAGTGAGCGGCGACAGGGAGGAGTTCACGCTACCGATACCGTGCGACTCATCCTCTGCTGTGTTCCATCAATCTTCCGCTGTTTTGTCGCAGCCAGAGTTGTCCCATCGCCTGAATCTTTGTCTTTTGAGGCCTTTTAACGCTGCGAGTAGAGGAAACATGGGAAGGACGCGAGAGGCCTAGCTGGTGCATGTGGCGGTTGACGTTGTGGGAAGTCTTTGTGGCAGGTTCAGATAGCTTTGTTGCCATCGTTCTGTGCAGATTCTGCGTTGTTTGAACAGGAGAAAGAAGTGGGGACAGTGGACAGAGCTGTGGTGGTGAGTTAGAGGCAGGCAGAGTGGCGGTGAAAGCTGTGTAAATCTCCGCCAGCGTGTGTACCCAGTAAATTCTACTCGATACTGTGAAGGTATTGGAATGTTTGGGGGGCTCTTTCCTTTCCTTCCTGTTTTAGGCAATATTGATATTGTAATGTAGTCGCCACACTCTTCCCCTGTTCTGTCTCTATTTCCATTGAACTGTGCACCGTGTATATGTGTTTGTGTGTGCGCTGTGATATGGTTTGGTTAGCCGTGAGGTTGTGGGAGGATGAATGGATGTATATATATGCTCGGTGATGATACTGAAGGAATAGATATATATATATATATACTGCACCAGTGGAGTATATATGTATGTATAAGATGGTATTGGACAGGGGAATGTCGTGTGCAGGTACATATATGTGTTTATGTTGTCAAATGATAGAGGAGACAGGCATGTCATAATGGGTTGGGTTAGAGTGGATGGAAAGAGTATATATATGCATTTAGTTTGCAATGGGGTCTATTATATATATGATGGTGATATGCTCAGGGAATAGGGCTGCTGTTTTGGAACTGGTTGCTGTATATATATATATATATATATATATATATATATATATGAAATGTTGTTTTGGGTATACATAGACAGATACATATATGTTCATATAGATAGCCACGCCTTGGGAATTAAAGTATGTGCATGTGATGTTATGGTTCATTGAAGCATAAACTTTGGAAACCAAAAGGGAGAAATGTCATAAGCCACAGGTTATTGCCTTGAGCTGGAAAGCCAAGTGGAATGTATAACTTGCATTGCTGTGTGTTTATGTTTTTGGTGCTTGATGTTCTGTTGAAGGTTTGTGTGAATGCAAAATGAATTGGGAAAACATTTGTGGGGGAGGCTCTGATCATTTTTTTTTTTGAAATATATATATATGATGATAGTTAACATAACAAAATTAGTAAATGTTGAAGCTGCTGGTTGATCACCGAATTGTATAGAATATATATATATACATGGGCTGCTGCTGCCATGAGGAATTGGATAATAAATTATACTTGGTGCTGTTATTGGTGTACATATATGTGCGTAACTTGTGATCTTGGTTGATATTTATATATATAAAGTTGAGATTTAAATGATAAGTAAAAGTGGTAATGAAATTAGCAATTGATATGAGATGTCATGGTATTATGGATGAATTTTGTGAAAGAAGAAAATGGAGAATTGTTTGGTCTTAAGTGGAATCTGAATTAAGTGTGTAATGTAAATTAGCTTGAAGGGAAGATGGGAATTTCTGTTGATATGCGGGTTTGTGTAAATGAATTGGGAAGCTATTGGAAGTTAATAAATATGTAAATAACCTGTAGTGATAGTAATAAATCAAAAGTACTTGTCATAGAAGAGGTGAATTATATTTTTATGGAATATGGAGGTTGAGAGGAATGGCAAATTTAATTGCCTATGGATGTTCAGGAAGTAGGTATGTGATCTGCTATGATAATAGTAAATGAAAGGAAATTGGGATAAAGGAGAAATTTCAGTTCTTGATGGATTATGAAGTTTGAAAAGTTATAGTAAAGAGCGTTATTTTTAGAGTATTAGTTAGTGATGCATGTGTCATATCTGGTAGAGAAAAGTTTATGTTGGCAAGTGTCCTATTTTCATGACTGAAAATAAATAGTTTTTGATATAAAAGAGTTGAATAGCAATCATTGATGGAACCCTTTATTTTCATAAATTTAGGAAAATAAAAGGAAGAATGATATTCTAAAGCTAAAGGCAAGAGTAAGTGAAGGGAGTATTCCAGGTGAGTGAATAATGTTTCCTAAATTTACATTTTTTAAATGCATTGTCATTTCAAATGGTGAATTTTAAATATGGATTTCAAAAAGCAAATTTTATGAAAGTATGGTTTAAATCGTTAGAAATGATTTTTCTTTCGATTAGTTTACAAAGGAATTATGATTATGTATGAAAATGAGAAAAGAGGCTTTTGAAAAGAGTTTGGCAAAAGTTGCATTGAACTGTTGTTATTCATAAAATATATTCTTATGCGAATTTCATATGTTTTCACAGTAATTTGATTTCAAATGTACATGCTGGGGTTTTGGAAAGTTAAAGTGATTTTACCAATGATTATGACATTGAAACGATTGAGATTATTTCATGTGAAATAAACCCCACGCATGATGGAAACGTTTTGGGACAGAATACAGAATGCTGGTTGCTAACAGCAGTACTGTTAGTCCTTGGTGCACCTTGGTTACCCGAGCTCGATGGATTACACCGTGGGTTTCATACTCGCGAAGGGTAGTAGTTGAGCTACCAGATTACACCATGGGTTTCGTACTCGCGAAGGGTAGTGGTTGAGCTACCAGATTATACCGTGGGTTTCGTACTAGCGAAGGGTAATGGTTGAGCTACCAGATTACACCGTGGGTTTCGTACTCGCGAAGGGTAGTGATTGAGCTACCAGATTTCACCGTGGGTTTCGTACTCGTGAAGGTCGGTGGCCTTGAGCCACCGATAGTTAGCGGCTTTGAGCTGCCAGATTGGTTAGTTACCCTCGTGGACTGTGTGTCCACGTCTGTTTTCGTTCTGTTGAAGTCCTATGGAAATATTATAGTTTTTGAAAAGATTGTTTTACAATGATTGATTTAAAATAGTTATTTCAAATTGAATATCTGAAATAATAATGTTTACAGAAAAGATTATGGGCTTGAAAGGATTATGTTTTTCCTAAAAGAAAATATTTACAGAAAATGTTGCATTGAAATACGAGATGTTGAAACATGTTTATGCATTCTTTATTTCCACAATCTTTTAAATCATGTTTTTTTTTCTTGGGACGTTATTCACGAGTAGATTATTTGGCTTCAGTTAGTGCAGGTGACCCTAATCCTCCTGCTGAGCAGTAAAAAGCCTCGTTGCCGATCCGAAGCGTCGTTTTTGACAAAATTACTTTTGATATAATTATCAATAAGAAAGTGCTTGTATTATTTTGAAAAGAAGGTAAATGCTCCACATAGACCTTAGAAAAGATTCTGTTATTTTGAAAAATGTTATGGAAATTTGAATGTTTTATTTAAGGTGTTAGGCTTTCAGAATGTGAATTTATTCATATTCTGTGCCGGTCACGGGCCAAATTTCAGGACGTGACAATATAATGAGACTTAATTAACAAGGCAATATCTAGCATTTTATGCGCAGTAATATTTTGGCTATCATGAGAATCAATCAATCATGGTTTTTAGCGTGAAATGACGTTTACGTACATCGGTGACGACAAAAATATTACGTTTGTTGAAATTGAAGTATGAGTTTCTGGTCAAAAAAAGAATAAAGATGAAATTATATATCAATAAGGTAGGCACAGGATTAGACTTTAGATTGAGATGAGATGGAATGATCAGAACTTAAATATTTTAATTATTAAAGGGCTACATTTAACAAATAAGAAGGGTTAAATATTAAAAGATGTGAAGGTTCAGTGGAGTATATATTAATATATGTGCTGGGATGTTTGACGAAGTTGAGGAATAAATAATGAAAGCAAGTGGCTTTGGTTATATTTTTACACAGTTTATGATTGAATGGGAAGATAATAATTTTGAATTTAACCTTGCTATTTCAGGGCATCTTGTTCAGCTATCTTCTTTTGAAATATATGAAATTGGAGGAATGTTAAAAGAGAATCATAAATATAGATGCTGGTTGATTACATTACATTGGATAGTAATGAATGGAAAATATGGAGACTAAGATTGATTGGAATTTCACTACTATAATGTTATGTGTAATGCTTGAATATGTTATTAATGCTGGACTTTTCAGATCTGTTTTGGTATGGTTGGCTGAAAGATTTAAGGGTCAAAATGATGTTTAAGAGCCAATGATATGGCATGACTTTAGTTGCTGTAATTGTTGAAAATAAATACATACATATATGGATGCCATAGAATTGTTAGAATCTGATAATAGGTGGTAACCATCTTGTATACATATAGATGTTAGTATTTGATTTGTGTCAAGTCCACCAAGAAGACAACAGGAAAGAAGCGCAAGCGTGAGAGAGCTAGATAGACAACAGGAAAGAAGCGCAAGAGTAAGAGAGCTGTGTCACGTCCTAAAATTCGGAACGTGACCGGCACAGAATATGAATAGTTTCATATTCTAAAAGCCTAAAACTTTAAATAAAATGTTTTGAAATAGAACTATAATAAATTGTATCTCATAAATCAACAGAATCTTTTTCAATGACTATGTGGAGCATTTACCTTCTTTTCAGAATCATACAAATGCTTTCTAAACAATAATTTCATCAAAAGTGGTTTTGTAAAAAATGATACTTCGGATCGGCAACGAGGCTCTTCACTGCTCAGCGGGAAGGTTAGGGTCACCTGCACTATCTGAGGCCAAATAATCTACTCGTGAATAACGTCCCAAAAACATGATTTAAAATAATGAAGAAATAAGCAATGCATAATCATGTTGAAAATGTACTTCATAACATTTCATAATCTGATGCAAGTCTTTCTGTAAATATTTGTATTTCAGGGAAAACAACAATATGAAATAACCATTTCAAATCAATCGTTGAAATAACCATTTCTTTCAAAACCATACCTTTTTGTAGGACTTCAACAGAATAAAAACAGATGTGGACACACAGTCCACGAGGGTAACTAACCAATCTGGCAGCTCAAAGCCGCTAACTGTCGGTGGCTCAAGGCCACTAACCTTCACGAGTACGAAATCCACAGTGAAATCTGGTAGCTCAGCCACTACCCTTCGCGAGTACGAAACCCACGGTGTAATCTGGTAGTTTAACCACTACCCTTCGCGAGTGTGAAACCCACGGTGTAATCTGGTAGCTCAAACACTACCCTTCGCGAGTACGAAACCCACGGTGTAATCTGGTAGCTCATCCACTACCCTTCGCGAGTATGAAACCCACGGTGTAATCTATCGAGCTCAGGTAACCAAGATGCACTAAGGACTAACAGTACTACTGTTAGCAACCAGCGTTCTGTATTCCATCTTAAAAACATTTCCTTCATGCGTGGGGTTTATTTCACATGTAATAATCTCAACCGTTTCAATGTCATAACTGTTGGTAAAAACCACTTTAAATTTCAAAACCCCAGCATGTACATTTAAAATCAAGTTACTATAAAAACATATGCAATTCACATATAAATATTTCATGAATAACATCAATTCACTGTCAAATCTTTTTCTAAAGCCTCTTTATCCATTTTCATGCATAATCGTAATCTTATCTTTTATAAATCGATCGAAAGAAAAATCATTTCTAACGATTTAAACCATACTTTCATAAAATTTGCTTTTCGTAATTCATATTTGAAATTCAACATTTGAAATGACAATGCATTTGAAAACGTAAATTTTTAGGGAACGTTATTCACTCACCTGGAATACTCCCTTCACTTACTCTTTCCTTTAGCTTTAGAATATCATTCTTCCTTTTATTTTCCTAAATTTCTGAAAATAAAGGGTTCCATCAATGATTGCTATTCAACTCTTTTATATCAAAAACTATTTATTTTCAGTCATGAAAAGAGGACACTTGCCAACATAAACTTTTCTCTAGCAGATATGACACATGCATCAATAACTAATACTCTAAAAATAACGCTCTTTACTATAACTTTTCAAACTTCATAATCCATCAAGAACTGAAATTTCTCCTTTATCCCAATTTCCTTTCATTTACTATTATCATAGCAGATCACATACCTACTTCCTGAACATCCATAGGCAATTAAATTTGCCATTCCTCTCAACCTCCATATTCCATAAAAATATAATTCACCTCTTCTATGACAAGTACTTTTGATTTATTACTATCACTACAAGTTATTTACATATTTATTAACTTCCAATAGCTTCCCAATTCATTTACACAAACCCGCATATCAACAGAAATTCCCATCTTCCCTTCAAGCTAATTTATATTACACACTTAATTCAGATTCCACTTAAGACCAAACTATTCTCCAATTTCTTCTTTCACAAAATTCATCCATAATACCATGACATCTCATATCAATTGCTAATTTCATTACCACTTTTACTTATCATTTAAACCTCAACTTTATATATACAAATATCAACCAAGATCACAAGTTACGCACAAACATGTACACCAACAACAGCACCAAGTATAATTTATTGTCCAACTCCTCATGGCAGCAGCAGCCCATATATATATATTCTATACAATTCGGTGATCAAACAGCAGCTTCAACGTTTACTAATTTTTTTCTGTTAACTATCATCATATATATATATAAGCATATACTGTTTAAATTTATAGCAGCCACCCAAACTTCTATTTTCTTTCTTCCCAAATCAAAATAGCAACGTCATGACTCAAACCCAGTACTCCTGTTTTATCTTCTTTTTGGCAACATAACCACACATATACACATACGGATGCCCTTAAGATGCACATATACCCAGCAACCCCAGCAGTATAGATATGTGAACATGTATATATATATATATTTTTTCCCTCAATCAGAACCCCAGAACTGACGGCTAATACCAAAACACACAAACACATATCAACACAGCAGAAATCACGCTTCCCTCTCATCCTCTGCTTTTCGTCTGCAACAAAACCTCACACAGACTATCCAAGAACAATATCATAGCACCCATATTCATTGCATAACATAACTCTATTTCCAACACCAAAACAAAGAAATTATCATAATCTGATTCCCAAAATTCAACTGACACCAGCCCCCTGTTCTTACTCTGTTCTGTTTGCTTTACAAATACACATACCTCTTAAATGGAACAACAGCTCACAGCAACCCAAAAAAAAACAAAATGCAGATACACATTTATGGATCAAACACCCCCGAGCAGCAACACATATAATCATATTCCAATTTCCTTCATTCGCATATTCCATTAATCCATTTATGATAGTTTCTCAATTCCATTGTACTTAATTATATCTATCCACAAGCGTAATTTCCAAAACTAACGATGAATATACATATATGTTGAAACAGCGACTTCTAATGATCATTCTGTATTCTTGACAGAAAACAGGGCAGTCACAGTAATTCAATACAACACTCTACAAATCTTAACTGAACACGGAAGTCACTTGCTTACCTTACTTCACGTCACCAGAAAGTCCCCAACGCAACACGGTATCCCAACACCCAAACTAGCACCCACAGCTCGGCAACAGAGAAAAGAACTCTCGACAGAAGCTGCAGCTCTACAACCATCACTCAGAACCTCTTAGATCAATTGCAACCCACCGAAATTCCCATTCATTCCACCACCCTCTTTTCCTCTCAGTCTCACGGCAATCAGAAAGGGAAAAGATGGAAATCTGGGGATTTGCTACAGTACCTTCCCAGAAGCATGAACTGTGAGGAAGCAGCTGTGAACCCAGACGGTATATCGATGACAAGAATGAACCCACATCAGCGCCTCTCACGACAACTATACTCGGCACTTCCTTCAGCCTTCCGCGATACTCATCTGTTCCTGCTGACCCCATTTATCAGAAAATGAACTTACCTATTGAAGCGACATAGCGGCGACAACACGGCAGGCGGCAGGAGACTGAACACACGGCATCAATGGCGTGAAGATCTTCGCTCTGTGCTCTCGCCGCTTCCTTCCTCCTGCACCGCTGAAGAGGTCCAGAGAGAAAATAACAATGGCGTACGATTTATGCAAAAAAAGGGGATAGGGGCATTTTGGTAATTTTTCCTGCCTAGAAAATAAAAACCTTCCCATCAGCGTTTGCCAGAGCTCGAACACGATACCTTAGAGTTGAATCCCCACTGCTTAACCACTCAACTATCTTGTACATATTGAAATTTCTCGCACCAACTATATACATATTCCTTTTCTAAATAAATTTTATTTATTAAAGTTTTAGAACCATAACAAGCTGGATAGAGGTAGCTTTAATCATTATTTCATATATTTTGCATTGGTTGCATGTTCATTTGTGCCATTGTTTCCTTACTTTATAAATGTCATGGCCATGTGTTATAGTTATTTTAGAGTTGTAGTTATTCAGTTATAGAGTTATTAGTAAGGTGTTGTTCTATGTGGTTTGTTAACAGGAATGCTTAGTTAATTACCATGCTTTATGAAATGAGATTATGGCTACTGAGATTTCCATATCTCACAGCACCCCGCTCAATATGCATTAATCATAGGACCAAGTACATCCAAGGGAAAGGAGATGCTAGAGGAAGCTTAGCTAAGGTGGATGAGAAGAAAGCATGTTTATGTTTTGCTATACTTTGACTAGTATAGTTCCTTTTAATCACTTGATATGTATACATTAAGTATTTTGGTTTGTACTTAGCTCCATAAGGAGTACCAAATGAGTAGCTATACCTAAAAGAAAAATACCATGGTTACTAGTATGGTGGAGATATAAAGTTAGTATAGATATTAGAATTATATACATGATGAAACCTATACCTTCTGAATGTTTTTCTATAGGGAAAATGATCAGGTAAGATTATGTGACTTGGTATATGAAATAGTATATTTCCTAAGCTTTAGAACAAGTACTTAATTACAGGCTTTGGAGGTGTGGATGAAACGTTAAGAATTTCCTAGGATGGATCATAATTATTATGGTTTTCATGAAACCTTGTTATGCAGCTTGAGTTTGATTAGACACATGATCCATATGATGTTTAGATGAGCTCGTGTCTTAAATTTTCTTTATATCATTTTAAAGGGTTAAAAGTAGAGTTTTGAACCACTAATTCCAGAACTCAAGTAAATTAGTTATGTTTCAAAAGAAAAAAAAACTTATATCCAATGAGGATATGAGGAAAGCTTTATTTTAACTGATATTTTTTAGGTATAATAAAGGATTAATAGTGGTTCATAGCTAATTTAATAGCTCTAATAGGTAACTCTAAAGTAAGATATTATATTATCTTATGTAACTTTATTCTAATAATACTGTTAATAACTGTGTTAATAGGGTAGAGTTAAAGAATTTATTAAAGAATAAATAATGATATGTACCTAATTAAAAATTAAAGGAAAATATATCTACTTGTAAAATAGTTTTTGCTAATAATTAAAAATACAAAGATCATAATGAAGGACTGAAACAAAAGGCAAGTCAAAAGAGACATGACGACATGCTTGGTGCCCCCATGCCCTACCACTTGCAGCAATGTGAAACTAAATTAATAGAGAATCTTGCAAAAGGTTGGCTCCTTGGACTGGGGAACCCTCACTTGTGGGTCTTCTCGACAAAATTGGTGTACATAAATAATCAATAAAAATACGATGATAAGATTAATTAATGCTAGTGCTATTGGTTGCTCACGTTGTTTATATATTTGTGAGGCCGAAACCAAAGTGTTAGACTGTACCGCAGTGGTGCACGAACGGTGTTCATAAAATCAGATTTTTAATTAGTTCAAGATGAAGAATCTTTTTTGTCCTTTTCATCGAATCACGACGTTAATGATCACATTAACAATTTGAGAAATTCTTACCTGCATACCAGTTATGTTGGGTTGGGGTAATAAAACGGCAGTCCTATGTAGTACTTTAACGCGAGGATTTTGAATCGCAACTATAATGTACAAAGTAAATTTAGTTGAAATTGGATCTACCTTTTACCTTCCATATCTTGAAACAAATTATTCCCATGATTCAGGAAATATTTTTTTTCCATATTCACTATTTTGATGGCAGTTGGCGCCTTGTGTATGACAACGTGTGACTATACCACTTCTATGTATGTTGTGTCTCATTATTTGCTTATTTGATTTATAACTTTAGTTTCATGAAAATTAATTTATATATGTGGCCCTAGGAATCTACACACAAGCATGTGATCATGTTGCTTTTGACTTCACTTTTGTTTGCTCCTTCAGCATTATCTTGTTCAATTAAGGCATATTCTTTTGTTGTCTTGGGAAGCACTTGTGCAAATCGAAGAGTATATGCGTTATGGCATTTTTTTTTTAATTTTGCAATTACTCAATTAAATATGAGACCAATACAAAATTAGGGCTTGGGGCGCACTAGGAAATCGATCGAAGTGTATACTTTTCTTTTTAATTATTTGCTCTAAAAGAAATAAGAAATATTTTGATATCTTACAGTAATAAAACAATACAGTTTTATATTGTATACAATTTTGTTTGAAAAAAATACCACAAAATTTTGTAATTTTGATTCAGTCTCTTTAAAAAATATAAAACTGTACTATTTCAGTACTGCAGTATATACTAAAATATCTCTCATTTTATCTAATAATAATAATGGTAATAGCAATAAAAGAGGGTGTATAGAAAAATAACAATAAAAGAAGGGTGTGAGTGTGTGGATATATATATATATATATATATATATATCTGTGTAGGAGCATAGCCTACACAAAAGTTTACACTGACAATGACCAAACTCTAGAAATTATGCAAAAGCTGCATAGATATGTTTAAAGCCCATATCATTAGCATTATGACTAAAGAAACTTAGTCAAATTTGGCCTCTCTTATAAACCATCCTTTTGTAATCATAATAAGTAATACTAATAACTTATTCCCTCATGCACGGATGCACCCATATAGTGCTTTGCTTCTTCAGTAACTTTTAAACCAAATACGTTTTCCATCAGATTTTGTTCCATGACTAATAAAAAGAGAAGTAGAGAGAAATCGGGTAGAGTAAAAGTTCAGAGGTAGTAGTTGGTGAAGTTAATTAAAGATCTAGTTGATCTCTAGAGAAAATTACTTGGAGCGATGAAACAGGAATTCAGAGCAATTGCCATAGTTTTGTAGGTGAGAAACAAATGCATGATGAAAAGAGTTCGTTGCGAAGAATTGTTGTTGTTAATGATTAGTTTATAGTTATAAGGTGAACCAGATTATAATAAGCTTTTGTATGAGAGGGATAAATTAGAACTCTTTTTAGGTGTCTTCTAATTGTTCGTCCATTTTTCTCTTTTGAACAGTGTAAAGCCTTTTCTTTCGATTCATTATCTTTAAAAAGAAGAGTAATACTTGAAAGTTTACTGGTGTTTCAACAGTAAGAAATATTAGGAAAATAGTATATGAACCATCAAATATGAGATTTGGGTCCTACAAGAAGGGTTTGGTAAATATGAAGACGACCTTTAACAATCATTTGATTTTCTACGGTGCCCAGTCAAATAAACCATGAATGAAGTGAAATACCAAATCCTGAAGCAAATCAAATGTATGATTACAAGAACCCTTAGATCGACAAAGGAATCTTGTTCTTTATCATTAATTAGGAATGATCATGTAACCGCATTAATTTTAAAATTATAAGCAAAAGATATTGGATTGTACAGGCTACAGAACAAAGGCAGATATGTGTCACTTGAGTATTCCACCAAGAAATTATAAAGATTTCTGAGATTAAATAGGGACCATTAACTTATACACAAAAGTAATTTTAAACTTGTGTAAGTGGAGAAGCAACAGGACAGAATCTTCATGTTAATTTCTGGGTCCATTCATGATGCGCCAGTATCTTTGGCCTACTTTTCTTTGTTTGACATTATCGTACATCTCAATCATTTCGTCTTCCTGTTTTTCAAAACAATTTCTCCACCATGAAAGGTCATTATGTAATCAAAATGAAGTTTCCAACTTCCGTTCTCACTATTCCATGATCAACAACTCAGCGTGCTTTTGTCACTTTTGACGATTCTAACACATGAATATATCAAATACTTAGATATCAACTGTATAAACCAAGAATGTAAGACATACATACAATTGTAAAAGGAAAAAGAGATGGATAAATTAAATATTCCATCAATCTTTAATATAATACATACTTTAACAAAAAAATTAAATTACAAAATAGATATTATATTAATGATTAGATAAGTATATTGACTGTATATAGAAAAGAATTATATAACGTAAAGAGAATATACTCCCAACCTCACGGGAGAGACTAATCAAAGTGAAAACTAATAAACTACAATTGAAATATACGATTGATAATTGGTGAGTTTACAGAAATTTTACTTACAAAAAAAGCGGTGGGGAGAGCTTGTGCTCCACATATATATATATATATATATATATAATTAGAGTGGGTGGGTAGGTTTGAAGAATAAATTTTTTAAAAAAATTTCTCTATCATTTTAATTAAATGGAGAATTAAAAAGAATTAAAATTGTAAAGGTTTAAATATTATCTTTTATATCAGCCCACTGCCTTAGTCAAATGATCACATAATTAAAACCGAGAACTTAATTTGAATCCAAGGAAAGCCTAAATACTCGCCCAAGATTATAAAAACCCCAAGATACTCGATTCTCACATCATCCTCATCCACGCATTTTCCTCTTTTTCCTTGTACCTTGCTATATTTAGTATCCCTCTCTACAAAGCAAAATCTATTAAGGTTGTTTTCAAGTAGTTCTATGGGTCAATTTCAGGCCATTCACAAATATTTAGTTGTTGTTGTTGTCGTGCTAATTGTCTGTCATGAAATTGTTATAACTCGGGGAAGGCAGATAAAGGCACTGAAGAAGAACGAAGACAGTAGCATTAATGGTACTGTTCATCCTGCAGCAGAGAAGGCTGGTGACTCACCCACCACGACAAATCAACAGTTTAATGGTGTCTCTGAAGATTCAAATGGAGATCAAGTAAATGCTCATCGACCAACAACACCGGGAAACAGTCCTGGGGTTGGTCATCGAAGATCTGGAGAAGAAAATAAAGATACGAAAATGAAGGTTCATGTGGCACTTCAGAATCCTCCAAATGTTGAATATTCTTTGACAGAAGGATCAAAAACTGACTTCAGTCCTACGAACCCAAATTTCAACCGTGGTAATATTGGGAAATCTCCTCTTCAAGAGATAAAAACCTAAGCTTTTTTATTTATGTTACGTGTGTGTGTGTGTGTTTTAATTCAGCATGCATGTGTGTTTCGTTGATTGCATAAGCTAAGCTAGGCACTATGTATACGTACGTTTTCTTGAATGTTAATCCATGCATGCAAAGCCATAGGCTTTATACAATTCTGTCATGTGTGTGTGTATGAAAATTATAAATGAAGATGCTATCATTAATTTGTCGTCTGTATTAGAAAGATCATCTCTTCTTGCATGTAATATAGAAAGCAGGGAAATGTTATTTTTACTATAATGAATTTCTTGTTTTCTATTATGCGACTTAGCATGTAAGAAGTTTATATATATTTTTCTTTGGATCAATCACTCTCTTCTCATCACCAAAGTAAAAACTATGCAATTTGACCCCTCCTATTAGTTTAATCTATGCATTATCATCATCATCATGGTTAAAAAATATGCATATTTAACACGCAAGATTGTACAGAATATATACATTCAAACAACAGCATTAACTTAATTTGGGAGGATTACATTCAAAGACTTGGGGTTTTGTAGGAAGAACTTAAAAAATTATAACTTTGGAATTCTTATTTATAACTTCAATAAAAATCTAGCTGTATGAATATTCTCCCTTTTAAATTTTGTAAAGTTTTTCTTTGCTATCACTTTAACTTACTAATTTCCTAGAAAACTTTTTAGTTAGGCATCACAAGCTTTCCTAGTCGTAAATAAAGCATGGGCCATGGGCTAAGATGCAATTTTATCTTAAAAAGTTTTTGTGTAGAAACTGTAAGTACATTCGAAAGTTTTTTAGATCACTATTATATTATTAGTGTTAAAAAGTGAGCAATATGGCCTCTAGCCATTAAAAATATTAATTGTTAGTGCTTATTTTTTAACTGTCAATATTAATTTTTTAACGAATAAGTAACTTTTTGCTCCATTAATACTTCAAACACAATATTAATCTAAGATAACCTAAAAACTTTTAGAATAAAATTGGGTCTTAACCCATAAGACGTTGAAATTGCTATGCAGTTGACTGAAAGGAGTCAATCAAACACTTTCCCCCACATGAATTGCTTTAAAGGAAGACAAAAACTCCGGTAGAGCTCTCACAAGCAGCTGCGGCACAAGTTGCTATTAGTATTATATATATTGTGTAATTTCTTTTTCAAATATTCCCTTCGCTCCTAATAATTTCATTTTCAAATGTATAGTCAAACTATTCCTATTAATTTCAAGACGGTTTGACCAAGGAGTAATTTCAATTCAAAACCGCAAATTTTAGTGATCCTTTTCTAGGTATAAGTAGTGGGCTATGGCGTGATGGTGAAAGTCAGATTCCTTGAGATTGGTTTAATTACTGTACAAAACACTCAATTTGTTGCCTTATAGCTTCGAATTATACGCTCCAAACGACAAGGAATCACGAGAACGACAGTTTGCAGAAGACCATCAGAGTCCAATCCCCCTCTCCATGTGCATTGGCTGCGATTCATTCTGTCTTTATGGCTCAGATATCATGCAACTTGCACGACAAAACGTCCTTTGCGTTTTATATTAACACACCGGAACCCTTGGAAGTACCCTCTTCTTCTGCGCAGCCTCAAAGAGAAGTATCAAGAAACTATATAGCCTCACGTGCAATGACCCAAAAACAAATCCTCACCTGACGAATTTGAGCTCTTCAAATATTACTGTGTGTAGAGATTTAAGCCGCTTGTGGCAACCTTGTGTGGGGATTAATGATGCATGGGGCAAACTTGTGGTGTCCACACGTTCTCCTTCCCCCAAGCTAAGTCTGCTTGATTTTTTTTTTTTTGTAATACTTATTTTATTACATTTTATATAGGTTTGTTTTCGTCCTTCCTACAGGTATTATTATTTGAGGTAAACTACTCTCTCTCCACATAAAAAATACTGAAATCCCAGCCGTCTTTTCTATTGTCAAAATATACATTAACATTTTGTATTGATTAGATACATTTTGAACCAGTGCTACATAGAGAATGTTTTGTTAGAAAATAAACATATCTAAAGTACTATAATCAATCCAGATTATATCATACTCAAATATAAACCTATATGAGATACAACGGAAGACTTAAAGTTACCTCTTGCCATTAACTTGATTGATCTGAAGAGAACTAGAATCAAATGAGATACCTGTCAAAAGAGAATACTGTCAGATAAATAACAGGTTCTTCCAACTGGTGATTAGGCACAGTGATGGCAACTTGTTATTAGCCGTCACCAGTGGGGAACCTTCAGAAGCGAGCTGAAAATAGGGTTTCGCTCTGAACTCAGAAGAGAGATCTCACACTCAATGAATTATTGTTAATTTTCACCATCAGAAAATTAACCTTAAATAAACTGAGTCAATAACCCTCCTTGGACTGGGCCCAATGACTACGGGCCACACTCAGAAATATTTATTAATTATTCTAATTAATATCTAAATAGGTTATAATAATAATAAATATCTAACATGTTTGGCTATAAATACCATGGATATGCATAGCGAGCTTCTTCAGTGTCTTCCTCCAGATATCAGATCCTCTATCTCTGTTGAGACACTCACTTTAGAGTTGTGCACACACATATGGCACATTTTGCTCGCGCTTGCTTGTTCTTTCTACTGTTGGTTTTGTCCCATGAGCTTCTCCTCACAGAGGGAAGGAACTTGAGACAAAGCAATAGCCATCCCCTCAACTCTGCCAATAAAGACGAAACAAAAACCACACCTTCCTCTCACCCCACCACCAGTAGAAATCTGGAGGGATACGTTGATGCCTATCGCCCCACAAATCCAGGACACAGCCCTGGCGTAGGCCATTCCATCAAAACTTAAGTAACCCATCTGCATGTCTTGTCTCTCTCTCTGTTTGGTAGGTTCTTCTGCGTTTGGTCCGTTTGTATCTTTTCCTTAGTGTAGGGTTATGATTTAGTATGCATGCTTTCTTCGATGTCATTTGTGATGTATCAATATGGGTTTCTTGTATTAATCTAGAATCACTATGCTTCAATGTCTCACATCTTTTTCCTCTGTCTGCTTCTCGTATCCATACAATCTCTTGCCGTAGGTCGTACTTTTGAACAGTTGGGATAAGCTATGCTGTACGGCAATATCATATATAATATAATGAGACTTAATTAACAAGGCAATATCCAGCATTTTATGCGCAGTAATATTTTGGCAATCATGAGAATCAATCAACCATGGTTTTTAGCGTGAAATGACGTTTACGTACGTTGGTGAGGACAAAAATATTGCGTTTGTTGAAATTGAAGTATGGGTTTCTGGTAAAAATCATCAGAACTTAAATATTTTAATTACTGAAGGGCTACATTTAACAGACAATCTGTTAATAATCAAATTAAAAAATCCACATATTATAATATGCCAGGAATTAAACAAAATAAATTTCTGATAATTTAAAATTAGAGAGGCAAAAGAAATTAGAGTCTTTCATTTAGAACGATAATAAACTTTTCAAGCAGCTCCCACATTTAAGACAGAAAGGAATACAATATAATGTCAATAGGCATGTAAGTTACAGTGATAGGACGAGGTATTAGTTTTGCATATGAATGGCCTCGATCATCTTTCGACATTATATATGGGTTTTCATTTGCAGTGCGAAGAATACGTAATAAGCCAGAATGTGTATATATATATATATAGAAGAAATGAATAATTAAATAAATACATATAAAGATATATTACTGCATATAGATGGATATAGACTCAATCACATGGTCTCACATAGCTAGGGCGAATATGCCAGACAACTTGCGTACTCTTGATTCTCGTATAACCCTACTTACCAGTTACACAGTAGTATATATAATCAATGTCCAAGAATCATGCGAGAGAATATTCTACCCATATATGTTCAAAGCACATTCCATTATATTCCATTTGGCCACCAAAAAAATTAAATGCCATGTCCATTTCTTTTTCTTGAATGTAAACGGGGCATTAATTCCATGTCCTTCGGACGGTGCACTAAATATAAACAAACAATATGTCAGTTTGTACTGAAATATTAGTTATTTCATCTTATATCTGTCGTATATTAATATTAATTAGTAATAGTGCTTCTGACACTTTAATGATCATCCCAAGCTTTGAGGGAAAGTGGATGCCCACTTTCGGTTTATTTAGTTAAATAGTTCAAAAACCAAGGGAATCTTATATTTTTCTTTTTTTTACTTTTTTTTTGTTATTTATTCTCTTAGTGCACTTCCTTCTCAGAATCGGAAGGGTTAATCGTATTATACACCAGACTACATGCATGTGTGTGTGTGTGTGTGTGCGCCAGCTTAGTGAGACAAGGTTTCAGAAGAAAACCAGCATAAATGTTGGTAGGTCACACAAATAAATATTTAGTTAATTAACGCGTGCATTAATTAAATCAAAAAATAAAATGTTAATTCGAGGAAGAGTACAGCGAATCCTAAAAGAAACAAGAGGCAAAACAAGGGTCCTTGTTGAACACCGAGTTAGTGGAAAAGTTGGGAAGGTCAAGCAAGTGCACGTGGAAAAAGCAGCAGAAGTACAATTCCAACATTATATTGAAAGCTTTCAAGCAGCTCTTGAGGTGTATCAAAGGTAAAAGGTAGTACTAAAATCCTATTTAAGCTCTCAAAAGGCATCGATCTCATGAGTTACTTCAAGATATACTAATACATTTGAACTAAAAAGAAAGTACTTTTTAATGAAGAATGATAATATAAATAATAAGTTGCTTACATGGCATGCTTAAATAAAATCTTATCGGCTCTATTCTCATAGTTGTCTTTCGTCGTCACAATTGAATCTTCAACTGTCACACAAAACTAGAGAGAATAGTATAAAGTAACATTGTTCGCGGAATCTACTTCTCTTCACTTCTCGCATATTCTCCTTTCTTTGCCCCTTAATTTTTATGCTAAGCATGTTCAACATACAAAATCAACTCATGTTGGCTTTAAGAAAGCTTAACGTTCCACCCCGACCAAGTATTTCTAAAACCATAAAATTATTAAAGTGTGGTTGGAATCACATTAGAATGTCTTGTGCGAAGCCAAAATTATAGCCTATTGATATGAATATAAAATTCTCCCTGAGAGATCGTAAGTTTAATTTCGTTTATGATCTCAAGTTATTAATATTTATCTCTCAAAATAAATAAATAATCCTTTCAATTTTTAATATAATAGTTAATTATTTAATTTATATATGTTAAAAAATCAATTAATTATAATTAATATAATAGCTAGTTGATTAATTTGCATAAATTAAAAAGTATATAATATGAATTTATTTTGAGAGTAGAATTTAAATATAATTAACTTATTTATTTAACTTTCTCAGTTTATTAAGTCAAATAAATCTTGTATTAAATATTAGCAAGATTAAAAAAAAAGCCTTATGCCGAAACCATGGCATCTCCAAAATATGGTTCAAACCATGCACTTAGTATCATTATATAGATTGAATTAGGATCAAGAAACTAATTAAAACTAGTTTGGTTTATACAAGGCATGATGAAATGAGCGACAAGAAGAACAATCCAAGTAATTAAACAAAGCAAGCACGTGAAGGATTCTGAGTAAGTACTTGTTTTCTCTCGAGAGGTTGGGGTTAGACAGTGGATACAAGCCACCCACTATAGTTTCTTCGGCTATAATTATTTCACTCGCAAGCCTCTTCGGAATCTTTCCCTGCCATGAGGACGGAATTACGTGCACCTGGCAACTTCAAATTTAATAAACTCTGATTCACTTCTCATTGTATATATAAATCCCAGCCATGGAGGGGCTTTAAGCAGTATCTATATACTATAGATAAATATCTTCCCCTCTCGTCAAACCTAAACCTGTAAACACTATTCTCCTTTCAGTATTTCTGCCATGGCCAACACTTCTAAGCTTCTTGTTGCCTTTGTGCTTCTGTTTTTGGTCTTACAGAATCAGGTTGTCAATGTTGAAGGGAGGCATTTGGGGTTGCAAAGAGAGAGCTCGAAACCTAACAAAGAAAACACCATCAACGCAGCAGCTGGTGGTGGAAGGAGTGTGCATAGAGAGAAACCTAAACAGGAAGAAGACGAAGTGAGTAGTTTTAGGCCCACGATGCCAGGTCACAGCCCAGGTGTTGGTCACTCCATCAACCATTAATTATATAACTCGTTCGCTCTTCTCCTCCATGAACAACTACTTGTATTACAGACTAAAATTTAGTCATCAGATTCAGAGATTGATGTACGTATATGTAGTTTTGATTGTCATTTAATTTACAGAATAGTAATCTGTCAAATCACTTTCTCTACCGTTGCCATTTCCACGTATAATAATAGATTAATAATTTGTTCAATTCACGCTTCAAATAGCTCACTCAAAGTCAATAATTAATGCTTCAAGTTAATTTTTTGTTAATCAAAATGGAATACAAGCGACCAATTCAATCCAAGTTAGTGTGAGTGAAAGGCCATTATTTATGTGGTTGAAGGTTGGATTCTTAACTCAAACAAAACTAATTAACAGGGGTATGCCATTTGCCAAATAGATTAGTTTTTGCTAGGATTAAAAGAATTTTCTTGGTCCCACCAAAATGAAATACAAGCACAATAATGCTTAATTCGATTTACTTATTTATGCATTCGGGATAGCATGTTGGCTTTTGTAAACGTCAAATTTAGGGAATAAATGCCATTTCGTTCAATAGAATCAGAGGTTGATCATCGAAATCCCAGCCGCCAAAAGGCAAAGTTGATAGTGACATGTACACTTGATTTTGTTTTAATTTTTAGTGATTGATCAACAAACATTGGGTCATTAGCTTTTAAGCTATAGGAATCTCAGGTCACATCACTATGCCTAAGACCGCCGCATTAATATACACCAATACCTCAAATTCGAATAAAAGCTAATGATGCTTTTGCTCCATCTTCTGATTAATAACTCATCAAACATGCAAACCACATTAGTCAAAACTTTATATTTACATTTATAATTATATATATAATTACAACACAGAACTAGCATATATAGTAGTTTCTTTCTTCCATTTTTTTGTCTAGGAGGAGTAACATGTATACTAATAAAAATCTAAAATATGAAAATAGGAACCCAAAGGTGTTAGTTATAGTATAAAAAAATTTAACTATTTAAAAATAATGTCTTGAATTAGAATTTAAATTTATGTGCATATAAAAAATATTTTTGAGAGATCTACTCTAAATTGAACCCAATAATACAGACAATATGTTTAATACATTTCTTAACATATGAAAATGAGTTACAAATCATTTGTAATAGGAATTAAGAGTGGTAGTTCTTAAAAGAGCCTTTAAATGTATAGTTAAATAGTAACTCAATTAATTTATTATTCGACAAAAAGCCAGGTACCTACTCATATAGGCCGGGAATATTAGACAATAGTGCTTCTATTTCACTAATTTTTTTTATACAAAAACTTTTGAAAAAGTGTTAGACTCACTCACAATCTAAGGGTAAAGTAAAATTTTTTTTCTTCTTAGGTGATATCAATATCGGGTAGGACGAACCGTCTATTACCCTTAAATATAAACCTAGACACATAGAAATTAGGATGCATTCTCAAGCGTTGTGACTGAAATTACAATAAAAGTATAGTCTCTATAAATTGAATATATTTTAAATAGTTGTATGTCTCACTCTTTTGCTAATTAAATCTACATATGGTGTATTTCACTCATCTTAAACCATTTCGATTGACCACCTTTTATATATTTACTATTTCATAATGTAGATTATTTTGGCCCAAACAGAATATGGGCTTGACATAGTATGGGCCTAAGACCATACAAGCCCACTATATTCTAGTAGCCATGTTTGGAAAAGGAGTTTCGTTTAGATTTATGCTTGATATTTTTAAGTTTAAATCTAAATTAGAATTGTACCAAAAATAAATAAATATAAATTATAAAAAGATATAATAAATATGCTATTTTAAATAAATATTTTTCTTTAATCTACGACTACTTAAATTAAAAGAATATTTTTCATTTACCAACAAGCTTTATGGTTGAAATAATAAATTACTTTATGTATACAAAGAGAAAAATTTAAATTTAAATCTTATGAAACATACCTACTGGAAGCAATGAAAACCATTTGTGATCAATCAAAGGAAAAGGATGAACATCCTTAATTAAATTGAAAAAAATGGATGCTTTCCTTTTGGGCTTTTGGGAACTAACAATACTGGCCATAATGATGATGATAACTCAACATGTTTTCTTGTATATAGAGTTTGCATAATCTTTATAATTTGTGGCCTATGAATAATGTGACCCATCATAAATTTTAGTGAAAACTATTTTACAAGTATCTATAGTTTTTCTTTATTTTTAATTTAGTATCTATATTTTTTTCCTTTTTTTAAAATCCCTTGACTTTCCACCGTTAACACCATTACTTATTTTTTTCCTTTTTTTTAAAATCCCTTTTAGTATCTATAGTTCTTTAAGAAACACACTCGGGCCAACGGAGGAATAAAAGGCGTTAAAATAGAAAAGGAGGAGGAAAAAAGACGAAGATGCAAGCGCAAGAACGGTTTCAAAGAAAGCATCGCCGTCTCCTATGTTCTTATACAATGAAGATAGCGCCATTGATCATGTGCTAGGGTTACAACGCATTCTCCATTCCATTGAGCGAGGAGTCCGATCAGTCTACACCGTCAGGCATGTCCGTTCTATTTTCTAAATTATTATCTGGTATGGACGTGCTTCTTGTTTCTGTTCTTGCGCGTTTTCATGGGTGGGTGTGATTTCTTTTACGTGTGCACATGCGTTCTATTTTGATTTCTTTTTTCTCTATTCTGACTCCTTATTTTCACTTAGGTTTAAATATGGCACAATATAAAGCATTAGAAACATGGGTTGAAGATGAAAGCTTATTGGATGTTTGTCTGCTGAGGATAGTGATGAAGCAGAATTGAAGGATGATTATTTTCAACATTTTATTGATATTGATATAGTTGAGAATGTTGGGGCAAGGTAGTGGGAGTTCTTTTAATATCTCAGAACTTGAGTGCTTAGAGATAGTTCCTGTGTTTGGGCAATTTGAAGATAGCATTGGAGATGTGTCTGATTTAGAAGATGATGAATTGTATGAAGATTATGTATTAGATGAGGAAGGAAATTGTCTGATTTACTAATTATATGTTTTATTTTCAGGGGTTAATCGAAGAACCTTCAATGAAGCACTCAAACAATCTTTGAATACAAGCTCATAGCCTAAGTGTAGCTCAGAAGGTGGAATTAGTCACCTTACGGCACGTTTAGTAATATATAAGAGTTTTTTATAGAAATAAAAATAAGTTAAAAATTAGTTTTAAAAGTTTATTTGATATATTATAAATAAATATAGAATTAATGTATATTTTTTAAAAAAATAAGAAATGGATAAAAGTATAAGAAAAATACTTTTTTTGCCCTCATTGTACCCTCATATATATTTTTCCTGATTCTCTTCCTCCTCTTCTACTTTATCTCTTTTTTTGTGTTCATTTCACAAGCCAGTGGCCGTCTCATTTTTCTTCTCCATTTGATTCCAAAGACACGCCCACTATTGCCCCATTTCTGGTCTAGACCCGGACAGGTAATGTAAAGCTTGATCCATGCAACTAGGTCTCATTCATTGTGTGAAAACGCAATCTATTATACAGATAGATTCAAATGAAAATGAGAAAAATAATATCTTCCTTGTCAATTGGTGCTCTCAACTTCTTTAAGACATCCTCCTTCTCGATTAGGAACCGCTGACACCTCTACTAGCTTCATTCTACTACTGATTCTTTGCTACTACCTTCATTCTCTTCGAGCAACCGATGTGAGCGGCGACCTTTTTCTGATTTGGAGAAGGGGTGTAGGGTTTTCTTCTAATTTAAAAAGGGTTAAAATTATACAAAAATTTTATAAGTTTAGGTAAAATTATTTAAAATATTTTATTTCTATAGAATTTATTTCATTTTCTAACTTTTTAGATAGAATTGAAATAGGCAAATTGTTGGAAGTGAAAGTAGAATTGGGTTCCATGATACCAAATAAAGAAAATATTTAATTCTACTTTCACTTCTCAATTCCTAATTATATAATACTACACATAATGTTAGTACATTATTGGAGATGCAATATTTTTGGATGTATAGCCATAGCAAACAGAATGTATTATTCAGTTTCAGCACTCTTTCTCCTTATGTTCATATAATCACAAAATAAATATGATTTTTTTTTTGCTACAACACAAAATATGATTTTGATGTCACTATCGTTTTCTTTATTTCCTTGAATGTTTAATTGCATTTTTGCAGTGGGCTTAGTTAGAATATGAATTCAAGTTAATACTAAAAAAAAGCAAGAGATTGAACTTGTCCATAATGCAATCAAATAAATTTTGATTCTATTTGTTTCTTATTACATTAAATAATTTAGTTAAATATCATTAATGTTAAATTTTTATTTTAAAGTGGTACGGTAAAAGAAAAGGACAAGTAGGGCAATAATGTAATTTGTAATGTTAAAAAATATAAAAAAAAAAAATATAGCTCCTATACATGCAAAGAGACTTGATTAATAACTAATTTTTAATCTATGATAACTTTTCCAGAATTCCTGTAACTTTTTATTTATAATAATATATCTTGGAATTTACCTGGCCTATGTATTATTTTCACGAGCAAGGAGTATGAACTTATTATAACTTATGCCTCATAACCAAATACAATCGAGCTCAATAATATTTAAATATAATTAATTAAGAAGTTTTTTATTGATATTATAAGCGGCCTCACCCCTATAAAAAAAAAACTATAAGTTAAAAATTTAAGAATTATTTATTAGAAGATGTGAAAATATTTTTCACTATAATAAAGTAAAATAATAATACTAATAATAATAATCCCTCCTATTTTTTTATTTAACTTATTATGTTAACTAACTGTTTGTTAGTTACTCTATCTAACTTTTAATATAAGAGTTGATTAATATATTTGGGATTGAAAAAAAAAACATAAAAGAAACACAAAAGAGACACCCTTAACTATCTATGAAGGTACACGAGTTTTTTCAAATTTTTGATATTATATTATTTTATTCAGATTTAGAACCAAATAGGTACCAAATTAAAAATAGAGAAAAACTATATATATATATATATGCAAAATTGATTTCCCTAATTGTAAATATAATTTAGGTTAAAAATTAAACAAACAGCTATCAAATATCTAAAATAATTTTTGGAATAAATTATAGTTTCAGATAAACTTGTAGAAATAGTTTACAGGTGGTAAAAGTGTTTTTTGACTGTATAATAACAATTTTATCCATGTCTTTTTTCTCTATCATTTTACCTCATGTCTTTTTTAGTAATTTTACCTATCAAAAAAATTATTATAATAATAAATATATAAATACTTATTTCTTAATAATCACTTTTCTTCTAAAATCTCTTCCTTATAATAACTTTTAAATCATTTTTCTATACATTCTTATTTAGAAATTAAACTAAATAGGCCCTTTATATTAATAAAATATTTTTTTGGTACAAAAAATCTTAGGTAGGTTTGGCACTGGTCTCCCACCAAGGCTAAGATATAGTTATAGGATTTAGAGAGCATTTACAGAAAACTTACGAAATTGCCTAATAAATGAGCCCTTACGACAGCAATGGGAATCGAACTTATATTTTTATGAGATACGAGCTTATTTTTTACTATCTATATTAACTCTAATTGGCTATTAATAAAATATTTATTTTAGTTGCTTACCTAATTCACCGGAGCTTTGCCCATATTACATCCGGATCCGACCCTCGTCGCGCACCTGGCTATAGTGGGTGAGTCTCCTAACAAGGATTTTCTACATATGCCAAGGCTCAAATTCGAGACTTCGTTTAAGTGATGTTAAATTGTTTATCACTCAGACTAAACCCCGTTAATTTAATAAAATATTGATAATAATAATAACACTCATAATAAAATTTGGGCCTGTCAAAAGCATTCAGGGCCCTTTATTTTATGTACCTTTTCATCTCGCTCTTTATGGCCCTGCATTTTTGTTTTTGGGTAAAATATGGCCCTGCATTTAAACCTTGGATAAGCGGTCCGTTAGAAAAATTCTGACCCGAATATATTCATTATTTGGGCCTTTACAAAATTACAAACCATGGAGGGCTGTGTAGTAAATGTATATACTAGATGGCTTAATTCATGGCAGTTACTAATGGGAATTGTTGGGAGTGATAAATAATTTAGTATTATTTAAATAAGATTTTAAGTTTAAGTCTTGACATATATAAAAAAATTTCTGTTAGGAGACTCACCCACCATAATCAGGTACATGACGCGGGTCAGATTCGGATGTAATCAAGGCAAAACTCTAATAAATCGGGTGGATAAAAAAAATCACAGTAGTTGAGTTTATAGAAACAGACGGGTAAGAATAAAAATAGGTTAGACTTTAATCTTAATAAATTAGTCATGTTAAATGATAATCTAATTTAAGCATAACCTATAGTCTAGTATATTATAAGTTATTTTTTTAGCATAAAACTAGCCTCTAAAAATATCTAGCTTGACCTAAATCTGTGAGTTTTTAATTTTATTGACAGGCCCCTTAACAAGACTTCTGCTCAATAAAATCAATGGTATGTTAAAATCAATAGTCTAATTAAAATAAAATCAACAAGAAGATGTGTTAATCTAATAATTTGATTCTTATATTATGTTTAACGGATAGTAAGTTTGACATCCACTAACACTTTTATATATAATATATTTTAAATAATAAATTCAAATCACTTTATAGGTTTAATAGACTTTTTAAAGAGTATGAGTCTAGCTTGTTAAAGAAAAGAAGCTTTTATACACTCATGAGCTTTTGTATTTTTTTTTTTAATAAGATAGGTCATATCATGCGTGATAAGTGGCTTTGTCTATTTTAATGGATATTTTATAATATAATTGAATTTAAATTTAAAATTTTCAAAGAGAAATGTCTAATGGTGCCTTGAAAAAAAAATCTCAGAATAGGAAGATAATGCATTTCTTTATATCAATCAGGAACATGTAAAAAAAAGGTCACGTGGGAACAGATGAAATAATATGAGAACAAAAATTAATTAATTAGGGAAAAAATATAATGATTACAAAACAACGAGAAGGGTGCATGGGTGGGTGGTACGTGTAAGCAATCGAATAGACTGTTTCAGACCATCACTTAACTACGAAGCAACTTCTTAAATAATTACAATCAGTATTTCTAAAGAACTAAAAGAAGTGTATTAAAAGCACTTTTGAAAGTAAAAATCAAGATTTTGACAAATGTCACTAAACGACTTTTTTTTCCTCTCTCTCTCCAAAGCACTATACATTTGAAAACTGTAGTTTGAGGTTGGAAAATCATGGTTTTCCTTGAACAATTTGTTTCTGTTTTTCAAGAAGCTAAAATCACTTTTTATTATTATTTTTTTTAAATATTATCTAAACGCTAATTCAAATGCCCGTCTGATTTTGAAAAACAAGACCATAGAAAATGAAAGCAGCACTTGGCAGTGTAGAGTAGCACAGGAGTGATTGATCATAGGGGATGCTTCGGATCTCATTACTTAACTAATAAGGATTAAGATTATATAACACATAGTGATTATTTATTAATTTGCACTACAAAAACCTGAGTGACGAAATATATAATAATGCATGTATATGTGTTTAGATAACATCCAAACTTTAATTTTAAAAAAAATTAATTTAAATCTTGATTTAAAAAAAAATAAAATAAACAATTATATTTATTTAAGAGAATTTTTAGACTAATCTATAATTTAAAACTAATATTTTGTATAAGTTACTGAGAGTTTATAAACTAACCAATTACTATTTTACTCCTATTTTTTTCTTATATCATCTCTCCTGTCTTATCTTTTCTATATCTTATCTACTCTCTCTCCTCTCTCATATCTCTTCTTTATATCTCTTCTATATTCTCTCTCTTCTCCTCTATCTCCCCTATTTTCTCACTCATCTCTCATATATTTAATAAAATTATATATTTTTTAGTAATTTATTAATTATAAAAATCTTTATAGTAGTAACTATTCAAACACTTATTTATTCAAAATTATTTTTTTCCTATAAACTTTTTTTTAGAATTTAGTAAGCTTTTTTTTTAAATTCCTATCCGACCTTATATTGAGTGAGCTATGTTGTTACAGTAGTAGTCAAATAATGAAATGAAGGATATCTTAATGATGTCACTAAGAATAAAACTAGAATCTTTGGTATAGAAGCAAAATAGTAACTACCAAGCGAATTTAATAAATCATAACTACTCAACGGGCAACTAACACTCAAGAATTATCCCCACATCTTATATTTATTCGTCCCTTTCCCTACTATCTGTCCCTTTCATCTTCATTTCCATTTAGTCTTCTTTTCCAAGTAGGGCTGGCCATTCTATTCTTATTTGTCCCTCTTGCTCCTTTATCATCTTTCTCTGCATTAAATTACTCTCAACCGTCACTATTAAACTTCATCTTTGTTCTGCCCTTCTGGGTTTATATATATATATATGCCTTAACGCCAGAACCAAACAAGGAGCTTTCACAACTGTTTTTGCTCTCAAATTCACTCCTAAGACGTGTGTTCGACAGTTCTAAAACTTCATAAAGTGATTTAATTTTAATCATCCAGGAAGAAATAGAACTTCCATAGTCTAATTTAGACTAAATTAAACGAAATTCTCTTAAATTTTGAATCATATTCTTTAATAATAATCGACACTCTTCTTTCAATTATATAATCTTAAATTTACTTTTAATTATAAAAAAGAAAACTAATTCGAACTATTGAGAGGAGTGAAGATCACAGTCACATCACCACCACCCACGACTGAGGACTCTTCCAGTGGAGTCGTTTAGATGAATGCACATATGAATATTTAAATTCTCAATTACTTTTAGATATTCCCATAAATCCATTATTAGATATATTCAACAATAGTCATTCCTATGTTAACACGACCGCATCCTCCGCGGCTGCGCCTTGTTTTCACGGGAATAATGTTACATTAAGTACCCTGATTTGACAAAATTGTATTTCTTATTTTTTTAAGTAAACGGTCATCAAATGTGTAATAATATAATAATAATCGTTATTATTATTCTGTTTGTACATATGTATAGAGGAAAATATATTCAAGCAGCTCAAAGATAAAACTAGGTTTTAAAAACTGAAAAGTACACCTAATTTTTTAAACTGAAAGGCAGAGACAGAGAAGCGTCGTAGAATTGAGGGATGGGGACAACGACGACAGACGACGACAGCTTCTCCAACATGTCGTTTGACATTTCCCGTTTGGGGTGGAAACTTGAAACGCAACGGTGCATCCGCGTAGATAGTGTCGTTTACTTTTTCCCCCCAAATTAATTAAACACCATTATACGCAGACAAGTACTCCAAGTACAATATTATTGTCAATTTCAATCCAACATTCTCCACATCATCAACACGTGGGTTTGGATGCTGGATAGGATAAACAGGGAAAGGCATAAGAAGTGGTTTATGGATTCATAACCAAACAAACACCAACAGTCGCTTTCTTCCTGCCCCTACAAATTAAATTGAATATAACATTTGACATTATTGGCTCCGTCTCACTTGCACTATTGTTCAATACAAGGATGAGTGGATAACAGGGGTTTCCAATTATAGCATTCTATAATCTTCCATCTCTTCCTTTACTTATAAATTATTCATAATTAAAACTCAGCTTAGACTCACTAATAAGCATTAGTCACAGTGAAATATATTTTTCACTACTTAAACACGAGATTTTAAGTTTAAATCTATATAAATATAAAAAATATTTTTAAAAATTTTATTATCAATTAAACTCAATAATATTTAAATATAACATAGTAATAGGTATATAAAAAATGGCTTAGATTTTGCATATCTAGTGGAGACACGAAATTTTGTTCCTTTGGCTAGCTTACCACTCACAAGAGGCATCATTATTTTGTCTTTCTTCTTCTTGTTGTTCTTTGTTTAGGAAAAAAAATTCTATCATTTGAATTTTTAGTTTGTAAACATATCCTTGATTTTACGGTGAGTTCAACTTAATTACATACTTGTTGTATTCTTGCCATACTATATATACCTATTTTAATATACTTTTAGAAAATAATTTATAAAAAAAAAATTAGACAACTTTTAAAAAAGATTTATAAAGAGGAGTTAATGGAAAAAAATGGTTACGAGTAAATAAGTGTTTGGATAGTTATTATTAGAATAATTTTTATTATTAGTAAATTACTATAAATAGTATGAGATAAAAAAATTTTACCCACTGTCACATTTCACCTATAACTAAAATACTTTTTACGGACAATATAGTTCTTATGGTGGAGTTAAGAGAATAGAGTAATTTCAAACTTGAGTTATGGAGAAGTATTTTAGAGTCGAAGGGTTTTCGTCTGAATAGAAGTAAGACTGAATATATGCATTGTAATTTTGATAAGAGACAAGTTAGAAGTAACTTGGAGGTCAGATTGGGAAATTAAGTTATTCTACAAATAGATAAGTTCAAATATTTGGGATCAATGATACAGAAGGACGGTGAAATTTTGGAGGATGTTAATCATAAAATTCAAGCCGGGTGGTTTAAATGGAGAAAAGCTACTGGGGTTATATGTGATCGGAAAGTACCAGATAAAGTAAAAGGAAAGTTTTATCGCACTGCTATAAGACCAGCAATGCTTTATAGAAGTGAATGATGGGCTTTAAAAGGACAGCAAGAGCATAAAGTTGGTGTAGCTGAGATGAGGATGCTGAGATGGATGTGTGGGCATACAAGAAAAGATAAGATTCGTAATGAACATATATGGGGAAGAGTTGGAGTGGCACCTATTGAAGAGAAAATGGTAGAGAACCATCTTAGGTGGTTTGGACACGTACAAAGAAGGCCAAGGGATGCGCCGGTGAAGAGGGTTGATCAAATAGTATGGACACCGGTTAAAAGGAGTATAGGAAGGCCAAAGAGAACGCTCAAAGAGGTCATTGAACGGGATCTCCTAGTCAATAACCTATCTAAGAATTTAGTTTTCGATAAAGCACAATGGCGTCGTATGATCCATATAGCCGACCCCATTTAATGGGATAAGGCTTGTTGGTGTTGGTGTATTGGTGTTGTCACATTTCACCTATCATTGTTCATCTTATTTCCTCTTCTTCTTCCGCGGATCAACAGCGAGCTCCATGACATAAAACAGACAAAGGAAGAAGACGAGAAGCAAAGATGACCCCACAAACAGAGGTGGAGAATAGAAGACCAAAATGGACAAAGAGAGAGGAGAGAACAGACAATACAGGTGAAGGCGGAGAAGGCGAAGACAACGCCGTTAGAGAACAGATAACATTATTAGAGGGTGTTGTGCTCATCATGTTTGCTATTGGAGGTTTTGGAGATGATACCGGCTAGGGCTGTGCACAAAGCCCGAGGCCCGGTATGCCCTGCCCAGCCCGCAATAAAAATGCTCTCCCCAGCCCTATAAATATATGGTAGAGCTGGGCATCGTGCTGCAAAATACAACCCATGTATTTTTTGGGCTGGGCACCAGGCATAGGGGCTGCCTGCCTATGAGCACCCCTTCTTTAATTTTATTTTTATTTTTTCTCTATCTTAGAAAGGAGAATATGATAGCTACTGGTGATTATAAGGTAATTTTAAAAATATAAGTAGTTAAGTAAGTAAGTTGAATATTTTAATATTTATAATTATACTAATTTTTTCTTCTTTTTTTAACATTGTTAATTATCATATGATTACATTATAAATTATAATTATTTATTTTATTTTTTTAGATGATTTATCTTTCTCAATATTGGGGAGATTGATGCAAAATTATAATTACAAATTACTTATATTTCAACGCTTTTTTTATATGCAATGGATCTCAAGATTTTAATTATTATCTTTGTTCCCTTAGTCTTAGTGGATTATAGATATTATTTAACTCTTGAAGACACATGAATATGGTATTATTTTAGAAGTTCATAATTGCATATTTTTTTTCACAATATGAGCATGACATTACGACTTGGGCATGCCCAGCCTAAAATTGTTAGGGTTTTTACCGGGTAGGGCCGGGCATCGGGCTGCAAAATGCAGCCCATACATTTTTTGGGCAGGGTATTGGGCAAAGGGTTGCCCTACCCAATCCTGTCCACGCATACCCCTAATACTAGTGAAAGAGTAAAAAATGATGGAGAATAAAATAGAGAAAAAGACAAGAGAAGAGAGAGTGTAAAGATAAAATTATCTTTTGATATTTATAAGTTTATTTCTTATTCTAAAAGTTATTCCTATAAATTTATATAAAACTATAATTTTAAATTATAATTTAATTTAATTTTTTTTGAATAAATACAGTTGTTCATGTTAAAAATTTTTAAAACTAATATTTAGGTAAATAAATCTTTTTAAAACTTAGATTTTATATTATCCAAATATACATATAATAATTTTCTTGTCATGTCTTACTATGGGTCCGTCTTCATTAAGTGGGTTAGACCGGATTGTTCGAACTTGGAACAAACCAAGTCAAATGTGAGGGTGCATATATTTATATAAATTATAACTTAAGTGATAATTAATTTATTAAATATATTTTAAATTGATAAATATTTTATAATTTTATTTTTATTAAAATTTTCTCTCTCTAAATCTATAAATTATTCTTACCTCTCTTTTGTTTTTCTCTCTTTCAATGAGAATTGAACGGGGAAAAAATTAAAAGACAACTATTAATAATATTTTAAAGTAGATTTATATTTAGGATTAAATATTTTTTCTACAAATAGAGTTATATAATAAGAACTGGTATGGTATATTGCTAAGCCTTTGACTATTTTGGACATGAGATGGCTCATTTTTCTTGCCTTTGAAATATCTACGATTTAAAATTGGAAAAAGGAGAAAACGCAGAAACATGGACCCACATTTTAAATTGAAATTGATTTGGAGTATGGTAGTTCGGTCAAGACAGTGTTTTTTTTTTCAATTTCAATTAGGATAATTTTCTTCTAAATAAATTATATGAAAATGTCAAAATGTACGTCAGAGGTAATTTGGTAACCATCTTATTTTTCTTTTATTCTTTTTATTTTCAATAAAAGAATGTTCCTTCTTATCTTAATTTCTTTCATTCAATGTGATGATGATACCCTTTAATCCGGTAAGACAGAGGACTTGACTCCGTTGACTTTTTACAATTTTTGAATTGTCTGTTCATAGAATAACTAGGTAAAATAAAAAAAGCCCCAACTTGAACGCCACAAAAGCTTATGCACCTAATATTGGAAGATGGCTCTAGCTTTTTAAAGTTTAATTATTTATTACTAACTTTAGGTTCAATACTGACACTGACACATGTAAGTATGTAACATAATTTTTTGTTAGTTACCACGTTAGCTATGTAGCAATTATATTAGTCCATAATGTATTCTATCCCAATTTAATTTCCCTTGCTTAATTTGGACACCCTAATTCATTCCTAATCAATGGCCATTCAATTAGGGATTATATAATTTTATATGAACTTGAATGGCAATTTCTTCATTTTGTATAACCCCATTCATG
Organism: Leucaena leucocephala; assembly: GCA_037074615.1. Lineage (NCBI taxonomy): Eukaryota > Viridiplantae > Streptophyta > Magnoliopsida > Fabales > Fabaceae > Leucaena > Leucaena leucocephala. Next base: position 867,173 of record CM073567.1, on the reverse strand, counting down.
TGGATATATACAAGAGGTTTTTTTTTTGTTTTTTTACACAAAAAGTTAGTTGAGTTCGACACTAATCTCTTAACAAAATCAAGACATAATCTGAGGACTTATAGAGTATTTATAAGAGACTTATGAAATTATCTACTAAATGAGCACCCACAATGATAAAAGAAATCGAACTAACATTTTTATAAAATATGAGTTAATTTTTATCATCTATATTAACTCTTATAAGCTATAAAAGGTTATTTCAAGTTGTATTTGGAGTGTATTTCAACGTATTAAAAGCCCAACGCAATACTGTGCACATGGAGGTGGTTAAGAGAGTTTCTTTATATATATATATATATATATATATATATATATATATATATAAATTTTTAGAAAATGACTTAGGCTCACCTACAATATAAGGCCAATGTAAAATCTCTCTTATTTCTAAGCGATACTAATCTCAAGCAGAACAAGCTATTTATTACCCTCAAGCATAAACCTAGACACTTAGGAGTTATGATGCATTTTCAAGCGTCGCTACTATAATCACAACAAAGTGATACTCCTCAAGAATCGAATACACTCCAAATAGTTATATATATAATACTTTCCTAGTTTTTGTTGGCAGTTGCCTAAAGGCACGATGTACTTATTTTTATCTCTATATTAATTAACAGAATAGTAAAACAAAATTCTCATTTATAGAAGAAATATTACTATCCTTCCAATTTTCATTAATGAAGGCATTCTTCTGATGCTTTTGTATTGTTGCCTATTTAAAGGCCTTCATATGCAAGGTAATCTAATGCCTATTTTGCAGAGAGAAACTGAACAATACTATTGTTTCTTTTGTGTAAGGGTAAGAACTTGTGTTTTCCCTATAAATAGTTAGGGTTTTTTAATGGGATTAATTTTTTCTGATTATAACTTAATATTTTTTTTAATTTCTAGGGTTGCAAGCTTCACACTTATTATAATTTCTAGGTTCTTGGGAAAAATCACCTACTTGGGTCCATATCAGGTGAATTTCCACAAGGGCAGCTTTTTCTTGGTGCATATGGTCTTGGCAAACTTCATCTCTTGTTGAATTATATAAGTGCATTTTCGTATTGTTGTTGTGTTAAATTGTTCTATTTCACATTTCAAAGGATCTTGGCCTTTTAGGTTGATTTTGAAAGGAATTGGAAGACACGCAGCGGAAATTAATTTAAAAATTTTTCCATTCCTTGCCAGGATCTACCGTATGTGTTTAAGTCAAGTGGGAAGAAGTATTACCCTTAGTATGCCTCAGCGACTTCTACAGCTTTTGGTCACGACGTTTACAACTTCTTTCCGCGGCTCGTGCTCCCTTTCCGATCGCAAGAAGTCGACGACTCAGGTCGACTTCCTCTACTGGTATCCACACTAACAGCGTTCCAACCACGAACGACGTGCTAGCGTCTCTTGTCACTCCAGGGCTTTCTCAAGAGTTCATCCTCTCCATCTCTATTTCGACAGTTTTTTATCTGCAAACCCTTTGCTCAGTCCCCTTCGGCCTTTATGTGTTCTATGTATATCTCTATGCAAAACGTAGCTCCTAATATCATATATATAGGATGCTCTACGTTTTCTTCTACCAAATTGGATTTTAGGAGTTAATCGTATATTAATTCTGAAATTAATATAATATCATATATTGTATAATTTGATAAGAAACTAATTAAATAAATAATATTAAATCCGTCCCACAGATTTAATTCACCCATTTATTTAACTTAAAATAAAGCTAAGACTGAACTGTATTTGATTTATTCTCATAAATCAAATTTGAGATATCATATCAATTTAAATTTCAAATTCAAATGTGATAGAGATTTAATTTATCCTTATAAATTAAATCTTATAAATATCTCTTATATGAGATATCCTATCAATTTGAATTTTAAATTTAATCGTGATAGAGATTGAATTTATTCTTATAAATTAAATCTTATAAATATCTCTTATATGAGATATCCTATCAATTTGAATTTCAAATTCAATCGGGATAGAGATTTAATTTATCCTTATAAATTAAATCTCATATATCTCTTATATATAATGTATATATACGAATTTATATATATATGAATATAAATATAAATAAATATATATACATCTATCCTGGATCATTCATTGAATTTGGACATGTCTTAGATTCATTGAATCTGGACATGTCTTAGATTCATTGAATCTGGACATCATAGCTCGTGTTGGGCTATTTTGTGTGCACCCTGTAGGCCCATATGAAGTTGACAGTGGGCCATTTGTTATACTAGCCCACAAGTCGCAAGCGGTCTCTAGTAAGACATAACGACTACCCAAATCATATGAGAATCGTTAAACGATGTAACCTTTTATACAACCATATCATGTCCCTTCTGTCACCCGATATTTTGGTCATGGTTGAGGCATGGATAATGTCATCCTCCTATTTCTGACCGTTACTTTCTCGATCTTTGAGTAGTCTGACTATAGAAATGGAACTACCTTTCTATTACAGTATGGCCATACATTTCTCACTCACTCATCGAGGGGCCCAGTAATATCTCTCTATGAATGTGAGGGACAAATTTCATCTTGACCATTCACATTCCTCCACATGAAAAATCACTAAGCCCGAACATAGTCTTTATGATCACTCGGTCAAAAGTGACTTTTGACTAGGTCAAAGCTGAGCGTTTGTCATGTAGGAATCCATGATGATCTCAGGTCAAAGGGCATATTGACATGGTTTGTATATGAGAGAAGCTTATGACGTTACCCATGCAGTTCTCTTATAGCGGGTCGGTCCAACACCTTGTACTCTTACATGTGCCTATGACTTTGATTTATATCTCTATATATCTTCAAAGTCATATTGGTCTTATTTTATCTGTGCTCCTGCATAGATGACCGACCAGGGACATTTAGGATAAGATCATGAATTATCCAAGGATGGTCATCACAATAAACATGCAAATAATATGATAACACAATTAATAAATTCATAAATTAATAATGTTCATAAGACAATAATTGACCCCTATGGCACAATTTTCAACAGATTTTTGGTTTGACTCCTCTTAGAAACTCAAAGGAAACATGATAAATTCACAATTCATCCCCAAATCTAAAATAAGCACAACTTATGCACATGTTTTTATATTAATTATTTAACTATGCAAATAAGTCAAATTGTGCTTAATATATAAAAATGTGCAAATAATATGAATTTGCAAAATTATACAATTCCATACTCTTTATAATAAGATATCAAGCACTAAATATTATTATCACAATAAACAAAATGTATCCGCCCTTCACACTTATTACGAAATTTAGACTCCTAATCTTCTTAATACATGAGGTGTCAATGTGTCATTGTGACACGTATACTTGGATTATCGACACAATTTATGTTTATTTTAGAATTCTCAATATGTCACACCGTGTTCATTGTAATTTGACAAAAAAATATAAATACCTATGCTTGAGATAATTAAAAGATAATTGAGGGAATTGATTGCATTGACTAGGCCAATAAATATAAATTATTTGTTTTTAAATATATGCCCATACACTTAAATAAGGAAAAAAATAATAACTTTTACGAAAAAGAAAAAATTATAAAGTATATATACATTAATACAAAAATATGAGTTATATTTGACTAAAGATGGATTTAAAGCAAAACTACTCCGGAGAAATAAGTGATGTTTCTTTTTTGAAAAACCTAAATAATAATGAAGATTATAAACTTTCAAAACCTAAATACTTATAATATCAAATAGTTGAAAATGACACAAAGCTACGTAACCACGAGAAGCACACTTGATTATACATCCTGATATTACAAAGTAACATTATAGCATTATCTCGAAAAAGTCGACGGGTTTCTCTTCCTAGCGCGTAGTCCCACCTTTGTCAAATGACCATACTACCCTTATCCCCAAGCCAAAATCATAGAAGAATGAGGACAGTCCCAGCCACTAGGTACATCCCTTCCGAATCCTAAAACCGGTACCCTCTATAAGTAATACCTTAACCCATTTGCTTAAGCATTTGCAGCTAGCCTTACGACGCCGTTTCGGTCCTGGGGACTGTAATTCTAGCATTTTTCACTCTGTTCTTTCCCTCATTTGAATTTTGCTGTTTCTCTGGGACCATTCATTCGCTGCTATCGGTTGTGCTTGGGTTCTAAGCGCAGTAAGAACAGGCCCGAAAATATTGGTCTTTCGTCTTATGGGTTGCTCTGTTTCTCTGTCATGGAGCTCGGAACCCTAATCATCAGAGCCTTCAAGCTACTCTATATGCTCTTCCACCGGTATTTACACCCTTCTCACCATTCCCAGTTTCCTTCACCATCAGCTTTGCTTTTTATGGCTTAAAAAAAATATGCTTTCAGTATGTGGGCTTTGTCTTCATATGTTCCTTGTCCATGGTTTCCTATATTGTATAAATTTTCAATCTTTTGCCACTATTGGAAGTTGAGGACCTGTTTTTGTTGTCAGTTTTCTCTGACCTTTTTGTTACTAGTTATAGCCACTTGTTCTCCTCCTCCTCCTCCTCCTTCTTTGATATAGTTAAATCTGTTTTCCTTTGCCGTTACTCTTTTTTTTTTTTTTATTGAGACCGATGAAAGAAGGTCTATGATTTTTTCCCTCGATTGAACGTGTGGAGTGGGTTATTTGTATTTGGGTAATCATTGGGCGTATCTGGATTAGAACGCTCTGTTTAAGGAAACGATTGCAATTTTGTGAGTTCTTTTTCGTTGACTGAGTTACTGCGGTCTTATTGAGGGTTGTTTTTGGCATGTGGTGTCGGAATCCCTTAATTTTTTTGGCTTTACGGTGCATTTAAGTATTTATATGACTTCTAATTCTGGCATGCAATATTGATTCCCATTTCATTGCTTCTAGATATTTTTCTCTTTTCGTCTATTTTTTAGGCTGCTTGGTATCTAACTTCAAATATATAAAGCAAGTGTATAATTGAGTTATTTATTTATTAATTTTTTTTAACAAATGCTCTAAGCCTCTTAACTGCATCTGGTTAACTTTTGGCGGCATAACATTCATGGGGCCTGCTCTTCCTTCAAGCTTTCTTGTGTTTACATTTGCTACATCTATTTATAATGTGTTGGTAACTTTTAATTTCATTTCACTCATAATGTTTGTCTCTTAAATGCAATATCCCACCTGGTGTTAAACTTAAATGAAACCAATGGGAAGTAATTACTGGTAAAAATTTGGTTGATTTATCTATTGTAATTTTACTCTCATTCCTTTTCCTTTTCTGTTTCCTCATTTGGACTTGGATTTTGGATACTATGCTTCAGTTGTTTTGTAACGTTGCATGTGTAGAGTAAAAGAAAATCTTACATCTATTTGTGGTTCAAATAGGGGATCATCACACCCAGCCAAAACATTCTTCTGTTCCGTGGTTCTGTTATGTTTCTTCTGTTGCTTTGCTGCTTATGGACCATGCTGTACGAATTGGATACAAAATCCGCCAGGATATGATGATTGTGTGTCATTTGGGGAAAGTTACAAGTTAGATTTTTCAGATAGCTTCGTTAGTGACACTGATGTGGGCTATGGGATTCCAACTACCCACAATAGTATTGAAAGTGTGTGTCGAAATACTCATACATTCTGCTTTCCTTCAACCATATCGGGATATTCATACCAGCAGAAAAGTCAGAAAGAAGCTTCTTTAGAAGATTATAGTAGACAGTACAATGGTCCATATGGAGTAGAACTAACTCAAGATAGCCACCAGGCAAGTAACAAAAGCTGGTCATCTGACTATGGTATGTTTGAGCTACTTAATGGGGGTGTTGTTTCTTGTTCTTTGAACTCAAGAGAAGGAATTAATGATGCTCCTTTGTTTGAAACTGAGAGTGGCCATAAAGATGATCTTTTTTCATTTGGAGGACCTTTACTTCAGCAGAAGACGACAGAGTTCTTGCCAAAGAACTTGAAGATGGTTGAATCCAGTTTCTTCTCACCCAATGTAAGAATTGGCCCTACCGTGCTGGACTGGGGACAAAAGTACATGTATTCTCCTTCAGTGGCATTCATAAGTGTGGAAAATACATGCAATGATAGTATATTACACCTTTATGAGCCCTTCAGTACAGACGTACAGTTCTATCCTTGTAACTTCAGTGAAATTTCGCTAGGTCCAGGTGAATCTGCTGTTATTTCTTTTGTTTTCTTCCCTAGATGCCTAGGCTCGTCATCAGTTCACCTGATTTTGCAAACAACTTATGGTGGATTCTTTGTAGAGGATAAAGGGTATGCTACTGAATCTCCCTATGGAATTCAGCCCCTACTAGGTCTGGAAATTTCTCCTGGTGGAAGGTTGAGCACGAATTTTTCATTGGTCAGTTCCTTTGATGAAACCCTGTATGTTGATGAAATAACTGCTTGGATTTCGGTTTCATTGGGGCATAATTCTGTTGAAACAGAAGCAATTTGTAGTATGAATAATATTCATGCTTTTGATAACCTACTCTTCCCGATTATTAAGGATCGGCTGGTTGTGAGGAGTGGCCAAATTGGTTCACCAGTGGTAGCAATTAGGCCCCATCGAAACTGGGAGGTTAGTCCGCATAGCTCCGAAACTCTCTTAGAGATAGATATTTCTGTGGGCATGGAGGGAAAAGTATTTGGTGCATTTTGTCTGCGTTTACTCAGATCCTCACAAGAAAAGTCGGATACTGTCCTGGTTCCTATTGAGGCTGCAGTAATTAGCAATTCTGCCCATGACAATGTTGGTGTACATATTTCAGCAAGTCTTGAGGCTCTAACACCATGTGATGGTGGCAAAACTGTTATCATTATCTCCATAAGAAATGATGCCCCTTATCTTTCAAGCTTTGTTAAAATTGTAGAAGTTGCTGACTCTCAGATTTTTCACATCAAATACGTGGAAGGCTTGCTACTTTTCCCCAATACAGTCACACAAGTTTCAATTATTTATTGTAGTCACCTGCGCACCAAATTGCTTGACTCACCACCTGAAGAGTCTAACTTGCGAGATAACTGCAAACTTCTCATTCTTACAAATGACTCAACTAGTCCCCAAATTGAAATTCAGTGTGAGAACATACTACATATATGTTTTGGTGATCGCTGGCTTTCGTCTATTGAGTTAGAGCATGAGACTAAATACAGTGAATCAGGAGATCTGAGGGCGGGTTATGTGGCCAGAAGCATGGAAGTGTCACCACATGATAAGGTATGCAGACTCCTTTTCCTTTCTATTTGGACACAATAGTTGATTCAAGACTGAGATATATGATTTAGAGTAGTGAGTCTCTTGAAAGCTTGAATGGTGAAATATACATGTATATGTTTATTTGTTTGTATGCATGTATGCATGCATGAATGTACATAACCGCATACCACTCTGGTCCTTAGTATAAGTCCACTTGGAGAAGAAATTTTTGGTCCTAAATATAAGTTTGCTTAGAGGTTGTTAATGACTGTTTTCCAATTTTACCCTTATCTAATTCTTGTTGGAAAGAGAGAAAAAGGACAGAGATGAGAATGATATGTAAATTTAGAGAGAGAATAAGGTTAAAATTGGAAAATTTTATCAATTCAAGGCATATTTGATGACTTAACTACCTTTCCTTGGTATGTAAGAATTGGTTAAAATGGACTTATAATAAGGACCAAAGTGGTATGTATTAACTAAAGAATGAGAACTAAATGTAGTAGCATGTTTGCATTCATGTGCTGCGTGAAATGTATAGTTGTTTCGATGGACATTCTTTCATAAAGTATTAAGGTAGACAGTTACTGTTAATCGAGGCTCTGTGAGCATTTTCTTTCATCAGTTATTTGTCTCACATGAATTTTGTGTCAGGAGCATGCAAATGAATGGATTGTTATGTTCAATTTAGACTAACATTGGATCTGTCCAACCTGTTAATTTGAAGAATGATTTTATCAAAGAACCATCTAAGGTGCCAATCCTGGAGATTTAAGATCATGAATGGTTTTTGGTATAAGACGCCACAATGGTGCTCTAGGACAAATATCGTATGCAATTTTTATATAATGATTGACAACTTTTAAAAAGGCAAGCCAGTAATAAAATGAAAAATATCTTTACTATTAATCTATATTATTGTTTCCAATATAAATAAAGGTGGAAGTCTCTCTTAATATTGACGGCCTGAATTTGGAAGCTTTAACCCCACAAATTTTATAATGTGCAGCAAATGTCCTCCAGGATCATGTGGGCATCTGCTTCCAGATAGGCATTAATAATGCTTCTTGTTTTTCTGATCACCATAGAAACTAAACTTTTCTGTCATTTGCTTCTGCAGGATATAGAGACAGCAGATGTTGATGAATTAGTGCTTGGGAACTGGATGTCTCAAGGAACGACAGGTGGCATGTCTGTGCTTGAAAACTGTGAGGTGTTATTCCCGGTGATTCAAGTTGGAAGTTTTGTCCCTCAGTGGATCACTGTAAAAAATCCGAGTGAGCATCCGGTTGTAATGCAGCTTATCTTGAACGCTGGAGAAATAATTGATGAATGCAAGGGTCCATATGGATTAGTAAGCCCCTCTTCATCTGGTAATTTGGTTTTAGATGAGTCCACAACACCAGCAAAGTATGGATTCTCAGTACCTGAGGCTGCAGTAACAAAGGCTTTTGTACACCCTTATGGTCGTGTATCTTTAGGGCCAATAATATTTTACCCATCAGATAGATGTGGGTGGAGTGGTTCGGCATTGATAAGGAACAACCTTTCAGGTGTCGAATGGTTATCTCTTAGGGGATTTGGAGGGTCACTTTCCCTAGTCATGCTTGAGAGGTCCGAGCCCGTTCAGAGTTTAGATTTTGATCTTGAAATACCAAAACACCTCAATTTTTCTCTTCCATATGCCTTACTGCACATGAAAGCGATGGCTTCTGCCTGTTCACATTTATTAGTGAAAGAGCTCTACGCCAAGAACACAGGCGACTTACCATTGGAGGTGTTAAGTATCAGAGTTTCTGGGAAGGAATGTGGATTGGATGGTTTTACGGTTCATTCTTGTAGAGGTTTTGTTTTGGAACCTGGGGAGTCAACAGAGCTTCTGATATCATACCAGAGTGATTTTTGCGCAGCCATGGTACATCGAGATCTTGAACTCGCCTTGGCTTCTGGTATTTTTCTGTTACCCATGAAGGCAAGTTTCCCTCATGATATGCTGAGTAACTGCAAGAAATCCATGTTCTGGATGCGAGTGAAAAAAATCTTTTTGGGATTCTTGCTCCTTACATCCTTACTTTATGTGTTATTCTGCATCATCTTTCCTCAAACCCCTGCACATGGCTCCTTGGATTACCCGTGCAAGGGTGATGACAATAACAACATCCCCACCACTATGAAGAATGCTGGTAAAACCCTTCTGCGTCATAACCCGGGAAAGAGTAGGTTATCAATGTCTGATAAGATGACTAATCTGTTATGCTCGTTTGGAAAAGACACAACCTCAGTTGGAATGTCTCAATATCTGACGCAAACTCCAGAAAACCATAAACAGACCAGTCAGTGGTTGGATGCTCCAAATGAAAGAAAATTGCCATCTACCGTAACTCACAGTGCTGATAGAGTGGAAGCATCGCAACCTGGTAATAATCTCATGGTCAAAACTGGAAAAGAAAAGGGTAGGAGAAGGAAGCGGAAGAGTCTGTCTGCAAAACTAGCAGGATTATCTGAAGTTTCAAGTAGTCAAAGTGGGAATTCTACACCCTCTTCTCCTTTATCTCCAGTCATCTCTGCAACATCTAAATGTAACTGGCCATTGTCTCCCGAGGTGGAGCAACCCCTCGAGTCTCGTACTCCGGTTATTCAAGAGGCTGACCATCATTCTGACAACGATCAAGCGCCTGTTTCTGCTGTTAAGGTTCCGGTGAAGTGCCGGGGAAACGATCCATCTCCTCAGGGGCTGCTGCAATCAACTTCAATAAGAGCTGCTAATAAACCTGTTGAGATTCCTTCTGCTACTTCCCCCCCGCTTGGTGAACCTTCGTCGTCCTCCTTGGGATTAACACCAACTGTTCCTCCATATGCTCGAGCTCCAGGATCAAAACTTAAGAACAAAGGAACTGTGGAAGCACAAGAGACAGGGCATGCGGATGAGTATACATATGATATATGGGGTGGCCATTTCTCTGGACTTCATCTGTTGGGTCCTTCATATGTTACTCCCATGAAGTCTAGTCCTGCTGAAAATAATTTCAACAGTTTTTTTGTCATGGGCCCGCAAACCCTAAAGACCATTTCCCAATAAGGCTAAAAGAAAAAAGTCATCTAATCTTCTCCCTCTGCTTCTCACACTATTTGCTTCATGAATGAAAATAAACGAGTCTAAACAGCCACACACAATCTAACTGGTCATAAAAACTAGTCAATAAGCTTAATATACAAGCCATAAAACACATGTACATATACATAAATACCTGCATACGTAGCATGAATTGCAGAACGGAGTTATCTGGACAAAAATAACCTAATTTTGCGAGGAAAAAGAGGAGGCAAAAAACCTACGAAGTTGTATTAGTGTTAGACTTAATGCTTGAAATTACACTGATAGACTTAGGTTACGAATTAATCGTCTTACTCCTTAGATACTTGAACCCAACAACAAGACCTTTTTGTTAAGGACCAGCAAATGGGTATGCTTTTCTTTTTTGGATAGTGGAACCCGGTACCTTATTTCTTTTGTTCTTAGTTGTGTTTTTGGTACAGTCACTTAGTTTGAAGGTTCTTTTGCTGGGCCTTTGACTTGAACATTGGGAGCCTGATGTGATATGGTGAGCTGTCTGGAAACATTTTTATTAGATGAAATGCTTGTCCCAAAAAACAAAAAAAGAAACGCGTTTAACTGAGATGTCTACCATATATAAAGATAAGAGAGGTGTTTCTCACCACATGCAGAGGTTGATGGAGATGACAGAGAAATGAGCGTGCGCATTTGTTCAGAAGCAGCCGGAAAGAACACATCAGAAGCTTTGTGAATATTTTCAGGGACCATTTCTCTGTTTTTCCAATCAAAGCACAGCCAACTTGGCATTTCCTACCAGACGTTGACCTTATTGCAACCAAATATAATCCAGTATAACTGTAAAAGCCTTTAACTTCTTTGTCTGTAAGCATTGTTAGATACTAACTTCTCTGTATGAGGCCATTGTTGGTTGCGCTAGTCGTAAGATAAGGAGAAAGCTATAACTCAGTGTATTAGTTTATTCAATTGGTCCTGCCTCTTGTTGGATCTCTTGAAGTGGTCCTAATTTCGAAGCGCCTTTATTTTATATGCCAGAGTTCAGGACCATTTCTAAGAGCAAAGAAGAATCACGACTTCTCTCTCTTTCTCTCTCTCACTATATATTTAGTACTAACATGATTCACTAGCTGTTTCATGCAGTGTTATTCAACCAAACTTATCAGAAGAAGGGGTTCAGAGTTAATGTGGTTGGTAAAGGGTAAGGCATAGTGCTGGGTGGTTTTGTTTCTCTTTTTTACAGTTTTACAGATTAAGACCACAGAATTATTTGGACCCAGAAAAGTGAAAAGCTTGAAGGTAGAATAGAGTTATGAAGCAAACAAAGTAGAGTGTGACCACACAGAGACCGAAGCTTCACAAAAGTTAGTATTGTGGTGTGACACGACGAGTGCTTTTAGGCTTTTGATTATGGTTACTTATTTGTATTGCATTGTGAAATACAAATGGAAAATGGATGGGCTGATCAGGAAGACACAAACGTAGACATTTAGTCCTTATATATATAGTGCTTGATCTTTCTTTGGATCACTCAAAAAAGCTGAAGATATACGACAGTTTGTGTCGGCAAAAGATCTAAATCGAAGCAGAGAGACATGAAACCCACAAGGATGACCAAAGAAGCAAACAAGTGTCTGTGGCGGTCGTGGACGAACTGATTGTGATATTTCTCTCATTGAAGCTACACTCGGGTTACTAGATGACCTTATAACTTAGTGGCATACAAGCTATTCTATAAGTAGAATTTTAAGGGTTGGATCTCATTTGTACCTCAAGCTGTTACGTCTCTTTAAATCCAAAAGAAAGATGCTACAGTTGGGCTATTTCGTTCTGCAATACCAAATAACATGGGATGGGAAATAGGGAATAAAGATGAAGGAGAGTGGGATATTATAATTGAAATAGGAAGACACATGTAGGCTCGCATCCCAAAAAGTGGTGGACGTATAAAGAAACGAATGGGTGTCGATGATTGAATTAACCTTTTTTTGCATGTGGCCTGTGCTGTGCTTTTGCCCTCTTCACCCTTTCCCGCTTTATGCCTTCCGGATCATGAGCCCTGAATTTTATGAATGGCATTCTGGCTGAAATTACTCCTCAGGACTCTCAACATTAACCCTGAAATATTCCTTAAGAAAGGTTATTAGTCGAGGTAATAAAGGGCCTTATTTTCTAAGAAAGTTCTGATATTGGGAAGTGTTTTTATTAGGGGAGAGAAAAATTTTACATTCTAAATTTTAAAAAGGGCAAGTCTCAAGTATAAAATAATTTAAAAATAATCTTAAATAAATATTTATTTTAAAAAAGAAATATGATGCCTTTAAACATAATATTCTTTATGTAAAAGTGAACATTTGGTCCTTTAATTTTATATAAAAATTTATTTTGTTCTGTTAAGTATGCTTTCAATTATCTAACTCTAATACAGTTAATTTTATTAATTAAAAGTTCCTGTAATACTAATATATTAAGTTTATTTTTTTAAAAAATAATAATGATTGACTTTAAAAATAACCATTTGAGACTTTGAGACTAATAATATTAGTATTAGAGGATTAAAACGATATTTTATAAAATTAGGGATTAAATGGAAATTTATATAAAATTCGATCCCCATGTATAAAGTAAGGGTAACAAATATATCCTTCTGCACCATTCTTAAAATAAACTTGTTTTTTTGGTCACTTCCCCTACACTCCATCTATATATATATATAATACACGGGGGGACCACTTCGCAGAACTCAAATCAATTGGTTTGCCCAAAAAGGCATTGTTTGTGTTGAAAGTAGAATTGAGGTATTCTTTCCTTTTATTCTTGAGGAGTCATCTATTACTTATCCCTGAATTACAATGCGAGGCTGTGTACTGTGTATTCTCTTTTTGACTATGTGTGTCTGTGTGTATTTATATATTTTACTGCTCTGATTTTGTACGTAATCTACTAGTTGCAACAATTTTCCCTAATTGAATTCGGAATGGTTTTGACAACAAATGAAAACGATATACAGTCTTATCAGATGATGAATCCACTTGATATAAGTCTGGTTGTCGCAAATTTCACAATCCAAGCATATGACATAAATCCCTTTGCGAATTGAATGCATCCTGATTTCTCAAATTGACCTGCTTTGATTTTGCTGCGTCATCCTCCATTAATGTTTGATGCATTCTCTAGTACGTCTTGGTCCAGCCCTCTTTACGCTGTTTCCGTATTTCCCCACCCAATTTTAATTGCCTTCCTTGTCATTTGTAGAGTAGTTGGATGACTTTGCTTTCTAAATTTGACATCCAAAGTACATGTACTAATCAACATTGTCTAAAATTGAGAACGTTGCTTCCAATCAGTTTCTCGGAAATGGATGCAGGTAGGGTGCTTGATGAAAGTTCCAGGTGAAATCATGAAAGGATTTCAGTGGCGTGACGCATGACTGCAAATTTCACTTTCACAGGTCAGCCTTTTGGTTTCATGGAATGAATACAACAAGGATTGGATGTTCCTCACGGCACATATACCACATGTTAGAGTAGCTTTATCACTGGAGTTATTAATTGAAGCTTTTATTTTTATATATCCTGAACATGATCATCATTAACAAAGCAGCGATCCTTTGGATTTGTTAAACCTTTTTTATTTTTTTATACAAGATTTGTTAAACCTTTTAATGCTTGAGTCTATCAACAATGTAGTGAAAATACAATAGGGCTTGATTGTTCATGTTTGCTACATGACTTTCTCTTCTTAATATATAAACAAGGGATGAGTCACTTTTCTTTTTCTTTTTCTTTTCTTTTTGGCTTGAAAGTATGAATTCCTTATCTAATTCACATGATAATGACATCTTTCACCAAAAGTGGATGTAAGGAGAGAAGTTTAGCCTTGGTCCTAAAAGTTAGAAAATGTCATGAATTCAATTTTTTATTATTAGATTCCCTGGTAAAAATATGACAAATGCAAACAATTCTTTAAAAGATCTAATCATAAAATGTTGAACAATAAATAACATATTTATTATGCGTTAAAATTCCTTACACAAAATCTCTGCTTATTTAAGGATGTTTAGTTTAATGTTTTATAAATTCAATGCATGCTATAGACAATTAAAGTAATGCACCCATTTAGTCATATACTACAAATGATCCGCACAATGGACTATGGAAACTAAGACAATTCCCCTCTGCAAAATTTGGTGTTCTGAATCAAAGATTAGCTTTGAAAACTAACGATCTGTTATCCAAATTTGATTGCATTTTGCTTTTGTTTTTTTACTATTACTGTTGAGAAGATGATCCATTATAATAGCCATGGGGCTGAAATTCCCTATAACCCGCAAGAAATGTAATACAAATGATAGTATTTCAGGAGTAGGTTGAGGACGCAGTTTCTTGTGTCTATTGGGTTTGGGTAGGTCAGTATGGAAAAGAGACAGAGCAAGAATAGATCGGATTCCGCTGTTTAATTTAAGGCATCTGCTTCCAAATGAATGGCTGTGAGAGTAGTGTTTTTGTAATGGAACACAAACAGTGAGAGAGTGAGAGTATGGGAAGCCCAAGCTGCTCACGTGCCTTTGCCAATAGAATATGTGAACCGGTATCATTAAATCCAGGCACCTAACATGTGTCCTTTAATGTTTGTCATTATTATACATGCTATTTAATCTCTGGCGTTGTCTCTAATGCATTGGGAATGTCTCTCCAGTCTCCAAGCCCTACCTTTAAGCCACCCTTTTCATTAAATACTGTATTTCTAGTACTATCAATATAATACCATTATTATTTTATTAGCATGGCAATTCCTTCTTTTTTTCCCTATTTGAGGTAAATAGGCATGCCAATTTATTCAGTAATCTGGTTCTTATTATTCTTTTTTTCCATATTATTGGAAGCAGTCCATTTTTTTTTTGGTACAGTTGGAAGCAGTCCATGATATTGAGATTGTTCTTTCTTTATTTTTTTTATATATACCTATCAAATTGAGTCAAATTTGAACATTGTAGGTTGAGATTAACTCTTTTAAATATATATTTTACATTCACATTGGCTCAAACTTAAATTCCAGACATCGTATTTAAGTAATCAAAGCCTCTTCTACCAAGACTAACACTTATTAGTAATATTGGTCTTTTTTTTCCTTTTCACTCCTGTTTTCCTTTCAACTCGTGTGTTTTTAGCCGTTTCTGTGTCCTAATTTTTTAAAACTTCCCCCATTTTCTGGTCCTACAGGACAGTGAGGAGGAGATGCAAAACATTTCCAGAAGCAAACAGTTGGACATTTTCAGCAGATGGTGCATGGCTAATTAATGTTACTAATATTGAGAATCTTGTCATTAATTTTGAAGATATGGCGCCATCTGAGTAGTTTGCTCATTACGTTACTCGCTTCTTCCTCCCCTGTCTCTCTTCTTGAAGTTTGGAATTTTTGGAGTTTATTATTATAGCATTTTTATAAAACAGTTAAAAATAGAATAAAAATACTGTGTCATACATCCTTTTATTTTTTTTCGAATTCAATAACTTTACAATAATAGAACTTCAAAAAAATTTAAATTTTTACGCATCTCAAGTTGCATATAAATATGCAATCAAATGAAATAATAACTCAAAGGAGTGAAAGCATGTAAGACTTTTCCTTTTTTATTCTTTTTTCGGTGAAATTCCTTTTTTATTTAATTATAGTACATGTAATTATTTGCGATAATAAAAAAATTTAGATTCAACAGTCATCGGTGAAGATTGCTGAAAATAGTAACATATTTACCATTTAGATAATTATTGCTGAAAATATCTACATGCCACTGCTTATAAATTGAGAAAACAAAAACTATTGCTAAATCCTAAATGTAAGTCTAAATAATTTTTTTATTTTAAAGAGCTTTTCACTTTTAATATTTGGAAAAGTTAATCATTTGCGCTGGTGAAAGTTAGACACTAAATAGGCTGATCATCTACTAAATGAGGACTTTGTCTTGCTTGCCAAATGTCATTTTAGTTAATGTTCTCTGAATAACCTATGAATCACATCTTGGATTATCTCAATTTAGAATATGAAAGGTAGATATCAACTTCGTTAATGATCTGGTTATGATTAATTAAAATTATTATTATTATGAGAATAAATTATTAATCTGGAGGGCCCCTCAAAACTGTGGCTGGTACTTGAGACAGTGCCTTTGCTAAGGAGTACTTTTTAGTTGTTATCACATGCCCTGGCAAATTGCACTCAATTCCTTCCTCTTTTCTTTATGTTTTCATTTAAATTTTGTTTTAACAAATAAAGTGAAAGATAACGCCAAAAATTGACTGAAGATAAAAAAAGAAAAAGGAAAAAAAAACAGAGAAAGTGAAAGGAGTTTTCAGTAATTTGAGAAAAAAAATTAGAGAAGCCAAAATTAAAAACCAAGAGAGGGAAAAGCCCTTGGAGTGATTTAAACATAGTCATTAATTAATTCCACTTTTCAATTGTTAATGGCAAATTCTATAATCTCATATTATTACAATAAAAAATAATAATTAAATTGTGTCTGGTTGACAGTGATGTGTCTTTTTCTCGTGTAATTGTATGTGGGTTGCCTTTGTCTGAATCCAAAGGAAACGAATCAGCAGAGCATAATAACTGTTTGAGTTCAGCACAGGACATTAAATACACGTAGCTCAACCTACTCCAAAAATAGTATTTGAGCTGAAAATAAAACTAAATAAAAATTGAAAGCTACATTATCATTAATATTTAGAATTTTTATCACCATCACTAACCAGTGGGAATGTGGGGATATAATGCAAAAACACGGATAAGGGGGGAAAAAAGCTTAGCAAACAGAGAAACACACGACACAGGGTGGGACGCACGTTGTTTCATTATGAAAGCAGGTTTGTCACTCTCACTGCCCAAAAGGCAAAGCACTCTCTCAAATCTCAATCTCAATCACATTCCCTCTCTAAAAGTGTTTATATTTGGATTAAAGACTGAATTTTTTTTCTGATTAGAAACGAAAAATTATAAAGTCATTAAAAAAATGGAAGATCAAAGATGGTTGTCATATTATTTTGGTATTTAAAACAAATGGGCTCGCAAGAAACATCGTCGTTTTCCTTCTCCTGCTGTGAGTTCTCGTTGGGTTCTGTTCACTCTGTTCGAGACAAATATAAAAGAAAAAGCTTTTTTGCAGAAGCTGGGATTTGCGTTTCTGGGTATTTTCTGCTTTCAAGTTTCCCGCTTTGCCTCCGTTTTATGAATTTATGAATTCTCTTTCTCCTAGAGTCGGTTCGTAATCTGCCTTTTTATGTTTTTTTTTGTATGATTGCATGTTGCTTTGATATTTCATTTCA
This sequence comes from Leucaena leucocephala, assembly GCA_037074615.1. Lineage (NCBI taxonomy): Eukaryota > Viridiplantae > Streptophyta > Magnoliopsida > Fabales > Fabaceae > Leucaena > Leucaena leucocephala. The sequence goes on along the minus strand of CM073567.1, from coordinate 849,569 downwards.
CTTTATCAATGGCTTAACTGTTTAACTTCAATCATACAGGATAAAGTTATAGTATTTGCATATATATTGCTGTGTATTCTTTCTCGTTTTCCGGGAAAGTGGAAAGCAGATGAATACCAGAGCACGAACCGGTTCAAGCACCACTTCCAGACTTCAGGCAACCAAAGCTTCTTTAAATGATGAAAACAAAGTAATAAGTTCTTCTCTTTCTCCTTCCCCTTCTTCTTCTTCTTCTTCTTCTTGTTGCAGATTTCTTTTTCTTGTTGTTGTCACATTGGAAGATCTTGAAGAACCCAACTCTCTGTCATGTTTGTCAGTTTCTCCAGAAAATTAGGCTCTCTACCATCTAAGGTTCCAAAATTTTCCACGTTATTCTGTAAATGAAAAGCTTGATTTCAGAGCGTAAATCAAGAACTGCTTTGATCACAAGCATGGAATTTTTTTTTTCACACCTCCTTTGAATCCATAAAAAAAAGTGAAATTGGGCTCTTTCGCTGATCTGAAGAAACGAATAGATTTGTCCTTCGCTTTTTTTCTTGAACGCTTATAAAAAAAAAAAACAGATTCATTTCATTACTGACAGTGAAAATGCAGCAGGGCAAGATGGAAGCTCGAGGAAGTAGACCAATGGCTGCCCAGAAAACCTTGAAAAATGGCCGTCGATCCAACAGAGAAAGGAAAATGGCCTTAATACAAGATGTACATAAATCATTCTCATATGTTTCATTTTACTTCTTTCAATCAATGGTTACATATAAATAATTTATCAATTCAGTTTTCTGTTCACACTTTCAGGTAGATAAGTTGAAGAGAAAACTCAGACACGAAGAAAATGTTCACAGAGCATTAGAAAGAGCATTTACAAGACCCCTTGGAGCTCTGCCTCGTCTTCCTCCTTATCTTCCTCCTTATGTTAGCATCTCCCTATGTTTCTCTTTCTTGTTTCTGGAAATTTTTTGCTTTATATTGAAATGAAATGCCTTTGGAATTCAGACATTGGAGCTTCTTGCTGAAGTAGCAGTATTGGAGGAGGAGGTGGTAAGATTAGAAGAACAGGTTGTGAATTTCAGGAAAGGTTTATATCAGGAAGCTGTTTACATTTCTTCTAAGAGAAATTCAGAAAATTTGAATGATTCAATTGAGCCAAACTCAATCAGGAGCTCGAAACACCAACGATCGAAATCTTTGTCTCTAAGCGAGTTTAATTTATCACCCACTACGGCTACTACTACTAGGCTTCAACCTTCAATTTCCAGAAGTTCTTCAAGTAGAAAGCTATTATTTTCAGCTGACACTGTTGTCTCTGATAATAACACAACTGGGAAGCAATTTCATAGAAAACAAAACTCAATCTCATCGATACCCGAAGAAGGAGGACAAGGTAAAGAGAATCTTTCGTTTAGTAACGCCCCCGTTATGAAGAACAAGGAATCTCCAGAAAAGAAAATATCCAAAGCCAGTACTCCAGTGAAGAAAACTCCTGTTAAACTAGAATCAACAGAGAAATCACAGGTAACTTTAGTTTTAGATGGAATTAATTGGACAAGGATTTTGAATAGAACTTCAATTTCAACTGCATTTTTTGTTGTTTGATCAGTGGAGATTAACAGGTCAAGAAAGAGCAAATGATAGAGCATCATCAGAAGTTGACATGACGCCAAATGGAATATCAGAAGATATTGTGAAGTGTTTGTGTAGCATATTTATAAGAATATGCACATCCAAGGATAGATTAGAAGAACTCAATGATCCTTATGGCACTAATTTCCGATCCGAAAAGAGAGATATCGGTCCCTATAAAAATCTATGCGAAGTTAAAGCTTCCACGGTTGATTTCAATAGAACAACAAATGCACTGTTTCTCATCCATAGACTTGAGTAAGTTTTAAAAGGCTTAAATTCTCTTTAGCTATTGGTTGAATTAATTAACCTGATATGGTGGCTGATATCCAGATTCCTACTTGGGAAGCTTGCTTCTGTGAATTTGAAGGGTCTTACTCATCATCAGAAACTCGCGTTCTGGATAAACACTTATAATTCCTGCATGTTGAATGTAAGATATAAAATGCTGTTACAAATTAGCGTCATGTTACTGCAATTCAAGGCAGAAGACAGGTCTCCTATTCTGATTTTGGATTTTTCAGGCATATTTACGGCACGGCATACCAGAGTGTCCTGAAATGGTTGTACTGCTAATGCAGGAGGTACACAGTATTCTCCAAAATAAACAAATTTGTCTGTTGTTTTTACATGAAAATTGAAGGCGTGTTGGCTATGTTTTTTTAGCAGGCAACATTAGTAGTGGGTGGCCAGTTGCTGAATGCCATTACAATAGAGCATTTCATTTTGAGACTACCTTATCACCTCAAGTTTGTAAGTTCCCCAATCAAGTGATGTTCTTTTAGATCTAATGAAGTTCATTTTTCTTCAAATTGATTATAATCCATCCCCTGATTTTTCAACAGTCATACCCGAAATCAACAAAAAACGAAGAGATTATCGGTAGAAGCACATTTGGACTAGAATGGTCTGAGCCCTTGGTCACATTTGCACTCTCCTGTGGAAGCTGGTCTTCGCCTGCAGTATGTTTCCTTCTCCTAACTTCAATCAAACCAATAATCTTATCATCTCTTTTTTGTTAGTCCTAGGTTGTCATTCATTGGATTGTAAGAGATTCATATAGATACCACTTAGTATCAGCAGTTGAAATTTCTTTCTTGATATGAAGGTGAGGGTGTACACAGCATCTCAAGTTGAGAATGAGTTAGAAGCAGCAAAGAGAGATTATTTACAGGCAGCAGTTGGAATTACAAGCACAAACAAGGTCATAATCCCAAAGTTGTTGGACTGGTATTTACTTGACTTCGCGAAGGAATTGGAATCTTTGTTGGATTGGCTTTGCTTGCAACTTCCTCATGATCTCAGAAATGAAGCAATCAAGTGTCTTCAGAGAAGTGGAAGAGAGCCTCCTGTGTCTCAGCTGGTACAAATAGTACCGTACGAGTTCAGTTTCAGGTTGCTTTTGCAACATTCATGAGAGTTTTAGATTTCTTTCTTAGACTTTGATGATATGGTCGGTTTGTATATTTCCTAGTTTTGCTTTTATTCTTTTCTTCAACAAAGAAAGTACATAAAAACACCAGTGTAAATGTTTGTTGTAATTGGGTCGCTACAAGTTAGCAGAAATGGTGGTTTCTTAGAAATTGATGACGTGGGTGGCTGCGAAAATTTTGGAGATAATCTCGCCTATCTCAACAGTGTTTAGAGGTGACAAGTTACAAGGATAGATTGAGCCGTTTAATTATTTATTATTGATGGTTTGTTGGGATTGGAGAAGTTATCTTGTTCTGGAGTCAACGTAGCTAACAGTTCCGCGTTCTTTGGAAGGGTGCACTGTTTCATACGGCTGAGAATCTAACGGTATGCATGTCATTCCTTCATATCTGTCACTTCATCAACTTCCCCGAAAAGGCAAATTCAAGCACTTAAGTCAAAAATATTGGAAGTCAAAACATGTATACCAATTTCTTCAATGAAATACATTTGAAAACAAATAAAATGTGTTATTAAGCTTTTGTAGAAGAGTGTGTGTAACCAAACGAATTGGATAGCGTTATGACAAACTCATATTTTTATATATTTATTCATACTATTTTAGTGAGTTTTTATTATTAATTTAGTCATTAATTATATTATTTATATACTATTTGATTTAGTATACCTTATATTGAATTAATGCCTAATATGGACACAATTATTATATCTTTATAATTTCTTCTAAACAATTATTTTTAAAACAAAAAATATTACATTATTATGATTTTATATTTCAAGAATTTAGGAAAAATTGAAATTCACAAATGAGAACAAAAAACTACAAAATAAAAAACTGTATTATATGACTCAATAGGCTAAATCTTGCGATTTGGCCCATTAGGTCACCTTAATTGCTGCAACAGGAAGCAAACACGCAGGTGGCTGGACGCAAAGCAGAATTGAATTATGAGAGATTCAACACACGTACAGATGCCGCTAGGAGACTTCCATTCACCATATCTACTTCACACGTCGTCATCTCCTGCACACACAAGCTATTGAGCAAGAGCACCAATCTCCTATATCTTCTTCTCCATTATCCACTACGCCCTTCTCCACTCATATACTACCATCGTCAATAAGAGGAGAGAGGGCAGCAGCACAGAATAGCGACGCAAGGAGACCATGACAGTGTAAGGATCTTGGAGATGATGGCAGCGTGGATATCCGTGATTACTTTGATAGCTATGTGTGGCTAAGAATCATAATTCTCTAATTCAATGGCAAAACATAAGTTTGGGATCTCAAATGGGAGTATACGTTACTATAATTCTCTACCTAATAATTATATTATGACTCCTAGGTTTTAGAATTAATTTTATAATTATTGAGAATATTTAGAATGATTTAGTTGTATTTATTGAGGATTATTATGACTGAATTTTAGTTTGACAATTGACATTAATCATTAATTAATTTTAATTTCGTTTACTTTGATCTGGGTCAGACATTGTATTGAGATTATCGTGAATATTTTGTGATTTTTCAAGATGGCTTAAATTATTGGATCGTTGTGTCTCTTGTTAATTTAAATTATATTTTTATGAATTATTGAGTTATGATTAAGCATTGATTTTTAATATCTTTAGTCCTAATTTATTATTCTGGTAGCAGTTAATAAATTAGGATTTGAAAAATATTTTGTGACAATTTGAGCTGGCTCGATTGTTAGATTAAAAGTTTAATTATAATTCTTAATTCATTATTTAAAACTCCCATATCTTTTGAAGTTATGATTGCCTGCGTTATTGAATTGGAGGATTACTTTTATTATTATTAATCACCTTTGAATTTATTCTATTAACTTATTATCATTTATTATTCCTTTCTTTAAACTAAAAATACCAAAAATATTTTATTTAAATTTATTGCATTTAGTTGTTAGTCAATTAAAATAAATCCCATTTTCTAGCTTAGGTTGCAATGCATTTAGTTATTTAGGAATTAAATTTTATTTTTGGCTCCTCAAAGAGAACGACCCGAGGTTGCACTATATGCAATCCTTAGTTTAAATTTTTGAAGTAACTTTAAGGCGACATCGAATTAAGGTTGTTTCACGTTAGTACTATATCTATTAGTGTTATAAGGTTGAATTAGTAATAGGTTAAAAGTGATTAGTGTTAATCACTTAATTACTAGATAATTATAATTCTATATAAAGGACCATAGTCTATAGGTTAAATGTGTGAGATAGTAAGATTCTTACCATGGTGAAGGAGAGGATAATTTGGGTTCTCCCCTCAAAGTCCCTAAATGGGGTTAGTTTATCTCTCTCAAATGAGGGTACATTAGTGTGTAAAATCTAAGTGGGTTATCATAATTATAATTAGCATGTTGCTTTATAGTTAATAAAGATAAAGGTATTTTTCTCCCATTAATCTTGTTAATATGGTATCAAAGCACGTTATTTTTAGGCCAAAAAAAATATAGGAGCCCACTGATCGTGATTATTGTTTTTTTTTTTGCCACAACCCATATGTCTTTCTTGATTTAACGCTCCCAACCACCACAACGGCAGAACGATGCCATCGCTAAGGCATAACAGTGAAACTTGATTCCTCGCGTTATCGCCATCTCTTCGAAGTAAGCTGCAATTGGACCGGTGGTAGATCGTTGCTTCCATAACTCTGATAGCTCCAAGGATTCCTCAGGTAAGGAATCTTGCAACTCTGTCATTCTATTCCAGTTTCTTGCAACCCCAATCTCCGTCCTTCCTCAACTACGTCATTCTTTCTTCGGTCTTGCTTTCGCGCGATGGGCTGACTCAACCGCAAATACAGAGATGGCAGGATCCTTTTGCCGCTACTGGGTAGTATCGTCTACATCTTCCCATTACTGTTGATGAATATAAACTTGACAAGAGGCTTTTGAAGAGATATTTTGAGGAGCATCAATATGAGAACGCTCCATAATATGCAGATAAGTACATTATCTTTAGAAGCGGCATTGGAATTGATTGGATGACTGACTTCTTTTTCATGGAGAAAGTAGACATGCTCATTGCTCATGGTTGGCGATATCTGTTAAGAGAAAAAAGGTAAGGTTTGCTGAGCAAGACCACAATTCAAGAATTAACCTTTGATCGGATAATTGTTATCTACAGGGGAGCCAGTCCAAAAAAAAAAAGGTCTCAGTATATTTGTGAAGCATTTCAAAAACATTCCAATGGCTGATATGGAAATTGTTCTTCCCGAAAAGAAAAACCCTGGATTTACTCCAATGGATTGGGTCAAGTTTCTTGGAACTCGTTAGTTGGACTAGATGCTGTCATTAACTCCCTTGAAATGCCTAAAGCTGATTTGTGGTTCCTTATTGCTTTTCTCTCTGCACTAGTTGGTTATATTGCCAATACATACTTCATGTTCCAACAAAACTTAACTATTTACCATAACTTGATTACTCAGTCAATGTATGACAGACAATTTGATAGTAGAAAGGGTACTCTTCTCCTCTTGTGCGATGATGTCATTCAGCAAGAAGAGAAAGAGGTGATAGCCTCATTCTTTATTCTGATGGAGCAAGGGAAGGTTACAGGACAGGATTTGGATAGAGGGTGTGAGGATCTCTTGAGAGATGAGTTTGGAGAGAGCTATAATTTTGACGTGGAATTTACTGCTATTTTTTATTCTGGGACATCTTTCGCATACTTGGTTGATCCAACCTACACAAGGCTTTCTAAGAGTTTTCATTCCCAGATACGAGATAGGAAGCAACATGTTAGAATGGTCACATTTTAGGTTGAAGAGAGAATATAAAACCAGAGCTTATAGATTATGATAGAAAAAATCTGCACATAGTCTTTATTGAGGATAACAGTCATAAAAAACAATTACTTTGTATTGAATATCAAAATTTTATAGTTAATTCACTTCACTCCTTTGTATTTTGTGTTGGCAAGTTGAATACCTAGAATTGAGGAGTGTTAACTTGAGCGGAGTGTTAGAAGGTTGAATTAGTGATAGGTTAAATGTGTGAGATAGTAAGATTTTTACAATAGTGAGGGAGAAGATAATTTGGATCTCCCCTCAAAGTCATTAAATAGGGTTAGTTTATCTCTCTCGAATAAAGGTAGATTAGTGTGTAAAACCCTAATAAATTATCATAATTATGATGAGCAATAAATAGTTAGTGAAGACATTTTTCTCCTATTAATCTTGTTTACAATTAGTATTAAAATCCTAACAGTGAGTTTTATAAACCTGCCCCCTCTAATTTTTTTTTTTTAAAAAATAAAACTACCTAATTAGGGAAAAACTTGAAAAGCTTAGGAGCTCTTTGGTGGCTTGTCTCGTATGATAATTTTCCAAATGACAAGGGATTAGAGGCTTTTCCAGGGTTCTTTTGACTGTGGGTAGGGGTCGAGGGTCCTTTGGGCTGTTGATAGGGGCCTCGTACGATGTTCGGTTAACGACTAATGGTTATAACCGAAAACAAAAAGTAAAAGCCTAATAAGCCCACCATCTTGAGACTGAAACGTAGGACCCCACCAAGGGCGGGAACCTTCCCAAAAATAGGCGTATGCCAGTTTGGGCAGCGAGCACACGGTATTCTTTAGTAAAAGGCGAAAGAATAGTTCGCTCTGTACTCACTGCGTGGCTGCGTTACTAGTACCCTATCTCTGGTTCAGGTTTTATAGTGCCTTTCGCTGTTGGAACTGTCCTAACATTACCGATGTGGGACTTTGAATGCTTCCTCTATCTACAACACGTTAGGCAGCCACAAAATGGCACCTGCTCTGCTTCATTTCTGAATGTCATTGTAAATTACTACCATATACTGAACAGCTTAAGCAGGTGTACAAGATTTTATTTCCTCACAATTAGCAATTGGATTCTTGTAAAAGTTGTCTTACTAAGAGTATTACTAATCTGATATTTTATATTTCAGTTTTAGGAGCACGTCTTATAAAAATGATAGATTTTGTTTTTTGTTTTTATTTGGATGGGTTCTATGAGACACGAAATCACAATTGAAATTCATTGATGGGATCGAGTTACAGCTCGCGAGTTGCCATCATAGTTTAATTAATGATATTATAAGCAGTCAAGATGGGGAGTAGTGAGATAATTTTTATATAGTAACAGAAACAAAACCTTCAGACACGCCTAACGCCTTTTGCCCTCCTCTCTCTTCCATTCTCTGTCTTTTCCTTTTCTTCATCTTCTTCCTCATTCAGCTATTACTTAAACATTGCTCCTCCCTCACTTTGGTATATATATATATATATATATATATATTGTGTTTCTCTCTCGTTTCCTTCCTTCCTTCATTATTAAAACCCCTGAGATTTTCTGGTAGTGGACTATGGCATTGCCGGAGGAGGGAATTTGAAGACAAGGGAGGGCACGTTAGCTCATGTGATCATTTGACGCTGTGGTCCGCCCTCCCAATCAGGGAAATAGCTTGAGAGGTTCTAAAAAATATATTTAATCGCTCAAAAATCTAATAATAACGGAAAAGTATATGGTGACAAATTTTAATACAAAAAATAAATCATAAATTTATAGTACTGAGAATTTTTCTTCTTTTTTTTTAATAATTAAGTCTCTTTTTTAAATCTTTATAGTAATCTTTCTCATGGGGGTTGATCTTGATGAATTACCGATTCATAGGAGCTTCTAATTGGGTATGCATGCAGGGAAGATAGACGATTGAGAGGACAGTGGCTGAAAGTCTGAAACCTAGGGGCGATTTCACATGCAAGACAGAAAAGCTTAGATATTAGATATTTTGAAATTACGCAATCACGTAATTGAGTGTGTGTTTAAATTTGAATGATTATTTTCTCTTGTACTGCATAACAATTCAGATTCTGATTATTAATTGAGTCTTGTTATTTATTTAAATTATTTTTTATTCCTTTCATATAAGGGTCTATACCTCTTCCTGCTGTCCTATATGTAAAACATTTTTTAGAATTTTTTTTATAAGGAATTTAATACTTTTAAGTTTTACCCTATGAAATTCTATGATTTATTATTTTTTTTAATTTTTTCTTCTTAGTATTCTTCCCTATTTTGCTCTCATTTTCTTCTTTATCCAAACATAGCATAAAGGAGTATTAAATAGTGAAAGAGATAGTAGAATTTTTCATATAATATTAAAGTTTAGTGTAGTTCTTAACTAATTTTATTTCTATATGTGAAGTAGTTAAAAAATAATTTAAATATAGTAAAAAAAATAAAAAAGACTACTAATTTAAGCATAAAGGGGTACGGGAAAGAAGGACAGCGTGGAATGGGTAATGGAATTATGGAAGCTGTTGGGGTGTAAATGAGGCAATCACTCTTCATTATACTCTGTCAGTAGTAGTGGTCTCTCTGCTCCACCACATTCATTGTTGCCTCTTCCATTTTTGATGAATCATTCACTCCATCCATATATTGCATTTTATGATTCCTTTTATTTTTGTTGGAGAATGATTAAAAGAAACTCTTCTGAATTTTTTTGAAATGATTTAATTGCCTCTCACGCAATAAAAAAATCTCTCACCTTTGCCAGCCAATGGAAGTCCGACAGCTACAAGAGAATTTTTGGCAAAGGTTGGTCAAGGTGGAATTTGATCCCATCACCTTTTAAGATATACGAAATGACCAGAACTGTTAAGCAAATAACAACTTTCCCTCAACAAATAACCAGAAGACAGCACGGGACAAATTATTTGTGCATGAGCATTTTCAAGTTTAAATAGGCAACTGATATGAGTGACAAGAACAAATAAACGAATAAGCATTAACAACTTTTGCTTAACAGATGATAAGAAAAGCTGAGCGAGTAACAAGCATTATCATTAAAATCATTTGGTTAACAGATGATTCGAACATCTAAGCGAATAAACTTGCATTAAACCCTTCCACATTCATCTTAAAGTTAATCTTTCTAACATTATTTTACTTGCTAATTTTAGTGACTTGGCCACGATTTCTCGGAGCAGGGGTTGCAGCATCTACTTCAAATGTACTGCTTCTATCATAACCATATATCGTTACAGAATAAAATTGGGAAAAACAAAAGTGAATGGCAACAAAAGGAGGGAAGAACTCAACAGCCCTAAAAACCTATTTCATTCGACTTCATAATTCTCAAATGGGGACAAGAATGATACTCCTCGTCTGTTAATTTCATATCGTGTTAGGAAAGTGTAGCCGTCTAACAACGATCAGAAAATATTCTCACCTGCAACTTAACACGCTAAAACTTTTTACAGTGGAAAACACAAACGCCTGTAGTAGGAGCAGGGTTTACTCTTACTCCTCTTCCAAGTGCACACGAGCTCGAGTCCTCTAAGTAGACAAGTCTCAGATAATTTAGTCTGAGCCTAACGTAACAGTGGCAAAGATGCTGGTAAGGAGAAAGAAGATTGTTGACCAATATTTTCTTGGCCAGTATGAACCATCTTGAATCTTTGAGTGTCCTTCAGACCTTCTATTGAGCCTTAGCAAGACTTCGAGATGGTCCATGCAACAATTTGACAAATCCAAGGAAGCTTAACTTTCCATCAGTGTGTCTAATCCAATCATGAAGAACAGCATGAACAGGGACAGAGGGGCCGAGGCCAAGTTCCTGAATAATTTAGTTGAAACCATGAATGAGAAATGTTATCCCATAATGGCATCTCAAGCTGATAAATCTCTGGTAAAGAGACGTCTAAACTAAATGATTTCAATTACTGCTATTGCTAATTCAAAAAAAAATTAACCTCAATATACCAATAGTACTACAATGTGCAATAGAGAGTATAAAAAAAAAACATATACTAGTGATATTGCAAAACCAATGAAGTTGGTAATTATTATATGTCTTCGCTTGTGAAATCATCCGTGCGCATTTTGGGAGAATCGCAGTTTCAAAGGACCTACCAGCTCAAACATATGCCCATGTGTTTCAGCCAAGGCATAAAACCCATGAGACGCTAGTGAGCCGGTTCCGTGTGTATTTTTAGTATACAGAATGTATCTGGGATGCATGCATAATAAAAACTATCTTTTTATTCAAATCAAGCATACCGAAGCTAGTTCCTCAATGACAATAGCGCGGTTTCCATCTTTTTCAAAAAGTTCATAGGCACAGCGAGCGTGCTGCTCCCACCGACCAAGTGCTTCGAGTTGATGAACACTGAGTGCAGCAGCACAGAACTCATCAAAATCCATCCTCCTATATTGCAATGCATTGAGCTGCCATCCAAAATCATCAATATTATGATCAATTATTATTAAAGGTACAAGCTGCCTATTGAATCATATACCAAGTCAAAGTTTAGTCCTTGCACTTACCGATGCCAGAAAGTCCGGAATGCGTGACTCTTTCATGGCACCTGTAGCATTTTTCATCAAGACCTGGCCAGCTCAAATGTATTAGATAACAAACATCATCTTCTTAACATAGTATAGCAGAAGAATTGGAAAGAAACCTACCGCTTTGATATTTTCCAAGTTTATAGTACCGTTTTTGTTAGGCTCTAAAAGTGTAAACTGCTCCTTCAAATAAAATAGCTCATCTGTGGTTAACGTCTTAGACAGTGCCTGTCCCAATACCAATGACTTTGATCAGCTAGGGGAAACATAAATGTATAGCATGCTTAAGCTTGATATGGAAAAGAATGAAAATGCATGTAAACAAGGAAAAAAGTCAGAAATAAACATTTAAAAAAGTAACACTCAGAAAATACATGATTGTTTGGAAGAGAACTACAGTAGATCTAAATATCTTTTTCCTGTCTTCAACTTCAAAATTCCAGGAAGCATTTCATGCCCATAGTAAATTCAAGCCTAACAAGAAGGAAACACTGAGTGATAATCGATGGGTTTGCCATTCAGATTATTCAAGCAATAATAAACTCTTTAAGCCTTAACCAGACATTAATAGTAAAATAAATTTATGGATAAGAAGTGTATCTATTGATATGTTAAGAATAATGGTGAAACTAACTGAAAGCACATATTCAGTAGAGAAACTCTAGAAGGGCAGCATAAATTATTCATAAATGGCTCTATTAATTTGATATCAAATTTATGAACACAAACACAGTTTCTACATAAATATACACACCCTTAAAGCTGCTTTCCGTAGAGATGAAGAACGCATGTATGCCTTCATGAGCTTGAATATTATAATATCCAAAGGTACTTTTACATCCTTGTAATTTTTAATCCAGGGATGACCTGTAATATACGATGGTGAGTAAAAGAATAGAAATAGAAGCAAACTCAGGTTCTGATGATAAACTCACTTAATGCTTGTGCAGCCGTCATTCTTTTCCGTGGATCTTTAATCAGTAGCCGTTTAACAAAGTCATTTGCCTCAGCTGATAGAGAAGGCCAAGGAGGTTCATCAAAAGTTGGATCAGCTTTCAATACAGCACGAAAGATTCCAGACTCAGTCCGGGCCCAAAATGGACGGCTTCCACATAAAAGAATGTATGCAATCACACCAATACTCCAGACGTCAGCCTCTGTGGTGTATGATCTATGTAGAACTTCAGGAGCCACATAGTATGCACTGCCAACTATATCATTAAGCCTTTCATCTGCAAAGACAATGAAAAGCATTAAACCTTCAATGAGTCCTACTTATTACAGTACAATGCAGATTACATTACTGTACTCAAAGCATACCTGGTTTTACAAAATCTGACAACCCAAAGTCTATAGCTTTCAGCTCTGAGTTTTCATCCTTTGATGTAAACAAGAAATTCTGATCCAGAAATTACCCCATACATACGAGTTAATACTTCATGAGAATTAGAAAAACAAGACACACAAACTAAATCATACAACCATTTATAATAAATAACTTATCAAACACTATATAAATAGACTGAAATGTTATTTTAAAGTTTACATTTTTTAGGCCCCTCTTCCTCCAAGTAAAGAAAGTTGCAAACATAGAAGCTATCATAGATTTTGCAGACCGACCTTGGTTTTTTATATTTTTTGGGGGGGGGGGGGGGGGTTGTTGTGGTTTGGTTGTGGGAGAGCTCATAGCTCTCAGACAAGGAGTAAGTCCTATATTTATGGTAAAAGTTACTTCTATCTTATCTGCATGATCAGAACCCCGATAGGGCAGAAAAAGGAAATTGCAAAATTTGAGAATATATTTCACCTCAGGTTTAAGATCGCGGTGCACAACACCCTGTAAATGGCAAAATGCAACAACATTAAGTATTTGAATCATTACACCTTTTGCATCATCCTCTGAGTATTTCCCACCTCTGCAATAGGAAGCAGCTGTCATATAGACGCTAGAAATAATATGCTCTCTTTCAGTCATTTCTGCTTTTATCCACTCCGGTTATTACTCTATCGGTATCCAAATTCAACACATTAAAAAGAATGTACATCTATTGCCAAAATATATACCTTGATAGTATTCTGTCCAACAGCTCCCCTCCTTCACACAACCTGAGACATGAGAGTTTCACCATAAGTGATCACTAATTCTTTGTAGTCACCAAATTCAAGAAAGAAAGAGGATCGGAAAACAGTTTCATTTCAAACAGCCACAGTGGATGACCGGTAGCTTGTAAATGAAAGAAACCAGAACTAGAGCTTACTCCATTACTATATAGACATTATCCTGGTCTTCGTATGCATCATAGAATTGTACAAGATTCTTATGCCCTGTTAAAGCTCTCAATATTTTTACTTCTCTTCTCACATCCTCAATTGCAATGGCAGTGGTCATCTGAAATCAAGGATGGAAATCAAAAAATGATTAACATATAAATTACATAAGTTTAAAGATAATAGCACACACTTGCACACACACACCCACACAAGCGGAAACACAAGCACATCCACACATATGAGCATTGACCATGAATGATGTAAGCTCAATAACTTGCTTTTACTTTCACCAAAGACAAGATTTTAAACGTGAAGATGCAAGAAGCGTTGAGCTAATAAATTACAAATTACATATGGTATGGAGTATGGACAACATGCTAAACAAATTCTATCACGGAAGATCCAAGGCACTTTATTGTAAACAAGTTACTCATAAGAAAAGGTTTAAACTATAACAAAAATTTCAAAATAGGAACACTGCTCGACAGCAACTGATATGAAACTATTGAACCAGACTGCGTTACAAGCAATGAAACTAATTCAAGTCAATGCTTGTGCCAGAAATCAAGTAATTGATCTTCAATAATTGAAATTTCTCATATATTTTTCTCAATATTTTTGCGAGTTTCTATATATCTGGACAGCATAATTCAGGATCTTTTTAATAGGCGACTCCTAAAAGATTGAATCTTCTTATGGCTACAATTTTAACTGTTTCGTTAAACTACGATCAAGAAGTCATGTATGACCACCATCATTGGAAAGCCTGATACATTAGACCAATCGGCTATAAAATAGCAAGCCGAACACAGCCACGGTTCATGCAACAAGATAATTGATTATAAGCTTGTGTGGTGGGTGGCATGATGCAGCTTCGCTTCCGCTTAACCAGACCCATAAAGAGAAAGAACGAGTCTTTTGACAACAAGAAAGTTATTAGCAATTAGCATAGTTAAGCAAAAAAAAAAAATCAAGTTTTCAGGGGATGCAGAATCTAATTCCTATTCCACAAGATTTCCGTTACTAAGCTCAATTCCTGCCGCCTGGATAAGATGAGGGAGGATTTAATCGCCCTATATTCAGAAAAGTGGTAATTATTTCGAATAGCAACTTGTAGGTAACTAAAATGCATGTTCCTGCAAACCTTGGCTTTTGGGATAACTTTCACAGCCACCTGTTGCCCCTTGAGCTCGCCCTTCTTAAACTTGGCAGCACAGGTGTACCCAAAGTGACCTCTACCAACCTCATCTCCTAATTCATACTTGTTCCCGAAATGCTTTGAGAATCCAAAACTCTTATCAAGGCCAGCACCCACCTCTGCTTCGCTCCCTTCTGGTATTGTTGCCTCATTCGGCTTCACCGACCCATGCCGCCTGGCCAACACAGCTTTTATGTGCTTCGCAGGCGACGGAGGTGGGAACGGGCGTTTGAAGAACCTCCTCGGCGTGGAGTTCGAGCTCCCATTCGCCGGAGATCTCGCCGGAGACTTCTTGGAGAACAAATAATGGGCCGGACTTGGGCTGTAAAACGGGAAGAAAGGCGATTTTTTACCATTCTCCACCTCTTTCTTCTCCTTGCTAGGTTTTTCTCCGTTCACAGTGCTAGAATAAGGTTGAGGACAGTCATTAACAGGCACAGAGTCGTCACTAGGCGGTACCCGGTAATTCCTGGGCGATTCAGTTTCGGATTTGGGAGACGCAGGGGAAAGATTCGCTGAGGGCTTTGAAGTACAGAGACCCATTCGGTGCTCCTCACAACAAACACACAACGTAGAGATGCTAATTCCAGCTCAAAGCATTATACATACACATAAATAATCACATTCAATTGAACATCGAAAACTTCAAACTCTGAACGAGATTCGGAATCCTGAGAGATGAGGAAGTGAAATGGAAATCTGAGGCGTGTGGAGGAATGAAGGCTCGTTTCTTGATAATGGAGAGTGTTTGAAGAACGGTTGAGAAGAAAGAGGGTAGAAAGTGATAAAAAGGAAAGGACGAGCGGTTCGCTTTTTGTTGCCCAGAACAACTAAAAATAAAAATTAATTGTTTTTAATTTAATTGTGATTAATGATTAGTGGGTTTTGGTTGGAAAGAAAGGGAAATTGTGGGCCATGAGGTGGTCCAGTTCGTACAGTTGAATATCCACGTGGAAAGCAGAGAGTGGGCCTTCCAACTTTAAAAATTAAAAATTAGTTTTATAAATTACTAAATTAACAAGGGTTACCAAACTTTTGTTCTGGAGTGCGTCATTGGACTTTGTATGTTACCTGAAATTTAAATTTTGTAGGTTTCAAGTGACATAACATCTAACCAACGGTATGGTTAAGGAAGGAAAGTGAGGTAGTTTAATTTTTTTTTTTAATATATTACCAAAGAAAGAAGAGCAAGTGATGGTAATACTTTTTTTAAAAAGAAAAAGATTGACGCTTCATAAGGTCAAAACGATGTGTTTTGATGACAAGAAACAAAAAGATGACATAATTGTTGCCATAAAAAATTGATTAGGAAAAGAAGGTCCTATAAACAATCTCTTATTAGCCTCATAGGGTATCCTTAAATTGTGGCCGCAACAGATACAAAAAGTCAAAACTCCACCGATCACTTTTCTTACATGTTGGGCAAATGAGATGACTATGAGATAATATAATATACATCAAATTCCCTACATTTTAATATTGGAGATATTTTAGTATATACTTGGTCGGAATCAATTTTCATATACTATTGATGCTGTTTTTATTAATTGATGTGGTTCTCAATATATTTAAATTTTCAAAAAATAAATTATTTATCAGTGCAATTGATAATATTATCTTTTCATAATTTTTAAATCATATTATTTTTTTATAAATTCAGCGTATCTCCAAGTTATTTATTTTTTTTCGGCCCAAGAATATTAAGGTTAAAACCCTCCTAATAAATATAATTTTTAAAATTTAAATTTATATTCTCTTTTAAGGTATTATTATTTTAACAAATAGTTTGTTAGTTAAATTATATTATTTTATTAATAATTATTGATAACAACCTTTGCTAGGTTATTTTAGCAATTTTATTTTTTAAGTGGAAATTCTAAAACAATGCAACATTTTCGTTTAAATTTTAGGTCAAACTTTCATAATCAATTTTATTTCATATTAATTACTACTATTTTAATTTCTGTTAACAAAAGTATAAGGTGTTGCCTTCTATTAAACCCGCGTTATAATTATCACAAGGAAAAAAAAAATGGAAAGGAAAGAGAAGAGAAGAGGATAATTCTCTTTCATTTCTAGTGCTTCATGTTTAGAATACAAAATTTATTAATATGCAGGCTTTCAATCATAGACATAAATTTATTAGTTAAAATAATATTATTTTAAGAATAATATTATTAATAGAGAGATGAATATTTTTTATAACAAAAATAGAGATATTATAAAATATACATTGGTACAGCTTTTTCGACTTCGTGAGAAGGAATCAGAGGAACCGATAACAGCGAACATAAACTCGCCGTACGTTGTATGCGTGCCTTTATCGGAAGTATATTATATTGTATTTGATAAAATAATCCAGACTAGCTGTAATATATGTGACTTTCACAGTTCAAATTCTTTCTTTAATATTATATAGATTTGAAGGATGTTGAATCATGGGATGCAACAAAATTTTAAAATGGATTCAAACAAAAAGATATTAATGTCAATAAATGCTGGTTGATAATAAATAAATAAATAAAATAAATCGATCCATACTCAATGATATTTATAAATATTATTTCGTCGACACAGCTTGGGTTGACATATACTTACTAAACTTTATCTGCAAACAAAACATATATATATATATATTGACAAATTAAAACACATTATTGTAATTAAATTTGGTCTCATTATGATTAATTTTATTATTTTCAATTAATTATAATTTCTTATATATTCTGTGTTTTAGTTGACCTATAGCATTTATTGTCATTATTCTATATTGATTTTGATATTGGTTAAGATATTTTATTCTTGTTTTATATATGGTGAATGAGTGAACATGATATATACAGACAGGTGACGCCAATTATCTTTCTCTTTCACTCTTTTATTTTATAATTATTGTAGGTTGATTTTGTTATTTATAAGGATATCTCATTCTTGGGTTATATATATATATATATACTTATATAGAGAATGAACACAACTTACTTTTTAGTTTTGCTAAATCATGTGTTGGCATAGAGTTATTATAATGATATAAAGTTTTATTATATTCATCTTAATCTGCATTCAATTTTTACACAAGACACCCTTGTTAGAAGAAGAAATTATGAATATCAAAATTAGATATTTAATAATATGATCTAAAAAATATTATAGAAAAATGTAAGCGATCTATTTTTTTTTAAGAAAAACAATGAACAATGAGTTTGACATTAATCAAAAGAATATATATATATATATATACAGGGAGTGTACAACATGGTTTTGGTAGATTTATACGACTTTCAAATATCAAATATGAAATTTTGGATAAGTCATTAATTAATAGATTTGTTACGTACTCCGATAATAATGCATATAATAATCGTCCTCGTTAATGAGGTTGTTGATTCGAAGAGCAGCAAAGGAATGCTTCAATATTCAGAATATGAACAGATGAGTCGTATCCAAATATATGGATGAGTAGGCCACGTGAAGGGGTGGGAGCTTTCTATTTGGCCTCTTTTGCATATGACTTGATATCGTAAGATGGCCTTATTCTTACATGACAACGACCATGCCTCCATTTTTGCCTTTTGATGCTATTCCAAGCCCCACCATATTCCTTTTCTTCTTTTTAATACTTCTTATCTTATTGTGTTAGATTCAAGCATTATCACTTGATTAGGAGTAACTCTCATAAAAATATTTTTTACAATTAATAGTTCATACTCAAATAGTCAAAGCCAGTTCATTAGGATAAGTGCATGTTGGTTGCCTTAAATATTTTTTAGTGTGATATGTAGTCAGTCAAGCCTCGTATAAGTGGGGTTATTGACTTAATTATTTAATTCTAGTTTATTTATGTTTCAGTTTGTGAGTAACTCTGTCCGAGAAGCTATGATTGGAGGAATTTAACCCCAAAATTCTTCAGCTAATCCCTATTGTTATATTATGTATATACTGTTGATGATTAGATAAATTTATATATATTAATTTGCATTTTTAATTTCTTCCTTATAATACACTCCATATAGATTACCCCTGTACAACACACAGATAAACTTACTAATAAGCACTTAGTTAGATTGATAAGGGCGTCCAACCAGTATATAAGAGTTGATATCAGATACTTGATAATAGAGTATAGAAAAAGTGTTAGATATTAAATATAGTCAAAAGCGTATTAAAAAAAAAGGATACATAAACTTATCAATATCACGACTATAGGAATAACACAAGTAATAAAGTAAAAGTGGGTTGATATGTGCGTGTGTGTTGGGGAAGCTTCAAGTTTGGACACCTTCCTTGAAACTTCTGTGATTCTTGTCGTCTCTAAGTGTGATATTCCAAAGATTGGAATAAATGGCAAACACAAGAATCCACTCTCCTTGCACTACCGCTTTCCATATTTCGAGAGAGAGAGAGAGAGAGAGGCAGGAATTAGTGGAAGAGTCCAATTTGGTCCCTCCATAGCCATCAATTGTTTCTTTTCATATAATGGTGTCTAGTAATTTAATAAGTATAATATATATTAACTTTTATTATATTGTTCGGAAACTTCATTCCTTCCATGGCCAACACATAAAACCACGTTCATCAATTTTCTTGCCACCCACTCAACACGCCATCATCAATTCTCCTCCATTATGAATCTTCACCCTCCTCCCTCTTCTCAGTCCTTTATTCATACCGTGTAAACCCAGCAATGAAGAAAACCAAATTAAAACACAGCTAGGGTTTATCTCACTCTCTCTACCATATATATGTGACTTAATTATATATTGTTTAATCGTTGACAACCTCGGTGTATGTTACATTATTTTGTTTTAACTTTTGAGCACGTCCTAAGTAGTTTGCTTAATCATTAAGTCTGTGACAATGTCTGTCATTATAAGATCACTGTTTCAACTAACTCTAATTTCTTGGGTTAGAAATCTAACAGTGACATGTCACCCTTCTGATGATCATCACAATATTTTAATAATCTCTTGTAATTGGAAGCTGCATATGAATTCCAATAACTTAAAAAAAACTTATAGTTATGCATTAATTATATTCTTAGGTGATCACAAGCAATATATAATTTGTTGATGTTAAAAAATTTGCACCTTTTAATATTTTTAAAACCTAATTAAAAAGATCCCGAATAGTAATTAAGACCGTGACTGGCATTGAACATTATTTAATTGCCACATTTAATAAAATCCTGGGTATCATGATTATGTTATATTCTCTGCACTCGATTTCTCGTTTTGACTTGTGCATTATAATGATGGTGCTGATAATGACTTTCAGAAATATGACTCCTGCAGAGAGAGAGGCATGGTTATTTTGGCGCCAAACAAGACGAGGCAAATATACACCCACTACCTTAGTTTTCTCCTCAAATTAAACAATATAATCACTTATATATATATATATATATATATAGTTGAATGTTAAGATAACTCTTTAAAGAGTTATTAATAGCTATTTTCTAATTTTATCTCTATTTGGTTCTTGTTGCTATGGAAAGAGAGAAAGAGAAGAGATATGAGAATGATTTATAAATACAGAAAATTTTTATAAAACCAAATTTAAAAAGAATTGATTTAAGATATATTTAATGATTTAATTGTTATTTATTAAGTAATATTGTTAAATAATAGGCTTGACTTGGAAAAGTGATAAAAAAATGAAGGGGTGTGGACGTGGGGAAATCAGAAAGAATAATAATGAAGCATAATGTATAGAATGAAGATGTCGTTGGTGGTAATGATGGGAGAGAGATGAAACTGAGAGAGAACTTTAATCAAAGTCAAAGAGAAGATGGAAGAGGGGAGAGAGGTTGAAGAAGAAGGTGGTGGTTCAGGCATTGATGGCTACCTCAGATTTTTGTAACAGACCACCCCACTTTGTGACGCGCATGCTTTGCCTCCCCCCACACACTCACAAACTCAAACCAAAAATAAAATTAAACTATACACACAACATTTTTTATATTCACGTTTTTAAATCATTTTCAGTATTTTTTTTTTATGTGTATAAACTCTATATCTCAAGTTACCTTGAACTTAAATATAATCTCTATCAGAGTTAGAAATACTAAAATTAATATTTTTTTTTACTTGATACACTTTATAAATTTTAAATTTATATCTTTCTCTTTTTAAGGGTGAGACTATTTATTATGTGTGTGTTTGGATCTGATTTTAGAAAATAGTTTATAAAAAAAAGTTTTTGGATAGCTTTTAGAAAAGAGCTTATGAAAAAAAAATTGTTATAGATAAATGAATGTTTAGATAGTTATTATAAAAATAACTTTTATAATTAGAAAATTATCAAAATAAAATATGCTTTTATTAAAAGTATTAGAGATGAGAAAAGGTAAAAAATAGAGAGGAGAGAGAGTGGAGAATATAAAAGAAAGAGATGAGAGATAATATGAAAGATAGAGGATAGATAGTGGAAAATATAGAGAAGAGAAGAGAGTGTGGGTAGAAAAATAAAGGTAAAATAGTAGTTGAATAATCCATAAGTTATTTTACTGTTCTAAAAGCTACTCTGACCAGTTTATATAAAATTATAGTTTGATCCACAAGTCTTTTTAAATAAATATGACTGTTTATTTTAAAAAATTTCTAAATTAAAGTTTTACCCAAAAGAACTTTTAAAGTTATAGTTTTTATAGAAGCCAGTGAGGCCCTATATCGATCAACAATAAACAATTTATAAGAAATAAAGAATATATTGTATCATAAAGAGGGTAGAAAATTTCCTCTTCAAGTACCTTAAATAGAGAACTGGAGAGAGTTTTTTTTTTTTTTTAATTTTATACAATTTAGTTCATATTTTATATATTGCACATAGTCTACACAATAAATATTTTTTTTTTGGCAATGAAAGAAGAAATAATAATACGACTTGTTTGAAATTGATATGTGAGAGACGTGTTATCTTTAGAAGTTTCGATTGAAGTTGACTATGATTTCAATAGTTAATTTCTTAATGAAAAACATATAGCACCCCTTTTTTTTCAGTTTGACCAAAATTATAAGAATACTAAACTATATTTTTTCATTAAATTCTATTAATATCTATTTTAAACTAATAAAATATTTGATATTTGATCTTCTTACTATTATTTGTAGCTATGTAGACAGCATGATTTTTTATATGCCTTTGGCTATTTGGTTATAGTATCCGATATTTTTTTATACTCTATTATTAGATATCTAAATAACTGATTAATCTAAATTAAGTATTTGTGAAACCCTTAGGGTGGTAAGTTCTCTTAACAAAATTTAACGCTATAACCAATATAACCAAACACTTGTGATTAGTGGCTAAGTATACAATATGTAACTTCCTAATATACGATACCAATACATACTCCACATAAACTGATAAAATTAAATTAGTTAAACTAATTAAATTTATAACAAAACATTTTTAATCCATACCCTTCATTCATGAGTGACATTCTTCCTATGAATATCAAATTTCTTTCTCACATTATGATTAATGAAGGGCATAACGGGAAAAAAGGAATTTAATATTCCAATAATTTGGATGGCCTAAATATAAGCCCATATGATTTAAATATATTGTTATTTTATATTTATACACTTCCCTACAGAAAATGTGTACGTTTTATTTTATATAAATATAATGAGCCATTAATGAAATTTTAGTAGTTACTCTCTATAACTCACAGAGTTATTACTTATATATTTGACAATTATCGTTTGCTTGTCTTTGTTTAATAAATAAACTTATTTCTACATTAAACTTAAAAGGAGAAAATATTGAGAAGCTAACAGATTTTCATTAAGAAAAAGTGTTTTTAATTAAAGTAAGTTCCACTTGACGCCATTCTTCACATTTAGTTAGAAGTCTCCATCAAAAATTTATTTTATATTTAAAATTAAAAAAAAAAAGGCAGAGAGAAAAACTAATTTATTTGCCCCCCAAAAACAAGCCACCACATTGCTCTACCTTTCTTGCTTAGTACATTGGACAAAGGGCAAAGAAACGGATCTTTGAAACAAACTGAGAGAGAACGAGAGACTACTTTGTCTGTTTGTGCAGTTTTCTATTTGGTGCTGAGGCAACTTTTTTTTTTTATAAGAATTTTTAAAAAATAGTTAGATACAATTATTATCTAAAAATAAAATAAATTCTTTTTTTTTAAGTGATACTAATATCAGACACATCGAACTACCTATTACTCTCATATATAAATTTAGATACTTATAAATTATAATATTTTTTTAAGTATCATAATTATAATCATAATAAAATAATATTTTTTAAAAATTAAATATAATTTAAATAATTATATATTTTTTTTTTTTACTAATTGAATTCACAAACTACGGGTGTGTTGGGGCGACTGAAAAATCACCATCCATTCCATTAGCTTCACACCCTTCGACTTTTGTTCCAGTTTTTCCTTTCTGGGCCTCAGGTCTATTCACTTCTTGGTCCAAAGAAAAAGGTGAAACATGGCCTAGCATGATCAAAGCTACGTTTGGGAAGTGGTCTTGGGGTCCTCTAGCAAAACCAAATCAAAACTAGCCCTTCTTTGAGAAGGAAAAAAACAAAACTAGCTCTTCTCAAATAAATTCAATTTTTTTATACAAAAAACTTTAAATGAATTTAATACTAATTTCCCACTAAAATTAGAATATAACCATAAAATTTAAAAAATATTTACAAAAGACTTACAAGATTATATACTAAATAAATTATCACAATCACAATAGAAATTGAATTCGTATATTTATAAGATATAAACATATTCTTTAAATGCCCTTAACAACACATATCAAGTTGGTGGCCCTGAATCACCAAGTCCTAATTAAACACCATAGCTAATTTTACTACAGAGTATTTTTGGACGTTCACCAATCAGGCCGAGGAAATTGGTTTTCAAATAGCTCACCTTGCTAAAATATAAGAATGCTTCCACCCACACACATAATAGTAGAAATAAGCTCAACTAGCATTGTTATATTAAGTAGACTGAGATCAGTATAAAGAAGAAAGAAATATGGAAGGGAAGAAAATCTCACCTTAAAATTACATTTAAAAAAATGTTAAGTTATAATGTGCATCAGACCAGAATGAAGAAAACTCGCAGATCCTAGAAAAGATACAACTGAAAATGTTGAAGAGAATCGAAGGGGAAAGAAAGCAAAGCAATGAATAATGCAAATGGGTGTAAGGGGATAATTTCATTATTCATAAGCTTGAGGAGAGAGAAGAGGAAAGACCTAGAAGAGGGACTGGGATCCGCCATGGAAGAATCAGTGAGCAAGAACGCGACACAGGAGAGAACAATGGCCAAGAAGCGTACTTAGCTTAGAGCTCCAAAAGATTCAATTGAACAGAACAATAATTCAATATTAGGCGAAGTCTTCTTTTCTCTTAGAAGATACTAATGTCGAGTAAGACGAGTCATTTATTACCCTCAAATATAAATTTAGTTACCCAAGAGTTAGGATGTCTCTTCAAGCACCGCAACTAGAACTATAACAAAATGATATTTTCTATAGATCGAACATACATCTCTTCACCAGTTGAACCAATAATAGGTGATATGAAAGTTGTTGAAAAAACTGGAACATGTGCTTCCACAGGAGAAAGCCCATTATTAGAAATCTTATAATGAGGGAAACTTTCTAGATCAAATTATGATGACATTGTGTCATCAATGGGCCATGGGATAGGGATGAGATGGCCCATAATGCAGAAGACATAGTCCAGAATGCAGAAGACCCAAAACAATAAAATGAATATTCTGGAAGAGGAGGCCGTACAACCACGTAGGAGTAACCGTCTCGACCACATGAAAAATTCAAGTAATGGAAAAGCATAAAAAAGAGTAGAAGGAAACATAATGGAGGAGGAGGATTTTAGGAAAGAATCTTCTCTCTGCTAATTTTTACTTTTTCTCTATATTTTCTTCTTGCAATTCTGCTAGTCGTGGATGTTCTAACTTCTCCATTTTACTTCACTGTGCAATTTAGGATTATCTGTAATCTTTTCCAGATTTGGATTCAGCAATAAAATAGAGATAAATTGCATTGATTATAATTGTCTATTACACATTGTCTATAAGTTTAACTAGCGAAAGAATAAAACATATAATCATTTAAAACATATTTGATCCCTAAAGAATATCATTTTATTATAATTCTAATCACAGTGCTTGGATAAGCATCATAACTTCTGGATGCTTAAATTTACGCTTTAGAATAATATACACCTCACTTTACCCGATATTAATATCGTTTAGAAAAAATATATTTTATCTTGCTCTTGAATATTACGTGAACCCAACCCCTTGTAAAAATTTGTGTAAAAAAAATTATGATGACATCTATTCGGCCTTTACAGCATAAATTTCTCTCTGAACCGGAGAATCCAAATGCCGGAACATGTACAACAAACGAGCTTTGGTTAGAAAAACTATTAAGAATCACTCGCTGATGGCATTCATCAACGTAGTTAAGTAGAATATAAAAAAGAAAATCTCCTACCCACACGCACACACTCATCATAGATTGTAAAAAAAATCTTTAATTCTTTAGCATCATTGAAGTTCATAATACTGTACTTCAAAAGAACAGGAAGTTCAGCCAGAAGGTTATGATATATATATATATATATATATATATATATTACTTCTCCTTCCCCCACAACCTGTATTATTTGGATAACATCGTGTGTATATTGCTCCAATGAATAAGTCAAGCCATACAACAGCCTTACCAGAAGTTCTATCACCCCTAAAACCAGACTGCAGACATCCTGTTAGGCTCAGATGGCTAACATCCCCCCAAGATTTTATAATCCACTTGTCTTCATACAAGTGAAACACATTCACAGACGTGTTGAGTATCATCCCACAAGCTTTTTCTTGTTATTGGCCTTCCTGTAAACTGATCGAATGGCACCTCCATGAGTAACAACTGCTACCCGCTCTCCTGCAAAAGATACACGTAATTTCACATAATTATTTACGTGTCGGAAGACTTTGAAAAGGGATCCATTAACACAATATTATCAGTCATCAAAGCAATTTGCCCTGGCAATCATCTCATGAGCATGAAAGATCTTTAGAACAAGCCGTGAGCCAGATAATTTTACCAAGGTCGCCTACCTAAATGCTTCATGCCTAACCTCTGCAATGCAGATGTGCAGCGTTTGGAAAGTTGGTCAAGACTTTCTCCTCCACCCTGAATGTTGTGACATATGTACGTGCAAGAAAGGCAATGGCGGTATTAATAATATAGGGGCAAAGCAAAGCACTGACCAATCAAGATTAGTTCAGCAACTGAATAACAAACACCATCAGCTCAAAGCAAATGTCTATTGAATTGTATGTATTCCTCTTTTATTTTAAACAAGGGGTATAATAATTTGGCTTCTATTGCACTTACTGGTATTTCTTTACCTAGATCCATAGCTCTGTAAGCTGTGGGCTTAGTCTTTGCTGCTTCACGACGGGACAGGCCTTGAAGATCCCCTAGGTGTCTTTCCCTTAGGTCAGGGTCTTTAACGACCTGGAGTTTAAGTACAAAGAGGAATATGTATATAAGTAGCTATATTATACTTAAATTCAACAATGCAGAGGAAGAAGGTGAAGTGATAACACATGCACATCGCAGAATGATGTGCAAAGACATTGAACTTAAAACTAAGGCATCTCTTAGTTGCCATTTAAAATATTTAAACTTTCCCAATCTCCCTATGGCTTAGTGACATGAAACCACACCCCCCTTCCCCGCCCCCCCGCCCCACCCCACCCCACCCCACCCCAAAAAAAAAATCGGAAGTAAAACTAAACTTTTCAGTATTATGTCATAATTTCTACAAAACAGTAAGATTCTTCATACATAGTCCGGCTAATAAAAAACAGTAAGACTGTGAGAATACAAATATATCAAATGAACTGAATGACTGTAAGTACTGTGCATGGTTTATAATGGAAATCAAGACTGAACTATTATTGTAGGATACAAAATTTAATCTGGGTTCAAACCTCTAGCCCTCCACATTTGGTTGCAATTATCTGTGCTGTCTCATAAGCTCGCTGCAAGTCAGAAGAATATACAGCAGAGAACTTCGGTTGCCTAAATAGTCTTTCAGCCACCTCCATCCAAAATATTGGCATTCCCATTAAGGCATAAATAGACAAAAACAAAAACAAAAAGAAAAGGAAGCGTCTGTAATGGTTTGTAAATTGTATGCAGGAAAGAAGTTGTGCAACAAAAGCAACTTACTGCAGCTGCTTGCGCTCTTCCAACTTCATTTTACTCAAAATCCAGATATCCCTGATCACATACATGTACGAGCTTATATGAAAGTTGAGCATAATTAAACAGTAATCTCAAAAGGGGCAATCAATATAAGAAAGAATGGCCGATAAAGCTATAAAGAGATGTGAATGCACGGGAGGTAGAAATTACCATAAAAGGGAAGTAATTATGGTAAGCTATTAATAACAGTAGCTGTTGCCGATAACGAAGTTACTGTGATCAAGGTTAGAAAATCATATGCTTTTGCAAACAGATAAGAATAGTTCCTTTCAGGTTTCAGCGCGAAGATTTAAGAAATTATTGACAGCCATAAAGGCCAAAGAGACCTAAAGTGTATGGCTTGTGCCACTTTTACTTGAAAAGCATTTATTAAGATAAGCATATCATATTTGTTAGACTACATGTATGCATCGAATATAATAGCAGAAATAAGCCCAACGACAATTTGATTCGCTGTGAAATCTTTTATAATTTATCTATAATTAACACACTCAGTATCAAATATCATCAATGTTTTACTTAATCACGTCAAACTTTACCAGCCGAGAAAAGTACCTGTATTCTTCCATCAGCGTTCCATGCTGTTTCACCATGACGTATTACAACGTTCTCAGCATACTCCAGATGGTCAAAGCTATAACCAGCATCGCCATATTAATTAGAATTAGATTAGAAGAGAGATGTAAGATATGGGAGGGAATAAAATTTCAACATAAAATTGTCCTAGAAAATTGTGAAATTATAATTCGCAGCAGACCAGAACAAAGAAAACTAGCAGTTAACAGAAAAGAGAATACAATTCAAGAGCATCACAATATGAAAATGTTGAAGAGAATCGAAGGGGTAAGAAAAGGCAAAGAAATTAAGAATGCTTCAGGAAGAAAAAGGTTAAGGAGAGAAAGGAAGAAAAACCTAGAAATGGGATCCCCCATGGAAGAATCCTCGGGGGAGAGAGCTGGGCGCGAAAGTCAAGAAGCGTACTTAGCTTGGAGCGCTAAAAGATCTAACCATGTCAGTGGTGAACAGAGCAACTCAAGTGTGACTGTGCATGGAGGAATCAATCGGCTAACGAAATAAAATTGTTAGAATTAATAAATATATTTTGTAATATATATATATATATATATATATATATATCTAATTAGTGAGTTGAAGAATTTACAGTTTTTATTTAAAAATCACAGCGTAAGTGGCCTTACAGCCTTACTCACAAGTGACAAACAGCGAAACTCAGTGGGTGTTGACAATGTTCCAAGCTCATCCCATTAGACTTACATAAGGAGGCCAACGATTTACACACATTGTCAGATTATTAAGTTTTTTTTTTTAAATTACCCAATACGTGGCGAGTGAGTAATATCTAAGTAGTTTTCAAGTAGGATAAAAATTATTTTTGTATTTTATTTTAAAATGCTTATTATATAAAAATTATGCAATTTTATAAGGTTCAAATCCACAAAATACCTTTAAACTTTAGATTAATTATATATAATAATTTCTTTAATTTTAATATTTTATATTTTAATTATTAAATCTCTACTATTAAAATTAATCGTTTTTATCATGTTATAATTTTTATATTTTTTACTATAAACTACATTATTTAAAAAATAATATTTAACAATTTGCATATAATTTTAAATAGTTTATATTTTTATTTAAACAATACTTTAAATAAATATTTTAAATATGTTTTTAAGTATTTTATATTTTGTAAATTTTTATTTTAAGTATTTAAAAACACTTTAAATTATATGTCTTGTGAAAAGTTTTATTTAAATATTTTATATTTTATAAGTATCTTACTTAAAAGTATTTAAAAAGTTTTAAAACTATATATCAAGAAGTGTCAAATGTTATGCTATAATATATAATAAAAACTATGACATAATAAAAATTATTAATTTTAAAAATAATAAAATTTAACAAAAATATTAAAGTCTTTAATTTAAATTTTTAAATATTAAATAAATTATATATAATTGAGTTTAATGTATTTTAGTCTTCTTTAAAAAAAATATTCACGAACACAATTCCAAAATAAATGAACAAGAAAAGGGGACATAAAGAAGGAAGTTTAAAAAAGAAAAGAAAGCTGCAAACGATAGCTAGAGGCAAAAGCATGATAGTATAAAATTTATTATACCAAAAGTCAAGTGGTAAATGGAATAAAATGACATAAAAAGTGCAATAAAGTATTATTAAATTTAAGAAAAAAAATTATACTTTTGAATAAACAGGATAAAAATTATCATTACACAATATTATAATTATAAATTACGAATATAATAAACAATATTTAGTACCAACAAGAACCCTAGCAAGGAGTAACTGAGGATCCTTATTGAGGATGGAGGAGATCCAAATCCTTGGTTTAATGGGTTTTGAGTCCTCTTACATTTTTATTTCCCAAAAGAAGAAAACTGTTGCCACCAAACGGCCCTAAGAGCCTTAACACTCAATCAGCATGCATAGAGGCGAAAACAGTATTGAAGTAATCAGAGGCATTTGAATGAACAAGGTAATCCTAGTCAGGAAGGTCATTGTGTCAATAGGAATTTCATGAATTTTAGTCATTACAAAAATCAGCATTCAAGTTACAGACAGCGACTCACCTCGTATTAATTTTTAACAAACTCAACACTAAAAACAGAATCCATGGACATTGGACTTGGCTGACTTTGCTGTCTGATACCTGAGATTGGAACACATTCCATCAGAAAACATGAGGCACATCACGGCATGCGAGTTCCAATTCTGAGCAAAGAAAATTGACAGAAGCCAAACATTATACCTTCACTAGCTCTATCACACTTTACAATCTAGAAAGAAGGCGTACAGTCATACTATTTAGCACTATACCTGATGATTTTAAGACAATTTAAGCCTGCAAAGGAAAATGAGAAAATTTTGACCACGTCTTCTGACCGCCATCCCGATTTTGTTTTACACAATACACCAGCAGCATGCGCCACAACTCCTAGAGCTCTATTTGAACATTCTGGAATAAGCTTTTTTCTCTTGGTAACGTCTATCAGCAACCTGCAACCAGAGTTGACATTGAACCAATGTCATTAAGCTATAATTGTATCGAGCAAACAATGCATAAATAAACAGCAAAAGAAATCATGAAATAAAGTGACTGACCTTTTCCCTTGCAGCTGCAAGCTCTTTCTTAA
This sequence comes from Leucaena leucocephala, assembly GCA_037074615.1. NCBI lineage: Eukaryota > Viridiplantae > Streptophyta > Magnoliopsida > Fabales > Fabaceae > Leucaena > Leucaena leucocephala. The sequence goes on along the minus strand of CM073567.1, from coordinate 819,244 downwards.
TTCCTCCTGAAGAATAGAGAGGGGTTTGAAGCCAAATTTACCAGAAATACCACAGACGTGGTTCATGTTACAACATTCAAGTTAAATATCCAAGAGTCATGATCTACTGGTTTGTCTAACACCTCAGTATCTGTTTACCTCTGCTTTATAATATAATGCTCCTTGAAAATTCAACTCTATTGACACTTTGCTGAGAAAATTAACATTAATCATCCTATCAAGAGCTTTCAGATTCAAGGGGTAAATGCGGAAACAGGAGATTTCAAGAATTTGTTAACAAAATTTCAGGGCTGAAAACTAGACCAACGTCTTGTTTTAAAAGTATGCCTCACCATGAATATATGGATATTCAGGGAAAAAGTAATCCTAACATTTGTATCAACTTAAGAGTACAAATGACAAATTCCAGGTCATTATATGTGACTTGCTCAGCAGAGAATCCAGGAAGCTCACTTCTCAACTACACAACCCACAAAAAAATAAAAGAATATGAAGAACTCAAACAACCACCACCTACCATCATTTGGCTCCAACTCTAATGCTTTTTTGAAGCTTTCAACGGCAGCATCCAGGTCATTGAGTACCATGCATGCCTGAAAGGTACAAATGACAAATTCCAGGTCATTATATGTGACTTGCTCAGCAGAGAATCCAGGAATCACGAACTTGATGACTACTTCGTTGTAGATGTTCAACAATTCATTAAAATCACAAGGATTAAAAACAAAAAGAGGATCTAGTCTTTGAACCTACTGGTGTAGGAAGGTCATGCCATCAGCATAGTCTACAACAAAAGTAGAGCAAGAGAATATAACAGCTCACATATAGATCACACCAATTATTTGCCAGTATCATGCAATTTCATCATCATCAACAACCATCCATATTGGAAGAGATCAACCCGGCCTTTGCATTATCTCCATCATGCAATGCAAAATCTGAATCCAACAATGCTCCTTCTGGATCGCCTAATTTCAAGTTCCAAGCCTAAAAATTTAAACCAAGGACATAAGTCTTCAGTTAAAGTGAAATACGAAAGAAAATAAGAAAATTTAAAATGTTACATAAATTACAGCTACAGATTAAATTTAAAGCTTCCACGTTGATTCTGGGTTGGCAAGTAACTAAGATAGCCTTCCATGATTACATTCATATCATAACTTACTTGCATTGTGCCTTACAGATTATCTTTGTGCATAATGCTTGCATGTCATAAACGAAACAATTATTCAAAAGGAAGTGGGTAACGAAAAAAGAACAGGTCAAAGACAAGAAAACAAGGGCACCATCAAGATCTGCATTTCATTTCTTCTGTTGTTCCTTTTTTCATACAATTTTTTATGTTTCATTTTCTCCTTGGGTACAAGTGAACATAGACATCCATTGCATATTTGCGATCTTTCATCATTCAAGATGATAAAGTTTCAATATATTGGTGCCCAACCTGACAAATACTTGGTCATAACATGGTTCAGGTTGTTAATTCACTTCTTGCTTTAGAATGTACTCCAGAAGACCGGGAATATTTTCAAAAAGTAAAAATATTCTTTACAATTAATAGGGTCTCAGTAAATAATGATAGGGGTATGATCCAGTCACATACATTTATGAGAGATGGTACTTACAGAACTGTAGTAAAAATTTGAGATTTTGTCTTTCTCAAAGCAGTGCTCTTCTCTGGGAATTCAGAAACCAGGACAGATAATTCAGGACAGCACAAATAACATAAGCCAACTATCAGGATGACCTTCATCAATGTCGTCCTTTTCCCAGCAGACATCCAAATAGCGCAAAGCTTTACGATACTTACGACGGGCAGACTTAAAATCTTGCTTCTGCATGTTGGAAATGATATGGCAACACTTGGTTGTTAAAAGAAAGACAGCCACTGCATCTTCTAATTCTTCCAAATAAATATAATGATTTAAGGCTAGAATTGCAAGGGAAGGAACAAGACAGGAAGGGAGATCATAAGGAGATGTTGAAGAATATCATGGAGAGACATGTAAAAACATTGTACCTTATACTGTTCATTTCCCAGAGCTTTGATAGAATCAACAGCCTCCATCCACCAAGAAATTTCATCTGGCTTCACGCTTAGGTCAGCTGGCCAATCAGGAAAAGTATCGCCTCTTTAAAGAAGTTTATGGTTCCATCATCATCCCCTTCAGCTATTTCTCCACAATCAGCAACGATGGCATCTTGGGTGGGACAGTCACCTTCCCCAGTAATAACATGTTCTATAGAAAGCACAACACCCATTCCTTTTATCACCTTTCCAAACACTACGTGCTTTCCATCCAAATGAGGAGTCCGAGTAGTAGTAATGAAAAATTGTGATCCATTGTTGCTGGGATCTGAATTAGCCATCGACAGTATCCCTTTCCTCTCATGTTTCAACTCAAACTTCTCATCCTCAAATTTCAAGCCATAAATGGATTCTCCTCCAGTGCCATCGCCAGCAGAGATATCTCCACCTTGCACCATGAAACCTTTAATGACGCGATGAAAACGGACTCCCTACAATAAATATTCAAAAGCCATATCAAGAATATAAAACTTTCAAGTGTCAACTAAGGAATGAAGACTAGGAAACCAACATGCATTTTCTTCTAGTAGGATAACTTCAAGTCCTAATTTATATTTAATTTTTATAAAGACTGGGAAACCAACATGAAGACAGGCCGCATGGGATCTGTTTATATTTAATTTTTATAAGATTTTTTTTTTTGCATATTAGGATAACTTCATAGTCCCAATTTATGTTGTCACGCGCGCTGAATTTGTAAATTTGAGACCAAAAAAATCTTGAAATTATATCACAAAACTTCTAAAATATGAATAATTTCATACATAATACTCGTCTGAACTTTAAAATAAAATATAGTTTATAGTATAAATTATAGTACAAATTAGATTTTATATTAAAAATTAAAAAAGTATCATACATTAATTAGTTGAGCACCTATGAGTACTTCACTGTTTAATTCTAAGGTTAAAAAACTATATTTAATTTTCGAATCTCAAAAATATATATTTTAATTTATAAAAAATTTAGACTTAATAGTGAATGGAATAAATACTTAATAGGAACTACTAGGGAGTTAAATTTTTAGAAACTAAATAATATATTTTTCAAAATTAATAAATTAAATAATGAGTTATATATCTTTTAAAAAATAAATCCTCCATTTCTGACCCCTTTAAACAAAAATAGAAATATTTTCTTTTATATTTTATTAATTTAAAGAATGAATAGTATGACTTTTGTCATATAGTATGGTATATTATGATTTTATAGTTTATATTATTGATAGTCAAAACATGTATTTTTCAAGCGCAAAAAACCACATTAAATTGAGTATAGAAAACATTACTTCTAAGTACTATCTTTTTTTTGAATTGACAAACATACTGCTTGCAATTAGGGATCAAGTCATTGCTACTATATGGTGGCATACATGCTACTTACATTATCGAGGTACTAGCTAAGCAAGTACTTATAACAGAAACTTCCACAACATAAAGATTTCACTCCAATAGAGTTCAAATGAGTTCACAGTCATGATTCATTGTCAAAAGCAGACATATCCTAAAACATCATTACAGACATTATAGTATCATGATACATCAATCTGATGAAGAAGCTAGCTAGTTGACCACCCTACAGTTCTTCCTGATCACACCTTGTTGTCCAGTGAGAACATCAATGCGTCCCATCTTCTCCATGGAAACAGCAAAGTCCCTCAAGAACAGAAAAGGATACTTGCTATAATTCAGCACTAAAGAAGCAGTTCTGTTATCACCCAAAAGTGCCTGATCTGACTGAAGCAATCCTGAATTGTTCACGAGGTTCCTATAGTACATGTTATCAAATCTGTTGGTCGTCACTGGATCCAACGGAGCCAACTTTGTGTCAGAATCATCCTGGTTAGGGCATAGTTTCTGCAGAGTCTGAACAAATGAAGCGTCCATTGCTGGATCAGATTTGCCTGCTGTGCCTCCAAAGTTGAACAACCTTGTCTTGAACGTAAAGCACTGCGCAAAACCAAAGGTGTGTGCGCCTGCAATATCCATAAACAAGTGATCAATACATATGTTTGTTATCAGGGAAATTTGATGTTTTGCTTGTCGATGGTAACCTAGTACTTAAAATTTGACTCAGTATAATTTAATTTTTATAATTTTAATTTAGTTATAATTCAGTCATTGAATTTTTAACTTAATATAATTCAATCCTTATTGTTTAACTATTTAAAATATTAGTCCATATATTTTAAAAAATAAAATTATATATTTCATGAGGCTTATGGATAAAGTTTCTAATGGTTAAAATTATAGGAACTGGGTTGCGGCGAGTTAAGGTCTAGGGACTAAATTTTAACCAAGTCAAAATTATAGAATCTAAGTTGTTTTAAGTCAAAATTTAAAGACTAAATTATATAGAGTTATAACTATAGGAATAAAAAATGACAACATAGATGAATAAGACTTTCACTTTCACACACTTGCTATAATATGAAGCTTAAAGAGGTAAAGCAATGAAAGAATCAAACCTGAGAGGGTAGCTACATCATTAACAGCAAGTCCCTTATTGATGAACTTGTCAATGATGTCTTGAAGGGGCTCAAAAGGTGATGGCAAAATATTAGCCTCAGTCTCATTTGCTGTTGTGCCATCTCTGCGACCAAGAGGTACAGGCCAAAATGGACCTCCACCCTATGAAATTTAAACCAAAGCATTGATATTAATATGTATATGCTGTATACTCCATCTAAATTCAAAAGGAAACTGATAGAGACTCGTTATTATACTAAGTCTCACATTGAGTAGAACAAAATATTCAATAGAATATTTAAGTGTGTTGGTTCTCACACTTCAATAATTAACTTTTCGGATAAGATTCTCCATCCCATTTAGATACCTATAAGAAGATAATGCTTTTTCATAGTATAGATATTTCTTACAATAGAAACAGCATCCCTGGCAGCTAGAGTAACTATATCAGCACATGACACTGTGGATGGGCATGCCTTCTCTAAAGCAGACTTGATTGTGTCAATTACTTCAAATCCTCTTAATGAATTTTTATTAGGAAGTGCATTCTTTTCACCGTTGAACGTGCTGGTATCATCAAGGAGCACAGACCCATCACATCCCTGTACCAGAACAACAAAAACAGCTTTAATGTGTCAACTTACCATAAAAGTGACTTAAGATCAAAAGAGTGATTTTTTTTTTAAATGAGATAAGTTATTTACGTTGACAAAACAATCATGGAAGTGAAGACGCAAGAGAGAAGCTGCAATTCTGGAATCATTGGAAATGGCTGACCAGACATTGTATCGAACGATACCGGTTAGGTTCGGACAAGTAGAATCATAGAACCTGTAATTAAGTTGACAGAAGACAAGAGGACTAAGCAACACTGTCCAGAACAAGAAAAGAAAACAAAGCTTGTTAATGGCACACTCCATGAGAGAAATCCAAGAGACTTTTTTTCTCTAATAACTGAATTACAAGTGCTGTGTGACAATAAGTTGCAAAGTGGAAGCAATTTATAGAAGAAAAAGTAGCTTCTTACATATTGTAGTTTAATGCACAGTGGTGAAGCCACTATCTTAGTCTCAACCACTTGAGTTCGGTACAGGTCCACTCTCACCTCATGCACAACTGAACTTAGTGGCAAGATGATGTATTACAGCATATCTCTCCTATTAAGAAACTGTTATAAGACTGAATATTGCATTCTCAAGTTGACTCTGGAGGCTCAATGTCAAGAACACATTTCGATCTCAGGTTAAAACTTTGGTTATATGATGTAATAGATCTTTTCTTATAAGAAATAATAAGATTCGTAAAAAATATATAAAAGAAAGAGTGGGAGTAACATCTATTGCAGATTAGATGGTTGAAACTCATTTAAGGTGGTTTAGACACTTTCAAAAAAAGCTATTAGATGTGTCATTGACAAAAATAGATCAAACGGTATGAAATCTTCTAAAAAATGATAAATGAAGACTAAAAAGATATTCTATGTAGTTATTGAATTTGACCTTTTTATTAACAATATATTCAAATATTCGGTAACTAATAGAGCACAATAATATCAAGCGATTAATATAGCTAATTTCACCTAGCAAGATAAGGATTGTTGTTGTTGTAATGTTAGTGTTAAAAATCTCATTGAAAAAGCTACAAGCCATTTGAAATTTGTAAATGCTTGATGTTGAATACAATGTTATATATAATTTTGAAGCTTTGTTGCTAATGTTAATTAACTAATAACTAGGCCATGCCATTCATCTCCATTAATGTATTATATTCAATCAGAGAACGTGATTTTTACTAAAAAATTAATTTACTAGCAAGTGCAATGAATATAATCTCAAGGTACTGTGTACACTGGGTTTTCCGCACATACTTGTCCTACTGAAATAGTAAGCATTAGCGAGTTGTGATGTGGGAGTGCATGTGGATTTTTGAATATTTATAGTAAACTATAAATATATATAAACCGAAAGTGCATGGCATTTGAATTTGAATATACAAATTCTGTGAATCTGTGTGTAGGTGGAATATGTGTGTACAATCATTATAGAAGATAGTAAAACTTATCATGTTGTCGTGGGAAAAGTCAAAGAACAGACATGAGGTCATCAGCAAACAAAGCACGAGAGAGAGAGAGAGAGAGAGAGAGAGAGAGAGAACGAACAAGGTGGAAGTAGTTGTATTGGATTACAACTCGTCTGAAACTAATGAAACTCTATCTTCTTATCCTTTGAATTATCTTTCTTCTTGTTGCTTATTTGAATTAAACCCACATCCATAGCATATTCGAATCTGTAATAGCATATCAAGTTTATTTCTTTCGTAGGGTTCTTGTGATAATAGCCCAAGAATTCCTATTGTGTTTGTTTTGTATGCATTAGTCAGTCTTGGGAATGAGACCCTGAGCTGATAATGTCTTTGTTACTTTTCTGATAAATGTCCGTCAACAACATCGTTCTAATCATTATCGCTATTGTATATTCTTTATTTATCCCTTTTTCAGCTTTTCAGAAAGAGTAATTTCATCATCCTACATGGAAAAGGGTCAAACCTCACTGAAATTCCAGACAGCTTTGATAAACTCAAACACCACCAGTAAAGGATCAAGAATCTAAGATAGCAGAGAGAGAGAGAGAGAGAGAGATTCTTCAGAATCTGAAAAGTACTCTAAAACCACAGATTTTTTCCTTGATAAATTCCCATAATACATGGAACAATTAGTACAAAAGGAGGCATCCCTAGTCCTGTTTTCTCAGAATAATCCCAATGAAGAGTTCAACAGAAGTTACAGAACAGGTAATCGAAGCAGCCTCCTGTGCAATCATAGCAGCAAGAACAACTGCATCCCCAGAAAAATCAGAAAACTCAATCAGATATATAAACAAGAAAAAAAAATGAAATTGAACAGAGAAAAGAAAAAATTACCACTCATTGATGGCCTTGTCCTGAGGATCATCATTCCCCGCTTGGAAGTTTGAAACTTCAATAGATTGGGTTGGAGGGGGTTCCATGGCTAGCTTCTCTTTTTGTCTTCACTGTCACTGAAGAATTCGCAAAGTGAGGATATGAAGGAAATGAAATGAAAGTGAAAGCGAAAGGGAGAGATGTAGGAGGAGATTAGGAATGCACGTGAAACCACTTTCTAGCAGGGTCGGCTCTGTGAAAAATGTTTTCTTTTTACGGAAAACATGAAGAGGGAAACGTTTAACGTATGTCGATGATTGGTTAGGAAGGAAAAGATTAATGTCGTTTTAATGACTTCGATTTGACCAAATGATGATTCCCTAATCAGCTCGCTTGAATAAGAGGCAACAGCTGTAGATAGACTGATGATTATTCTTACACAGCTAATGGAATCTCCACATCGACCGACTTTGTCCCTATGAGAATTTATTACCAAATTAAAAGCATTAAGACATTAAATTCAAAGAAGGGAACCAAACAAATATGAAAAGAGAATCAACCTGTGAACATTTCTTCTCCCGTACTTTTTACTCCCCTTTTCAAGCATATTCAAGTGTCTGCTAAGGAAAAGAAAAAAGTTTGCCCATTCATATATGAGCATCACCGTGAAAACGACAGTTAATTGAATTGAAAATTTTATTTGTAAGAAGGATATGATGATTTTTTATATAAAAAAAAAACTAATATTTGATAAATTTTATATACGGAGTAACAATATAATTAAGTCCTCCTCACATAAAAAAATTGAAGAAAGTAATAATGGTTAATATATTTAATTTCTTAGAAGATTCTCTACTTTTGTCTCTAGCCTCTTTTCACAGATCAAATTCAAACGCTTAAATTATAAAACTACTTAATGACAAAGTTAAATTTTGTATTATATGATATGGATATGGCATGACCCAAACTTGAAGTAATTCAATGTAATTAGTTCTTATAAATGATTATTTAAACACCTTCCAATACTAACTTTTACATAATAGTAATCCATTCCATTAATTTGGTTAGAGAATAAAGTAATACTATGCCTAATCCTTAATAAAAAGATTTAATTTATAATATAAATTATACTATAAACTAAATATGATATTAAGAATAGATGGAAATATGATTTTCCTATTAAGAGGAGTTAAATCTAATAGACGAAATTAATCCCTCAAAATATTTTTTTTACTTGACAATCTCTTAAAATATGGTAAATTGATATATAAATTTTAACTAAAAAGAGGAATCCGTACATCCCCTACTCAATAAAGATAGGATGCTCTTAAAGTTTTGTAGCTGAAGACCGTCATGTTCACATGCGCAGAAGACAGCGGTCAATAGCTGAATTAAAATTGTCATTTACTTATTTGAAGTTCAGGATTGTGCCAAAACACTTTATCTATCTCTCTCTCCCATAAACTAAAATGTAGATAAAATGAGAAACCTCTACCACTTCCACAGAAGAACAAGTTATTCTTAATACGTACCGAACTAATGTGCAATACCATACGAAAAATAGACACATACCCTTCTGGTTCAACGAAACAGGAGTAACCCACGCATAAAACAAGACATTCTTGGGATGGGAAATTTGGTTCGATTTGAAATGGTCCCGGAAGAAATGTAATGACAGGACCTGGAACAATTTCCCCAACTCTACTTGGTTTTGGCTTTGAGCAAGGATCAAGACTAGAATGCTAGATTAAAAAGGTGTTTGATGCAAATATATCTAGCTATCATAAGACTAGTATGGTTTAACTACTCAAAATCAAAAAAAATGTCTCATGCATCCGTTCAAAGAGGGGACAGAGAAATCAATAATCCATTTGAAATCAACAGCCACCTATTACCAACAATGAAATGCCCGTTTCGTGCCAAAAAATAAAAACGAACAAACAAACAGGTGTAAATTGCAGGTGCTTGGGCTCACCACTGCTCCAATGTACCCGTTTCTCTTATGAATGTTGCTGGTCGTCCGCAGGAGCAGGTTCTTTGTTTTCCAACATTGAGGGAACTATTTTACATACAGGCATATTTTCATTCTTACTCAGAAGCTTTAAGGATGGATGAACCTCAATATGACGCATGAGCACTCTGTCTCCAATATCTAGATTGCTCACATCCACCTCAATTTTTGATGGGATGTGCTCAGATGGACAAAGAAATTTCAGACTAGTCCGGATCCTGTTCAAACAGCCACCTGTAATTACATAACATTTTCATATTAGAATTTAAACCGCATTGACCCCCCCCCCCCATTTTAACGCCAATTTCGTGCTACGAGTCTAGGAATTATAATCAACATATCCAGATAATTTTTCTATGAACTGCTAGCCTTCCTATACAATGTAGCACTAGAAAAGTTAAGCAAAGCATGAGATGGAAAAACTACAAACAATTGACCTATTTCATAGGAAAAAGAACAAGAAAGTTGATGGCATAAGCTACTTTATTAATCCAAAAATAAAAAGACTTTCAAATCTATATTAAAACCGAATACTGCATTATATATTTGTCAGAGAAAAGGAAAGTCACTGAATTACTGAGTTGTTATCTATAAAGCATGAGCAAACCTATATTCAAGTGTCGTATGTCTGAAAACACCACCACAATACATGTAGTGATTAAAACACCACCAACAAGTAGTTTTGAGAAGAAAATGCTTGCAACTAAGAGCCTTCTATGGACTCGCCTGGCTGGGAACTGCTGGATAATAGAAGTAAAATCATTTCAGACAACCTTGCAAAATATAATACAAACGCCTCTTGCTTGGTTATTAGATGTCAAAGCACCTAAGTCCTAACTAGACAAACCAATTTTGCCCGTATCACAAGGAAGCTAACGAACACGTGGTCTTTTCAAGCTCTTGATTTATCTTGCGAAGTTAATTGCTAAAGGTTACTAATATAAAATTCTACATACGAAACAAGTCCAGAAGAAGGAGAAAAATTCAAGAACCAATCAAGTACCCAACAGCACAACATTCAAACCAAACAAAGCGAATTCCTGTTACATAACGCATGATCATTATTTAATTAACAGGTTAGAGTCCATGAATACTATTACTCACGTTGAGATATATCTGCACCATTTAAAAAGGAGCATAAAGATTTCCAATCAGCTTCTCTGTTAGAGAAAGATTAGGGATTTGATGGTAGAACGATGGCGTGGCAACAAAGTAATGAAATTGTCCACTCTACAAGTAAGAATGTAAGCTGATGGTTTTCATGCATTTCATCATACATCATCATGCTAACATTGTCCACTCTACTCAAACTCAAAGATATAGCAGAAAATTTCCAAACAGAAACCCAAAGCAATAAAATGCATATAAATAGGGAAAGAAAATACCTTTCTGCAAGCCAGGACAAATATCCTCGCCTTTAAAAACTACAGGCACATCCACCTTCAAGTCCAGCCCATCATCAGCCCAAACAAAGACTAAATTTAGAATTTTCCCACTCTCTTCGTCCCTATGAATCTACATAGCAGATGAAGAAAACCAAAGTAACAAGTTACATAAAAACAAAAGTAGCAGAATTTAATTAATAGCAAATATCCAAATTCTTCAAACTTGAATAAAAAGAAAACCTTAATCGGTAGCACAGTTCCAGACTCGAGCATATGGGAAGATCCAGAGCCAGCACGGATCTGGAGAGGAAACCGGGTCGAGTAGAAGAAAGGAAGGTCCATGGATTTGAGGATGGCCTTAATCTGCTTCCTCTCTGTGGTAAGCAAACGCTTCCTCGACGCAGATTGGACGGCATCATTTTTACTGAGAAGATTCTGGTACTCAACAACGGATGGAATTCGACCTTGCAATCTGTCTCTATCAGAGACTCGACTACCAGTGCACTCCCTTGGGATAGCTTGGATCGTGTGGTAGGAAGCGTATTGGAATCTCAATAAGAACGAGGACTCCCAAAGGCTAGTAGCCACCACTCGGATGTTACCGGCGGCGGAGCGCCACCACTTCGACATGACGGTTATTGTCCCCGAAATGAGATACTAGGCTGTTGAGACAGAGGGTTTTTAATTTCGTCAAGGGTTTAAAGCTCCGGGCCCATCTGAAATGAGGTCAGCTTCAGGCATCACAATCTTTTGGGCTAATTTCACTCTTGTGGGCTAGTTTATTTTTTTGGGTCAGCTCCAGGCATGACCATTATAGAACCTTATAACTAGTTTTTTTATTACTAAATACTCATCCAACCCTTAATATAAAATTTAATTAAAAAATTAATTTTAATTTTAAATATAATATATATTTTTTATATTTATTAATTTTTTTTAAATTATACTATTGATATTCTTTCAACAGTAATTGAGTAAACAAGGGAGGGAATTAAAGAAAATAATAAGAATATTTTAGACAAAATATAACATGTTAACTAATTTTCTTAATCTAATCAAATTAGTTAAATATATCTTCTATTAAAAATAAGGGGAGTATTAACTTTTTACCAACGGAGATTGGGTTTAGCGAAAAGGGATAATCACTCATAACGTGTTGAACTAATATTCTAATTAATGTTAGCCCAAATCCTCATTGATACTAAAGATTAATTTTTATTGATTAATAAAACAAACATAACATAAAAGTCCAAATAAGCTAGGACAACAAAATAAAATAAAAGTGACAAATGGCCCATTTTAAAACTCATAACAAGTATAATTGTATTTAATGTAATGAGTTAGTTCATCATAATATAATTAATTGATGTTTGAATCTCTGATAAAATATATATTCATGTTTAATGTATGATAATATCTAAAAAATTATCCCCCATCAAAAAGTGGTTATGAGCACATGTAGGGTATGTAGGGTCTGATGAAGAGTTGTCTAACCATATGTGAAGACAACAATTTTGTGAAATAGGCTGAGAACCTTTTTTTTTTTTCTTTTTGTTGCTAAAAATATATTTTTTTATTTGAAATAATAATATTTTAGGCATTGTCAATTTTAAATATGGATACTTCTCCCAATAAAGATTTAAACTTTAATTTATTATATTATAAAAAATTAATCATTTCTAATAAATGTAACTCCATTGATAATAGGCTAAGAATTTGATTGTAAAATCACAAGCACGAACATGGCGAACGACACAATATGAGCATAATCAACAACGGAACACAAGAAGAACATAATAATAATAATAATAATAATACCAAAAGAATCAAACAGTTGAAACAATGGGTTGATATAGTATAGAAAAACCTACGTTACCAGTTTTAAAAATTTGTATTACATTACTCCACAATTATTTTAGGGAGCCAAATGCTTTTGCAATAATACTTGAGAGAGAAAAGGGATGTTTTATGAAGTACCTATACCATTAGTTTATAGACGTTAATTTTAGTTTAATTCAGGATTCAAGGAAATAAAAATAAATAATTTAGTTTGTATATGGGCCGTTTGAATTTTTGAAATTTTTTTTATAAAAAAATATGTTTTTAAAATCCTTTTGGATAAGCTATTCTAAAAAAGAGTTAATTGAAAAAATAATCATGAATAAATTAGTATTTTGATAGTTATTATCAGAAAAATCTTTATTATTCATAAATTATCATAAAAAGTATAAAATAAAAAAATTAATTTAACTAGTTATGATTACTATGCACTTATCATAGAAGAAGCCAACATCCATTTTCTACCATTGTCATTGCCGCAGATCTAGACAGAAATAAAAAAGAAGACTAAAAAAAATCAACAGCAACTCTACGACGACAATTTGTAATTATATAATAACTCACACGACACCCTAACCGAATTTGGAGGGACGACGATAGAGAAATAGTATGAGGTGATAGATAGAGAAAAGAGAATAGAAAATGAAAATAAATATAACTATTTATTTTCATTTTTTTTAAATTAAAATTAAGTCAAATTTTTTTTTAAAATTTTAGTTTACTCAAACACAATTAGTTTATTTTCATTGCGTTAGAGGTACAGATTAGAAAGTGCCGACGATGCTTGCTGGCTTCCCATCTTTGCCTTGTAATTATGTGTGCGCGCGCGTATGGGTTGCAGGTATGTTCTTATATAGCGAAGTTGTCCACCACGAAGCAAACAAGGCTTCTTGTATGAATAAAAGAAGTGAGAATTACGAGATTAGATTAGATTAAATAAGTTAAGTAATGATTAAGGTTAATTTGACAAACAAATTAGTGAGATCGGGAAAGCGAACCAAATCTAGGAGGGCGACAGTAGCGCTGACTTTTGAGTCATGAACGAACGTGGGCTGCAAGAGAAAACGACGCTTGTAATGATTGCGTTTGTTAATTAGTTCCCCAAGTCCCCTCAACCTTCACTCAACTATATCAAACCTCCCCTCCCTTTTATTCAAACTCATCATGTTCCAAATTTTTTAGGACAACAATAAACAGATCTCAATTAGAAGTAACTCTTCGAGATGATTTTTGTTATTCTTGTCAAATGAATTAGAGTCATAATAAACATGATATATAAATAATATCAACAAGAAAAAAAACAATTGATAAATTAAATAATACTTACTCTTTATCTTTAATATAAAAATTAATTGAATTTTTTAGATATATTAAAAAAATTAAATAAATAAATCAATTATAACTAAATTTAATATTTTTAAGATAAATCTATATTATATACTACATAAATTATTCAGCTAAATAATTTTTATATTAATTATAATTAATTAATTAATTTAATTTTTTAATTTATCTATGTGTATTTGGAAACACACAGGTTTTGAGAAATTTTAAAACAAATAGCTATATTTATTCAAACTGATTTTTGGACTAAATCATGGTTTAAAACTAAGATTTCAGATAAGCTGGTCAGAGTAACTTATGGAACAGTAAAAGAGCTTATGAACTAACCAATTACTATATTACACTTACTTTTTCTTACACAATCTCTCTTACTTTTCCTTACACCCTCTCTCTTCTCTCCTCTTTATATTTTTTCTTACAACATCTCTCATTTCTTTTCTTACACACTATCTCATCTTATATCTTATATCTCCTCATTTAATACTTGTACCATTTTTCGTAATTTACTAATAATAAAATTACTTCTGAAAATAACTATACAAACACTCATTTATTCAAAACTATTTTTTTTTTCATAAATTTTTCTCCAAAAGCCCCTTTTTCATAAGCCCGCTTCTAAAATTTTATCTAAACTGGTCCTGGTCCTATATTAAGCAGTGGAAGACTTGTTTGTTTTGTTGAGTCTTTGATGTATCCTGATATACAATCTCTTTTGTTTAGCAAGATTATTAGTCTTAAAAAAATAAAAAGAAGTAATTGCTTTTAAAATTAGTGAGTATGGATTTTAGGAAAATTTTCTATCTTGTAATGGGACCTAATTGTATTTATGGCACACTTTCCATTTTTGGACATTCTTATTTTCATGACTTAGTTTCTTATATGGTAATTTGACCAAATATGTATAAACTTAGTAAGCAAATCCAATCCAATCAAATCAAATCCAATCTGTATCTAAACTAATTGAACGAGAGAGCCAATAAAAATTAAATTAAAAATTCTTATTATATTATGTAGGCATTGCATTTACAAATGACCTCAATCTCATATATAATGGCCTCAAACAATCAAATAATCCAGAAGAATCACGAATAAAAATCTATGAAATTTTGAATATTAATTATTGTTACTATATATGTTGAGATACTAACAAATCACGGCTATAAATTAACTAATTTCTAAACTAAAATAACAAACTCGATAATGACAACTATAATATATACTGATGTAAATTTTATAGGCTGGGCCAAAATTGAATTTAAAGAAGATTGGCCCCAAAATTCTCAAAGATCTTGAGAGGCTTAAACGCGGAACAAACTAGAAACAAATTTTGCCTTCTCCTCAAATTTTGCTTCAATTCTGTTGCTCTGTGCACAGTTGTCGTCTCCATTCACACACCCAGTACTGTAAGCTCTTTCTTTCTCTTCGTCTGTTTAAATTAAATTCACTTCGTTGATTATTTTCTTCTCTCTTTTACTAAAATCTCATGATTTTGGATCACGCGCCGTTGTTAGATCTCACCACGACACGGTTTTTCTCCCCTATGAAACCATTCGATTGGTGTTCTCCTCTTTCAAACTTCACCAGCGCATGCGAAGCCGGCATGTCTGGATCCCGTCGGGTGCAACTCGTTATTTTTTTCAATTAGGTTTCTGGAATAGAATGATGATGAGATTTCTCGCGATGATAAATGCTGATAATTGGAATTCTTGTTCGTCGATTTTCTTTTATTGTTTTCAGTCTCTCTCATTTGGGGATTTCAATTAAAATTCATCGGCTTGGACCCTTATTTCACGTCGGTTCCTTAAGGAGAACGATACTTGATTTGATTATTAGACACTTCCTGATTATTTTAATGATCTATCACTGAATTCTTTAATCTTCAATCCATAATCTGTTGATGATTATGAAGCTTCTTCATTGAATCGCACTTTCTTTGATCGATGTGATTCCTCGTTTCCATGCCGGATTTCACTTTTCTTTATTCACCGTTATTATTTAATTGATTAATAATTGCAATTTGACTCCCTCCCTAACCTTCCCTTCTTAATTGTGAAATTCACGGCACTGTTTTTTGTCTGGTTGTGAAATTAAGATCACGAGATCAAATTGTTTAATTAGTGCTTTGAATAAAACAGGCATCGGAAATAATGTCCTCATCGAAAACTCCGTGTGCGGCGTGCAAGCTTCAGAGGCGAAAATGCACTCAAGAATGCGTCTTCGCACCATACTTCCCGCCGGACAACCCTCGCAAGTTCCATAACGTCCACCAGGTGTTCGGCGCCAGCAACGTTTCTAAGCTTCTCTCGGAGCTCAATATGGCTCAACGCGAAGAAGCCGTCAGGTCTTTGGCTTACGAAGCAGAGGCTCGGCTCCGAGACCCAGTCTACGGCTGCGTCGGCCTCATTTCTGCGCTCCAGCAGAGGCTCAGGCAAGTACAAAATGAAGTCGACAAAGCGAGGAAGGAGCTCGCTACTTATATAGGCCCTCAAGCTCTACAACCCATGGTTCCCGTTTTAGATCCTCATCATGGAATGGTCCCGTTACAACCTCACCACCAGGGCAATATTTATGGTCCTTCCGTTTTCCCGTACAATAACATGCCGCCACAGGCCATGGCGGCGCGAGGCGGAGGAGGACAATTGGTGATTCGCGAACCTCAGCAGCAGCAGCAGCAGCATCGTGAAGAGCAGCAGATGTTGGGGTCGCAGTTAGCTACGGATATGGAGGTGAGACAGGTGCAGGAGTTGTTTGGTATTTATGATCATCAGCAACAACAACCGCCGCCGCCGCAGCAGCAGAAAGAGTTTATGAGGTATGGTGGCGGAGCCGGAGTTGAAATGGGCTCAGTTTCCGGGAGTGGATTTAATCAACCTCCAGAGATGTCGCCTTCGCTTGCTCTGAACACATATGACAACCCTTACCATTCTGTACAACAGCAGCAAGGCCAAGGAGGAGATCATCAGCAGAATCAGCATCGCCATCAACTTCAAGAGCAGCTGCTTCTACCGCCGCACCAGAATCAGCCTCTTCACCATCAGCTTCAAGAGCAGCTACTTTTATCTCCGCAGCCACCGCACCATCAGCTTCAGGAGCAGATACTTCTACCACCGCAGCAACCGCAACCGCCGCAGGATCAGCATCAACATCATCAGCTTCAGGAGCAGATGCTTCTACCGCTGCAGCCAGAGCAATCGGAAGTCGTGGATAGTAGAAGCGTCACTCCTTCTGCTTGATTTCAAATTTTGATTTCAAATTTTGCAGCTCTTAGCGCCTTTGACAATAGCGGTCAACATTTTTAACTTTGGGACGTATATTGTTCGTCTTCTATTATCATCGGCTTTATATTATCTGCTATGCCTGCGTACGCTTTGCCTTCTCTCTCTCTCTAGCTAGCGAGATCGCTGCTTTTTTAATTTCTATGATTTCCATGTTTCATTTTTCTTTCAGATGCATGATTTGAGGGCAGCTGAAAGTAGATATATAGATGCAAGTTTTTTTAACCCTTGCAATTTATCCAATAGTATATTTACAAATGAATGAGAATATTGATTAAAACAGACATAAGATAAATTAATTCTGTAATTAAGATCTTCTTATATTTTGTAGACAGATTGATAGATTCACGACGACGACGAATGACGCATTCGTCAATTACGATGAGTTAATTATAACTTACAATGGCCACTTTGTGTTATAGCCTGCGTATTCTAATTTGGTCTTTGTCAAGATATCATGCTGATTAAGAAAGCTAATGGCAATTGTTGCTTTCTACATTCGGCTATATATTCACAGAGAGAACACTATGATCTTTCGTTTTTTCCTTGTGAATAATAATTGATGAAATCATCCTATTGCGGGAACACAATAATCTTCTTTTCTGTCTTGCTCTATATATACGAGCATAGCGACACTGAAACTGTTGCCTTGATTCGTCGCCTGAATATTTACTGTTTCAAATATAAAGTAAAAGGTTTTCATTTTGCATGGGAATTTAAATTCGATAAAAACGAAATTAAAGACAGAACAGGAAAAAAATAATATGGGAAAAGAGAGAATGGCGAAAAGGTGTCAAAGTTAGAGGCACACAAAAAGAGGAACTTAATTAGGTCTGAGAAGTGATAACAGTTTATGTATTCTTTTTAGTTGTACGTCCCTTTAATTTTATTCGATATGCAGACACACACACACACACACACACACACATCTAACATGTTTCGTGCAGTTTTTACCAGATGATTTTGAGGAGATGTTGGAGGGGTTATTTTTTGACATTGAAGGGAGCTCCGGAGATAACCATTTCTGAAGGTAAGATCTTCTCATCGATGGAGAACCGCCTATTTCAAGCAGAAAACTATGTTCTATCTCTTTTCTCCTTCTTTTTTTTCTTTCCGTTAGCTAAAGTTGTAAATAAGAATTTAGAAAGATTTGAAGACTTTCCCTTGCTTCGTTAAAAAAAGTCAATTTACGGTATAGTTAGACTGAAGATTGCATGAAATCTTTTTTACACCAAAACAAGATTACACGAAGTCATGAGTAGTGGCGAAACATTTGAAATCTTGCCAATACTAATTCGTCTTCTGAAAATCTTTGTAGCTTTCAAGTAATCATGTTGAATGATTTGTGTATTTGAATCAGCAAAAATATGTTAACCATGAACAGGTAATTAAGATGTTAATTTCATCTCCTTATTATCATCAATAAGATATATATGAAAGCGAGAAGACGAAAGATTAGCATTCTTAATTACATTAATTTAATGGACCTTCAATTCATGGCCGGCTAGCGCAGATGCATCTATTATTCAACTATAAGATTGTTATTCAAACAATATTAATTAGTTTTAATTTGTTATCATACATTAAATTTACATATGCATATATATATATATATATATATATGGACCTATACAAGATCAAGGGTAGAGTCTGAGATGTGGCTTCAATCATCCATTCTCCTATAGAATGGGATCCTCAGTATTCACGTTAAAATACTACTCAATAACAAACTAATAGGAACTTATTATGACGTCATTGTTTCACTTGAATTAGTTGTATTAATTCAGTCTTTGGTCTTAATTCATAGCAGATTATTCATTTGAGTTCAGATTGGGGGGTAAATCTGCAAATCCTCGGGTTGTTAATTGAAGCAAAAGGTCAACTAAAGTTAGATAAACTAATTCAATCCAAAAGACTCGGTAATATTTTCGTATTTACATTAAATAATATGAATAGGTGCAATTATTAGTTACTCATCAAATCTTTAATATAAAATACATAATTTAAAATATATTTTATACTATAAATTAGGACAAGAAGGGTATTACCTATTAATCAGGAGAATTATTACAGATCAAACAAGAGTTTTAGTTATCAAAACTAATAATGATAAATTTTAATATAATAATTGACAATAAATTTATATTATTTAAAAATTTTTAATGATTAAATTTTTCTTTTAAAATCTCATAATAATTTCTTTAATTTTTTGTCTGTCTATCTATCTACTACCTATTTATTTTCTTTCGCTTCAATTATGAAGATTTTACTTCCGTGTTGCAACTCCAAAAGTTAGTGTATGATCGAAGATTAGCTATTATTACTGGGTAGGAAAATCCATCGTTATATTTTAATTATTTTTGTAAATTTGTGATGTTTTATTTTGATTAGAAATATAATTTTCTGTAGGGATACACAAGAATTTTAATTTTTAAGGCTTGCCCTAACCTATATGGTTATAAATTACTTTAGGTTATTTTCTCTGTTTACTTATCAAATTTTTTTTTGGCCAAAATACTCACCAAATTACATACTTAATATGCGGATTGGGTTTGGTTGGATGTTGACAATTTGACGTTGATGAAACTGGAGCGAAGTTATGAATGGCTATGGTTCAATCCAGAGGTTTGAGTTTTGATACATGACAAATCTAACGATCGCCATTCACCCACGTGTTCGCTTATGGAGTTCCAAGAATGCCCGAAAAAAACTTAGGACGTTCTGGCAGGTTAATTCTGTAAAAGGGAAAAAGGTAAAGATCTAATTTAAAGATTATCGCCGTCTGTGGGGATCGAACCCACGACCACGTGGTTAAAAGCCACGCGCTCTACCGCTGAGCTAAGACGGCTTGTGCTTATTTTGTGAGATCTTATTTAATAAATATCTATTTAACTACATAGTTTATATACCTTTAAATATTAGAAGTCCACAAGACAACAATTAAAAAGTAACGAAGATTCACACTTAATATATTTTAATATTTTAGGAAAAGAATGTTGAAAGTCGCTCATACTGTCTCTATTTTTTAATATAATAATTAATTAATTTTTTAAAAAATTAAATAAATTAGTCAAGTATAACTAATATAATAATTAATTAATTAATTTTAATAAATTAAAAAATATATAATATAAATTCATCTTAAAAAATTAAATTTAATTATATTTAATTGTTGGAGTGGCATCTATTGAAGAAAAAATGGTAGAAAACTGTCTTAGGTGGTTTGTACATGTATAAAGAATGCCAAGGGATGCGCCGGTGAAGAGGGTTGATCAAATAGTATGGACACCGGTTAAAAGGGGTAGAGAAAGGCCAAAGAGAACGCTCAAAGGGGTCATTGAACGGGATCTCCTGGTCAATAACCTATCTAAAGATTTAGTTTTCGATAGAGCACAATGGCGTCGTATGATCCATGTAGCCGACCCCATTTAATGGAATAAGGCTTGTTGTTGTTTAAAAAAATTAATTACATTTTATATTAAATAATAATGGAGTAAAACAAATTGGATGTTGGACTCCATCACTAAGTGCATAATTTGGTTTTATGAAATCCCACCTTCTTGTTATAACATCACCTCTTGATGATGCATCTTCTTCAGCACCAGGAAACTGACAATGTTTACAGGGTCTTCAAAATACTTCATCCTTCATGTTAGGAGAAATTGTAGTAGTCTTTTGAAATGAGCCTAATCCCTCCTGCTTCCTTTTAAGCAGTTCATATAAAACGGGTCTTTTTAACCAGTTCAGTGTTTTGTGCTAGATGGGGCTGTGTAACTGAAAATCAGGTCCTGGGAAAAAGTGGGTTTTGAACCCGACGTGAATCGAACACGCAACCTTCTGATCTGGAGTCAGACGCGCTACCATTGCGCCACGGATCCATGGTTGCCTCGATGTCTCATATATAAGAATGTTATATTGTATTCAATTGCATGCATAAATCCCTTTCTACTGTTGAAAGAAAGATGATTCGTGCAGGTACATGGATGAAAAGAATTGCTGTGTTATATTTGGTGGTTCCCAATTGTCCCCTTTGTCTCCCCTGATCCTCTTTATGCAACCTCATGTTGTATGATGAAATAGTCTGAGAAGATTCCCAAAAATAAATCCACTCAAAACATTTTTCTCTTTTAGAATAGGAAGCTTTCAAAAGTCACCAAGAATCATCAAGTATATATAACCAAATTATTCCCGCCGTAGTCAACTCAGTATTCACTAAATTCTCAAAATCTATCTAAAACACTAGATTCTCTTTTATAGAACGAATTACTTAGTTTATAAACATGTTGGATTGGATGGCCTGCAGCTAAGTTTAATGTGGAGGAACATTTGGATTGGGGACCTATTTGATGGATATGGTCTGCATCTGTTTGATAATGAAACCATTTATAGGTAATTCTTAATTTTAACTTCATTTTCTCTTTTTAAATACTAAACCATCATTATTTTTATTTTATTCTAAATACCTTTCTCCCTGTTTTTCCCTCTTATCTTCTTCTTATCAATTTAGTTTATTTATATCTATTTGTATCACAAGAAATTTAAATTACATGATGTTCCAAAAAGTTTGAATGACACTTGTGTTACATTTACTTTAGGTTTTTTTTTGTTCAAACGTTAATATAAAATACAGTAGTAAGTCCAATATTAAAGGACCTTGTCGGCAAATGTGAAGACTGATTTAAGCAACTGATCATTTCAAGTCAAGCAGAAATGCAGCATTGGATATGTAAATAAAACTGATTTAAAAGGCCCGACCGTTAAAAAAGAAAAATCAGAGAAGGATATCAATGGCGAAAATTAAGGATTCAGAGGAATCCGTGGCTTAAAAGAAATAAAAATTCAAAAGAAAAGGTTTCAGAAGATTACCAAGTTCCTACCACATTCCAATGCAGGAAAACGCGTTTGCACCCCCGAATTTCATCAATGGGACAGTTTTGCCTTCATAAAGAGCCAAATAAACAGATTCATTTTTGTTCTTTGCCCCCAAACCATGAATTGTCGCGCACCGACCTGTGCCTTGTCACCTTTCCCGCCCTCATTTCTCTTATAATGAATCTTCCAAGCCTGACTGGTTTTTCCATCTTCACTGTTGAAGTGGGTGACAGTTTCGGCAAAACCCAGATCTGGTACGTTGCACTTCGTTTTCCTCCTTTGAAACTCCACAGCAATCCTTCCTCTTTATTTATTTCCTACATTCTAGTTCTAGTAACGTATCAGTGTGCGCGCTTCTCACTGACTCTGATTTTTTGTTGTTTTAGATCCCAATGGGAAGCACTGGTTCGCTCCATCTGTTCTGTTTTGTTGTGGCGTTTCTAGGTTTATCATTGGTGAAATTAAAGCAGAAGATGCATATAAGTTCTACACATGGACTGACTTATGGGACTCTTTCTCCTCTGGGTGCTCCTCAGCAGGTGAGTTATCTGCATTGTTCGATATCAGATCTAAGATCTATGTCTTCGATACTAGTGTATATGGGCTATATGAGGAAATGCTTGGATTAATTACGTTTTGACATTTTGATTTTTTTTGAAGGTGATTGTTAAGAGAAAATGATTATATAGATACATTCATAAACACATTAGGCTTTGGGCTATAGGCCCAATACTAATAGTCCAAAACCTACTTCTAACACTTCCCCTCAAGTTGGGGTTAAATATATCTATTACTCCCAGCTTGAGAAGTAATCTAGACTGAACATCTTTCCCTACTGTCTTGGTCAATATATCTTCTTCTTGATTTCTAGACTTTACATGCATTAGTCTAATCAATTTATCTTGAACCCTTTCTCTCACAAAATGTAAATCAATTTCTATGTGCTTAGTTCTTTCATGAAACACAGGATTCAAAGCTATATGTATTGCAGTTTTACTGTCGCAGTATGTCCTTACTAGTTGAGAGTATTCAATTCCAATTTCTTTGAGTAATCCTACGAGCCACACGACTTCTGCCACTGCTGCCGCTAGTGCTCAATATTCTGCTTCTACAGAAGATCGAGACACAGTGCCCTATTTCTTGGTCTTCCATTTGATGAGTGATCCTCCTAGTTTCAATAAGTATCCAGTTACAGATCTTCTCGTTGTTCCGCAGGCACCCCAGTCAGCATCACAATAGCATTCAAGCTCCAAACTATCAGAAGCACTAATTAACACGCCAAGTCCAGGTGTTCCCTTCAGATACCTAAGCACATTCATTGCTGCCGCCATGTGAACTTTCATAGGGTTTGCCATGTATTGACTAAGGACCTGTACAAAAAAAGAAATGTCAGGACGAGTGACAGTTAAATATATCAACTTCCCCACCAACCTTCTATACTTCTCTGAATCTCTCAATAAATTAGACTGTTTATCCTTTCCTTTCTCATAAGCTAAAAGTTTCAAATTTTGAGCCATGGGAATTGTGAGTGGCTTGCACCCACTCATACCTATATCAGCAAGCAAATCCAATACATATTTCCTTTGTGACAGCACTATAACTTTCTTAGACTTGGCCATTTCAATTCCTAAAAAATATTTCATTATCCCTAAATCTTTAATTTTAAAATTATCATGTAAATATTGTTTAACTTCTTGTATTTTTATTTCTGAACTGCTAGTAATCAATAAGTCATCCACATAAATCAGTACAAACACTATGTCTTTTTCATATTTCTTATAAAAGAGTGAATAGTCATGTTTACCTTGTGTAAATACTCCTTGAATTAAAGCCATAGACAGCTTGGTGTTCCACTGTCTAGAGGCTTGTTTTAATCCATATAATAATTTTTTAAGTTTACAAACCATATTCTCCCCTTGCTGTTGAAACCTTAAGGTATACACATGTATATTTTTTCATCAAGGTCACCCTGCAAGAAAGCATTATGCACATCCATATGGTACAAATTTCAATCATATGAGACAGCAAATTTAATTATGATCCTAATAGTTGTCATTTTTATTACAGGAGAAAATGTTTCATGGTAATCAATCCCTTCCTTTTGACTATATCCTTTAGCAACCAATCTTGCCTTGAACTTATCTATCTTGCCTTCTGAATCATACTTAATTTTAAACACCCATTTACAACCTATGGCCTTCCTACATCTTGGGAGTGGCACAATTTCCCAAGTCCCATTATTTTCTAATTCATTTATCTCCGTTTACATTGCTTTAATCCATTTTGTGTCCTTTATAGCCTCTTCATAAGTTGATGGCTCAATTACAAAATCAATATGACACAAAAAACACATGTGTGATGCAGATATATTTGAGTAAGAGATACAGGTTTCAATAGGATATAAATTTTTACCTTTATTCCTGCCACATGCGGAAGCTGCAGAAGTAATTATATTGCATATGTAATCCTTTGACCATATGGGTGGTCTTCTTTGTCTAACTGACCTGTTATTGGCCTGTCTTTTTATATGCATGTCCGGGTTACTTACTAGTTGATGATTAAAATGGATGTGTTCACTGTGTTCATGTGCTTTGTCACTTCCTTGTATCTGCGGTTCTATGGCCCTATGTGATTCATCTAAAGCTATGTCATCAAAGGCAAAAGGATCTACGGAAGGCTGTGTTGTTGTGTGTGATCTTGAAGGTTAACTCCCCCTTGATTAGTGCATTTTATTTCCCTAAATGGAAAATAGTTCTCACAAAAAGATACATGTCTACTGACCATAATCTCCTTTGTCTTTAGGTTAAGTAATAGGAACCCCTTTTGACCTCTTGGATATCCCAAGAAAACACATGGTATAGCTCTAGGGAGAAATTTATCTGTGATTTTTAAATTTGTTGCATAGGCCAAAGACCCAAAGACTCTCAAATCACTATAATCTGATTTCTCCCCATAAACCCTCTCGTATGGTGTCTGATATGCAATAGTCTTAGAAGGAACTCTATTGATCACATGGGCTGCCATTTTTATACACTCTCCCCAATATTCAATTGAAATTCCAGATTGTATCATCAAACATCTAGCGACTTGTATTAAGGTTCTATGTTTCCTTTCTACAACCCCATTTTGTTGTGGAGTGTAGGGACAAGTGGTCTCATGTAAAATGCCTTTTTCACCAAAGTATTCTATGAGTTGATTATTAACAAATTCTGTTCCATTGTCACTTCTTACTTTCTTAATCTTGGCTGAAAATTGATTCAAAACGTGTGCAATAAAATTTTTAACACAAACAATAGTTTCTGATTTATTTCTCATTAGAAAAATCCAAATAGCTCTAGAATAATCATCTACTATTGTAAGGAAATACTGTTGACCTTGATATGTAGGTACTCTATATGGTCCCCACACATCCATATGAATCAATTCAAAGCAATAACTAGATTTGATAGAACAAGATATAAAAAGGAGTCGTGTCTGTTTTGATTGTATGCAGACATCACAAATTTTATTCATTGACATATTCTCATTACTTACAATGTCCAAGTGTTTCAATATAGGCATAGGTGCATGTCCTAGTCTATTATGCAGCAACCAAATATCAATGTGTTTCTGTGAGTTTTTCAAATTATTTCCATTATGGCTTGAAGAATTCAGAATATCAGATTTAGGTTTCAACTTTAGGACGTAGAGATCTTCTATGAGTTTACCAGTCACCTTCACTTTCCCATCCTAAAGGCCATGTATAATGCAGTGATCAGAAAAAAAAAATGCTACCATGCAATGTTGTTCTCTAGTCAATC
Source organism: Leucaena leucocephala (assembly GCA_037074615.1). NCBI lineage: Eukaryota > Viridiplantae > Streptophyta > Magnoliopsida > Fabales > Fabaceae > Leucaena > Leucaena leucocephala. Next base: position 793,263 of record CM073567.1, on the reverse strand, counting down.
TAGGGACTGAAATTAAGTTAAATTTTAATTGTGGAGCATAAAAGACATTAGTTAACAATATTTCATCAGTGAGTCTGATATTGCCTACATGAGTAACATGCATTTTTTCTCCAGTTGGTATTTGGATTGTTTTTATAAAACTATTATTTTCCTGGTAGCTATGAAACAGTGTTAATTCATCCACCATATGATTAGTGGCTCTCAAGTCAATGACCCAGGTAGTGTGTGTTTGTGGAGCTTGTCATATTGCTCCCTGGTCAAGGTTGGCGCATTTGTCTTATTAACATTGTTTGCTAGCCCTTCTCCTTCAGCATTATTCTCTGCGGTAAGTTGATTGACTGTTGCATCTTGATTGCGTTTGCCTCTGTTACCTTTAAAATCTGGTGGGTACCCCAAAATTTCCCAGCAAACATCCTTGATGTGTCCTCTTTTATGGCAATACATACACTCTAGTATTGCTCCTGTGCGTCCATGGCCTCCACATCCATGGCCTCTTCCTCTGATGTTCATAGCAACCCCCTCCAAGGGGTTGCTTCTTGATGAATTTGCAATTGATCTCTGTGCTTCATCTTCAGTTATCATTGCAAATGCCTGATTCACAGAGGGGAGAGGGTTCATCATAAGGACTTGGCTCCTTGCCGTGGCAAAACAATCATTTAACCCCAGCAGAAATTGAAGTAGCTTCTGCTGTTGGATCATATCAGAATATGCCTTTGATGTTTCACACTTGCAAGAAGGTATGGGAACCAACATTGATTGCTCTTCCCATAGTTCTTTCAACTTGGAATAATATCCTGAAACTGTAAGGGACTCTTGGCATAATTTTCCTATCTCACGGTGAAGACAGAAGACCCTAGAACTAGTGACTTTATCAAAACGTTCCTTCAAGTTGGTCCACACCAGATATGCATCATGGTAAAATATCACATTGCTGGCCAATTCTTTCGATAGGGAATTCAGGATCCAAGAAAGAACAACGGCGTTGCATTGTTCCCATTGCTCTTTGAGTGATTCCTCCTGAGCATCTTTGAGGCAGGACCCATCAATGAAGCCCAATTTCTGTTTTCCCCTTAAGGCGATGCGCATGGCTCGTGACCAGACAGTATAATTGTCAATTCCCGTAAGGATATGTTGTATAATGGTAGTGGTTTGTGTTTCAGAAGGATGGAGAAATAGGGGATGAGTGAATGTTAATTTTTTAACAGATGAACCTTCTGACTCCTTCTTGGAATCCATAGTTTTGGAAAACACGTACTTGCTATGGGATTTATTTTTATGGCTTAAAGATCAGCGCTGGAAAATGGCTTCTTAGAGAGTCTTCGATCGCACTGTCAATGCCGTAAGTCCCTACTGAACCCCTTTTCGTTGCAGTAGTAGGTGATTAGAGCGACAAATTCTTTCTTGCGTCACGACAGGAGACGATTAGGGCAACATAATCTTTCTTTCTTGCTGTTGCCACCGTGATGGACTCCTTTCTGGGTTTTTGGGCAACAGAATCTTTCTTTCTTGCTGTTGCCACCGTAATAGACCCCTTTCTTTGGGTTTCTTCTTATTTTTTAGGCGAATGTGGGACTCATTCTTGGGCCTTATCTCGTACGATTATAAATCTCTTGGTAGAACCTACTGCTCTGGTACCATGTTAAGAGAAAATGATATGTATATTCCACACCCTGAAAACGTTTACAGGATATGTTTATATAGATACATTCAGAAACACACTAGGCTTTGGGCTATAGGCCCAATACTAATAGTCCAAACCTACTTCTAACAGTGATTCTCATTAATGGACAATTTCCTGGCCCCGGACTTGACTTGGTAACTAACGACAATGTCATTCTCAACCTTGTCAACAAGTTGGACGAGCCATTTCTGCTCACTTGGTGAGTTAGTTTCTTTTCTCTGTTTAAGGTAGAATTTCCCGCCTTCTTGTTTGTTAATACGCCTGTAACATATGTTCTTGCTACATCCGTTTGATTTGTTCTCTACTTGGGCCCTAAGGAATCTATGTTTTGTCAAGTTGCTGAATGAATCGCGTCAAAATTTAACAATGTGGAAAACAAATGATATATCAGAAGCTGGCATTGTAGTAATATACAGCTTTTTCATGGCACTCTTCATATTTACTAGATCTCTCGAAATTCGTGGAAAGTGAGCCTGAAATCATGTAGTTACCTAATTATAAAGCCATCTTGTCATAAAAAAACAAAAAAAAGAGTGCGCCGTTTGGTTGCATCTTAGCGGATGAATTTTTTTCCAATATAGTTTGATCCTGAACAACTCTCAGAGATTTGCATTATGAGTTATTATTCTTATTATGTGGTTGTGAGTCTTAAGTCTGAGAAGATATTGCAGAATAAGGATTAAGATTATTGTTGTGAAATAGGAATGGCATTAAGCAAAGGAAGAATTCATGGCAAGATGGTGTATTGGGAACCAATTGCCCAATTCCTCCGAACTCAAATTACACATACAAGTTTCAGACCAAGGATCAGATAGGAACCTACACGTACTTCCCATCAACTCAACTGCTCAAAGCAGCTGGAGGGTTTGGTGGACTCAACTGCACAAAGCAGCTGCACACTGCTCAGGTAAACTTACAAACCAACTTCTGAACTGATTAATCGAATTCGTGGACAACAATATTGGTGTCGCTGGACAACCAAGGAATGTGGAATATGAGGTCAGCAATATGGGAAAGGCAATATCTAGGGCAGCAGTTCTATCTGAGGGTGTGGAATGCACAGAAAAGTCTTGCTAATGAATATGATATTCCTAATTCCTTTGCAGCAAAGCTGTCGGACATTATTCACACCCACATGGCCCCTGAAAACAGAGCGCCAACATTTTTATTGGCCGAATTAAATCGATATATTTTTTTAGTTATTATATACTCGTGTCCCTATTCCCCAAGCCATTTTGATCTAGAATGTAAATAATTTTTATCTATTTTAACAAGTGTATTTTCTCGACTGATTTTATTTTATATGGGCTTATGTTCTCTAGTTTTTTTTTTCCTTCTTGTTTAATTTAAAACTCTTGGAACTAACTAATTCCCATCAAACTCCGTCTGAAAAAAAAAGTTATAACGATAGTTCTTAAAAAGAAAACACACACAGAACTGAAGAGTATTGGATAAAATGTCAAGGGAAATGGCAGTTACGAACAGGTTGAATTAATGATAATAGGGTTGTTGAAAAAATTTCTGAAAAATAAATTATAAATATAGATTCAGATAATTATGAACAAAAATTTCGGTTACAGATTGAGACTTACACGTGAAACTTAATTTTAAATGCATTGTTTTTTTTTTTTTGCAATTCAAAACTTGTAACTGTTGGAATTGAAAAACAAATTGTTAAGCACTTAACTATTATTAGGATTCAACTGTCATTCTCTCAAATAAATTTTGAGAGATTAACGCTATTTAATTTTCTTTACTTATAGTAAAAAAACTAATTAAAATAAATAAATTTAAACAGTTTGTAGTACAAGAGAAATTGTCAGGAAAAAAATTCATAGGACACAACAAATATAGAGGAAGTTGCAGCATACGAGGACACATGATCATGTGAAATTCCCATATTTGACATCTGTTTCGGCATCTCAAGCCTTTACCTTCAAATGTTGACTACACCACGGAGTTGACTTCGCCATCCATTAAACTTTTCTAGCCCCCTCGTTGACTTTACTCCATATCACATGTGACTTGTCATTATAAGTATAATGCTAACATAAATGCTAGTTACACGCTAAGGTATTCTTTCTCTGTCATATTTACTGTTTAATTAGATTAACTTCGTTTTTCAAGAATTTTTTAGGCAAAATTATTCATAACCTTAAAGTTTTAGATCATATACAAGTAAATCTTTTATTTTTAATATGATGATACCTTTATTTAGATCATATACAAGGAACCTTGGCCTGGTCCTTAATTGTTTTTCCTTGACAGATGACACATATTGTTGTGCTATCTGTTGACATATGATTAATTTTAAAAAAAAATTATATTTAAGTCTCATAAAAAAATTTAATTTAAATTTTTTTAAAAAATTATCAAACGACTGAAAGTACTACAGGATATGGGATTAACTTTTATTCGAATTATAAAAGGATGGAATTATCCTTAAAAAAAATTATTCAGTTATTATTATTTTGCCCCAATTGTTATTTCTTTCTCTGTGAGTTGTTATTTCTATTGCTTGAGTTATTTTTTTCTTGTTCGAGTTATTATTTTTTCCTTATGGATTTGTCATTCCTATTATTTGAATTGTTTCTTCCCAGATGTAGTTCTGTCATTTCATAATTTAAAAAAATTAATCATAAATCTTGTAAGATTTCACATTCATTTGATAAATTTGTGAGACTTTTTTATAATTAGATTCTTTATATAAGACTTAAATACAATTTTCTCTCAATTTTATAATATTAAAAGTTAAGCCCTTGAAGGTAAAATTTATGCAATAATTATTTTTACATGATAGAATCCTATATGCAATAAAAAAAAAGTCTGAAAAGCATTCACATTATGTTTCCTGCAACATTCCACGGTTTCCCAGAAATGGCACCCTACAATACAATTCTCTTGAAGAAAGAAGAGACAAAAACAAAGACAAGTTGCAGTAATTAATTAATAAATAATCCAAACTAATTCTGAAGCTCCTTTCTGTCTTTAATATATTGGAAGTAACATGGCATTCAATTCAAACTCAAATTCACTGGGGAAAAAATAATTCGTCTACGTCGCATCCGGTGGCCAAGATAATACAGTGCTTTCTATATTTCCCACACACAGAGACGCCCCGAAATTAATTAAAAGCAACCCAATACTGAATTCATAAAGTTTGTCAAATAATTATTTTCTTTAAAATGTATATATATACGCGGTTTTGTGGATCGGTTAATTAAAGAAATATTAATGCTGGTCAAATATTTAACCAAACATTACTTTGTGATGCAAGTCATAGCTGTGAATGCGAACTGGCTAGGGTATGCATGTACGTACAAGATGGTTCAAGTAATTATATATTGCAATAATTATTATGAGCACGAAATCCGCTAGGGCACATTGCCTCCACTATGTCATGTTCTTCTTGTTCTTTCATGCATAGATTGTTATAAATAGACACATCCTAAACCTCATAATTGTCAGGAATTGGAAGACACGCAGCGGAAATAAACTTTAAAATTTTTCCATTCCTTGCCAGGATCTGCCGTATGTGTTTAAGTCAAGTGGAAAGAATCATTACCCTTAGTGTTGCTCAGCGAATTTCACAGCTTCTCTACGTGGGTGGTGATCTCTTTCTGATCGCAAGAAATCGATGGAGTGTTCCTCAGCGACCTTCACAGATTCTCTCCGCGGACGGTGGTCTCTTTCCGATCACAAGAAGTCGACGCCTCAGGTCGGCTTCCTCTACTGGTATCCACACGAACAGCGTTCCAACCACGAACGACGTGCTAGCGTCTCCTGTCCCTCCAAGGCTTTCACAAGTCTCCGTCTCTATTTCGGCAGTTTCTTGTCTGCAAACCTTTTGCAGATTCCGTTCGGCCTTTTGTGTTCTGTGTTATTTTCAAACGTAGCTCCTCCAATCAGATATAGAGGATGCTATGCGTTTTTCCACTTGACCTAATTGGATTTTGGAGTTAATCTTATATTAATTCCGAATTGATACAATATCATATATTGTATAATTTTATATGAAACTAATTAAATAAAATAATATTAAATCCGTCCCACAGATTTAATTACTTATTTATTTAACTTTAAATAAAGATGAGACTGAGTTATATTTGATTTATTCCCATAAATCAAATTTGAGATATCCTATCAATTTAAATTTCGAATTTCAAACGTGATAGAGATTTAATTTATCCTTATAAATTAAATCTTATAAATATCTCTTATATAAGATATCCTATCAATTTGAATTTCGAATTTTAAACGTGATAGAGATTTAATTTATCCTTATAAATTAAATCTTATAAATATCTCTTATATGAGATATCCTATCAATTTGAATTTCGAATTTCAAACGTGATAGAGATTTAATTTATCCTTATAAATTAAATCTTATAAATATCTCTTATATGAGATATCCTATCAATTTGAATTTCGAATTCAAACGTGATAGGGATTTAATTTATCCTTATAAATTAAATCTCATATATCTCATATATATAATATATATATATACGAATTTATATATATACGAATATAAATAAATATATATACATTCACCTGGATCTTTCATTGAATCTGGACATGTCTTAGATTCAATGAATCTGGACATCATAGCTCGTGTTGGGCTATTTTGTGTGCGACCCTGTAGGCCCATATGAAGTTGGCAGTGGGCCATTTGCTATACTAGCCCACAAGTCGCAAGCGGTCTCTAGCAAGACATAACAACTACCCAAATCATATGAGGATCGATAAACGATGTAACCTTTTATACAACCATATCATGTCCCTTCTGTCACGCGATATTTTGGTCATGGATGAGGCATGGATAATGTCATCCTCCTATTCCCGACCGTTACTTTCTCGATCCCTGAGTAGTCTGACTATAGAGATGGAACTACCTTTCCATTACAGTATGGCCATACATTTCTCAGACTCACTCATCGATGGGCCCAGTAATATCTCTCCACGAATGTGAGGGACAAATTCCATCTTGACCATTCACATTCCTCCGCATGAAAAACCACTAAGCCCGAACATAGTCTTTATGATCACTCGGTCAAAAGTGACTTTTGACTAGGTCAAAGCTGAGCGTTTTGTCATGTAGGAATCCATGATGATCTCAGGTCAAAGGGCATATTGACATGGTTTGTATATGAGAGAAGCTTATGACGTTACCCATGCAGTTCTCTCATAGCGGGTCGGTCCAACACCCTGTACTCTTACATGTGCTTATGACTTTGATTTATATCTCTATACATCTTCAAAGTCATACTGGTCTTATTTCATCTGTGCTCCCACATAGATGATCGACCAGGGACATTTAGGATAATATCATGAATTATCCAAGGATGGTCATCATAGTAAACATGCAAATAATATGATAACTCAATTAATAAATTCATAAATCAATAATGTTCATAAGACAATGATTGGCCCCTAGGGCACGATTTCCAACAAAATCTCCATGCTAGCTCCTCACTTCACCCCTATCTTTCTCATTCATCTTCTTCGGCTCTGTAAGATCTAAGCTTCTGGAGAAATTGTTCCTGATTGAATTGTCGTCATTCCTTTTGGTTTTCTCGTATGTGTGTGTTTGATCACACCCAAATGAAAAGTTTCTGGGTCCATTAGTTTTTCCTTGCTTGTATTATTTTGGTCTAACTGATTTAACGACTTCGCAAACGGTCAATTATCGGTGTCATAGTACACTTGTCTTCCAATTAGCATTTGTCCAGATTATACAATCAAGTAATAATTAAGACATTCCATTGCATTGTCAGAATCGGAAATATATATATATAAGATGAAGGTGGCCACATTTCAAGGGGTTCTTGTTGGAGTTTTGGCTTGCTTGAGCGCTCTTCATGTTGGAGCTGAAGACCCGTATATGTTTTTCACATGGGAAGTGACTTATGGAACAATCTATCCTCTGGGTTTCCCTCAACAGGTTTGCTTTTAATTTCCTACTTATTATTTCTGTGTGGCCTGAATTAATGATAATTATTATATCTATCAGGGCATTCTTATCAACGGCCAATTCCCAAGCCTTCACATTGACACCATCACCAATAACAACATCATCGTCAATGTCATCAATAAGCTCGACGAGCCCTTTCTCATCACATGGTTAGTCCTACATATCCTATATAACCAATACAAATAATTAATATAAAAATCCCTATAGTTTTAGTTTTGCCAGTTTTTAATGATGTTCTTGTAATTTTTTTTAATCAAATCTTTATAGTTTTATATGTTTTTATTATGTCCATGTAACTTTTTTTTTGTATCATATCCTTATAGTGTCATATGATCTTTATAGTGGACTCCGGCCTCACTCTCCCCTGATGCTCTCCTCATCAACGGCCAACAATCCACTTCTGCATTTACCGGTCAACCAGGTAACCCATCCTTTTTCCTAATCCATATATTTAGTTATCCATCTTATCCCTAATCCTCTGTGACCGCAACACGATGCTGCAAAAAAGAGATCAATATAGGCACACGGGATGAGTAGGTCTCATATGCAGTTCAACTAATGTCTGTTATTTTATTATATCTAAACACTAAGTGGGCCCACCATACTAAAGTAACAAATTATTAGGTATAGTTAACGGGTATGGTTTTTTTGCTCCATTTAAGAATATTTAGTGCAAGATACATAGAGAAATACTTTATGGAGTTGATATCTCATGAATCATGGAGTAAAATTGGGAACCTCTTAGATTTCTGTATTATTATTTTCTCTGTTACAATGAATGCGTCAAAATGACAAACAAGATACTAGTAATAACGAACAGAGATGAATGAACCTTGTTTTGATTCTAGGGAAGACGTACAAGGTGAGGATTTCGAATGTGGGGATAGCAACGTCGATCAATTTCAGGATAGAAGGGCATTCGATGAAGCTGATTGAAGTTGAAGGGTCACACACGATGCAGGAAATGTACGATTCATTGGACATTCATGTGGGCCACTCTGTGACCGTTCTGGTGACCCTTAACCGGCCACCAAAGGACTGCTACATCGTGGCTTGGAGCCGTTTCCTTAGGAAAAACATTACTGCTATTGCCACCCTTCGTTATGAGGGCTCCAACACCGGGCTCTCCGGCCCATTACCCCCGCCCCATCTTTCCATTTTCATGGCTCCATGAAGCAAGCCAGGACCATCAGGTATTTTCAATCTTCTCTAAAAATACAAGTAAATATTTGGTTTTATAACTATATATTTTAGGGGGGGAAATTGCTAAAAAAAAAAACCCTCGTAGCAAAATTTATTACCCAAAGCTACTACTAAAGACCCAAGTTGTTGAACGATACAATTCATATGCAATTTTTTTTTAGTTGTATACAACATACTTCAACAATATACAATTTTTTTCTATTTTGGACACAGTTAAAGATATGTTGTACACAGCTGAAGAAGAATTAACAACCAATGAAGATAAATTACACATGGATCTTTGAAAAAATTTTAGTTACTTTTGTGCAATAAAATATTTTTCATCAATTTTCTCTTTTAATTTATCTTTAAAATTTATGCGTGCCCTTATATGGTTTTGTGGTGGTTGTGTACGTGTGGAAAGATGGAATCTGACGGCAAATGCAGCGCGGCCCAATCCACAAGGATCATTCCACTGCGGAACCATTCCAATGGCGAGGACAATCGTATTGGCAAATTCCAAAGTCATTATTGATGGAAAGCAACGATATGCTGTGAATGGAATTTCCCACGTAAATCCAGACACCCCATTGAAGTTTGCTGATTGGTTCAACATTTCTGGTCTCTTCAACTTAAACACCATCAAAGATTCCCCTCCTTCTCCTGATACTCCTGCTATCCTTGGCACCTTCGTCCTCGGATTTACCCTTCATGACTTTGTCGAAATCATCTTCCAGAACACCGAACAATCTCTTCAGTCTTGGCATTTGGATGGATACAGCTTCTTTGTTGTAGCGTATGGTTCGGGCCCGTGGAAACCTGATTTGAGGAAACGCATCAACTTGGTTGATGCAGTTTTCAGACACACTGTTCAGGTGAATACTGAAACTAAATAAAATTGATTAGCTTCTTCGATTTTGATTTTATATATATATATATATATATATATATATATATATATTGACACACTCGTTTGTTTGGTTTCTCAACGAATGAATGGATATACATAAAAATATAGGTGTATCCGAAAGGTTGGGCAGCGACTATGGTACCTTTGGACAACAAGGGAATGTGGAATTTGAGGTCTGCCGTATGGCCAAACAGATACTTAGGACAGGAATTGTATCTAAAAGTGGACAATGACGAGAAAAGCATATACACTCAGGCTGATATTCCTCCTAATGCACTGTTCTGCGGCAAAGCTAACCCCAAGCCCCCAATAGTTAATTCATTATTAGTTAATTACTGCTCGATGATCATCAGGTTATTGTGTGTGACGGCTTTGAATTCATTCTTATTAATTATTTTCTTTTAGAGATTATTCCAGTTACATGGGGTGACTGTCTACAAATTTTCCATGTAAGAAGAGACTTTGGGTTTCAGAATGTGCAGCTTAATTCCTTCTTGTTGTATTTAAGAGCTGATTATTTCTTTTAATCATAATAAATTAATAAAGTTGTCGTTTCATTACACACTAGGCATTATATTAAGTACATACGATTAATTTATCTAATGTCTGTAACTTTGAATGCTCTATGATGTTATTAATGGATGGAATTGGTCAAAATATTGGAACTTTCAGTATTATCTTTGAAATGTTACTTTTGAAAAACTAGACAGAAGGCTGTGGCCACAAAAAGAAGAAGGTTAAAGAGAAAAGAAATAGAAAATCCAAATATAATTTGAATTGATTTGAAAAGTGGAGCCGGCGTAACCAACTTCCATTTCATCATACTTAGCTTTTTAGACAGTCAATGATGATTAATATGTTCAAATAATTTGATTTCACCTAAGGATTAACTCTTAAGCAATCATTTCTATTAATCTAGGCGTAGGTTAATTAGTTTTTTCTTTAAAGATTCCAAGTGGAGCCTGACATTGTTTCAAGTTCTTGTAAATCCAATTTACCCTGTAAACGTTGACCCAACTAATTAATTTATCTAGAATATATATTAAGATAACTGGCCACTTCAAGCATGATTTTAATTATGGGGTCTAATGGTACTTAATAATTAATTAATTCAAATTGAATTAACCTTGGGGATAGTCTTCAGTCTTCACACTTCTATGTCATAAGGCTGCAAAAAGGTGAGATTCTTACAATAATCTATTAAGCTGCTTGAGGAAACTCTTTTCCAAAGGCTGCTTTAACTTTACATTCATCGATTTCTCGCAACAAACAAAATCTTTTGCATATGCCACCCACCACTTACACGCGCCTCCACTATCTTCCTTCACCTCTCCATCTTATACCTCAAAAATCTGAAACCCTATCTTAATTAACTTTCTGAGTTTACCAAGATGATATGGATTCTTTTACTTATAAAAAAAAATAAGCTTCAATTTACTTTTTTCTTCCTCGTATAAAATGTATAGCTTTAGAAATAGCTAGGAACGTAACAAAGATTATGTATAGTAAATGCTGATTGTGAAGCCGCAAAAAATAGGAAAAAAGTTGTAAAGCAAAAGACAGATTCGCATCAATAAATCAAGAGATCTGGAAAGTAACGAGTAAGCATTGAGAAACACAGCTTTTACCATTCAATTCTAACGCTCCCTGGTTTTTGTGAGGGGAGTTTAATTAACCAAACACACCATTAACCATAACCAAACAAACCTAGAAAAAAGGGGGAAGAAGAAGAAGAAGATGCTACAGCCATATTCATACTATACCAAACAAACCATAGTAGAAACAGACCCTAAAATACAAACCATTCCTGATTGGAAGAGAAGAAATCTAAACCCTGAACTAAAAAGAGAAATAATTATATAGTATGGTTACGGAAGTGCACCATTGGTCGTTGGAAGATCAGACCAGAAAAGAGGTTGATTCCAGTACCCCAATCCAATTCCACTCCCATGATTAGCTGGAGTAGCAGTTGAATCCACAATGGCCACAGAGGAAGATGATGATGAAGAAGAAGAAGAAGCCATGTTGTTGCTCAGAAAGAGCGATGAAGAGTCGTCACTGCAATAGTTAGCTGAAGAAGATGAAGACCTGAGTCTCTGGTAGAGCTCTTGGATCCCACTGTTTTGGTGCTCGCCGCCGAATGCAAATCCTCCATTTTGTGGTTGATGATGATGGGCTGCTGGCTGATGATGATGATCGAGATTGTTGTTTCTCCAGAAAGAGCTCGTGAGACCAAGTGAAGGATCAAAGCCTGAGGTTGGAGGAACATTATTCAGAAGGCCATTAGAGCCCATTGGTTCAGTCACCATGTGGGATCTTATCAAGTTCCCTTCTTCCTTCATGGTCATAGCAATATTAGGTATGGGATTGTTCGGACAAGGGCTAGGGTTAGGGTTATAGTTATGGTTCTGACTAGCTCTCAGCAAAGCCAACACATGAGAATTTTGCGGCGACCCCCACAAAATTGGGCTTGCCGGAAGTTCCTGATGATCGAAGACGCCGCCGCCAAGTCCTGATGACCTACTTCCAAGCTCAGACACTACCGTTTTCATCTTAGCCCCACCCACACTCGCCTTCGCCGCCACGGAGTTGGACGACGCGCTGACGGTCTTATTTTTCCTGCAACCACCTCCGATTGGAACGTTTCTCAGAGCACCTCCTTTTGTCCAGTACCGGCGACATGTCTTGCAGAAGTGGCGAGGCTGGGTGAGATTGTAGTTGTTGTAGTAACAAAATTTCGTGTTCGACGAATCGCATCGAGGACACCTCAAGTTCTGGTTCTCTGAATTCGACGAGGTGGCGGCGGCGGTATTACCAGCAGCTCCACCACCAGAGGTGGTAGCGGCGGCGGCAGAAGAAGGCAGAGAAGGAGATGGTAAGGGAGGCGCAAGAACAGAAGCTGCTTTAATGGAGATTTTCCTATCTCCAGATGATATAAAACCAGAAGAACCACCCAACAGTTCTTGAATCATCTTCGGAGATGGTCTTTATGTTTGCAGATCTACAACAATCCAAAAACACGAAAAGCAAAAGGGAGAGTCTTTTTGTGTTAGTGGGAGGGAGAAAAGCAAAAGAAAGTAGGTTTTCGCGGAGTGTGTCGATGTATATATGCTTGTTGAGTGGCAATTCTATTGGATGTGTGTTTTGCTTGTTTTTATAATGTTATTTAGTACAACAGCTTCTTCCTCGTCGGTCAGGTCCCTCGTTGATGCAAAAGAATATATGTCCACACACACAAATACACAAACATTTGACGCTCCTCATCGTCAAACAAAGTTTTGTCTCCATTATGCCACTTTTACTACCGTTTTAAATCAATTCTAATTTACTTTTAAAAGCTATCAAATTTAGATGAATGAATAAAATTGCAGGACTCCTCCAATATTTAATATATGATCTTATTAAAGAGTTGATATTATATAAGATATATTTTCTATATTTATTAATTTTTTTCTTAAATTATCTCTATTGATATTTCCTCAACAATAATCAAATAAGAGAATAATGAGAAAATTAAGAAAAATAATTAGGTTATTTTAAAAAATAAATATCCTATTAACTAATTTAACTAAATTTTTTAATTTAGTTAAAATAAATCTTGTCTTAAGCATCCGATGAGTATAATTTTTTAAATTATTATTTTTAGTAATTTTAATGAGAGTTTGAAAAATTCGATTTACTTTTTTATCTTAATATTTTACAACTTAGAAAAATGACAATTGACCTCATACATATATAGATATATATATATATCAACTTTATTGCCATAACTCCTATTGTTTAATTCAAATTTTAATTGGATTGGAAATTATATACATGTGTGATGCGCATGTCTCTCCTTTTGTCCTAGAAATTTCCCTCTACCCCTTTTCTATCAACCCAATTTTCATTACGCTGGTTAGTTGGTTTAAATTCTGATGGAAATTAATTATTTTTCCTTGTTTGACCCCGATAGTGATTGAATTTGGAAATTAGTGAATTGGTGATAGTTTTTTTTTTAACATTATGAGAAGGGAGAAGAAAGGTACGTACAATATACGTATTCTCATTTCAATTAAATTGAATTTCCGGTTTCGCCTAAAATATTTTTTATTATGATCAAATAAAAACCTGACTCCATTTAATTTACAAATTACATGAGACGACCTATGAATAATAATATAAAGAGATGGGTTGATTTATTTAACCCACCTAGAGAGTCAGGATTTGACATTCAAGCCAGTTTGTTTAACTCTATCTATAACTCTTGAGGGATTAATTAGCATATTTAACCCACCTTTACTTGTTTTGACGGTTTCTACAAATAATTAGATGATTCATTTGAGTGAATAATTACAATTGTTTCAAAAAGATATTATTTGTGTATATTTTGACTTCTTTCCAAACCATGGTTTTGCTCTCATTAGGTGTTTGGATAGTTTGCAACAAAACCAAGGTTTTTAAACGAGTGTTTTTCTTCATTATATATATATTTTTTGGGCCAAAAGCTAGTCAGTTAATTAATACCATAAGCAAACTTCAGACACCAATAGCAAGAGCCATCAAAGAAGAACACTCTCAAAGTCTACAGACACAAGCTACATATACACAACCTTTCTCAAGATAAAACCAAACAACAATGAAAACAAGCCACCACGAGAAAAATAAAGCAAATCCAAACCTAGCAGCCACCATCAACAACATTAGCCAATCCCACATCTATCAGCATTAACCATATCAGAACCCACTTCAGCTAGAGCAGTGCTTAGCATTATTCTCCAATATCCAAGCAAGAGGAGGTGACAGTGAATCCACCCACCCTACAAAGTACAACTCCTTTCCACAATTCTCAGCAATCCAACTTGTAGCCTCAACATCCCTCAGCTCAGTTTTAGCAGAAACAACAGAACCAAGGAGAACAATAATGCCAAAAGGATGACTAGATGTCAAAATAATAGAAAAGGTTATGAGGACAACTTGCAGCTTAACATTATTATAACAGCTAAATCCTGATACTTCACAAACCGATATAGCGGCCGGATGGGGTGCTAATCCTAAGATTTGCTCCACAAAGGAGCCCAACCCCTTTATCGCCAACGCTGCTACCACAATTGCAGTTAGTAAAATATGAAAAACTCATATGTTGTAATATTGCTGGATCGAACTAGAGAAGTGGTCCTGGGAGATGATTTATTTCTGTGATTCTAATAGAAACCATAAGTGTTAATTAATGCAGTGATTATTGACAATATTACGTTACTCATATTCTATCGAACGTGCGGGCTATGCCAAGTGAATGATGATAAATCAATGTTTGGGAAAGAAATAATTTCGCCATGTCCCACATAGTACTAATGAATGCCAATAAAGCCTCATCATCATCATTACTTTCTAGGCATCCAAACACAGTCTCATTTTTCCACTGCGGCCAACATCAATTATTGATTATCTTTTTCTATTATGCGCTTCTCTTCTGTGGCTATTAATCATTTCGTTCTTTGCTAATTGTTAGAAGTTGGGTAGTGGATAAGTGCATGCGTAATTTGTTTAAATGATAATCTAGTAATTAATGGAGTTCTGTGTGGTAATGATATTATTAATTAATGTTTAATTTTGTTGTGGTGGGAGATTTATTTTAATTGGCTAGTGAAAATGATGTGTTGCTGTTGAAAAATCATGATTAGGGAAGTAAGGAGAGGGCCAATCAAGTGGAAGTACGTGTAAAGTTGAACTAATTTCCCTAATTTCATTTCTCTTATTCAGGCCTACATTTCCTCATCAATCCTTCTTTCCCCCATGGGATGAGGTTGCAAATTAAATAAACCATTTAATTATTTTTATTTAATTAATCATCTCAATCGCTATCGGTTAATTTTCACATGATCTGATTTTTCTGTTGACTTGATAATTTGGGAAAACTGTAACTTTACATCTCTTTTAGAGTAAATTATGTTACTGTTGCTTTCATTCTCTCCTCCGGCTCCTTTTAGAGTAAATTTACATCTCTTTCATTCTCTTTTACATCTACGGTTGGCGTGTGCTACTATTTCTACACGCAATACTCCTCCTCTTTTTAATATTAAATTTAATTAATAAATTAATCTTAATTTTAATTATAAAATATATTTTATTTATTTATTAATTTTTTTATATTACTCTTATTATTATTCTCTTCACAATAATTAAAAAAAATAAGATAATAATTAAGATATTTTAAATAAAATATATTGTATATTAATTAATTTAATTAATATTATTAATATAATTAAATTAATTAAATATATTATATATTAAAGATTAGGAAAATATTTATTCTAATTATTTTTATAAATTGTAAAAAAAAAATGATTATCTCATATTTCGTGCCAACATGATTTCGATGGAATCTGGACTAGTGTTCATAGCTGAGATTGATGTGGGCGGTTGGCTGAAATAGGTACCGATGCGACCTTCAAGAGATGCCTACTGAAGAATATTATATTGAAATTTCTTTAGAAATCTGAACTGAGATGACATGTCAATTGCCCGGAAGAGAAGTCTGGAATTACTAGCAGAAAGAAATTGGACAGCAGATCAGAGAAGAAAAGATGACACGTAAGGTAACTAATTAGTATGATTAAATAATAAATTAAGGTAATTACTGTTCTAACGAATCCCAAGAAGAAAAGACAGATTCAACACATAAACTACTTTTACTCGACCTGCTGTCAACCTTTCCCTCTCATAAAACTAAGATGACACGTAAGGCTATAAGGAAATTCGTGGGAAACACACAAATGAATGGACAATGGCTCTCAATACCTAGGCGATTATATTATTATTATATAAGTAAAGAAGGGGGCTTTGCGTAAACATGTGCTTTTACCACTTCAAAATCTGTGAACACAAGGAGTTTTTGTGGAAGTCAGTATCACGTTAAAGAACAAAAGCGTCTAAAGAGAGATGGGTCTTTACGTCTCGAATTGGCAGAACCGTTTGTCAATCAATATTTCCTTGATGATACTTCCTATTTAGGAAACTCTAAAATCATATATTCATATTAAATTTTTCTAATATATTTATCTAAAATTATTTCAAAAAATTAATCTAAATACTCTTAAATGTCTTGATAAATTAATCTTACCACTCAAATTGCAATACACACAGTAACATATATATCAAGCAACAAACAAAGCATGGTCCATGGATTCTTTTAACCCTTTTTAAAAAAAATAGTTAAAAAAAATTAATTTCTCTAGGCTGTACAATCTAATATGGAATTAATGGATCCCTCGGTTCTAACTACCTACGTGGTGGGACTCACTTTGTTCTATAGATGTTTTAGACCCATATGTGCGTGTGAACATCATGTTTACTTTCACCCAATATTGAATTTTCTTTTATACTATCAATATGAGATATACATATAGTCCGTAAGTTTAACTAGTGAAGGAATAAGACATATAATTATTTAGAGCGTGTTCAATTTATAACGAGCATCACTTTGTTGTGGTTCCAATCACAACATTTTGGGAGACATCTTAACTCTTGAGTATCTAAATTTATACCTGAGAAAAATAGATAGCTCACGTTTATCCAACATTGATATCATCTTAGAGGAAGGGGAATTCGCCCTACCCTTAAATCATGAGTGAGTTCAACCATTTTTTAAAAATTTTTATATAAAAAAATACGAGATATGGTGCTTTTTTTAGAGTTAATTTATATTATTAGATATTTGAACAACTGATTAATTTAATTTTAAGGTTTTAGATTGTTTCTTTTAGTGCAAATATCTTATTTAGGATTTGAATTCAAAATCGAAATAGATATAATAAGACTTCATAGACCAATTATGTGTTAATACATTAAATTGAATTGTAATATTTGGGAAAAAAAGGCAGGAGTTATGTTTCACACACAAACGTTGGAAGAACAAAAAGAAAAAAAGAATCTCATTGGATTTGTTAGAGCAGTGGTCAAGTAACAAGGTTGAATTGAGTGAATAAACAAGGAACCAAAAGCAACATTGCTCCAGGGAGAGAGCATGGGTGAATATAGGCCTCAGTACTTTGTTTGACTGTTGACCGGAGAAAATCAAATAAACGTATATAAATATTTAATTTGTGCAGGAAGGAATCTCAGTGGTTAACATTCGATCACATTGATCAGAAAGGAGCTTATAGTGTTGAGAAAACCAATGAGGAGTGTGGTGGGGTTGGGTAGAAGGGAACATATGAAAGGGAAAGGAATGGAGAAACGAAACGTACATATATGTATGTGTATATGTGAGCACAAATGGAGATTAAAATGTTGACTACTCCTTCATGATTTGCTTTCTTTCTTTTTCTCGTCAGGCAACCACCTTATAACTCTTCAAATGCGTCTTACAGGTACCACGCTGTGTCATTCCATTATCATGGACTGGACCGCATGTAAGTGAGCCCCGAAAACGACAACACCTCCCAACAAACTTTACCTTTTCTTAATAATTACTTCTCAAATATATTTTTTTTAATTCCAAATCCCTAACTTACCTCTCACAAAATAGAAGATTTTTTTTATAGAAATAGAATTAAAATTATGTTAGAAATATAATTTAAAAATTTATTTAATATGATGAAAAGAAATGTGCAATTAATATATATTTTTTATAATTGACATAAAATAATTTAAAATATTTTTTTATAATTTAAAAAATGTTAAAATTATATATAAATTTTATAATTGGGATAAAATAGTTTAAAAAATTTTATTTTTATTTATATCATCTAAATTCGTAACTTTCATGATAAGACTGAAATGAATCAAAATATTAAAAATAAAAATAAAAATGACTCCTATCATATTAAATAAAAATAAAATTTTTTATTTATATTTATATTTCTACTACTACTTACTAAATATGCAAAAAGTTTACATGTAAAGGAGAACTTTCGAGTAATTATTTTTTTTTATTTATTTAGAACGTCTTCCTAAAACTTATTATAAATATTGATGGCATGAGGGGTTTCTGGGGGGTGAAATTTATTGTGACTCTGACTCTGGTCTTTGGTTCGTCGTTCAACAGTTCACCTTAATTTAACTTTTAGTTTTATTTTTTTTTTAAGAAAAAAGAAGACGTCTAGGCCTGGGGTAATACGACAAAAATCTGAGGGACATGTTGGGCAACGCGGGCAGTGCGGGCACCTATATTATTAATGTTACAGTCGCCGTCAAGGGTTTTGCCTGTGATGGACATTGTTTACCAGTCCTTGTCTCCCTTGCTCTGCAGACACTTTTTCCCCTTAATTATTTCCAAGTAATATAATCGAGACTATTAAACTTAAAATATTATTAAATAAATATAACTCATAAATTGTATTGTCTTGTGTACTTCATCTGAGCAATTAAGTCTGTTCACCAAGGAAAAGAGTAAGTTGGGGGTAACACGTGCATAAATATAATACTTCTCTAATATTTAATATAAAATTTATTTAATTTATTATATTAAAAACTTAATTAAATAAATTAATATAATATATTTTATTTAAAATAATTTAAACATTTTCTTTAATTTTCTCCCCCTATCTTATACTTAATTATTGATACTAATTCTTGAATTAGATGATACATTAGCGGTTTTAATCTTAGTCTTGATCTTAGTTTTAGAAATTTTATCCCTAACAAGCTCAAAGTTAATAAAAATAATTTAAGAAAATTAATATAAATATAAGAAATAAATTTTATATTTAAAATTTTAATTATATTAGATATTAAGGATTGAAGGAATAAAATTAATTTTATTTAATGGAATTTATTTTTTTTCTTACTTAAAAAATATAATTTTTATACATGGGGATGAGCTTAATTTAATTGAGTAGTATTGAGATAAGACGTAGGAAGAGAGATGGGAAAGGCCATGAATGTACAGTAAAATGCATGGGATGTGAGATAAGATAACAATCAATCATTCTCGCGTGGGGCCCACCCAATGTCCCCTCCTTATGCAGCACTACACAGCTTTTTTCCCAGCCTCACCGCGCTCTCCTTTTCCTCTTTTTGTTCTTCTTTTTCCATATTTTAATTAAAACCCCACAGCAGAGATTTAGTCATATGGCTGCAGGCAATTCCAATGTTACATATCAAAGGCCCACAATTCCTTTAATTTGAAACCCTAGTTAGATTTCGTTGTGAAGGGTGGAAGCCACTAGATAAGCCCTTGAGAGGAATGGTTATTGTATAGTGTGGAAAAACGTGTATATATTGTGGTTATTAACGATAATTGAATATAATAAAATAGATTAATTTTTTATGTTGAAAACAATACATAATTTGATATTTGATAAAATATGGAATAATATAATATCATCTGTAATGAAAGAATACTAGGAAAATAAACGTAAATGTGGTTGAAGTTGGAGATAATGGAGGGTTGTTCGGTGTATCTTTCTTTCTGTAGCCATAATGGATGGTCCCCTCCTTAAAAGCATGAAACTCCATGTAGAGGGTAGGTCATCCACGTTCCACAATGACATTGATTGACAACCTCAACCAAAGCAACCCCAATTTTCATCAAACTTAACAAAAGCTATAGTGGACACAACACACACATGCGTGATAGCCAAATTCCAAAATCACAAAAAAAGAAAAAGAAAAAAAGAATACCAATGGTGACTTTTACTAGAATTTTGTGTTCTTAACATTAGCTAGATTTGTGCAACTTGATTCTCCTGGGGAGTGTCATAATCAGTCTGCCCCTTCTTAACTTCTTCTTCTACATGGACCACTCATATATATAATTATATTATTTAACCAAACATATAGTTTAATTCCCATGTCATTATAGGATCCCGAATGAACACGATATGGGAGCTAATTAATATACGATATATAGTTGACATTTCTATAAGTTTATTTGAAATCTGGGAGTATGAGCGAGATTCTTATATTGATATATGCTGATCAAATATAATATTATATATAGTTCTCCCATGCATGCATGCGTTTTTGTTTCAGTGATTCTTCCATATATTCTAAATCTGGCATTTTGAACATGATCTATAAATGCATATTTATGATCAACGTAACCCCACGTTCCAGCCATAATTAGTTCATCGATGGATGAAGACGAAGATGATTCATGCATGATTACTCTCTCAGAAAACTTGTGATTTTGATTGTTGCAACCTCATAGTCTAAAGGTAGACAGTAGGGGTTGAAACGTTCCCCGTCCCATATATATCCCACTCGTAGCAATCTGTCGCAGAATCAATGATGTCGTGGCATCTATTAATCATGATTATTGAAGAGAACTATCCCCGTCAAAATTGTCATTATTACCCCAGTAACACTACAGTACTACACAGTTTGGGTTCAAATCCGTTCTGCACGCCCAATAAAATATTCATAATTAATTATTATTATTATAATATTTATTCTCCTGTCCCGTTCTTAATTTGACCCAACAAGTCCACCGCCACGGAGAACAAAATAATGAGTGTTAGGAAGTTATGATTAACCATAATCATGCAACACTAAATTTCAGAAGCCTTGTCCCACAAGGTCGTTATATTCATCAGACTTCGAAGCAGTATTGAAAAGCTAGCTCGCCTATACATGTTGAACCCTACTAATCGCTTTAATTAATTAAGAAGACGATTGCTATTTCAAAATTATAAGTAAATGGGTTTCAGGTGCTTCAACAAGTTAAGAATGTTGGAGGGTATGACAGACGATGATTCTGAGAATATATATTTGTCTTGTTATATTTATCTGCCTCTCTTGGAAGGTGAGTTACAAAAGACTCAGACAAGACTGGGATGGATCATTTTCGTCAGTCACGGAAAATAAAGAGAACTGAAAGGCCATGCTAACTTCATTTCTTGTCACCTTCTCATAAATTTTCACCATTGGCCTTTATGTGGTTTTCCATTTTCATGTCTCTTTCTGAAAATTGTCAGCACCAGGAGATCTTATATAGTCCAATCCCATAAATTAATCATTGAGTGTCCCCGAGGGGATGAATGATTTATGGTTAGCATTTTTTGTAGTTATTTGATTAAGTTACATTTAAGTATTATCAAACTTAATTGAGAGGATAGCTATCTCCCAAAGACACTTTTTACATTCAAATGAATTTGAACTCCATATTTTTTACTTAAATACTCAAAATCCATTCTACTTAGACTAATACGGATTGATGAACTTTAGCATTCATAATCTTCTTGGCATTTAGATACAACGTACGGGTTTTATAGACCAAGGCGTAAAGGGTTGACCAATAGGCTTAGGGATGTTATGGGCTCAGTTCTCTGTGGCTAATCGGCCCATTCTTAATTTAATACTTGTTCAGCTTGGGTTATGCCCAATAATTCAACACTTTCAAGTCCAATATGTAACGTAAAATGTGACATGTAGGCCCATATAGTTGTTGAATTGCTGACCCAAAAATATATTGTTTTTGAATTAACTTGTATTTTCCCATGTTCTTTTGTCAACGGGATAACCATACGTCATAGATTTCATATCAATGTTAAAATAAAATATTTTTTGTTTAAATATAAAAAATAAAATTTATGACAAGCTGTATTGTTTATAAATAATAAACAATATAATTTATTTTTTTTCCTCCAAATTTGTGTAACATATAAAACCAAATTGATTCAACGGTAAGGACCATTAGGCAAATTAGCCTTTGCGCAACAAAAGCAAGCGAACGGAGAAATATCAAAATAAGACTCCCGTCCAGTAAGAGTAAATAAAAATTTAGAAGTTGATAAAAAATAGCAAATAAAAAATATTTTTAATTTAATTATATGATATTATCTAACAAAAAATATATATTTTTTGAGAAGGGTTATCTCATATATTATCTAAAGATAATATTAAATTTAATTTCTTTCTAAATAATATTAATATCGAGTAAGGTGAGTCATCTATTACCTTTAGACGTAAATCTAATCGTTTAAGAGATAATATTTCTTCAAATATCATAATTAAAACTATAATAAAATAATACTCTATAATATTCTTTTACCTATTGACAAAATATAAAAATAACTCTAGCTGCAAAATAACCCTCCAGGCATCAAACATCCGACAAAATATAAAAATATAAAAGTAACTGTATCTGCAAAATAACTCTTCAGGGATCAAACATCCGACAAAATATAAAAATAGATTTAGCTGCCAAGAGTTTGTATTTTTGGCCCACTTTTCTTTAATTTTGAAGCCACTACCTACGAAGGGCTAAACTACTTGGCTAGGTGAAAAACTTGAAAATAGGTTGGGGCGGTGGCACAAATTGTTTCCTTCTGTTTCAGTTTTAAGATGGTTGCCTCGATCGAGTTACTCCGCAGATTTGCCCTTTGTGTTACTTGTACTCCTCCTCTTCCTAACGAATTTGCCTTTGTCATCGTCCCTGAATAGCTAGGGTTTCACTTCGCTACAATCATGAACTGTGAAGTTTGCCAACTCAAAGAACTGGTAACCTGAAAGAGTTTTTTTTAACTTTCCTTTTCAGTCAATTTCTCTGTCATATTTGAAAGAAGTTTTCAGTTTTGATCATTTCTGTATTCTTGATGGTCGTTTGATTGCAATATCGCATGCTTGCAGGAACTGGAGCCATTTGAGATACGAGAAGTTTCGCGATGTAATCTGTCTCGAAATTGGCTTTCTGTTGTTACTGTTTTCTGTTCAATTGCTGTTTCTCAGTTTTATTGATCTTGAAAATCTCCGCTTCTCATATGATTACAGGTATACTACACACCATCCTGTTTCATCGGGCCTTGGGTCTTGTCCGTCCAAAAGATGTAGACTTGGAACTGTTTGATATTACTTACGTATGTGTTTCTAATTCATTTAGCTGCTCATAATTGTTTGAACGGGAAGTATGTAAACTAATGTTTCTCATGAATACTTTATTCTTGTATTGCTTATCATGATTTCGCATAGCTGGAAGTCTTTCTCGCATTCACCTTTCTAATGGCACGGTTTTTCTTTCGACATTTCTAATTGCGCTTGAAGATGCTTTGTTTGCATGTCTTCATATACCTTGTTATCTTCTGTTAGTTTCCCAGGGAAGACACAGTTGTTTGAAATATGCTTATTTTGTAAATTTTCCAGTTCTTAATGCTTTAAATTGTCGGCAACTAGATAAACTTCTTCTTCTTCTTCTTAATATCTTCCTGTATTCAAGTTTTTTGACTTTACCTCTTCCTGCATAGGTGCAATGTGGAGAAGATGAACTTGAAAAGAAGGTAGATGACAAGATCGAGCAATTCATTAGTTGGGTCGAGAAGCATCCAAATAAAAAAAGTCAGGTCAGCAATTTGTTAGTTGCTTTTCTGTACCCTGTCCCATGTTAAAGTTATTCAAGTATACTGGGAACACTGCTGGCGGAGAAAAAAATCTCTGGTTAGCAATGTTCTGGACCTGGTTGCTTTTAGTAGAAGGGCCTTGTGATTATCTTTCTTGGTGTGTTGCTTTTAGGCTTGCCAGGATTAAAGTTGAGCTTTAGAGTGATATTTACTATTTACAAGCTGCTCATTTGTTGGCCAATTGCGAATATTTGGTATTTTGTTATGTAGAAAGGAAACATCACACTGGATATTCTATGAGCAATTATATTTTGTAATTCAACAACTTTTCTTAACAAATCGAGTAGACTTCTGTTAGTGGTTCTATTTTTTTGGGGTTTAAAGATATTAGCTGAATGCAAATTATGCAAAGTGCTTAGCACAGTCTTAAGGTATCATGTATGTTCTCTTCTGCAGTACAATCAAAGTTTATTGCAGCAGGTGCTATCTCTATTATCTGGGAATTGATTTATTTATTTAATATATATATATATGCTTATTCTAATAGGCTTAAGAATCTGATGATGCAGATATGCTTATCTTTCTATGAAGTAAAAAACAAACATGTATCTTGGTTCAGTAATAAGATTGAACGCTTGTATTGGGAGCAATGGTATATTAATCTGAATGTGGTCCAGCATCCAAAGGCTCATTCTACCAAATCTCATCATTCTAAAGTTGCTGATCCAGGAGGTGATTTAATTTATCCTCTTGGTCTTACTCCCACTATGTACATAATTGCTTTACCCTATCTAATGTATTTTTCCCTTCCTTACCCGTTTTCCATTTTGCTTATGTTTAGAGGGAGCACTTGAAGATAGAAATGCACAAAGTGCAGCATTAGAATCATCACTTCGGGAAGTTTTATTTCAAATTATTAAATTTGTTAACGAAAAGAAGGACCATGTTCCTCCAATACCAAATCTTGAGGGCGTCATTTCATTCCCCTTTGAAATTACTATACCCAGGTCAGCTATCTTTGCTCTGATTACCCAGATTCTAACTATACCTTTCAATTTTTCTATAATATTTCTCATTCGTTTCCTTTACTAGAATTTTATGATGCTTTGGATCACTTTTCTGTGGTGAGGTTGTCTTGATCTGAATTTGGATTTTTTTTTTATTATTGTGTTGTGGATTGCAGAGTGGGATCTTATTATTGTGTTGTGGATTACTTTACCCAAGTACAACTATTTCCTGAACTTTTAAAAAAGGGGTTTTACTGGGAGTGAAGCTATGAAACTACGAGAATGACAGTACCACGTTGCTAGCTATAAGGACCTCCAGATTAATTTTCCCTTTGTTTTTTCTTTGCAAGTCTATCTCGCTGATGTGTCCATAATTGTCTGGCAGTTTCTCTGTTTATATTTCATAATCAGTTCAGGGATTTCTGTAACAAAGTAAATATTGTAGTTTGTTTTTTAGTTATTTTTGGGGTGGGGCGGTTTTTTTTTTTGGGGGGGGTGTTTGCTGGCGCTCCTTGTTAAATTTAGAGGCCTTATATTTAGTAGACTAAGTTGTCTTTTTTCACTTCCTGCGGATTTTTCACCTATGTTGGTAACTGTGAAGCCCAGATTTTTTTAAATTGTCTATTGAGGCCACTGCTCTAGTGGTCTTGCTCGTGTTTCTTTTCATGAGTTGCAGTTCTTTCTGTTCTCATGAATTAGAGTGCTGAGTTAATATTGTGGTGCCATTGACCAGTTCATCGGATTCTGCATTTGGAATGGACATGTTAAAGAGGATGCTCCAGACTGGGCATCCAACTATGCTGAGTTGATTGTCAGTTCAGACAGCGCGCGTGCTTCCCTGGATTCTTATTGTACATGCTCGTACTGCCTACCAAGAGCTGAATAAAGCCAAATTTAGCAATAATTAATTTACTTGCCCATGTAAATATTTGCTCTTTAATATCCTTCATTTTCTCCCTTCTCTTCCATTTCTTCTCTTGGAAGTATGTTTATTCTGCATTTACTATTTATGGTCTTGTATATATTATTATTAATTAAAAAAAGGTTGATTTAAGCGGGCAGTTTTTATACGGTTAGGGAGCCTGTTTGCCCTATTGTCGGGCCATGCTGATTTCAGTTTGTTTGTTTTTGTACAAAAAATATTAGGGTTTGGTACTGATCTCCTACCAAAATTAAAATTAAGATATATCATCAAAGTTTAGAGAATGTTTATGGATTTATGAGATTGTATATAAAAGGAGTTTTTATAAAGATAGTGTGATTGAACTCGTATCTTTATAAGATATGAATTTGTTTTTTATTATTTGTATTAATTTTTATTGGCCTAATTTGTTAATTTAAATAAAGAAAGCAGTGTCCGATCGGCTGAAAGGAATATAGAAAATTGAAAATGAAAAACTTAATGTTTTTTTAAGAATTTGATCGGGGTATAACCAACCAATAGCTTGGTACTTCTCAATGTTTTTGACCTTTAAAAATAAGAATTAAAATATAAATATTATTAAAAAATAATATATATTTATAAGAATTTTTTTTTTCACTTGACCGCTAAACATGCCTTGAAGTGAATTGAGACGAGTCCTAGCTTAATGGACATTACGAATTTAAATGTCCAAAGAAGGTAGTCAGCATTATCATATATAGAGCATTCCTGTTGCCATAACACAATCGCGTTATTAATTAACTTACGTATAATAACTACCTAAATTCGGTAAATATAAAAAATTGAGTATAACTATGTTAATGTATTGATACTGTTTGCATGTTGACTATAGACAGTCAGCATAAAGCATTCGTACGTGGCGCCAGTAACTTTCCCTGTACGAAGAAGACGAGTCCCACAAGCGCCTTATTCAAACTTCTTTAGAATCTCTACCATATTACTATATCGATAATGCTCGCATTTTGAATATGGACAAGATGTATATAGACTTTTTGCCAATTCGTATTTCCCAATGTCACACTTGAAATGGAAGCCCTAGAAAAAAATTAGTAATGAATCTTGTGTTGTTTCCTAGTTTTTTCTGTATAAAACAAGGGATTGTTTGGTAAGGCCCCTCTCTTTATGGATACTCAGTTACACAATCATCTCTTTATCAATACTAGAGTTGGTCACTAACTTCACACAATTTATTTTCTATATATCCATTTGCCAAGTTAGTGACTGGCTTTCATTGCAGTGTGAAATCTCTCAGATCCCATGGACGCTAAAATGACTGATGAAGAAAATAAGAACAGAAGGAACTATGTTCTGGCATGGAGCTTGCCATGGAACTTGGTGCTGGTTTAAGCTCAAGCCACTGCTTCATTATGCGGGCAACAAGGTCACAGTACTGGACCTTGCAGCTTCAGGCATCAACCTAAGAGAATGGAAGATGTTGGTTGTTTTCCTGAGTATTCTGATCCTCTCTTAGAGCTGTTAGAATCACTTCCTCCAACTGCAAAAGTAGTTCTTGTTGGACACAGCTTTGGAGGGTTTAGTTTAGCTCTTGCCATGGACCAGTTCCCTCACAAGATCGCGCTTGCTGCTTTCTTAGCAGCTTTTGTTGCTGATACCCAACACCCACCTTCATGTCTCTGAACAGATATGGTTCAGGAATCAGGATATTGAGCCTTTCTTTATTGATGTGAAAAGTTTAAGTTATTGATTTGGAGAAATATTTACATACTCCCAAAGTGTCACCTCATTTGTATTCTGGCCAATTAAAAATAACAATAAATGTAGATTAATTATTAACAATAAATAGTACATTTGATTGGTCAAAATACAGATGAGTTAGTACTCTGGAAGCATGTAAGTAGTTCTCATTGTTTTAACTCTTGCTGAGGGGAAGTGAGACAGAACAAGAGAGGAAGTAGAGATTTCATTTAAGGCAACAAAATATTCCATTCATCGAAATCTGGTACAAATGAAGCTATTGGACTATTTATAGAAGGAGTTTCTGCCAAGAGCTCGGTAGTGCAAGGGGGCATGTGGCCCACCCTTTTGTGGCAATTATCAGGGTTCGATCACTGCCTGCATGTGCAAGTAGTATGCTTGCCAATTCAAGAAAAAGAAGGAGTTGCCTTTCTCACGTTACTTCGTAAAAACATAAAATATAAAAGATTGCTTGATTTCCTAAGAAGTCTCCTCAAAATATGTATCACATAGCCAAGAAAGCCAAACTTGAATCATAAAAGTATAATAAAATTACAATCTTTCAACTAAATAAAATTGATTAGTTATATGCTAAAGACCCCCTTTGACATATGAAACATGACTAGCACATTGAAAGAAACCATGCTGGGTGGCTAGACGCTGAATTATCTCTTAGTGGAAGCATAACCTTCGGATCCAATTTCTTATCTGAGAAGCTCTATCAACTCTGTTCCTCTGAGGTACGTAGACGTGGCTTCATGCACGCATGCCTTCTTGCTTTCAAGCCCATTCGACATATTGAATTGATCTTTTATATCTTTTTTTATTATTTTTGCAGGATGTTGAATTGGCCAAGACTTTGGTAAGACCAGGTTGGCTTTTTCTTGAAGAACTGAGGAAGGCCAAGAATTTCAGCAAAGAGGGATATGGGTGGGTTCGAGTTGCTTATATTGTGTGCAATGGGGACTTGGCAATGGATTCCAATGGAGTTTCAGAGATGGATGATCCAAAATGCTTGTGTTGATGAGGTTATGGAAATCATGGAAATCAAAGCCACATCAACTTTGCTTTGCTCTCCTCCACATTGCTAATAAGTATGCTTGATTCAATATTGTTGCCTTCTGGGATTTCTATTGTTAGGCTATATTTCCTTAATTAAGCCCCATGCTTTGCACGAAACCCAAGAGGAGAAAGCCACGTTGTTTATGGTTCTACGAATAATACATCTTTCTCTAGCTTCGTTACATACTATATATATATAGGCTATGCTAATTTGTTGTCATGAACGAAATGAGATATCTGCAGGAGCTAATTACCTTGTGTGTTTCGGTTTGCTTTTTTTTTTTTTTTTTTAATTTTCATGTTGTTTAGATATGGTCTTTATTTTATATCAAAAGAGATTGTGAAGTTTTTCAACGGAGGAATAAAGATCCACACGGTGGCAAAGTGGTAAGAGAATTCAAAGGAGTTAGGGAGGCCACTCTTGTATTAATGAGGTTAAAATTGTATCAAATATGTATTTATGTGGGGTGATTCCATCTTTTTGTTTTTTTTATACAAAAAATTTTGAAAAATGATTGTGTTCACCCACCAAGTGGAAGGATGAATCCTTATAAAAAAAGTTATGTTGTAATAAGTTGTTTTTCGCTCATATGTCTATGATCTATTTGTTCATTTATAAGAGAAAATTCTAGTTAAATACCTTTCAAATATAGAAATCTAAATTTGTGATTCCTATTAAAATGTGTTGTTATTTGCTAATAAAGTGTAGTAAAAAAAAGTAAAAAATTGGTTTGGGATTTTAATATTTCCAAGATATTGTTTTGGAATTCTCCCCATTTGTATTTAAGCTCATCATCTTTTAATTTCTAGTTTATATGTTGTCTTTCATAAATGAAAATTGATAAATAAATTATCCATAAAATGTACTTTACCATGTCTTTTTACATGGCGTCACCCAACCTAAAATAAGAAAATGGACTGTTTGAGAACATTAACATAAATGTAAATTCTGTGAATTTATGGGAATGCCATACATAAGGATAAGTTAACAAAAAAGGAAAAGAAAAACTCCCATACGTTCTCCTTTTTATATTACTCCTATTTATGAAACTGACTCACATACGTTCTCCTTTTATATTACTCCTATTTATGAAACTGAGTTATTTACTTAATATAAAAATTAGTTAATTTTTTAGATTAAAAAATTAAATAAATCAATTAATTATGAATCTCTCAAGATGAATTCATATTATATACCCTTTAATATATTCCAATTTATCAACTAAATCTTATATTATGTATAATTAATTAATTTATTTAGCTTCCATAATCTTTTAAAAAAGTCAACTAACTTTTATACTCATTCATTTTTTAATATATGAGATATTTAACTAATTTAGTTAGATTAAGAAAATTAGTTAAATTAATTAATATGACATTTTTTAAAAATACCCTAATTATCTTCTTTAACTCTCTCTTTCCCTTATTTGATTATTGTTGATAGAATATCAATAGAAGTAATTTGTGAAAAAATTGATAAATATAATAATTAAGTTTCATATTTATTACTAAGATTAATTTTTTAATTATGTTCTATATTAAGTAGCAGTGGAGTATTAAGAGGGTTGGAGTATTTTATTGGTAAAAAGAGGAATTACCTTGTATCATCTGAAGGGATTTTTTTCCCCTTAACAAAACCGCCAACTGAATAAATTGGAAGTTGGGATAGTAAAACATAACAATCAGGGCATGGGTCAAGGCAGTGCAATATTACAATTAATATTTAATAGTCATTTAAGGACTAAAACAAATTCTGTCATAAAGCCAACTTAATGCTTGTGACCATATTGACCCAAAAAACATTGAATGAAGCCCTGATTTAAATAACATATTATGTCATATGCTTGTGCATGTATTGACCTAAAACATTGAATGCCGCCTTTAAATGACTTTGACTCCTATGAATAATATTCAACAGATCATAAGCTCCGTCTATATAACAATCCCCAAACAATTCTAGCTTCTGAAGCTTTGAAACAATGGAAGCAAACGCAAAGCATTATGTTTTGGTTCACGGAGTTTGCCATGGAGCTTGGTGCTGGTACAAGCTCAAGCCACAGCTTCAGTCTTCTGGCAACAAGGTCACTGTACTAGACCTTGCAGCTTCAGGCATCAACCCAAAAAGAATAGAAGATGTTGGTAGTTTTACTGAGTATTCTGAGCCTCTCTTGAAGTTTTTAGAATCCTTGCCCTCAAGTGAAAAGGTTGTTCTTGTTGGACATAGTTTTGGAGGCTTGAGTTTAGCTCTCGCCATGGACAAGTTCCCTCAGAAGATAGAACTTGCTGTGTTCTTAGCAGCTTTTGTTCCTGATACACAACACCCACCTTCTTATGTCATAGAAAAACAGGTGTGCGTGTGTGTGTGTGTGTGTATATATATATATATATATGTATGTATGTATTTATGTATATGCTTTTGATTTCTGAATCACTCACTCACATATATTTCTCATTTATAAAATATGAGCTTGACATTTGAATTGATATGCATGATGATATAAGCCAAAGGAGAGAGCTGAACTGAATGAAGAGTTCAACATGGAGATTTCATCATCTGGATCTGCATCAATGATTTTTAGTTCCCAGTGTTTGTCCACCAAAATTTATCAGCTCTGTCCCATTGAGGTACTGATCATGGCTACCTACCTTGTTCAGCAGTGTTAAATGCATAGAGTTCACTGTTTAAACGACAAGGTATATAATGTTTAAGGGAGTTATCTAATCTCATTAAAATCTAATAGTTGGCACCCCCAAATGATGCTGATGCAGGATGTTGAGTTAGCGAAGACGTTGATAAGGCCAGGAAATCTTTTCGTTGAAGAATTACAGAAGGCAGAGAAATTCTCAGAAAAAGGGTATGGTTCTGTGGCAAAGGGTTATATTGTGTGTAAGGAGGATGAAATAATTCCATTGGCATATCAAAGGCGGATGATTGAAAATGCTGCAATTGAGCTTGTCCTCGAAATCCAAGACTCTGATCATATGGCTATGCTTTCCCAACCTCAACAACTTTGCCAGTGTCTCCTTCAGATAGTTGACAAAAACATATGATTTTGTATCACAATTAGTATGCCTTCAGCCTTCACCCTTCAGTTATTAGTTTTCTTTCAGTGGTCTTTGTTGTTTAAGGAATAAATTTACGTTAATGAATTTCCTCCTTGCTTTCGGTGGCATTTATTGGCTAAAGGACAAGTTTTCCCAGCTCTCAAACCACCGTGTTTTGGCTATTTGGTTTGAAAAACTATTTTAAGCAAAATCTTAATTTATTTTTTTTTAAATAAACAATCATATTTATTCAAAGTAATTTTGGTCAAAATTATAGTTTTGAATAAGCTACTAAAAATAGTATTTAGAATAATAAAAGAGCTTATAGACTATCCAATTACTATTTTACCCTTATTTTTTTTATACAATCTTTCCTCTCTCTCCTCTCTACCCTTTCTCTTCTCTCATCTCTCTTCTCTACACTCTCTCCTCTCTCCTCTTTCTTCTTTATTCTCTCTCATCTCTCATAATTTTAATCAAATTATACCCTTTTTAGTAATTTAACAATATGAAAAATAATTCTATTACTAATCATCCAAATATCTCTATTTTTAAAATCTATTCTTCCCAAAATATTTTTCTTAAAATCTATTTTTAAAAAACTAATTCAAACAGGTCCTATGCCTAATACTATTAAAATTACACTAAACATTTAATTGGTCAACACACTAATTTAATATATTTATTAATCGGATGTTGTCAAAGACTATGGCTGTACCAGTTATACCCCTAAACTATATTTTTTTATTTTGTATATTAAAACATCACATAAAAATTAATAATATACCATTTATAAGTTATTTTAGGAAAAAAAATTGTCCTAAATATAAGTCATTTATAGAGTTATTAATGACTATTTTTAATTTTATCCCTATTTAATTCTTCTTAGAAAGAGAGAAGGGGGAGGGGTGAAAATAATATGTAAATGTAAAGTGAGAAAATTTTAATAAAGATAAACTTAAAAAAAATTATCAATTAAAAACATAACTTAACTATATTTTTGTAATTTGTTAGAATTCATTGAAAATAACTTATAATATGGACAAGAATGATATTCCTTCTGTTCTTTTTATAAGAGGCATATTTTTGAGTATGTCTTATTTTTATTTATAAAAGACATTTAATTTTATATTTTCCCCTCTTTTTAACTAATATTAATAATATTATTGCATTTATTATTAAGTAAATTATCAAGGAACCTCTCTTTCATATCGGTTAACTTTGTCCCATTTCCCTCACTCTCCCTCTTTTAGGAAAAAAGCTATATATATATATATATATATATATTGTCTCACTAATTTTAGCCAGACTTTTCTTTTTTTATCTTACCTAATTCCATTAATTTTCTCTTGTTAAAAAGCAGAGGGAGTATCTTGATGAGCATTGCGGGGAAGCTAAGAACAAGCTAGAGATGTCGTGGTCATGACCATTCCTCCTTTTCAAAGTGCCTTTACCTCTCATCGAGTTTTCATCTTTACCATTAAACGAAATTTGGGTTGTTGGATTTGATATTCCATTAAACTAGTATTACAATTACGGTAAGAAATGTGAAAAAAAAATTTGTGAAATATTAAATATAAACAATAATAGGATTTGCATTGCCACACTCGAAAATGCCCAACAAAAGAACTGAAGGAAATTCAACTCGACGTATAATATTTGGCATCAAATTTCCGTTTCTACCACTGAAGATCCATCATATTTACGGGAAAGATATCGAGGGAAACGGAGTTCTAGATGACTTCTGTCAGCGTCGAGGAGTTCTAGATCTTGGCCGCTTTGATTTCTGCAAGAATATGAAAGAATATGTGATCATCTTTCAACAAACATAACCGTGCAAAAGGCAATGGTGTTAAACTATGTGAATTCAAACTTGCGAATATGCAAAATTACTTCTCAGAGATTTACAGCTCGTATTTCGTAGGACAGACAAACATAACATCGAGATCAGAAATTATGATTGAGTCGTGTGATTAGTGAAGCCAAGTGATAAAGATATTAGGCAATGACACTAAAGAACAAAATTAGTTTTCTAAGTCAACTTTATATGCAAAACGATATGCAGTTCACTAAAAGTTGAAACTAGGACACTCACCAAAGCTGTACTCTTTGAAGTACCTAAAGAAAATGAAGTTGGAGAGATTGATTCTCCAGAATTTGTACCACATGATGGAGAAGTACTACCAAACTGAGAGGGAGTGGAACTAAACAAGGAACTTGATGAAGGATTTAAAAGTGAGGTTTGGGGCGTAGCACTTGACGAAGGAGATACTGGAGCAGTAGTTGTTGGGATCATTAACAAAGATGGCAAAGAAGATGGAACTGATGAAGAAGGCATGCTAAAAACAGAAAGCCCACTTCCTGAAGAATTTGTAGTTCGTGGAGAACTGTGTGGGGCAGTTGATGGCCCTACTGTTCCAGAACTAGAAAATAACCCAGCAAGTTTTGTTGATGGTTGTGAATCTTCTGGTAAATGCAATGTTGGACGTACTCTTTTTGAGGCAACTTCTTTTCTTGATGCTTTGCACTGGTCAGCCACTTGAGATGGATCATTCTCCTCTTGCCGGCGGCGATTTTTAACTTTGTATGTTGATTTCACGTAATTCACGTGCTGATGAATGCTGTTCTCCACCTAGGTAAGCATTTTGCAAGCTGTTATCACAGTAAAAGGATAAAAGGCATGCATCCAATTTATAAGCAGATATTACCTTCTTCTTTTGCGCAAAAGATGAACATAAGAAGCATCATCTCTAATACACCAAGTTTTGTTCAGAATTATGCATATGAACAAGTAAATAACATATTCTGTTAAACAAACTGAGCTCATAGTGTGCAACCACAGAAAATACGATGAGTACAAAAGGATATAAGAAAGCCAAAAATAAAGGCATGAAAGAAATACAATTTACAATGATAAAAGTATTGAGAATTGCAACATGGAAAAAATATAACTACATAATGCAATACACTAAAAGCTTTAAAGGGAACGTCAATTGAAATTGCAAATTGCTTATATGTACCTTTGCAGCCACATGAATAAAAATGTCATGCACATTTGCCAAGACTTTAGGAAGAGACTGCAATGAGAAGGATCCATTATTGGAAGTAGTGTTTCTCTTAGAGTTTGTGAGAAGCAGCTTCAACTCTTCAATCCAATGACAGCATTCACCAAGATACTTCTCAAATCTTGAAACTGTTCGCAATAAGAAGGATGATGGTTTCTTCAGAAGCCCATGGTAGTAAAAATCAGGCACAGGCACTAATGTAGCTGGTGGTTTACTACTCAATCTAGGCGTAATAGTCACTCCAGCTGTTTGTAATGGAGCAACGGTGCTCAAAGCATTCCCCTTACTAGGTTGAAGGAACCTTGGACATAGAATCTTAAAAGAACGAACAGCCTTATCTGCGTTGCATAACATTTTTTCAACAGCAGACATTAGTTCCTGCTGCAAGTTTCTTGGTCGTTCCATGGCAGCCTTGATTCCACCAAGTACCTATCAAACAGAAGAAGAAAGCTAATCACGAGACAGAGGACCTAATCCAGTCAAAATTAATGATTAACTCGTTTTCTTTATAAATAAACATACAAGCAAACAGTATAGTAAGTCATAGAAATAAAACAACAATGAAGAAATGAAAGAAAAAGTTGTCACGTCAAGAGAATACCCCTGTCGCCAAATGCCCCAACATCTCCCAAAGATAACCATGCAAGTTTATGCAAATATGCAGTTTAGTCCATTTATTAAACTACTAGCCACAAGGCCCACCTTTCAATTTCCTTAGGCAACTGACAAAATAACCAAAGTCTCACAAGCTGTTTGTGTTATTGAGGTCATTTGATATAGTTAAGTGGACTAAGAACTTCCTTTTACAGATTAACAGAGGTCAGTCTCACCACATAGAATTAAGTCTTTTATCGTCAACTAAGTTGAATACAATTCTTTCAAGTTTCAAATTACCAAAAACAACCACGGAAGTTTGAAACTATATTTAGATTTCAGCTAAAAATAAGCATATTTTCAGTTGACCGGCAATAATGGAAACAGCCAACATATAAATTGTCAGCAGAACTTTTTAGCATCTCATAGATTAAAACGAATTCAAACACAAATGGATTGGCATTGAGGCTCCAGATAGACATGTTTTAACCGAAAAAAATATTCCTAACATTTGATCTCCCATTGTGTAGAGGCAGATATTACCTATTATAACAAACCATCCACAACTTTCATAACCAACAAAATCAGAACCCACTTAAAGCATAAAAAGCATTTGTCTATGTTATAACAATAATGAAGCAGATAATTGACCACCATGAGGACGAATACATCATGTAAAAAGATAATCAAAGAAACATGAGCAAATGGAGCACCTGAACAATATGGCTGGCATCAGACTTAAAGCCATCATTTGAAACTGAATATTCATAGAGACGACTGCTCTGATCTAATCTCTGACTCTCATCCCTATAGTCTAATATCCGCTCCCTAAGTAACAGAGAACAGTTAAAAACACAAAGATCAAACAAGCATTACATAAAATATGCCACGCAGGCATTGAGGCGGGCACACAAGATGTGGTTCTATATCGACATGCAACCTTCTTGTCCAGTTTGTAAGGTTGGTCGACAACTCTTAATATATTGTTGTCACTCGTCTGGGTGAAAGCTTATTGGAGTCTGTAACAATAATCAATAACCCAACACCAAATACAGGTATTCAAACTGAATGCATGTTTTAAGTTTCATATAAGTTCCATTCTAGTCCCAATCACAAGCAGCTATGTAGATACGATTTGATAGTGAAGACAGACAAGAAATTGTAAAAAGATCGAATAACTTAAAATTCTTTAACAAGAAGACAAGGAGAAAAAAAACTCAGTTAATCATTCGTCAGAAGAGCTGTTATGTGGTTTCTGAACAACAAGATAGGAGACGAAGACAAACCATTAATTGTTCCTCTCTTTTCTCCCCACATTTTTGCAGGAACTTACAACACAGAAATTGAAAGAAAGAAGGACAAAGGAGCGTACTCAATCTGAAGGAGAATCTTCTGGGAATGAGGATGGAGATCGTTCCACTTGGTATTGTAAGTAGCAGGAGTACCATCCTTAATGACCAGAAGAAGCTGCAGTTGCTGCGGCTGTGGTGTACAAAAGAACGAAAATGACATTATGTTATCAGAAATTCCTCCGGTGACACACTGTGATCGTTCTTTAGGATTTGGCTGGATAATCCAAGAAAACTCCTCTTTAAACCCAGAGCGATATTCGCGTCCAAAACACCCGCCTTAATCCTCCCAAGTTAACATGAGGAACAATTTGGAATAAAAATAAGAAAAAATATTTAAACTAATAATTACCCGATATTAAAAATCGCGACCATATTACTTGAGGTTTCCAGCCGTACATACGAATATGATGGATTGCCAATTGCCCCTTCTAGAAATGAATAATACATAATTCAACGTCCACAGAACGTAATCAAATTTTTTTTTTTAAAAAAAAAGAGTTATTGAGGAGTCAATTAACTAATCCTTTTAAATTAGAGCTCACTTTTTGTATTAGTGTCTGTCATGGCATTCTTCTCAGAATCATTTGGTATACATATTTTTATTATATTTAAAATTCAATTTGTAGGTGTTAAAAAAAAAATGGGTGGGTGTTGTTTTTTGTTACAAAATTTTTTTGAAAAAGGGTTAGACTTACGCACGATCTAAGGATAAAGCGAAATCTCCTTTATTCTTAGGCAATAATATCAGATAAGGCAAATCATCTATTACCTTCAGGTGTAAACTTAAGCATATAAGAGTTAGAATATCTCCTCAAGTGCTGTGGCTGGAACCATAATAAAGTAGTACTCCTTAGAAATTGAATACGCTCTAAATAATTATATGTCTCACACTTTTACCAGTTGAATCTTATGGGTAAATGGGTAGGTGTTGACAGAAAAGGGAGGAAATATTGTCCTTTGGGTTAACAAAAAGGGCTTATAGAAAAGGAGTTGATAAGGGCCATCCATAACCAGAACTTCAATTATAAGGGTTAGTTCGAGTGATAAATGATTGTGTATCACTTAAGTAAAGTCTCGAGTTTGAGCTTTGGCGTATGCAGAAAATTCATATTGGGTGACTGATGTCGCTTATCGTTAACGCTCAAATTAATTACTAGTTTTAACCCTATGTGTATAGGAACTAACCCTAGGTCGATCTCAAGGCGTAGTCAATGCGTGGCTTGAGTATAATTAACCAAAATGATTAAGGAGTAAATATGGGTAGAGAAGAGTATTCAGTTAAATTAAAGCGATGATTGCAAGAAAGTAGAAGAGTTAAATGATACGATTACCAGTAAGTTAAACGTTTTCAAGGATTGATGCGTAGCTATCATCGTTCAATAATATATTAGAGTTATAATAATTAAATATACTAAGTCCTTAACGTGCAAAATCCCAGACAATCATCATAATCATAATCATATAATCCACAATTATACCTAAATCTAGCATACAATTGTATCAATAATTATTAGTGAAAATCCACTTAACATGCGATAAATTAAACAATAAATAATTTGTTCCTCTAATATGGATATTCAATAGAAAACTCTATAATTAAACATGTGAATCCAACATGAATAATTATAAGAGAAAACTAAAGATATTAAATAAAGAATATCAAATCATAAATTGAAATAATAAATTATAAGAGTTTGATCACAAAGATGTCTCAATCGAAACCCTAGATCTAACATATACAAATCTCAAAATCTAAATCTAGGAAATCATAAATTTGTATAAAAGAAAAGATCAAAATATAAAATTGTTTAACTCCTAACTTTAAAGCACAAAAACTCAAGCCACTACATCTCTCCTCAAGAATTTAGAAGGAAAATGATAGAATTGTGAAAGAGATGAAAAAGATGATTGTGATGGTAGTGATTGGTGTGTTGAATGGAGGAGTCTTGTGGTCCCTTATATAACCTTTGGGAGTGAATCATGTTTGATGTAGGTCTCTTCACTTATTGGCTTTTCAAAAGATAATGATAATCTTCATTTATCTTCAATATCCTTTCAAGCTGTCATCTTTTCTAATATCTCCATAAGAGATAATATTTTTAAACTCAAATATCATATAAACAATTCAAATAAAAAGTAATAGGATAAAAGAGATAAAACAATTAATAGGAAAATATTAGATAACATATTTATCATTATCCTTTAATTAGATTCAAATATTAGATATTGATAAATTATATTTGAATCAATTCAAAATGATATATGATATAATATAAGGAATCAGAGATAAGATATAATTAATATTTATCCCCTTGCTTTGAATCTTGACTTGTGATTGGCTCCTCTTTTTTTGTAATTTGAATTAAATTTTCCTTGAATTTCACATATTCAATTTGGGAGATATGTTGCCTGTATTTAGATATTTAAGGATTACATTTGAATAGTCAAAGTGGATATCTGATTTTAAATTTTGAAAGATCTCTTTTGTGTTGACTATTTCAAATATTATTATGCTATATTAATATATTAAAAGGAGATAAATAATTTTCTCTAATTAGAATTATCTAATTAGATAATATTGATTTTCCTTTTAATAAATTAATATGCATTTTTCATTCATTAATCCTAGGTTGCTCCTTTTGTAGGCTATTAATTATTTTCTATTCTTCCTGAAAGCCATAAAAGATAAAAATATCAGGTGCATACCAGTGTGATAATAAAATTAGTAAAAATACAAGAAAATGATATTTTTAGTTATTTAATTTTAATTCATATAATCAACTAAGGCACAAAATAACCATAATTATTATAATATCTATTAATCATGATAAATCCTTTGAAATAGATAGAAAATAATATGATAAAATAGGGATTCATCAGAGACTCACCTATAAGTGCGTGACGTTAGTCGGATCCGGATATAATTAGGGTAAAACTTTAATAAACTAGGTAAGAAGAAAAAAACTTCAATCTTGGAAGAACATGTTGCAATTGGGACAAGATAATTTTTGAATCCCATCCCTGCCATCGGATTAAAAGAATTAAAAAAAAATCAATAATTTAGATTTAATATTTTATTTTTGGATCTGATAGTAAAAATTAAATTTTGAAAGAAATAGAGAGAGTGGATTATTAAGAGAAACGTGACCCATTGCATATGCAAGGGCATGCCTCATCTTGTTGAATGGATTGCCAAGTTTTTATTTTTGAATTAGCCAAGGCAGTGTTTAATGTTTATCATAAAAGTGTCTCACGTGATTGTAAATTAGTTTGAGGCATATAATGGAGATAAACCTACATTATTACCCCAAAAAACGAGATGTATAGTTACTCAATAAATATTATCCCCTCCTATATATAAATTTTATTTTTTAAAATTATAATTATATAATTAAAAAATATATTTTAAAAAAACAAACTTACAATCATTACAAATAATTAATTTAACTAATTTTTTTATCTATTTAAATTAATTAAATATATTTTATATTAAGAATAGAAAATAATATATAATAAAGCATTTGGTTTATTATTTTATATTATTTTTTCAAGACATGTAAGTTGTATTACTCTTAAATTATTATAGATAAAATTATATTATAAATAAAAAATATTTTTAACGTTAAATGGATTATAAAAATATATTATAAAATATTTTAAGATATTAAATAAATATGAAAGAATACTTGAGAGATCAATTTAATCTTATTAGAAGTCACTATTAGTAGTGGAGACAGAATTAGGAGAGAGGAGAGAGGAGAGAGCAAATACCGAGGGACACCTCTTCCTACTACTACTACTACATCCCCTATCCGAATCCAATTTGAACATCTCTTCAACGAATTTCAACTTCAAAAACCTACTTAATTCTGACTATAAAGTAACAAACATTACAGTACTAAAATTGAAAATTCGAACGTGGTTCAAATTCAATCATGTCACCTTTTTTTTCAAAACAAAAATTATGATTAGTTGTGGCAAAAGGCCCGTTTGTTTTTGCCAATTATATCCCAACATGTTACTCGCAATATAATGCTGAAACAAACGTGCTCAAATAGAAACAAAAAATAATGGCGCATGCGTATAACAAAAGAACAAACAGAAGAAGACAACGTAAGATTCACTTAAGCTTAGTTAGCCTCAACGGATAATTCCAGGTTTATTTACTGTAGATTATGGTAATTAGATGAGTTTCAGAGGCAAATCGGTTAAATCCAAAGACCAACCACCCCCTTCGCCTGTACAGTAGTAGATAACTGTCTACCAAAACTGAACGGTTTCTAATAATTCTGAAACAAACTTGCTATAACTTAGAAAACAACAAAAACAAGTGTATCCGCAAGTAGCAAAAGAACAAAACAAATGAAGACGAAGAGCGAATCCTCCAGAAAACGTGATTCCCTGTGAATTCGCATGTGATTGATGAGAGATTTAATACTAATAAACAACTCGACCACGACAGTTTTTCGATTTTTATAACCAGACAACAAAAGCCAGCAGCACTCACCAGCTTTTCAATTAATCCCACTATTGATTAACAATAATATTATATTCTTCGCAAGAAACAAACATTCCTGGAGTAATTAATTAATTGATTGTTTCTTTTAATTAACTTTTGCTACTCAATGGCTGAATCAGAGCTTGAGGTTGTTTCAGCTGAGGATTTGGAAGTTTGAAATTATATCAGATAGAGATACTGTAGAAATTTCACACAGCTTGATTAATTAACACTAGACAAATAATTAAACACTAATAACATACACAGAACGAGGTAGTAGATGGAACAGAAGAAACCAAAAAGATCTTAGTGTCTTTCTCTAATGTCTCTAATAGATACACCCCCAAACACGCAGTAAAACTAAACTCTAAATCCAGATTCTAAACCCATCAGAGAACCTTCCCTTTTACAAAGGGAATAAAAAAAAAGTTAAAAAAAAAAAAAGAAGATGAACCAGTTCATTCATTTCAGACCATTTCCAGGTGTTGAAATTGCAAGTCCTGGCCAGGAGAAGCAGTCTGCACCACCAACAAAACCACCTTCGCCGCCTTCTAGCTGCCATGAGTTCCCGACGCCGGATGCCCCAACCCCGCCGTTAATGTTGGCGCCATCCACCATACCAGGAAAAGGCCAACCTCCTCTTCCATTCCCAAATCCCATATCTTCAAACCCGTGACCGAGTCCGAGCCCGAACCCGCCTAGAGCCAGAAACCCAGGCCCTTGGGCGGTGTTGTTAAGCAAAGAAGTGAAACTTCCACACATTCCCATGCTAGATTTCAAATCACTCTCAACTCCACCGTTACTCCCAAACGGCATGGACCCTCCTTGGCCGGCCGAGATGGGTACAAATACAGGGGTTGTAGGAAGAGGATGGTCCTGAGAAGAAACTGAAGAAGTCCCTGTGAGGGAGGAAGAAACCGTAGAGGCAGTGCGAGAGCGTTTCGCGTTCTTGCGACTGCCACCGCCGACGGGGATGTCGCGGAGAGTACCGCCGTGAGTCCAGTAGCGTCGGCAAGACTTGCAGAAATGGCGAGGCTGGGAGAAGTTATAATTGTTGTAGTAGCAGAACTTGGTGTTGGTGGAGTCGCAGCGAGGACATGGTAGGTGCTCTTGTTCCGGTGGCGGAGCTTGAGACTTGGATGGTCGGGGATTGTCGCCGGAGTTTGACGGCATTGGGATATCGAACCAACTAGAAAAACACTAGCTTTACGTGGGAATAGCAGAGTAAACTCGAAGGAGGAGGAGGAAGGAAGAAGGAGCAGCTAAGTTGCCTTGGTGCCTGAAGAAGAAAGAGGCGAAGGATTTGGGGGATGGTGGAAGAATGAAGAGGAGGGCTTTTTATGGGGATTAGGAGAGAGAAAGATTGTGGGGGAGAATATCTGTGGTTGAAACAGAGACAAGTTCTGAGGCTTATATGAGACGAAGTGGATCAGCTTTAGTACGGTGTTCTGTTGAGCACGGCATTTCAGTCGGCTCCAGAAGTGCCCCCGTGCTTGGGCCGGCTAATGTTACAGTAGTGCCTCTCGTACCATACCACGGCCTCGATCCTTACTCCTCATTTTAGTCAAATTATTTTATGTTTCTGTCTTTTATGGGTTTTTTGTGCATGTGGAATATAAGAAGAGGAGGACGCACTTCGAATTCTAAAATGCTGTGTGG
Source organism: Leucaena leucocephala (assembly GCA_037074615.1). NCBI lineage: Eukaryota > Viridiplantae > Streptophyta > Magnoliopsida > Fabales > Fabaceae > Leucaena > Leucaena leucocephala. The sequence continues at coordinate 750,338 of CM073567.1, read as the reverse complement.
TAGGTAGTTTCTGAGTCAGATGCATGCATTTGGGTGATGACCAATGTGAGTGCAAATAATGAAATCTAGTATCCAGGGAAATCCATATGAATGAATACATTATTATCTTCATCATAAAACGAGATTGTGCTAGCCCCCAATTAGCGAGACCAGGAATGGTAATCATGGGAAGAGGGGCATTACAAAAAGACAAGCTCGATGTTAATAATATAATATTATCTCTCTTTAATTCTAATTATAAAGTTTTATAAATATTTTTAAAATAATTAAATAAATTAAATAAACTATTTAATTATACTATATATTAAATATAACTTTTAAAATATTTTATTTTATTTTTTTAAAAAAAGTTAATAGAATTAGGATCGGAGGAGAAATATATGCACAGAATGAATTCTCTTGTCTAGGCTCTATCCAATCGGCACTCACCAACGGGGTTGGTTGTTATTATACGGTGTGAGTGTGAGCATCGAAATCTGATATGGGTCCCTAGTCAATACCAAAACAGTGATATTCTAATGCTGGGGTCGTAGGGCCGTAGCTCGCACTATTTTCTTCTGACAAGGCAACACACTTGAAGAATTGTGACAGAGATATACACCGTCCCTATGACGAGTCAATTGGATTCTCCCCATGCTCTCCCTCATTATTTTCTCCCTATCATATCATTGTTGATTTAATAATTAATAATAATTCGGTGTCCATTATTACTTATTATTATAACTACTAAATCTTGTTCTTCTGATGCTTTTATTATTACTTATTATTAAAAATATTTTATTATAATTTTAATAATAATATTTAAAAAAATATCATAATTTTTAAATATTTAAATTTATATTTAAAAGTAATAACAACTCATTCTCTAATAATTTTTAGTAAATTTCTCAAATAAATATTTCAACGAATACAATAGTAAATAATTTAAAAAATAAAATAAAATAACCTCAAACATGATAAATGAGATTATTGTTAATATGAAGTTTTGAGGCGGAGGGGGGAGAGAGAGAAAATAGAGAGGGATTAGTACCTAGATATGAAGGAGGAGGAATATAGAAAGAAAGGGAAGAGAGGAGAGGCGAGGCGAGGCGAGGCGAAGGTGGCTAGTGGAAGTAGCTAAGGAAGTAGGTGGGGACAGGGGTGGGGGTTGTCGACAGAATCATGAGTGTCGGGTTAGCGTGGGGAGCAATAATTGGGTGTTACCTGTGATTTCGGACGCGTCGTGTCCGCATCAGATTCCTCCCTCCCTCCCCACCTCTCCTCTCCCTCCTACTACTTCTCCGTACTCTTCTCCACCACCGGATTTCCCGCTCCTCTGTAGCCAGAAGGCGACAAGGGGCATAGGGCTGATGGCAAATGAAGGGCCTGATGGAGGGACAGGTGTCAGGCGCAGAGATGTGTCGGTGAAGGGAGGCACGCGAGGCGGGGCTCGGCCACAGTGTGTCCCGGGGAAACAATCATGCGTCGCTGTCGAGGGGCCAATTAAAATGAGGAGGGAATTAGGAGTCTCCAAGTGCAGCAACGGCTGCTTCCTGGGTCGCCCATAATCGCTGACATTGGGTCTCTCTTGCTCTACCTTCCCACGTCCTTTCAGGCTTCCCCCTCTGAATCATCTCTCTCTCCATCTCTTTTTGGCCTTTTCCTCAACAACTATCATTTCCCCTCCCCCCTCCTCATTATTATCCCATGGAATGGAATTGGAATTACCTTTACCCCCTCCCTTCCCTCTTGTAAATAGTATTACTCATCATTAATCCCTCCCCTTTTCTCTCCTCGCCCCATCATTCCCTTCTTCCCCGGGTTCTTTGCTCCTTCTCATAAATGAATCCTCCCTCCTAATATTTCTCCATATTAATAATCATATCTTCTTTCCTTAATTATTATTATCATCATCAACAGCTATATTCTTTAATATATAATATATTTAATTATATTAAAAAATTAATTAATATAATATATATTTTAAATATTCTAAACATTTTTCTTAATCATATTCTTTATTTTTTAACTTAATTATTATTAAAAAATATCAATAATTTAAAAAAAATAAAAGCTCAATATCAACAAGCCACACCTCCCCCCCTTTCCTCATATCATGTGAAAAAGCACCTGTCATCGAACCCTGTAACTTTCTCGTAAGTGAAAAAGCAACAATGTCATCGAACCCAATGGGCTTCGGCTATAATTTTCATTTTATCATGTGTTTTATATGCCTTTTAAAACTATTTTTTTAATTTCTAATATTTTTCTGTAACTGTAATATCTAATATTGCTTGCTCATCTGGTTATATAAGACCCTGCTCGTTGATTTTTCACATGGAACTCTTTAGAAAAAGGATAAGAGGAAGTATCAAATTAGATTCAAACATCAATTGTTCAATACTTAACTCCCACCACAACTCTTTCAATCCAATTTTCTTGGATTCATGGCATTTGAACTCTCAACATTCTTTAGAAGAATAGAATCTTTTCCCCTAAACTCAAGCATCATTGGTATGTATTATTTTATTTAATCCAAAGATCAACCTACAATATAAAATTCATATAGGGCCTTACTATTTATGATTTATAAGTTGAGTGATTCATCTCATTACCAAAACATGAGAATAACTCATATGTGAGTTCAATTAGTAAAATAGTGAAATATATAACTATTTAGAGTGTGCTTAATCCCTGAGGAGTATTACTTTATTGGTATTCCAGTCACAATATTTTAGGAGCATCCAAACTTTTAGATGTTTAAATTTATATCTTAGAGTAATATATAGTTTGCTCTATCTGATATTAATATCGCGTAGGAGAAAGAGAGACTTTACCCTACCCTTATATAATGGATAAACTCAACATTTTTTAAAAAAAATAAAAAAAAAACACGAGGATAGATTTTTCATGGTTTCCATTATATTTCTTTTAAAATGGAACATCTTTCATTGAGATGGGCGATGGAGTTTCTTTTATTCATAATTAATGTTGGGTTTGATTTTAATTTGTAATTTTAAGAATATCTTTTTATGCCGATCTTAAACAGCCAATCAAGGCTAACATGATAATTGATTATTTGACCCGATACTCACGGGGTCGAATATTCACTCATCAGAATATTTATCATCCATTTTCAAAAAAAAAAAAAATTACCATCGGATTGAAAAAGTATGGGATGATCTCTTATCATTGCCCTCACTTTAAATTTATTATTTCGTATTTTTATCAATAAAAAAATAGTTCAATTTAAGAGTTCTATTTGAGTAAAAATAATAATTAAATTTAAGAATTTATATTTAGACGAGTGTAATAAAAAGTCGTTGGTTGTTAACTGCATATTTGTTGTGTTGTATTTGTTTTTTCCCCAAGAACAGTGGTATTTTTGACAAAAAAAAGTGAGTGAATGAATATGAAAAAAACATCTGGTGAAACCCACCCCCAATTTGGGAAATTAAGGTCCAAATTAAAAGCGAGTCATAATCATGTCCCTCATCACGAATGCTGCTAAAAAAGAAGGAGGAAAAAGGAATACGTACGAGATTGATGTAAACATGCTTGTAATAAAGTCATATAAGGTGGTTGGATTTTTGAAAGCGCCAAGGCGGGCAAGCCGTTCACCAACATATTTCCTTCTTCGATCAGGATTAGAAAATAGTCACCATCGTACCCCACAAAGCGACAATTCAAAATCACGCCCATATCTACTTCAAACGACCCACAAGGGGATGATAATGAAGTAGAAGCCCACCGGATGTAAAATCCATTATTTTAGAGTAAGCAGTTAATAGATAGCTCATTCTATTTTTAAATTATAGATTAATTTAATTATATTTTAAAAAAATTTATATAAAAAAAATAAAATCCTAATAAATAAATTTAATTATAAAAAATTCATAATAACAACTGAAGAGTTACTTATGACAAATTTTAGTTCATAAAAAATTGATAACAAATTTATATCACTTAGAGTTTTTTGATAATTAAATACCTTAGTTAAGATTTCGTAATAATTTATCTTTTTTTATCAACAAAATATTTAGTTGATATTACGATTAAATTTCTCTTCCCTTAGACCAACATGATATAGAAAATACATTATTCACTAAAAAAACACAAAAAAAATATAAATATATAGGTATTTATATTTATTTATATTTGAAGGATGACGGAGAGACAGAGAGATCAGGTACGGGAAGGTAAACTGTAAAAAAGCATTAATCAAAGGTCTCGAAGTTGCCTAAGATTCATAGGAGATATGGCTCTCTTGTCTCCATCGAGAAGCTGTTTGGCGAGTATTAGGTTTGCTGCTTCACTCGGATGATAAGGATCCCAGAACACATGCTTGTTCCTATCTGAGCACATGCTTGATGTTGGTCCACACGGTATTATTCCTGCAAATTGGCCCCCATTTCCACAGCATGCTTTGCTTGCTGTCACAAACCCTGCATATTTATTTAACACGTATCAATTATCACCAGCAAATTAAATGAAATCCCACGTATCTTTGTCGTCTGGATTATTATTATTATAGTACCATAGTTTTTGTAGTTTGTGATGAGTTCTAAGACTATGTCGTAGACATTTGCATGCACGAAGGTGGCTCCAGGAAGGTTATCAGTAAGCTCAGCAAGCAAATCCTTGAGGCGAGCATTATATTTAAGAGCGAGCTTGTTAGCCAAATCCACACACTCATCTTCGTTCAACTGGTTTATCGTTTTCTGGTAGGGAATGCATCCTATAGGACCAACGTTTCCGATCACAAATTTCCGAGCATCCATTTGGTAAAGTCTCTGCAGCCATTAATTCATTTTCATCAGCTTTAAGATTATTGTATGACGAAGTAATAATTTATAGAAATTAACGAACGTTAATGTGTGGTGATGTTACATACAGTAAGCTGGGATCTGAAGTGGCTGATCATGTCGTCTATGAAGGCGTCTGGGGTCTGAGAGATTCTGGCTCCGATGGAGAGAACTGGGAGAAGATAGTTGTTCAGGAAATCATTTGCTCCAACTGTGATTGAGAAAATGGATTTCTTCATAATGTATTCCCTCGCTTTTTCTTTGCCTAGCAATTTATCCATATCTTTTCTTGTTATGCTGAAGTAATCTATCTGAACATCCATTCCAATCCTATTAACCTGATCAATGTGTATATATTCAACAACAAGCACGTCAGAAAATTTTATCATATAATCTTTAGTCTTTTAAATTTATACAAATTTAAGTTTTAGTTATTTAAATTTTAAAACTATAATTTTAATTTTTTAAAAGATAAAATAATCTAAATCTTCATTAAATTATAAGAACTAACATTTTAGAAGAGAAAAAATTTGAGTGATCAAAATTTATAATTTTTGAGAGACTAAAATTAAAATTATAATAAATTTAAAAAATTAAATGTTATATTAACTCGTGCCATAACGTTATTAGAAGTACTGACAAATATTCTTCCAGTTGCGTTAAGAATCCCTCCTCCTCCTGAAGCGTAGTTTACTCCATACAGCAAAGCTTTGCCGGTTGCGTTTGGAGCCAAAAATGGGACTGCATAATTTTGCTGTCCAAGCTCCTCTCCTTTATAAAAAAGAAATTAGTGATCAAAATCATATATATAAAGTAGCAATTAAAAGGGGCTAACATGTTGTTACTTGAAAAGATTAAATGAGAAAGAGAAATTACCAACAATATCACCCATGGTTCTTCCATTAGTGTATCGACCAGTGGGATTTCCACCAGAGGCCTTGAAATCGATACCATTAGGTGGAATATTTGCCTTTGAAAGAGTTGAAAGGTAATTATTGTTTCCTGCATCTACCAATGAATCTCCAAATATAAAAGACGCTCCTGATCCATCATGTTCAGCAGCCACACAATGATACAGAAGAGAAAATAGCAACGCCAAAGTGTTGTAATAATACTTCATAGCCATGGTGGCCTTCATCACCTTCTGAAGCAAAGCAAACCGTTGCAAGAGCCAATTAGACAAACGCGGAAGCTTATAAGGAGCTTTATTTGGTCTGACCATTTTTGTTTATTTAAACAAGTGAGTGACCAGATTGATTTCACAAATTTTCAAGAGCAGTTCATCAATATATCTGCAGATTTCTTGAGACTTTGCCTATATTATAATTGAAAACTAATGACCTGTCTTGTTCTACCATAGAGGAAGAACGTAAAAGTCGAGTTATTAGGTGCCTTGTTTGGTGAGAGAGTGAGAGTATAAACTAAAGCAAAGCCAGCTTGCTATGTATATTATTATAGTATGCATATATGGTAATTCGTCTTAAATTTACAGTCCACCTAAACTCAACAAACAAGCTAATCGTTTTGGGAATTGGTATGAAGCATTGGGGAGGGAGTTGGGATTGGGATTGAGATTGGAAAAGTCCACTATAAGAGTGTTTGATAGGAAAGACTGCTTGATATACTTGGGCAATACCACAGGGGATGGGGTATTGGAAATTTAATTTTGGGATCGAAACTTTTCAGACCAAAACGCCCTACCTTTTTGAAAACTTCTCCCTTTGTTCATTGTAGATAAGACTTTTTTATTAGTAGCATAAATGAGCCACGGATAACTTGTACTACTCCGGTTCCCATTATAACTCACTCTCAACTATTTTAGTAGCACAAGGAATCTATGTTCTTGTTTGAACAATGCCTATTATTGGAGAGAACAATAAGAGAATTGTTCCTCTTCTTCCATGTCCTTTATAAAAATCATGTTATGACTAGTTCTTGTGTTTCAGAATATGATAGCAGGGGCAGACTCATTAGTGGTGGCAATAACATGGGCTTTTTGTCTGATACTGAACAATCCAAAAGTGTTGAAGAAGGCTCAAGATGAACTAGACATCAAAATAGGGAGAGAAAGACAAGTGAAAGAATCTGACATTAAGAATCTACCCTATCTGCAAGCCATTGTGAAGGAATCCTTGCGTCTCTATCCATAGATGATTGCACGCTTTCCACTGGTTATCACATTCCTTCAGGCACACAGTTGATGGTGAACATATGGAAAATACACCGCGACGAGCATGCGTCGCCAGATCCTCATAGCTTCAATCCTGAAAGATTCTTATCTAGTCATAAGGAGGATGATGTGAAGGGAAAAAACTATGAGCTTCTTCCATTTGGCTCAGGAAGGAGATCATGCCCTGGTATTGCATTAGCACCACACATGATGCATCTTACATTGACTACACTGTTGCAGAGTTTTGAAATGTTTTCTCCTTCTAATGAACCTGTGGACATGACTATGAGCACTGGTTTGACAAGTATAAAGGCAACCCCGCTTGAGGTCTTTCTTATTCCTCGCCTTAAATTCTGATTTCATTCATGTATTTCACTACTGTAACTTTTTAAAGTGGGTGGGGCTAAGTGAAACCTAGTTTTTCTTCTGTTTGTGCAATTTTTAGGCATGATTGTTCTTATGGGGTTGTCGTTTTATATGTATCAATATCTGTATGAATATGTGATTAGTGCCAAAGAGATGTTTGATTTCGTACTATCATTTTTCGACATTAATTGATGCGAGTCATGTAAACCTTTTCAATTGCTAATTATAAAGGTGAATAAAATTATGGTAGGATAACATTCAAGACTCGATTATATATTTTATGTCAAAACAATGACCTAATTATTATTTAAACTTTCAATCTTTATTTCCCAAATTCTATTTTTGTTTACAACTTTTTAGGACTTTATTTAACAATAATTTTTTAATCAAGTTTCAAGTTGGGGTTTTTTCTAGAATATTAAAATTGAAACAAATATGATCAATTTGCCTAATTGTCACTAAATGGAAGCTTACTACTCTTCCGATTATTTTTAATATATAACCTAATTAAGAAATTAATTTTTATTCTAAATATGAAATATATTTATTATATTTATCAACTTTTTTCACGTTATCCATATTAGTAAATATTAAGAAAGATAATTAAAATATTTTTTTAAAAATATTTTATATTAACTAATTTAATTAAATTAGATAAATATATTATATATTAAAAATAAAAAGAATATTTAGTTTTGCCATCATGTACTCTTTCTTTTTGCCGGATTAACATCATCCTAGTCAAACCCATGCCAAACTTCAACTAAGGGCCACACTAAATTTTATCAAGCGAAGAAATGGCTTTTCTTATCAATTGATCGCTCTGCAAGAGATTGTGCTAGGTCCCATGGAGGCAAAGATAAAATACTAATGCTATATTCAATTCCCTATGCTTCCACCAAAAACACAAAAAGAAGATATAACGCTTAGTGTGTTTATGTAATAATAAAAAAGAATTTTTAGAGTAATAATCATGCATGGTTTTACAAAAAAAAAACGAAACCAAACATCCTTTTTTTTTACAAAAAAACATTTTATGATTGAAAATAATTTTCTATAATTTCAAAATTTTTACTTTTTCAAAAGTTATTCTCATCTAAATCACTTTTTTCTTGATAACTTATTATTTAAAAAATAATCTAAATATACTCTTAATTCATCAAACTACTTACTAAATATATATAATATGGACAATTCGAGCATTAATACAAGTTAAGAATAGAATGATGAGTTGATAATTTTGTTAAAAGTCATCATTTATTTATTTATTTATTTATTTGACACAAAGTCATCATTTATTCTATATATACACAATGTCACATCTTAGCATGGCCCGGATCTAATATCCATTTTCCATCCTCTCGTTTTGATTGTAACTCTTCTTTTCTCATCAATTTCACACTCGGATTAAGTCTTAACCATCTCTGACCTCACTTTCCACTGGCAAAAAGTGAATGAAATTACCAAATCGCAGTTCAAAAGATGCAAAACCCAGAAATTATACACATATCCACAATTCCACATATACGCACAACTCTGCTTTCAATATCTTCTTGATCCCAATTTTCGCATAGACGAAGACCTGGGATAAACTTCAGTACCATTCCAATGCGATTGATGCTGTTGAACATGTAATTGCTCCGACACTCGCCACGTCTTCACCGATTTGTCCAAACTCCCACTGTACAGAATCCACCTTCGCTCATTGCACATTGCCTCGTGATCTTTCTCCACCGCCAGACACTTCACCGGACCGGTATGGCTGTTCAGAATCGATATACAATGGTGCTCTCCGTTCAACGATCTTTTCCACACACAAATCGACATATCAGCAGACCCACTGAACAAGAGATTCTGTGCCGTAGCTAAGCACAGAACCGCCAATTTATGGCCCCTCAAAACGCCGCCGTGAGATAGGCTCCGATCATACTCCCAGTAATTCACCAACCCGTCGGACGAACCACAATACAGAGCGGTCCCTTCTGGGTTTATTGCCAATGCCGTTATCGCACTCTCCTGCTTCATCAGTACACTTGTAAAAACATGCTTCGTTCCTTTTCCTTGTAACTCCCTCCGCCACACCTTCACGGTGCCGTCGGCAGAACCGGTGAACACCAATCCGTCGAATCCCAGAACCAAAGCGTTAACGGCGTCGTCGTGAGCGGTTACGGATTCTAGGCATTTGTAGTTCGCCGCTCGCCACACTTTGAAGGTTTTATCCCAAGAAGCTGAGTAAATGAGGGAGCAATCCTCTGTTAGGCCGAGGCACGAGATGGCGTCGTAGTGCTTGATCCAGAGCTTGCTACGATGTCGTTTATCTTGACTTTCCACGTAATTGCTGGGTTTCGTCGCGCATTTGATGTAGTTTCTTAGAGTGGGCATGGTGGTCATTCGCTTGTACAGGGTTGAATCCTTGCCGGAGACTTTCCAGACCCGGATCTTTCCATCTTGGTGACCCGTTAGGATTCTTTCTCCTGCAATCACAATTGCTTTTACCAAACCACTATTCGATTTGAACCCAGAGAATTCCCTGTGGTTCTTCCATACCCGAATGTTCTTGCTATCGGATCCTGTATACAACAAATCTCTGCATGCGGCAAGCGAGTATATATGGCCTTCTTGACGGATTAAGGACCCTAATAAAATACTGGAGGAGGAGCTATCTTCCATGGCAGGTGATGCAGAAGAAGAAGAAGAAGGAGTAGAGTCTACGTGAGATGACCATGGAGATTTGGAGAGAGGAGATGAAGATTGCTCGTATAGATCTGCCGCCATTGCATGATATGGACCAAGAAGCTCTACACTTTCCCTTTGATCATTATACTCGTCCCTGTTATTATCGCTTCTTCCTAAATTGTGGCGGCCATAGCCATTACTTCTTGTTGAGCCTGTCATCATTGTGTCTATGCCTCCTTTGCTTGCATATGCAGAAGCAAGATAATATTTGTTGTAGAATATTGAATGATCAAACAGAAACAAAACTGAAACAATAGATCGAAGTCAGGGGCAAGGGTAGGGAAAACGCTTTTGTTCATTCAACAGGGAGGAGGAAGACGAATCAGAATCACTGTTTTAGAGGAAAGGAAGATATGTATCCATCAGTTACAAAACCGCAAAAGTTGTGGGTGTGATTGTATTGAAGGGAGTCCATTTTTAGCCTATGATGAATAGTATCGCAACGAGGATTCGTTTGGCATGTCAACAAAAATAAATATATAGTAACATTAGAGGTCCTTTGTTCCAGTAAATTGACAATTCCGATTTTCTTGTACCAAACAAACACACAATAAAGCTAAACAGATTAAACAATAGACACTGGGGTTTGATTTAGGCAATAAACAAGTCGATTTTCTATTTCTTTTGCTAATAAGTCTATCAATGTTTTTCCTCAACAAACTGAAAATACTGTTATAAAACGATATTGCAAGTCTACAGGTAAAGGGAATACAACAAAGAAATTTTTAAAGAGCTTAGATAGTTTTTTTTTTTGGCCAATAAAGAGCTTAAATAGTTAAATATGAATTAATTAATAATACCAGTTAGTATTTGACATTTACATAAGAAAATTAATGCCATGTCAACTAAGACATCACGTGAAAAGAATAAAATTAAAATGTTTATTTTTTAGTAAGATAGAAATTAAAAATAAAAATATAATTAAAAATATTATTGATCACTTATCAATATATAACAAAACCTTGTCCCAACAGAAATATAAAACAAAACCATTTTTATTTTTACTAAACCCCGCTTCTTGATTGTTGTGTTTTTTTATTCGTCACGGTATCAAAAATGGCATTCTTTTGCAGGGTAAACCGTGACAAAAGGACTTTAAGCGGACAGTCGGACCCTGATATAGTTCGTTAAGTTCCCGCCGATTCACTTCCACAGGCGGATGCACCTCGATTTCATGCTGAAGCTACTTTGACTTCAGGAACCACTTAAGAATTCAGCTTTTCCAGTAGAGCTTGTATAAAAATTCAGGTTATCCAATCCAAATCCTAACTAATGCTACCATGCCCTTCGAATACATAATCCGGCGGAGGCTTTTGTCTCTGCTTCGTCCATGGCTGCTGGAGGAACCTGTGTTCGATCTCAAGTTAGGATTCATCCAGTCTTCTGCGGTTGTGGATAATCTTCGCATTGATGTTTCAGTTCTCAACGAGCTCTTTGACTCGCCTGCTTTGTTGTTTTTCAAGGACATCACCATTGAACACCTGAGCGTTCGATTCTCGAACTGGTCTGCTCCAGCCTTATCAATCGAAGTTCATGGAGTCCACGTTGTACTATCATTTGAGTAAGTCCTTGCTTACAGGCTTCTGTTTTGTTTTGTGTGTCCTTCTATGCCTCGTTCCCGCTGCCTTTGTAGTTTGTACCTTAATCAATATCTCCTAAAGCTGGAATTTTATATATAATATATAAGGAAGCCAGAGCAGGAGGGATGCTCGGGGCGCTTGCGGAGACCAAAGCATGCTGACGCAGAAAATGTGAGGAAGAAGCTTTCGGCACTTGATCCAGAGGTAATGCTCTGAAAAATTATATATAAGTCGCCGTACAATTTGTTGCAGCTGCGGTTTCTCTTCCTATTACACTAATTAGCAAGCTGTATACGAGATATTTGCTACCCGGCGAAGTTCTCTATCAAAGCTGCTTTCAGCCAACACGGAAGCCTCGGCTATTACTATTCTCGTGACATATTTTTCCAATGCAAAATGCATAACAAAAAACGATTTCCTAGCATAAAATTTTGCTTGGTACTTATGATGCTTTCCATGTTTGTCAATTGCTATGCTTCAAATCATGTCCATTTCAACCTTTTCTGCTGTAAAAGGGTTTTCTGGCATGCACTGGCACCGAACGAGATGCTTGAAATAAAATGGAAACACTGAAAGTAGTTGGTTGGCTGCTTCTTTCTCACCTTCTAATTTCTTATAAAATCATTGAAGTGTGGGAATTCAACTTGAAAATGAAAGTCCATTGGGTGTCTATGTTGTAGATTCACTAAAAATGATGAAAGGTCATTTGGGATGAACTCTATGCATTGTTATCTGATCTATTGATCCAAAGAGTTAGACATAATTAGGCTTATAATTTTTTTATATCAAGTATCTCCAGGTGGAACAATTTTTATTAAGATAATATCATTATGTCCATCATGATAAAAGTTGTGTTGATTTTAGGGTTGTGCTTTGCATCACCTCTTGGAGAGGATCTTGTTTGCTGAACCTTCAAGAAAGGATTTTTCAACATCACTTATGAATCTTATTCTCAAACAGTGTAATCTAAAGGTCCATCGCACTCGTGTGGAGGTTCAATTCCCTATCTTAAACAATGTGTTGATGTGTTTTGGAGAATTAGAGGAGTTTAATGCAAGGTCAAAGTTTCTGGATGATAAATGTCTTATCAGAGGTCTTCTTAGTGCGACTTTTCTTCCAGTTAATGAGAGCTCTTACATGTTAAATGGCATTGGATTGAAGATTGGATTTAATGAGGAAGATTGCACAGACCGTTTTTTACTTTCATCTGATTTTTGTACATACATCAAATTACATGATCTTCAGCTGGCAGATTGCACTATCTATTTTCCAGAACTGACTTTTTCATTCTCTCCAGATGACATTCTTATATATCTAGCTCTTGATAAACTGCTATCTTATAAGTACAATAATTCCAGAAGTGCTAGAGAATTATGGAGATTAGCTGCCAGCAGAATGGGCTATACTGCAATTCCCAGATTGTCATTGCATAGATTAGTTCATGTTATCAGTCAATGGATACATTATGTCAATGCTTATGAGAATCTCTTGCTGCTCATTGGATATTCTTCTGGCCTCTTATTCAATAGATCCATTTCTAAGATTTCTTGGAACAACCCCATGTTGAATTCTGCTAGACCCCACTGGAAGGTAATATCTGACACTGAGGAAAGGTTGCCCATTGAAGGCATAGCTTTGGCAAGGCGAGTAGCTCGTCATAGAGCCACATTGAAAGTTCAATCTGATGGTGAGAAACATTTGATTACAAGTCCTTTCGATTTCTTTCGTCCTTTTTTCCCCATAATGATACTTGTATGGAAAGTGACCTCAAAAATAATACAATCTTTAGTAAATCTCTTATTTTTGAGAAAAGAAATCGTGAAAGATCCATATACTGATGGTGGTTTGGAAAGCACCACCAAATCTCCTTGCCAAAAAAGTTGTTTCATTCTGAACATTGGGAAACTGGTTATAACGGTTTCCCAAGCCAGTAGAATTCAACCATCTATATATGCTAAGCTACAGTCACATACTGGGATTGAATACACAGGTTTCCATTCAATAAGCTTTTGTACTGATGCTTTGTTATTTGGATCTGTTGAAGAAATTTTTGAACAGAAAGTTTTTCTATCATGTGGGCTAATGAAGGTTATGTCTGCATCTCTTAAGGCATCATCAAATTCAAGTGAAATGAATATGCTTATTGATTCAGAGAAAGAGGATACGAAGGAAGGAATCAATGATATGGAATCAATTTTATGGGTTGACCCGGCAAAATTATTTTTTCTTTCAGATGCTAATGATTACCAGGATGAAGATTCATGTGCTCCTCGTATGGAAAACCTTTTGGGAAAAATTTGTTTGAGCTGGAAAGGACTTTGTGATAGTTTTATCGAAAACGAGATGGAGTATTCTGAAAATCCATCTCTTTTCTGTAAGTTTGAGAGATCATTCACATACCCAGGCCTTAAGAATCCTGATTTTGGTTTTCCTGAATCTGGTTTGATTCTAGGAAAGTTAAATTTAGTTTTGACTCATTATTCAGTATCATTAGTGTCTCTACTTCTTAGTCAGATGCAGCATTTTATTTGGCAGGAGAATAAGGAGAAAACATCACTTGTTTCAAGTTGTATGGATAAACCGGAAGTTTGTTGTGTTAACAAATTTGAGTATTATGCCAAAGCATGGATTATGACCTTACTTGAAATGCTTCCAGAGAAAAACATTCAGCTTGGAGTATTTGTTGATGGTCCTTCTGTAAGATTTTTACACAACAAGAAGGCCGATCCAGGTGGTCAAGAGACTAATGACGTTGTTAGTCATAATTGTTTTGACTTGGTTTTTGATTTCCATGAGATAGAAGTGGCTATTGGTTCACCTTCTGTATGTGGTGTGGCAGCATTGGTAGATTTTCTGGGATATGATGATGTAAAAGAAGAGTGTCTTAAGTTGGAACCTCGGGCAATTGAAATCCCTAAACCAAATTATGATAAATATGCATCATGGGGAAAGATTTCATTTGGTTGTTATCTTCGTCTAAATGGTTTAAATGCTTGTTTGAGGAAACCAGCTGAAAGCCATCAATTTCAACTTTTTGTAATGAAACCAATCACGTTACAGATATCATCCATTAGGTAGGATTTTTTTATAGGGTGATACTTTGATTTCATTATTTGTTTCCTTGATGGTCCTCAATGGGTCTTATATCTTGAAATTTGATGTTAAGTTACTTTGTTTTTTTCAGGCCCTTGTATATGTAATAGATTTACGATTACAAGTCCTTCCATTTCATAATTTAAAAATATGTTGTCATATGCATATTTCTTCTTGTGATTGTGATTTGTGAGTGTTAAATTGGTATTTCAGGGAGTGCATGTACTCTTTAAGCGCAACAACAGTTGCTTTTTCTGCTGCTTTTGGCATAATGGCTGGAGGATTAACTGTTCTGTCATTTTTGGATGAGTTGTATATGATCTATCAGGTAGTCTTTTCACATCCTGTTTAAGTCAAATGATAAATTATATATTGTATACCTGATTAAATTTATCGTCCCTTAAGTAGTAGGCACCTTTATGCATATTGAACCACTTTTTATTGGCTGAGAACATGAAAGAAGACCAAGTACTGCTGTTAGGATCTATTGTAATGTAAAATATACTCTGAGTATATTATGTCAAGGTTTTAAGCCAATCATTTGGTGAACCTGTTAGGAACCAGTGAAGTTCTCTAACTAAAACTTAGAACAATAAAAACAAAAAATCAAACCAAATTGGCTTCAGTTTTTTTGACATTTTTTTCATCTGGGTGTCATGGTCCGATTACAAATTATAAGGACCAAAATTAGTGGAGTCAATAATACCAGTTGATGGGGGAAAGCTAGTTCCAAAGGATTTTAATTTGTAAGGACCTGATTATAAAGAAAAATTATAGGGATTGAGTTTGAGGTAGAGTGAAATTCTAGGGACCAACTATATTGTTGCTAAATAGTAAGGACCTGACTTCGTAATTTCTTATTGTTGCTAAAGGATCTCTTTTCTCTTTCACAGGCAGTTGCAAGTTTGTATGTTGTGGTGTCTAATCTTTTTAGCAGCGTTGAAGCTGTTGATATTGTACATTCCAAAATCATGAAGGAAGAAGCATTATTTGCAGAACCTGAGAGGGGAGAGGAATCTATTCGAGGAACTTTGTTGACAAATTACAGCTGCCTATTTTTAATTAACGGGAACGGCAGATTTAAGTCAGTGGATGTAATTCTTCATAATTCCAGGACAAAAGATAATGTAGATAGTTGGATGAGAACTTTTAGCTTCATAACTGGAAACGTTTTGGCTGAGAAAAAGTTACCTGATTATGGAATTTGGGCCTCTATTCAGGATACAACTGTTACAGTATCTTGTGAAGAAAGAAAAGCAGATATTCTCACTAATTCATCAGGGATTATGCTTCTTGTCTTTGAACGCCGGAACTCTATTGGAAACAATGCTAATCATGTTCTCCTTGAAAATTTGGTTTCGCAATCTGTTAATTGCTTACATGAAATCTCTCTTTCTGACTGCAAATTTTCTTTATACTTGGGTGCCCCTCATATTGCCTCTTCAGATAACGAGAGTGAAAATCTTAGCATTTCTAGTCCTGATGGTAATATATCTTTGGGACAGGATACTGATCAAGCAATCTGCTCTGAAAGATCCAATTATCAATCTCTCCACTTTTTTAAGGAAAGGGGGCCTGCTACAAACATTCTTACTCCAGCTTCAGGAAGTTATTGGTTACTTTTAAGTGTTGCAGTAGGTAATGTTTTCATAGGAAGGTGTCAAATGAAGAATGATCTGATTCAAGAACATCAATTGAATAAGTTTCTTTCTTTCCTTTCTATTGGTGGAGAATTTGAGTTGATATCCTTGGAAATTCAGGTAATGTGTGTTCTTTAGAGGGAAGAAATGCTCTCTATCACATGCTTTTAACTGCATCTTTGCTTGAAGCCTTTTGTTAAACTGAAGTTTTGAAATTTCATGTGTTGTATCTTAGCCTTTATTGTCCTCATTTACGTCTCTTTGGTTAATGTTTTACTCCCTTGTCCTCTCTTATGTTTTGCACAGGATAGGATATTTGGTTCTGTTTTATCGTTATCTTCTTTTTTAGGATCCGATTGATGGGTCTGTTGCCTTCAGTCCAATATATGTATTTGCACTTGTTTCATTTTGAGTAGAACTAGGGAGAACATCATGCTCTGACTTTTTTACAAATTGAAGTTCATAAAAAGATGATCATGCTACTTTCTGATTTGTTACACTTACAAGTTATTATCTATAAATGCTGTCATCTCAATATTTACAATATTTTGTTTCATAATTTTATCGGGCAGGGTGGACTGGTTCTTGAAACGACATCTTTAGCAGTGGTCATTGATTGTTGTTCTTCATATCTTCATTGTATTTTAAGTCTTACCTCTGCTGCTCGACAACATAGTAGATGCATAATGACAGAGCATAGTGAAGCAACCTATAATCTTCCTGCAGAGGATGCTCAAGGGACTCTTTGCACTTCTCATCAAGCTGAAAGTGGATTACCAAATACATTTGCCTTATCTTTGTCTCACTTTGCTCTTGTTTTTGTGGATGAAAATGAATCTGGTAAATTAATTTCTTCTTTAAGTATGACACTGCATTGTTGCATAGAAAAACTTAATTAAATGTTTGATCTATTGATACAGGTGAAATCCGAGAGATTTTAATCGAGGTTGACATCCATCTGAAACTTGAATCAGCAACTACTAGGAAGAAATTGACATTTGACCTTCCTCATTTGTCAATACTCTCTCAAGTTCTTCGTACAAGTGAGGATGATGAAATAGAAATCCCTCATTTTGCTTCTGTGACACCAAAAGTAATGTCATCTCACCATGCATCAGGAGATTCTCTTTCAGGATCTCAGAATCTAGATGAACTTAACTCTGGTGTTGCAAGTAGCTCAAGAGACTATAGATCTGCTTCTGAGCTCCTTAATTCAAGTCATCAGAAGCCTATTTTGAAAGATTTAAGAGCATTTATGTCACTAGAGAGGCCAGAGAATGGTTCTTTACACTTGTCTCGCAGTTGGTTTGGCAATTGTTCTCTTCCAGGATTTGATATTACACTTTCTTTATCTGAAATACAGGTAATAATTTATTCTTCTATTTAAAGTTTGTGAGCAGTTTTCTAAGCGCTTTTCCCCTTTAAAATATATTGCCATTTGTCTAACTCGGTTTTCATTATGCCAGACAATTTTGTCAATGACATCCTCATTTAATGGTACATCTGGTCAGAAGACATCCAGAGAATTGAACAGAAATAATGGCACTGTTAGGCAGGAATTCAACAATAATTTGGAAGCAATAGTTCCTGATGGTACTAAGAATCAAATTTTATAGTTTAGTTTATTTTTTTATTGGGAAATTACAGTAGTAATTAGTTGTGAACTTGTGTAGGAGCAATTGTTGCAATTCAAGATGTCACCCAACATATGTATTTTACAGTTAAAGGTGAAGAAAGGAATTTTAGTATTGGTGGTACAATCCATTATTCTCTTGAAGGTGAAAGGGCTCTTTTCAGGGTATGAAATTTATATTACCGCAAAATCTTCATCAATGGTTCTATCTGAGGGTTAGTGCAAATTTTTTATTATCTGTTTTATAAATAAAAGGAAGACCTCTGGTTAGGAACTCTAAATATTTATATTTCTAGATTGGGAAAATATAGTTAGACCAGTGGTGAACTAAATAAATTTATGATAAACTGCTATAACTTGATAATCAGTATTGTAATTTCTAGTTGTGGGTTTTAAAACTTTGTTGGGGTTTATAGTTGGCAGGTGTTGGTTAGAATGCTTTCATTAGATATATATCACGGTAATGATTTATTGATTTAGAACCAGGAATCCCGATTCTGCTTGGGCTTGGCTAGAATTTTGTGTTTGCAAACAACCAAATTTTCTGAAACCATCTTGTCCAATTGTGAGAATACTGGGCGAACTTCAGTGGTTGGGTGCTCGATTTTTGCTTGAGGATTACAATATAATTGTCCTTTGTCTTTCAGAGCTTGGTTTTTTCACCTCACCTCATTTCTTTTCTGACTGAGCATATTGTTGGTGCTCTTGGTTGGGATGCCATCATTCTTATGAATCACATGTACTGGTTAAATTTTCTGTAGGTCAAATATTGCATTGAAAGGAGATGGAAGTCTAGGGTTTTGTGGTTTTCCTTGATATCATTGTACGCTAAGAATGACATGGGTGTGCCACTGAGATTGAATTATAGTCCAGGATCATGTTTTGTTGACATCTGCTGTGCTAATGATGGAGGAGGTGCGCTTTGGCAAGGTCATCCTTTTCAGGATGATGGTTCTGAAGGAGTTAGTGAATGGGAGGGTTGTAACCAACTGGTGAATAGAACCTTTTACCTTGTGAACAAAAAAAATGATTCTGGTGTTGCTTTTCTTGATGGTGTTCCAGAGTATGTGCAGAAACCTGGGAACCCAATCAAGTTCAAAGTATTTCATGACCTCTCTGTTGCTCTTCATAGCATAGGGGCAGATAACTACCCTAGAATGGCTTCTCTGAGAAGTTTACATATAAATGAAGAAAGTTTGGCGTGGTTAAACGGGGAACTTCCTCAGATTGATATTAAAATGGGGAAAATTTCTGTGAATTTTGTTCATGAACTTCCAGGCACGGAAGATTTCTTCCCTCTTGTTCGTGTATGCATCAACAATGCCCAACTTATAATACAGAGTGTTGCAACAAAATCTCGGATTATAAGCACATCCAGTGCTGTGGCACATTATTTTGATGCTCAAAGAAATATATGGTTAGTTAAGTGTCCATTCTAACTGTAAACCTTTCTTTTTATGTGCAATATTTTTAATTGTAGTACTTTTCATGAATTCTGATATTTCCTTGTGTTTTTTTATTCTAGGGGAGAACTTCTCCGTCCTGTTGAAATATGTCTTTTCTACCGAACTAAATTTCAAAGTCAACGATCGGAGTACACATCTCATGCAGTTCCTGTTAATTTTTATTGCAGAGCTAAAGAGGTTGTTAGAACTATCTCTGATTCTTGTTTCTTTACTTTCATTTGGGCTTCATTTTACCTTCTAACATTTCTCATCATATTTGCAGCTGAACATATGCCTTTGCGAGCTATCATTGGACATGCTTCTCTTCATAATTGGGAAACTGAATCTGTCTGGTCCTTACTCATTGCGAAGCTCCATGATTCTGGCTAACTACTGCAAGGTTCTAGATCCAGTGCATCTTTATGTTTCTTAACAGCATGGCAAAAGAACGATTCAACTGATTTTTGTTTGTTTGTTTATTTTTTCCGTAAAATTCTGTCTCCCTGCTTAATCTCATAAAATTTGTAACCTTGCTTGTCTTATCTGCCTTGTTTACATTGTCAAGATTTCTCAAGTCCAATCTGCTAATTATTGTGGCGCTATCAAATATGGCATTTTGATCAAATAACAATTGCTAGAATGGCAGGTGGAGAATCAGTCAGGCTTAAATCTTCTACTTCATTTCAAACAGCAAAGGGTAACTGTAGCCAGAAAACAGTCTACTTCCGTTCTACTAAGGTATCTATATTTGGTAGCTAGGACTGGAGAGAATTTTTAATGCCAGTTGAGTTTGTTAGAGAAGGTAGCAAATATCTGTCACATATTGTAATAAATGTCAGTTATCTCTTATTGTATAAAATAGAGAAAAATGATAGAGAAAAGTTATGAATGTGAAAGATTAATTGTCTACATAAGAGTTATCAGATTCTGTTTTAACCACTGTGTATCAATGGGATACTTATAAATTTTAATGACTACAGTTGCATTCTTATTTGATTAGTTGATTGATAAATATGACTTTCATGTGACAGGAGGCTCTCTGATTTCACGGCTCAAGATTTGGAAAATGCAGCCTCTATTTCAATCCAACTTACTGATTTTGGATCCTTGGTTACGACTTCTATTCATCTTTCACTTTCACAATCATCCCTTGCTTGGAGAACACGTATCATGTCAACAGAAGGTCTCATTCGACCACTTTCTTGTACATTTAAATGAAACATCATTAAATAGTTCTCTATCAACTGAAATTTGAAATTGGGACTACCAAACTTGCATGCTAATGGTACTGATTAAAGATAGTTCTGTTATGAAGGCTTCTTGTCAATTGAATTACCAAAGTGTTTTCTTTTTCCTCCTCCCTGTGTTCTGGACTTTCTAGTATTTGTAAAATATTTCTCATGTACGTCACCTTTGATTTAAAAAGAAAAAAGAGAAAGAAAGAAAGGGGCAAAAGTGACATCTTATTTTGGGGTAATGATTGACGTGCAATATAAGCAGAGTTGTATGGTCTTAAAGTTTGACAACCTCAACTTTCATAGTGTTCATTTTTATTCATCTTTTTAAACTGTTTACAATTAGGATCTTATAACTTCTGACAAGGGAAAACTTATCCTGTTTTGCCATTGAACAGGTTCAAGAACATATCCTGGGCCATTTCTTGTGGTTAACATTTCGAGAAAATTAGAGGTATATTCCGGTCATTGTGTACTTCAATTTCATTCCATCTATTAGACTATTCATGGAGACTATAGTTTATCTGTTAAGCTCAATGATGTTATGCTTATTTTTTAAGGATGGTTTTTTGGTTGCGGTTTCTCCATTGGTTACAATACGTAATGAAACTGGACTTTCAATGGAACTGCAATTCCAGAGAACCCAACCAAAGGAAGATGAATTTGCATCTGTGTTGTTAAAACCGGGGGATTCTATTGATGATTCCATGGCAGCTTTTGATGCTATAAAGTTCTCTGGGGGAGCAAAGAGGGCGTTGATGTCTTTAACTGTTGGTACGCACTGCCAACTCCTTGTGCTGTTGTCAACTACAATTCCTTTTCTCACAGCTTCTATCCTTGCTACTATTTCTCTTCTATTCACATGCGTAACACAATGTGCACACGCTCACACAAGAAATTCTGTATTTCTTCTGAAATATCAATTTTTCAGTACCTTAACACATTGTTTTACTACCTAAAAAATGAAGACAAATGTGAATTCCCTTTATATATTGTTTTACCTATCACAGTTTCTAGCCTTTCATCAGAGGTCTGATTTCAAGACAATTCCCTTTATACATTGTTTTACATGTTTATTACCTTCTTTTCTGAGGCATAAGTCTTATCATGATATTGTATCTCGATTCTTGTAACTGATGTGGCTTAATGATTAAATTTCAGGTAACTTCTTATTTTCATTAAGACCTGAAGTGACAAAGGACATGATAAATTCAGAAAGTTCTCTTTCTGTGGGATGGTCAGACTGTATTAAAGGTGGAAAAGCAGTCCATCTCTCTGGCATATTTGACAAATTAAACTACAGAGTCCGCAAGGCATTATCAGTAAGATCAGTTAAATGTTCCTTTAGCTCGGCTCACTGTGCCCTCAACTCGGAGGGAGTACATGTTGGCAATATGCACTTTCTCATTCAGACAATTGCCAGAGATGTCCCTGTTGTGCCACCTGAAAACTCCTCAGTTGTGTTTAAAAATAAAATTTCACCAGTTTCATTGCAACAGCAGAAAGAAATATATATTCTTCCCACTGTACGGATGACCAATTTATTGCACTGTGAGATAGAAGTCCTTTTAAGTGAAACAGGTGAGATAATGACTGTTTTGCAGATTAACTTTCCGTTAGCAGATTTAATGTGTTCTTTCTTTTTTCCTGCGGTGTAGATCAGCCCAACCTTTATGGGAATGACAATATCGGAAAACGAGCAAAGATGTCATGTGGGTCGTCAGTTGACTTTTATGCCAATCCTGCTGTCATATATTTCACTGTGGCTTTAACTGCTTCTAATTCAAGTTCCAAACCAGTGAACAGTAGTGATTGTGTGAAGAGGTTACTGAAGCAAAATGGTGATGCGCAATATCTGGATATAATTTTAGACTTTGATGGCGGAAAATTTTTTGCAACATTGAGATTATATCGTGGAAACAGGGGCATGCTAGAGGTTGTTAAGCTAGGAGTTGTTTACATTAAAATTGACCAAAATTTTATTTCCAGTATTGGAGATAGCATATTTTATATTGTTGGTTTACCATATTGTCAATTTGTTGTGCTGGTTGCAGGGTGTTGTTTTTACATCATATGCGATGAAGAATGGGACAGACTTTCCGATCTATGTTCTGGCAAATAAAAAAAGGCATCTGTCCAGGTGACTCCTTTTCTTTCATTGAGTTAATAGTAAAACTAAACTTTTTTTTCTTTTGTTTTTTGTCACTCTGATCCATTGGATGGAAACCTATATGCAGGATTGAATTGGACAATTTAAATTCCAGCAGTCCTTTGGAGTATGGTTTGTGCTTACCTCCTAAGTCTACCAGATCATGGTTCTTGAAGTAAGATATTTATCTTCCATCACTAATGGATTTAATGTACCTGATTAATGCTTTCCTTTAAGAGTGCCTAAAC
Source organism: Leucaena leucocephala (assembly GCA_037074615.1). Taxonomy (NCBI): domain Eukaryota; kingdom Viridiplantae; phylum Streptophyta; class Magnoliopsida; order Fabales; family Fabaceae; genus Leucaena; species Leucaena leucocephala. The sequence goes on along the minus strand of CM073567.1, from coordinate 727,259 downwards.
TTGCATGGATTTTATGGTACCTTATCTAACTCTGCTTCCAGATCGAAAAACCTGCAACTTAGATTGCTGGAGGACTATCAATCCGAGGCAATGTTAGACTTGGATGCTTTATCAGGCCTTACAGAAATAAGCTTTTATAAAGAGGACGGATCTGAGATCAAATCTATAATAAAGCTTGGGGTGTCTACAGGCCCTTCTTCGGGGGAAATTGTTGTGCCATTTCAAATGGTGACTTTGGTACCACGATATGTCATTTGTAATGAATCGGAAGAACGTATCACTGTCCGTCAATGTTACTTGCAGGTTTGATTTTATAAATAATAATGTGAATTTTATTTTTCTTTTAACCACTTATAATTAATTTTTCTGTTTGTGAAGGATGACTTGGCGGGCATTACTTCCATTGACAGTAAACAGCAAACAACGCTGCAGCTCAAGGAAGGATTTGGCAGGGAGAGAGAGTTCAGTTTATTTGATCATTTTATTAGGAAGCACAGGAGCTCCAGTGACAAATCTTTGTTGTATGTTCAGATTAAAACAAATGATCCAGGATTTGGATGGTCTGGGCCTGTGTGCATAGCTTCACTAGGGCGTTTTTTCCTGAAATTTAGAAAGATAACTAACAATTTGACAATACCAGACAGTGACATGACACAGTTTGCTGCTATTCATGTGGTGGAAGAAGGCTCTACTCTTGTTTTACATTTCTACAAACCCCCAAATCTGAGTCTACCATATCGAATTGAGAATTGTTTGCACAATTTATCCATAACGTATTATCAAAAGGTTGTACCATTTTTATACTTGTTTCACATTCCTCATAATTTTTTAACTTTGAATTTTTCTTCCCCTTACATCAATTGAGAACTTTCCAGGGGTCATCAGAGCCTGAGGTTCTTGGATCTACTACGACTGCTGATTATGTCTGGGATGATTTAACTCTTCCTCGTAAGCTAGTTGTCCGCATTAACGGTACTTTCTCAAAACAGTTCATCTTTTTCCTTTAGTTCATTCTCAGAAATGCTTAAGTGGTATTTATTTATTTTCCGTATGGTTAGAAATTTGAAATATCTAGTTACTGAGATTATAGATTAATTACTATCATGGGGTTCAAAATCTTTCAAAGATGAGGAAGTGAGAAAAAATATATTATAATTGATTGATTATTTATGATTATTATGAATTACTATTATGGTTAGAAATTTGAAATATCATAGAATTAGTTAATGGAATTACTACTACGGGGTTCAAAATTTTTCAAAGATCAAGTGAGATTATTGATTAGGATTGTAAATAAAGGAATTGAAAGTATTAGTCAGATTGACCTAGACCTATTTTTAGTTGAACTGGGTATTACAAGATTTTTGAGAGTATAATTGATGCTACTTAAAGCCTATACCTACTCTCTTATTTTAGTGAAAATGCCAATATCTACAGTTGAATTTAAAAGTCCTTTAATTTCCCTACTTTATTACCTATGCTTTCCTTGTGGGCATAATTCATAAACCATATGATTTGGAATACAGGCTTGATCCTTGGATACATAACTTAGTCATCATATGTATAATGAAAAGAGAAAGTAAGGAACACTATTTTTGCATTATTATGATGTTTTTGTTAATCTCTTTCCTTCTATTTTACTGTTTTGGTGGCACTAAAGAAATGTTTAGGTTTAATCTAATAACAGTTATGATTTCTCTTGCAGATAGCCTGCAGTTACGAGAAATTAAGTTGGATAAGGTGCGGCCATGGAAACCATTTTACAAAGTTGGGCAAGAAAGAGTATTGGCTCCACGTTTGCTTTTAGAAAAAAGATCAAGGGATCATAGAGCGACTTCCAATGGGGTTAGTAGCATAGAGATGGAAAAAATGGGGTATGAAATATATGCAGATGGACCCACCCGTGTTCTGCGAATTTGTGAGATCTCTGATTGTTTCAAGGGAGATATAGTTCTTGATTTGTGTGCAAAAATGCAATTGAGAATTTCTCAGCTTGCTATCCATCTACTTGAACCTGCAAAACAGGTATTTACGTTTATGTTGAGTGCTTGAGTCCATCAACAGTTTATACCTAGCAGTTTTCGTTGAACTTGCTTTTTCTATGATTGTGGTTTAGGCTTCCAAGTATGTGCATGTGTTAATTTTACTTAAAATAGTTTGATTTCGGACATAAATGTGCATTGCTCCTACTTTTTGGAATATAGTTTATTGCTCTGTACTAGGTGCTTGTGTCTGTCCATCCTAAAAATGCAATATAGAACTTGAGAAGGACATTTCATGTAATTTGTAATTCAGGATCCCACATGGGTAAAACAATCAGTGATTGAATTCCAAATGCTTCTGTTATTACTATAAATGTGTATTTATTGTTATGAAATGTATGTCACATTAGAAAGGGAGGAGACTTCTCCCAGTCTATTTGATTATGTTTAGATTATTCAATACATTTTTTTCAACGCATAGCAGGTATGGTAATACCATTTTTAGTTTTATACTTCAGTTTTGTGTGTGATTGGGGAAAACATTTGCATACTTGCTACTGATATTCTTTAATTTTACCATTTTGTGAAGGAGGTGGATGAGAATGATCCCACAGATTTTTCACCAATTGTAGTCGCAAAGATTGGGAATCTGAACTTGAGTACGGTTTCTAATAATCATCAGAAATATAATCAGTTTAGTATACAGGTACTGCAATTAAGTATGCTTAATTCCGTTTCATGTCTGACTTCTGGAAGTCATTATTCTTTTATGTTTAAGAATAAATCTTCTAGATTATCAATTAATTTTTCCAGTCGAGTGATTATTGATTTTTATCCTTTGTTATTGGTCCAGTACTTGAATTTGGAACTTAAGTGGAATGGGGCTCCTTTTGCATCAATGCTTCGCAGGCATCAGTCTGATTACAGTGATTCAAATGACAGTGTACTGAAGGTTGTCTTTGTCCAACTGACCTCCAGTTCAAAGATTAAGCAATTTAGATACTCATCTATTTTTCTTCAGGTAAAGTTGAAAAGGGAACTTTTATTTTATTCCCTTTCTTCTACCAGAACTACTTTAGCTTGTTAAAAGCCATTGCAGTTCAGTGATAAGCCTGTTACCTGCTAAAGATATATATTAGAATTTGTGGTAGTCATATATGATTGAACACCTTGGTTTATGCAGCCAATGGATTTGAACATTGATGAGGAGACGTTAATGAAACTCGCTTCATTTTGGAGAAGATCTCTCAGCGACTTAGAGAGTCAACGGTTTTACTTTGATCATTTTGAAATCCATCCAATAAAGGTTCCTCTCTTTTCATATTGTCAAATTTTCCCTTTACCATGAATATTTTCTGTAACTATTGTGTAATGTATGGACTTTGTAGATCACTGCAAGCTTTATTCCTGGGGATTCACATTCAAGTTATAGTTCAGCACAAGAAACTCTGAGGTCTTTAATTCATAGTGTAATTAAGGTTTGATTGGCGTACTTTATCAATCTTTTTAAAGGTATCCTATATAACATTGTAATTTGTCATGCTGCACCTTTATTACACCTTAATCTCTCTATTTCCAGGTGCCTCCCATGAAAGGTATGGTTGTAGAACTGAATGGCATCCTGATTAGCCATGCTTTGATAACAGTGCGTGAACTAATTATCAAATGTGCGCAGCATTATTCTTGGTAAGCCTATGATATATGCTCCCTTTTAAATCGAACAATTTCACTAAGTCATGGCTTACAATTGACAATGTTATTCAGGTATGCTATGAGGGCCATATATATTGCTAAAGGAAGCCCTTTGCTTCCACCCGATTTTGTTTCTATTTTTGATGATTTGGCTTCATCCTCTCTTGACGTCTTCTTTGATCCATCCCATCGGTTGATGAATCTTCCAGGATTGACTTTAGGTATATCTCTTACAAAGTCTCTATTATGCTCCTACTTCTTCTTAAGTTATCTTACAGGTTTCAAATTCCACTTTGTGCTTTTTCTGCGATCTCCCTACTTAAACTCAGGAATTTGGATGCTGAGTGTCACAAGGATTTATAGCAAAGTCTAAAACTGTAATTATCATCATGATCATGAATAGCTCTAGTTTTCATGTCTTTTTGCTGCACTTTTCTTTTGTCATAGAAGTTAGATTGTCCTAATAAGGTGGATTGAGAATTCAAAACCTTGCAATTACATTTTATTGATTAGTCTCAATTTTATTAAGCTTCAAAGATTTGCGAATGCTAGGGCACTTTGAGTTTATCTTATGGAATTGATGATTAATGGTGGTAACTTGAACGATGTTTAGAGAGATTTAAGTTGCTGTATTATGGCATAATAATATTTTATATGTACTATCTTCCATTTTTGCCGAGAAATTGAGAACAAAGTGGGAAATGTCCTTTATATATTAAATGAGGTCATATAATTGATAAGTAATGGATTTATACTGACTAGCTCTAACCAGAAGGTTTTTCAAAAGATGCTTGAAATTATTTGCAAATAGATCGTGATTATGCTGAATCATACTATTATGTTCTATCTTCTGGCCTGGCCCGTTTTGTGATTCAATATCATTTGAAACTGAGAACTGTTTTCAAAATTAGTTCTTTGAACTCACTGCATATACTGAGATGAAATTTATGCAAGACAGATGAGAACGATTTGAAAAACCTATCCAGGGCTTATGGGATGACTGTCACAACTTGAAAGGGAGTGTTAAAGGGGAAGAATCTGGGAAAATTATCTCAACACCATTCATCCTTTAAGGCTTCCCTCGTAGCTGATACTTATCCTACAACACTTACATGTGTGTTAGAAAAAATGCCCAAATACACTTGAATATAAGATTATGCCTCCATATTTATTGGAGCTAATAAGGACCCTTTCAAGCACTGACAAAATTAGCAAGTTTTCTAAAATAAATTATGTATATTATAGAATTTAAGGATGCTGGTATTTATTTACTTTCCCCTCCAAATAATATTGGTCCTTACATTTGGTCCCATTGGGTATGCAAGATGGAGTGAAAAAAGTAATTTTGTAAAAATGTGTTTTGGATGAAAAGAAAAATAAAAAGAAATCACTATTGTTGAATAATGATAATAGGGATATAATAAATATTTCATGACTCGATTGTTATGCATTAGAATGGGATTCCTATTCCATTGCAGCTATGGAGTGGGGCCTTACTTTCTCCTTCAAATTATACATGCATAATATATATAATATTGTTTTCTGTTGACCAGGTACTTTCAAATTTATCAGTAAATGTATCAAAGGTGAAGGTGTTTCAGGGACAAGACGCTACTTTGGCGACCTTGGGAAAACAGTACGTGTTAGCACTTTGTTGTTTACAAAATTAAATTTCTATTACAGGTGTCATTGTCATGTCTTAGCATAACGATCAATTGATGTTGGTCCTGCAGTTGAGATCCGCTGGTTCCAATGTAGTTTTTACAGCGGTAGCTGAAATATCAGACTCTGTTCTTAAAGGAGCAGAAGCGAATGGTTTCAATGGGATGGTACGGAACTGCTGCTCTCTTTTTGTAATTGATAATTTTGTTGGACCTATTCAGTATGGCATATTTTGACCATTTTTATATATATATATATATATATATATATATATATACACATATTAAAGGTGAGTGGGTTTCATCAAGGAATACTAAAATTGGCTATGGAGCCATCATTTCTGCGAACTGCATTAATAGAAGGTGGTCCAGATAGAAAGATCGTACTTGATCAAAGTCCAGGAGTTGATGAGGTACTTAATGTTTTTTCTTTTGTTACGCTGTGCCCATGGTATTGGAAGATTACATTTGAGTGTGCTGACGTATCCCCATATGCCATTCCCTCAGATCTTCAACACTGTATTTAAGTTTGTATGTTTGCATATATATGTATTCCTTTACTCCCATTTGATTGACATAACATTGGGGGCGGCTGGACTGACAAACTTCTAAGATTGTAGCGTGCGCACAAAAACAAACAAAAACTGGAAGTTGGAAGAACTATTTTGAAATTTCAAATGATTTCAGAGAGGCATCTATTAATACCAAAAATATTGACATGTTGCATTCATCTTGAATGGGAAGCATTGGTGATGTTGCCCATCCATATATACATATGCGTGCGTGCAAACAACGAACTTTTAAGATGGTAGATATAAAATAAAAGAACAGAAGCTGGAAGAACTATTTTGAACTATCTAATAAATTGAGAGGTATATTTTAATAGCAATAATATTGACCTGTTGTATTTACCTTTGAATGAGAGGCATTGGTGATGCTATCGAGCACTAATTTGATGTGGGTACTGTTGCAGTTATACATTGAAGGATATATCCAAGCCATGTTGGATTCTGTTTATAGACAAGAATACCTAAGAGTCAGAGTCATTGACAACCAGGTAATAGTTAGCTAAATCTGTATCTAGTTTGTAAGGACGCATGAAAGATTATCTAGAAAGCTTGAGTACATTGAATGGAATTTCAACAGGACATCCTTGTTTACAAAATGATCAGATGTATTGTGCAATGGTTTTTTGTTTTTTTGTAATTGTGATGACCTGAAGTATACAAATTGGCTGCCATTGATTACAAGACCCTTTACTGTCTGGTTATGATGGAATATTTGACGTGTCTAGGTTATCCTTAAAAACCTCCCTCCAAACCATACCCTCATTAATGAGATCATGGATCGTGTAAAGGAGTTCCTTGTTGAAAAGGCATTGCTCAAAGGAGATCCTTCAACTACTTCCCGCTCTTTTCGTCATCTTCGGGGAGAAAGAGTAAGTCTTATTTTTGTGGGCCTGTTTCTGTTAATATTGTCTTTCCTTTCTTTGTTATTTCTCTTTCCTCGAGAAACGCCCAAAATATCTTCTTACCCTAGGACCCTGGGTTGAATTTGTTAGTTTGGAGGTGCTTCAAATGTCAAATCTGTAAAATCCACTGTTTGAGCAATTTTTCTTTTTCTTTTTTTCTTTTTTTTTGGTCTGCTTTGCAGATTAACCTTTACCTACATGAATGTATCAATTGGAATTTAAAATGTTCCTATGTTCTTTAATATAAAAATTAATTGAATTTTTTAGATAAATTAAAAAAATCAAATTAATCAATTAATTATATTAGTATAAAAATTAATTAACTAATTTAAATAGATTAAAGATTATATAATATAAATTTATTTTAAGAGGTTGGATTTAATCATAATTAACTGAGGTATTGAATTTTTTTAATTTATCTAAAAAAATTAACTAATTTTTATATTAATAATTGAGAGGAGTAACAAAAATCTACTGGAATGAATGTGGGAAGGGACAGGATTAATTGGCACGCCCAATCTTATGAATTCTTGTTCATTCCCACTTCACTTGGATGTGCATAGAATGTATTTAAGAGTGGAAAAACTGTGTTTTTCACATGTCTGTAGAAAAACATGCTCAAGTTGTATTTTCCAACTGCACGCAAACTAATCCGTGAGATATTTCTTGCAGGAATGGAAAATTGGGCCAACAGTGATAACATTGTTTGAACATCTCTTTGTTAGCTTCGCAATTCGCTTTCTGAGAAGGCAATCTAACAAGTTTATTTCCAACCTGAAGTGGGGAAAGAAGTCAGAATCTGAGAATAAGGCGCCCCACTCACCAAGCTTCAAGGAAAAGGAGCAGAAGGTGAGATTTATTCAGAAATGGGGAATTAGTAAGTTTGTCTTGTCAGGCATTTTGGCTTATATCGACGGACGTCTTTGTCGCTGTATTCCGAATCCTGTAGCCCGCAGAGTTGTTAGCGGCTTTTTACTGAGTTATATTGACCAGAACGATAATAAATGAAAAGGCTATGCTTTGGAGGCTTACGAGTGGTATTGAGAAAAAAATCTCTTTTAATTTAATAAGTAAATATGTGGGAGAGAAGGCAAGTTTGGGGTATGTATACAGGAGGATGTAAAGAGTTATTTAATCCTGAGGCAACGGGGAACAGTCTAGGATAAAGCTAGATGTCAATTTCATTATTTCTAAGAAAAACTAATGAAAAATCCTTTATTTTCTTAATGCTTATCAAATGGATTTAAAAGAACAATATGTTTTGAGCATGTATATTGATAGATTATGCTTGTCTTAAAAATATCATTTTATTTGATCCAACATACTCTACAAATCGTAAAAACATATTGATTATCATTTTCTTAGGTTTCAACTACTATAAAAAAAAAACATAGTGATATTTGGTGGTGCTGCTTTTATTATTTGATAAAACCATTGTATCTTCTAAATGACTTTTTTGAAACTTAAAAAGAATAGAAGGGGGGAAAATGCCATGTACTATGCGTGCAGATTAATTAAGATGTCACATTTATTTATCAAGATGGCGTAATAACACACGTCTTAATAGAGGTAATGCTAAATGTGAAATATGGTTTGTGCACTACAAAAATGCACTAATGCAATGAAATATCTTAGGAACTTAAAAAAAGTTTGCTGTCAGTTTATAGTAAGTTTAATTAGCATATGTACTGTGATTGTGAGGATGAAATAGTATTTTAGGAAGCTTGGGAAGTATCATTACCAAAATACACGAACCCTGGGGAGTATCATTTTATTGTGGTTCCAGTTGCGGTATTTGGGGAGGCATCCTAGCTCTTGGGTGCTTAGGTTTACGCCTGAGGGTAATAGACGGCTCGCCCTGTCCGATATTGGTATCGCCTAAGAGGAAGGGAGACTTTACCCTGCCCTTAGATCGTGGGTGAGTCCAACCCCTTTCCAAAATTTTTTGTACCAAAAAAAAATTACCAAAATATAAATACTAATATGTATATATATGTAGAGAGACATCTACTTTTTCTATTCATTTGAATTGTATATCCTAACTTAAATTTACAAGTATAAATAAAATTAAGCATCTAGTAAATTAAAACAAACAAAAGAAGTGCATTAATAAAAAAAAACAGAGATTACATACATTCTTCTATGAGAATTTCTTCCTTCTCCCACTTGCAAAGGGCTTTTTTTTAGGCAAAAGTTGACTAAAATGAAAGCTGCCCAAATTTTCTCATGAGTGAAACGACGCCGTTTTAGAAGTAGAGAGAGGGTCAGCGCAGACATTCCTCTCCCAAGACGGCAACGCCACCTCCCTCTCCCCGTGATTTGCGTCGTTCCAGTCCCCTGTGTAATCTCGCTTAATCTCTATCTCAGATTCTTGTGATTCATAGGTAGAAAGGCAGAAATCTCCATTAGCTCTTCAATTGTGTAAGTGTGATGGCATAATCTCAAGTCTGTTTTTGCTGTTATGCTTCCTCTCCACTTTCTGCCGCTAGACTATTACTGTAGTATTAGGCTAAATTGGATTCTTTTAGTTGTTCTGGTCTTCTAGATTTATATCTTTTTTTGGTGACAGTTCTAGATGTATATCTATATAAACTATATTATATTTTAGAGTGACACATTTTCTTCGAATGAGTGAATTGACACTATTGCGGGAGTTTTAATAAAGAGGAAAACTTCAATAAAGATTGAAATTAGCTGCTATGAGTTACCAGAAGAATCTAAAGTTTCAAATTGAGAGGAAGCAGCATTTTAGATTGGCGGGGCCGTTTTGAGGCCTAAGACAAAATTATTAGGAGGGATGGTTAATCTATTCAAGTAACATAGTTGATTTCAAATAGGATTTAAACAATTTTAATCTTGAAAAACTCCTTTTAGCAGCCGCAACTATTACAAATATTTTCAATAATATAAGCAATACATGCACTTGAGAAATGATTTGATTTTTTGACATAATTTAATTGTTCTAGTTTTATCTTTTGTTTAGTTCAAATCCTTCAATTTTTGAAAGTAAATCAAGACCATACATATAATGGTCAATAAATTCTATAAGCAACATATGTATTTGGAAAAAAACTATTTTTTTACGTAGTTTAATATTTCAATTGAAGTACTAGAATTCTTCGTTCTTTAATAAACAGCTAATAGTTGAAGTCCAACAATTGATATTATCTTGAATTTGAAAATGAAAGAAGCTTTCAACCGGAAGAATACTTAAGGCCTTATTATTTTATTTCCAATTAAATCTCTCATTGATCTAAGAAAAACACCACACACAGATATGGAGTATAAAGCAACAATTTGAGGGCCTAAGGCAACTATCTCAGTCGCCTAGGCCTTAACATGGCCTAGAAAACCACGTAGTGCTAGTGCTAATAGAGTGTCATGCAGTGATTTCAGGTGAGGTATGATTTTGACACTTTGCTGAAATAGAGGTTTATCTTTTCTTTTTTTTTTCTCTCAAGTGTGGTTGTTGAGAAATCTTGGTAAGACCACCAGGGTGGCTGACAATCCTAGAAGTGAAGACCCATCATTCTGTTTTGATGCTTAAGCATAACCTTACTCTATAGTCATATAAGGCCCTGGCATTTTTAACCTTTCAGGTGAAATCAGGTATCGCAATGCCTGATGTTCAGTCCCTTTTGTTAATGATTTCTTAAATCAGCTTAAGAAACAGTAAATTTTCTTTGCTATCACCGATAGAGTTGAATGAGCAAAGTGTCGGATGCCAGCTTGTGAGATTGAGAACTAATTTCTGTATTTTTTTATGTGGTGTAGTAAAATTGAAGGTTCCCAGGCCACAGCAAAGCAGACAGCAGAAGTGCTTCGGGATGTAATTTCTCAACAGCGGGTGCCCCACACAAATCAGGCCGGTGCTCTAATTGATGCAGTAAGAGCTGTGGGGGAGCAGCTCATTGCTGCAAATCCCTTTGGTATGCGCTATATATCTTCCTTGTAAAATTTGTTTGTGCCTTGACCAGTTTTTTATTTCAGATGTGTATGCATTGGGTCTATTTTATACTTGATTGCCTGTGTAAGTTGAAGCATGTCTTCTAGATGTTTTGTTAGATCATCATATTGTGTAAATTATGAGTTGGCAGTCTTTAATGCCATAGTCTGGTAATTAAACTTGATTGTTATTTGGTTCATAGTTTTGGTGATTGAAAACTGCTCTTTCATTTTTACAGTTGTGCCCTTTGAATCCACACAATCCTGAGGTCTTGCTGAATGAGCTGAGGTCTCCTTCTGAATTGCTCGACTTTGGGGAATTTTCAGATTGTATGGATTCTGCAAGTGGCGCTGGTTCTCTTCATTACTGACACGTAAGTTGAACTGGGTTTCAGTAAAGAATCTTCAGCTTTCCTTTATCATCAACTTACTGAAAACTATCATACTTAGTTTCCTTGTGCATTTTCCTTACCTTTTCAGAGGCGGCCATAACCCATCATACATGTACCGTCTCATAGCTGATTATTACTCTGCTGATGATTTGGTAGTGAAAAGTCGAACCACCGCAGAGAGTTGAGTTCTGACCCCTTAATTTGTCTGACACTGGTAAGTATTAGTGCAGTCTACAGCCGTTAATCTTGAGAGTTGGTTGTACTAGTGAAGCATTAGTACACATTTTTATAAGTGGGATTTCTTTGAAGTTGGTGTTTTGCTCAATCAATAATACTATTTTGACTATATATCAGAAGAATGTAATCCCATCTGGGGCGTTTTAGAAAGGGCCAAGACGTTTAACCCATTATTACTACCCTATAAAAAGATGGTCCTTCTCTTGGAAGGCGCTGGTTGATAATTAGTTTTACTGTAAGTTTAATAAGGGATGTAACTTGTTTTGTTATTATGAGTCCATTCATATAGCTTTTGACAGTCAAGCCATAAAATTTTCTTTTCTTTTTGTTTTTTGAAGTAAAAGCAATATAATTAGAATCAGTAAGTACAATTACAATAAGCACTAAGAAAAAACCTAAAAGCACTGAAAAACTATTTCCCTTACTGATGAACGAGGGAGATCCCGTGGGAAAATATTACATAGAGACATAAACTGAGACCGTGAGTAAAAAAAAAAAAAGGATTTGTCTTCTTGTAATATTTGTTGAGTCAATATTCATATGCCTTGCCTTTTCCAGTTTTGATTGGAACATCCCATTCTCATCTTATGGAATGATCGACTTGATGAACAGGCTGGTTTTAGAGCGACTGCTAGAGAGAAGTTATGGGTGAGTTGTGTGAAAGAATGAAGCTTGTGAGAACTATACAAAGGATGAGACTGTGACGGATAATATCCAATGAAAATGAAATTCCCTTTCCGCGGCTGCTGAAGAGCTGACATGAGCCTAATCCTATCAGTCCCTTGGGGGTGAAACGTGACTTTTTTCTTTTATAAAAAGAAACAAAGAAAGAAATGTAACTCTTTTCTCTTGACCGGAATTATTTGTTATCCTATGGCGGTAGCAATTCCATTACAGTTAGTATCGGGGTTGAGTCGAGTAATAAGTGATTTAGTATCACTTTAAGTAAAATTTTAAGTTTGAATTTTGGTGTATATAGAAAATTCCAGTTGAGAAACTCACCTATTATAGTTAGGTGCGCGACATCAGTCAGATCCAGATATAGTTAGGATAAAATTTCAATAAATCAGCTAGTTAATAAAAAAAAATCCATTAAAATTTATATTTGTTAACTGGATTATTAGTTATTATTCATCCAATCATAAATGTAAAAATTAGTTGAAAAATTAGTTTTAATCTTTAATATAAAATTTTAATCTATTTTATTTTTTATATTTATTTTTTAAAAAATTAATTTACTTTACTTATAAATTAATATTCAATTTAATATTATAAAACTATACAGAAGTATTTTTTAAAAAAAATACTTATAATTATTTTTTTAATTTTTTTAATCTATTTAAAATAGTTAAATAATTTTTATATTAAAATGAAGAGCATTTTTTGAAATAATTTCAGTAAAATACCACATTAAAACCATATTTATCAACCCAAAGCATTATGAAAATACGATGCAGGATTTTTCTTTGCCTAATCAACCATTTCATGTGGGGAATTGCGGAAGAATTCTAAATCATAAATCAGCTAGTAGCACTCAACATCTTGTTCTAATTTATTCCACACGAGACCGATTTTATGGTTACTAATGATACTGACGTTGATACTGTGTACATTAGCTCGGTTTAAGTGTACGAGATAGTGACGCTATTTACGTGTGTTGGAGGAATATGCATATTTAGAGTAAGAGTCCGGAGGTGGGATCCGTGGTGAATTACTAACAGCAATTGCTATTTACCAAGTGCTAAAGAATTTCCAGAAAAATCTCCTTGCCTCTCTGTTCACTACCGATAATAGCATTGCGGAAGAGAAAGTGCAAACCATTGCTATTTACTAAGAGCTAAAGAATTTCTAGAAAATCTATTTGACTCTTTGTTCACTACCGCTAATAGCATTGCGGAAGAGAAAGGGCAGACAATTGCGTATAAGAATTTTGATAGAAAATGGATGATGATAAATCCTCAGTTTCGGCCCAGAACACCTGTGCCCGTAAGGAGACGTAATGCTCGGTTGCAATTGTTCAAAACTGCAGATGATCTCGAAACCTGCATTTTCCTTCTCTTCAAAAATTCTAAGGAGTTCTGTAAACATGGAGGGGGGCCCATGTCATCCAAAATGACAGGACCATCATCATTATCCAAACTGCAGATCACAAAAGGAACACAAATAACTATAGGTTGAGATGTACTAAGCAGAGGATCAATGTGTTGGGATGGAAATAGTGAAAATTTTACCCTGCTTTCTGCGACTTTTTCTTCCTTGAAGTAGGCTCAACTTTATCTTCATCATCCGAGTCTGATAAGAAAACTTGTCTGCAAATAGATTATAGCCCTTTTGTAAGAGATTTTATTTACACAACCATACATGTTTGGGCTAAACAAAAATGATATTCCATACTTCTCTCTAGCTGCAATCATCTGGACAATGTAATCAGGAAGAAATGCTGCATCTTCTGTTGATACCTGCTCAGTTTCAATTTCTGATACATCTTGGGAGTCTTTAAATCTTTTTGATGGTCGAGGTGTTAACCTCTGAGCCAATTTTTTCCTACGTTCTTTTTTTTCACGAATAACCCTATAAAGCACACAAATATTAAACATCATATCGTTTAGTATGAACATGATTCATGCATCTACTACTACTAATGACTTCTACAGTTGAAGAGCAAGGTGTCATATCTTAAATTTGGATTCAGCCAAGAAAAAGGAGCAGTAAGTTTAGTAACAGAGATATGTGCAGAAACAGTTCAATAAATGCATAATGCTGATTATATACATATTGTTGCAATTAACAAGCTCAATCCCTTCAACGGTTGAGTGTTTTCACCCTAGGCTTGCTAATTTATCAAGGACATAAAGTAACTAGATGTCAAATAATATAATGAATGATAGTAAAATCAACAGAATATGTTGAATTCACTGTCACTTCGATTTTTAACGTCTTTTTACTCCTCGATATGTTAAAACCTAGTATATTTAGGTCAAGCGTGAAATTATCAAGATACAGAGGACTGAAAGTAAGATTTCCTGCAGATGAGTTAACAAAGGGCCCTGGACTCTACTAACCGCACCATGATTGGCGATATAATGTAGCAAATGTTTCATACAAATTACATTAAGATACTAAGTGAAAAACTTTCTCTTCTACAATACTACTTTCCCCTATCTTGGAAATAAACAAGCATCCGATTCATTATACAAAGGGGGTTACCTCACTTTACTTTCTTTCTGAACTTTCCTTATCTCCTCTTCTTGTTGTGCGCCCTGCGAAACGCAAAATTTTTAGGTTAATACAAATTACATTCCTCCAGACAAATTAGTTGAATAATTGGGATGAAGAAAAAAGCGAAGATACCTGCTCGGCTGTAAACTCCTCGGGTGCACCATTATCGTCTTCACTGTCCGACATATCTGACTCTACTTTCAGTTTCCCGCTCCTTCGAATCTCCGGGAACACCCTCTAGGTTTATGTTTATGAAGCTCCTCCACCAACCCCAAAAGGTTTTTCATGCTGACACGCCTTTCTTCCTTTTTCTAAAGGGAAAAAAACAAGTTTTGGGTCAATGCCGAATGCGGAATATATGGGCCGGCCCATTTACGTGCTAGAACACAGTTACGCCCACATCAGCTTAAAAAGAAGATTCTCTGAATAATAAATAAATAAATAAATAAATAATTCTCTAAATAATTGTGATTTACAAGCACCTAATGTGTGTGTGGAAAACACAAAAGCCATAATTTTAGAAAAATTTTTAGGCAAAATTTTAAATTATTTTTTTTAAAATAAACAGTCATATTTATCTAAATATTTTTTTATCAAACTATATTTTAAAACTAATATTTTAAATAAGTTACTAAGACTAACTTATAGAATAATAAAAGAATTTATAAAATAAATAATTACTATTTTATCCTTATTTTTTCTTACACTATCTCTCATCTCTTCTCCACACTCTCTCTTCTCTCTTTTCTCCACCCTCTATCTTCTTTCCTCTCTCATATATTTAATAAAATCATACCATTTGATAATTTTCTAATTACAAAAATTCTTCTGGTAATAAGTATTCAAATACTCATTTATTCATAATCACTTTTTTCCATAAACTCTTCTCCAAAAATCCTTTATTTCATAAACCCTTTTATAAACTCTTAACCAAACAAACTCAATATCCATAATGAAAGGATGAAAATATCACTTTCTTTATTAAAAAAGTCAACACTATTTAGTATTTCTCTTATCATTAATATAATATAAGAGTCATTTAATTAATTTAAATAAATTAGTTTGAGAAAAAATAATATTTATCGGTTTCTTAATATAAGAACTAATTAACTTTTTTAATAGATTAAGAAAATCAAATAAATTAATTTATTATAAATAATATAAGAGTTAATTGAATAATTTTTATAGGTTAAGGAGTAGTATATAATATGAATTTATTTTGAATGGTTAAATTTAATTTTAATTAACTTATTTATTTAGTTTATTTATTTCAACAAAAAAAATAAATTAACTCTTATATTAATAAATTAGAGATAAAATTAATCGAGATCTTAAATATAATTTTATATTTAAGACTAAAATTAATGTCTAAATAACTCTTATATTTAAGATTAAATAATTATCTTGTATAGACTCTAGGCAGGCTAAAAAATATCCAAAAGGGGGCAAGGGATGGATAGACTTTATGATCATCACTGTAGATGATATATAAAACCACAACCTTCCAACAAATATATGTACGATGGTGTTCACTACAAACTTTATGAACGAATAATCTATTTGGAAGCCAAAATATCTACTGATAGCATAGGGGTCATTTACTACACAACACATTCTAACTTGTAAAAGAGAGATAGATGTAGCACTTTCCTTAGTCAGTGCATCCAAATAAATGCGGATAGCTCAACAACAAAAACATGAAGCACAAGATGTTACTGATCTTACAATTGCTCCAAACTTACTTTTAATGAGAAACCACATCGCTATCACTTGACAAGTTTGGATCGGTCGTTGGCTTCTTACGTACGTACGTGGGAGGCTAGAAAATTGGATTTTTCTTCATAAGTGGACTCAACGAAAACAGAGGTCAAGCTTGAAGGATTAGTCACGGAATGGAAGACACGCATTAGGGTTTGATGAAGAAAAAGGAAGGAAAAAGCCATTAGTCAAGATGCGCGGCTAAGACCAATTGTGGGGCAGGTTCATCCCGGGACTCAGTAAAAGGTTTGGTTTTGAGTGGACTTCACCACCAGAATCAAAGAAATGCATGCATGTTTGTGTACATGAATCGGGAAAGTGATATATATGATGTCAATTAATTTGCTGTATCGCCCAGCATTACAATTTTTAATTAAAGGTTAAAGTACAATTTTATTTTTAAGTAGGAGTTGTAAGTATCTCAATTTTTTTTTCTTAAAAAAAAAGGTAATATCACCCCTAATCGTTATGCTAATGATTTTCTTGATAATAAACATTAATTAAAGAATTTTTATTTTTTTAATATTTTTAAAGTGATATTGATTTGTAAACAAAAATTGAATACCCTTGTCTTCTACGCAAAATCTTATGAAACAAAATTGGTAGACCTCAAACCCTTTAATTAAATTATATATATTAGCTTAATCTATTAACTTCTAACAAAACATATATAGGTAATCTTATCCTTATTCAAATTATTTTGTGAATTAGTCCGTAAAAAGTTATCGATACACAAACTTGTATAATTTAATAAAAGTATATCGCCCAAAAAATAGAACACTAGTAAGTGCTTAGTAAGTCATGAGACCTATCCCAACACTCAGATAACCTTGATTAATCCACTTATTTTTCCAAGAAAAAACATAGTTTTAGTGAGCTAATATACCCATATCATCAGTTCTGAATAAAGCACTATATTTATTTGGCCGTATGCTGGAAATGATTAATGAAAACTAATTTAGAGGCTTTTGAATCCGACCATCTGGTCCCCCTAATTTTTAAAACCTTATGTTCAGTCATAAAAATATTAACGTTAAATTTAATATAATAATTCGTTCATATATATACGCGTACCAATTAATGAGTATGCAATTAATCACACTTAAGTCTAATGATTTAGATGGAAGCATATCATAAACAGGCAAACATACTAACGAAAATAGTACCCTTTAGATCATAGTTATTATTTTCAAACTTGCGAGTCAGATTTTATTATTTTTAATTTTTATTTTATAAAATCGTATCAACTCTTATTTAAACTTATGTTAACAGTAAACACTTACAAGTTTATTTACCAAATTTATCACTTTTATATCCAGTGACTTTATACATAAATTTTATAAAAAAAATTATTGAATATAATAAATTATGAATGTTTATAAATTTAATTTTAATTATTTAAATTTAAAATATATTTAAATAATTGTTCGTATTTTTTATATTTTAATAATTTCATTATATTCTTTTAATAATTATTTGTTAATAAAAATAAACTCTTAACAACTTAATATACGAGTTTACTAAGACTTTAACTCCGTAAGTTTGACAACTTTGACATATAGCCATATGACAGTGCAGCATATGCAACTCGGTCTAGTTGCAACAACATCTGAAGCCACCCAAATTTCTCAGATTGATTAGAAAAAGTTCTATGAATCAATCTGAGCATACCAGACGCCCTGGATCTTCACATCCTTTGGGGCTTTAGCTCCCAGATCAGTATCAGATGGCTGAAGGCTCTCAAACACCCCGATCACCTCTCCGGTATCCGGCTTGCTCTTTGTCACGCTCAAAGTTATCTTCCCTTTCGATGATTGAGCACTCTTGTTGTTCTCCTTTGCAAGTTCTTCCTCGTCACCTCTTCCTCCGGCAGGCAATGCCACCGCATTATCATAACCGGTAGAAGCACCCCTTCCCTTGGGATCCAAAAACGACGATCCCCTGTACGACGGCACCAGGAATTCTCCGCTGAAGCTGTCTGGTTTTCCAGAAGCCACCAACTGTTTGATGGTGAAGAGGAAGGGCACGCGCTCGCCTCCGGGAAGCTGGACAGTGACGGCGGCGTAGTCGATGCCGTCTTTCTCCTCGAACTTGACGGAGCCATCTTCAGAAACATTGAAGGGGCCTTCGATCTCGTCGAGAGTGTAGGTGAGGCGGGTCATAAGCTTGGTGTTTTGGAACTCAGGTGGGGCGTTCTTGCTGACACCCTCGGTTTTCACGGTGAAGGAGGTGGGCTCAAGGCAGAACTTCTTGGCGCTGTATTTGCCTGGCTTGAAGGCGAATGAGTCAACTCCGCCGTCGATGGTCGGACACTGGTTCGCCGTTCCTGTTCCTTTGACTTCCATGTATGTCTTGCTCTGGATTTCGTCGTAGGTCAGGCGTTTTGGGACACCCTCCGCACTTGCTCCCTGAGAAAAAGGCGAGGTTTATCAATGTGTTGAGATATCAAATATCGGAAATAGCTATTTCCATTTCCCAGAATTACAGAAAGCATATGAATGAAAAAGAAGAAACATACAGATACAAGGAGAGCAGAGGAGGCGAGGGCGATGCTGGCGATTTTGGTGGCGTCGGCGCACTTGTGAGCGAGGTCCTTGAGATGAGGGTGAAGAGAGCAAGTGAGCCTTGGTGCACAAGCTTCCAAGCCGAAGGCCTTGGAAATGGAGTGGGAAGATTTGAGCTGTAAGGGCATGCCCATGAGGGTGGCAGCAGCTTGTAGTGAGGCGGCCATTGGATCAAAAACGGGTGTTGTTGACGGAGAGAGATCGATTTTGTGTTGGGGAAGAAGATGATATGGAAAATTATGCGGGGGCTGGGTGGTGAGTGAATGAGCGGATAAGATATGATGGTGGCACTGCTTGCCATGTTGGAAGCTTCTCATTTGGGATCAAGATTCTTGCTGTCACAAAATAGGTCATCCAGTCCAATGAAATCTATGACATGGCAATAAAATTAATAATTTTATTCTTCCATGAAAAACAAAAATACTGCCTTAGTTTCCTTCTTAATATGAAAATATATGACCTAGCAATAATTTCATAAGATTTATGCTAAACATATAGGATTTTATAGGGCTGTGCTCTATTTTTCAATAAAAAATAGTTAAATTTAAAAACTTTATTTTTGTTCATAATTCAGGTCTTGGAAGTGCAGAAACAAGAGAGTAATAGTGGACCACAGAGTTAGGCTACCGGTGGCGACATGGTACTCTCCCATTCATATAAGATAGTAAATCAACATACTGGTAGTAAACAATTCATATTCCATATTATTCTTATTCTTATTCTACTATAAAATTAGATGATAATGGCAGCACGAGATTCAAATTCAGTAAACTCTTTTAAATGCTAAAAGGTGTAAATAGTAACTAACTTTCTAATTTTATATTTTTAATTTTTAATATATAATATATTTAACTAATTTTATTAAATTAAAAAAATTAATTAAATTAATTAATATAATATATATTTTTTAAATTATTTTAATCATATTTTTAAATTCTCCTTCATCTCTTATTTGATTATTGTTGATATAGTATCAATAAAATTTTTTTAAAAAATTAATAAGTATAAAAAATAAATATTATATTTATAACAAATTTTAACTCTTTATTAATTTTTATATTAAAAATCGGATGATGAGTAACATTTAAAACAAAAAATAAATATAAATCCATATTTTCATAATTTATACAACTCGTTTACAACTAATTTTTAATTAAAATTTATAATTGAGCTTCTAATATCTGCAACTGAGCATATCAAAATTTATAATTGGGTTACGGTTATGATTCCAACTGCGTAATTTATCCATTTATTTTTATTTAAATATTTTTCTTATTTCATATATTTGTAGCTGTTACATTCTTTTTTTTATTTTTTTGTAAATAGCACTTACGCGTCATTCTCCCGGCTTTACGTTCTAGTGGCAAGAGCACTATTTTCAGTCAATCCTGGGGAGCTTGTAGTTTGTTTGGGACCTTTCTCACAATCGCCGCGACGGCGGAGGCGGAGGCTACAACTTGAACTTCTTTCTCTGGCTTTTTCTGGTATCATCACTTCTATAATCATTGATTACAAAATACTCTTTCCATCCTTACTATATTATATAACTGATTTTTTAAAAATTAAAAAATTTATATAAATTAATTAATTATAATTAAATCTAATTTAAAGATACATTTATATAATATATTCTTTAATTATAATTAATTAATTTAATTTTTTTATTTATAAAAAAATTAACTAATTTTTATAACCTAGAATCTTCATCTTTGAAAAATTCCTGGCATCCATATATATATATTTGTGCGCTCAAGCCCAAATTTTATTAAAAAC
This sequence comes from Leucaena leucocephala, assembly GCA_037074615.1. Taxonomy (NCBI): domain Eukaryota; kingdom Viridiplantae; phylum Streptophyta; class Magnoliopsida; order Fabales; family Fabaceae; genus Leucaena; species Leucaena leucocephala. The sequence continues at coordinate 706,565 of CM073567.1, read as the reverse complement.
ATTGGTAATGACTAATGAACAAAAATGACATATTTCATTTAGCATCATTTTTATAACACAACAGAAACACGAAGTATAATTTATAAATTGAATATGGACAAAATTTTGGAAAACTTCATATTTGAAATGTTTATTTGAGGTAATTTGGTCTCAGAATAGGGGCATTTTTGTGAAGAAGAAAATCCGTTAAGGGTATATTCGTCATTAACCTAAGCATCCAAATCCAAAAGCACACAAGTGCGCGTTCGTTACGTTGAGCGACAATCCAACCCCGAAAGTAAGAACGAGACGAAGCTTCTGAGAAGTCAGAATCCATGACTTGCCGTGCGTCCGTTTAATTATTGCATTTTACGTTGACGACTTTTTCCCCCTTTCTTTAATTAAAAGTTATTGTTTTCCGAAAGAAATCCAATAGCAGACTTAAATTTCGATTACCTATGCTGAATTACTTCTCCAACTGAAAACAGCCATTTAGTTCTTCGACGATTGCAGGATGCTCGAAGGTATGATATTTATAGCTCACTCCCCAGTCCTTTTTTTCCCTTCATCGTAAACAAAATTTCGGCGTTATATTCGTCACTGACCTCTCTTCTGTGAGCATTTATTGATACAGATGGCTGCTCAACGGCATCAATCACGAGCTTTAATTTCTCATTTAATTAATCAAGCAACTCTGTCAGATGCTCAAGAAGATAATATGATTTCCTGAGAGATCAAAGCTTGGGAGAATTTAGTGTTTTTAGGTTTCAGAAGGTGATTGGTAATGCTGTTTGTTCAAAACCCAGTACAAACCAATTCAATTTCCATCAAGATATGTCCTATCACCGGAGGAACTTCGTTATTGTGCTCACGATCTTCATCGTCTACTCAACAAGAGCAGAAAAGCCGGGCGACTGTGATCGCAGTTGTGGAAAGTATTCCGTGCCGTATCCTTTCGGATTTTCTGAGAAGTGCCAGATCAAATTAAATTGCAGCGGCAGCCATATGGAAATCGGGGGATTCCAGGTGGATAAAGTAACCCCTAGTAGTATCTTCGTCAATCTTCCTGTGGAATGCAACCGAAGCATGGAATCTATCCAACGGCTTTTCAGCAAAAACTTCGCTCCCACACGGAACAATAGCCTTCTGGTGCGAAGTTGTTCGTCTCAGCAGGGCAGCTGCTTTATACCCGCCAGTCTCACGGGCAGTCTATTAAAATTGGAGAATTGCCATAGTGGTAATATCAGTTGCTTTTTGCAAAAAAAGGATGATACATATTTTCTAACGCGAGCGGAAGTAAATCAGGCTATGTGCAAGTTGATATCTGCGATTGCAATCGAGCAAGGCAAAGACCAGACGATTTCGCTCCGTCTTCAGGTGCTTGAATTGGGGTGGTGGCTTGAAGGTCCACCCGAATGCTCTGAGAATGCAATCCTTACCACAGTCCGACCCGGCGGCGGGAAGACCGGGTACCGGTGCCGATGTCATGAACGTTACATCGGAGATGGCTTCAAGAACGGCACTGCTTGCCGGAAAGGTGAGTCCAGTCGTTGAGACTAATTTTAATACACTTAATTTATTATACGAGTTCTGGCTTTTTGTTATTTGGTTATTCTTTTCGGGGGAATAAGCACGTGGTGTCTGACTGGAGCAATTTGGTAAAGTATGCAGCTGGTTGTGACGTTATGCGTTGACCGATTAGGCTGAGACAACTCGATCATGTCTCGTGAAAATGCAGTTCGTAGTGTATATTAAATTACTTTACAAAGGGCAATAAAGCGATACCTGATTTGTTGAGAGGGCACTCCAAACAATGAAACATAATGTTTCGTTTGATCTCACCTTATTCTAATAAAGGACCTTTCCATGTCATTCTGTTATGAACTCTCAGACATATCCTAAGCGTCAACACTTTATTCTTATGGAGCACATTATGGCTTGACTCTCTAACCCTTTTCCTTTTCATTGATTGGTTTCTGGGAAAATTTCAAGTTAATGGGGATTTGCCATAGTCCTTTATAAAATATTTTTTTTACTGATTGAAAGGTTAGTGCTTTTTTTTCTCCCGTTAATGTGATATTCCCAATACGAGACTTAATTTAAAAGGCAAAGTTGCTCAGTTTTAGGAATGATAACTTGCCAGATAGAAAAGCCAGGTCAACTTTCTGTAGCTTCCGCCCACGATTATTTGCATAGACAATATATTTGGCGAATCTCATGTCTGACCCAAATGGAAATGAATTATTTTTTTGCGGTAATCCGGGGGAGGGGGGGAACGATTACAATGAGGAAATGCACCTGATATTAACACCACTGGTTGTGATTCTCATGGGTCGGCCGATCACCGACATTTTTTACTAAGTGGTGAAGGGGATTTTGCTACGTTCTGTTTTTGTGTAATCGTTTTCTGTTTTTTTTTTCCTTTTAAAGAAGTTGGGTACAATCTTGTCTGTTGCATTCTTTTTCATGTCATTGCCACTCAAATTGTTTTTATCCCAATTCAGTTTAGATATAAGGTAACGCAATACTTGCTTATGGTGCAGATTGAGACCTACAGCTTTGTTTCAAACATTCTTGTTTTTTTTTTGTTGGCAAGAGAAAATAAACATTCATTGTTGCCGATTCTTTTTCTTTTTTATTTATTTAGTTATTAATTTTGTGCATTGTCCTGTCGTCAGTTTCACAGTGCAGAGCCTCAACACTAATGACTGGTGGATGTGGAAAGGCAACTAAAATCGGTGTTCTTGTTGGAGGTAAAATCTCAGTTCTTGGATGGCTTCTGTTATTTTCAGACTAAATTTTGCCAATATCCTATGTATATCAGCTTTATCAAATTTCTTTTTCCTTTCTCCTTTTTCTGATTTGTCATCGACTTTGTTCCAAATCTGTATAGATTCCAAATTCTAGTATCAGTTATGGCCTCTTTCTTTTTTGGCTCTTCCTTTCTCATTTTTCTAATTTGTCGTTGACTTTGTTCCAAATCTGTATAGAAAGAAGATACTTTTGAATTCCATTTCGGTAAGATTTTTGAGGATGCTGCATGGTTTTTTGTAGGGATCGTTGCTTTAGTTTTCATCCTGACTGGTGTGTGTCTTCGATGTTACTTTGCTCGGCGTCATACTTGTTTGAGAAAACAAATGACAGTAAAGCGCCTATTACGTGAAGCTGCAGGAAACTCTACTGTTCCTTTTTACGCATACAAAGAAATAGAAAAGGCCACAAATTTTTTCTCTGGGGAACAGAGGTTGGGAACTGGGGCTTTTGGTACGGTATATGCAGGAATACTACACGATACTGAATGTGTTGCAATAAAAAAGATAAAGTACAGAGACACCAACAGTGTTGACCGAGTTATGAACGAGATCAAACTTCTTTCTTCAGTGAGTCACCCTAATTTAGTACGCCTCTTGGGCTGCTGCATAGAGGGTGGTGAGCAGATACTTGTTTATGAGTTTATGCCCAATGGAACCCTATCCCAGCATTTACAAAGAGAGAGAGGAAATGGACTTCCATGGACAATACGACTCACCATTGCTACTGAAACTGCTAATGCTATAGCATATCTTCATTCTGCCATTGATCCCCCAATTTATCACAGGGACATAAAATCCAGTAATATACTCTTGGATTACAACTTCAAATCGAAAGTAGCAGATTTTGGGCTTTCTAGGCTTGGCATGACAGAAACATCACATATCTCAACTGCTCCACAAGGGACTCCAGGCTATGTCGACCCTCAATACCACCAAAACTTCTATCTTTCTGATAAAAGTGATGTCTATAGTTTTGGAGTGGTTTTGGTAGAGATAATAACGGCCCTGAAAGTGGTTGATTTTGCAAGACCTCATAGTGAGGTTAATTTGGCTGCACTTGCTGTGGATAGAATCAGAAGAGGTTCAGTGGATGACATCATAGATCCTTTTCTGGAGCCTCACAGGGACGCTTGGACCCTCTACTCTGTTCACAAGGTGGCTGAGCTTGCATTTAGATGCCTTGCTTATCATAGTGACATGAGACCTACTATGTTGGAAGTAGCGGAGGAGCTGGAACAAATCAAACGCAGTGGATGGGCAACAATGGAAGAAACTCTATGCACGGCATCATCGATTGGATCCTCGTGTTCGTCACCTCGTATTGGAAGTGAGAAGTCGATGGATCGTATTATTTCTCTTAAAAGAGCAGAACGAGGGAGCAAGAGATCAATGAGTCCAAAGAGGATGGATAAAATACAGCATTCTGTGGAAGAAGTGGATGGCTCTCCTATATCAGTGCATAATCCTTGGTTAAGATGACAAAGCTCACCCTCAGCAAACAGTTTGTTGGGAAATGTAGTTCAGTGATAAGCACTAGCTCATTTTTGTGGAAAGCCTCCAACAATGTGAATACTAATAGCTCCTTTTCTTGTTCCATAGTTACAATATAGCTTGCTATCTTTGCATAGGATCAGTTTAGTAAACAAATTTGTACAGAATTAATGATGCCTACAAGGGAAAAGAAAAAACCCAAATAATCAATTTGTTCAAATTTGGCTTCAAACTGGCAAAAACTCGGGCCTATAGTTTATCTTGTCTTTAGGTTAATTAAATCGATGAGACACCAAAAGGAGGAAATGCAATGAACTGCAGCTTTAGTTATTTGTTTGGCAATAAATATGTAATATGATGCGCCCAAGCTTGGAAAAGAAAAAGCTTATTTTTTTAATTTTATAAATCAAGCATAAAATGTATAGTGTTTATAAAAGGGAAAACTAATCTAGCAGTGTATATAATTTCACTAAATTTTAAATCAGGTCCTTATAATTTTTTTTAATCCAATCTTGTTTAATCCATTTTAGTAGCAGTCCTCCGTCACCTATGCCGTTAGCTTCCCCCGATGAGAATGATGCGGTGCCGACACGTCCTCTCCTCCCTCAGCTTCCCTCTCCTCCTTCAAAATCAAGACGAACACCACATCTATGTGTTTATTCTCTCTCTCTCTCTCTCTCTCCCCCCCCCCCACCATCCTCCTCTTTCATTCCTCAGGCACCAGCTCTGGTCTCTTTCCTTATACTAACCAGCGCTTTCTCTATTTAAAGTGAGAAGAAAAGCACAAAAATGAAATCATCAGGTTTCTATATTAACTTCATTCATATACCAGCAATGCCAAGTGATCAAAATTATTGTAAATGAATGCATAAGTTTCGATGTGGCCAGAAGATATGAAAAATCTGTTTTTTTCCCCCCTATTTTTTGACCAACAACGATCTATATTTCTTCAAAAAACTATATTGAATGTCAAAAATCTTGCTTATCAATAAATTTCATTCGCTCTCATCCTTGGGAGAAACAGAGAATCAAGGAGCTGTTGAAATCACGCATACTGAAAGAGATGTAAATGAGGGGGGAAATTTCTGCAAATAGCAACTGCTTGACACTTGACAGAGATGGGGAAGGTGATCTTAGAGAAACCTTCAGCGTGGATACGATACCCTTCGTGAAGAGCATCCAAGTGCGGCACACACCGGCGCAAGCCACCACTTTCCTCTTGCGGTGGTGGGAGATCGAAGCTTCTGCAAGGATGGTGGAGAGAGAGAGAGTAAATGAACAGTGAGAGAGACAGGGGTAGAGGTGAAGCCCAGCCGGCGGGTTTTGGGGGGGGTCTTTTTACCCGCAGCCGGCTAACTAGCCTGCCGGAATGGTAGATTAGTCCACTTAACTTTTTTTTTTTTAATTTTTATTATTTATATTATATTTTATTAATTTTAAAATTTTAACTAAATTAAAATTTATATTATACTTAATTTATATTAATTTTATCTTATTAAATTATTTTTTAAATATATATTTTATTTTATTATTATTTTATTTGTAACAATATATTTATATATAAATAATAATAAAATTAAAAAAATAATTATTTTAATAATTTGAGGTCATATTTTAAATCTAATTACTATTGATATATATAAATTATTTTAAAAAATATATATATAAAAATAAATATTTTTAAAAATATAAATAAATAATTTAATAAAAATTGATAGGTTAATAGTTTATCAATCTAAAAGTGGGTCAGTTAAATTTAATCTACGGTCAATCTATGATGAATCAACCCATATCTAACGGGTTGACTTGCATCTAGACAGGGTCTTCTTCTTGAGGAGGACGAGGGGAGAGAAGTTGAGGGAGGAGAGGATGTGTGAGTGCCACATCACTCCCTGTCAGGTGAAGCTAACTGCATCTGTGACCGAAGGACTGCCACTAAAATTGATTAAACAATAAGGATGGGATGAAATGGGGAAAAAAATTATAAGGACCGATTTAAACTTCGGTAAAACTATAAGGACAGCCAGATTAGTTTTCCCTTTATAAAATAACCCTCGGCGAGTTTGAATATTATTGGCATGTTGAAATAAAGCCAAAATGATCATGACTTATAAAATGGGGAGTCCATGGAATTTGGATATTAGTCGCTTTTTACTTTTTTTTTAATATAAAATATATTTAATTAATTTAAAAAAATTAATTAAATTAATTATTTATAATAATTATATATTAATTTCTTTAAAATATAGTATATTATTATGTGTATTAGAACTATTTGATAGAAATTCTTTAATATATGTACAATTATATAAAAATATTTTAAATAAAAATTATAAATTTAAAAAATAAAATAAATTAAAATAGAATGAACTATTTTCTAAATCTTTTAATTAGTATTAGACGAGGAATATTATTAATAGGTAGAAGGGGGGCAAATATGAATAATATAAAAACAGAGGGTGAAATCCAGATCGGGAGGGAAGTAGTCAGTGAACCATATTGGCTCTTGGTTGACTTAAAAGACCAAGTCATGTAGACATTTACTGGTTCTCTTCTTATTGCATACACAGTACGTGTTGTGTTTGTCGGGGCAATGGAAATGAGTAGTCCAAAGACATCCATCATCCTTGTTTCCTTAATTAGTTTCAGTGTTTTACTTAATCACCATGCTCATTGGTTAATTAAGCACTGATCTCTCCCATTTAGAGAGAGAGAAGACACACTTTCTCTCTGTGCTAATTGAATCTAAATTTAAATTTTAAAAAGGTTTATAATTAAAATTTTAATTTAAAAAAAAATTAAAACAATCAACATATTTGTGATTTATGAATCAATCTATAATTTAAATTTATAGATTAAATTATAATTTAAAATTATAATTTTTAATAAGTTTTTTAGAATAACTTTTAAAATATTAAAATAATTTATATAGTACTTAATTATTATTTTATTTATATTTTTTTTTAATATTTTTTCTCTTCTCTTCCTCCTCTTTATTGCCATTGGTTCTAGTTTGATCTTGTCACTGTCCTGATCTTGCCACTAAAATTGCTCTCCCCGATAGCCCTTTTATTTCTGCTACTAGAGTCGACATCCCTTTAGTTGCCATCACTAGAGTAGTTGTAGTCTACAGACCTTCTATTACTGTCATTGGAGTCGCCTGGAATTTGTATAGAATAGGAGGAAAAAGAGTTACACTGGGTCACTGGAATTTCTAATGAGTGAATAAAAATATTTTTTATAATGCTAAAATTTTTTATTGAGCGAATAAGATTATTTTTTTCTTCACATATTATTTAATAATTTATCAATTATAAAAATATTTTTAATAATAACTATTTAAATATTTATTTATTTAAAATTATTTTTTTTATAAATTTTTATCTTTAAAAGAATATTTTTTTTAAAAGCTTATCTAGACCATATACACCCGCGCGCGCGCACAATTACATACAGTTGCGTTTAGAAAGCAGCCTAATCCCTCTAGATACTCGCTCACTTTTGCTCCAGCTGGAATATGTTTGCTTTATTCTCCCTCTCTTCATGATTCTATCATTCAAACAATGTTAATCGTACGTTATGATGCAATCAAGATCATATTTTCTAGACAATTACGTTCTTTGAACAAATAAACAATTATCTTGGACACGTATAATTTCGGCACATCCTTCGTAAATCACAACAAATGTAAGCTGATTCGAGTGGTGAGATGACCACTGAAACAGAAGGTAAGAAATATTCAGGGGAAGAAACGGATTATGCACCAACACATCCAGATTTATCGCTCAATTCAGCATTGCACTTCATGGTACCAAGCTATTGCGTTCATGTCAAGCTAAAATACAAGATTCCTCGCACGATTTACAGAATAAACATGTAGTAATACTCACACCAAGAGCCCATTGCAATATGATCGACAAACATTAGACTCATTAGTCTTTAACGTCATGACTTTTGAGCTTCCGGCCCCAAAATTCCGTTCACAACCGCCGTTGCAACCAGAACACCAAGAGCCTCCGCTCCGGCCACCACTCCTGCCTGTGCCAAACCACCAAAACTCACCGTATCGGATATCTCCTTCTCCGCCGCTTCTATCCCCTTCTCCGCCGCCTCAATTCCACGCTCCGCCGTTTCCAGCCCACGTTCGGCCGTTTCCAGCCCTTTGTCCGCGGCTTCAAAGCCCTCTCTCACAATCTCCTTGGCTGTTTCCTCTGCCTTCCTAAGATTCTTCCGAAATCCAAACAGAGGAACGTCCTGCGCCCTGGACGTCCGTTCCCTCGCCGTAAGCGCCGTAGACGCCGTCAGGAAGAATATCAACTGCCTCCGCCCTGACAGGGCGTTGATTGGAAATACCGGCGTAGGGTTGGTAGCGTGGGCCTTGCAGGAGGAGGGTGTAGCATTGCGCACAGGATGGAGTGAAAGAGTTCGGTTGAGAAGTGAAAGTGTGGAAGCCATGGATCTAAGCTTGAGACGAGACGAGACGAGACGAGAGTGTCAATGATGATAACAGTGATAGTAGGAGCGAACTTGGGATTTGTGGTCTTGGGCTGACGAATCATCTTAACCATCTCAATGCTTGACACGCATGCAAAAGGCACTGCCAGATGGAGATAAGGATCCTCTGCTTCGCAGCTGAGGCTGTGATTTTTATCTTTAGTATAATTAAAGAAAAATTATTATATTTATTTTTATTAACTAATTAATTAATAAAAATTAACATGCATTTATTGTACCCATATAAATAGATATTTAGCTATCCTAAGATTAGTACATGCAACAGAATTCAGAAAAAAAACGTGGTAAATAAAATTGGCCCTTGTTCTATTTTAAAAAAAATTGTGTGATTATTAGTCCAAAGATAATTAAAAGCTACAGAAATAAGGGAAAATCCCATTAAAGTTCCTTTGAAAGACCTTATTTGTATTAAATTTTTGATAAAAAGATAATAATTTTTTTAAAAATTTAAAAAGACAAAAAAGGCATTTAAATTTTAAAAATAATAAATTAGACTTCCTGATTAATTTATCATTTAAAAATTTGGGGGAAAAGATAAAATTGTTCTTTTATAATTTACTATTACTACAATGACATTTATGATTTGAGCAATAATTTTGACAACTTCAGTTAAGACATTTACTATTATGTAACAAGGTAGTTGCATGTAATTGCTTTAAGGTTCGTAACTCCTGCAATGATATTTATAATATGAGAAATATTTTTTACAATTTCCCTTAATACATTAACAACTCTTTAACAACCTACTTGTAAGTAACAGTTTTTGGGTTTGTAACTCTTGTAATGGAATTTTATAACATGAGCAATAGTTATGACAACTCTATATAACAATGTACTTGCAAGTAATTGCTTTCATATTTATAACTTCTGTAATGAGATTTACAACTTGAGCAATAATTTTAACTTGAGCAATGAGATTTACTACTTATCGTCACCCTAGATCGTCATCATTTATTTCCTGTTTACCCATCCTCTACCCATCTCTTCTATCAACAGTGAGCACAAAAGCAGCAAGAAGAAATTTCGACAGAATAGGACAATCAACGATGCAACGATTAAGAACAATCACTTTCACGACCATCCATAATTAAACTGTGCCTTCACTTTTGTTCATGTCCGTTCTGCCTCTATCTCGTGCTTGTATTGTTCGTCACTACTATTACTGTGCGTGAACGCCGGTATTAGTCTTGGATCGCTACACTTTTGTTGTCTCTATCTTCCGCTATGCCTTGCTACCATGTTGTGGTCGTTACCCTATTCTGTTGGCACTTCTTCCAGTTGTTTATGTGCTCGCCATCTATAGAAGAGATGGGTAGAGGACGAGTAAACATGAGATGAATGACAATAGCTTGGGTGACGATAAGTAATAAATCTAATCACTGAAGTTGTTAAAATTATTGCCCAAGTTATAAATCTTATTACAGGAGTTACAAACTTGAAAGTAATTATTTGCAAGTACATTGTTACATAGGTTTGTACATATTTTAGGGAAAGTTAATAAAACTATTACTCATGTTATAAATCCTATTGCAGGAGATATAAATGACCAAAAGGCAATTTCATCTTTTATCCTAAATTTACAAAGGACGGATTGAGAAGGAAGTCTAATATGTAATTTTTTAAATTCAGATTCCCTTTTTGTCCTTTTAAATTTCAAAAGTCTTTTATTGTTTTTTCCTAAATTTTTACTCTATGTTTGGATGGAGAAAAGACTAAAGAGAAAAGAATATTATAGGGAAAAATTCTAAAAAATAGTAACTTTTTTTTACTATTTTTGAAAAAAAATTCTTCTTCCTATTCTTGTCCTCTTATTTTCTTCTTATTTTTCTCTCTATACAAACATCAAGAGAACAAATTAAAAATAAGTTTACACAGAAAATACCCTTTGCTTGTTAGAAAATGTCCATCCCTCAACTATAGTAGTGATTTGGCTGCCGGGGCCCCATCATTGGTGGCAAGGTCATCGTTGTCGGCAGCCGATGACAAGTCATAATTCAATAATTCATATTTTTGACAGTGGCTAAAGCTCCTACCACAATGACATTTAAATTACTAATATACCTACTCACCTCTATAGGTGTATTAACAATTACTTGATGGACGTAGTATCATTCTCATACCACAATGACATTTGTGTGGAATGACTCGAAGCTGTTTTACACCAGTATTTTTAATTGAATGGTAGTTAGTGTCTTCGTGGCTAATTTACTTCCATCTCTGAAGAGGTGAAGGGTTTTACTGCAAAAAGAAGTATTACCCTTTGCAGAAACTGTTTTTTCCCTGCCAGTTCACAGAAGCTAGATAAATGTGAAGTATGGTAAAACTTGTGCTTTTTCTTGGGGTTGTCATATTCCAAAGTGAAGAAGCCGAATCAAAATTATGTATTGCTTGTCTAGGATTGATCACCGTATCGGTATTTCTTGGCCTTTGTTTTTAACGGTTATGGATATGAAAGTTGGGTCGATCCTACTGAAGAGGTTAAGGATGTTTCAGAATCACAAGTAAAAGACAACCAAACAGAATCCCAACAAACAGAAGAAAAATTTATGTGGAGTGACCATGGGCGATAGAATCTTCCCTTGCGTTACAAAGAGTAAGGCGTTATCTTCAGTGGCAAGCTGTTCGTGCAGCTTGTGATTGTAAAAGACAAAACTAAACAAAGGGACGATGAACTCGAAGTTACAGGAGTGGTGCATATATATAGAAGGAAACATAAGTTCACATAGTGTGAGGTAGTTTTTTTTATAGGTGGCAGAGATAGCAAATCTAGGAAAAAATGTGCTACAAATTTGAGTGCAGAACATGCGGGAAATATACATGGGGAGGATGTGGGAAGCACTTGAAAAACTTATATGCAACCATTGATGAGGGAAAGCACTGTATGTGCAACTCTTGGCCTGGTGTGGTCATCCCCTCAAAAGCTTCTGCATCTCCCACTGACCAACAACCATCACAGCCTGCAACTTCTGCTCAAGGTAATTAGAGCTTCTCATTATAGCAACAGGGGGTGTTCATCTGCCCCATCGACCAGTTGGATTATTAGCATATTTGTTGGTGTTATTGTCGTTTGATCAGTCCGGGTCAATTACACACTTTCAGAATTAGTTTGCACATGAAAACTTGCAGAGCACCATATCAGAGATCACCTTCAAGAAATCTGCACTTCTGGGAGGAAACATAATGCTGAACATATTTCAGATCTAAGTACATCAAAGATTTAGAAGGAAAGACGACAAAACACACAAGCTAAACCTCCTAATATAGGCATCACGTGTCCCAATAAATATAAAACAATACAAAACTCTCTTCCAGCGGTAATCTAATAACAAAAGAACAAGACTTGCGGATCTTTATGCAAAATCCAAGCGGATGAGTTAGAAAAGATGAAGTATGCTATTTCTAATTTAGTTTTCCTCTACTGCAGGTAATGGGGAATCATCACTCTCGGAGCAACCAAAGATGCTGGTTTAAAAAACTCATTTGTTTAAATTATAGTATGGGGTTTTCACTTTCTTGGGCCTCCGAGCGAAAAGAGATGGGGACTATCGGTACCTTCGAACAATAATCATGTTATTAATAATGTTGTCTAGAAAGTCTGTTGTTCTTGGCCCTGCTTGCACATGCTTCAACTTCAAGCACTAAAATATGGATTTCACACACACCCCCCCCCCCCCCCACCAAAAAAAAAACAAAAAAAGAATTGTCATCGCTTTATGCTCCCACATCAATTAATAAATATTTTGCTTCATCAATGTGTCTATGACCTCGAGCCAGATAGAGTGGCAAAGAAGTTGGTCAAAAAATTGAAGTAAACTGACTCATCGGATGAGTGAAATTTGTGTTGATAACTTAGTAGCTGCCACTCCTCTAAAATGAGTAGTGTTAGCGCTGCATAAATCTAAGGAAACTTCTACGTTATTTTGAGAACTTGTATATTTTGTTCCATGTTATGTGTCGCAGAAAAGCATGCTATCATTCAGCTTGAGCTCAAACGTTCTGACTTCCAAAAGGGTGAGAGTTGGATTCTGAGTTGTCAGTAGTGAGTTACAATCAGTGCAGAAAAATTGTATTTCAATCCAACCAGCAAATAATTTAGGGACAAGTAGACTCTTAAACAATCAAGTGCAAACATACCTATTATGAAATTGCATCAATATAGACATTTGAGCTAGTGGATGATAATCTACTTTTTGAATTTACATAGACTTGCACAGTGTAGTTCAAAATTACAAGGAATTCATATTGGGAAAGAGTATACAAGAGCAACGAGCTGCCTCTTCAAATGTTTCTCACTGACAAATTGAATGAGTTGTTCTGAAGAGATGATACCTTTGTTGCCTAACCATGACTTCTGGGATCAACAACTTGGTGCACCTTCCTTGATTCAGCACTTGAATATTGTCCTACAACACGAGCATGAGGTACTGATGCTTCTCCACGGGCGAGGGCATCCACATTCTCAAGCAGGAACTGTCTTGGGAACCTGCCTACTACATTGCCCTCCTCATTCCCATCTTTATCAAGGAATGCGAAGTGTGGAATACCCTCAACACCAAACTCGTCCAGCTCTTGCTCCCACTTGGTATTATCCACATTCAACATAACAAAATTCACTTGATCCCTGTGTTGAAAACAGAGTGGCGTCAATAATGAATAGGCATATTATGGTTCCTAAAAGTTACCAATTCAAATAGGCAGCAAAACAGAGATATGAACATGAAGAACTATGTCAGCAATAGAAGCCATTACTTGTACTGCTGCTCTACTTTGTACACGTCAGGAGCTAATTCCCTACATACTTCACACCAATCTGCATAAAATTCCACTACAGTGGGCTTCCCATTTGAAAGAGCCTGGAACATCCACCAACAACATAAATCAATCAGTAGCAAATATGATATTACAACTGTAACTGCAACATAAAAAAGCATATGAATACACCGAAGTTTAGTTAGAGTAGCTACTAACTGTAAATTATGAGCCATTATCAATCTATCGTATCTTTAAAGACCTAGAATAACATTAATAAATGAACAGCTTATATTGGTAAACATGGTATTGTGAATCAAGCTTTTTATCCATGATCCTACACACACATGACACACGTTGAGTCAATTCAGCTCTAAAGACCAAAAATCTCGTCTTAGGCTTCCCGAGATTATTTCAATTTTAGAATAATCTTTACCTACGTATAACAACATCACCAAGATCATTAAATACTTATGTGGCTAACAAAACGCTGCATTTTATTGTCATGGAGACTTGAACCAATAGCTTGGAAAAGTGCTTATGCAGTGTTTTGATGGCCACGTAAGCAGTTAGCGCCACATCATTCTGGTAATTCATGTCACACAGCTAATTAACTGTCTATTATGATATTATCAGGTTTAACAAGAGGACCATTTCAATATAGAAATAATTTTTGGTAAGAGCAAAAAGCCGCTTCCGTTTATAAGATAATTAGAATTCAGCACAGACCGAACCATCTATAATTGCGTGGAAAGCAATACAACAGAGTAATACTGGGATAATAATTAGTGGAAAGCAATTAAACCTCTTCGTAAGGTAATGCAACAGCAGAGAGATCCTTCAAAGAAATACCAAAATCCAATCTTGTAGATAAGAAAAGTCCCAAAGCAGCTAAAGCAGAAACAGCCGCAATTTTCTTATTCATATCTTTGCTTGGGAATTCAGGAAGGCCAGGAGAACCAAGAGGGGAGCTTGAAACCTTGCTTGTTTGACCATTGACGGCAGTGGCCTCATTAACCGATCTTTCCTGAACGCAAAAGTTGAAGGATGCTTAACAAATGATGGACATTGAAAAACATTCGAACTCTTTAAGAACTTGAACACTCCGAAGAATTACCCAACAGAAACTTTACCGTTGTGGGGGTCTCGTCCAGGTTAGGAGTTGTTTGGCAAGAAATGGTCTGAAATCTGCGAATCTTGCGGTGACGGTAGCGACTATTTCCGATAATTTGCGGAGGTTCAGGGATTTGCAGGCATGGTCGAAATCTAAGGAGACTAATCGGGTTTGAAGACAAGCGAGCCATCCGAAAGGGGCGATGAAATTTTTCCGATTTACTCGGAGATTTCAACTCAGAAGGCAATCACTAGTCTCACTAATGTGAATTTGCTTGCGAGTTGCAACTGCTGGCAAGATTTTTTGTTTCAATCATTCTGAGAGAAGACTTCAACCTCAAAATATTTACATTTCGTAGACGGCTTCTTTTCTTTAAATAGAATGACTATGACTAATAAAACGAGAAAAATTAAATAAGAGATAATGGATTTTTTTTTGTTGGCCAAAGAGATAATAATTTTACGGGAAAATAATATCTAAATTCTATGAAAGGCATCAAATGTTAAAAAAAAAATTTAAGAAATAATATAATTAATATCAAATTTCATGGGACTTTATATAATTTTTTTTAATTGTAAAAGGATATAATTGTCTTTAAAAACTAAAATTTTTCCTTTTCTTTCCTTTCTTTTTCTCGTAATCCCCTCTTATCAGCATCAAGACTCTTTCTCTCTCTTCATTCGACTAACTCAATCTCCTCTTTGTCTTTCTACAATTGTTGCTTAGATTCTCTTAATGTCGTATCCTTCTTCTCTTTCCCTTTCTCTTGATGTCTTTCTCTTGACAGTCTCTGCCATCAGAGATGCCCTCGCCATAGGTGCCCTACAATGATTCTGTATATCACTGCTACACCTATAAAATGGAAAGAGGGAAAGGTGAGACTTTGAGCTTTCTTCCTATATCTTTTGAATTATTTATGATTTTTGTTTTAACATAGTGCATTTTTTGGGAGAAATTGAAAGGTATTCCGATAGATTCTATGAGAAAAATAAAGCAGCTGCTTTAAAAAATGCTTAGGTCTTATTGGGGAAGCATCAGCTGCAACTGGCTATTGCTTTCTTTTTGCTCGAAGGTGATCATGCTTTTGCTGTAAATATTTGTGCAAATTTCCCTCATGTCTGGTTCATTCTCCTCTCAAAGTTGGTTTGGGCGATGCTGAGTATCCTACTCGTATGTCTACCTTTGTTGCTTCTACTTCTTTAGCTCCTTCAGTTAGTGGCTCTAGTGCCGAATATTCTGGTAATTTTGATTCCCCTATCTCGCTGTTAACCGAATTAAGCATGTTATTTGTGTGCTTGTTTGTGGAATTTTTGTTTATCAATAGTTTTCCCACCTTCCCACAAGCCCAAGCCGAAATTATGTAGATTACCATTTTGTTGGGCTTCTATCAAACTTACTCTAGTTAGGATCATCACATTAGAACTTACAATTTTTTCTTCAATTAAATATCCACACTTTTTAATATGGAACTGCTCAAAGAATCAATCTTAACAAGCTGACTTGTTTACACTTATGCATTTATGTTGCCTATATGTTTTGTGCTTGGTTCTATTCTCACATGATTCATCTAATCAATAGGCACTAGAATTCCATCATGGGTCCGCACGACATGATATGGATTTTTTTAGACAGTTGTCTTTATCATATATGCAAAGGTTTATGGACATTTGTGAGTTGGTGTTTTATGCTTTTTGTTCGTCAATTATACATTAGGTTCTTTGTCTTGTTATAAGGGCATGCCTTATCCTTAATTTCTGTATACTCTGTCATTTATTGTAGTCTTATTTTATCAAGAAAAGATGGGCATGGAACAATGACTAAAAGTAGCATCTTCATCATTTTCTTTATCTTAATGTACTTGGAGATGGATTACTGATTAGTGTTTATCTTCTTTTGGTCTAGTGAATATTGTGGCATTTGTGGCTTACTTATAGCATATTATTCTGAACCTCTTTTCACTAGAACAATTATTGGATATTGGAACAAAGAAGAAAAGGAAGGGAATAGCTGGCATAGATCAGGATGAATTAGTATATCCAAAGCTTTTAGCTGATCAAGCCAGTTGTTTTTGTGAGTTCAAAGGAGTACACATACACCATAAGATATATGTTGGGGAATCCAAGCACATAGCATGTTCAAGAATCAGTCTCTTTTTCAGCTCCCGCATAAAACTAAGGAGCTAGGTTTTCCTATGATTCTGTTACATGGCTTTGGAGCATCAGTTTTCTCATCAGTTTGTCATGTTGAATAAGTAGGTATTGTATTTCATTTCAGGTTCAACAAATGCATCAAACTCGATAATATATTGGGGAATATTAACAACTGAACCAATAAGAAATGACAACCCTATGGTATAAGGAAAGGAGATAGGATTTTAAAAGGATGCTTGATTTAGGTGGAATGCCTTTATCACATTCTACTACTGTGTCAGCTGTAGCAGTGGCTATAGGTAAGACATCGATTATGGGCTTATGGCCTTGCATTCGATTATGTTTACTTGCTCTTCCCCACTCCATCTTCTTTGTTTGGCCACCAAGAAAATTTGATGGAAAAAAATACCCATTTTCCTTCTTAATGATATATGAACTTGATGGCGGCCGTTATATTTGAATTTTTTGATACTGGGACTTCGGTGCAAGTGCTAATGGTCAGACAGGTAGAGAGTGGAAGCAACTTCTTCCATATCTACGGTCTCACTTTGGTAAATAATGCAATGTGAGGTCCCTCCCTAGCGAACAAGTCTGCAAATTCTGACAAAAACATCGCGCAATATGATTAATCTCTTAAAAATCTGAGGCAAAAATTCTGTTGGGCTTGCTCTGTTTGAACAGAGGTTTTCATTGGCTCCATTCTATTTACTAAGAATGGTATGTAATTCGCCATAATTTGGACTAAACCCTTTGGTCACTATAAACTATATTCTTCTGGAGAAGAATCTTACTTTTCCTCTTTTCCTGCAGATTTTACTCTCACTTTGCCATCAAGGATTAATGAATATAGGATATGATATAGCATGTGGTTGTGTTCCAGGAGATCAATCTCATAAGAATAGTGATACAGTTGACGCTTATGCATTGTATTGCTCCTGGCTTAAACCTCTCTTTAAGTCTACAATAGAAATCTCTAATTTCTTTTTAAGATTCTTTCATGCCTGCAGTATGAGTAATTCCCAACGCAGTATAACTTTTTTTGAGAACAGTGCATATATTGAAAGTAAATTGAAGTTTTCAAGGGCTGGGCAATCTCACTTTGTCAAAGTTTTCCTGATTTCACTTTGGTATTTAAAAGCTATTTTGAAGAGCTAGTTTGGTTCTTTTAGCACAAATATTATGGAAAAAACTGTTGATATTCTTTATTTGTATGAGTATTATTTACTCTTTTCATTAGCTTGGCTTCAAAATAACTTAGAAGCTATTTTCTTAATAGTTCAACCTTTCTTGATTGCACGTGTTGATAGCTGTAACCCTTATGAAGTTGATATAGTGAATATGAAGAAACTTATTCCAAAAATTATGGAATTGGTGGCTCAAAATTCATTGGTAGACCATGCCTCAGAATGTGGGCAAGATATACAAGCTATGAATGTAAAGCAGTTGATTCCTGATGATGAAAAATTAATGATTTTTAGGGCTTGCTTATGGAAGCAAATTTCTAGATTCATGATGTATAATTTGAATATGTGATTATGGAAATGATCTAATCATTTTATAATAATAAAGAATCTTAATTACTGAATTGTTATTCAAAGATGATGGCTCAAGCATTTCTGCGTCATTGATTATATCTTAATTATAGTTTAACTTAAACGTATTATTAATAATCTTACTTTGCTTATATATATGTGTGTATAGTTCAACTTTGCACTTATAACCCCAGCACCTGCAATAACAACTCCAACACCTGAAATAACAACCTCAGCACCTGCAACTAATAACCCCATCAGCTGTATTTATAACCTCAGTGCCTAAAATAACAACCACAGCACCAGCAACTAACAACCCTAGCCCCTGTAACTAATAACCCCATCAGCTGCAACTAATAACCCCATTAACGGCACTAATAACCCCAGCATCTGAACTAACAACTCCAACACTTGAAATAACAACCCTAACACATGCAACTAACAACCCCAGTCCCTGCAACTAATAACTCTAGCGCCTAAAATAACAACCCCAGCACTTGCAACTAACAACCCCATCAACTGCAACTAGCAACCCCATCAGCTGCACTTACAACCTTTCTGCCTGAAATAACAACCACAGCACCTGTAACGAACAACCCCAGCCTCTGCAACTAACAACACCATCAGCTGCATTAACAATCCCAGCCCCTACACTAATAACCCCATCAACTGCAACTTATAACCCCAGCACCTGCAATAACAACCATAGCACCTGCAACTAATAACCCCATCAGCTATACTAACAACCCCAACCACGATGATGAGTAAATCCACCTACAACACACTGTATTATTCTCTTATTTCATAGCAAAGCGTGCCAACACTGTACTGTTCTCGCAAAGCGCACCAACTCTCATTTCTTCTTTAATATCTTTTTATTTCACAAGGTTATTTAAGTCTTTTTACAACTAGAAAAAATTCATGTGAGGTCCCATGGGATTTGACATGAATTATAGCATTTAATGGGATTTTTTTGTCATTCAATTGCTTACATGAGACCTATATATAATTTTTCTTAATTTTATTTTAGTAAAATAATTTTTATGGAAATAATTTTATATAGTTTAATAGATATAGTATTAACATTATTATATTTATTGTACATAAACATCAAGCCTCAGGGGTTAACCAGCTGAGTTCTTCTAGTGGAGCCACCGGGCTGGTGTGGGGAATTGTTCCGCATGGGTTGGGTGAGGATGAGTTGTGATGGGGCTTATGATGATGCTTGTTCTAATTCACTGCAAGGGAATAATTACCAGTAAGGCATAGCTTGAAATGGAAAACGTACAATACCCAAATTACACAGAGCTAGATTTCTTTTATTTTTTTCATGTTGAAAATTTAGTAAAGGCTGTTTTCACCAAAAGGTGATGGAGTACAAGAGTCGGATTCCTTCTGACTACATGCTTCTCGTTAATTGGTTTCATCTTGAAAATCAATAAAGGCTGCTTTCATTAAAGCTTGTTTTTTGCTGGTTTTAGATAATGCAATGTATGGTTGGACATGTTATTCTGGCAAACATCGACATGCATGATTTTTTATGTCAATGAATCAATTATCAATTACTTTTTCTGTTCTTTTTATAATGATGATCTAATTAACAAATTCGGTGAAATTAAGAAAATTTGTTAAAAGTAAATTAAAATTAAAAAATTTTAACAACTTTACTAAACAGCCTTTTAATTGATATGGTTAATTGGGGGAATGAAATGGAGAGGATGAAAGAGCCTGAGCAAGAAACAAGAATGTTTCTGGAAATGTTTCATTAATTTTTGTAAAAGATCTTGTACTTAAACTATGACATGGTGTTCTTTTTAAATCCCTTTCTCATGGACTTCAGCTTCCTTCTCTCAGCCACCACTTACTTATTTTTGGTAAAAATAAGCTGGGAGGCTTTCTTTTATTGAAGACCAGAAGTTTAGTTTTAAATGTGGTTTTGGACAGGAGAAGTATGATTTCTGTTAATGTACTTTGGATGATCCACAATTTAAAACAAGGTGTCATTGAACTATTCTTGTGGTTAAGAGTCTTCTCAACAGAGAAGAAGTTGTAAAATTTTTATATTTTAAATTCATGGGCAACTTTTTATACTTTTAAAGCAAATTATATAATTTTTCATATATGGATTTTCCTACACAATACCATAAATATGAAAGGGCAAAAAAGTTTCAATTAGTAGTTGGGAGATATAATAGAATAGTAACTATAATTTTAGTTATTAGGTAAGAAAGATATCCTAATTTTTAAATATTTAAATTTATATTTAAGGATAATAGACAAATTATTTTATCTGATTTAATATCGTTTAAAGAATTTTTTTTTATTTTTATATTAGATTGTAGGTAAATTTAATTATTTTTTAAAAATTTTTGTTAAAAAAAAAAGAAGAAAACAGAACGGTAACATAACCTCTTTTTTTTTTAAATGCTTTTCCTAACCAGCTCCTGTAGTTATGAGCTCCGCCTACGAGAAGCTTTGGCTGTTTGTTGTCTGTCTTCGCAAATAAAACCATAGCCATACGTACTACTAGTACAATTAGTAAGATCTTGTTAGATATCGTTTATTATCAAATCAAAAATTATAATATTAAATTATTAATATAAAAATTAATTAATTTTAAAAAAAATATCAATTAAATAAATCAATTCATTATAATTAAATTAAATTTTTTTAATATTAATTTATATTATATATTTTTTAATATACTCAAATTATTATATTATTTATAATTAAATATTTATTTAGTTTTTTAATATCATAAGAAATTAATTATTTTTTATATTAAGAATAAAAAATATTAATTAATATTTATGATACAGTTTTTTTTTATTTAACCACATCTAAGTGTCACATTTCTGATTTCAATCTCTTGTTAAATTTTCAGTGTCCTCAATCAATTCAAAGATGTTTGATGATTTATAAGGAGTGGGTTAAAAATTCAGAATGAAATTTGGATTTAGAAACTTGAAAGTCTGCTGGATGCTTTTTCTGCATTCCTACAATGGCGTCTCAATTTGAAAACTTGAAAAATATCATTTTGAAAGTGTGATAGCAGTAATGGACCTAGCAATGCCATAGTTGCCACTCATTAAAGACTGCCATAAATTCAACGGAAGGAAGGACGAGAGGGTAGCTATGCCAGCATTTATGAGGAATTGCTCTGTTTTCCATTTCAGATTTTCTTTTCAATGAGGGCTCAGAGAATTCATGAACCTTTCCACACCTGATATAGGACTAAGCTGAACAGAATCTTAGCTAGCTAGGTAGCTAGCTCTAAGGATTTTTGTATTCACGTGAAGTATAGCATGGCCTTCTTTTCATATACTTATGGCTTTTTATCCAACACTAGCATAAATATTTCTTATTTCTTTTAAAAATCAAACTTAAAGAATCTAGTTAGATTCTTATGTTTGTTTTTTAAATTGACTATTCCTACGTTGTTTTAGAACATGGACAGGGGGCAAAACAACGTGAGATCGATGATTTCCACGGCATCTCTCGGTTGTCCTTTCGGGATAACGTAACGTAATTCAAAACAAGTCAATTTGTTATACAGGAGAATCATCGGTCAGGAAATTAGATTCTTCTTCATAAAATACAGAAAATTGAAAATCAATTTCAGAATATCTCAACTGCAATTTTTATATATAAAAACATGTTATATTCATAACATAATGAATAATGCAGTTGATTTCAAATTCTATATGATATACTACAAGTTTGCTACCACAGCTAATTTATCAATATTTTTTTATTACAGTTCATAATTTTTAAATAAATTTTGTTAATCATTAGCTCTTCGTTACCTTGGAGTTCTCACCCTCAATTGTAATTTCCATCACGATATAGGAGTACTCAATTATTCATGCAGAAAACGTATCAAAATAAACCATATGGCACGGCCATTTTTTTGTTTTGGTTGGGGGGGGGGGGGTGTACCATTTCATTGTCTTTTCAATGGTTTTAAGAAGAAAACTCATCAAAGGGACATTTTCTTTTGTTATGCCTAATTGGCCTCTTGTGGAGTCTGAGGGAGAAAGGGAACTGTAGGTGAGATTTTGATATGTTTCAAAGTACTCGTAAAATCAAGTTTGGTAATGGATGGAAGATGGGATCGAATATGTTCTTCTTTTTAGGAATTTGTTAAAGGTCCATTTGTCTGGATTGAGTTTGTGGGATTCCATTCTCTGTATCACTTTCTTTTTTTATTTTTTCCTCTCAGAAGTTTTGTCTGTTCCTGTTCCTTTATAAACTTCGTCAGAAATCACAAGCTACTTCTTTGATTCTCGGTTCTCATGAAGTTTATGTCACCCTCCACTACTCTCCTCTCGTTCTAGCTGTTCTCAAAATCTGTATCTTCTTCATATTCCACTTGAACTGAAATTATTATTGTATTTGCTTTTCATGCCTCTAAACAACTTTGTTCTAAAAATTTTGTTCTGAACCAAGTTTTTCCGAGCATACGATTTTCCTGAGAAAATGACAGCATCTGAAAAGCCGAGCACCAAAGGACAAGCATGGTTAGATGAATCTCTTTCTCTTTGAACCACTTTTCTTTTGCATTATCTATTGCAATTTGTGATGATTTCTCTTGTAGGTTCTGCACCACTGGATTGCCAAGCGACATTGTGGTTGAAGTGGAAGACATGACCTTCCATCTTCACAAGGTGAGCGCTGGGTGTATATTTCCATCTCCAGAACTAATTAACAATCATGCGTACTTTATTTTCTGAAATTTCTCTCCTATGTGATATATTCCAGTTTCCTCTGATGTCAAAAAGTCGGAAGATTCAAGACCTGATTACAGAGCAAGAAGCGAATCATTCTAGAACCCAGCCTGCCGTCACGGAAACACAATCTCTCCCGGAAGAAATTGAGGAAGACGACGAAATTGCAGAAGAACACTGTCATATAACGTTTGCAGACTTTCCTGGCGGCTCCGAGACCTTCGAGATAGCTGCCAAGTTCTGCTACGGTGTCAAAATCAACTTATCCTCTTCCAATGTGGTCGCTCTTCGCTGCGCCTGTGAGTTTCTCGAGATGACTGAAGAGTACTCTGAAGATAACCTCATCTCCAAGACGGAGAAGTTTTTCTCTCAGTTTGTCCTCAAAAGCATCAAGGACTCCATTAGAGCGCTCAAGTCCTGCGAGCGATTGATGCCTCTGGCGGAGACATTAGGCATTACGCAGAGGTGTATAGATTCCATTGTTGCCAGCGCTTCGTCATTGGATCCGGCATCGATTGGTTGGCCGCTGAGTGATCCCGGAGCCAACGACGCAACAACTCGAGGTTCAGACTCGAAGCAGATCTTGTGGAATGCGATTGAAACTGGTGGAAGAAGAAAGGGCGTGGGTAGGGGCGTTACAACAGGAGACTCATGGCTTGAGGATCTGGCGCGTCTGAGTTTTCCTGTTTTCAAGCAACTCATTCTTGCCTTGAAAAATACGGATATGAGACCCGAGATAATAGAAAGTTGTCTTCTGTATTATGCGAAGAAATACATTCCTGGTGTATCAAGGTCGAATCGGAAGTCGTTAACCTCATCTTCGACGGCAGTTTCAGAGGCTCAACAGAAAGAGCTACTGGAGACTATAATCTTGAATCTTCCATTGAAGAGTAGTTCCAAGTCCTCCACAGCAACAAGGCTTCTGTTCGGATTATTGCGAACAGCGAATATATTGAACGCATCCGAAGTTTGCAGAGATACATTGGAGAAGAAGATAGGTTCACAGCTCGAGGAAGCTACGCTGGACGACCTTCTCATACCGAACTACTCGTATTTGAACGAAACGCTATACGACGTTGATTGTGTTGAGAGAATGTTAGGTCATTTCTTAGAGGATTTAGAAGAAAGAAACAATGCTGCTACAATCGACGGCAAGTCGCCGACGTTGACGCTTGTGGGTAAACATATCGACGGCTATCTTTCCGAGATAGCTTCCGATGCAAATCTCAAACCAGAAAGGTTCTTCAACTTCGCCCAGTCTCTTCCGGAGCAAGCCAGACTCTTCGACGATGGTCTCTACCGTGCCATAGATATCTATCTCAAGGTAGCTCGTAATCCCATTTTTTTCCCTTCGGTTAAAACTAAAGTGATTTTCCATTTGTCATTTTCACAAACACGTTTAAGACAAACAGATTCACTCTTCCATTCCTCGCAGGCACACTCGTGGATATCTGAAGCGGAACGCGAAAGGATTTGCGGGTTGCTGGACTGTCAGAAGCTAACACTAGAGGCATGCACGCACGCAGCGCAGAACGAGAGGCTTCCATTGAGAGCAGTGATCCAAGTACTATTCTTCGAGCAGCTTCAGCTGCGGCACGCCGTGGCGGGGTCGTTCATGTCGGCGGAGGCGGCAATTGAGGGCGGGAGGCCGTCGGGGGCCGGGCCGGAAGAGGAAGCACGTGAGAAGGAGGCGAGCGGCACGTGGGGGGTAGCGGAGAGAGAGAATCAGGTGCTGCGGCTAGACATGGATAGCATGAGGACGCGGGTGCTTCAGCTGGAGCGCGAGTGCTCCACGATGAGGAAAGTGATCGCGAAGATTGACAAGAAGGCGGGCCCACAAGGAGGAGGAAGCAGCTGGAGGGCAGCGTTGGGAAAAAAGTTGGGTTGCAAATTCAAAACGCAGGTTTGTGACTCCCACGAACAAGCTGTGGTAGATACACGCAAGGCACGACCCCATCAGCAGCAACAACACCATCCTCATGCCCATAATGAATAATTAACCTTTTTGCTGAATGTCACGTGAGGTGGATGAAGCGGTTGGCTGAATCATATTTTTAATGTACCTATTCTATTTATCAAGTGTTAAAAAGAAAATTCATAAATTTGGTAGGATGAGATGGATGTTATTGATTGGTTAAAGGGAGACGTAGCTTTTGAGGTGAAGGGCGAAGAGCGCAAGACATGAGAATAATGGGGGCATAGGGAATAGTGGGTGTCAGTGATTATTATTGGTAATGGGAAATTAAGATGCTTTATGTGAGATTGGAATGAAGAACAATTACTACAAGGGATTGCTTGTAATGAAAGGGGGATTCCAGAGAAGGGGAAAGTAGTGATGATTGGGAAGAGGACTGGTTAGAAAGGCAGGAAGATGGAGACATAATTGCAGCACCTTTTGCTGCTGGCTAATCATCTTCCCATTTGTTTAGAGCGTAGGGAAATGGCAGTCAAAGCCATGATTTTGCTGTGTGTTCCCTGATTCTTCAACCATCCTTTTATTTTTCAACCATCCTAATTATGTATCGCGCATAAGCAACCTTTTTAATCAATACCTCCACATGCATGGGCTCCTCCTTGTTATTTTCGTTCATGTCTAAAATTTGGTCATTTATTTCTACCATTTCCGGATTTTGGTTACGTTTTTTCTATCTGTAGACAAAGGAAGTGTATGGCTGTTCCTTGTTTATAGAAAAAAAAGAGGAAAATAAGCTGATATTTGTATTCACCTATGTTGATGACCTTCCAATAACATGAAGTGATGAGCATGGAATTCAAGAAACTAATAAATATTTGCACGGACAATTTAAAATTACAGATTTAAAGGAACTTAAATATTTCTTAGAGCTTGAAGTGGTTAAAATGCTAACATGGGTCTTGCTGCATCAAAGCCTGCAAGCACACCTGAAATTTACAGGGGAAGATAATCCAAAAGACCAATGATTGACGGATCCAGTCACATATTGAAGAACAATTAGAATCCGAAGGATTCTCACATGGAAGCAACCGATATTTTTCTTCCAAATATAAGCATTTTTCTACTAAAGAAAATAGTATAATTGAGATACTCACCTGGTTCACCGAAATTTTATCCCGACTATATCCGAATTTGACCAGCGTCATGCACTTGGTTATGGTGAGTGAGTCTTCTAACAGAAATTTTTCGCATAAGTGAAAGCTTAAACTCAAGACCTCGTTTAAACGATATCAAATCGCTTATCACTCATACCAACCCATGTTGATACTTAATCCTTGGCATGGAAGCAGTAATTAGAATAGTTCAATATCTGAAACACGCTGCTGGGCTTGGCTTCATACCATAGTGGTCGTGAATAGTAGAGGTGTGTATTTTGAGTTCTCTTTGAATATGGACCGGATTTTTTATCTCCTATCGGGCCCGGTCTAATATTAGACAAAAAACCCTTAACCCTAAAATGAAGAGGCCAATAAACCCTAATACAATTATAGAAGCCTTACTAACGGGATTAGTCTGAGTAGTAAACAGTTTGGTATCTCTTAAGTAAGGTCTCGAGTTTGAGCCTTGGCGTATGTAGAAAATTTCGAATGTAGTTGGGTAAAGTTTCGGTGAACCGGAAAAAAAATTATAGAAACCCTAGATCGGTTGATTATAAATGAAAGATGACGAGTCCAATTACTTTTTCCATTATGTGATAACCAATCGAGGCATTTGTCTGAAAGGAGTCCTCTCTTTCATCTCTATGTTTTTGTTTTCTTTTTGTGCCTGCTTTGTTTAGTATGCATAGTCGATTGTTAATTGTTTTTGGAGGAAATTTGATGTTTGTTATTTAAAAGTTTTTTGAATTCCACTATTAGATTCGAATACATGGCATTGTGATGATGCTTACAAATTATTACTATGCGAAACAGATTTGGACCTTGCTTTTAAAGCCATCAATCCAACAACAATTCTTCCCGGCTTGCTTATCAGATTGGGTAGTAATGAATCTTAAAAAGGAATCTTGGTTCTAATATGAGTTGTAATTGGGATATTATTTGGGTGTAGCAGTTTGGAAGTTATGGCAATGGAGGAATGACTTCATATTCAAATCAGATTTCCATAAGCTACTAGATCCATCTCAGGTTGTCTTAAATACTTGGCTTCTCAACTTCACAATCAAGGATAATGGTGTTAAAAATCATATTAGGAACTCTAGCTGTACTGTGAAATCATGGCAGCCTCCTCCAAATCTTGCGTGATGATCAAGGTAATTGGAGGGTTGGTTTTTCCCATTATCTTGGTAACTGCAGTGTGTATGAAGCTGAGGAATGGGATATGCTCAAGGGACTTGACTTATAGCTTGGGGAATGGGTTTGAGACATTACAGTAGAATCGGATAGCAAAACACTAATTGATAAGCTATTACAAGTTGCTGCCCCAAAGGTAACATATACTTCCACCTTCCTAGACATCAAGAAATTCCTTTCTATGCCATGGCATGTCCAACTTCGATTCAAGAGTGCAATTTAATTGCAGATGAATTAGCAAAGATAGGTCTCCCTACTAATTCATGGGATTGAATCCCGTACACTTTTTTCTTTGGTAAAACAAGCCCCTAAATTTTGTTTTACAAGAATCTTTAGAAAGAAGTTGAGCAACTTCTAAGCGATACTAATATTGGGCAGGGCGAGTCGTCTATTATACTTAAGTATAAACTTAGACACTTAGAAGCTAGGATGTCTCTCGAAATGCCGTGACTGTAACCACAATAAAATATTACTCTCCAGAAATTAAAAAAGTTATAAATAATTATATATCTCACCCCTTCATAAGTTAAACTCACATATGTAGACCCTAAACTTTAATTTTCCTATTTAGGTTTATGCCTTCTTGTGTACCAAAACAAGAGAGATGATCTAGATATGGGCTTTAGTTGAAAGGCACCAGTTGGAATCCTCATAGGGATATTTAAAAAAAAAAGGAGTGGAATGAAATAAATGAGAAGTAAATTAAAAGAAAAGAATGCAGGTGATTTTGAAAAATTGTGGGATATGTAAATAAAAGTATACGAAATATGTATTACTGCTTCAAGTATTTTTTTTTCACACACACCCATTAAAAAATAGTTAAATAGTTAAGATTTTTTTTTTCAATTTTGCCTTTCTTTAATATTACTAATTATTATTTATTGAATAGCAGGCAAGTAATTTTAATATATTTTCTAACATTATTTTAAGTAATTTTAATTCAGAAACCAGGACCATTTCCTAAAATTACAGGTGCACCCAGAAACCATTTTCTCAGCCACTTCTCGATTTATGTCTTGTTTCTGCCCCGCCGTCCGCCAAGACCTGAATTATGAACAAAAATAAAATTTTTAAACTTAACTATTTTTATTGAAAAATAGCACAGCCCTATGAAATTCTATATTTTTTAGTATAAATCTTATAAAATTATTGCCATGTCATAGATTTCATTGGCCTGGATGACCTATTTTGTGACAGCAAGAATCTTGATACCCAAATGAGAAGCTTCCAACGTGCAAACATATATCATCTTATCTTATCCGTAATCTCACTCACCACCCAGCCACCACATAATTTTCCATATCATCTTCTTCCCCAACACAAAATCGCTCTCTCGCCGTCAACGACTCCAGTTTCTGTTGCGGAGACCACAGAGAGAGCAACAATGGCCGCCTCACTACAAGCCGCCGCCACCCTCATGGGCATGCCCTTACAGCTCAAATCTTCCCATTCCATTTCCGAGGCATTCGGCTTGCAACCTTGTGCCCCAAGGCTCACCTGCTCTCTTCATCCTCATCTCAAGGACCTCGCTCACAAGTGCGCCGACGCCACCAAAATCGCTGGCATTGCCCTCGCCTCCTCTGCTCTCCTTGTCTCTGTATGTTTCTTCTTTTTCATTCATTTACTTTCTGTAACTATGGGAAATGGAAATAGCTATTTCTGATATCTGATATCACAACACATGAATAACCCTCAACTTGTTCTCAGGGAGCAAGTGCCGAGGGTGTCCCAAAACGCCTGACCTACGACGAAATCCAGAGCAAGACATACATGGAAGTCAAAGGAACAGGAACGGCGAACCAGTGTCCGACCATCGACGGCGGAGTTGACTCATTCGCCTTCAAGCCAGGCAAATACAGCGCCAAGAAGTTCTGCCTTGAGCCCACCTCCTTCACCGTGAAAGCCGAGGGTGTCAGCAAGAACGCCCCACCTGAGTTCCAAAACACCAAGCTCATGACCCGCCTCACCTACACTCTCGACGAGATCGAAGGCCCCTTCAATGTTTCTGAAGATGGCTCCGTCAAGTTCGAGGAGAAAGACGGCATCGACTACGCCGCCGTCACTGTCCAGCTTCCCGGAGGCGAGCGCGTGCCCTTCCTCTTCACCATCAAACAGTTGGTGGCTTCTGGAAAACCAGACAGCTTCAGCGGAGAATTCCTGGTGCCGTCGTACAGGGGATCGTCGTTTTTGGATCCCAAGGGAAGGGGTGCTTCTACCGGTTATGATAATGCGGTGGCATTGCCTGCCGGAGGAAGAGGGGACGAGGAAGAACTTGCGAAGGAGAACAACAAGAGTGCTCAATCATCGAAAGGGAAGATAACTTTGAGCGTGACAAAGAGCAAGCCGGAGACCGGAGAGGTAATCGGAGTGTTTGAGAGCCTTCAGCCATCTGATACTGATTTGGGAGCTAAAGCGCCAAAGGATGTGAAGATCCAGGGCGTCTGGTATGCTCAGCTTGATTCATAGATATAAGCTGTTTGTATATTATAATGTTGACTTACAATGTCATGCGATGGATTACGATTGTCTGCTGCTATGTGCTTCTTGTGTTGGCTTCTTTTATCAACTTCTTGCCTCTTCAATTTCTGGCTCCTCCCTTCCCTGTACATTTTATTGCTTGATTTTGATATGTTCCAGGAATAAAATGGTAGCATAGGCCAAAACCATAATTTAGCTTCTTTCAGGAATATATATATATATATATATATATATATATATATATGCCTCTTGATTTTAAGTATAGGACTTAATATTTTATAGTATAATTTGTATTATAAATTAGATGTTATATTTAGTATAGTTATTGTGTATCCCTTTCTTTCTTTCTACAATGAATTCTTTTTTTCTAAAAAGGTTGGGGTTGGAGGTGCCTTGTGTCATGCTTGAAGATGCCCTGTGTCAACAGTTTTATTGGAAAACAAATGCTTTAGTCACATTAGAAGGATTTAAAACATAAATCTGTATGCTTATACTTGATTTCACCTTTCTAAGCACAGTTATCTTCTTGTTGGATCTGTTCAAAATACTGATAGATAATATATGTGAGTATTTTTCTTAATAAAAATTTTAATTTTAATTCATTATACTATGAGAGAGATTATATATTTTTGTCAAACATAATCTCTGTTGGTAGATGGAAACAAATTTAGCGGTAGTTGTTGGGGTTGGGCTTATGAAGTAGCTTTATGTGAACAT
This sequence comes from Leucaena leucocephala, assembly GCA_037074615.1. Classification (NCBI taxonomy): domain Eukaryota; kingdom Viridiplantae; phylum Streptophyta; class Magnoliopsida; order Fabales; family Fabaceae; genus Leucaena; species Leucaena leucocephala. The sequence continues at coordinate 676,037 of CM073567.1, read as the reverse complement.
TAGTGTAGTGTGATTATACTTTCACGGGTGTGTAAGTGGTCTTTGAACTATGGTACTGTGTATTCTAGCCTACCCATCTAAACTTTTTAATATATATATATATATGCTTTTACGGGTGTGTGTGAATTAGGGTCAGCCCAGCCTTGTTTGACCTTCCTCTTACTTAGTGCATTGACCCTTTAATAACTTCTTTTAGACTTGGAAAATGTCACCTCTAAATGCTCTATTTGGCAAGAGAATTATGCCTCAAGTCCACAGTTATAAATATTGTATTCTTAAGGACTAGTAATAATAAATACTTATTTTTCCACTTCTACATTTGTACCATTCGAGTGATAAATAATGTTAAATATATTTTTAATTATAAATTTGTGTTATGTGAATAATGATAAATACTCATAGTAGTTTGACCAATAAATTTGCGTGGAGTAATAAATGTAAGGACCTTCTTAATTGTTAATGAACCAAATAATTAAAAAAAAAAAAGATTAGGAAGCACGTAGTTGTTGATAATCGGCCCCACCAACAGGCAATAACTATATATAGCCACAAAACAATGATCCTTTATCTATAATTTCATACTGAAACCAATTAATATGAATTTGTCTTCTTCTTAATCACTTCCTGCACTCTCGTAATTCATTATGTACGTGTATATGAACACTCCAAGTACAGTTCCAGAGTTAGGGTTTCCCAAGTTAGTGCAAACTTCGTATACAGAACAAAATCCCCAAGCTAGAATCCACTGGTAACAAGATTTATCTTCCCTGGGGATGGGGGCTCAATGATTACACTCCAATGCCCTCGCACAAAACCCTACCGGAAACAACATATATACTATTAAAGAAAATAAGAATGGAAAAAGTTAGATACGTATAAGCACATGCATTAAATAATTATTGTGGTCCTTGAGTTAGATAAAGGACAAGCAAATTCGAAAGAAGCTTCATGGAAGGCAAAGGATCTGAGGCTTTCGTTACGTCCCTTCATCATCTTCATTAATTAATGATTTCTTCCATGCAAACCAACAAAATAAAATAATATATACAAAGGAAGGTATCATTTTCTTTCCAGACTCTCCCCCTCACATGTATTATTTAATTTCTTTAGTCGTAGTTCATCCTTCTTTCATTTTCATGCCATGCTTCCTCGCACCTCCATATGCCTCTGTTTCACCCCCTATCCCTCTGCACTTCTAATCCCTCCTTCCTCTCCATAAACTCCATACTTAATGGGAATATAAGAGATATTTCATTAAATTTTGGAAAACAAATATTTATAGTTACCGGATTAAAAATGGATGAAAATTATAGGTACTTACAAAACTATTTTTCTATTTAATAAAGTCTAAAGATTATAATTTTAAATGATTAAAATTATATGGATTGAATAATAAAAAAATTAAGTTTAAGATTCGAGTTTTAATAAAGTCAAAATTATAAAAATAATGTTGAGGGAATGAATTATATTAAAACTAAAAATATATGAATTAAAAGTTTGATCTTTTTTCTCATATTAGATATATATAGGGAAACAAATTAAGGTCCCCATTAAGGCAGAAAAAAGACGAGTGTGGATAAAGAAATGCCCATGGTCTGTGGTTAACCTAGCTTTGGTCTGTCGGAGTTGGGACATTCTTTAGTTATGGAAATGGAGAAACCAATTCATTTTTTATAATGACTTTTTGAAATCAATAAATCCCTTATTGGTTATTATGCAAAATTGGAAAAGTTTGGTGCAAATTCATGATGATTCATTAACAAATGAATGAACTTCAATTTCTCCTCATTGGCAGCCTTCTCCAATAGATTAAGTTAAACTAAATATGGATATAATACTTATAGTTACTCATAGTATAGCAGAATGTGGTGAAGTTATTAGAGATCATTCAGGAAGTTAGATAGTGGGATTTAAGAGAGTGCTGGGTTCTTATACTGTGATTGAAACAGAGTAATGGTCGGTATACAAAGGACTAAAGCTAGCTTGGGATATAGGATTTAGAAGATTATTCTTGAATCTGATATTAAGAATGTAGTCAATATATTAATGTGTTCAAATTTTAATAGGTGCAGCTTATTAGTGTCATAGATACAGAAGATGATGACTCTAGATTGAGAGCTCAAAATCCTACACATATATAGAGAACAGAACTATCTAGTAATTGGTTTGGCTAAAGAAGGATTGACGAATACAGCAATAATACATTCGTGTCTTCTCGTCTAAAGACAATTATGATCAAGGAATATTTGGGATTTAATCCCCACGTTATTTAATTTCTTTTATTTTGGATAAATTAGCCTCGTCTTGTACTAAAAAAAATTAAATTAGTTATATTAATATTTTTTTAATAATAATTAAATAAAATCAGGAAAAAGTAAATTTAAAAAATGATCAAAATATTTTTAAAAATATATACTATATTAACTAATTTTATTAATATAATTAAATATATTTTATTAGTATTATTATCTACGCTTTCCTGCACCTTAAATTCTTCCTCTGATCTAATCCTCGTGGCTGCGTCTCCTTCTTCCACCCATGCAACCTCACCCTCGTTCCCCCGCCACGTCTCCTCCCCATCATCTCCCAACACACAACAGGCTCGTTCCCTCTCTTCTCATCATCTCCCCCATATAATTGTTAACTACTCCTCATACATCAATATCACTATATAATAATATTGAGACCTTTTTCTCATAATATTTCCCTTTTTTCTTATAAATTTAAATCATAACAAATTATATACCTTACATTTCAAAATCAATCAATTTAATATATATAATTTAAGTGTGAGAATTCTATTAATATATAATTTATAAATATGATTGGGGTATGATGAATACTAAACACTCAAATTATCTAAATTTTGAATTATTAAAAAGAAACAAAGGAGGCTGTACATTTGCGATTTGAAGATCTCCTCCGTATGAAAATTCACTCCCTCTTGTGATGTAATTCGCGCGACTCTTCTTCTGCCCCCAGGTGATCTCATCTCACATCTCCCAAAGCCACTCCCAAACTTTGCTCATAATAATAAAATTACTACCATCGTCCATTCGACCAACGGTTTAGATCACGGATCTCCTCTCAGTACCTCCCGCTTCACGTGACCATCCTCCACTTTTGCATGCCTGGACGGCCCAGATTCAATATCTGAATAACCCCTATAGAACACGTGCACACGTGAGAGAGCATTGTACACAGATATAAGTAACACTTCAGTCTCCCCTCCTCCTTTCGACGACACGTGCCCCTAGGGTATACAGCCTGTCAACCATACCTTCCAGCCTGGAAATACATTCCCCCGCTGATTCAATTTCAACTTCAATGAAAAAATTAAAAAGAATATTTCCAGTAAAGACGCATCCGACGTGGTGCTAGGTTCCTTCTCTCCTCTATATATACCCTCCGTCTCCAGCTTTCTTCTTCCTCAACCTAGAGCTCCTCTCTGCATTTTCACGTATTAGGAATAGTATTAGTAAGTAGAGAATTAGATCGGAGCAATTATTGCAGAATGGGTAATTGCAGCTCTGGCAATATGGTGCAGGTGCCGACGGCGAGGCTTATTCTCGAAGACGGACAGCTTCGGGAGTTCCCTTGCCAGGTGAAGGTTTCCTACCTGTTGCAGAAGTACCCGAGGTGTTTTATTTGTAACTCCGACGATATGGACTTTGATGACGTCATGAGGGCTATCGACGAGGACCAAGTGTTACAGCCGGGCCAGCTCTATTTCGTTTTGCCGTTGCGTCGGCTGAATCACCCCTTACGGGCGGACGAGATGGCCGCATTGGCCGTGAAGGCCAGCTCGGCGCTCATGAAAAGTGGAGGCGGTGAGAAATACATTTGTCGTAGTACACAGATTGTGGTTCCCGGAGATGAAAACTCCAAGTCGTGTCGGACAGTTTCTCACAGAGTCAGTGGCTCTCGCGGTGTAAGTCGATCAAAAATAGGAAGCAGAAGTGGCGATAGTGGTGATCATTGGGCCAAGTCTCCAGCGACGTTGAGCACCATACCGGAGTAGGGGTAGTTTCAGGAGAAAATGTCCGCCGGTGACTTGTTTTTCGTTGTAGATAACCACAGCTAGATAGATCCAAATGTTAGTTCCACAAAAAAAAAAAAAAAGCCAACATTAATGTAGAGCTGTTATTCCGCAGAACAAATGAAAGTGATCAGATTTCAATTTCATTGAGATGGACCCAGTCTTCATTTGTTGTTGGCTCTAATTTTCAAGAGTCCCACCCATTTTTTTTATTGGTTTATAATTTTTAATCCCTCCATACAAGAGTAACAACGAAAACGTAAAATATCCAACGAGTAGGCAGAAGCAGTAATTAACGGTAACCGCTTTGAAGAGAATAATAATGGAGAGTGTAACGAAGCAGAAGAAAAATAGCACTTGGCAACATGGTTAGGTACGGAAAGGGAGATAGAGATAGATATAGAAATGGCAACATCAACGTGATTGGGTTAATGCAAATTACAGTCAAATGGAATCAACATAGTAGGTTGCTAATGGACGAAATGCCAAAGAGAGGGGGGCAAGAATAAGTTGAGATTAACAAGTTAGAAAAGAAGTTCTTTCACTTTCACTGTTGTCATGCTTTCAAATCCGACTCATGCTCGATAGAGATGTCAGATTTTAATGATAAACGAGATTTACTCCACATAAAGTAACATAGTTACTAGCTAGGCGTGTGGATGAAGATAATGATAGAAGCACTAAGGAGGTAATTAATGACAAGAGGGCTAGCTGGATGAGCGGTGAAAGATGAAAATAATTAAGCAAGCTAAGGCAAAAAGAGATGTAAGGCCAAGAAAAATAGTTACGAATTCTAAAATTAGAGTAGTCTATCATTTAGATAACTAATAATGTGATCTAAAAAAATATTAAATATAAGTTGATAGTATTTAAAAAAAAAAAAGGCAAAAGGCGCGGGCACATACAATTTGGTGTGTAGACATAACAAGACCAAACTTAAGAAAGCGATTGAGAAAGTTAGATATGAAAGGGTCTCTCTAAGGGAAGACTTGAGAATATTAATGTGTTACAGATGGAAACAACTAGCAAGCAAGAATTTTGGGAGAGAGTGAGCTTAAAAAAGTAAAGGGTAACATAAAAGAGATGTGAATGGTAATTAATATGAGCAGTGTTTGGGTTAGCCTGTGTGGGCTAATGCTCTGCTTTATACAGCTGTGAAGTTATAATGACACCGAGCTCCAGGAATTGAGATGAAGCTGTTGAAGCATTCAGATGAAGTTATATATATATATATATATATATATATATATATGCAATAGAATATAATCATAGATAGAATATTCACGGTGTATAGAAAGGAAAAGATTTCATGGAGAGATCCTGGTATAAGGTTAAGGAGCTTCCACGGTGAACTCAACCAAGTTAGGTAGCTGGCGGTACCCAGTAGAGGTGTCGTTTGATAAGTGGTCCAGAAAGTAGGTCGTGAGGTCCTTTTCGCAGGAGTTTGTTTGACTTGGTATGCTGGCAAAAGATCAGATCCCTCTAATTAACACTAATTAATCGTCACAGTTATATATACAAACACCTAGAAGCATTGTTTGAAGTTCTCGGTCCATGAACATAAACAAGTCAAGTTTTCAGACTGGGTGTGAAAGATGACCAAGCAAGCTAGAGAGAGCATTGTATGGTGAAGGGCTCGAAAGCTGTCATGTACTCGTATTTGTTTGTTAGTGTCTGTGTTATTGAAGCTGGGATCCACCAAGAGTTGTACGTTGTAGCGGTTCTTAAAAGGTTGTACTTGTGATTTTTCAATTCAGGAATGTACCTGGTTTTGATTACTCTGGCAACAGCTGCCCACACGGCCATGCCGTTTAATTTGTATTTAATTTTATTCTTTAAAGGTAAAATATGGTTTGTGAATTAATATATCATATAAAAACTTAATATCATAAAAAAATTATTATAACCTTTGTATACAAGTTAGGGGGAAACTTAGCAAACCTAGTCAAACTGAACTGGGTCAAAGACGACAAAAACATGTTATGATCATTTAGTCATTTAGACCAACTTGTCAAAACAAGTGGGTCAGAAAAGTTTTCGATCAAGTTATAGAATCGAAGAAATTAATTATACAGACCCTTAAATGGAACCAACTAACTTCAATTTGGATTTTTTTTTAATGTGAATGACATACATATAGGAAGGAGGGGGAAAAGTGGGATATATGGCTTGAGTTATACCGTTGTCGCAATCAAACATATTAGGAGAAATAAACGTCAATAAAATGACACAAAACGGGATCCTATTTGGGGGGACAGGAAGTTTCGACGAACAGAAGCGTAAAGGAGTATTGGGGTAATGTATGAAATATATTAGGGGTGTATATGAGTAGGGTTAGGTTAATGTTCTATCTAAAAAATGTATAGGTTGTATTTTATAGTCAAATGTCCAGCTCTATTTGGTAAAAACACTAATAATTTTGGGTTGGGCATAAGCGGGTTGGACATGGGCAGGTTGGGCATACCTAAATTGTGATGTCATGTTTATATTGTGAAAATAATCTGTAATTATGAATTTCTAAAATAATATCATATTCATGTGTCTTCAAGAGTTAAATAATATCTATAATACACTAAGAATAAGAGAAAAAAGATAATAATTAAAATATTGAGATCTATTACATATAAAAAATAAGCGTCAAAATCTAAATAGTTTATAATTATAACTTTACATCAATCTCCCTAATATTGACAAAGATAAAGCATCCAAAAAATAAAATAAATAATTATAATTTGTAATGTAATCATATGATAATTAACAAAGTTAAAAAAAATAGTATGGTTATAAATATTAAAAGATACAACTTATCTACTTAATTACTTATATTTCTAAAATTATTTTACAATCACTAGTAGTTATCATATTCTTCCTTCTAAGATAGAGAAAAAATAAAAAAAATGGGTGCTCATGGAAAGGGCAGGGCAACCCCTGTACCCGGTGCCCAGCTCGAAAAATACATGGGTTATATTTTACAACCCGATATTCAATTTTACCTTATATTTATTAGGCTAGGTAGAGTATTTTTATTATAGACTAGGCAGAATATACCGAGCCACGAATTTTATACACAACCCTACAATATATAATGATTCAAACTCCAACATGTATCCTATTGAGTGAGGACAGTTAAACTTCAATCCGAGGGGTACGGAGAGTATGGTCTACTTCACCAAAATGTCAGAAGAGTGGTTTTGATTTGAGGCAAATTGTTTTGCATATTCTTCATTTTAAATTTGAAGCATTTCCATCCTCTAACATAACAATATAAATAATGTATATTGAATTTTTTTAAAATAAAAAATTATATTTATTCAAAATAATTTTTAGATAAAATTATAATTTAAAACTTTATTTTTAAATAAATTTTTGATAATAAATTTTAAAATAGGAAACATACTTATAGATTATATAATTATCATTTTATTTATATTTTTTTCTGATACACTCTCCCCTCCTTTTTTTCTTCTATCTGTTCTCTTTTCTTTTTTCTACTATTCTTCCTATTGTCACCACTTGTTATAATTCTACTGCCGCTGTTGTCCTACTTTGCCATTGAGTCGCTCTCCCTAATAGTCCTTCTATGAGGGAAGAAGATGATTTGTCATTGAGTCGATCAACATGAATTTGTTGGAGGAAGAAGATGCTCGTAGGGCTTCTCTGTCCTCACTCTAGTCGTCATCTCAATCACATTGACCACTAGTGTTCAACTAGAGAAAGAAGATGATAAACATTGTATAATAAGGGTAAATGTGACGTGAGTGGAATTGTAATTTTTCATACCATTTTTAATAACTAATCAATCATAATTTTTTTTAATAATAATTATATAAATATTTATTTATTCAGAATTATTTTTTTCTGTAAGCTTTTCTTTAAAAATATTTTTTTAAATTGCCTAAAAATATTTTTTTAAACTATTTTCTAATAATCTATCTAAATTAGCTCTATAATGTTAAGCAGAAAATAATATCCCATTACAATTTTTTAAATTTTGGGTTGGAGTCTAAAAAAATATTCATATTAAAAGGAAAAATTATAAATCTTAAAATTAGATTAATAAATTATTTAAATATTTAATAATAAAATTTAAAAAATAATAGCGGAAGGGAATCGACTGATAGTATAAGAAAACAGGCATATTTTGCAAATTGTTAAATCTAAGTTTGGAGAAATTTTAAGCCAAACAGTTATATTTGTTTAAACAGATTTTTGAACTAAACCATAATTTAAAACCAAAGTTTCAGATAAGCTGGTCAGAATAGCTTATGGAACAGTAAAAGAGCTTATGAACTAATAAATTACTATATTACCCATATTTTTTTCTTACACCCTCTCTCTTACTTTTTCTTACACACTTTCTCTTTTCTTTTTTATACCATCTTTCCTCTTATATTTTATCTCTCTTCATTTAATACTCATACTATTTTTTATAATTTACCCATAATAAAAATACTTCTAAAAATAATTATTCAAATAATTATTTATTTAAAACCATTTTTTTTATAATCTCTTCTCCAAAACTCCTTTCCTATAAATTTATTTTTTTTCATAAATTTATTTATAAAGTTTTATCCAAACATACTCACACACACAACAAATAATGACATCGGTATGGCATGGTGGCATGGTGGGATTATTAAGCATGTCATGAAAAACGCAACCTACGTAGGTGTTAGGGCACTACTGGATCCAGCTGTTTGGCATCTCTCAGTTTATCTTCCATTTTGCTTACTTTCTTTCTTTCTTTCTTTATTTTTTTTCCTTTCTCCTTCTAAAGGTATTTATTATTTATCATTTATTCAGTAGGTACGTACAAACAAACCAGAGGCTATTATTATTAAGAGCGAACTTGAAGATATATCATATCCCATTCAAGAATAAGGGCAAAATTAACTTCGGTTGGTGATATGTGCGCAGCTATTATTATTAAAACTGTGCGTGATTGGTCCAAAATTATAATTTTAAATAAAATATCTAAACATCCAATATTTTTTATAATAATTTTTTATAAAATTTAATAAACTATTTAAACATTAAACTTTTTGCTAATTAAATTTTTATAAATATTAATAAACTATTTAAATGCTAATTTTTTTCATAATTAATTTTTTATTAAAATTAATTAACTATTAAAACACTTATTTTTATCCACAATATATTTTTTTAATAAAATTATAATTTTGGTATAAGTTAGTGTGAACAATTTTTAACTGGTATATTTGAATTAATTTTTAAAAGATAAAATTTTAAGAAGAGAATATATTTTTTTATTAAAGAAATATATTTTTTATTGGTGTATTTCAATTAGATTTTGGAAAATATATTTTTTCTAAAATAAATTGATTGTTAAAATAGTTACTTTAAACTGTTTTTAAAATTATAGTTTTTGGTAAAAAAATTATTGTGAGAAAATATTAGTGTTTGTGTGTCTGTGTTTGTGTATTACAGCTTGATCAGAACGGTTTACTGAGCAGAGTGCGAAGTGTGAAAGAGGCTCTGTAGGCTCCATTGCATATGCTTCTCGTTTATCTCCGCTCCTTAACTTGGTCCACGGAGATAACAACAACCGAACCCACCGCCAAACAAACAAGAAACATGGTTTCAAATGTCCACAATATAATGTTAAACCAATTTGAATTCTCTGCAGACAAGAAAATATCGCTGCATATATACTTGTCCGGGTTGGGATATCCGACATCCTAGATCAGCACTAACTGGGCGTCCACCCCGCCACACCACCCCCCCCCCCCCCCAAAAAAAAAATTATATGAAGCCTGAAAACAACCATATAAACAGAATGAGCAAGTACCTAGGGAGTTTAATTTTGACATCATCGTTCATGATAATTAAGCCTACACTTAAATTTCACCTTCAAAAGAAGAAGACTCTTTTCACATTGTTCTGTGGAATCCCATGAGCCAAAAATGCCTAAAAACAACACATTACATGACCCAGTTAGTCAAATTGGACAAATTTTAGCTAATCCCAAAAGGGAATACTAAACACTTACATGCATCACCAAAGAGTTGTGTGCATTGATCCAAGAGGCCAGCTTCTCCTCATGATCCCATTTCCCAGGATCTACTTCTTCCAGTCGACGAGTAAGAGACCTGCAACAACACCAAAGTTTTTCCCGCCAATATCACAACTTGAAAACCCCAAACATTTCATCATCATGCTTGAGCAGATCTACCTGAAATTCTGGAGCAAATTCTCTGTATAACCCAATTTTAGACTGTCTGTAAATCCATGAGACTTCGAACAGGAGCAGTAGGTCCCAACCCCAACGTGGTGACGTCCTTCCACTTGGAAAGGATTCTCCAAGCCCACATAGAAGAAGGAATTATTCCTGAACCTTGGACTCCACATATTACCTTGTTCTCCAATGGAGAAAGAACTCATGGATGAAAAAGATGAACTTGGCGATGATATGCCATAGGTGGCTTTGCAAGCCTGCAATATATTGCTGATTCGCATTTCACCATATTCTCAGAAATCCTTTTAGGTGTATCTGGAACATGGTCAAACACCCGAGTCCCAAGATGTTCTGCCAGCCTGATCATGCTTGATGAAGCTGTTTCAGGATACTGCATTGATGAAAGATGTCAGAGATATAAATGATCGAAAACTTTTTCCTATTTTACAGTAATTTTAACCAAAGCTGAGCACCTCCATCATGGACAATTGTCAAGAATGACAGGCATATATAGCTTTAGCTGATGATGCTGCAGGAGATGTTCTTGTTGTGAAGTTAGAACTGTGAGATAAGGAGGAATGGCAACGATACATGCTGGAATCAAATAGCTTTTCTTTTCATCCGTTTCCATTATACTCATCACTTGCTGATGCATTTGAGAAATTGCAAGGCTTGGAGACTTCAAGAAATGAACTAGGAGAAGTCCTTAGAGAAAGTTTCAATCTTTCGTCCTTTGCAGATGGAGATACAGAAGATAATTGTTGATGAAACTCTTTTCGATACAAAGATAGAAGGTGTTGCTCTAAATACACAACTTCCAACACTGCAATTTCTTTTATCAGTTTTGTTGCTGGCTGCAGTCAAAAGCAACATAATCATCAAGCCATGCATGAACATGTACATATGGAAAACTAAAAAGTAGTTAAACAACGTATGCAACAAGCTTTATTTTATGCTACAATGATTGAAGATCGATGGCGTCACCTCAGGAAGCACAATGTCATTTGAATCTACAAAAGATGAAGGTTTGCACCCAAGTGCTCTTTCTAATCCGCATCTCACCTCAGATTGGTCTTGTAATCTTCTCTCAAGCGGAAAAATATGCACACAAAATAGGGCTGTGATTAGATGAAAACAGCGAAATTTAATGAACTGTTTAGATATTGTATCATACCTCTTGCTTCAGATTATTTTGAACGTCACTCGCCGGGGTTTCTTTCTTCCTAGGTTCAAAACTCTCCATGAAGTCTTGCATATCCTGCTTACAGTAATCGTATATATATAACTCTTGCATGTGAATTTTACCTGAGTGGCTATTATTATTCCACATCTTTCTCCACTCCCTCTTTTCTAGGAAAGCAGCCATGTCAATAGATTGAACCAAACAGAGATGATTTTTCATTTGACTGCACTTTAAAATGATGAAATAGCAATCCCCTGTTCTCACATTAAATGTGAAAGCTTTCATATCCATGTTGCGGGGAAAAAATTCCCAATGCAAAATTTCCAAAGACAGTAGAATGTGTACAGTAACAAAGCTAACAAAACCCGAAAAATGAAAGATGAGAAATAAACAAGAAACCTGTTGGAAGCTTCTGTGTGCATTTTCCTTATCCCCTTAATTCCCATATCCAGCCAAAAACAGAACTTCAATAATAGTTTTCATAAAACCCACGATTACTTGAGGGAAAACTATAAAACAAAGCCTTTTGACCAATGAACGAGGCTTCTCTTTCAGAACAAGGACATGTCAAAATAAAAAACGTTTAAAGTTTGGACGAATCTCAGTGTAGACTCTAGAGAGAGAAGGAAAAAGTGTCTGGGAATGTTACGTATGCAGAGATATCTCATTCTCGACTTGAGAGGTGTTGATTGTTCATCTACCCTTTTGTATCATAATAAAGATATAAAACCTGATGGAACAAAATCAATATAAGAGAAAATGGATAAGAGTTTATTTGGTCGAAACTTGAAAATAATACAATGTGCAAGCTTTACTAAGAGGGTAGAATTCATCTTATCTCAGAAACAGTGCTAAGATGGAAAACTGGTCAATTTATGAAGGCTTGCTCATAACTTAGCCGTTTCTTTTTTTTGTAGTTTACAATGGGCTTCTTGTATTTCCAATAGCACAGGCCCAATTCACAAGGCATAGACCCCTCAACTAAGAGTTTCTGGACCACCAACGGGAGTTGGTCCGAGTGGTAAGCGGCTCGGTATCGCTTAAGCGAGGTCTCGAGTTCGACCCTTGGCGTATGCAGAAAATCTCCGTTGGGAGACTTACCCACCATAGCCAGGTGCGCGACACGGGTCGGATCCGGATGTAGTCAGGGCAAAGCTCTGGTGAACCGGGTGGGTAACAAAAAAAAAAAAAGAGTTTCTGGACCAACGAGGGTTGCTCTGAGTGATAAGCGATTTAGTATCGTTTAAGCGAGGTCTCGAGTTCAAGCTTTAGCGTATGCAGAAAATTTCCGTTGGGAGACTCACCCACCATAGTTAGGTGCGCGACGTATGTCAGATCCGGATGTAGTCGGGGCAAAACTCCAGTGAACCGAGTGGGTAAAAAAAACAGAAAGAGTTTTCGATCTTTCTGATTTACCCATCGTCTGTGAGTTCAACTAGTGAAGGGGTGGGACATACAATTATTTGGAGCGTGTTCGATCCTTTAAGGAGTACCACTTTGTTGTAGTTCCAGTTGCAGCACTTATGGAGCATCTTAGCTCTTAAGTGTCTAAGTTTATATCTAATGGTAATAGACATATCGCTTTATCCAATATTATTATCGACTAGAAAAAATAGAGATTTTATACTGTTATTTGATTGTGAATAAGTTCAATCCCTTTCTAATAATTTTTGTATAAAAAATACAGTTTTTGATCCGCCTAAATGTCTGGATTGATCAAACTCATATATTTCAATCATCTTTATATATATATATATATATCCCCTGTTTATATACACGCATCAACCTACCAATTGGATAGAAAAAGCCCCTGTCTTGTAGTATGATGCAACGGTTCACTGGTGAAAAATAATTGTGAAATTGCAACCAAACAACTAATTTATGGTTCACTTTGTTTATTTTACAGTAGCTAGTTTACCAGAAGTTAAAAGTGGTAAATCACAAATCCGTGAAGAGAACACAATTTTAAATATTAGAAAATGTATTTGTTGAAAAAAATAAAAGCCATTTATATTTGAAATCTATAAAGGGTAAGAATACCTTCACTAAAAAAACTTCACACTTTCCTTCCAAAACAACCATGGGGATTCTCTAGTAGAACTTGAACAAATAACCCTGAATAATAAGCATGCAAGCCCTCCTTATTGGTTAGGTACTTATAATTTTTGAAACTTGTTCATTTGAATTATAAAATTGAGATCTTTATAGAGAATAGACGTATCCATATTTTTGGGCAATCTAATTTAGAATCATTGCGACATATGAATGATTCCACAGAAGCCATAGTCAACCTCCTTATGTCTCTGAAACATGCGGTTAAACAAATGAAAGAGTTGGTAAATTCTGATCATGTGGGAGGCTGTACTCTTCTGGTATGAGAGAATTCTGATACTCTCTGAGAAAATTTGATTCAGTTTCGACTTTCCAAACATAGGTTTTCACTTCGAATTCAAGTCATTTCTCATCACTCCAGGGACCACAACAAAAGTCTCATTCGGATTTGATTTCTGTCACTGCTTTTCAACCATCGTAGATATAGACACATACACTCATGTTCGTTTAATTATATTTGTCCCAAGTCTCAACTCTTTTTTGGTGCCATATTTTGTTAATATATAAAAACGAAACTTGCTTACTTAAAAAGCAAAAAAATAAATGGCTAACTTGATAATGATGGTCATGTTTGCAATTCATGTTTAATAAAGAAGGAAAAGGAAGAGAGAGAGAGAGAGAGGCATGTGTTTTAGATCTGGAGATTAATTCTTAAAAACAATATGAAAGAGCTAAACGAGGAGGCATATGATTCGAATGATTGCAGCCAATATCACGGAAGGAAAGCATAGTATTAAATTTAATTAATTAGATGCAATCCTTAGAGGATGACAACCATAGTATGCTGCTAATTAGCATCAAAGGTTGTTGGTCCCACTTATTACTTCCCTAAGCATTCCATCAATCTATTTTTTTTCTTAAATGTTTATTTTTTTTAAATACACATATTAATTGTGTACAGTAGAGAATGGAGATTGTATTTATTTTATGTATTACACAACTACATCTAACGCTTTTAGGTAAAATAAATTATTTATTATTTTTAAGTATAAATTTAAATATTTTTTTAAATATTGTGATTAAAATTATAATAAAATAATATTTTTTAAAAATTAAATATATTATAAATAATTATATCTTTTATGTATTATTTTCTGTTTTTTTTTGTACAACTTATGGTAGTACTCTATTAAAAACGATGGAACCCAAAAATAAATGGGCCCAATTTAAATGAACCAGTCACATCAAACGTTGCCCTCAAATTGAATCATCTGTCCCTTTCCTTGATTCATGACCCACCTAAAACTCAACACTCACAAATTTTGATAGGAGTTTAAAAATTGATTTATAAAAATAATAATTTTTTTAAAAAAATTAAAAAAATATATGAAAAAATAGTTTTAAATAAATAAATATTTAAATAGTTATTTTTAAAAATATTTTTATTATTAGTTAATTATAAAAAATGATATGATTATTAAATATATGAAAGATGAGAGATAGTGTAGAAGAGAAATGAGATAGGAGAGATAGTGTAAAAAATAAATGAGATATAAGAGAGGGTGTATAAAATAAAGGAGAGATGAGAGATGATATAAAAAAAAGATAGAGGAGAGAGAGTGTAGAAGAAATATGAGAGAGGATGTAAGAAAAAGTATGGGTAATATATTAATTAGTTAGTTTATAAATTTTTTACTGTTATATAAATTACTATAATCAGCTTATCTAAAATATTATTTTTAAACTATAATTTGATCTAAATTTTTTTTAAATAAATATATCTATTTATTTTAAAAAAAATTAAATTTAAATTTTATCTAAACCTAAATTTAAAGAGAAACCAAACATACCCGCACAAACAAGCAAGTTTAGGTCCTAACTTCATTTTTTTTTAAAAAAAAAAGCTTTTGGTCATTTTCATTTTTATCCATATTTATTGGAGTATAATAAAATGTAATGTCTCATCAGTACATATACATACTGTTTAATCATACAATTTAAAAACACATCCCATATGTCCAATGAATTTGAATATCATTAATATTAAGCTGATGTTCAACAAACCTAATCTTGTTTTGGTTTGAGGATTGGCAACTTAGCAATCCTTCCCTTCCTCCTTCCTCACTGTCTCCCCCACTTATCATGTCTAATTATTATTCACGCCAAAAAAAAGGGATAAAAATGACCAATTAACTCCGAGACCAATTACAACCCTTGCACGACAACAAATAGCAACGATATATCTGTATTTTTAACAAAAAATATTTATAAAATAATAAAATAATTTATAAATTGTTCAATTATTATTTTATTTTTATTTTTTTATATCATCTTTTATCTCTTTTATCTTTTTTTATCTCTCATCTCTCATATATTTAATAAAATCATACTCTTTCTAATAATTTTTTAATTATATAAATCTTTTTGATAATAATTATTTAAATACTAATTTATTTAAAATTATTTTTTTCTATAATTTTTTTAAAAAATCCTTTTCTAAAAGTTAGCCTATTTTTTTTATAAATTATTTTTTAAATTTTTATCTAAATATATCTATAAAGTATAAAATTTTATGATATATTTACAATCTTGTTCATCTACAATTTTTTTTATGTTGTTAACAATTTAACAATTTTTTAGACTGATACTTTAAGTAAGCCTTACTCTACATCATCAGATAACGACGGGGAGGGAGCCTAGAAAATCCAACGACGGTGTCTCAAAGCAACGGGAACATAGAGAAATCCACATAATAATTATTATTATTGCTGTTAATTATTCATATAAACTAATATTTAAATGAGAGAGCCCCAATAAGAGCAAGAGAGAGGCATATGCCGAGTTGTCTACCGTCCATTTGATTGCTGAGTTGTTCATATTCATAAAACTACAACGCAGTTATTGGAGTTCAGTTGAGGAAGGGGATAAGAGATATCATTATCATGTATTCCATCCTTAAAAATATTATTTTATTATAATTTTAATTTTAATATTTAAACAAATATTTTAATTTTTAAATATTTAAATTTATAATTTATCTATTTAATATTAATATTATCTATTAAAAAAAATAAGATTTTACTTTATTATAGTAAATAAATTTAATTTATTTTTTTAAAAAATTATATATAAAAAATAAACCTACGAAAGCGAAAACAAGGCAAAAGGAAGCAACGTTAGTATTTCCTTTCTTAAATAGACAAGAGAGAATGGCATAATCCTCACTTACTGAGTAAACATCAAAAGCAGCGGGGAATGAACAGAAAAAAACTGTTTTAAAGTAGAAAGTAAGAAACGCAGCACCGTCTGATGAGCCTCAGCTATCATCATTCTTCAACCCCTTTTCTTTCTCGAGTATCGTAATGTTCTCTTCTTTACAAATTACAGCGCTACGAACGCTCAGTAATTATGCCTTCTGCAGCTCTCTGTTCACTTGTGCTCTGTGTGTTTAACATTGCATCTTCTGTTCCATCATTTTCTAATGCACTCTGTGCTCTCAACAGTATCGCATGAGACATGAGGCTTCAATTGTCACTCGCATGCCCGATTATCGGTGAGTCTCTCTGCTTTTGATGCTCTGACTAACCCCTATTTAATAGTTTTTTTTTTCTCTTCTTCCCTTGCTGGGTTTCATATTCTTTTTACCATTTTGAGAAAAATTCTTGCTTTTCGGTCACATTGGACATTCCTCATGTTCCATACAATTTTGTTTGATACTGCAGTGATTCTCGTGGAGAAAGCATCAAAGTAACGACCTTTATAAACTTGTAGCTGTTGCAGTTCATTTTTCAGTTTTCGTACTTCAATATCTATTAGGGAAAAGCGTTGAATCAACAGGAGCGGGGCGAAATTTGCTATTTAACTAGCTGGAACAACCAATTTGTTGTTACATAGGGAAATACGGACCTCTTCAAACTCCACTTTTTTCCTCTGAAATGTCGTATCTGCCTCCAAAGGACATGTGAGTTCATGTTTACTAGCTAGATAAATATGGCTGAAATTAGGCTTACTCGGGTAGAGCAAGGTCAAACCAAGATAAAAAATGTTCCAATCGCTGTCTCCCCCGATGGTTTTTGGTGTTGCCCTTCTCCAGTTGTGTTTCACAAAAGTCTGAAATCTCAAAACCCTCTCAATAAAACCAAACCCTCCTCGTCACCACCACCTCAAAAAATTAGTATCCGGAAAAAGCCAATCCAAGTTAGCGAGAGTAGACCAGCACTTGTCCCACCAAGATCAATGGTTTCTGATGATCAACAGTATGTTGCTCCTGAAAGACATCAAGTTGGTACATCTATGCTTACAGACAGATCAGAGAGACCCAAAATTGAGAATTTACCTAGAAGAGTGGCTATTGAGTTTGGTGAGGCTGGAACTTGTGATATGAAGGTGGTTCTACTTGGAAAGCAGGGGTTTTGTGTGAAGTTGAGCGTGCACAGGGATGTGCTCAAAGAGAAGAGTAGTTTCTTTGCTGATAAACTCTCTGCACAATCTGACTTGTCATGTCTCCAAATTGATGATTGTGAGGATGTTGAAATATATGTTGAGACTGTTGGACTAATGTACTGCAAGGAAATGAAGCAGCGGTTGATGAAACAAAGTGTTCCTCGCATACTTCGGACACTCAGGGTAATTTACTAATAGTTTCGTGCTTACAAACTTTATTTTCTTGGGTAAAATATTTCAACTTTCTTCACGAGATATGTTGATGGGTGGTTGTAAAATGCTATGTTTGAGTAGTCATGTGACCTTGTGATAGATCTTCAATATGATTCTCCATTTCTGCTATCAGTTTAGGAAATGATAATATGTACCGTTAGTGGTCAATTGAATTCTAAATATCAATACCATCTGTAAATTTATCAGCTACAGAATAGATGCTTATATAAGAACACATTTGCTGATCCTCTATATGTGTATATCAGTCAAGTTGATGATAATTTTAGTAGTGTTATACTAATATGAAAATTGGTGCATCAAGTTGTTTCCAGAATAGTTTAATTCTATGAATGAGCTTTTGGCTTTTGGGTCAGAATACCTAAGGATTTATTGTCAAGATGTTGACAGCAGTACTGATAGCTGGTCTCTCAGTGGACTCTGCGATAAATGAAAAATGTAGTTATAAGCTCCAAGGGAACAATGATTCATTGTTTATAATGGTATTCATTGTTGAGATTGATAGATTTTATGACAGAGTGATACACTATCGTACAATTCAACATACTTGTTCTCTGTAAATTATTTTTTCACGATGAGCCCTTCAGCAATCAGATCTGGATGCAAAAATTGTATTAAATTTGTTGCCTTTTGGATGTAAAAGGGGTTTAATTTGTTTATTCCTGCTTAAGTTGCTGGTCACACTTGCCCCACTTGCTACTATCATTCTTCCTTTTATTTTCTCAACTTACAGATTCATGACTTTTGCAGTGTCAAAGTAACTGAAATCCCCTCTTTAGTCTCATTCAGACGGCATATCGTCAAACTTTTCATGCTCTATGTTTTAATATCTTTGCCTGTAGCTTCCGTCCTTTCTAAATTAAGCAAACAATCATATTTTATGAAACTCCGGTCAAAAACACATGTGCTGGGCTCTTCGAAAGAATTTGAGCTACTTCGTTGTTACTTTTATGTTTAAGTTTATATACATGGCATTATATCTGATAATTGGTTGTACATGATTTGTCTACTCAGCGTAACTTGGCATGTATGAAAACACATCTTGCAAGTACTGCAGAAAATCTAAAGAGAACAATTTTTCAGGTTGCAGAACTTCTTGGCTTCACCAGCTGTATCCAGTCATGTTTGGAGTACTTGGAGGCAGCTCCGTGGGTTGGAGATGAAGAAGAAAAAGTGGTCTCAACAGTTCTACGACTCCAAGTAGAAGGAGTTGGGGTCAACCCTGTGTTGAAACGAGTTTTCTCTGATATCACCAGGGCAACAAATGATACTCTATCCCACATCATCGAACTCGTTCTCACGAGTAAGGAGGAAAAAGGACGCCGAGAGATGAAAAACATAGTTCTGAAACTCCTCAAAGAGAACAACAATGTTCCAAGCCATTCTGGATCTCCAGACATCTGTAAAGAAATGATTTACCGATCATGCAGAAGCTGCTTGGATTCTCTGTTGGCTCTGTTTAGGCAGGCTGCAGAACTAGAGCTGGCTGATAAAGATTCCAGTAACAAAGAACCTAAGCTAAAACACATAGCTGTGGAAGCTGATAACTTGTCATGGTTGCTAGAGATACTAGCCAACAAACAAGCTGCAGATGAATTTGCAGTGATATGGGCGAACCAGCAAGAATTGGCTGTTCTTCATGAGAAGCTACCTATCATGTCCCGTTATTATGTTAGTTGCATCCCAGCGAGATTATACGTTGGCATAGGAAGGGCGGAGCTGTTACCATCCAAGGACACACGTCAGTTGTTGTTACAGACATGGTTACAACCTTTGATCAATGACTTCTGCTGGTTACAACATGGATGCAGGTCTTTTGATAGTAAGGTTGTGGAGGAAGGAATTGGGAGGACTATTCTCACTCTACCTCTGGAGGATCAGCAAAGTATTATGCTTTCTTGGGTGGGAAGTTTTTTGAAGGTTGGGGACAAATGTCCAAACCTTCAGAAAGCTTTTGAGGTGTGGTGGCGGAGAACTTTCACAAGACCTTATGTGGAAGGACAAGGTAACAATAATGTGGGATCTGATACTAGTTTTTTCAATCTTGTCTAAATAAAACTGGGCTTGTCCAACGAGGTTCATGAATGTCTTGCAATGGTGTGTTGGAAAGTCACTAGAAATTGACGAGTATAGCTATAGGAATGGGAGTGACTGGAGAATGTGGGGATGAAGACAGTGTATACAGATTTGTAACTGAGACTTGCAGGTTCCAAGTTGAGAATATCCAGATGGATGTTGAATGTTCAATGTATTGCTAAGAACATGATATTCTGTTCAACCCAAAATTTTGAATATGAAAACTATAAATTGATTTTCTAAATGACGTTGCACAGGTAAAAACCAATGTGGCAATGTGTGACGCGTCTTTTACTTGAAACTAGACGCATGTTTCTTATGAATTATGATGAGCTTGAATGGGCTATGCCCTGTTACTATTTTTTTTCATATAAAAAAGTAAATTTATGCAGAATCGACATTGGTTCTATATCAAAGTTAGGATACAGTTCTAAGATTTAGAGAGTATTTATAAAAGATTTATGAGATTGTCTATTAAAGCAGCTTTTATAACAGTAGAGGAAATTGAACTTATATTTTTATAGAGTACAAATTTATTTTTTATTATTTGTATTAATTCTTATTAGTAATTGTTTTTCTAGTTCAACCATACAAAAGAACTTACCCTGGATGAACTGATAAAGATTAGCCCGGCCCATTAAGTTTTGTGCACTACAGATGGCTTCCTCTTCTTTGTTGGGCTCTGACAAAGGAGGAGGCGACAATGAAACTTGGACCTCTAAATACTGTTTTTCCTTTGATAGTGAAGAAGAAATCCGAAAGGCTGATTTACTTTCATATTATCAAACGGAATTGAATCTAAATATTTTATCCAACCCATTCTCAATAGATTCAGGTGATGAAAGTATAAGACATGTAATTATTTAGAGTATATTTGATTTTTAGAAAGTGTCAATTTATTATGATTTCTGTTATGGCGTTTAGAAAAGTATCATAATTTTTAGATATATAAATTTGCGTTTGATGGTAATTAACAACTCACCTTACCTGATAATAGTATCTCTTAGGAAAAAAGAAAACTTCGCTCTACCTTTAGATTGTGGGTAAGTTTAAATTATTTTAAAAAAAATTTGTACAAAAAAAATATATTTTATCCATATCATATCATCATTCTTTCCATTTGAGTAGTTCCACTGTCTCTTTTTCTGCCATGATGTGATATTAGTTTATTAAATTTACTATGACAGTTAAAATATCATAGTACTTAGAAGACGCCCCATTTAGTTAATAGATATTGAGGTGCTGTTCAGATTTGGATGGGTCTGCCCATCCAATGTCGGTGTTCATCCTAATATATTTCTTTGAAAAGCAATTTTATTTTTTAAAAAATTATAAATGCTTAATAATTATATAATACCTTTTTATAACATTAAGATAAGAAATCTATTTAGAATTTTAAAAAGTAAATGAATGAAATATTAAAAAGTCTTGGCGATAATCATAAATCTAACTTATTACATAGTATTTAGTTAATATTAAAAAATAGACAAAATTATGTATTCTTCAATTTCTTAATATAAGATATAGTCTGTAGTATAATTTATATTATAAATTAAGTCTTATATTAAGGACTGGAGGAATATATATATATATATATATATATAGGATAAGCTGGGTGAAGGACATGTTGCTCGTAGCCTGTTTGCTGATGTGAAATTATATATGAAGGGCATTTTTGAGAAACAATAGTAATTGATAGGTACTTCATTATTCTTACAAAATGTCTGATATTTTGAAATAGAGGGAGTACATATTTTTTGACTTAGACTTAAGGGTATGCTCCACTTGAGTTTATCTCAATATCTCAACACAAAAGTATTATTATTTCAAGTCCTTGGGTCCACGGAAGACCAAAATCCAATCACTAGGAGACAAACTCCACATTACTCAGACTATATCTCTGAATTAACATTCAATAGTAATATTAATAGAAAAACACTGTAGAGAGAGGGACTAAGGGGAGAGAGGGGGGAAAAATAAAAGGAGAAAACAACAAAACTAAATGTGGGAAAAATAACAAGAAAAATAAGGTGAAAAAAAGGAGGCAAAGGGATAGTGAAAGTGTGGGGACGTTCATGTGATGTGACATGGACCATTCAATGTAGTATCCACCAACAAGACAAATGGTTTATAAAAGATGCTCATGCTCGCTCGCTATATAACAACCATACAATACATTACAACTCTAGGAATTTGTTTTACATGATAATTATTTGATTGAGTCAAATTTATATGTTATAAAGTTTAATTGGGTAGTTCTCTTAAAAATATTTTTTATATTTATATGATAATTTGAATTTAAGATTTAATATTTAAACGACTAAAATCATTTTCATTGGGATCAATGCTTATTAGTACAACTTGATACCTTTAATCTCTGTAATTTAATTTGATTCTGATATGGTAAATTCCAACAGGTGCATGTGCCTGTGTACTTTCAATTTTCATGCCTTGAATTGAATCACTTCAAAATTCAAACGCACACTCGGATGCTTTGTTCTCAAGTGTCCCATACCCCCTCAAATCAAATGAGACCAAGACATTCCTTCAGTCTCTTTCACGTCTCCATCACACATGCATCTATCTTCCCCTTATGAACGCTGTCTTTTACTCTCGCGGACAATTTCGCCATCGCTTTGGAATCCCAAAAAGATGCCATTCTCCATCGCTTTCAACACTTTGATCTCTCAGATTTCCCATCATATGTGTTGACGACGTTGCAAGCTAGCTCAGCTAGTTGGCTTCGCGATAGGAATCTACTGAGTGTGATGCCCACTTCTATTCCTTAAATGCTTCCTTGGAATTTTTCGAATTTTTGTGTTACAATACGGCTTCGTTGTTGTGAATTGCGTGCAGTAAGTTCTTGGTAGAATCTTTAGGGACGAACCTGAGAACAACGACTCGTGCAGAGAGGGACGATAGAAAAATTGCCAAAATACAATAAATGAGAGAGATGGGACTTGGTAGAGCAAGGAATCACGGACCAATGTTCAAACTTGTTCAGATCAATGATGCTCTACTTTATGAAGCTGCTTTTGGCAAAAAGCCTATCTGGCACCTCTGCGTTTTCCCCTCTTCATCTCTTTCTTCAACTCATTTTGCTTTCTACCTACTTGCTTTCCCCACTTCCGTCAAACTAATTCCCATAAGTAACAAAAAACTCCTCAATAGTAAATAGTAATATCTTCTTTTGTTTACTGTTTCTTCTCATGACTGAATAATCACACTTTCTTTAGAGAGATAGAAAGCAAAGAAATAAAGAAAAAGATGTTTTTTTTCTTTTGTGGTGTAAGATGATGGCCACTTTTCGGTGTAGGACGAGTGGTCCTGAACCAGATGAGCGATGATTTGCTGGATCAATGTGCTTTTTGTAAATACACATTGCCTATCATGCGTCGCATTCGTCCTTTAACCCTACCTTATCCTCAGCTCGAATATATTGATTCATGGTTGATTCCCCTTTCCCCCTCATCAAAAACTTACTGTACCACAAAAGCAAGCTTTGACATGTTCTTAATTTCATCCCTTCTTAACTTTACTTATTCGAATAAAGACATCTCGATATTATACTCAAATGACTGAAAGTGCACGAGGATCGAACGCTTTGTGTAAAAAGTTTTACCCATAAACAAACCTAATACATATAATAATATATGATAAACAAGATCTTAATGATGTAACCTTGCGTATTGAAAGAAATGCAGGCACGTTTTCTAAATGGGTATGAGTAAAGTAAATATTTTTATCCAAGATTAGGAAGGAGAACAGGTTTGTTTTATATAATCAAAGGAGGTAATTACTAAAATGAAGGAGTGTGTAGGTGGAGCCTACCGTACAGAATCGGAACCGTGAAATTGGTACCACCACATGGGGTGGAGGCCCCACTGGGGGCTGGTGACGTGTGGGGGTGTGTATGTATGCGTGTATATATATATATATATATATATATGCATGGGTTTGCCTTGTCACTGCACTCATATGCTAGCATAGCAGCTCCATTTATTTTACGATACCTAAAATTTCATTAAGGGGCAAATAGATGGGCCCAGGCACAAAACTGAATGATGTCGACTCGGGACCCTCCTACCATGCAAGCTGGTCGGTAGACCAGACCGTGTGTGGGGCCCGCTCATAAATATATGAAGGAAGAGAAGAAGGCTCATCATAATAAATGAAACTTTTCGTCAGTTTGTTTGCCCATTGAATGGGGAAGTTATGTTGCAGGGCCAAGTCAGTGAAGACAAATAAACCATTCTAAAGTGGGCATTCCCTCCATCCATTAGGGCTCTTTTATATATATAAATATATATATATACCCTATTGGCCCTCGTAATAATCAATATGAACAATCTTCTATTTCAGACGACAGAACCAACAGTATATTCAATGAGCATCAACCACACACTTAGCTTGCCCTACAAATATAGTATTAATGGCTTTGTTACTTAAAACAAAAATGAACATAAGAGTAAACTTGCTGCGGTTTTCGTCTCGAAGGATGATAAAAACAAATATTTAATCGCTATGATTCAACCTCAAAGCAGCCTTTTTGCATGTGGTCCTCTGTGGGTGCATATATGATGCTTGATAACTGTATGACGGTTCTCCGATATATGGGATGGTCCATTCAGAAGAGCTCATGCTTAGACCTAGGAAACGGTTCAGTGTTTACAATTTTATTAAGGGGGCCAGTTCGGTAAAATTAAATACAATGACAGCGACGTGGATGTAAATGTACATATATTATTAGAGGACCTGTTTTTCAGTGTATGCCACTGGTCCTGGCTATAAAATGAACCTATATATATATATAACTACTGTCATATCATCTTAACGTAAATCCCAAGACTTCACTTGGGATTTTCGTGTATATGCAAGAAAGAAATTACGACTTGGGTAGAATCTTCAGAGAATGAGGATGGGATTGGCGGTTGCAGCAGATCTATAGATCGGTCTAGGAAAGGTTTTTGTTTCTCAGATAGGAAGAAAGATATTAGGTGACAAGTGCCTGCTTGCATCTTCTTGTTTTGGATTTTACGGCAAAAACATGCCATTCGGGGGTTGTTTTCCTAGTATACAACAATACAATTAATTAGTTTTTTTTTATTACATTTACATATATAGTATGAATTACCAAAGCGTGCATGTACTGCAACTCGGGATTTGGACTTTTTCTGATGCAATTGGCAACCGAAGAACACTAGAGCTAATATATATATATATATATATATATATATATAGAAACTAATTGGGAATTAGAAAGGAGAGTGCTGATTATGTAATTTTATGATTCTAAAGGATAACTAGAATCCATAAGCATTAAGAAAGTACGTATGTAATTAAGTTAGTTTCCCCATCTAAGACAGAAGAAAGTTTCCGTGTTTTTATGCTCTTTTTTCTGTGCAGTACTCGTAATATCAAATCCACCAGAAAAGCTGCCTTATACGTACCAACAAACCAAGTCATAATTGCCCCAAAGTCTTGACTTAATTGGAACTCTTAAATTTTAGAAAATCTTTACGCATCCTTGCTGGATTATTATTCAATTAGGATCCTTCCCTTTCTATTTCTATAAGCATGCTTAAGCCGATGTTATCTGCTGCTGATAACTATGGAATATAAAGAGTATTATGATCCCTTCCTTAAATTTAATCTCTCTTGAATTTGGACGGCTAGTATCCATATATATCTGACTCAATAATCTAACTTTATTTTAAAAGAATAATTTGATTATTGAAAAGTTAGTCTGCTATGAATTTCAAATTCAAAATTCGGTTGTAATTTTATTTTGTGGGGGACCTAAAAAGGAAAAATGGCCACAAAAAATTGAGCACACAATTCAAATTTTCTCGAGAACTTCTAAAAGAAAAGGAAGAATAGAAAAGACATAGAACACAAACAATAAGGGTGTTAGGGAATATTACCCTGTTAGAAGAAAAACACACTAAATTGTCCATGATACTTTCCTTAATTTCTTTTTCTTTGTTAGCCCGTGATGCATTCATTGTAAATGAGATTAGAACTTGAGAACTTTCATTTAGTAGTTAGTGCATGGAAGCTCAAGCGGTAGCTAGACAAGTTAAAAAAAACAACTTTCTAATTTCATGAGAAAAAAGGGCAGAAGAGGGAACTAAACTATTATATTAGTGTAAATTTATCCTCTCTTTTTTTTTTTATTTGTAAGCAATAAATTTAGATGAATTAAACTCAAGGTTCACCAAAAGAAAGATAAGCCTCAAAGCTAAAAAAATACTTATAAAAATATTTACAAATTACCTATTAACAATATTCTCATATATCAGGATTGAAACCTTACACCCATGTGGAATAAGGTTGCATTGATCAAGCCAACTGAACTAACATTGGTTGCCTTAATTGATAACTAGTACTTAGAACCCATATTTTTCTTTTTTGCATTAGGTAAATATACTTTAAATAAATTAAAAATTTGATAAGCTTAATTAGAATGTCAAGACATAACACTTCATCTGTAATTAGTACGTATTTTCTGGGCCAAATTTTCACCACTAGCCTTTCTATCATACTACTTTTACTTGGCATTAAGTATTCATAGTAGGTGCGAACCCTTTTATAATCAAGTCAAGTAGCTAACAAATGGTTGCTTTAACAGCTTTAAGAGTAGTAAGGGATACTATTATTAGTAGCAAAATTAAAATAATCAGTGACGGTTAAAATTAGTTTTAGTATCAGTATAGCTATGAGTATTCCATAACATCAATATATTTATAAAAGTTGTAAGAAGTAACATTGTCTGCATCTAGTGAATACTACGATTTTTGAATTCTATGCAAATATGTACCAGGCTTACTCTAATAATGACGAAAACTAAACTGAGGCCAATAATAGATTAAAAGCAGGATATCGATTTCAATAATTGGTATACCAATATATGCTTAGAACAATAGTATAACAATAACAACAATAAGCCTTATCCTATTAAATAGGGTCAACTACATGGATCATATGACGCTATTGTGCTCTATAAAAAACTAAATTTTTAGATAGATTATTGACCAAGAGATCCCGCTCAATGATCTCGTTGAGCATTCTCTTTAGCCTCCCTCTACTCCTTTTAACTAGAGTCCATACTATTTGATCCATCATCCTCATCAGGGTATCCTTTGGCCTTCTTTGCATGTGTCCAAACTACCTAAGACGGTTCTCTACTATTTTCTCTTCAATAGGTGACACTCCAACTCTTCCCTGTATTTATTCATTACGAATCTTATCTTTTCTTATATGCCCACACATCCATCTCAACATCATCATCTCAACTACCCAAATTTTATTCTCTTGTTGTCCTTTTAAAACCCAACATTCACTTCTATAAAGCATTGCTGGTCTTATAGCAGTGAAATAAAATTTTTCTTTTACTTTATATTGTATTTTCCGGTCATATATAACCTCAGTAGCCTTTCTCTATTTAAACCACCCAATTTGAATTCTATGATTAACATCTCCAAAATTTCACCATCTTTATGTATAATTTATCCCAAATATTTGAACTTATCTATTTGTGTAATAGCTTGATCTCCCAATTTGACCTCTAAGTTATTTATAAATTACCTCTTATCAAAATTACAATGCATATATTTAGTATTACTTCTATTCAGCCAAAAACCCTTCGACTCTAAAGTACTTTTTCATAATTCAAGTTTAAAATTAATTTCTTCTCTTGATTTTGCCACAATAACTATATCGTCCGTAAAAAGTATGCACTTATAGATTTTTTCTTAAATAGGTCTAGTTAGAATATTTATTATTAGATCAAATAAATAAGAACTTAAGGATGATCCCTGATGTAGACCAATCTTTATGGGAAAATATTTTGTTTCGCCCCAATATATGCTTAGAGCAATAGTACATTGACCAAAAAAAATCCATCTTCAAATAAAATGGAAGGGCCGTACAAGTTAAGTGGATTTTAATATAAGACAATCAAATGCTTCTCTTCATATATATCAGAAATATAAGCTCCTGTTATTCTGGTGATACATCAGTTCAAGTCCTATCAAATTGAAGTGCAAACCTCGAGTACATATAAAATATGGAAATTAAAACAACCTGCTGCTACTATACAATTATACAAGCTAGCTATAAATGTAACGCTATGTGTCTCATACTGTATCCCCATTTTACTTTTCTCCAATAATAATGCAAATCTAAGAGGGGGGAACATGAGGGAATAAGAGTGAAGAAGAAGCAGAAGAAGAAAAAAGTGTTTCCCTTTTCTCATAATATAATAAGCAATTAACTTCCTATAGATGGAATACTTTCATTTAATATGGTAATATATGGGAAGTTCAAATGCCTCCGAAGTCTCTAAGAGAGAAAGGAGGGGCTTTCTCAGGGACAGGGATGTTGCCGGCGTGGCGTAGCCCTAGGGTGAGGGAAACATCACCGGCGGTGGTCCCAAACCTAATGAGAGTAGAACCAATGTCAGAATTACCAGAGGCGGTCCCGTAATCTGCTGCAATGAGTCTGCCATGCCGACACGTATCGTCTGTAGGCATGGATCTGTGAGGGTGCAGGCCTGAGTCATAACACTGAGACGAGGGTGGCGCCACCTCAGAAGTGGCGGCAAGTGCGGCGGTAGGAGCTGTGGTGATGGCAGATGAAGAGGGGTGTGGTTGGGATTCCGAGAAGGGTTGGGTATTGATTGCAATGAGTGAAGGGTCGCTATCAGAAGCATTGATTTGGGATCTTTTGCCTGCTGCAGCAGCAGCTGTTGTTGTTGTTGTGAGTGTCGTCGTTGGTGTTGTTGTTGTGGATGTTGGTGGCGCTGCTTCTGTTGAAGGTTTGGCTGCTGTGGTTGGAGTTTGTGCGAGGTTGCTGCTGCTGCTGTTGCTTTGGTTCCTTTCTTCTCTCTCTTCTCCTTCTGCTTCTTTAAGTTCTTGTTGGTACATTTCTTCTATCATAGGTTTCCACAGCCGAACCCTGGCATTAATGAACCAGTTTGATACCTGCACAAACATTCAAGTTCACGCCCCGCCATTATTTTCACCCTTCTATATTCAAATAAATATACATGTATCAATCATTATTAATTACTACTACAAATCTTATATGTAATAAAGAGTTCTTATTAATTAGTATATATGTAGCAAATAATGATAGCTATTTCTTTTTTTGATATTATCCACCTATATTCAACACTTTTTCTACATCCTACTACCAGTCATCCAATCCACTTACTACTCCAATTTTGGAGTTTGTGGGTTCCTCTCCCAACGTACAAGTGTCTCCTTTATAACTTAAATTCAAAATTTATAAGAATCTAAATAGGTTTATATTACTATACCAACTCTTTATTAAAATAATGATAGCCCTTTGCTATATGTCAATTTGTCACATTTATAGAGATGATAAAACCCTCCATGAATTAATGAACAAAGAGTCTGAATATAAATGTAAGAAATTAATGTATATGCATGAATGCAATGCTAGGTAGCTCTAGCTCACTCTAAGGTTAACATACTACATGCATAACACAAGCAAATTAATACACCATCGCATTTTAATTAATTTAATTTGTCCATATTTTAACAAATAGGTATTTTTATGTCAGGTCATAGGTGCGCGAGTTAAGTTTTTTTTTCTTTAAAAGAAATAATGATTTCTGACTCATTATTGTTTGCCGGTAAGTGGGTTCCTAAACAGTGATTAGACACCGAGGAATCTGCAATATGATTATGTGATAATGCTCTCTCCAAACATAAGTGTGAAACTATTCATCAGCAGTTTCTTCTTACAGTCGACAGTGCTTTCGAATGACCTAATTAGGGCTTCGTTCGCTTCACTGACTAGCTAGCATGCATAGATATCTAGGCATCAATTTGAGATGTAGGCAAATAGGTTTTTGTCTTCTGATCCGATTCAGTTAATTATACATGAATGTAATTTTTGGTTCCTGATCTTTTTGTTTATTTTTTTTAAGGAAAAATACAAAGTACATTATTAGTGCAGGGCATAAGATGGACAAAAACGATTGGGTCGATATACAGGAAAAAGGGTTCTGTATGACAACAACATAAATTGCTAGGACAACTTCAAAATTTTTGTTTTTCAGGAAAAATACAAAATGCTGATGCAAAGAAAAAATTGTGCTAGTTTATGCAAAAAGGACATGAATGATTAAAAAAATGAAACTTCCCTGAAAATATATAGAGAGAGAGAGATTGAGAGAGAGAGAGACCACACTAATAATAAGAATTAACGAGGTAGTAGAAATGAAAAGTCGCATAGCAGAAGATATGATGAAGGCAGTCTTATTAAGTTTGAGGAAAATACCAAGAGGGAGAGGAAATAAATATGTAGGCGAAAGTACAAATTTATTTCCCGTATTAATGATTGTTATTGTGCGGTTGGGTGAGGACATTCGATATGAGAGAGAAGACAAGTGACAGAGAGGGTGAAGAAGGAGATTTGAAAACAGCAAATTTTCGCGTTTCAACTTGCTTCTCTTCTTATCTCTGCTCTATTTTAATTTCAAAATTTATGTCACAAGGAAAAAAGAATCCCAAGTATAATACCAGAATGTTATATTTGAATATTTTCACCGAAGAGAAAGGAAACAAGAAAACCTCCGGTGCGGTTGTCTTCGTCTAAAAGAAAGAAAGACAGGAGAGAAAGCAGAGAACAAAAGTCAAAAGACGTTGCATCTGATATTACTGCTGGTCCCTTCTGTGTATGTATATGTGTATTTTATATATATAGATATATATATTATCTCTCTCATCCATGTGTTTGAAGAATGTGGGGCGTGTAGTGGTGAATTAAGCACATATATAGGCTAAAAATTGTCTCATTATTATTGTAAAAGTTTCTCTCTCTAGGGAGAGGGGAGAAGGAAGAGGGAAGGAAGAGAGGAACCTGATTTCTGGAGAGGCCAGTCTGTCGAGCCAACAGATGCTTATCAGCATCGCTTGGATACCTGAGAAAGAGACGACCAGGAAATGACATCAGAGTCCTTGCATTGCCTTAACCGTATAAAGAGACAGATGAGCTTTCTGTACCCTTCCCTAACCTACCACCTTTCTTTCCTTCTTTCCCTTCATGGGCGTCACAATCTAAGACACTATGAGAAACAAAGAAAGAAAGATCTACGTCCTGCCTCCTCCTGCTCTTTCAGAACCAAAGTAGATCACTGCTCACCCTGACCACACTCTCTCTCTCTCTAGCAGCAAAGAAATTGAATTTTTGATAATCTTTTACAGCTTTTCGCTCGCAAACAACATCCCAAAGGACACTGCTGCATTGCTAGCTAGCTGTTGCTCTAAACGATGATCTTCAATTACGGCTTTTCGATTTCTCTCTGCCACTCTCCCTTTTTTCTCTCCCTGCTTTTTCCCTCCACTCAATAATAACCATCATGATGTCATCATGTTACGTTAATATCATCTCACATGAAACAAATCAAAATAAGTGTATCTGAGTGATGAACGTACGGATGAAGGAAATGCTCGAAGAGCCAGGCTCGTAAAATGTTGACGGATCTCTCAGGGAGGCCTCTTTGGGGTCGCCAGGCTTCTTGTTCCATCATGCCCATCTGGTGGAAGGCTCTCTGCTGTCTCAGGCTTTGTTCCAGAAGTTTCAGCCTTGGGGTCTCTCCTTTGGTTATCCCTGAGCTTCCTGCTCCGTCTTTCTCTCCAAGCAGCTCACAACTGTGCTTCAGCTGCGCCGTTATCGCGTCCTTCAGGCACCGGAAATGGCGTGACATCGCCTTCTGAGCTAACGCCGTGTATGGCACTGCCGACCCGTATCCCATCACCATGTCAAATGAGTTCACCACCATCTGCATTTGGTCGCAGTAGTGGTTGTATCTCCGATCCACCTGCATGCATAATTATATATTTCTATGGTTTTAATGATTTTGACTCGTGACTGACAGCGTTAGATGATTAAATAATTAAT
Source organism: Leucaena leucocephala (assembly GCA_037074615.1). Taxonomy (NCBI): domain Eukaryota; kingdom Viridiplantae; phylum Streptophyta; class Magnoliopsida; order Fabales; family Fabaceae; genus Leucaena; species Leucaena leucocephala. Next base: position 643,883 of record CM073567.1, on the reverse strand, counting down.
GAAGGATACCAATATAATGTGCTGTTCATTAATATTGAATTGTTTTCTCAATTTATCGCGGATTAAGATATGTGTGAATCAACACATGCAAAATGTGAAAATGAAGACAAAATGTTATAATTAATTTCACAGGTAGATGATGTACAAGTAAGTATAAGAGGTGGTGAAACCAGAGATGTCTGAGTGGGCGATCGAAGAGATAGAAAGATTCGGGGCACAAATGGTTGTTAAGGAGGGGAGGCAAGAATGTCCTTTGGGTTTTAATAGGTGCTGCCCAAACAAATCTTTTAAAAAAAAAATGAAAAGGGAAAAAATAATAAAGAAAAAGGAAGAAAAGAAAGACCCACGCGTTCTCGGTCAACTGAGATATGATAACAATGGCTGAGGGATCACTTTTAGGAGAAGGAGAGAAAAGAGGAGTGGCAATGGCATTCATCATAACAACTAATTCCTACGTAACATGGGTGAGAGTGGGATAATAATATTGGGCTCTCCCTCTCTTTCTATCATCTATCATTTAATCTCAATTACTAATCAGAAGGAACGTCGCTTCTTCTATAATGGAACTCTCATGGTTTTCACCAAACTAATCTCAAATCATCCCCACCAATCAGATGGAAGTATTAAAATAATGAATAAGGTTGTAAGAAAATAAAACATTAATCAAGCATCACCTACCAACTGATGATGATACTATGGAACCCTATTATATATGGTACAAGCCGGCCCCTTTTCTCTCTGGGTTTATATAATAATTCAAGATACCGGCCGGAGGGGAGAACTGTGTGTTGATTAATTGTTCATTCCCTGTAGTTTTAATTTAATTATATTAATGGAGCAAATAGAAAAGAAGAATAATATTGGGTGACCTTGACTCTTTAAGGATAAGAGAGGTTGAGATATAGAGGAGAGAGAGAGATGACATGCCTCGTCAAGCATGGATAGAAGTTTGACCTTCCTTCTCTGATGCTCAATCCTATCGGCCGATGACAAAGGAGGAGGATCCTTAGATGAAGACGAAGAACCACCCCCACCACCACCGGGGTTGGAACTAGGGTTTGAGTTTTGTCTGGTGAACTTGTTCCTCTTGAACTGTCCTCTCCCAACGCTGCAGAATTCTTCGAGCAATTCTTGAGCAGCTTTCACGTACTTTGAATTCCTCAGCACATTCACCACCCCTAATGATGACCCGAACCCGACATGTCCCTGGTGGTTCTGGCCGGCTCCGACGGACCCTTGGAAATGCAATGTCTTGTACGGATACTGAGCAGACGAAGACCCTCCGGATCCTTGATTGTAATACAGAAACCCGCTGTCTCCCATCCTCAATTCCTCAGCTTTCGCAGCTTCCAAGTGTTGCAACGACGACGATAACGATAAGGAAAGACCTTGACCTTCCATAACCCCTCCAATTTGAGGTGGATTACCGGCCGTGGCCGGTGCTCCTTGCTGAGAACTATGGGGAAGCCATGCGAATTGACCGAAACCCCCTCCTTGATGAGTACTGAAGCCTTGGAGAGAAGTTGAATTAGGAGTAGTGTGGTTCTGAGTAGTAGGAGAAGGCGATCTCGTTTGTGGGTTCAGCAGAAAAAGCTGCATGGCTGCAGCTGAGTCCGCGTTCATGGTAGAAATCTGAGGATGATGATGTTGATGTTGCTCTAGTATACTACTATTGTCACGGCTATTCTGATGATTCTTTGAATCTCCCAACCCGCTTAACATCCCTTGTCTGTACCAATCAGTGGCCACCGGTGGCGGCCTGGAGGCCCGATACATCGCCGTTGCAGCCGGTTGCTGATGTTGTTGTTCCAACAATTCAGTGGCGGTGGCGCCGGGAGGAGGGAAATTGAACATCTCCGATAACATCCCTCCGGTTTCATACACGGGAAGGTTTCCAGATTCTTCTTCCTCTATACCCACTAGAGGAGGCGGCGGGTCCAACCCGCCTTGCACCCTCACCTTATCTCTACGGATCTGCTGCGCTAACTGTTGCTGCTGCTGCTGAGTTAGAGAGGATCTCTCGAACCCATTCGAGAAGGTGAAGATTCCTTGATGATAATCTTGGGACATAGAATTGGAGTCTAATACGGAAGAAAACGAATGGTGGGGCTTGGCGGAGGAGTGAGAAATAATCGGCGGAAGAACTGGCGGTGTCGCTATTCCCATGTTAAAATCTTCTCCTTGTTCATCATCGTCGTCTTCTTCTTCTCCTTCTCTCCTCGACTTACCTGTAAGTGCTGTCCAATAATTGAATTCAGTAATTAAGGATCAGCGCAAGAACAACCGAATTAAATCCAACAACAGCCGTCATGTAATTGAGGTCAATTATAGAGAATGAATGAAGAGCTAGCGCGGCTCTAGTAGCCACTTTCTCTCTTAGATTTTGCTGTTCATCATTTTCAGCTATTTTGGAGTATAGATACACACGCACGCACAAATATATGCGAGTACCTCTTAGAGTTGAAGGGTGTGAAAGGATGGAAAGCTCTCAGACATCGTTTTCCCTTCTGCGGTATTGAAAGCTTGTTCAATTTCTTCTCTCACACATAAACAAACACTTATTTTTTCTTTCGGGGCTGTGTTGCCGCTCTGTTGCCTGTCGTCTCTTTCTTTCTCTTTCTCCTTGTTACTCTTTGCAGTAAGTGTATTTGCAAATCACTTCTGGAAAAAGAAAAGACTCAACTTACTCACAGCAAAATAATAAAATGAAAAACCACAACCTTGTTGGGGGCTCTCTCTCTCTCTCTCTCGTATCTGTATTTAAATAAATAAACCACACCAGAGAGAGGAAAGGGACGCGGTCTTTCTTCTTCCCTCCCCTTCGCTCTTCCAAACCCCCCCCCCCCCAAAATAATGTCTTTTTCTTCTCTTAATTCCACGTACCCCAAAAAAATTATTCATAATAATAATAATAAAATTTACGGAACATATTCACGGCGTGGAATGACCAGAATGGCCTTATCCAGACATAAAACAAAATTCTTGGTTGTTCCCTGTTCAATATGTAATCACGAGTCCAAGGCCTATAACAGCGACGTTTTTTTTTTTTAATATTTGAAACGAATTTTAGTGAGTTTTTTTAGTGGAGTGAAGTGACAAAACTGCCATCGGGTTAGATTTTTTTTGCTTATCCTTTTTTTTTAAAAAAATAGGATTGTTATTTGAATTACGTCGTTTGGAGATGAACGCAAACTACGGAATAAAATAAAGATAAGGTCAGTCGAAAGTCATCTCAATGATCCAAACTACCCCCATCTTTCGATGAGGCGGAATGACAACGGTGCCCCGGGTAATGATTGCGAATCGCACGTAGCCCTCTTAGTTGGTAAGGCTATTTTGGAAGATTCAAGTGCTACAAATCCATTAATAGCACTTGAATCTAAAATAATAATAATTAAAAAGAAAACGAGAGATTTTATAAAATAATAATAATTAAAAAGAAAAACGAAAAGGTTAGGATGAGAGAAGTTAGGTTTTGTGAGAGATAATATGAGTAAGTTGTGTAATGTCTGAAAAGTACCGTTAACTGCTTTCGGTTTAGCCCTTAATTTTTCAGATGTTTTCTACATTTATTCCCCACCGTCATAATTTTTTTTTTAAATTTCGGGTTTTTTATAATAATTTCGAGACTCACACACAAGAGTTGTTAATCTAAGTTTTAATTTATAAAATCATTATATATACTTAAACGATTTTATTTTTTTCCCTTCAAAATATTTTCACAAGTAAAGGAATTAATGCTAATGACATGAAAGGAGTGCTTTAATTAATTAAAAAAAAATTGGCATAGCATAAATTTCTTGAAACATATATAAATTTGCATGCCTTAAAAAATAGCTAAAAAAATTTATCAGCCTTATCCTTTACTCCCTTTTTACCTCCAAAGCAGAAATAAAAAAATAAAAAAAAAATAGTTAGCAACTTCCATAAATAAATAAGTAAGTAATTATTTATTAGGCTAGTAATAAAAATCAACCAAAGAAGAAGGTATTTTCTGTCAAATAATTTATTTTCTCTCAATGAAAGAACATGATATTTAATAACATGTTTTCAATTTGATGGTGAATAATAATAATAATATTTTAATATTAACTTGGAGACATGTTTCCATATTGGCACCAAAAGAAAGATGAAATTTTTTTTTGAAATAAATAGCCAACGGGTTAGGGGTGTGCCATATATATTGGGCATGTGAAAAGGTGGTGTTTGAATATTGATTTTGCCATCTCAAATTCCAATAACTTCTTTTGGTAACCCAATCTTCAACTCAGCTGGGAATTATATGTAATCCATATTCACTGCATGTGCAACTTCTCCGTTGTGTCCATCATATCTTCAATTATAGAGACCCAAACGCAGCTTTAAAGTGATTTGATCTCTCATTTTCCCTCCATGATATGTTCTCCTTTTTTCAAATAATAATAATAATAATAATAATGCAATGAATTAATATTATAAATGGACTTCCAAGTTCCAATAACTTGAGCATTGATATATTATAAATTAAAGGTCAAAATTTCATAGGAAAGAAGGTAAGAGAAGAAAAATGCAGAGTTTGAATAAATACTTAACAACAATGCCAACATGGATATATTTATGTTAATTAACAATAAATAATCATTGACGTGCACAAAAAAAAAGAAGCTTAAAATATAAAGTGTAGACTTTGATGGATTTATAATGCAGTACATATTTGTACAGGCACGTCATCAGCTGATTATTAATTAGATTATAAAAAAAATATGGTGATGATATAAGAAGCTAGGTAAATGGTTAGCAACAAGGCCCAGGATTATAATAGGCAATTAGTAATTAATTAATATTGATTTGGGGATTACGTGATGGGAGAAAGTAGGAATTGTGTTGCTCCAAATGCAACTTGAAGGTTTCATTTTTGTAATTAATCTCAAGAGACTCTCTAATTTGCTACACATTTTACTCAAATCCTCATTTGCGAGGGTGAAACAAAAACACGCCGGTTTGCTTTATTTTTCCAACTGCTAAACCCATTCGCAAAATTGACATCCCAACCTTCTTTTCATGTCACGTGACTTCGCACGTACCAACGCCTTCCTTAGGGCCCACTCATCATTCAATCCCCTAATTATCCCCTCCCCTCACGTGCCAAAGTCAGCTCAGCACACGTGTCATTATTTTTTATATATATGAATTATTTGATTAATTCAGTAGACTAAAAAAATAAAATAAATTAGTTAAGTATAATAAATATGATATGATATTCTTCTTAAAATATTCAACTGTAATATTAGATTATTATCTTAGTTTATAAGTTATATAAATTAGTTTTAAAAAAAATAATAAATATAAAAAATATAATGGATTGAAATTTTATATTTAGACTTAAATATAACCTATAACTAACTCTTATATTAAGTACCAAGAATAACGTTAATTTTGTCATCACTTTCTCTCTCTACCTCTATATCTATGGGTTCTTTAGTTAAAGTTAAAAACTTCACGTTCCATGTTTGAAGTGCCGCACTGCTTTGGGAAAGTTAGAAGGAACAAGAGCCACCCCTTTGGGTTATTGGTGGTTCAACTTTTCAACTTTAAATGGCATAATATTGCCTCTAGGCTTTGTCTTTTTGGCATCACTATGCGATTTACATTATATAATTATTATGATAATCATGATGATGATAAATGTTATCATTAAAGATGACAGCTTTATCGGTAATTAACTAATATACGATTAAGTTGTGCCTAGCTAGGTACATATGAATAAAGGAGAGAATTAATTAATATATGAGGACGATGAGAGAGCTAGGTAAGTGGGCATAGATGGAGATAAGGTGGCATCTATCATTTGGTTGACACGGAGCAGTGTAGTTAGCTTCCATTTCCATGTTCTCTTATTAAAATCCCTCAGCTACTTAGATATGTGGGGACCAAAAGTTGATGTGTTTTCTTAATTTCAAGCACATTCCGATTTCTGATGCCGCTGTCTTTCTTTTTCAAAGTAGGAGCTTGATGGCTTTGTTTCCCTGCATATGCCTCACTTAGCATCAATATCCATCGACCTTATCAGCATTCATAATAATAAAAATAATATATGATTATATTTTCGATGGGAAAAATTAAAGTTGATGGGATTGTTTTGTGAATGATAGAAGATGTGTGCCCCTGCACATATGCGATCATCATTATTGGTGTATTTACTACAACGTGATCATCACTGAGAAAGTTTGATGGTGGCTTTTTCTTCTGATCATATGATTTGTCATATTGGCAGTGATGAACAAGTCTTGATTCTTCAAGCCCACATTTTCATTGAGACTGCATGATATACGCATCACATTAACTAGGCTATCTCACTAGTTCCTAGAAATCATGCACGCACATGCCCAATTTTCTCTTATCTTTTTTTTTTTTTAGAGATTTCAGTAATTAAAAAGAAACCTTTGATAAGCTTATGGATGTTTTTGCTGGTGAGATTTGCTACTTATTTCAATTAATAACTAGGAATAATATTAGTTATGAGAAAAGAAAGTTTAATGATACTAAAATACTGAATACCTTGCATGTAGATGAGCCGTCGTACGTTCGTGTCACAACTTAACGGGCAAAACTTAGCTATTAGGCAGAGATTAATTAATTAATCCTGCAAGAGCAAGACTCAAACTTTTTGGAGGATTTATGGTTGCAATATGAATAAAACGTTGAAAAGTAATTGTAACCCCACAGTAGATGCATAGTCTATCATATATCACTAACAACACATACACATTTCACCTTATTTCGGTGCAAACAAGTGATCGATGATGCTGCGTTATTTTCGCACTCTCATTTCACATATATTACAGTTTAGGTGAATCTTTAGTGAATGATTCACTATACTAATTTCAGTGATCCCCCACCACGTGAAAATCATCTTTGTGTAGGTACTTTCAAGTGAACTAGGATTTGAGTGGTTAGCTAATTGCCTTGTAGTTTAATGATATGAGAACTCTCTCCTATAAGTAAAAGGTCATATGTTCAAAATATACAGTATTCATTAAGTTTTTATCATTTTGGTCAGAGTTATATATATTTTTTAATTAGGTTATAGAAGATACTTTTCATTCATGATTTTTCCACTCTAATTCTCTACTCATAATAAATGCCTTTATAGCGGAAATGTGCGTGAATGAACAGATCTCCTAAAAATAAATATCTTAATATATATCATCGATCATCAAACTTAATTATATATATGTATAGATTCTCCTCAAAGTTGAATAACCAATGAAATTTTATATTAATCTTGCAAATATCAATAGAGATTCACCCATCAAACCAAAATCGATCCGTTTGGTAGAGAGATTTGTTTATGAATTGAACCAATCTGTTTCTGGGTACTCAACATTTAATTAACTGTGACGATGGCCAGTATATAATATAATAGTGCGTTATATGTATATATATAATAAGTAAGTTTAAAAGTTTACGCTTTAGCAGCTTTGAAAAGGCTTATTCTAGATTTTGATAGTGTCTCTTTGGCTTGTTTTGAAGTCGCATATTGACTAAAATGTTTATACTGATCACAACAAAACATATTTTACTGTGCCTCATGATTCTTTTGGAGCACGTACACACACACATTTTGTCGCCGCCTTTTTGGTTTCCAGGATCTCACTGAAAAGTTCGATCCGAGTTGTAAAGCCATGCCCTTGTAAAAAGTTTATTATATATAATAATATAGGTAGCTTGTTCATTTATTTCCGTTTTATGTACAAAAAGTTGGTAGATGGGAATAGGAGTTACGTTCATGTGTCAAATGTGGATGAAAAGTGGAGTGTTGGCTGATAAATGAAATGGCGGAAGGGTCACTATTTGGTGAGGGAAAGCGAAAAAAAAGATGTGTGTATCGCTGTTATGTGATGGCAAAAAATTGCAAGTGTAGATGGTGACTCCATGGCACAACCATCCCATCTTCAGATATGCAAGCACAACCAACTGTATGCATTTTGTCCTCTACACCTTAATTAATTAATTACCTCATACCCTCTTTAATTTTGGCCAAAATAAATGCCCCCTCCATATATTTGTTCAGTATTTATTTGTACAAGAAAAAATACAACCAACAAGAGTTAGTCAAAGTAAAATAGGATTTAGTTATCTATACAAGAGGTCTAGGGTTCGAGTTTGAGTCTATATAATTAAATACAGAAAACATGAAGAGTTATTCTTGTTTTGGCTTGAATCAATATATGTCTTTCTTGTTATGAAAAAATAAAAATGTATTTTTTATAGGTTTTATAATCATTATATGAATACTATATCTTTTCTATGGATAAATGATTATTGCCTAATTTCTGTGTGTGTGATGCTCAATTAAATATAATTGCAAATTCTATAGATTTTAAATACAGAGAAGAGGAAATTATCATTGGATGAAACACAATTATCATAAAAACTTTGTGAATCATAACAAGCTAAAATTGATGCAGAAGATTTGTCTTCATTTTAAAAAATATACAATTTTTAACAAAATATTAAAGTGATCGAGATAAGATACCCGATGCAAATTATTTATGATTTATTTTTTAATACTATTTATTAGATCATATTAAAAGTATCTAGTTTTAAAATTTATGACTGACTTTCCCAGTATATATGTCTTTTTAGGAATCGAACTCGAGATCTAGATAGATTTAATGAGGCCTTATACTACTAAACTAATTTTATGTTAGTTTTAGTTATTAAATCTAACCAATTTGCTCTCTATTTTTTACATTAAAACATTGGTTAAAATTGGCAGGTTTTGTTGTAAAACTATTCCAAACCATGCAACTAAAGGGAGGACCAATAAGGCAATAACAGGTATATATAATTTTTTTAAAAATTATTAAATTATTATTTTTAAATAAGTTATTTTTAAATTAAATTTCACCCCTAACATTATCGGGTAGCTTTGCCACTAGCCAGCAGCTTTATATCATATTATTAATGACATGCAAAATGGCGTGTCAATTTAAGCTACCATCTTAAAATTTTAGTTGGTTTTTAATTGATATTAATTAGATGTTTAAACTGTAAAGTAAAGATATTAAGCAAGCGATGTGAGTCTTAGAACTTTCTTTTCTATATATGGTTTGGTCAGAACAGCTGAGGTGCCTACATGCATGTTCAATCAACGCAGACAATGCATGATGAAGACATTGGTTCTAATGTCATATCAAATATCATCGAAAAAATAATTAGTTGATATCTAGTAGAATTTTTTTAGATACACATTAAAAACGAAGTCAACATAAATAAATAAATAAATAATAAAATTATATATTTATATAAAAAAAATTCTCCCTCTACCATATAAATATTAGATAGCACACTAATTAAACACGTAGGGCTATCAGCTATGTCTAGTTCTCCATAGTGGGCACTTTCCACTTTTTTGTGAAATGGTGATCCCATAATTTCGACTGTGATGTGCCAAAAGAACTCTAGAATCTCGGAGGTAACACCACAAATATTATTTCTTCCATGTCTATCTTTTATACTGATTTGAATTTTCATTTTATCATTAAATATATGTGATATCCCAAAATTTAATATATATAATTATCATTTGTTTTCAATAAATGAATATGGTTAAGATTTAAACATGCGTCATTAAATGAAAGGTGAAACTGAAAAAAAAGAAAGAAAAAAATAATTCTTACATAAGACATAATTTTTTTTCTTGGTCTGTGATTTTTTCTATGAGAAGGAGGGATGCTGACCTCATTTCCCACGCCTCTCTCATTATTTAATTATTTAACATGCGTACGGAAAAGGATTAAAGAATTCATCGATTCCGATTAATTAGTAGTACTGTGCTAACAAACAACTAATTAATTACATATTAACGAATTATTATTGTTTGAGGTTAATTAGTTGATGAGCGGGTAAAAATTGGGAGGTTGGAGATAGAAAGGAAATTAACCCAAAAGATAGAAAAGAAGAAAAAGAGGAGAGAGAGAGAGAGAGAGGAAAACTACTTCAACAAATTGATGTACGAGGAAGCGTCAAAGCCAATTAGTAGTAATTGTCTCTTTTGCTATAGGTGCCGCTTTGAAAAGCAAATTATGCAAAGCAAAAGTTCCACATAACCAAACCACCCTCTTCCTTTTCTTACCATTCCCTCCTCCTCATCATCACTAGCATTCATAATCCCCTTTGCTTATCTTCTCTTTCTTTGATACTAGAAAGTTTATCATATATCTTCATAATTAAAAAAAATACTTATAGAGATATTTATAAATCTTTGATCAACAAAATCCTTTCGACAAGAATATTTAAACTCATGATTTTTAGCAATTGAATCAACCCTTGTTAATATTTATCTATTCTCGTGATTAACAATATATATACATAGAAAAATACATGAATTTCATGTTGATTCTTTTATACTATTCTCTAACGTGAATATATTTGTATAGATATTTGAAGAGGAACTAATATTCTGTGAGTCTAAAGCCATTGATAAACAAAGTGCCACGGAGGCTGATTGATGAGAGAATGGGAGAATGGTCCCTCCCCTACTGGCGTCGTAGATGCCTTCTTCTTTATCTATCGTGTTGCTTTTCATTCACTTGGGACTTTGTTCTTGTTGGACGCCCGTGACCACTTCCTCACTTACATTTTCTATTCCTTTCCTTTCGTTTACTTTCATTTTCGTTTCCATGTTTCTTGCCTAATAATGCTCACCTTTTTCTGCACCATTCCACTTTACATACACACACCTACCTACCAACCAAACTACTGATTTCTTTCCATTATTTACTATGTCACTAGTCCTTGCTTTATTAATCCTCCAAATATATACAACAAACCATCAATGCTTTGTATCGGCTTCTATCTTTATTGAAAATGTTTTTATCAGGAAGACCTAAATTAAATTACAGTACTAATACTTTCTTTGAATAAAAGTATATCAGATTCTTTTCGTTAATAAAATTTTTAATAGACTTTTGTCCGATATTTCCTTAGTGTTTTCCTTTGTTATTTTTCACATATTACGGTTAACCTTGTACTTTTATATTACATATATAATAAATGCAGGCTTCATCTTCTTTGTCAAATGTGAATATTAGTAGTAGCAGACCTTTTCATCTTTACCCACTTACGAAGATCAGTTCTTTCTTTTTCATGCTTTCTTTTTTTTCACTTTTTCATAATGAACTGGACTTAACTATAACATGTCACAGAAGGATCGTTCTTTACTCTTTCTTTTTTTTCTGTTCAAATAAGCTAAGTAAGCTAAAACGTCTCTGTTGTTTTTTTTTTCTCTAACTAATAATGGGGGGATAAAAAAGCTAATCGCTATAAAATGGGAACCATACACAAATAGATGCTTTGAAAATTCAAGCGTGTCGTGGGGTCATACGTACGTCCTACCATGACCTGCGTCATTTCAGTATTTATATATGTTCAATATTGTGGAGTATTATTTTCTTGGATTAATTAAAATATAAGTTAGCATCATCACTATGTCTAAAATATTGTTGATTTCAATTTTAATTAGCCAGGATTATCCTAATCACTCCATTAATCTAACACGGGATAGGATCGGCACATATAATTATTGTCATTAAACCTTGGGAGAACTCTTACCTACTGATTTTAAGGCCTAACCAACTAACATTTTTCCCTCTAACAAGAGATATCTAGATACTCCATTTTGTTAAGTAACCAAGACCCGGTGGCTCATTTGTATTGCTTTGAAAGAAAGTCTCGTGAATCTCTCTCGCACCACCAAACCATATTTAGTTCTTTCACAAAATTGGTTTTTTACTTTTCATAAAGTAATTAATTAATGTCAAAACCTTGGCAACACAACTTAAATATGCCATTCATGTCACAGATAGATTCGTTCATAAGACTTTTTATTTCTGAGCAAGAAAGAGGAAGTGAGTTTATTTTTGGCTAAACTCGAGAAACTCCCCCTATGAGAAACAGAAAAAGATAGCGAGAAGATTAGTGTGTATTTTTTGGATGAAAAATTGAGTACACCAATATATACAGGAAGCAATATAATGCTCTAATGAAGAATAATGAAAAATAATAAATACAAAGATAAACATATCACCACCCTCCATGGGTTTACGGAGTAAGGGAGATCATAGTTCATGATGATATTCGACTTTTATATATAGTCCTCATTGACATATTAATTAATTTACATCTCTAATGATACAATTAATTAGTTATATTAATGAATCTCATTAGCTAGGGACCAAGCAGAAGAATTTGATTATAAACTTCATTTCAAATAGTACAGATGGTGGGGACAATAATATTGGAAGGTCGCTTTTCCACTTTCCTGTCTTCTCACTCGTTTGTTATTATATACATGTGATGACTCAGTTCCTGTCAAATTAAAGTTGAAGAGAATCCAATCAAAATGAAGCAATTTAATGAGGCAAGGGGTTTATAACTGTAACCAGATGCCACTAACTACTTAAGCAAGCTTTGTCTGGAATCTCTTTGTACTTGTGATCGTCAAAAATAAATGAATTAGGCGCTTTTGTAGCTATCCTTCACATGAATACAAATAAACCAACCCATGAATATACGAAAATAATAAGAAAATGCCAAAAGTTCCGTTTCAAACTATCTCCCACAGAGATATAATTTTAGTAGGGTAGTCTTAGATTATATACCCTATGTATTATAAATGTTATATTAATCTTAATCCGAGGAAATGTTGTTTCCTGTGGATAAGGAGAAGCAAAGAGGGAATGTCATTCTCAAGAGGGTCACTTTCCCTTGGGATGATTACATTAACTGAAGAGGAGCCAACATTCTGATGGTATTTTGTTTCTTTTTTCACTTTATCGGTGCCTTTTTTTTCTTTTCCCTCGCGGTAGAATTTTCCAAGTGTGTATGCATGTTATTATGGCACGGAGGTAATTATTTTTTAGCAAGAAGGAGGAGGAGGAGGAGGAGGAGGAGGAGGAGGAACGATTTGGAAAAGTAAAAGGAGAAAAGGAAAAGGTGAAAAAAAACAGCATTTAAAATCATGGGTGAGTGTTGAGCTTTGGGCCCATATCGAAAACGACATGAAATTATTGTAAGCATATAGATAGCACTTTGTTATGGCAAATGGTTATGTTGTAAATGCAAATAAAATTGTGTGTGTGTAGGGTTTATCTCTTACGTGGTCCTTCCTCTACTGTGTGAAGTGAGTCCAGATGGCAAGGGCCGAGGCAGGAGTGGCCACGGCCACGTGGGACTCCGTGGTCCAAGGGATCGACCACTATTCACGACGTGACACGTGTTCTTCGATGAGAGATCATGGGCTGTTATGATTTTCCTCTTTTTTCCCCTTTAGGTGGTGGATGTGAAAGTAATAGTGTTGTGTGGAGACATACTTGAAAGACGGGGAGCTCTTTTTCGTTGGTGTTTTGTGTATGGATTGTTATGTAGAAATATTGGTTCCTACGACTTTTGTTTGGCTCATATCATATACCTCTTACTAAAATACCTAAAATGTCTGGTTTTTCGCATATCACATAATATCAAGACGCCATGTGACCCAAATGAGTGAAGTTAGAGAGAAAGAGTGATGCACTGTAATGTAATGGTGGCTTTTAGGGTAAAACTTTTATCTTTTCCATATATATAGGGTTTATTTTATATATGTGTGTATTTTATAGCTTTTAAATAAGGTACAGAAGACCGATCTCTACTCAGGCTTTCAAATCGCTGGCCCCATCCTGTTGTCTGCTGTGTTTATGGCTACCTCTTCTCTCTCGCATGATCACTCTATAATTGACATATGAATAATCATCTGTAAACACTTATTGACTATAGATGTATATCTTTATCTCTTGTGAGTTCTAATATACCAAAAAAAAAAAAGAAAAATTAACATATGAGTGGACTTGTAGAGACTCTTGATGAACAGGGTTATTATAGAGCGTCTTTTACTTGTTAGTAGGATGTAGGGGAGAATATTTGTGTTGTTAGTAATTGAATTCACACTTGGAAAAAGAGATTTTTGAGAAGTAGTAGATCACTAATTGACTTTTCACATCAAGCAATATATTGAATAGAGTTGTCTTAGAAAGATGTACTTGTATAAGTTAATGGACTCATCACTCTCTATTTCAAGATTTTAGATAAGTTAGTGTGGAATCAAGCCAACTTATATTTTCCCCATTTTATCTCCAAATCCAAGTAGATTCTACCTTCGCTTCTTTTAGGCTCCCCAATTTGAACAAGCTCAGTTCCACTTGAACAAACAGCAATAATATTTATCAACCTCATGCTTTAATTTTTTCAATAAAAAATAATATTATTTTTATATAATTCCTCTCGGATTAGAAAATCTACCAAATCTCCCTTGGAATTTTCCCATACTTTCATTCAACATTATTCCCATTCTGACTTCAATTAAATAGAAATAAGCCATGCCATGCATATTCCATGTCCGTGGCCATGATTGGCTAGATGTTTGCAAGAAGCTGCGTGCCAGGCTGTAACTTAGAAATGAAAAATCATTTTAAAATGAATGAATATATAATAGGGTTATATATCACCTAATATTCTAATATTATTTCTCATATACTTTCAGTATCCTAATCTTACTTGTAGTACAATTTCACCAATAATCTTTTTAATTTGATACAATTATTAGTACTTGAGAAATAAGATTATGGTTAAAATTATACCACAAATAATATGAAGATACTGGACGCATATGAAAAATAAGATTAGGATATTACATGCTATATAACCCTATATAATAAAAAGATAGCTGAGTTCCCTTATTTAAACTACATACATAGTTTGTATACATCTGTACAAGATATAAAAAATGAGTCCCACGTAATTCATAAATAATACGTCTTACTATACACTTTATTATATGCATTGATATATTGATTAAATATAAAAATATTTCTTCAAAATTACATTTAAGTCTAATTTTTTAAGATATTATTTGATAATCTTGCAGATAAAATAACTGCATTTTCCAAATTTTAGAATGAGAAAGTATATCATTTATAATTTAATATTAATGATATCAATACTTTAACTTTTATATAGATGTTCCCCGTAAAAAAATTACACGTCTGGATCAGAATTCAGAAGGCATGTAAAAAGCTTGAGCTCATTCTGCCTAAATTAATGGGCCTACATGTTGGGTTTTATAAAAGAGGGCTAAGCCCATTTTGTTTTGAAGGAAAAGAGCGGAGTCCAATTTTCACAGCATTGTCCCCTAAGTTGTACCAAAAAATAAAAAAGCATTGTCCCCTAAGCTAGACATTCTTTATATATATATATATATATATATATATATAATTAAATGAGTTTGACATCAATCTATCACTAAGGTTAGAATATAATCTCAGGATTCACAGAATACTTAGATCAAGTTTACGATATCATCTATCAAGAAAACTCTGACAATATCAACATAAATCAAAATGATGTGATACTTATTATAGTTTTTTTGTCAATAAAATGATCAAACGGTTTGATCCTTGATTGGGCCCATTCTTGCTGAGCAAGATATCTCTTCCCAAATAGGTGTTCATGTTTAGTAATGACAATGCTTATTGCCTTTACAACAACTCTTTTAACATTTGAACTTAGTAAGAGATCAGTATTAAATTTATATAAATTTTTATATGAAAAAACAACAATAATTATAAATTATCAATTGACTGAGATTATCAATTGACTGAGATCATTATATGCGTATACTATCAATAAACTTTTGTATGATACTTGATATGCGTGTTTTCAATCAAATCTAGGTATACGATTATATATATATATATATATATATATAATTTTATTAATTATTCCATAACAAACTTTATATTAATATTTAATATTATTGATTGGATATAAATATATTAGGTATATAAGGCTGCAGTTGATGATCCCAAGATCAATTTTTGGATCTGGTGTGAATGTGATTATTAAGGGGTACGAGATTTTATATTAGTTAAAAAAAATAATCAAATTGCTGAAACCTTCTTCAGATGTTGATAGCTAACGTGAATATATTTTAATCAATAAAATGGACTTGATTTTTGCTAAAAATTTTGAATATATTTTTTCTTAACATATTAATTTTTTCCCAGCTCTCAACAACATATTAATTGTTACAGTTAATTAAATTAAAAAAATGACTTTATGTTAAGTACAGGAAGAGTTGATACATACACAAATAAAAGCATAAAATATAAAGTCACATAAGACTAACTATAATAACGAGAGTGAGATGTGTAGTTAAGATAAAACAGAAGAAAAAAAATATGTGAAGTATGAATGGGCTTGTTAGTTATTAGTTAATATGGATGTCAACTTGTTAATTTTTTTCAATTTAATTATTTTCTACTAAAAAAATGCTAATATTATTGGTATAGAGTCGGCTCTTGTGTAAACTCTCTTTTTAGGACTTTTTCCTGGTCTAATACAACTCTCAAACAATATTAAAATTATTTAAGAGAAATTAAACTTAAAAATAAATTTAAAAACCAAAAAGATTATAAAAGGAAAATTCTAAACGTCAAAATTTATATAAATAAATCGAAAAAGAATATAATAGTCGCACTACTAATGTTGAATAAAAACGGTTGACGTCTGGTATGCATATAACTCGATATTCATCGCCCCTACCAGTACTAGGGTTCTTCAAGGCTGGAACTTGACGATGAATCAATGATTAAACAATGGAGGAAGGGGTGTTCACGTGGGACCGGATTGGGACACTCCTATCCCCTCTCGAACCATTTTTTTGTGCCGATTTTATCCCGTTTTAAAAATTTTCGGAACGTGCCCGTCCCATCCCAATGCAGGCAGGACTGGGACAGGTCAATCTGAACGCCCCTAAATGGAGGGATGAACCTTATCAGATCGAAAAGTTTTGGCTAACCACTTCTTGAATCGATGCATAATATTTGGTAGAGATTGTTTGTTGTTGTTGGTCTTCATGGGATTGTACATTCTGAGGTATTGTTGCCTGTAGGCAGCATTAGGTCGAGTTCCTAGGTATTCACATCGCCCTTCTGAAAAAGGACATGCCCACTCTTTCTGATTCTCCTTCTTTGATATCAGTCTCTTCAAGAATATTGCGTCTCTTGAATCCTGTTCAGCATACATGTTGAACCCCTTTGATTTTATTGTCCAGCTCTCTTTTATCTGTGTGGGCAACTGGGAATATATATATATATAGAGAGAGAGAGAGAGGGTGGCTTTGAATCTTCATTAATATGGGATTATTTGTGTTTAGATTCGATGAGATCAGGCTTATATCCTATACAATATATTTATTTCTTATTTATATGTTAATTGATTGATTGGCCTCATCTTGAGATAGATTTCAAATCCTTTAGTACAAAGGAAAAGTGTGCTCTATTCTGTTTTTTTTTTAAATAACTTGTTTTCTCTAAAATTAAAATAATTAAAAATATTCTCAATGATATATGAGATTCATCAATGGTAAGATTTTATCCTAACAATTTCGATTATAATTTAGGGGATAAGTTTTGACTTAAAAAACGAAAGTTAGAGACTAAAAATGGAAAGAAGGACAATGAAGAATATATTATTCCGTAGAGAAAATCCAACTGAGATTTTTTAATAATAATTTAGTTATTTTTTATATTTATATAAGATATAGCATTATATGATTAAATTTGAGTATTATGAAATCTAGTTAAAATAATTCTTCGAATGTTATTGTTTTTACTCGAGCTAGTTTAAAGATCCGATTGAGATTTGAGAGACCAGCTGAACTGGGAAATATTTGATATATCCTCTGTAGTAATAAATTACTTTATTGGTATTTTCACAATTTTTAACAACCAATATTTTATTTTTATTTAAAATTTTAATTTTATTTCTTAACTCAATACTATATAAAAATAATACATAATTACTGAGTTTTCATAATTTAAAAATATTGTACTTTTAATCATAATATTATTTTTTGTATGAATATATTTTCTAACTGGATAAATTTAATAAATAAAATGCGCTTGTTATTATTTTGATATTTTTTATATATTAAGTAGGACCAAATCAGTCTCGTTTACTGAGTTGGCTCACTCCTTGCATTGTGGAGAATAATTTATAAAGCTTTTATGAAAATTTAATCTAACAATTCATATAATTTCATCAAATTTTGGATTAGGTCCTTATATTTTCTCCCTCTTATTCCATCTTTATTGTTTGCCAATTACTGATTATAGTCCTTTTGTTGATTATCGGTGAAGTTATGTCATTAGTTTTAGAGGACAATGTCAAGTGATAATAATTGAATTCTAACTTCCCACTATCTTATTTACTTGCAACCCCTCCTCCATCATTCTCTCTCTCTAGGACACTCCATCCTTTGTCCCATCAAATAGATTAGAACTAAGGGCGTGTACCATACTCAATTTAATCGCATGGGTGTATTAAAACTAAACAAACTTCCCCTACATAAAGATATTTTAGTAGTGTAAGGTTTTATTAAATTTTCCTGAGTCTCAAATTTAATTCATAAAAGAGATATTTATATAAAAAGGGGTTTAAAATTAAATATATGATAATAAATCTAATAAATAATATAAAAAATTAAACAAGTTTTAAGGGCTTTTTTTGTTCTTAAAAATAACAAAAATAAAAAATTTGGACTAGGGGCTTGAAGGCCTCATGTGGTAGGTGATAGTGTGGGTTTCTTTATTTTATTTTTTATTTTTTATTTTTTTATTACAAAAATTTAAAAAAAATAGTTAATTTATCCTTGATATAAAGTTAGTACGAAGTCTCCCTTTCTTTTAAATGATATTAATATCAGTTAAGACGAGTTATCTATTACTCTCAAATATAAATTTAAATATATAAAAATTAAAATAATTTTTTAAATATTATAATTAAAATTATAATAAAATAAGACTATATTGAATACGCCCTAAAATAACGTGGGGTTCTTTATGTTTTTGAGAGAATGAGACAAATTTAGAGTAAATGATGATCCCACCCAGAATGATGACACATGTCCTAATATATTAATGAAGAGGCCGTGTAAACTGTAGTTAGCCACAAGCTCTCTCGCTCTCTACGTGGGACTAGCGCTTAGTTTTTGTGATCAAACGTTAGGTGAGTAGTTGGTGCTCCTCTCTCCATTTCTAATATTATTAATTCTATATTATATCCCAATATTTATTTATTCTTAGCTTCTCTTGTTCATGCCTGTTGTCTTTTCAAAGTATTCAAGTGTTCGGCTGGAAAAAAGTAAAGAGAAAATGAATATCTTCTCTCGTTTAATTTGAAATTTTCTAGGAGAAGAAAGTTAAAATTTTGACACTCTTCCTTTTTCTCTTTTAATTTTTATGTCCCTTTAAATTAGAGTTTTTTAAATGGACGTCAAAATTTAAGATTATATCCTGTCTTCACATATCTCTCCTATCTGTCTAAAACTTATTTTTTGTCCTAATACTAGTATTATTGTCAACTTGCTGACTGATTAACTGTAGCAATTTTGGTGGTATTGCTGGCGCCATCACCTATTAGATTCGTTGTCGACTTGCTATACGGAGATGTGGAGAAGCTGGCGAGGCACTTCAAGGTGTAGGGAGTATCAGGCTGAGTGATAATAGGCCCTTATGGTAAAACAATAACCATACACAAAAGGAACCTTATAAACTTGTACTAGGAGAATACGTACCCATTCACACATGTGAGAGTGCAATTGCTAGAAAAATAGATGGAGGAAGAGGTGCGGGGAGGGGATTCCTAGACTGGTGAGTCATAATAGGTATTGTCACCATCTGAACATGGTGTTGGATGGAAATTGAGGAGGGCCCATCATATGCTGTGTGTACGATGAGCAAGGTTCCAGTTGGGGCTTACCAGTACCTCTTGTGAGGCTACAAAGTGCACCCAAAGGAGAGAGATATACCCTTATGTATGCGCTTGCCAACTCTCTAGATCTCACCCATATAGAAAAACAGATAGAGATGGGGATGGAGGTAGAGTGCTGCGGGACGCAATTCACTCTGTACATGTTAATAGTGATAGGATTGGTATACTTTGCTAGACTTATGGTTAGTCTTACTCTTGGTCTTATGTCTTTGGGCCTCATGGACCTTGATTTTTGTTGTGAAATATGCGTGTGTCAAGGAAACTAAAGTCCCATATTATTTGGGAGAGTAAAAGCTCAAGTGTATACATAATAATATATAATCATGGGCTAATAAATGGGTCTAGAAGAGATGTGGGTTTTTGCGCATGACAATAGGTCATTAATAGAAAATTTAGTTGAAATACGGTGATTTCCCCTACACGCGAGATAGAGCGTGTTATTGGGTACTTTTTATGAAAAATATTTTTGATTTTTCCATAAATATTTTTAAATATGCTTAAACAGAAAGTCCTTAAATCCCTACAGTCAACATGAATTTAGAGGGTTAATGGTTTCTTTGGTTAACGTTGACATTATAATCATTGGTGGCAAAAAGATGCGACCTTGACGTCTGAACGGCTTCACGCTGTTTTGGGCGAAGGATCATCTCTTACGAACGCAACCTGTATTTCCGTACCTCTTTGTGTCTATAAAAGTAACACACAAGAATTGCTCAAAACACATGACAAAACTCATATACTCTCCTGCTTATTTCTCTCTGAGTTTAATTCCCTTCTCTAGATTTTGTTCCCTTATTCTAAAAGAAAAATTCATTTAATCTTAGGGAGTACTACTTCATCTTGCCAATTGTCATATAATAACTCTTCTGATTCGTTTGGTGTGAGTAAGGGGGAGGGGGGAGGCTCCTCTCCCCTTATTTTGCTCATTAAAATATTTAGGAGGTTAAAATTTCTCCACCCCACCCCAATTTTACCTCCCCTCCAAAATTGAGGGAATTTGGAGAGAATATGTGATATTATTATTTTATAATATTAATATACCCATAATTTTTTAATATCCCAATATTATCTCTATATTATATTTTATTAAAATATTATATAAAATAATATAAAGTAAATTTATCTATATAAAATTATTTTTTCTCTCTTCCATTTTTGAATTAAATAAGGTAATATGAAAATACATTCACTCCCCTTCTTTAATATTAATCTAAATAAGGTAATAATAAAATCCCTCTTCTTCTTTTCTCTCTCTTTTCCTCTATTAAAATCCCTCATCTCCTGTCCTTTATATTGAGTCAAATATATCCTTGTAGAATATTATTATTGGATGTTACTTGGATCGGTTGTTAATAAGGTTTTCATTTTTATTATAGGTGCTGACGCCAATAAGATTTTCATTTTTATTATAGGTGCTGACGCCAATAAGATTTTCATTAAGTCTGGTTGTCCTCAGGATCGTGTCTATATTGGTATCCTCTCTGATTCTCTTTCCTCTCTCTTCCTGTAACTAATCACTACCAAATTTGTCATTTTTTTATTCTGTTTGATCAATCGTTTGGTATTTGTATTCCGATTTTGTTGGTAGATGGTAGATACTATGCCTCGTTTGATTTAATTTCTGGCGCCTTACTGATATTTTACTTCTTGTATTCGGAACGTTCTTTATAGCACGTGTGACTTGATTTATGTAAAAGCTTAGATGGTTGGGGTTTTATGTGGATTACCTGCGGCCCTGAATTGTATTATTTTGATAGGACTTGAGTCATGGGTGGGGGCAGTGGCAACGTCAGGGCAAGCAAGGGCCAAGCTGGGCACAATGTGGAATGTGTCACCTCTCCTTCAAATTCAGTCTTCTTAATATCTGCCTCTGTTTTCTTATATACGTTCCATTCGTGAAGAACATTATTTTTTCTGACCACGAAAACCAAAAGAAAATGATCCTTTTGAAATTTGGGAATTGGGATTCCCTGCGAGCTCAATTGTTTAAATTGTCTCCTTCATCTTCATCACTTTTAAACCTTTTTTATTAAATATATATATTATTTTATTGAAAATAATTATATCTGATACACAATCATATATACTAAATATAAATGTCTATATGAGAAATTCAAATATTATTTTATAAAAAATTAGTCTAAAGCCCATTGATATAACTTTAAAAATTTTGATAATGAACCTTCGTAAATTTTTAGTTAGGAAACTTTGTCATTATTGATAAATTCTGACTACGTGTTCTTTTGATTTTTGTTTTAATATTAAATACCACAAGCTTTAAACCTTTTTGTTTTTGAATAATGTTTTGTAAGAAATTCGCATATCTGAAAGTTAAACGTAGAAGATATAATATTATCCCTCAGCTTTTTTTTTGCACTATAGAAAAATTATTATTATTATTCTTTAAATATATATATCATCTTATTAAAAATAATTATATCATTTTATTAAAAATAATTCTATTTAAAATATGGTTAGATGTTAAATATAAGCATATTTTTTAATAAAAAAAATTAAATATTAATTTTTTATATTATGAAGGACTAACTTACTTTCTTTATACTTACTTTCTATTTTTATTGTAGGAAAAATTAGAATATTACAATTATCTTTCTCTATTTTTTTACATTATATAAAAATTATCATTATTTTTTCTTTAAACATATATAATATGTTATTAGATATAATTCTATTTAAAATACTGTTAAATATTAAATATATATATTTAATAGATAAATTTAAGTATTAATTATTTATATTATAAAGAACTAACCTTACTTCATTCTTATTTTTATCATGGGGAAAATTAGAATATTAAAATTAGAAGAAAGGATGAGAGCACATGCTCATATGAGACAGCGCGTGGGACCACGGATTGCAAGCGAGAGTTACCAAAGATATGGTGTGTGGCAGTTGTGTGCGCTTTGCTTTCTTAGCGTAAAGGATGTGCTTCCTTGCAGCCACAAACGAAAGCAACCCATCTCTGTGCAATTTTTTAACATCGTTACATATTTGTTTTTCATTTTAGTTCATTTAAACCCATTATATATATATATATATATATTTATGAACCGTATATTACATACAATAGATGATGGTAGCATCTTAATTAGGCGGCGAGGTAGCTGCTAATGGTGGTCCTTCCATGTTGGTTGATTGATGGTAGCATCTTAATTAGTGTCCAAATGCAATGTGCAATTGGGGTTCGGGCCACCTTAGTACAGAAGATGGAAATAATAGAAATAAAAAAAAAATTGGTTAGGAGGAGAATAATTGGATTTGGCGGGAATGAATTATTGAAGTGACTGAAATGCATTACCTAACAGAATGCATTATTGATTGAATAATGATAGTTGCACGCTTGGATCTTCGTGATGGTGGTTGTCAAGGCTATAATTGACAATATAAAATGTTATCAATCTAGTTCTTTTTCCCTGGCCATTATTATTATTAATCCGATTCTATATGTATTATATAGTGACTCTTAAAATGTCTGATTTTGGCATGTTTAATTGTTGACGATTCCTAATTTTCTAGCCAGTCATGCACTTTCTTCCCCACGTTGTGCCATACGGTCAATGGCATTATGAAATAGTCTTTATATTTTTAATATATAATATATTTAATTAATTTAATCATATTAAATAAATTAATTAATTTAGTTAAAATAATATATTTTTATTAAAATATTTTAATCATATTTATTAACTCTCTTTTTTATTTAACGATCGATAATAAATATTAGATATTAAAATAATTAAAATATTATATTTATATTTATATTTAATTTTCAAACAAGCTTTCAGGACCAAGATGTCTTATGAAAAAAATTATAGAAGTTTTCTTTTAAGTATTGCCATAAGTAGTATCTAAGGGCGGTAAATGATAATTCCTTCCGTTACCCCGTCATACTATTGTTGCATAATTCAACAAAGTCTACATATAAGTCAACTTCGTCACACGCAGCTGCAGGAAGGTGCATGGATAATTCGTGAAATTATAAATTTCTAATTTTAAATTAAAACATCGTATAATAACTACAATAATTAGAATATATAAAAAAAAAATTGAAAGAAGTGTTCAGTCCCGGAACACAATAGGAGGATAAGAAGGGGTGAGCTTAAAATGGCTGTTCATTGGAGTAGATGTGTCTGGCCTTCTTATGATCCAAATTGAAATGATTTCACTCATCTTTCATCTTCGAGCTTTCTCTCTCCTCCTCCTCCTCCTCCTCCTCCTCCTATGCTATTCCCCTCTTCATTTGATCCTTATTCAACTAGAAAGACGTACACTTTATTAGGTTATTGACATTTGTTAAGGTGTGGCGGAAACTTGATGCAGGACCCACTTGGCAATGGAAACAGTAAGACTGAATTGAAGTTCAATTTATGCTGGTTCTGATTCTCCCTATCTTTAAACCCGTCTTTTTTTTTTGGTTGGTTTTCTGGTTCCCAAATAATTGTATCCCAATCACTTCCTAAAAGTTTCCACTGTTGGCATTTTTACCCCTTTCGGTCTGGATTTGCTTAGGATCCAAGTACTCCTCTTTTCACTCTTTCCTCTCAAAAGCTACTCTAGGATCGCACCAGAGAGAGAGAGAGAGAGAGTGATGGAGGAATATCCATTCCTCCGTGGTTGACTATGCTCTAACGGGAATCAGAACTTGTACTTGAGCTCCGGTTCTTAACATTCCTTACTCTCTCCAGATTCCTAATCTCTTCCTGGTGAGTTCTCAAGAATATTATTTCTTCCTTCCTTTCGCCATCGCCTCTAATTCTCCAGCAAGCTTTATTCTTGCGGTGATTTTAATCAATCTGTTGTTGGGGTTAATTTGTTGAGGGTGTATATTTTTCTATAGACGGAGGTTGGATTGGGTCCTCTGCTTCTCAAACTTTGGAGTTGGCTTGTTTAATTGCCATGCGGTGTGATTGATATTGGTTCAAGAGCAAGATCATCGTTTTTGTATGGTTGAGATTAATTTGCAACGAATTAACCATAAAAGTTTCTTTGACATCTTTTACGTTTTAAATTGGTCTTCCCGATATAAGCACCGATCGCTCCAGAATTAGATATAAGCACGCTTTCTGATACGCAGGATCAGTCATGGATAATTTTTCTTTTAACTCCTTCTGTCCCATATGTAGAATGCGAATATACGATATTCAGAAGAACTGTTGCCTTTAGAGGAGTAGAGAATAAGGTAGGGAGTTTCTTTGATTCCAACGTTAGGACATCATGAATCATGATAATCAAATATGGTAGAGGCTTGGTCTTTTTAAAGTGTATTAACAATTTAAGCATATTTTCTTCTTTCATCTTGTTACTGTTGATGCTGTTAAACGATTTCGGAAAGATAATCATGCTACATCTGAAGATTAGACTCTAGGCCTTACTTGTAGTTGTCCAATGAGTTCCATTAATCTTTGAAAATCCCTTCTATATTACTTGAGTAATGTATTTTCTTATCTCCTTGTGTGGCACTCTTTCAGGAATAAGTTAGCTGATCTGCACGCAATAATAATAATCCATATTATGGGTTGGTTTACAAAGTTGATTAAGGGCTCCAACAATAAAATTTCAAGGGGTCAATATCATGGGAAATATGGAAATGGCAAAATTTGGGATGACCATCGTAATTCAGTGGTAATCACAGTTTCTACTTCTAGTAAGGAAATAAAATAATTTTGTCAGGCTCTCATGTCGATGAGCTAGCCTATTATCTGACTTTAACAAGATAGTAGCATGAAACTTACATGGAACAAGTTCATCTGATACTTAAGGAGATCGTCTGAAGTTGTAACAGTGGCAAACTGGGTGCAGGATGATTTGACTGATATTGAAAAAGAAGACATTGATCATGCAATTGCACTCTCTCTATCAGAGGAGGATTGGAAAGGGAAAAAGGTTATTGGTACGGTTTATGCTTTGCAGAAAGGCGGTTTAAATTCACTTCTATGTTTATTTGACCTGAATTTGACACTATAGCAAGTCAAATGTGAGATAAAAACTATGTATTGTAACCAATATGCATAATGATAGTTGGCTTATTTTTTTGTACTCTTGTTTCAGTCCTGTTCAACTGGACTTAGTTTTACTTCTCATAGGCTCTGATGAAAAGATGTCTATCAATACTCGGATTCTAGTGATAGTAAAAATGAAAGATGTCTAAATCATGATTTAAACCTCTTCTCACAATACAGACTGGGTTTTGTTTATTCTGGTAATTTTTATATGATAGATTTCACTAGAAAAATTCTGTTTAGTTTCATTCAGTTTATACGTTTTGGAGTTGTTTCTATCAACTGGGTTTTCTATTTTTTCCTGCTGAAAGAAAAATTTATAAGGTCTGTTGTTTTTGCCTCATCATATCCCAGAGTATGACTCAGAGTCAGAAGATGAAGAACTTTGTCCAATTGATGAGGAGGAAGATGAACATCTCAGTAAAGTTCATAAAGAGGAAGCTGAGAGTCTTGATAACATTCAAAAGGATGAAGATGAACATCATGCAAAACTTCAACTTGAGGAAGATGAACAACTTGCGAGAGCAATTCAAGAAAGTTTAAGCATGGGTTCTCCTCCTCGATATGACACGGGTTCTTTATTTCAACCATTTCCTCTATTTTCCACTGGATACAGGTAACTGGGTATGATTTCATTTTTCAGTTGTAACTGGCTAGTGCAAGTTCGGTATATGAAAATTGCTATAGTTAGTTATGATAAAAAGATAGCAGATGATTTTTTTTTTCAAGAGTAGATTGTCAATCTTTCCTAGCAGAAAATATTTCAAACTTAAATTTAATATTGTTGAATTATGCTTGGTTAATTTCAGAAACGTTCATTTCCCTTCTTTTCCTCACCCCCACTTTTCCCCCTAACCTCCTCTCTCATGCGCATTACCTTCATCTTCTCAAATTTGGGAAAGGAGTGGAGAGTGATACTTTTGAGCTCTCTTCTTTTACCAACAAAATAATATGACAAAAATTCTTGTGGCATGAGATGAGAAGCAAAGCTTGAAGGAGTGTGATCATCAAGTCGTAAATTGTATTATAAGATTAATTTAGGATAATTTAGTCTGTAGTTTTGAACAGGGATAAATACTGCAAAAGGATTTTATTTGTGATGCCAGAGAGTCTGTTAGTTTTTCTGCTTGTACAAAACATATATTTTGGGTTAGATGAACATGATACAAAAGTAGTCATAGGAACAAACATCTGATAATGAGTTTGAGCTAGTTCATATTTATGGTGAGCGACTAAGGGAATATCTCGAAATTGCTTCAAGCACCTAAGAAATTTGAAACTACTTCAGTCCCTTATCTCTATATGTGCTGATTTAACCTTGTTCTGGTTTGATCTGCTTTCAGGATCTGTGCTGGCTGCAATTCTGAGATTGGCCATGGAAGATTTTTAAGCTGTATGGGAGGCGTCTGGCATCCAGAATGTTTCCGTTGTCAAGCTTGCAATCTTCCAATTACTGATTATGAGGTGAAAACTTTCTTGTGTTTGCCACTGGCTTCTTGAAAATGAGAGTCTTTAGCTTATTTCCTTTTATTTTGTGGCAAATTTGATTATAATTAATGCTTGAATCTTTGTTCATTTACAGTTTTCCATGTCTAGCAATCGCGCTTACCACAAATCCTGCTACAGGGAGCAGCATCACCCAAAATGTGATGTTTGCAAGAATTTTGTAAGTCTCTTATCAGCTGTATTTTTTGTTAACAGTTTTCTGATAGTCTATTATGGTCTGCTTGTGTTAGGTGAAAGAATTCACTAAATTTTGTTATGCTTTACACATTGCAATGCAATCTTTATGTTTGGAAGACAAGGACCATCCATATTTAGCTGTTTTTGAAACCATATTGAACAGATTATCATTCAGGATTGTACTTGAGAAAGTTAAGCTGAACATTTTACTCAGTTTTTCTTTGTAATAAATTATGGGCCAACTGCATTGTTCTTGGACATAACACAATTGCATTGTGCGATTCATATAGCTGACCCTATTTAATGGGATAAATTTTTGTTGTTGTTGTTGTTGTTGTTGTATCTAACAGAAATGCATTGTCGGAACTGTAAAAGATCATGTGCTGGATATAATTGCATTAATTACTAGAGTATGTTAGTGATACACCTCTAAACTGCAAGTGGCATAAAAAATTGTGATGCTTCATTCCTAAACAAAAGCAAAAGAGAAACAACATTTTTCCATGCTTTTTTTATTTCACAATTCATAATTATCAGTCAGTAAGCTTAAATTACTTATTCTTTTCTAACAGATTCCAACAAATTCAGCTGGACTCATTGAATATAGAGCACATCCTTTCTGGCTACAAAAATACTGTCCATCACATGAGCGTGATGGCACTCCTCGCTGTTGTAGCTGTGAAAGAATGGAGGTCAGTTATATCAGCTCCCAGAAATATTTTGTCCTGTTATTTGTTACCAACCTTGATATGCTGATGTATTGTTATCTGATATGATTTTTCCAATCAATGCAGTCGAGGGATGCAAAATATCTTTTGCTGGATGATGGCCGGAAGCTATGTCTAGAGTGTCTAGACTCTGCAATAATGGATACTCATGAATGCCAGCCACTTTATCTTGAAATACAAGAGTTCTATGAAGGTTTAAACATGAAATTGGAGCAGCAAATTCCCATGCTTTTGGTCGAGAGACAAGCACTAAATGAGGCCATGGAGGGAGAAAAGAATGTAAAATGATAGCCTGTTGAACTTTTTCTTTGCCTTCCCTGATTATTTTGGGTCCTTTATTGATGTTGGAGTTTACTTTTTATATTCGAATGCAGGGCCATCACCACTTACCTGAAACTAGAGGGCTTTGCTTGTCGGAAGAGCAGACTGTGACCACTGTAGGAATTTCTTGCAACTTTTGAGTCTTCATAGCCAATCTGAATTCTGAGATGATTTGTGTATGAAATATTTGTCCTTATTTTTGTTTTCATCTCATACCAGATTTTAAGGAGACCAAAGATCGGAGCAGGCTACCGAATCATGGACATGATAACTGAACCTTATAGGCTGATCCGTCGCTGTGAAGTTACTGCCATTCTTGTTTTATATGGCCTTCCAAGGTATCCTTCTGATTCCATCTATTCTCATAATGCAGCGCTGGCATAGAAATTTCACTGAATATGATGCAACAATTTTCTATTTATAGGTTGTTAACTGGATCAATCCTTGCTCATGAGATGATGCATGCATGGCTCAGGCTTAAAGGTATTCATCCTGCTATCTTGTGATGAACCCCATCCATGTAAACAATAATACTCCCCCCTCCTAATTTCTTTTGTGGGATTTTGATAGGTTACCCCAATCTGAGCCCCGAAGTTGAAGAAGGAATTTGCCAAGTTTTGGCTCATATGTGGTTAGATTCAGAAATATATTCTGGATCTGGGAGCGATGGGGCATCATCCTCCTCATCGTCATCATCATCCTCACCTTCCTCGTCTTCCTCCACGTCGTCAAAGAAGGGCAAAAGGTCCGACTTTGAGAAGAAACTGGGTGAGTTTTTTAAACACCAGATTGAGTCAGATACCTCATCAGCTTATGGAGATGGATTCAGATTGGGTAACCAGGCAGTGGTCAAGTATGGGCTCAGAAGGACCCTTGACCATATCCAACTGACAGGAAGTTTTCCAGTATGAAGATGATAAAACATAAAATTACCTTACTATTATTACAAGGACCTATACCACAACTTCTTGTCATATAAACTCTATAGAATGCAAAGGTTCCAAAATCATATCATTTAAAACTTATTTAGACAAAATAAGAAATCCCTTCTCGCGCGCAGATGCTGTAATATGTGAATTGCTTGGCGCCGCATCGTATATATGCTTTATAGATACTATACAAATGTTGAGAAAATTAAACAGTGAATATATAGAATTAATATTCTCGTGCTTCTTGTTTGCATTTTTGTTTCAATGTTTAATATTGTAGTTTATATTCAGATGGTTCAGACTTCAGTCGATAAAGTATATATTCAGTTGGTTAATATTGATTAAGGGGGTAACACATTGTGATTATTTATAGTTTGTTTAAATTTTAGGAAGTAGTTGTGAATCTAATGATGGTGTTTAGAAGATATATTAATTTTTTAATATTTAAGTTTATATTTTAAAATAAAATAACTCATTTTATTTAATATTAATATTATTTAAAAAAAATTGTCTTTAAATTATAGGTGAAATTAATCTTTTATATAGGTATTAATAGATTATTTATTAATAAAAATTTTATATTAATAATAAGATTTAAATTTATAAATTTTATATGTAATGAGTTTAACTTTTTGTCACCCTTTATTTATGATACGGGGGCAATGAATTGAATTGATATAAATAATTTATTTTTTTTTATTTTTAATTATTTTTTAGAATTAATTATTAAAATATTATTTTTTTAAAGTGAAAAAATGACATCTAAGTGATCTTTAGATAATCTAAATTTTAAAGTAAGCATGCTCCTAATCTCGTAAGCGCTGAATCTGCCCTCTGCAAATTACAGATTTACCTGGACATCTCAAGTGACACTGGAACTTACCCATCCCGAACCGGCAATCTCTTCCATAAACCACAGTTGATCTATCTCACGAAGACCATCAGCCATTTTTTCCCCGAAGAAAACAAAAGAACTACCCGAATCGCGAGTGTGGGAGAGGTAAGCCCCTGTCTCTCCATCATTGATCCTATCTCTCTTAATTCCTTCTTTTCCCACGACGCTCTTTTCAATTTTTCCGTCAATTATTCTTATCTGACTTTGATTCGATTCGATTCGATTTCTTGATCTCTACTATCAATTACAATCAGAAGTAAGATTCTGTTTCTAGGATTTCAGTGATATGGAGGTAACGGAATTAACCTCGGAACAGGTTCGCAATCCTTACACTTTATCCCTCTTTTGTTCTTTGTTTAGTTCCTCTGTTTATTGTCATTTATTCGATCTGATTCGGTTTAGATGTAATTTTTCTGATTGGTTTTGACGTAGTTTTTGCGAATCGTTATGGATTAAATGTTGTTGATTATCCAGTGTGGTATTATGTTGCTTTTCCTCTGACATTCCGTTCAATGTTCTAAAGGTTTTGAGGAGCGATATCCCATGGGAGACCTACATGGCGACTAAGCTGATCTCAGGCACAAGCCTTCAGCTTTTGAGGCGTTATGATCATCGATCGCAAAGCCACAGAGAACAGTTGCTGGATGATGTAATTTTTGTTTCTTTCTTTATTTTTTTAATATAAACAATCTATCTAAGTTTTCAAGTTGATCTTGGTGTCAAATTGATCATACCAATGATTGTCAAGTTTACTGTCTGATGGTATTGAAAATTCAATGTCATTGTTGCAGGATGGTCCAGCTTACATTCGTGTATTTGTTCATGTTTTGCATGATGTTTCTAAAGAGGAGACTGTAGAATATATTTTGGCGTTGGTGGATGAAATGCTTGCAGGTAATTTGAGGGAATATGGCATCTCATTTCTTTATGAATTGTGAGTGCTAACATTTTTTTCTCTTTCACAGCAAACCCAAAAAGGGCTAGATTGTTTCATGATAAGTCCCTTGCTGATGTAGATACCTATGAACCTTTCTTAAGGTCAGTAATTACTCAACTTTGCCCGGAATATTAATTATTACTTTGAAAATTGTGGAAGCTCACTTTTCATGCTTCTATAATTCCATATTACATCGGTCAAGTTTTAGTGAATTTCTTCCTGAAGTAAAATTCAATGCTTTTTTGAGATCTCATTTCTCTTTATGCAAGCCAAGGAGAATAATGTTCATTTGTTTATGATTTATGAGATTTCATTTGATAGTCAATGGCTCCTATACCCGGGAATCCAAAGTTTTAAAATATATATGTTATAAATAACATATTGTCCATCTTTCAGATTGCTCTGGAAAGGGAATTGGTTCATACAAGAGAAAAGTTGTAAGATCCTCGCTTCAATGGTTAGGTAATATAAACGTTATACATTTGCAAATTTAAGGGCACAATTTTTAAGACCTCAACCATATTGCAGGATCCCACTCTATTCTCCCACAAGATGACATCTTTTTCGTAATTGTTTTTTACCAACTTCTGTGATTATAGTGTCCGCCCAAAAAATAAAAATGGGTTTGTTACAAATGGAGAAGCATCAAACTCAAAGAGACCACTTACTACAATTGATGATGTTTTGACAGCATTGGTGAAATGGCTTTGTGAACAGGCATGTCATCACTTCAAGCTTCTTCCCATTCTTTCATCTAATTAGAAATTGTAATCTAATCATCATGGTCTTTTTAATAGGATAATTGACTTTGTATATTCAAACGTCTATGCAAGATTGCTTTGTTAAACAATTTAAGCTTGTGATAGATAATTTTTGGATTTTTAGAAGCTTACCAAGGTTAGATCAAAAGAAGGGAAAATGCTAAAGCACACAATCCATGTAGGATTTTGTTGGGTAGTATTGTATTTATAATCTTGAATATCCTAAAATAAGGATAGAGTACTAATAGGGGTTGGGTAGTGGAAGGGATTGTTCCTTCACAACGTGGTGAACTAAGGTTTAAATCTCCACTAGGGGAGGTGCTTACATTTAGTATCTGACTGTCACTCAAATAGGACTTCCTCTTACATGAGGACACCTATATGCAACCAAAAAAGAAGGGAAGATTAAAGTAGCCTAGTAAGGCATCAAGACAATTCCATGATATACATATCTGAGCACCGTAAGATTTATCGTGCTCCATGAAAAGAAAGTTCCTTTCTCACTTGTGAATACATGAGAGAACCCCACAAACTTGTTGAGGACGCAAGCACTTATGTTAATTTACTGAAGAAGATGCTAGAAATTCTTGAATAGATTGAGAATTTATAAGATTTTGAACTTAAGTAGATGTGGGTGACACAAAACCACTTTTATGGCTCTCTTAATTTGGACCTCACATTTGGATTGGCCAGATACATGCATATAGACAGGCAGATCTGTGGTGTATTATGAGTCATCTTGTTTAATAGAACTTACACACACACACGTCCATGTACGCATTTTCACCTTCATTTTATTACTTTCTGTAGCTGAAGAAGCCTTCTCATCCTAGGCGTGGCATCCCAACTGCTGTCAATTGCCTGTCAACTTTACTCAAGGAACCCATGGTTAGATCTTCCTTTGTTAGAGCAGATGGGGTCAAGTTGCTTGTACCTTTGATTTCACCTGCATCCACTCAACAATCGATTCAGGTAATTTTGCATAATTTGATCAGTAAGAAGCTTAATAGCTGGTTTAAACATTAGTTGGTCCTTATCATTCCTGCCAATATGTGGCTGGGTAAGTATTTTTCATCTATTTATGCCTGTTACATATTCTGGATATCCAATAACCTTCATAGCATCTGCTAATAGATGACTAAACGCCCATGATGGATTCAGTCCATGCTGAATGTGATAGGTTTCGTATGACTTATCATAGGAGACACAAGAAGGGAAAGCCTTGTTCTGACCAAGTCCAGCAGTTAATTATTTATTTAATTATTAAATTATTTCATTTATCCCACTATGTTAGTGGGATAGTCAGTTGAGTCTTATCCCACTATGTTAGTGGGTAGTCAGTCGAGTCCATCATGCTCTTATTTCTGTTATTATGGGCATGTTTCCCAATAATGTAGGGAGAGTTAGTTTCTTTGCAAACAATGGGAGAGTAGATGATCGGGGAATTGGAGATTTGCTGACTTTATGATTGATATAGTAATAGATATTTTAAATATTGGGACTAGCAAAGTTAGAATCGAAGGAACTTGTGTTGGGATTAAAAATGAGAGTCGATCTTGAATTTTCTCTGTCACAGCTTCTTTATGAAACGTGCCTCTGCATATGGCTTTTGTCCTATTATGAGCCTGCAATTGAATACTTGGCTACTTCAAGATCCCTTCCGCGACTTATTGATGTCATAAAGAGCTCTACAAAAGAAAAGGTATGGCTGGCTTATTGAGTTGGTTCATCTTTTTTCTTTGTTATTGGCTCTCGTGTTCTCTATTCCAGTGTTATGTGATACTCCCCTATGCATTGACTTTCTGTTAGATTTTCTGTTGCCTTTCATTATTATTCTATGAATATTGTCATGCATGCTATGTGAACTAGATATGTTTATAACTTTGTCAGTCGTGTCTGTGATCTCAACTGACTTGTTTTGTCAATTTTTGTTAGGTTGTTAGAGTTGTTGCCTTGACTTTTAAAAACTTGCTGTCAAAAGGAACGTTGGGTGCTCAAATGGTTGACCTGCATCTGCCACAAGTTGTTCAGAATTTGAAAGCACAAGCATGGAGTGATGAGGTGAGAGAAGATGGACCTAGATTAACTTTCTTCTGCTGAAAATTTACTTGTTGTGATGTGCAAATAAAGATGTAGTTGGTCTAAGTGTCTTTCATGCAGAGATTAATCATTAAGAATAAGTAATCATTAGAAATTATTCTTGGTTTAAATCTAGGCATTTATTGCTGTACATATTGTCATAACATATTTGCTATTTTTTTAATTATTATCCTGTTTTAGATATGGTTCCGACCATTGTGGCAATATTTACAATCTTCAGGTTTAGCTGTGTACCTGTACACTGACCTGTGGCGGCAATAAAGATACTTGTGCAACTTGCACTTCTTTAGATGGATACCCTGGTCTCAATTTTCAAAATATTGTATCCTATTAGAAAGCGCATTTTTTTCATGGATGCATTCAATAGTTATTTCAGATCTATGTGAAATTTGATTGCTTATGGGATGATTCGTTACGAGGGTATTCAATAGTTATTTTTTTACTGCTAGGCAGATCATGAGTTTTGCCTTCTCATGGTAGTAAATGAAATTTGATTACCTATGTGGTGATTCGTTACCAGGGTATTTATTTATGATTGGCTTGTATAGCTGCCGTGAATTTAAATTCATCTCTTCCTATTCTTTCATTTTGTATGTTTATTCACAGGCATTCCTGAAATATGTCGTGAACTCACTTACACACTGAGGGATGTTCACAAAGCATGCACTTTCCTTTGATTATGAAATGTCTCTATATTAGCTTTTCTTTTTGGCATGAATTGACCATATTTATGACAGACATATTTTGCTCGAATTATCTGAGATTATGCATCATGAAGTTTGTAAAATCTCTGGATGTTGTTGAGTAGCCTCTCGCTGTATTTCCTTTTGAGATAATGTACTTCCCGGTGCTTCCCGAACACACTTTTACTGACAATAAGTTTCTCATAGGACTTGTTGGAGGCACTAAATTACCTGGAAGAAGGGCTTAGGGATAACATTAAGAAACTAAGTTCTTTTGATAAGTACAAGCAAGAAGTTCTTTTTGGCAATCTGGACTGGTCTCCCATGCATAAAGATCCCATATTTTGGCGAGAAAATATTACCAACTTCGAAGAGAATGACTTCCAGGTATCTCTCCGCCCTTTTTTCTCATAGTGACTTGTTTAAGCTTGCACTTATTTCAAATATAAGAATGACAATACTTTGGATTAGTTTTAGCTCTATCATTTTGTGGAATATAGAGAACAACAATACTTTGGATGTGTCATATTGTGGACCTATGTTGCAGATTCTAAAAGTCCTAATAACAATCTTGGATACGTCTGGGGATCCGAGTACTCTGGCTGTTGCTTGCTTTGACCTTTCACAGTTCATAAATTACCATACTGCTGGGAGGGTAATCGTGACGAACCTTAAAGCCAAAGAACGAGTCATGAAACTGATGAATCATGAGAACGCCGAGGTTACTAAAAATGCGCTGTTATGCATCCAAAGGCTTTTCTTAGGTGCCAAGTTTGCAAGCTTCCTGCAGGCTTAGTTCTCTTCTGCTCAGCGATTGCATTTCATTCATCAACTCTACTGTTAGCTCGTACATGGGCGTCGACTCCTGTACTACTATGTTTATTCGTTGTTTTCTTTAAAAAAATTAATTTATTGACTGTGGCCATTATGATGTCATTTTGGAGGCAGTGAAAGAAATTTGACTTGAGAAATAAGAATATTTCCCCCTTGGGCATTGAATAAATCGAAGTTTTGTAAGTTCATAATGTAATAGTGTAGGCTGGTTGAATATCTCCGGGATGAAGTTGCAAGTTTGGAACTGCTTATGTTAAAATATTTCCAATTTTAAATTTATTTCAAATGATTTTACTTGTAAAATTTCAAGGAGATTTTAAATTATAATACTCTTTTTCAATAGCCGATTGATATGGGGTTCGCTTCTTCACCAGATTTCAAAGTTTCAAATCTCATTTAATAACATTTTTGAACACCTTTGTGGTGGAACATAAAATAGAATAAACTCATCACTTGCAGATATTATGAGTACCAAATGGAACCAACAAATGTATATACAATAATCAGCAGCAACATCACAATGATGCTAACGATTTATACATCAAAAAGATGGTTCAGATTCCAAATCTCTGCATTGTCTGAAATCAGCACCTTGAGGTTTTACTGCATCGTAATGCGCCTGCCGAGATAGTCAGTGGCCTAACACACGAAGCATCTGCAACTTTGAATATTTGTTCTGCGTTATAATTAGGCTTTGGCACTCTTCCCCCTTTTGTTACAGCGAAGGAAGCTCCGTTCTCAAACACGTCCCTCACTGAATGAAATTCAAACGCTCTCTCTTTTCCATTACTACTTTTTCTCCAGGTCACTTCTTTACTCCCCGAGGTTGGTGCCATGAAGAGGTTGGCTTCGCTTTTGAGGCTGGGCTCCATGCTTCCACCAATGGCGTACTGCACCCATCCTTGGTACAGATTGTTGGCCACATGAGCATACCCATGTCGTATCCTTCATCATACATAACTTTATAAGAATGTTTGTTACAGTTACGTACTGAAAAAATTTTGTGAGGTCACGTTGATGTGGATTTATGATATGGGATTTATCACCTGGGCATGCGTTGGTTGCAGTTAGGTCCAAAATGGTTGTAGACTACAGTGACCTTCATGTTCTGGTCTCGGACGTAGCCATCGTCGTGGCCAAGAAGCATAACCTTGTCTTGATCTCTGAACCAGTTATTGGACACTGTCACGTCGGTGGAACCTCTCGTGACGTCCAGAAGGCCATCTAAGCATCTGTAGAGAGTGTTGTGATCTATCCAAATCTTGGAAGCCGAAACCAGTCTGATTGCATCTCCATCCGCATGACCCAGAGATATGACCGTCCCTTCACCCCCCATCACCATTCCCGGACCTTGAGGCTTGCAGTGGTGCACCCGAAGTCCATGAATGATTATGTTGCTTGCCTATAACATTAAAATCCATGCATTCAACAGAGTGTATCAACTTTATATAAGCTTGTGATTCAATATGGAAGTCATGGATATATATATATATATATATATATATATATATAAGATTACCTTGTAGATCATCAAGCAAGCGTTGTGAGCAATGTGGACTTCAACACCTCGGGCATCAATGGCGGTGAAGCTGCTGATGAGAAGGGGTCTGGCAAGCTTGATGAGCATGTCTGTTTGGAAGGTGATCCACACTTTGGCTTGGATCACGGAGGCTCCGTATCTCAGAGTTCCGGGTTTCGGGTTAACGGGGTCGTCACTTGGATCCGTGACTTTATAGTGGATGACATCGTTTCCAATGTTATTTGTCATCTTGCCTGCATAGCCCACAGAGCACGTGGCAAGTTGTGTTCTGTGTCTTCTCCAATCTGGGTTCAATCTCCAGCACTGATCAATCACATTCATTCTCAACCCGCTCACAATTTTTGCTTGCTTGGCATCACTAAGCTTGGCAGCCAAAATGGTCACAATCATTATTGTCAAAACAAAAAGCTGAGAGGCCATGATAAGATATATCCAAACTTGTCCTTGTATGATCTCTTGATCTCTGTAGCTATGTATGTGTTTATTTGCTGAGGAGAGGAATTTTGGAATGAAGCAGAAGTGGAGGGGAAAGGATTATATATAAGATGAAGGGGTTCGTGTTTAGTAGTGCGGAATAATCTAGGGATAGAAAGAGGGAGGTTTTCTGTTTTTGGTTATTACCAGATTCAGGTAGTGAAAAACTGAGAATTAGCTAATTTTGATTGAACGTGTACCTGCTACTGTTATACTTGTATAGACAAAATTCATAAATTTTCTTGTCTGTTCCCTAGATTCACCGACTCAGCATATATAAATAGAATATTGAATTATGTCGAGTTTTGCCAATGCATGTAATATAGTGAGAAATATTTAAAAATTTTAATTAAATTAAAAAAATTAATTAATATAATATATATTTTCTAAAATTTTCTAATTATCTTCCTTAATTATTTCCCTTCCTCTCCTATTTGATTATTGTCGATGGAGTATCAATAGGGATAATTTAAAAAAAAATTGACAAATATAAGAAATAAGTCTTATATTTAGAATCAAGATTAACTCTTCAATTAAGTCATATATTAAGAACCAGATGAGTAGTATATAATTATATTGTAGTTATTAAAAATTCGTTTCGGTAGAAAATTAAATGGATGTTACAAGTTTATTGGAATAATGAATGAGGAATATTTATTTCAAGGAAAAAGGAACGAGGAAGATTTAACACATGGCGAGTCCATATACGCATGGACGAGAAGCCTACAGCTTCAATAAGCGAAAAGTTGAAACGAATAAGAAGAGATGGCAAATGATATATAGTAAAGGAGAATATATGGATTTCATCATATATATATACTAAAATAAAATTAAAAATTAAATAGAATTGAAACCCAACACAAGTGACATTCTCTTTAATGGATCAAGCTGGGAGAAGAGGGTGCAGTAAATCTTTTGAGTGTCTATCACAACCTTTCTCAAGTAAGAAGAGGACTCTCAGCCCCCAACAATTCATTGGTTATACATTTCTCATTTAATTTGTGGCTCTTAGCAATTTCTTAAAGGCTATATGAATCTTTCTCAGGTAATAAGAAATTGATAATAATCTTGTTGTATTTTGTGGTCCTTTCTATTTTCGTCCTTTTAATTATTTTGATTTTGACTTTAAAATTCTAATTTTCGTCCTCAAGACCAATAACCTATTAATTATGCTTCTAGTTTTTATGAAATATTATCAGACCTTTTGTATTTAAGTGAAATTAACAAGAAATCGAGGGAGAAAATTAGCAAAGTCCAACTAGTCATATATATAATTGAGTTTTTTTCAACTCAATTATATAATTAAACAACTGTTAAAAGATGCTGGGTTTGTATTTAACAACTCGCATTTACAAAAAAACCTGCCTCTTGAGCAGTTCTCAAGAGAGAATTTTATTTCACTTTTTTTTTTATGAGTTTCACTAATTAATTAAATGTTTTTCCGGCAAGAAACTATCTGATGCTTCCATGTAATAGAAAGATTATAACAATTATTTATGACACATGGAAATTGCATGCTTGTCTAATGCTATCATTGTATATTCTATCCCCAGTCGGCTATATCAAATATTTTCTGGGTCCTCCTTAATCGTCATGGTTCCCATGTCAGTGTCACTTGCCTTCTCCTCTCAAAATCTCTTTTTTTTTGGGGGGGGGGGGATCAATTTCAACAATGGAAACTATAATCATCAAAATTTACGAAAATGATTTTTTTTAAAAGAAATTGAACTCAATTTAAGAAAAGGAATTTCAACGACTGTGACTGCTGATGCTTACTTCACAGCTATTTGCGTAAACATTATTGCACAGTCAAACATATGATCGTTACTCTGTTAATTCCATTTTATTCTGTTCTATATATCTACCTCGTCAAAGCACATCAAGGGTTAATCTACGAGGTGTAATTTAATCCTTTTATTTGTTCTTTGTCCCTTGAAAATCTCGTGAAGACATCAAACTGGTGGTTTCGTCTTCAAGCGTATTCGTTCTGCAGTACAACATTAATTCTCTTCCACATCGATGATTCTCAGTAGAAACGTCAAAATCTAAACCTACATACACTGGCAAGTCCATTCATACTGTCTTGTGATATAAAAATGATCAACTTGTTCTGAGATTCACTACATTTGTCCAAAGTTTCTTGTCTTCCTAACCTTAACCCTCCATCCCCAGTTTCCCATACCCAAAAATGGCGTATCGCTTCTTCTTCCTTTTCTCTGCAAATCTTTTTCTTTCTGTAATTCTTATCTTTCCCATTTCACATAGAGCATCTCAACCACAGAACAATAACAAAGGAGCAAACTTTTCATGCCCTGTTGATTCACCTTCTTCCTGTGAAACATACGTCTCATACTTCGCTCAATCTCCCAATTTTCTGAGCATAACAAACATATCTGATTTATTTGGGATGAGTCCTCTGCCAATAGCAAGGGCCAGCAACATAGTGTTTGACGATAACTATAAGCTGATTCCCGGCCAGCTCCTACTTCTACCTATAACTTGTGGCTGCACAGGAAATCATTCATTCTCTAACATCTCCTATTCCATGAAGGAAGGTGATAGCTACCACTTTCTTTCAACCTCTTTGTTTGAAAATCTCACCAATTTGCAAGCAGTGGAAGCTTTAAGTACTAATCTTGACCCAAGTCGCTTGCTAGTAGGGGCCCGTGTAACTTTCCCTTTGTTCTGCAGTTGCCCTTCAAAGACCCAGTTGCAGAAGGGGATCAAGTTTCTAATCACCTATGCGTGGCAACCCCATGACAATTTGGCCAACGTAAGTTCAAAGTTTAATGCTTCTTCGATGGACATAGTAACCGCAAATAACTATATGGACTTCGCAAATTCAGCCAGCCTTCCAGTTTTGATCCCTGTTAGATGCTTACCTGCACTTTCCCAACCTTCCCCTTCATCTCAGAAGGACGACAGAAAAAAGCATCTTCCAATTTTCACTGGTACTTTCGCGGGATTTGCTGTTCTTATTGTTCTTTTAGCGATTCTACTATATGCCTACCGTATGAGGAAGAAAAAGATGGGTTTGAATAGGAAAACTTTGAGTTCGGAGACTGCAGATAAGCTACTTCATGGGGTTTCTTGCTATGTAAGTAAGCCAACCATGTATGAAGCAGGTGTGATCATGGAAGCTACCAAGAAGCTTAATGAAAGGTGCAAGATTGGGAAATCAGCGTACAGAGCCAGAATTGAAGGGCAGGTTGTGGCAGTTAAGAAAGTGAGGGACCAAAATGCCAAGGAGGAGTTAAGAATGATGCAGAAGATGAATCACACAAATCTGGTGAAATTAAGGGGTGTGTCTTCAGACAATGAAGGAAATTACTTCCTAGTTTATGAATATGCAGAAAATGGGTCTCTTGATAATTGGCTTTATCCTGGGTCTTCTTCTTCAAGCTCTATGTCGTTTCTCACATGGAATCTGAGGATAAGCATAGCACTAGATGTCGCCATGGGCCTGCAATACCTGCACGATCACACTCAACCAAGAATAATCCATAGAAACATCACGACAAGTAATATCCTTCTGGACTCCAAATTCAAGGCCAAGATTGCTAATTTCTCCATGGCTAGAACTTGCACGAATCTCGTGATGCTCAAAATAGACGTTTTCGAATTCGGGGTTGTTCTGTTGGAGTTGCTCACAGGGAGGAAAAGCATAGAAACGAATGAACAAGGGGAGGTGATGATGCTGTGGAAGGAATTTATGGGGATATTTAATTTGGAAGAGGGAAGAGAAGAGAGACTCAGAAAATGGATGGATCCTCGGCTTGGAAGCTTATATCCCATTGATGATGCTCTTGGCTTGGCTTCTCTGGCATTGGCTTGCATTGTGGGGAAGTCTATGTCAAGACCAACAATGGGAGAAATCGTTCTGAGCCTCTCTCTTCTCACTCAATCATCATCTGATGCTGCCGTGTTCAAGGGTTCTGGCACATTAGATTTCGAGGTTGCTTCACTAAACAGTCCTATCACAGCTCGTTGATGGAGTAGTTCAGATTCAAGACGAGGTTGCTTTGTTAGAGAAAATATGGGTAATTTTTTTTTATTGGAATATTTTGAAAAGCCTGAACACTTTGTGTTGTAACATAAAATAGAATAAACTCATCACTTGCGGATATTATGGATCCCAAATGGCACTAACAAATTTATATATAATAATCACCAGCCACATTTACAATGATGCTAACATTTTTCTTAAGGTACAATACCTACGACTACATATACAAATTACAATGATGCTTCAGAGATTGGAAATATATCTCTGATTTGTGTGAAGTCAGCACCTTGAGGTTTTACTGCATCGTAATGCGCCCGCTGAGATGGTCAGTGTCCTAACACACGAAGCATCTGCAACTTTGATTGTTTGTTCCGCGTTGTAATTAGGCTTTGTCACTCTTCAGCCTTTTGTTACAGCGAAGGAAGCTCCGTTCTCAAACACGTCCCTCACTGAATGAAATTCAAACGCTCTCTCATTTCCACTACTACTTTTTCTCCACGTCACCTCTGACGTAGCCATCGTCGTAGCCAAGAAGCATAGCCTCGTCTTGATCTCTGAGCCAGTTATTGGACACTGTCACGTCGGTGGAACCTCTCGTGACGTCCAGAAGGCCATCTAAGCATCTGTAGAGAGTGTTGTGATCTATCCAAATCTTGGAAGCCGAAAACCAGTCTGGCTGCATCTCCATCCGCATGACCCAGAGATATGACCTTCCCTTCACCCCCCATCACCATCCCCGGACCTTGAGCCTTGCAGTGGTGCACCCGAAGTCCATGAATGATTATGTTGCTTGCCTATAACATTAAAATCCATGCATTCATCAGAGTGTATCAACTTTATATAAGCTTGTGATTCAATATGGAAGTGATGTATATATACATATATATATATATAAGATTACCTTGTAGATCATCAAGCAAGCGTTGTGAGCAATGTGGACTTCAACACCTAGGGCATCAATGGCGGTGAAGCTGCTGTGAGAAGGGGTCTGGAAAGCTTGATGAGCATGTCTGTTTGGAAGGGGATCCACACACGTTGGCTTGGACCACGCAGGCTACGTATCTCAGAGTTCCGGGTTTCGGGTTAACGGGGTCGATACTTGGATCCGTGACTTTATAGTGGATGACATCGTTCCCAATGTTATTTGTCATCTTGCCTGCATAGCACCGATATAATTTTTTTCTGAAACTGTATTTAATTGTGCACTTTAATTTCAGACAGAACAATGAGTAAAGGAACTCCCTCTTTGAAGCACACGAAATGAGGCTCCATCTTCTCTAGGTGAACACCAGCAACTTAGCCACACATCATCGAGTCCAGCTCAGCGAAGACGGTGAGATCGAAGGAAGCCATGGAAGAACCTAAAAGCACCGATTGGAAGGTGGAGGTAGATCTGGTTTTGCTT
This sequence comes from Leucaena leucocephala, assembly GCA_037074615.1. Taxonomy (NCBI): domain Eukaryota; kingdom Viridiplantae; phylum Streptophyta; class Magnoliopsida; order Fabales; family Fabaceae; genus Leucaena; species Leucaena leucocephala. The sequence continues at coordinate 600,713 of CM073567.1, read as the reverse complement.
CTGTGCAGAGAATAGAGGCAGTCACCGAGATGAAGTTTCTGTGCACAGAGCGAAACCGGGGGCAGTTCAGAGATGAAATGGAAAGAGAAGAATTTTTTTCCAGCCGTCCTTGCTTCCAGTATATGTCAAGTCTCCGTTTCTCAAGTCTGTGTGTAACCTAGTGGGTGAAGTCTGTCCAGAACGTGGGTGACTGTGTAGCTGTCTGTGCGTTACTATGGATGTCCCTTGTCCAGCTGTCTAAACTCCATTTAATTATATTCTACCTAATTTTCCATCTCATTCTATTACATGGTTAGTTGGCCCCGTGGTTAATAAACAGTATCATGTAATATAATTAAGATAAATAAATGATTTATATAACCAATAATATCTAAGAATTATTAGAAAAAAATATCAATTATTCCCCTCTTATTATTTTTCTTTATTTATTTATCCCAAAATACTTGAATTTGTTCTCAAATAAATGGTAAAACTCTTCCAAAAAAGTTACTAAAGTCATAATAAAATATGTATTTGTCAATAGGTCACGTTTTTGGATCTTTCGTTACCACGGATTAACTATGATTATGTATATGTGTGTATTCAGATGTAATATTATCAATACATCTTCTATAAAAGCCAATTAAAACTGAAAAAAGTGATGGCAGGTTACTTGGTCTTCTTTTTGGTCGACACTTCAAGTTTCAAACTTTCTCATAAAACAGCCTAAACCTAACTCAAGTGTAGTCACGTACGATTGGAGTGAGTTTGTGCGTAGAAGAAGCTTTTGAAGTATTCGTTATTAAGATCTTCAATAAATATTCCAAATATGAAAGGAAGTTTTTCTACAAGTGACAAGTCTCTATTTACGGACGGAACTTGAAGAGAGAGAAAAAAGTATATGAATCAAAATGTTGTGTACCTTCTTGTAAGAGAGCTAAAAAGTTGAATTTTTATGAAGTTCTGCGAACAAAACAATTATTTTCTCCCTAAATAATAAAAGAGATAGATTCCTTACCAAGATCCAAAAGTAGTTCCCTCCCTAAGCAACTCATATAGGATGTTAAGTTAAAAAATGGATGATATATATAGAGAGAGAGAGAGAGAGGTGCAACGGTAAGGTTAGGGTTATATGATTTAGAAGTCACGTTTATATCTCTATACATGAATGATTTAAGAACAAGAAATAATAACATCAGAACAATCCATACTATATTAATTATCTTTGCAAAAGCAAGTTCAGAAGGTGGGACATAATATAACAAGGTGATGAACAAGCAGCTTTTTCCAAAACCTAGCTAGACGATATTTGTGCTTTGGTTTTGGCATCTACACACACACACACACACATATTAGGCCATCATTTGGAGGAACTCATTGAAATCCAGCACTCCGTTTTGATCGACATCAAAGGCATTTATCATGGCCACGCACTCATTGTACGACTTGTCGTCTCCCAGACGATGAAGCATCCTCTGCAACCCTTTTGGAGTTATACAACCCGACCCTTTCTCCCACTCAAACATCTCAAATGCCTTCTTCAGATCCTCATCATCTTCTTCGTCCTTCTTCATCAGCTTCATGAAATCTTCCATGTCCAAAAGTTCGTCTCCGTCTGAATCAAGCTCATGGATCACCCCTTCCGCCTCCTCGTGGGTCAAGTTCTCCCCAATGGACCCGAAATACGACCTGAGTTCATAGGCAGATATCTTGCCGTCTTCGTCGGCGTCGAAACGACGGAAGACCTCCCTCAGTTCATCCTCTCGGATAATAGGCTTTGGGGTAGAAGGTGATGACGACATGGGAGAGGTTGAGGAGTCGGAGGATCTTGATCTGAGTTTTGACTTTGAGCGGCCAAGACTGAGTCTGAGACCTGTGTTGGAGAACCACTTATTGGTGGACGCCATGAACTTGATTGGAGTAGTGGAAGCTGGAACTGGTGTAATTTATATATGAAAGGGATCGAGAGAGAGAGAGAGAGGAAGAAGATGAACAAGAAAAAGAAGGATTGGGTATTGAGGATGAAAGTGCGATGAAACTGCACAAAGTAGCAGAGGGACAGAGATCAACAGAGACGTCAAATAAAGCTTACTTGAGACTTGAGTTTTGCTGCTCCCAGGAAATTGCATGGTAGCTTCCTCCGAGGGTCCCACCTTCCAACTTCACTTAGTTAAGACATGACTTTCTTAGCATTGTACCTTCATTTTGTTAGGATATCATATTTCAACAAAATTAGTTTGACGGGTGAAGAAGCATAGAAGTCTAAGATTAAATAAAGTTGGAATAAAACACTAAAGTATATAGATGTGTAAAAACTCATAAACTCAGTAGGATTTAGGGTTAATGGTAATTATATCTAGTTGATACGATTTGATTTGGTTGGGGTTAGAGGTACCAGAAAGAAGTTTTTGAAGCATAGCCTCAAGGTCAGCACATTAGGGGCTTGGCTTGGAGTGATTCCTGCAATTTTGTTTCAGATTCTCTGAATGGTTGGAATTTTCAACTGACAATAAATAATTATTGTAGAATATAATTAATTATTTTTTACATTTCAAAATTCATTTCATTTTAATTATCTTGGAAAATCTAGTTGTAAAAATATAATTATTATTCAAGTTATATTTAATTACATAATAAAATTGAAATACCTTTTTATTTTATTATGGTATATTTCATTTCGAAGTTTGGAGGATTTTGAAATTATGCTATGGGGTGAAATTGGTTACCACCTTAACCAATAATTTGTTAAAAAATTGAAATATTTTAAAAAGTATATTATTAGAAAATCTATTTTTTCATATTAATTATTCAGTTAGATGATAAAATCTAATAATTTTTAGGTTCAAATTTCAATCTTATCTATATTTTTAATCTTTTAAATATATAATACAAACAAATTTTTTTTTTACAATACTAATTCACAAGTACAAAATAAAAAATGTAATTAATCAGAAAATAAATTATTATAAAATCAAATTATTCCCTATAACAATAAAATATACTCTGATGTTACATAAATTATTATACAATATAATTATTTTTAATTGTAAAATATATTTATTAATAATTATCTAAAAATATAATTGTAAGATATAATGAAAAGAAAGTTATACGAGGACTATACAAGGTAGTGAGACACAGCTGAAAAAAATATAATCTCACAATAAAAAGTTGATGACCAGCCACCATAAAAAACTCCATATATTTTGCCCAGAATAAAACAAGGTTAAAGTGGCCTAAATTGGAATGATTTACTTTTAAGAAAATAATGAGGTTGACTTCCAACATACATATGGAAACCTAAATGAAGAATAAAAAGTAACTGCAACAAGTGGCAAAAATCTTAAAATCCATAAGGTAAACCATTAGAGCATAATTGGACATAAGGTAAACCATTAAATGATAGTACTGCAACAACAAACACGGGCTAGAGGCGAATTCATCCTCTTCTAGCCCGGCAATTAGAGATAAAAAAATAAATTAGCCTACTAAAAATAGATCAGTTTGTTTAGTTCGCCCTAAAACTACCAGCCTGAACTCGTCTTTTTTTTTTAATTTTTCATATTTTTTAAAAATTATTTCTAAATTTTTAGAATATTAATAAAAAAATTTAATATTATATTAGTATAATTAAAAAAAATTAATGCTATACTCTTAAAAATTCTTACTTTTTATAAAAAAATCTTAAATTTTATAACTATAAATCTAAATAAATATTAATATAATATTAATTAATTATAATATGTTAATATATATTAATAAATAATTATTTTTATTAGTATTCAATAATAAAAATATTTAAAGTAATATTTAAATAAAATAAATAATAATATTAATAATTTAATTAAAAAAAAGGGCAACAGGCATTTCCTAACCTATTTGAGGAAAAACAGGCCCAATTTGTAGACTGATTAAGAAGGCAAGTTTAGGACGTTTGTGCCCATGTAAGATGGAGACAAAAAGGAGGAGGGACAAAAAGGAATCTATATAGTGATTATAAAGGTAAATAACCTATATGGTAATAAACATGACATTATACTGGCTTCTAAATATAATTTCTTCTTTTGTTAATTTAGAAAAGCTAAACATAAAAATTAGACTAGTTGATTATTAATAAATGATCGTCGTTTGATTTTTTTTTATAAGAAAAAGCACGGGAAAATGACAAAGACATAGGCATGTGAAACAATTCAATAAGATGATTCAGTTCACACAGTACAGCATATTACTCTATTCTTAATTTACTATTTCATATTTTTATGTATCTATTTTTAAAATTTATGATTACCTTTCATAATATATGTATCTCATTTAAAAATTAAATTTAAAATTTAGAAAAATCTAGCAGAGTCTTAGTAGCCAAACTAACTCTGTTAGTAAAGCAATACATGGTTTTTTTATATATAAAAAAATTAGGTAAATTTAGTACAGATCTCCCTTTAAAGTTAGAGTACAGTCCTAAGGTTTAGAAAATACTTACAAGGGATCTACGAGATCGTCTACCAAAAAAATTTTCATAACGGTAGTAGGAATCGAACTCATATTTTTATAAGATACGAGTCAATTTTTTATTATATATGTTAATTTTTACTGGCAAAATAATATATGTTTTGAATTGATCTATGCTTGTTTGGATTCACCCGCACAAAAGCTCTCAAAAGCCCCTTTATAAAAAATCCAAAAGCTAATTTGATTCCACAAGTTATGTTTGCGATTGGTGGCGGAGTGAAATGGATTTTACTTTTCTAAAAGCTAAATTAAACCTAAAACTACATTTAGAGGTTGTAGGTTATGAAAGCCATTTAGATATTTAAATTGACTCTCTTATAAAAAATATATCCACGCATAGTAATTGAGATAAAAATTGATTAAAAAACAAGCTCTTTGCATGGACCATTTGAAAATTTCAAATAATCTTTTACTATATATTATCTATTTATAATCTCCTATTTCATAGGAGCTAAATAATGAATTTATAGAGATTAAAATGAGTTAAATTTATTATTTTCATGATAATTATCATTTTAAATTTCAGGTTATGATAACAAAAAAAAAAGGAACATACATAGCATTCTACACAGATTATATGTGTGTTTGATAAATTGTCAAACCTAGGTTTGGCTCAAAATGTATAGAAAAATTTCAAAATAAATAATCATATTTGTTTAAACGAGTAGCTTATGAGTAGCTTATGGAACAGTAAAAAAGTTTATGAACAACCAATTACTATATTACCCCTATTTTTTCTTACACCATTACTCCTCTTTCCTACTTTTTCTTACATCCTCTCTCTTTTCTTTCTTACACCCTCTCTCCTCTCATCTATTATCTTTCCTAATTTAATACCCATACTATTTTTTGTAATTTATCAATAATAGAAGTATTTATGGAAATAATTATCTAAATACTCATTTATTCAAAATCACTTTTTTTTTCATAAGTTCTTCTCTAAATTTTTTTTTATAAACTTATTTCCAAAATCCTATTTAAATATACCCTATGCATGATACGGGGGAAAACCGAGGGGTATGCAGATTATTAGTCAACACTTGGCAATTGCAATATTTAATATGTCAAAAGCTTCTTATAGCATACTCTGTATGTATCTGAATGTACCATAACAAACAAAATAATAAGAATCTCACCGTACTCGATAGAAAGCCTGAGTGACTTCGGCGCCATCTCTGAACTTTTTTTCAAAAAAACAAAAAAAAAACCGTAATTTGGATTTATGAAAAACAAAATTAACAACTATGAATCGGACTGGCCTAGGCCTCCAAAGCGAAAGGCCTCTCCAGAAGATCGTAAGGTGCCCATAAAGCATCCAATGGGCAGGGCCTGTTTGCGTCCAATCGGACCCACGGCTTTCCCTTCCCGCTCCAATGCAAGAGGCTCACCGGCCCCGGGTGCAGCTCCCGGCAAAGCCCCCGGAAGTTGTCTCCGCCGAGCCCGTGCTGGTTCCACCTGTGATCCACCGGACCTATGTTCCCCGCGAACACCAGCAAGAACGGCGGCAACGATCCCAGCTCGTAGATCCGCATTCTCTTCTGAAGCTCCATCCACTCCTCAATCTTCCTCGTGTAATCCCCCTCCCGCCATCGCTCCAAATCGATCACCATCACGCCCGTGTTAAAATAGCAGGCCCTCCGACCCGCAAACGTCAGCGAAAGAGACGGGTTCGACCAAAACGACGGCGTGAAGTAGTAGGTGAAATTGGCGTTGCAGTATTCCGGCGCTGCGAGAACCGGATCAGAGCCGAGCGGCGTTGCGGCGAGCTTGGCGATATCGTCGACGAGGACTAAGTCGGAGTCGAGGTAGACGACTTTACGGACGGACGGTGGGAGGAGGTTGGCGAGGTAGTTGCGAGCGTAGTTGAGAGGGCAGTCCAAGGCGGAGCGTATGGAGGAGGAGATGAGGCCGGATACGGAGGTATCGTCGAAGGGATAGATTCGGAAACGGAGGTAAGGGAATGAAGTGGAGAGAGTTTGGTTGAGGATGGAGGAGGAGGAAGGCTTGGAGGCGGCGGAGACGAAATGGAAGACGATGTTGTCGGGACAGGAGGAGTGTTGGAGTATGGAGAAGATGGCGGCCAGGGAACCTCGAAGGTAGGATAGGTCGAGGGTCATTGCGACATGGACAGCAGCGTCGCCGTCGTCGGAGGTGGGGCAGGTGGGAGAGTTGTAGAAGCGAGGGGCCTGTTTGAAGAGAAGAGTGGTGTTGGCATTGGTGGGTGAGAAGAAGGAGGAGGAGAAGAGGATGAGGAGGAGAGAGAGGGGAAGAGGAATGAAGGAAGAAGAGGACATGGCGGGGGCTGAGAATGGAGAGAAAGGAGGGAGAGGGATATAAGATACTGAGAATGGAGGGAGGAATCCAAGAATGGAAGGAAGAGTTGAGAGGACACTTGTATAGGAGGAGGAGTATCTGTGTATCTTCTTCGCTTTCAACTCAAGTTGATTCAAACCTGCAACTTCAAACGAACTTTATTTTGTTCTTTTCTCATTTAGCCTGTTTTCCCCCAATGTTATGGGATATTTTGATGTCAGACGACCATACTAAATATAAGTAGTTAAATATAGTCCGATTATAATATTATTTTATATCATGCGATGCAGTTGATTTGTACCTAAAAGAGTCAAAAACAGGAATCGCTAGAGATTTTGGTCGTAAATGACAAGAGAAGAGCGCGCTGATAATTTTTTTTTAATTAAGCAGGGCCAATGAACAGTGATGAAAGTTGGAGATTAGGATTATTCATTTAGGATGAAAAAGGGTGGAGCAATAGATCCATATATAGTAATTAACAAGTGAAATAAATGAAGAACGATGTGGTGAAGGGTGAAGGGAGAAGGCAGTGGTTGATTATAGGTTCAAGTGGCTCCTTCATTTTCTGTGGTTGAACCATCCACGTCTGGGAAAGCTCTGTCACACCCTCTTCATGAGCTTCTATTTATGGATTTTGGGATCTATAATGCCAAGCGTCTCAAATGCTCTTAAACTAAAAAGACACTTCATAACAAAGCAACTTCTATAGACTCATATTTCTTGTAGTTTCTCACAAATATTTTCTAAGATTTATCTCTTCAACAACTCAAATTAAACAGTCTTGTACGTACGCTACTTGCTTTATATCTAACTCTCTAAAAGCACCCAAATTCTAACACTCATCGTATGTAACGCTAACAGAGGAGAAAACAGAAATTAAAGCTAAAATTTCCTACCAAGTTATAATGCTAAGACCGTTCTGAGGATTAGAAAGAAATTGAATAAAACATTTCTTCGATGATAAGTGAAAGGTTGGAAACAGCATCATCAAGAAAGATCTGTGTTATGAATCCAGAAGATAGAAGCTTTAAGCATTTAATATTAAAGCTAATTAGTACCTACAATTGCCCGGTTCTTCCATACAAAAATCTTTTATAGGATATCCATTATAACAAATAACCCCGTGGCAATTGTGGGTTGCCACTCTCTTAACAAATTTGTGCAGCGCAATGCCCCATTCTGTCATTAGTGGGATTAGAGGAATGAAGGAAGGCATCAAACAGGATTGCTTCTGAGTTGTAGTTGAGATTTTAAGAGCCAAGGATGAAAGTTTTGATAAATACTTGACCTCTTGCAAGATATCTGAAGGGACAACATGCTTCCTATGGTATAAAGCCATATTATTCGGTTCCTTCGAATGGTATGAAGTAAATAAATATGTGCATTTTTAGTGGGGAATCTTACCTATATTTATTGATATTAATTGTATTTCTTAATTTTTGTGATTTAATTATTTTTTTCTTATAAAAATATTCATATTGAGTATATATAGTAGGCTTTTTAAACAATATTGTTTAATAAGATCATACCAATCCTCTGTATATATAGTAGCCTACTATATATATTTATATAAATGTCCATTCAATATTTTATTTTAAACAACATAACACATGTAATTTTTTAAATAATAATATATTAAAATAAGAAATTCACTTAACATGTATCGAATAGAAATTTATATTTGTATTAGTGAAAATATAAAATTATATCAATTTAAATATTTTAAAGTGTTAATCGTACTTCTAAAATTAGTTCAGAGTAATAATTACATATTTAAATAGTTTAAAATATTAATTATTTTTTTAAAATTAATTTAGAATGTTAGATGTATTTTACCTATTTATTAATGGCATGGAAGCAAGAGAGTGGCGATGATTGAGGAATTTAGGAATACAAAATAATAATGGAAAGAAATAATTATTGGGGGAGCAGGAAATAGGGGCGGCCAAATGTGTCTCAAGAAGAGGGCGCTTCTTAGTTAATTGCCCCAGATTTGTGCTTAACAAGCTTAGACGGACACTCCTTAATCGGCAGTTCTGGATCCTATATCACCTAAATCTTGCCCCCACCCACCCACCCACCCACGTGGGAACCCTCAAATTTCTCAAAAATCATGTGCATATTTAATTTATTATTTATCTTCGCATCCTCATTATACTTGGGAAAATTGTACAAAAATTCTTTGCTAAAAATTATATTGATTTGAAAGACTTAAATTATAGTATTAGTGCTTTAGAGTACTATAGAAAATTTATTAGGTCCACTCACTAATAACATTTTGGATTGTGGTAATATTGTGGCATTGTATAGCAACACTGCTGGCCAAAAAAACCAAAGTAGTACAGTAACATCGAAATCAAAAGATAATTGGATATTTATTTTCAAATAATATCGATATTAATTTTCTTTATTAAAATTTGTCTGTAAAAATGTTAATTGAATTCAGTTTATTAAATACATATTTAATGGTTATACTAATCTATAAAATAATGGTATAGATATTTTGATAAATAAATAAAAACTATAACCTAATTTGTTGTTTTAAGAAAGCTAACGTAACAAACTTTTGTTTTAAGAAGAAACGATACGTTTTAAGAAAACGATGGTTAATTTGAAAGGGGAAGTGACGGCTAAACAAGACATATGGTTGGGGAGTCAATGTTCCCTTTTCCTGACTTGTTTTCCTCCCCATAATATTTGCCCTTTACCGACCCTTTCTCTTCATATTCGAAGATTTTTTCACATTAGGTTCGGTCATCACCCACATTCTGAAGATTACATTTCAAAGTTTTTGACATACCACAACTTATCTATTGCAATGTTAATTTTTTATTTCAGTCTAAAGAATTTTGACAAAAAAAATTAAAGAAGAGATAAAATTGAAATGTGGTAGTAATTAGAATTTTCTATTTCTAGTTTTACCCTCCATTTAATGACACACTATTTTAAATATTAACAACATCGATCCATCTAAAATGGTTGTTATTGAAAGCAGGTAATAACTGTAGCTTCAAATTTGGAATACTTAGGACATAATTTTTATTCAGGGACAAAAATGAAAATTCAAACCAAAATAGGGATAGAGGAAGTAATTTTTTTAAAACCAAAACTAGGCAATATATTTGAATAAAAGTAGGGCTAATTAATGGAGATTTGAAGCCGCAATAAATTCAGGGATTATTGATTAATGACACGTGGTAGTTACATTTAAGAGCGAGGCTTAGTTAAATCTCTGGATAGTTGGAAGTTGATGATAGAAATGTTGCCCTTAGTTAACTCCTCCAAATAATTTATAGTAGTAATCCATGATCGGGACGCACCTTCTGCTCTGATCCAAGGCTCTTCTTTGCTTTTCTTATGCAGGCTGTCACATATATCTATCGATTAGTCTTTTCAAAAATAAATATCTATTCACTTGGTATTGTCGATTTTAGTGGTGTTGTGCCTACACTTAAAGGAGCCCATTCAATTAAATTAGGTTGAATCAGGCTGATCCAATTCTACATTCAAAATATCCAGTTGCGTCATTAATAAGTCTGACCTCATTCAACATGGTTTTTGTCCACCGAAAATTCTGTAGAAGATTTTTTTTTCATGATAAATTATATTATCTATATTTTTTAAAAAAAACCATTGCTTTTAATTTTTTATCATGAAAATAACTCAACCACCCGGATAAAGAGAAACCAATCAGGTCTAGATGTGTGAAAACAAGAGGCTTGATATAATTACAAGAATCAAATGTGAAGACCCAACCTAACATGGTTATATTTTGTAGTTAGCCCAATCAGAACAAATAATTATTCAAATCCATCAGAAAAATAAAAGATATTTGCTAATAAGAATTTATATATATGGTAAAGAATAGATTCATATTTTATAAAATTGTGAGTTTGATTATTACTATTATTATGAGAGTTCCTTTAATAGGCGATTTCGTAAATCCCTTATAGGTATTATCTGAGTCATGTGGCTATACCCGGACTTTAGTAATGATTTGATACTAAATCCACCTAAATTTTCACGTAAAAAAAATATATTTATCTTATAAATTATCTCTGAATTCCCCTCCCCCTTTCTAGTAATTCGGGGTCAATGTCCACTCAAACAGAAATTAAAAGGAAGAAACCGAAGTTGGGGAGCAAACCATTTTGAGATGTGAGTAGGCTAACCAGGTAGTATTATTTTATAACTAGTAGCATGTAAATTTTTTTTATAAATAGAAGATTATGGGTTTAATACTATTGGTAAACTGAAATAATTAGTGTATGTCCCTATAATTAAATCAAATGCATTATCTTATACCTTAGCTTGGGGGAAAGGTAACAGGTCGAAAGCGATTCAATTTATTTTAATAATATATTAAGCTTGAATCTTGTAAAATAAAAGGAAACAACACAAAAGGTCCCCTTTATTCAAGAGAAAAGGGAGATATTTTATATAAAAATATATTAAATTTGAAGTTCATTAAAATCTTTCAAAACTTAAATGGCATATCTTCTTTAATTGAAGAGACCGAGCTGTAATGTAAAGTATTTGAACAAACAAAAAATGTAAAGGAAAGTAGGTAATTGAAAAATGTTGGATGAATACCATAAGCAAATAAAGGGAAAGGAAGGCCATTAAGAAAGAGTAGGTTGACTCCTGGGGAAGACTCCGTACCAGTTTGTTTGGTAGTGATAGACATAAATTGCTACACTCACTTTCTTTAATCTCTTTTTTTAGTTGACATGTACCTGAAAGTCTGAAACTTTCTACAATTTTCTTGGCCCCTTCACATTTAATGTTGAAAATAAATCTCCCTCCTTTTAATTTATACCTTTGAGGAATTTTTCGAAGGTAATAGACATCTTATCCTATCTTATATTAGTATTATCTAAGAGAAAATGAGATTTCGTCTTATCTTTAGATTGTGAGTAAGTTTAACCCTTTTTTAATTTTTTTTAACAAAAAAAAGTCTCAAGTAAACAGAGAACAATGTAAGCAATGAACTTGGTGGGGCCATTAAGCAGTTGCAATTGATGGCCACTTCAAAGCCCAATTAATTTGTAATTAACAAGTCCACTTAATCCATTCTCCACTATTTCGGTTTAGCAGGCTCAATAAATATTCGGCCCGTGTATGGAGCCCAAAATACCAATTTTACGTATTTCCTTAAAGAAGTATATGCTTTTCGTAATCACTTGGATGGATTTATTAAATTAAATTTCCCGTACTTTTATTTTTAATTTTAAATAATGCATCATCTTTTCTAATCCAAACTCAAGTAGGTAGTACTATCGTATATGATACAATTTTTAGAGACTTTTGTTAGTTTGTGAGGACTTGTTTGTGGAAGATATGTAACTAACCCAGAAAATATGTAAATAATATTCGAATATTAGAAAATGGAACCAGCATGTCTCGAACTCTCCTTCTAATGATTTTGAAAAATACTAAAATAGGCCTGGGTTGATTTATACGAACAAAACCAGAAAAACCTAGAAACTTCTCCAGATTTTCGCCAATAATCGCCATTTTTAGGGGTTTGGAAGAGCATTTACTCTCCTTCCGATTCCACTTCCGTCCGCAATCAACCTGTTGCGTCTCAAGCAGATTGTAAGTTTCGATCGATTACCTATTTCCTTGTTTATTCTTAACTTTCTCCATTTTCTTATAATTTTCAATCTCCATTTTGTTTGGTGCGGAGTTCGATGGTCGTTATGTCCTTGTCATCCCTTTTCTTCATTCCTCGGTGTTTATTAACATTTCCAATTACTTGATCTGTGCGTTTTACTTTTGTTTCCCCCCTTGATTTTGTATGTATTTATAGCAAGGATCTTTTCTGTCGATGGTTATTTTATGGTTTCCTGATTATGCAATCCAGTCGTTGGAAAGAACTTTCTTATTCGTTTTCAACTTTGAATGAAGATGGTGATTTTTATGATTCTTATCCTCCCTTTACTGCGGATGGTGCTCTGCGATTTGTAGCAGTTTCAGATTTTCGGAAATATTGTTTTTATTTACGTAATTTCTTTTTATTGGTAAATAGGGTTTTGTTTTTGTGCATTTGCAGCTCTAGGGGGTGAGCCATGGCGAATGGGTTTGGGGAATCGACGAGCACGTCTTCTCAAAGCCCATCTTGCTCAGGGAATGATTCAAACGATGCTGGGGATTTTGAATGCAATATATGTTTCGATTTAGCCCAGGACCCAGTTATCACTCTGTGTGGTCATCTATTCTGTTGGCCATGTCTCTACCAATGGCTCCACCATCACTCGCATTCTCAAGAATGTCCGGTTTGTAAGGCTCTTGTACAGGAGGAAAAACTGGTTCCATTGTATGGAAGGGGTAAAACACAAACTGATCCCAGAACAAAGTCGTACCCTGGAATGGAGATTCCCCGCCGCCCTGCAGGGCAGAGGCCTGAAGCACCTCCTGCACCAGAAGCCAATCCGTTTGGAAATTATGGGTTTGGATTGATGGGAGGATTTTTACCAATGGCAACAGCTAGGATGGGAAATTTCACCCTTTCTACGGCCTTTGGTGGCTTTATCCCATCGCTTCTTAATATTCAATTCCATGGTTTTCAAGATGCCACTGTCTATGGAACAACCTCTGGTTACCCGTTTGGATTTAATGCCTTTCAAGGAGGACATACACGAGATTTCACCCACCCAACTGGTCAGGGGAATCGGCATGAGGACAATGTTTTGAAGAATCTCTTTTTGTTGGTTGGTGTACTGGTCCTCCTTGCTTTCATTTTTGGGTAGTAAAACCGTCTTGCTGTTAGCTCAGGAATGTCTTGTTGAAGTTCATTATCATGCTTGTAAATGCATAAGAAGACATTTTCGTTCTTCAGATTTCTACAACTGTATTATCAACAGATGCACTGAACTTTTGTTCTTCTTGTAATTGTTTTCTCTTAGTTTGCTGACTTTCTTACTCTGTGCCTCATATTTCTGTATTTAGCTTTATCAATTAGCTACTGTATATTACTGGTCTGTCGACTAGGAGGTTACTGCCAGCAGAAAATAATCAGCATATATCATCTATATTTTTAGGGTTTTGAGTCAATAAATCAGGGGATTCTAAGGTCATGGCTTAAACTACAGATGAAATATTCTTTGGTGTTTACTTTTTTTTTTTCCGGTAAATTCTTTGGTGTTTACTTTATTGTTCGAGCTCTTTGCTTAATGATTTTAACTGCATTCGTACATGTGGACAATTGGACTGTTTTCTTTGCTTTCCTGCAGTAACTTATCTGTAAGTTTCTTGCTTCTCATGTTCGATCTCACAAAGTTACAATTTGCAGTTGTGAAAGCTTCCGGTGAAGTGTGAGACTTGGGAGGTGACATCGTATAGGTTCATCGAAACGAATTTAATACATCTTTACTCTTTTGGTTAAGAAGAAAGCGATACATATGCGTGAGTAGGAATGTTCAACTACGAGTATGAATTCAACTTTCTTCTGAACTCGAGGGCCAAGTTGAAAATGGGGTTGAGTGAATGAGATGAGATCAATTTCAAGGTAGCATTCCCTCTTTAGATCTACATAAAAAGCTTTCTGGAAGATAATCGGAGAACAGAAAATAGGAATTCAGGTTGGTGAGCAGATGGTCATCAGGTCCATATATGAGTTTTAGGTATCCTCCGAAATTTTGAACTGTGCCAACGATGTGATCATAAAAAGCCACATAAATTAAATTATGCAGCTGTGACCCATTTTTTAACCATGCTCAATTACTCAGCACACTAATTGCCGTTTAATGTATTATTAGGTAGCTGTGCCAGTTCATTGACGAGTTCTGATACGACCATGTGAATCTTGCAAAACCATTGACTGTTGTATTTTGATTCAAGCTAAATCCCCTTGCCTTGAGTACCAAACATGAGTTTTGCACCCAGGAATCGTCCAGTGGTGATGGGCACAATATATCTCAAACTACCATTGTATTGATGATATATTGAAATTGGATGTCGATAGTTGATGGCCGCATGTGAATTCATTGATCGTTAGTGGGTAAATCATACTCAAACTAGATGGGTTTGAGTTGTTTTGAACCGCAGTAAGGATTCGGTTAGGTTTTGGCTGATTTTATTTTTTAGAAAATTTTGAAGCAATCAAATTTTCCCCTTTACATGCCAAATATTCTTCCTAGAGTTTTTATTTATTTTTCCTATCCTCGTTCCCATTCTATTATCATCCCAATTCCATCCAAATGAGTTATCATACGCCAAATTAGATTGGAACTGGTGGAGCAAGCAATCATTTGGGGATTCGATGAATCGATGGGCTTAATTCTTAGCAGCTCGTATGGCAGTAATTTCCGGGAACATGAAAGGGCGGTTCTGCGAATCCGTATTCGGTAGCCATATTATACCCTTTCTTAAACCAGAAACATCTTTCTGAATAATTTTTATTTTAACTAAGGGGTACGGTGGGCCAGACTTTTCTTTTCTTTTTTGGACCGTGATGGGTCAACCTTCAAGCACACGAATTTGATCAAGTTGACTGTCCAGTAAGTCCCCAAACACATTTCCAATCTCAAACATTATGAGTAGTTAGAAGGTTCCACTGTAGAGAAGAGATGGGGACGTCTTACAATGTAAGATCCTTAACTGCAGTGGTAATCCCTCTTTCTCTCCTCTTGCCACTCTCTGTTTACCAAACGCATGCGCCTTTTGTCTACTTGGTTGAACCAATGAATTCTCTGTTTCAAGGATATTAGCCCCTTCTTTTTTCAGTTTTGCTTGTTCTGAACCGTTTCAGAGCCCATTTGTTCATCGGGTGTTTGTTCATCAAGTAGCCTGCAAATGTCATCATGAAGTAACTTGATGTTTTATATATTTTAATATTCTTATAGTCTTTAATAGAGATATAATTAAAAAATTAATGTTAATTTTAAATATAAGACTTCTCCTTCTTATATTTATCAATTTTTTCTAAAATCCGTATTAATATTTCATCAATAATAATTAATTAAAAAAGAAAATTATGAAATTAAGGAATATGATTATAGTATTTTAAAAATATATATCATATGAATTAATTTAACTAATTTTCTTAATCTAATTAAATTATTTAACTAGATCTAAAGGAATATAAGATCATGATAAGAAGTCTTTGCATGAACGGTAACCACTCCCTAATAATTTAAGCAAGAGTTAAGTGAAAGGAAGCAAGTATTCCCACTACTTTACTCATACTCTGTTTCTTTCATTCTTATGACAAATTCCTTTCTTTCCGCCATGAAACTTAGCCATTAATCAAGTGGCGCTTCTCAGACGCCCTGTCTCTTTCTTTAGTAAGTTAGTTTTGACGAAAATTGCTATTAATTTGGTGTCTACCAGTATGGCCACCCATATGATCTGTCTACTATATATGACTTCTCATGACTTGGCTCGTTTTAAACTGTTCATAAACAAATTATATAAAGAATGAAGTTTTTTTCTCTCCAATAATTAGTTATACAACATACAATATTTTTTTCTTCTCATTCATTCGTGGAATAAATTTTACTGTTTTTCTTATTAGACCTGATTAATTAAATTGAGACACAAGCCTGACTTCACTTGAAATTAGTTGGGAGTTGGGACTTAGTTGGACCTATCATGAGTTTGAGTAAATGTTTATTAAGTCCCTCCTACCAATTAAATTTTTAACAGGGAATTTTCCCCCAATTTTTCTTTTTTCTTATTTTTGTTTAGTAGAGTTTAGGCAGTATCCTCCTCTATATGATAATTAAAAACTAATCTTCCTTGTGTATAAAAATTACTGAAATATATATTATCTCTCTCAATAAAGTGTTTCCCTTTTTCTTATTGGTTTATCAATGTCAATAATCTTCTTCCCCAGAAGTAGCAATAATAGGCAATAGCCATAACTTCCACTTGGTATGAATTTTCAATCTTAGATTTAACTGCTCAAATATCCAAATGTATTCTCCCTTTGACATATGTATTTCACTTCAAAATGTGAGGTAATCAAATATTTTAATTACTTTTAAATGAGTTGTTGTTACCGTCATTCATAACTTCAATAAAATAAAAAGATCTGATCAACTCCATTACCTCATTCTATATTTGCGGTGTGTTTGTATTTGCATGTGTGTGTGTGTGTGTGTGTATAAATGAGTGGTTCTCAAATGAAGGTCGGTATCAGAATCATCAAGTTTGTATAATATTGAAATTATTTTGTCATGAAAAGGAAGTGGGCAGGAAACAGACAAACAAACCGTGTGGCCTCCCATTAAATAATTTATTTACATATCCATGTTTTAATTATTCCATGACGCTTCACTGATTATTATATTATATCGATCAAACTAAGGATAAGCATGCATGCATGCGCATAATGTTTTTATCATGTCTGTTAACTGTGCGCCTAAACTAAGGTAGACTCACCAACCTTTATATATATATATATATATATATATATATATATATATATATATTCCTTAATTTCCTATCTTCCACCATTATTTAATCCATGAATATTATCAACATATATTATTCGTAATGTTTATGGGTTACGAGTATATTTGATTTTATTTACAATAATAAGAACAAGGCTGTGTTTTGCAGCTAGAAATCTGCTTAAAAGAAAGCAAAGAACATGTCTATTAGTTATGTTAAATGTCATTAACATTGCTAAATATCATGACATAACTCCTCTAATTTTTTTATCATACTCTCTGCTTAAAAAATTTGTGGGTCAGATATTCTGGTACTTTGAAAATGATCTGAAATCCAAGTATTTAACAGTGCCAGGAAAAACATCAGTGAGTATGAAAATTAAATTTCGAGGAATTATGTTACATGGTAGTGTGCAATCACAGTGATCCATTAATTAATGCTTCATAGTGGCAATATTAAATTTACATGTGGAAGGAACGTCCAAATTATCCGCCATTCATATTTTGCCACGTACTGAATTCCTTTCTGTTGGATTGCCGACAGATTTAGTACCCTGCAATGTGCACTCTTTCTTTTTTGTGTCTGTTCCTGGGCAGAACGGAGTCTTTTTCGCCGCGTGTAAATTCGCCGACGACTCACAGAAAATATCGTACTCTATATAAATTCCTTCTGCTCGAGGAAGGGGAAAGGATCACTTCATGTGAAAGACTAGTCATGGTTTACGACGTCGTCGCGCCTGCAATCGGTAACACCTCTGCCGTCGTCCGCAACCTCTGCTTCTATCTATCGGAGCATCCGGCGATCGTCAATTTCCGTTGGAGCCACACCCAGTCATGGGGTTCCACATGGCTATTCCTCTTCACCTCCATAGCGGCCTATCTCTTCATCTCTCTCTTTCTCCATCGATTTCTGGCTCTCCTCCGCCCGACCCGCACCGTTCTTCTGGGGCCCATACCCGCTCTTCACAGCCTACTCATGTCCCTCGTCTCCGTCACAATTTTCGCCGGAATATTAGTCTCCGCCGCCGCCGAGATAAGAGACACCCGTTGGTTCTGGCGACGCTCGAAGACCCCATTCCAATGGCTGCTCTGTTTTCCACTGGGCACTCGACCATCGGGACGGGTCTTCTTCTGGTCATACGTGTACTACTTGTCTCGATTCCTACACATGTGGAGGACGACGTTCACGATCCTACGACGTCGTAAACTGCTGTTGTTTCAGCTGTTCAATAACTCCATCTCGATCGTCATGTCATTCTTGTGGCTGGAATTTTCTCAGTCGTTTCAAGTGGCGGCGATCCTGGCGACGACTCTGGTGTACTCGGTGGTGTACGGATACAGATTCTGGACGGCGATGGGGCTGAGAAGCGCGTGCTTCCCACTGGTGTTAAATTGTCAAGCGGTGTTGGTGGGTTGCAACGTGGCGTGCCATGTCGGAGTGTTGTTTCTTCACTTCTTCCGCGGCGGATGCAACGGAATCGGCGCCTGGATCTTTAATTCGGTGCTGAACGTCGGTGCTCTGTGGGTGTTTCTGAATTTTTACGTGAGATTACAGCAGGCCGATTCCAGGAAAAGTGGTAAGGTTGAGGGAGATTTCACGCCTCATGCTTGTGGGGGTTGGCGAGCAGGGTGGTAGCAGAAATGGACAGGACAATAATGAGTTGAAATTATGAGGGTATAAACTATTCTTGATTTTAAAGGAGTATGTATATATAAAGCACCCCACGTAGATTTTTTGGGGCTGTGACCATGATTTCTAGTACGAGAGGATCATAAAATTCACGTTCCATTAGATATGTGAAACGAATCAATAGCGCTCTTCGTATGGCAACTAAACTCCGGTGACTTGGTATGTTGAGAAATGTTCCGTTTTTACAGTCTACTTGGCGGAGTGTATTAGAATTAGAATTGCTGACAAATGCTGCTTCCTTTTCATGGTTTTAGTGGCCCAAGCAGGTCGAGTCCCCACAGGAATTGGCGCGACACCACGCATGCGTCTTTAATCCAGGGATGGAATGTTTCCATCCGAGCGAACATGCTAATCTATCGCCTCGTACGGCCTGAACTCGTTAATTGGGCCTCATTTCCCCAACCCAACGTGCCTAGTTTCTCATTAACGATCTCCAAAGAAACCGAAAAGAAAAACTTTATGTTCAACGAGAGAGGAGAGGAAGGAATACGCGGCTAGCTCACAGGTTGTGGGCTGAATAGGGTACCCCAGCCATAAAATAAGTTTATTAAATGCCCACTCGAGCTTACCCTATTCTGGGCTCGTTACTTTTTTTCTAATATTTTAAAAAAAATTAAAATATTAATAAAAAAATTATAATATCATATTAGCATAATTAAAAAATAATTAATATTATACTCTTAAAAATTTCTATTTTTTATAAAAAAATTATTTTTATAACTATAAATATAAATAAATATTAACATGATATTAATTATAATATATCAACATATATCAATAAATAAATAATTATCTTTATTAGTCTTTAATAATAGAAGTATTTAAATTAATATTTAGGTGAAGTAAATGATATATTAATAATTTTAAAAAAATAGGTTGACATTTTTAAAAAAGGGTTAGCCTGCCATAATCTACAGGTTAAATGGGGCAAGTTGTATCAATTGCCACAAAATTAGCTTGAGTATACCCTCTTTCACCATCTCTAAACGGGAGTTATGTGTTATTTGGTTTGAAAGAAAATTAAAGTTTTAAATGAGTTTGTGGTCTAAATTTTGATTTAAAAAAATTTTAAAACAAACAGTCATATTTATTTAAATAGTTTTTTAGACTAAATTATAATATAAAATTAAAATTTTGTATAAACTATCGAGAATAGCTTTTATAACAGTAAAATAGCTTATATACTATCCAATTACTATTTTACCCATATTTTTTCTTATAGTATATCTCCTCTCTCTGTTCACCCATCTCTTCTCTTCTCTATCTTATATATTTTTTATCATATCTCCTCTCTCTTTTTTCCTCTCTCTTCTTTTTTTTCCATTTTATTTTCTCTCTCTTCTCTTACTTTTAATTAAATTATATATTTTTTTAGTAATTTACTAAAAATAAAAATATTTTTAGAAATAACTATCAAATATTTATTTATTTAAAATTATTTTTTTATAAACTATTTTCCAGAAACTCTTTCTTAAAAGCTGTTTAATTTTTTTTATAAATTATTTTTTAATTTTTTATCCAAATAAGTTCTATATCCAACTTGGAGTTAATTTTTTCACACCATGAGTATACAGTTTAAAAAGACAGCCACAACGTCATCCCCTAGGGAATGCTGTGAATACATGGTAAGCCCATGCTGACCCCACTCCCAAGTTGAAGTTCCTTGGCGTTGAAGTCTGCATTTTCTGTTGGGTAATTTTTTTTTTATACAACTGTTTGGTAATTTTATAAAGTCATAGGAAAGCAACATAAAAGAGGCCCAAACACAAGGCTGAAAACGTTGCATTATTGGATTACACGCTGTAGAATGCAATGCCATGGTCAAGTGGTAAAGACATTGCATTATTGGTTTAGAGGACAATAACAGAGAATAACATGGAAGGTGAAAACAGAGCAAGCTTAGTAATGGAATAAGCAGGGAGTTAAAGAGATAAAATCTTTTTTTGATATGTACAATTATCCTGTTAACAAAACTAACTATATTTAAAATACTGTAAAATATTTAATATAAATATCTTTTTTAATAGATATTTAAATATTAATTTAATGAGAAAATTAGCCCATTTTATTGGTTAAAGAGATAAAACGAAGAGGAGGGACAAGGTGGATCGAGGGGAAAGGCGTGTGGGGACCGTGGTTGGCAACTTGTGAGGTCCAGCTTGTTTTGTGCTGTTCCCGAAATATACACAATATTGATTAAAGTATTAATATTGTAAATATAAATATATAATAGGGACACGTGCTTGGCGCGTGCACTTGATAAAAATCACAGACACCTGTCCCAGAAACTACCTTCCCCGCATCCTCCCTCCCTCCTAACTCTTTAACCCTTTTACTCATTCACTCCATCGCCCCTCCCTTTCAACCCATATTTATATTTATTTATTAGCACCTAACCAATACCATCTCTATCGCTCCTTCCAATCAAGAACTACTTGTTTCTTATAAATAAAAATACAAAACTACAATTCCAAAATTCTCTTGTAAATGTAAATAGAAATGGATGGAGTGTCCTAGTTTGAGTTTCACAAGAGTTTGACACTCTAATCCATAACTAAGCTGTTTTTCTTTCCTGACCAGATAACTATGCTCTTTATGTTCTTTTATACAAATTTTTTTTTAAAAAAATTAAGGTCTCTCAAAATTAAAAGATATAATAAAATTTTTCTTCCTCTTAAACAATACTAATGTCGAACAGGGTAAACTATATATTACTTTAAACTATAAATCTAAATTTTTAGAAGTTAAAATGTTTTCTCAAGTATCACAACTAGAACTATAATAAAGTGTTATTCCCTAGAAATTGAATATATTCTAAGTGTTCTAAATAATCGTATATCTCACCCCTTCGCCAGTTGAACTTATAGATGATGATGAGTAGATAACTATGCGCTTCATGATTATGTAAATACCAATAGAATTTCAGTCATCAAGATATATAGGAGCGGATAATATTCCAAAATAAAAATTTGCATTCCTCAAACTCTATAGAGATAGCATCTTTTCTTCATTTTTGTCCCTTTTCCACCACATGTTCAAAATAGAAGGATTCCATTTTTATTCTCATTTCACCGCTACCCTACCCAACCCACTCCTCCATTTCCCCCCTTACAACTTGAAGGATCCAGACTTGTGTGCGTATTGCTCCTCATTTACTCGTGTTCTTAAAATGCCTAAATTAAATACATGATTATCCAAACGCGTCATAAACAAACTCAAAAGATTCGTAACGTAATTTGATCTATACAATAATTATGGATGTGCCAGTCTACATCTATACTTGATATAACGTTAACAATGCGGTGGTGGAGTATCTTGTAAGTTCAATGACTTTCCTCTTGCTTGACCCGAAAAGTATTTCAACGAGGGCTATACTTATATCAAATGTGGGCGTTAAGTTGAATGAATATATTAAAAAAAAAATACACCACCTAAAATTAAAAAACTTGATAAAATAAATACAAGAAATTTGATATAAATTATTCTATTTAATATTTACTCACGTTTCAATTAAATGATCATTTGCTTGCTATCTTTCTACCTCAAATGATTTTGATTCTATTAATCCGAGCCATGCCTAGTTGTAATTAAGACCAGAAAATCTGTAAAAAAAAAAAATAATCACGGGGTATATAGCAAGATAGCTTGGAAACACTTGGCATTTTGTCGCGTTTGCAATTCCTTCATATGTTTGAACAACATTTAGAACACACTGCTTTTGTTGCTACATAAAGCCGATCCTACGTTAGTCATGCATTTCTCTGCTTTGTAATGATATCCTAAAAGGCTAAAACTAAAAAAGTCTCTAATCTGTTTCTTTTTTTCAAATCATAAGAAGTGGTCAATACATAAGAATCAACACTGGGTAGCACGTTCTACAAATGGAATTCATGGTTATGACAATTGCGAAACGGAAGAACCCAACTTGAAAGCCGAAGGTGATGGGGAAGAATCGTTGGAGCAAGCAGCCCTGAGCTGACTATAATTGGCAAGATCAAACTGGTAACGTTCCATGAGGCGTTTCTGCTTGGAGTTGAAACGGCTTTGGTAGAAACCTTCAAAAGATGGTTCTTTGGAGGTTCTGAGGAAGAAGGCGTAGCCAGCCATGAAGTAGAAGGAAGTAACATAAAAGCAAATGGGCTCCATCACATCCCATGAAAGCTCCCAGAAAGTGAGTCTCATGAACAGTGCTGTCTGCAACACCAGGTAACCCAGCCCTCCCCACAGCTCACGCCGAACCAAGCTGTCGGCTTTTGCGTCTATGGCTGCCTTCAGTTTCTCCAGTTCTTCAAGCTCCTTTCTCGCCGCCTCTGGTCCATATGCCTTCGATGTTGTTTGTGGGAGGAGACGATGAATGGCTTTTGCTACCTGTATCACAAATTATGTAGAGTTTGGGTAAACTATAGAACAATATTCGGTTTCTCCCAGTAGGGCCAACTGACTTTGCTGTAATAATACACTTCTAAGACCGAAGGCATGGAAATGAAAACCGGAAAGACTCTTATTAACCCCAGGTCAGCACAATTAAGACTTTGACAGGATGAAAAGATAAAGGACAAAACAGGAAAATAAACCATTGTCATTTTTCGGGGAAAGCTTGGATTTTTCTAGACACGATAAAGGGTAGGTGAAGAAAAAGAAAATGACAACTAAGAAGTGTGAACAAAAGTAGAAAACTAAAAATTGAAAACTACTTGAAATAAAATGCAGAAACGCCCGGATTTTACAGGGCGAAAATAGTACAAAGACCCAAAGCTTTGTCACAGAAACAAGAAAAGGAACCATGTTTTACAGATTTTGGCCTCTAACTTGGTGTCAGGAATCCAAATTCCCATTACCAAGGACCACTTGCCCATCATCAAATTAATTGTTTCCCTCAATCATTTAAAAAACAAAACAGAGAGGCAACCGCGAAGCAACTTGGATGAGCATTTTACATATTTCACCTCAACTGTAGTCCAAATTTAAAGTTTCCTTGTGCGTTGCCAGAAATGAACAGGGTAGGGATGCATATTTAGATTTTTTTTTGTTTTTTGGTAAATATTTGTATTGAAGGGTTTTTCCCCAATACACGAAAGATCTTGTGCAGACGAGAGAAAGACCGAGTAAGGATAGCTTTTACAAATCCATTCTATTTACCTCTCTTTCATTTGGGCAAATAATTATTTCTTCCTCATGAACTAAATCTACTACAAATAAAGGCCCCTCCTTCGTAATGACCCCATTTCTTCGGGGGACAATTCCTTTAAATCATCAACAAGAAAAATTAAGTAAACAGATGAAGTAAAATCTGTGGTGAATGAAAGAAAATGAGGCCACTGGAAGTGATGAGGTTAGATTCACACTGAATCCAGCCTCTTCTCTTCATCCCTTCCCATGGGAGAAATCAGGACTGGGAGAGGATTGCCCACACACTTAATTCGACATCACCAATTTATCCTATTTACTTTATTTTTTTCAAAAATCTATTTTATATGCTTCAGGTTTTTCCTAAAGAATCAACTCAATATAGTTAACTATGGCACCCCTCCTCCATAATAACCCTAATTCTTTTTTTTTAGAAAAAAAAAATCTCATTAGTTAGTTAGTTATTTCCCAAAAATGCATAAACCCATTAGGTAAAGTGAAAGGATTTTTGGGATGAAAGAAAGAATAAGGGCTTTCTCGGTCCTTGGGAAGCCCTAATTTACCATCTGAAACGTGGAATCCTTTACAAGTTTTAGAACTGGCGAAACAACAAACTTTCAATTTCCTGTCCAAAAAAATTCACCGGAAAAACTCATCAGTTTTCGGTAGTCTGCAAATGAATGGGGTGACTAATAAATGGAAAGTATGTGAAACATATCTGTGATCTGCACCATGACCCTCTGAAAAACCCAGAAAACTAACCCAACAGAACAAGGAACAAAAATAATATGGAGCAATTGAATAAAACTTTCGAAGAAAACTAAAAAGACAAAAACAAAAGGGCAATAGGTATTCACCTCTTCTGGCCTCAGAAACACGACATCTCCCAATACAATTACAGCAGCAGAATCATCAAGCATCTTAGCCGTTCGTTTGGCTTGATCCTCATCCGAGGAGTATTCGGCGCAGATCTGAAGAAACTCCGAATACGGTATGCAGCTCTCTCGGATCTCCCGCAGCTTCGATTTCATCAACTCCAGCTGCGCGGCCTTCAGCAGTTTCCTCGCATCCCCAACCGCCATATTCGAATTCTCCGACGGAGGAACCAACCCGTCCAATCGAATGCGACTTCCAGGAATGCTAATAGCCTTGAGCTGCTCAACAACGCCATCTCCTAGCAATGGCGATCGGAGCTCCGGCCGAAAAATCGACCGCTTGTGCAAGAAACGACGGAAGATGCCTTTGTCTCCCGGATCCGGAGTAATGTCAGGCTTGCTGGGGATCGTAGGTATTCGAGGATGGACAGAGGAAGAAGACAATCGGCCATTGGCAGGGGTTTGCGAAGAGAATTTGGTAAATTCGAGTAAGCGTTGAGCAAGGGATCTCCTAAACGCCATTGATTTACAGAAGAGAAAGAAAACGAGATTTCTGGAGTTACAGGGTCGTCGAACGAAATTTGAATTGCTCGTAGATAAGGACGGGACTAGCAGTCGTCTTATATAGGTGCCCCATAAAGCCGGAGTTTAGTTTTTTTTTCGGTTGCCACCCAAGACAAGAGGAAAGATATGACTACGACCACGGGAGAAACTGATGCGAGAAATTGAGATATGAAACGCAAAATTTTCGGGATAGGGACGCGGGAATTTAAACAGCCGTCTCGTGTCTGGCAAGCCGAAAGGAGCTGAAATTAATTTGGGTAACAAAGATAAAGTGGGTACCCAAAATCTAGGTTATAATTAATGTTTAATTAGATATATATGGTTATTTATTAAAAATTTAAATAAAAAAATTTATCTATTAGAATAAAAATTTATTTATATTTTAATATTTTATATTATCTTAGTAAAATTAGGATATATAGATTATTTTATATTATAATTTTATTATTTCTAAAGCCATGTAGATAAGACCAGGGTTAATCAGCTGTATATAAATTTGATTGATAATTGATTGTTGATTGAATAATAATTTTTATTTTTATTTTTTATTTTTTTGTAGAGATTTAAATCTCACTTTATCACTCTATAAGGATTAATTTTATCTGTTAAATCTAACCCAAATTTATTGTACGAGGGCATTTTTGGTTTTATATATTTAGCTTTTATTTAATATAGTAGAAAAAATAATATTTTATTCATACTCCATCCTATTATACATTTGGAGGATTGTGGAAGGAGGAGCGCGAGATATAAAGAAGGGCGAGAAATTGAAGAAGAAGGGTGGCCGTACACGTGGTTGGATGAAGATTAAAGAGAATGGGTCGGGTCGTACTGGGGGAGGGGGATTGAGTGATGGAGCTATGCATTGCTGTTGCTGACTTTGCCTTTTGAGCTACCCCCGGGTCATCTATTGTGGTTAGCGGTCCAATTAATTCTTTCATCACAATTAATTAAAATAAATATATAATATATTTCTTGCCATATACTTTTTTTTTTTTGAAAAAAAAATATAATTGTTTCTTCAAGCCTATGAAAGTATTAAATGAACGATTGCTATGTTCACAAATTATACAATGAATGGGGTAACCCACCCAATTTGGTCTGTCACTTTACAAATTGAAATGTCATCTGCCTATCATTTTAAATCTAGAGAGTTCTACCTATTCCCATAATGTACAGTTGAATGGAATTTTCTACACGAAATAAATGATTTATCGGAATATATACTGTTGAATGGAATTTTCTACACGAAATAAAATGAAGTTTATCGGAATATGTTATTGTTAATAAACACCAACGAATATTATATTCACAAATTTAAAAATATAAAATAAATCATTGTTAAACTTTGAAAGACGGGAGGAGTATTTTACACATAACCTTCAATTTAAGAGAAATTTAACTTTTTTTAAAAATAATTTTAAACAACATATTTATCTATATATATCTATTTCTCTTATTATTACCTTTTTCTTTGCAAGTAATTTTTAAACATCAATTTTTTTAAAAAAGAAAATATCTTATGATACGAAAGGGATGGAGTATGTAATTATAATATGCAATTTTTCAAACAAGTATGTAATTTGGTGAATGATTTGACGAATATGTAGGAGGGGGTTGCTTGCTTGCAAAAAAAAAAAAAAAAAGGTCATTACGTGATAATTAGGAGAAAAAACACGTCCCAATGATGTGTCGAAATTGAAGATACGGACCCAAAATACCCGAATTTCGTAGTTTTTGACCGATATTCATGCTTTTATAACACATTTATAGTTAACGTCCTAAATCCTTAATTTAATATATAGATTGCGTCGCCGATAACGTGTCGCCACATCTGCCTCCTTCTGCTACCTTTACCTCCCATCTGTCATGTGTTAAAGAGTACTATTAATATTAATTAATTCCCATTTTCTTGCTTGACCCACTAAACCTGTTCTTGGTTAAAAATAAGAAATATTTTCACTTTATAAAAGCTTGTTTTTTTTAATTCATTTTAAATTTCAAAAAGTAAAATATGCAAAAAAACACTCACATGGCATAATAAGCGATTATATAAAAGCACAATTTGTGAATCCTCTCTCCATCTATTTACTTAATGCAGTTTAATAAATTACTAGTTTTAGTTTTTATATCAACTTTTTAAAATTACACTATGCAAGGAAATTATGTTTCCTAGACGCAAAATGACGATTGTCACTGATTCATATACCCCACTCTGAGAAAAGCACCAACCAAGATGTCAATATAAAGAAAATTTTTCACCTTTTTTTTTTAAGGTTAATTACTAGAAATATAAAGAAAAATGGAAACAAACTTTACCTGGATTGAAGAGAGGCTTAGGAGTGAGAAACATCGGGGGGGGGGGATGCTTCTCATATATTTCATTTATAACGGCATCATTGAAAACCAAATTAAGAGATGCAGTACTACCCATATATGATGCATGTACAAGATTGAATCCTTAATGTATTAGCAATGTGATTATGGATTAAGATGTTACACTTAATAAGGTACCGTATTCATGAATGTCGGATGAAAATAAAACGACATTACTGTTGAGACGGTTGACTTTCGTTTTAAGGACAATTCATTTCACCAAACAATAAAACCATATATGTAAAATCTCTAATCGTATAATAATTAATACTCCTCTCTCTCTCTCTCTCTGTTTTCTCCCCTTCTTTTTTTGCCTTATCGTTAAGCTCAAAAAATAGACAAATCTGATTATTATCGGCTCTTTCGAAGTTAATCGAGAGGTTTATAGTAAACATGATTGAACGACTCATTCAGATCGATGTTGGATTTAAGATATTTATGAGTTTATAAATCGGGTCGGATAGTTGATTGGCAACCGACCCCTATGAATCAGCATAGAAACATCACAAATACGAACATGGTGGGTGGGAGCATGCTTTATTCAAATCATAACCTTTTCTTTTTTTTAAAAAAAAAAAGACACAGCCGTAATTGCAGAAGCTTCCCACGCTATATATATCCTAGATTCGTTGGTGATCAAAATGAAACGAAAATCAATCGATGTGTTTAAAAAGGAAACGTGGTGGACTGGTTCTTTTTTGGTTGGTGTGCAACTTGTTAGAGGGTATATGTTCATGGATCATGGAATATTAAAAAGACAGCATAGTATATTTGCATATAATAATTCCCAGATTTCAATTATTGTGGGAATATGTTATTGGCGTTAAAGGATAATCCTCAGCCTCAAGGGTGTGGATGACGAAGCGAGAGAGACGGCAAAACCTGAGGATAAACGCGGGACAGTTCAGTATATAAGTTGCTGCAAAAACAACGGCCATGTGTGTTATCTCAATCGTATTCATATGTCTCACCTCCTCTCTTTATAACACCAAAAACATGTTCTAAACTCATCAAACATACTAAAAACTTATCATTAACTACACTCAATCTTATGTTTTACTTATAGTTTGACCATGATTTTGGGTCTCTGTTCATACTAGACTGCAAGTACTTAGTCCTCATCAGCAATTACAATTACACCTGCGACAAGAATCTGAATCTTTTAGACAGAGAAGTTTCTGAAATGTCTCGCACATAAACAAGGATAAAAAAGTTGATAAACTTGTAGGTATGACTCAGGAGATGGAAGTTTCTATTTCTACTCTGTTTCTTTACAGAGCCAGGGGGATTTTATACGATTCTTTAGAACAAAGCATGTATTTAACAACTTAATCTTGCCGTAGAGGGATCTCCTGCGGATTGACGTGTTCATAAATGATGAGTTTTGTATTACTGGTATGTTGTATTCCTTAAAGCTTTCAAAGTATACAAGGTTTTGACAGGTACAATTTATTGGAATAGAAGAGTCCTTTCGTTTTCTCTCGAGATTACGTAAGTAATGAGCCGATATGACACATCCCTTTTAGAAGATCGACCGTAACCCTCTATATATGTGACAAAAAAGATGATTCGAGTTAGTATTTTCAGAAACTTTAGACGATTGAAGAATAGAAGAGGAGAACAGAACAAAATATTTATCGCCAGGTGGGGGTGTTCACTAATCTTGAAGAATTATGTTCCATATGTACTTACGATTAAGAGATTAGCATTTTGTATCATCCATCATTTCATGGAGCCGTGACCACTATCCAGAAATTGTGGCGTGGATCATACGTTACTACAAATTATGTTTAAATACGAAATATCTTCTCATATTAGTATCGGTGTTCCTCTGAGGTTCACTTTGCGCTGTTCTTTATTATTTAACAATGATTTTAAGGACCCCCTGTTTGTGATGGTTGGGTTCTATAGCGGCCAGTTTTACAAATGCAACAAATTACTATCTCTAAATTCAATTTATTACAGGATCGATTATAACAATGGCTTGTTTGATAAGGAGTCCCATCAACACGACCAAGCTCACACTATACGTATTCTATTGTTATAGTATAAAGTTGGCAAAAATAATTATACTCCTCCATTACTTAATATAAGACATATTTAATTAATTTAATTTAGATTAAAAAAATTAATTAATATAATATTTTTTAAAAAATATTATAATCATATTCCTTAACCCATTTCTTCTCTCTCTTAGTTGATATTGTTGAGAGAGTATTAATAAAAATAATTTTAAAAAAATTAATAAATATAAAAAATAAATCTTATATTTAAGATATATATATCAATTTTTAAATTTTCTACCGTGTGGGACTCGTGACAAATTACCATGGGATTGTTGGGTTATGCATTTTATGAGGGTAAAATAGAAAGATTGGAGAGGAAAGGTGAGTTTTAGGGAACTTTATAATTCCATGCGATACATAAATAGGGTGATAGGATAGACATAAAACAAGTGAAGATAACGATAATAACTACTCCCACATTAAAATGAAAATAAGTAACACGTGTATTAACTGACGCTGAACTGTATCACGAATGTAAAGGTCCATATGTGAAGGGCCTGGAACATGCGTCTGGATAAATACGCTGCAGCGCAATGTATATGACTCAGAGAATGAATTAGCGTGCTTACTCCATTGCATCTGTCTTGTCTGTTTTCTGATTCGACAATATACGTGTGGCTCATATCTTCATATGAAAGTTGGCATACTCTGATGAAACTGTCAATGCAGCCAACGTTTGGCGAATTCCAATTCAGGTAAGTGACTGTCACACTTTGTAATTCAACATTACCATCTCTGTCTTCCAATGCTGAATCTTGCTTTTCAGTTCATATATTGGGATTCCATTCGTTCCTAGCTTCATCTGGTACCTTAATACTTGGCATAGCTATTGTTTGTGGTACCTTAATTAGGCCATAATGGTCCCCCTCCCATCTCCAAGTTGCTCAATTCACTAACAAACAAGCTTATGCAAGGAACTAATCGAGAATCAAACAACACTTTTAGCTTCATCTCTTTGCATTTCAACTTCACATTTTCCAGTTGCGAACCAACTATCTTTCTTGCTTCGTATAATGTTCATTAGAAACAGTATTATTGTTAGAGTTAAAATTTATTTATTTTAATACTAATGTGCAATCTAAATAGTGCTTGCTTAAATGAATTTTTTGTCAAATATCCTGTAATATGTTTGTAATTTTGGTTTTTTTGTTTTCGGTTATAAGTTAAAATATGCATAAATATCGTGTTTCAAAGGGAAAAAAATACTTGCTGGTCAAAACAAACAAACAAACAAAAATCTTTTTGTTTTTTTTTTATGCAAGTCTAAAGTATCCACCCTCAAAAGTGATAACTATTTCTTTTACATAGTAAACTTCTCAAAAAAAGCTTTGGTAATGGCTATAGGACCTATCTAACACAGGTTAGGGAAATGTTGTTACTTGGGCTTCGGCCCAAATGTAAATTAGTTTCTTGTCGATTGGTATGTTCTTAGCCGGGCAATCGGGTATTCGGCCCAAACCAGGTCTACCCTTCCTCGTTATTTCTAAAAACAGAAAAAGTTCTAAAACCTTTAGACCTCATAATCTCATATCTTGTATTGTTATGAAAAACAAAACAACCAGTTTTGAAGTTCTGTACACTAGATATCTTAAAAGAGTGAGGTTTGGGATAAAGAATATAATTTTTTATAAAAAAAAAAGAGTAACATTATAACGTGTAATAACTCTAAAAAACCCTCGTTGGACAATATGTGAATATACATGCTACAATTAACAAGGAGTTTAGATAATAAATTATTAGTAGTAATTGTTTTTTTATAATATACTATTTCTCCAATTTTAAATATAAAAATTAATTAAATTTTTTAAAAATATTAAAATAGATAAATAAGTTTATTTAACTAAATTTAATATTTAAAAATAAATTTATATTATATATTTTTAAATTTATTTAAATTAATCAACTTATTTTTACTCCTAACTTTTATTATAAGACATAAATTATAGTATTTCTGTCCTTATTATAAAGTATCAATAACCTTATTAATTACTTTTTTCCTATTTTACTTTTATTATTAATTAATATTTAATAATTTTTTTACTAAGACTTCTCGTACTCCAAATTTCAATTAAAAAAGTTTATTAATCTAGAACAAATTTAATTACTCTACTTCTATCTCTTGATATGTAATAAATAATTAAGAATTCTTATATTAAGAAATAGAGATAATATATTAATTATAATTAATTAATTTAATTTTTTTAATTTATATACAAAAATTAATTAATTTATATATTTATATATTTATGACGGGTGTATATTACAGGGCCAAGCCAAGAGGCAGGGAATTCACATTCCCTTAAGTTGAGTTCAGTCTTCACCAGCTTCGGGTGCATTGCCACGATGTTGCGTCGAAGAAGCACCGTCACCCCAACTGCTGCATCACCCGAGCTCACAACACGTGTTACAACAATTGTTGTGCCCTGGATTCCAATTCCGACAATTATCGTTAGGTTGTTTGTTTGACCTTTGACCACAAGAGTAGTGTATACTGTATAATATGTTCTCCGGCGGCTGCCACATAGTTTCAGTAAACATTAGTTTCGACAAAATCTCGTCACTAAGTTGTAATTTTCTTTAATGGATCTCCTTCTTTTTATAAACTATATTTTTAAAAATATTTACTATTTACTATTTTTATCTTTAATTAATTATATATTATTTTTCCTCCATATCTTCTGACATTATTATCACTCTTCCAATTAATAAAGATATTTTTAAAAATAAATAAATTATATTTTTATATATTTATTATATTCAAACAATTTTAGCCACCTCCTGTGATGTATGTAATTTAATTACCTAGAGCTTATAGTAACTTAATGAGTTTAACTAAAATTTTAATTTAAAAAAAATAATTTAAATTTTTATTTAAACATTTTAAAATAAATAATTTTATTTGTTTAAAAATATGTATAGATTGAAATATAATTTAAAATTATAAATTTAGATAAATTAATAAAAATAATTTTTAAAATAAAAAATTAACTTATAAATATCAAAATATGAATTTACCCAATCACTCTCTCTCTCTCTCTCTCTCTGCCCTTTCTGTCCCCTCTCCCACCGAAGGCCATTGCACTTTTTTACTCTTCCGCCATTCTCTTCCAGTGTGTGTGTGTATAATTGAAACTTAAATTTTCACTTCACATATATTAAATAATTACCGATTAATAATTAATAATTAATGATATATAAATTAAATTATTTATTTTCTTATTTATTAGCAATTATTTATTCTTATTTAATAGATAAATAAAATATATGTATTATTTACTATTTTAATACCACACAAAAATAAAAATTTTTATTTTATATAATTATCATTTTATTTCATATATTTTTTAGATAATTTACTAATCACAAAAATCTTTCTAATAATAATTATTTAAATACTTATTTTTTTAAAAATTATTTTGTTTTTCAAAAATATTTTTTTTAAGAATATTCAATTTTGTTTTTCCATAAACTTTTTTTCTAACGGGCACATAAAAAGTAAAGGAGGGAATAAGTGAGAGAGTGTAAGGAATGGCATTGATCTAATTCCCAACATCATAATTGGAGGCACAGTCCGTATCCATCCATCCACTTGTTGTGTCAGGTCACAATACAATATTCCCAAATAACATCACATTTCCATAATCCACACTCACGTCTTGTGATTCGCCCCCTCTTTCACCATAGCCTCGTATGTATTAACACAGTAGAATACCAAAAAAAAAGAAAATGCCATTTTCTACAGATGACACCATTGGTTGGGATTATTATTTTCTACATTTCAGTTAATTGTTCACATGCTCTGACTCCGACCTACTTTTCCACCCAGAATTTACACCTTCACATTCTCCCTTCTAAGTTTTCATCTCATTTTTTTAACTTGAAAAATCTGCAAAAATATTGACTTGTCAACTATACACAAACTTATAATACACACACACACACACACTTCTCAGAAAACACGAGATGACCTTTTGTTTATTTTTTTAAAGAATAGTCTATCAGTGGGTTTTTTTGTTTCATTCGAAACCTCCTTCTGCCCAAACTTCGTTATATGCCCCAAGTTAAACAAATAACATTTAAATATTTACAAGAATATATACATTAATCAATAATTTTAAATTATAGACTCTTATAAATTTAAAGAATAACTTTTAAATTAATAAAATAATTTATATACTGTTAAATAATTATTTTATTCTTATTATTTTTTTACTTTATCCTTCTCTCCTCCCTTAATATTTAGTCTTCTCCCTTAGTGTGGCGGTGGCCATCCATCATCATTGACTTTATTGTCAGCCATCATCACCATCCCTACTCTAGATCTGTAGAGTAGGCAATGATGATGACTAGCTTAATCCTCTCATCCTCTCTTTAGATTTGTAGTCATTGAGCTTTGTCGCACCCTTCTATCTTTTTTTAGCTCCGTCATTATCACGTGGATTGTTGAGTCGTGTATTTCACTGGTAATTTATTAATTTTAAAATTTATTTTAATAATAACTATATAAATATTTATTTTACTTAAAAATATTTTTTCCTAACAAAACTCTCCTCTAAAAAAAAATTATCCATGAGCTCTTCAAAATTGCTTGTTATCCATAATAGTTTCTCCAAACTAAACTGAACAGCACTACCACATCAAACTGGAGGCAATTAGGTTGGTGCAAATAGCCTAACAGAGGTGGCAAAGGTGTATTGCCAAGAAGTTGCGTCACAGTACCATCCGTTCCATCAATAAAATCTCCATAGTCCGTTACTGTAGGTTGAAATCCCTGCATTATGAATTGATTTTTTTGTTTCTTTGACTTTGGGCCACAAGAGAAACAAGTGATTTATAAATTAGTCGTGCCAGGGCCCAGGAAGTCCGCATGAAGAATCATCTATTCGCTTGGACCAAAGCATGTGCGTTATTATTATTACTATTCCGCTGCTGCCAAACATACGTATTTGAATTTGAAGTTTCATAAACCCTGTTTGCCTCTGAATCCCTGGTTCATACATACAAGTATACCAACCCAAATACAATTCCAACAAAGTTACTAACTTCCTTAGGAGGAGTATTTTTAGAGTCACAGGTTGTTCGCTCGGTGGAGTGAGGAATCAGATACCTCCTAGTTGCATCAGATCATCACAATAATTAAGCATAACATGAAAGTATATATAGGGATCACAGATAAGATATGCCCGGAGCATTCCCATATCGTATACAGGATCCACGGTGAGATGGTTGAGACAGTAAATCGTGACGAAACGTAGTGCACGTATAGCATCTTTCATCGTCATCGGGATAACAGATAACATAAGCTAACTGATTGAAGGCTTCTGCAATTCAGCAGATCCTCTTGGGCCACCCCCATTTGGCACATACGAAGTGAAAGTGAGGATGGAATCGGTGTTTTTGACTGTATGGTACAATACAAGTAAATTCTCGAAGGAAATCGCTTTCACTAAAATCGGTGGAACTAAATTTCATGGCTCCACAACCCGCAATCTCCTATCTTCCTGTTGTTCGACTTTTCCCTAGTTAGTTCTGGGGTTCAAATTGCTTCACATATCTATTCAATTTCTAGTTTTTATTCTCCTTCGACTGTGCTTCCGCGTGGTTGTTCCCGCGGTGGGCTTGTGCCCGATGGTTATTTGTGGGAACAGAGTTAGCTTCTTTAAGGGGTATTTTAGACATTTCATAATGAAAAGCAATAAAAATCACGTTGAAGACGAGGGTTATTTGTGGGAGGAGCCTGCTTCTTTAAGGGGTATTTTAGACATTTCATAATAAAAAGCAATAAAAAGTATACTGAAGACTTGCACGCACCAAACATGCATGAAACATGCGTTACTAGTACTTCCTTCCATCCCGAGTTCCACTTTCACTTGAATCAAACACTCTCTTATCAGTGAAAAGGTTGTGATTTATTTAACTGATTGCTCCAGCTTTGTCATTTTAACATCCTGAGACCTATTGTCACTAGAAAGATGATCTGCCAAAACTTACCGTATAAGCTCAGAAAACAAATGACTAAACTGGGAAAGGAGGAGTAGTGCAGAATACACAGAATGATGCGTCGAAATTAAATTGAAGAAGATTGAAGCACAGAGGAGAAAAGGGGATTATTTGGAGGCATTCCCCGTAACAAGATTAAGACCTTAATTATGTATAACTTATGATCTCAGAAACTGCAATCTTCAAAAACTAGAACAAATTAATTGGGCAACCTAGTTCTGCCTGTAAGCAATGTAATTCGCCAAAGCAATTAATGGAGTAGCTTTCTCCGGATCAAACCCAGAAAGCTGGTCTTGCGCATCCTTGTTCAATTTCTCAGCGAACTCCCTCGATTTCTCCAACCCCAGAAGTTTCGGATACGTCGTCTTATCAGCCACCAAGTCCTTGCCTGCCGTTTTCCCCAATTCCTCCGACGATTTGGTAACGTCAAGAATGTCATCCACGACCTGAAACAGCAA
The DNA here is from genome assembly GCA_037074615.1 of Leucaena leucocephala. Taxonomy (NCBI): domain Eukaryota; kingdom Viridiplantae; phylum Streptophyta; class Magnoliopsida; order Fabales; family Fabaceae; genus Leucaena; species Leucaena leucocephala. The sequence continues at coordinate 564,359 of CM073567.1, read as the reverse complement.
TCCGATGTACCTCGCGAAGTTCCTCAATTTCTCAACCTCTTCGTCCGACCCACCTCCCACGATTGCTCCCAGCACAACCGCCGCTTCCAACAACGCCGCCGTTTTGTGAAGATGAATGAATTCCAGCTTCTCCAACCCCACCCCGGACAATCCCTCCGAGGCTATATCCACAACTTGCCCTGCCACAAGCCCTTCGGCTCCAATCGACTTCGCTAACTCCCCTACCGCGCGAACTATCCTCGCCGGCGCCACGCCCACGGTGGCAACGGCAACGTGCTCGAAAGCGAATGACAGAAGAGCATCGCCCGCCAAAACCGCGACGTCCTCCCCGAAGACCTTGTGATTCGTCGGTTTCCCTCGCCGCAGATCGTCGTTATCCATACAGGGCAAGTCGTCGTGAATCAGTGACATAGTATGAATCATCTCGACGGCGCAAGCCGAGGGCATGGCCACTGATTCGTGGCCGCCAACGAGTTCGCAGGCGGCGATACAGAGCATTGGGCGCACCCGCTTGCCGCCGGCGAGAAGCGAGTACCGCATGGCCTCGTGAATCTTCTCGGGCTCTCTCATGGCAATAGCCGCATCCAAGGCTTGGTTCACCCTATTAGCCTTCTCAAGCATGTAAGCGTTAAAATTGAAACCGGGCTTCTCCTCCTCGGAATCCGTAACGGCGGTTTCCTTGGTGAGCACAGCAGCGACGGAAAAGGAAGAGAAAGAAGAGGAAGAGACTCCATGGGTGGGGGGTTTTGAAGGGAGGAAGGAAATGGGTAATGTTCTGAGACCATTGAAGATATGAAAAGTTGGGGATCTGGATCTGCTGACCTGGGCGAACATAGAACTGGGGCGAGCCCATGAACCAAGATTCACAGAACTCATCTTTGTACAGAGGGTGGGGTGTGGGAGATATCAAATTCAATATATATATATAGAGAGAGAGAGAGAGAAGGAGAGAGTAAGGGAAGTTTCATAAGAGAAACATCGAACCAGGAGGCTGACTAATTGATTCGGTGAATTGGAGAGGACCAGAGCATAGGGATGTTCAATGTTTTACTAATCAAGTCTGGGGGGAGAAAAAAGGGATTAATTAAAAGAAAATAATGAGGAAAATTTAGGAATTTAAAAGAGGAGAAGAAAGAAGAAACACTGGAGGAAGGGAAGGACAGCCACCAACGGGTCGAAGACAAGGATAGATTGAGAGGATATGGTCTCAGATTGGCATTTGGATAACCTCCTCTCCTCCGTTTCGCCTTATTTTTTTTGTTTTTATTTTTTAGTGAAAATAAATTAATTCAAAACTCGAGAATATGTGTTTTTTTTTTTTGTCACAAGAGATACTGTTTTTTGCTAATCCCTTCAGGTTGTTGGGCTTTGGCCCCAACAAACATACCTTTCATGCCAGGCAGTCGTGTTTCCATAAAGATAAATCAAAATATCAAGTTCAAATATTAAACAGTTTAATATTATTTAAATAAAATTTTAAATTTAAATCTTAATATATATATATATATATATATATATATATATAGAAAATCTCTATTTAAAGGTTTATTCATCATAGTCAGATATATTATACGAGTCAAATCCAAATATAGTCAGGTGAATAACAAAAAAAACCCCAAAAAAATAAGACACAAGAATTAAATCATATCTTACTTCATCCTTTTTTATCCCATATTCCACGTTCTTCGATTTCATTTTAATATTTGGCTCAACAAAAGTTTATTTCTGGTGAAATTTCCTTTGGTTGGATAGCCTTAGATCAAATAACTCAAACACTCTAAATTTTCTACAATCAATTTTTTTTACTAAAATTAATATACTATCTAAATATTAATTTTGTTCCACACTCTATTTTTTTACCAAAAATTTTGGTCTAAGCCAAGGGAACAACTTCAATAATAGAAGAGTTTAATTGAAAATAATAAAAAAGCGGTAAAACAAAAAAATTGATGAAACTTTCCAATGATCCAAGTCATATATTTTAAAAAGAATATTGATTTGAAAGATTAAAAGTGGAATAAGATTTGACAATCTTAAAGTAATGTTGTAGACTGGACTTTGTGGATATAATAAGATAATGTTGAAATAGTCATCTCCTTATAATAGAACACTACTCTAATCGAATCCAATTATACAAGATATCATATAAATATATATATTCTTTTTAAAAAAAATGTTGCACTTAAATTAATCCTACGTGGTGAATTGATTAAATTCAAATATAAATTGCATCTGGTAATGCAAGAGAAATAATATTGTGAAGCTTTGTTTGACATCGTGATTTAGTAAGATGGATTTGTAATCACTATCCTATTCCTACAGCAACCTAACTCTATTGAATTATTCTCTCACATTATTTTTAAAAGCACTGTATAATATTATCTACTTTGACTAACTGCCATAACGATGTTTGATTCCATATATAGAAATTGCTAATCTATCCAAACAACCTTGGTTTGGTTTGCTAATAGTCTAAAAGTGTGTATTTGGTATCATAATTTAAAAAACAAAATTGGATAAAATTTTTGTTTTAAAAAAATTTTAAACAAACAGTCATATTTATTTATAAATAATTTTGACCGAAATCATTGTTTTGAATAAACTATTAAAATTAACTTTCAGAACGGTAAAAGAGCTTATGGACTATCCAATTACTATCTTACCCATATTTTTTCTTATATCATCTCTCATACTTTTAATCAAATCATATCATTTTTGTTAATTTATCAATATAAAAAATATTATATTACTAATAATTTAAATATTTTTATTTTTAAAATTTATTGTTTCTAAAATCTATTATTCTCATAATCTATTTTATAAAAATTAATTTAAACATGGCCTAAAATGTGTAACGATTATTATTTTTACATGTTTATAAAATGTTTAGAGATTAAACAACGTGCGTCGGATTACTTGTTTTAAAATCAGACGGAAGAATCAAACTCACCCATTGCTAACTTGAGTTAAATTAAGCTTTTGTATGATAAAACAAAATATGTATAGTCATTATATTTCCAGGGTCAAGTTTGAAGAAAAGTGTATTTTACTGCTAAAGTCCTCTCACCGTAATTAAAGAATGATTGAGGGGGCCAGTCAGTAATTTTATAACAACAAGTAGGGAGCCAAAAATTCAACTACATATTCATTTCAAAATATATATACCTAAAATATTCACAAGTTTGTGTGTGCCGTCATCCATTGGTTGTCGATCTAGTAGTAATTTCAACTGAAGCTTTTAAAATTATATTTTTTGTTGAACTGATATAAGTTTTGACTCATGATTTATTAATTCATGAACCAATTACGTACATCAGTAACAATAATTATACATAAAAATCATATATAATGTAAAAATATATATTTATCAATATAAAAAGATTTCATTTTATATTTTAAATAAAAATATTAATAGAAACCAATTAAATTCGTTTTTTTCAGTCCATACCAGCTTCAGTCGATTCTTTTTTTTTTCATTCGTCTTTATTGACGTTTTCAAGCCAATTAATCTGATTTACAGAATATAGATCTATAATAGATAATCTCTTTACTTTTAAATAATTATAGTGACTACATGCTTAGAACTGAAAATGCTTGTATGTCAATTTCAATAAATTAATACTCTTCATATCATTAATATAAAATTTAATTTATAATATAATTTATACTATAAATTATGTCTCGTATTAAATATCGGAGACATATTATATATACAAGATTGCATTAATTAAGGAAATTGATAGCATTGAAGTAATTTTCATAAATATTATATTTACATGTAAGTGTCACCTTAATTAGTTGAGTTGGAGAAGAAATCATTTAAAGAATATGCAGTCCTTAGAAATTCATGGAAAATGGGCAATATATATATATATATATATATATATATATATATATTTAATGTTGACATGAACAAAAATCTGATAAGTTCAGAGAATATAACCATGTGATACATGATTCATACAAACGTAAGCCAGTTTGTCAAAATCGGACTAAACTCGTTGCGTAGTCCACTCTGGAACTTGTGTTGGTTTTATCAGAGTATTAATGTCACATATTTGATTATTTGTGATTTATAATAAACAATAAATAATTTTATTATAATATACTAGAAACAATGACGACGTGTAATTAATACATGTAATTAGCCACATTTAATGAAATAACGTTTGTTAATGTGATTGACTATATATAAAAATTTGGCCTATATATGATGAGGAGAATCTAGATAAATATATATTGTCGTAAATTTGGTTTCATACATATATTATTTACATGATCTTATTTTTATTGAGAACCACAAGTCAGTGAACCAGTAACCCATCGACTCGATGCTCGACCGGATTTGACAACGTAAGTAAAAGACATGCAGACATGAGTGTGTCTAAATGTTGAGAATGCAAAACACACCATTTGATGGCTTATAAGGATTTAAATAATCATATTTTTTTAAAAAAAACCTAAATGCCTTATTAGTAATTGGCACTAACGAATTTGCAGGTTGCAGCTGTTTCAATCGATATTTACAACTCATCAAAAAGTCAGCTGAATTAGCAAACAAGTCAAGTGATCATGTTCAGAGCTGTGAATTATACTACTAAGAGATTTTTTATTTATTTGGTTTGGGCAGGAGCGGGGAATTAAGAGATTTAATTGCGAAAATCAGCTTTGACTTTTCAAACCCTAGCTGTGGCTCAAGTTCGAACAAGCAAAGCGCATTTCTATTTAATTCCACCAGTCAAATGCGTGAACCCCCCAAATCTACAATTTAGAATTGGTGTTTGATTTGCTCAGTTACTTCAACTTTCGTATCCTTCTTGATTTCTTCCTTTTTAAATAGTTCTCTTTCCGGAGAAATCAATGCTTCATATTAAAGTCCCCCCTTATCAACCTCCTTATATAATAACAGAATAATAATCAAATATATAATTTTCCTTTTATTTTATGAACATATATAACTTTTTTAACTAATCAAATATTAACTTATTTAATGTTCTTGACTCCTCGTGCTTTCTGAGAATTTATATTCTGGTAATTTCTTTATTTTGCAAGAAACAAAATCCTTGATATTGACTTATTGAGTTTAATACGATGTCAAGAGTGACAAAATTAAACTATGAATCTTAATGTCAATATATGACAATTATTTATTTCACTGACAATGATTCTTATTCTACTGTTTCTATGCTATGAACTTTTCTAAATATTAACGAACTTTTCTTTGTTCTTTATATTTTTAAGAGTAAATAAAAAAATTGAATCCCCATGCAGGTGGATGAACCTGGGGGAATTTTTTTTTTTAAGATGCTAAATTTACAGGATGGCCCTGAAAAATCGTTTTCGGTCTTTCCTCAGCAATATTAGACGCTATTTGGATGGAGTTAGAATCATTCAATTGAACTTGCTGTCTTTGTTGAGAAGAGAATCACACCAGAATCGTCTGTTGTATTCGATATAAGAAGTTTTTGTTTGAGGTGGAGCAATTAGTGGCTGCAAGTAATGTTTTATCTTTTCTGCCCAGCCCCAAAAAAAGAAGTTTTATCTTCAAAATTATTTGATATGTGGAGTAGAATGTAACAAAAATAATTTGAAAATATAATTTATTTATTAGAAACATTCTTCCTATAAGATCAAGTTACGTTCAATATTCTAAAATATTTTTTTAGTACCATATAATATTGTAAAGTAATTTTAAAGTACATTCAATACTTTAAAATATTTTTCTATTAACATTTCTAAATTTATAGTACATATTGCTATTGAGAAAATACTTTAAAAATAAAATTATATTAAAAATTACTTTAAGATATTTAATATTTTTTTAAAAAATATTTTATGTACTGCACATACTAAAAACTTCTTTATGATATTAGATGTTACTAAAAAAAATACTCTAAGATGTTATATAAAACTCAACCTTTTTTCCTATCATTTAATTAAAAAATATTTATTTGTGAATAATAATAATAATAATGTTGTAAATTCAGAATGACATGAGTTACAAGAGTTTTTGTTCCTTATATGGATAGCTAGAAGTTTGGTTTTCATCCCTTCTTGCACTTAAGACAATTACTTGTCATTTCTCAAGAAAATACACTTCTAGTCCCACTAAGCAGCAATAACAATAAAGTTTTACTACTGATTGGGAATATTTTGGGAATAATTTGATATGTGTGGAAAGTTGTATACTATGTATTGTCTGGTTCTAAAGCTTGGTGGATGTGTTTGGCCTTTGGTATAAGGGTATTTTGTGAGTGTCCTATATCACCAGCTATAAAGTTCGTACTAATCAAGATCATACATACATACAGTTGCAGGATATCATATATAATACTATATATATAGCGCGACAAATTTTGGTAACTCTTATATTTTTAAACTTGGATCCCTTTCCTGCTCTGCCCTATATTCTCCTGGACACAGGCAACATGGCAGCGAGACAAGAGGAGAAGGAATCCGAGTTCTATCTCTCGCCTTTTATTTATTCGTGTTTGGAAAAAAATGGGAGAGAAAATAAGAGCGAAGATAAGTTTTTTCATGTTTGGGTTGGGAGGGCGAGAAATAGAAGTAAGAAAAAAAGAGGACTGGAGTGGAACCTCCACTTCCTCTTCACATAAAAGATGGCTCAACACTTGTCCCACTTTCAGCTATAAAAAAAATATCCCACCACACAGTTATCTCTCTAAATGTTTTTTTTTTTAATTTTCTCTGATTTTATAACAAAAATAAAAATATACCCTTTTACCAAATTATCTGATTTTAAAATATAAAATATATTTTGATAAAGATAATACCATGAGTTATACTTCTCTTATTCTAAATATAAAATATAATTATAATATAGATTATATTATAAATTAAATCTTATATTTAAAATTAGAGAATTAGTATATATTGATGTCAGAATATTATTATCATTCTAATATTTGTCTTTTTTTTCTTTTTTTTTTCTTATTCATATGTGATAACGTTTTTCTAGTTCTTCTTCATTTTTATTCTTCTCATTTTTTCAAAGACAATTATTTAAGATTTTAAAAAAAATGTAATCAGTAAAAAATATTAATAATAACTAAACGTGATCAATTTAATATTTTTATATTAAAATTTATCATTTTATACGTCTCCCGTGTTATCGGATTATTTTAGTGTTATATTAATCATTTGGGAAATTAGGGTTATTCCGTATTTGATTTTCTTTGCTCATAGTTATCTTCACTTCTAAGCAGACCATTAATTGCGCTTGCCAGTTGCCGGTCCTGACTTTTTTGGAATCAACAAAGAATACCAGTAGTATGAGTTGAATAAATCCACGTGCGGCACGCCACCCTCTTTCATATTTTCATCATTTTTTCCAAAAAGAAAAACAAATTAGCCATCTCCCAATGAATTCCTCAAGTTCCTGTAATTATTCCGTACTTTGCCGCAAGCCCAAGGCCGTCCCCGTATTTAGTAATCCTCCTGTTCAAATAATAAGTTCTAAAGTTGCAACTGTTGTGCAATTAAGTTCAAGGAATGTGCCATTTTTAAATAATTATAAATTACTTAGAATAGAAATACAGAAATAGTATTCTTAAATTTGACACAAAAGTTTTCATCGATAAGTTAATAGAAACTAATACAAGATAAAGTGATAATTTATTATTTATACATATAAGAGATTTTATATATAAGCAGTATAACTTAAAATTATAATTTATTTTAAAATAGATTAACAGTTATAGATATACTTATAAATAATAATTTTCCTAGATCGTAGATATTAGACTAGTGTCCTTTAAAATTGCGTCCCTTAATTGTTTAAGAGGGGATAAAATTAAAATTTTCATTAGTTTATTTTTTTTATTTTAAGACTTTAATCCTCTCATATAACAACAAAAAAACTTACGAATTGGATGTGACTTTTTTATGAGCTCTAATTTATATTTATTTAATTATTTAATGTAGTTTATTTTTATTTTTATCTATAATTAATTAATTATATATATCATCTCTTTTTTCTATTTATTTGTTTACATCTCTTTTTTATTCACCCCATCCATAAATAAGAGGATTTTAAGAAAATAAATTATATTTTCTATCTATTTATTGTGTTTAGCAAATTTTAACTGACTTTTCCGCAGTTATTTGACACATATTTTAAACCAGAATATTACTGTAGTGTAGATTATTAATTAACAATAGGATTAGACAGATGCCTTTACATCTACACCATTCGGCCAAGGGGAAAAATCTCCAACGATAGACGTGGGAGTGCATCTGAGTAGGTTAGACTTTTACCAGAGACACCAGAAGCAGTCAAGAAGCTACTGGATATTTATCCTGAGGTGCCTATGACACAGATTGAATTCAATGAATGGTGTGAACCATGGAACTATACTTTAGTGCTCACAGTGCTGGGGAAAGATTCAACCTTTATATGCTAAAAGACTACTTCATTAAGCTTCGGGGGTTTCTCAAGCTTTGAATTGATAGACTTGCCAAACAATTATTTTTCTTGTTAGATTTCAATATAAGGATTTATGGAGAAGTCACTACAAGAAAGTATTCTATGACGGTACTTGGGTGGTTCGACAACAAAGTGTCTTGGTTCAAAGATGGACAAATCCCTTAGGTCGAGTTGCTACATGGGTTACTATTCCAGATGTTCCAATGTATTGCTATAACAGTCACTTCATTTCCAGGTTGGGAGATCGGATAGGAAGAACTCTGAAAGTTTATTTAAATACCCTTGCAGATTTCAATGTTAAAAATTCAAAAGTCGAAAGAGGGATATATGCTAAGATTTGTGTTCAGTTAAACTTACAGAAACAGCTTCTGCCAAAGATTGTTGTGGTAGTTGGTTCTATCTTCAATATAGAATATGAAGGGTTTGGTTTTATTTGCTTTGCTTGAGGAAGAGCTGGGCATCGTCGTGAAGATTGCCCGTGGAAAGGGAGTACTAGCTCCCCCTGTAATACCCATACCCATTCCGATTTTGATGATGCTGAAGATTTTTTGGAAGAGCATAATTAGGGAACGGTTAAGACACAAGTGGCCAAGACACAAGAGGGAATTAAAGAGACAAAGGAGGAAGGAAACCGTCATAAGTCCTTTTTTCTTGTTTAGTGTTTTCTTTAATTTTCCCATGATTATTGCTTCTTGGAATTGTCGGGGAGCCGGTGGCCGTGTTTTCCCTAATATTTTGGAAGATATTGTTGCCAAGTATAAGATTGAGGTTCTTTGCCTACTCGAACCTCATATCAGTGGGGTGCAGGCTGATAGAATGTTAAGGAAATTAGGTTGCAGTCATTGGATCAAAGTGGAATGTGATGGTTTTACTAGGGTATTAGGCTTTTGTGGAATAACATCAACTTTGATGGGAGAAGACAGGAGGAAACAAAAGAAAGAATTAGTGCGGGGAGTTTGACAAATTAAAAACATTTCTTCTTAGGTGGATTGTTATCCCAATCGAAGATGACTATTACACGCACTAAGCACGAACTATAAAAGTTTTTTGTTCTGTCCAATGCACATAAATCTAGTTTGATCATGTACTCATTTTTTTAATATAAAATTTAAATAAGAAATTAATCTTAATTTTAAATATAAAATATATTTTTTATATTTATTAATTTTTTTAAAATTATCTTTATTTATTATCATTTAACAATAATCAAGTAAAGATATAGGATATGAAAAAAAATAAAAAAATAATTATAATATTTTAAGAAAAAATATATTATTAGAATAAATGTAATAAGTTTTGGGATTGGGCCTCTTCAAAGCGAGGCCAATGATGTGTGTATAAGTAGAATATTTTGTACTGGACCTGTGTGGATTTTCTTTGTAATGGACAGTCGTATTATTCATCTTCTCTGTATATTCCTATAAATGCATTACTAAAATAATTGTTAGTAAATTAAGGAATATTATGGATAAAATTGTCTCCCCTTATCAATCTAGCTTCATTAAAGGTAGACATATTCAGGATAATATTATTGTTGGCCAAGAAATCATGCATATAATGAAAAAAGCTAAAGGAAAAAATGGATTGTTGGCCTTAAAGGTTGATTTACAAAAGGCTTATGATCAAATCCGTTGAAATTTTATTCATCAGATTCTTTTTGAAGCGGGTCTGGATAATTCTTTGATTAATCTTATTATGAGTTGTATCACTTCTGTTTCTTATAATGTTCTATGGAATGGATCACAAACTGAGTTTTTCTCCCCTAAAAGAGGTCTCCGACAAGGGGACCTCATCTCACCTCTTTTGTTTATGCTATGTATAGACAAGTTATCACATATTATTACTGATGCGGTTAATTCCAATCAGTGGAAACCGATAGTAGTGTCTAGTGGAGGCCCATCTATTTCTCATCTTATGTTTGCAGATGACCTACTTCTCTTCGGAGTAGCATCTGAAAAACAATCAGAATGTATGATGAACTGTCTTGATAAATTTTGTAGAGCTTTAGGTGCAAAAATTAACAAGGATAAATCCTCAGTCTTCTTCTCTCAGAAGGTAAATGGAAGCATTAGAAATAAGATTAGGGACATCACAGGAATGGTTATTTCGGCTGAGATAGGTAATTATCTGGGTTTTCTAATCATCAGAGGGAGGAAACCTAGGGATACTTTTCAATACATCATAGACAGAGTCAAAAATAAACTTGCTGTTTGGAAAGAAAGCTCTCTTTTAGTGGCTGGAAGGATCACTCTGGCAAAATCAGTTTTAAGTTCTATACCGGTGTATCCTATGCAGGTGGCCAAAATTCCTATATCAGTATGTCAGGAAGTTGAGAGATTGCAGCGGAACTTTATATGGGGACATAATCAAAATTCATATGGATTTCATCCTATTGGGTGGGATCAGATTGTGAAGCCTAAATTATATGGGGGACTTGGGTTTAAGAAATTATCATCATTTAACCGTGCGTGTGGATCCAAGCTAGCTTGGAAATTGGTTAATGGAGAAAAAGGTCTGTGGGTTGATGTTCTATTACATAAATATATGTTAAGGAATGAAGAAAATCTACTCGATGCTAGAAAGGGAGACTCAGCTTTATGGAAATTTATTTCTCAACAGCAAGATATCGTGGATCGGGGTACAAGGTGGCATATCAGGAATGACCAACTGGTAAATTTTTTCACGAATAAGTGGCTATTTCCAGACAGGAGTCTAAAGGATTTATGTATTCGGCAAATTACTGCAGAGGAGGAAGGGAGTAAAGTTGTTGATTGGATTTCTGGTGGAACTTGGGATTATCATAGGCTTGCTACTATTGTCCCAAGTTGTGTTTTTTGAAGATTAATTAATATGATACCTCCTAAATCGGGGGCGGGTAATGATTTAATGGTTTGAAATTCTACGAATGATGGTACTTTCACTATTAAGAGTGCCTATTTCCTAATTGAGAATAATGCTACACAAGACTATTGCCGTGTATACAAAGACATATGGAGATGGAGAGGTGCTGAACGGATTCGTGTCTTTATGTGGATAGCCTTTAATAATCGTTTAGCAACCAATGCATGGAGAAGCACTTGGTCTTCAGCGGATGCAACCTGTCAGTATTGTAATGAGGATAGGGAAGATATCTTACATATACTCCGGGATTATTGTTATGCTAGAGAACTATGGACTAGATTGATACAACCTACATATTACCCGTCTTTCTTTAGAGCATCCCTACGTAATTGGTTTGATATGAATCTCACAAAGCAGCTAGGAGCTTATGGCAACAATAATTGGAGTCTAATTTGGGGGGCTTCAATTTGGAGCTTATGGAAGTGGAGGAATCGTGCTATATTTGATAATGACTTTTTGAGACCGGTGGACCCATATTCAGTTATTATGCAGACATGGGAAAGTTATGTGCAGGTTCAGGAGGACTATATGGCTAATACCTCAAGCTTACCAAATTCATCCATATGAAAACCTCCCCCATTAGAATGGGTGAAACTAAATGTAGATGGAGCTCTAACGAAAGTCTACAATACAGCAGGTTGTGGTGGCGTTATAAGAAATCATTTGGGCAGTTGGGTGGCAGGATTTACGAGTGTTCTGGGTTTATGTAGTGTGGTTGAAGCTGAGCAGTGGGTCATTTTCAAAGGTCTAAAACTAGCTTGGGAGTTAGGCTACAAGAAGATCATACTTGAATCGAATGCTAAAAATGTAGTGGACATGCTAATGAACGTGACAGAAGGTAGAAGCAGCTTATTAGTTACTCAGATACAGAAGTTTATGAATCTATCTTGGGAGCTAAAATTACAGCATGTATCTAGAGATCAAAACTATCTGGCTGATGCCCTCGCAAAAGAGGGTTTAAGGACTACACAAGTATTATATTCTTGTCCTACTCATTTAAAGAATATGCTTGTTAAGGAGTGTTTGGGATTTAATCCCCTCATGATGTAATTTTTTGTATTTAGGGCAGATTAGCCCTCTCTTATACCAAAAAAAAAAAATCTTCTCTGTGTATTATGAAATGCCTCTACCAAAAGCATATTAAATAATTTAATTAATTTTTTAATTTAATAAAATTAGTTAAATAGATGTTATATTAAATATTGAAAGAGTATTTATTTATTATATAAATACAATCAAATTCTATATATAATTAAGACAACATTGATCACTTTATTCCTACGCTTCATATTGATTTCTAAATAAATCCCTCCCCTTCAGTTTTGTTATCAATCAGCTTTTTATGGTTTTTGCCGCTTTCAAAGTTGATGCTTATTATAAGAAATTACGATATGATAACTTATCTAGATGTGATCATGTATTTACATGGTTTAAAATGAACACTCTTTCACTCCATCTTCATCAGACTTCCAAGGTTTGGCCACCGGGGAAAACTTTGATTGGTGAAGAAACTCGAGCAAATAACCTACCGTCTGGGTTTAAGTTTAGCACAATACCTTACTTTACTTCTTTACAACGTAGCAAAATAATATTTAAATTTTATCAAGAGAGTTGTAGAAAAATATATTCTAAAAAAATATTTAGATAACTTATACAAAAAAATGTGATTTTAATGAATTTTTTTATATAAAATTTTTAAGTAGATTTAACACCAATTCACTATTGAAGTATTTACAATAAACTTATATGATTATCTACTGAGAATCGAATCTGTCTACTTGTGAGATACTAACATAAGCCCAATTTTGGAATGAGACCGATGTCCATCTGCAAACCCAGCCACGTACCAGTCTAGCTGAATGAGTTATTGCAAAATATTAGTCATTAGGCCGTTCTCCCCAAGTATCCAATAGAATATCGTTTTGGTCCTTCTCACTAGACATGGTTTTCCCTTGTGCCTTTCATAATTTCCCCCCCTCAACCTAAGCACTCATCCGTATTAGAATTTGTCCATTTGGGTTCTCATATAATTTTCGCGGATGAGTATCATACGATTTGGTTATTCACAAAGAAAATAATTATCGGCCAAGTTCTTTTATCAATTTAGACATAGTTCTTGATAATCTGTCAGATATACTCTCCTATCAATTCATAATTTTATTTACAGTGGAGTGATATTTTTCCCCCTTTGAGTCATAAAGAGCATTCTCCTATAACTCTATCTCGCATGCGAGTGGTAGAATGACTGGATGATTACTATTTTCAATTTAAAATACAAGTTTTTATTTGTTATTTTATAATTAAGTGCTCATTTTGTCACAAAATACCTCTACTTATCATTTAACGTACGGTTGTTTCAAAAATCAACAGGCAAAAAGAGAAAAAATATTAACAATGAAGGGCAATTTTGAAAAAAAAGAGTAATTTGAAACACAATTACTATTAACCAATTTCCTTAATATGTGCTAGGTAAGTATCTATAACTTATATTTAAGATCATATTGGCATATCATGGAGTAAAATAAAAGAACAACCCTATATGATGAACCAAAACTAGAAATAACGGGGAAAGGGTGTCTACTGCCCCCAAAAATTGCCCAATTTCTCAAATATTCTCTTTTTATTTCTTTTGGTCATTATATTTTATATAAAATAAGTAAAAATTTGATATCTTATATGTAAAAAATAGTATAATTTTTAATTATTTATAATTTTTTTAAAGATTTAATACTTATGGGATGTGCGGTTTATTTTTATTAAATTAACACTTTTAGTGCATAAAATTGGGGAGCCCAAGATCTCTCATTTTAACGTAATTTTCATATCACCATGGCATAATGATATTGGCTTCTAATCAAATAATTGTAACAATAAAAACCACATCTTAAAAATATCCCCAATTATTTGTTTCATGTTTATTTATACGTATTTATAAAAAAGATAGGGAAATAATTTAAGTCAAGTACACTGCCAAGACTTCATCTACGCCATTTTGCCTGTCGACTTAAAAAACAAGGAAATTTGCCAATAATCAAACCATTTATAGTTAAGAGAAATCAATTATTGGAACTCATCCACCAATGCCAATATATCACCAATTGATCAATATTTAATCAAACGCATTATCAGTGATACTATAAATAAATAGCATAATAAATTTTAAAATATTAAATAAACACATTATCATGTTTATTTATCCATATTTATGGGTATATTTTTCTCCCTGTTACTAATTATAAAAATTAAATATAGTTATATTTTTTTATAATATTAAATTTTAGTTTATTTTATTTTTTGAAATTATAATTTTTTTATTATATCCCTATATAATTGTAAATATTAAGGTGTATCTATAAAGAGTAATTTAAATGTATAAAATTAAATGAACTATTTTATGAAAAATTAAATAATTATTATAATTAATTTATTTATTTAACTTATATAATTTATCTAAATTAATTAAATAAATTTTATATTATAAATATAGAGATATTATTATTATTTATTTTTTTAAAGGGTTATGAAGATAAAGAGGAGATAATAATATTGAGGGAAAAATGGGAACATAGAAATGAGGGGACATGATAGAAATAGAAAGAGAGGAGATCATGGGGAGGCAGGTGGTAGTGGTACAGGGCGCCGATTAGCCCAAAAACAAAGAGAGGGCTTGTCTTACTGAATGACCGTAGGCGTGCCCCCATGAGACAATCACCAAATTGCGCCCACAGGCTTCAGGCCACTGGGCCGTCCGCCTACCTCCCAAAACGCCGTCGTACACCCCCACAAATTCATTCATTATACGAAACTCCCAATTAAATTCAGCGTGTACACAAAGCAACCTAACCCAAAATAATTGTTGCAGTTTTCCCCAACTAAACCTTAAAAAAAAAAAAAAACACTCTCAAACACACAATTGAATAATTTTTTTTATTAATTGAGTCTACTTATATACATAATAAATACCAATAATAAAATCATAGAATGATAGATACGATTGTTTTCATTTAATCTATTTTTCAATTTACTTATTTTGTATAAAAATAAAATTTGCCCTTTTAAGCTGAAGATGTCTTTTTGAGTCAAAATAAAAGAAATTTTAAGTTTACTGCTTCCGAGCGCAACCTCCAATTCTTCGTTCTCTCTGAAACCAGGTTCTTTCCATATCATATTCCTGAATAATTTTTCCCCTTTTCGCGTATTTATCTCGGTTGCTCGCTAATCTCTTCTCCGTTTTCTCAGATTTGTACGTAGATTTCTCTCTGCAAATCGGATCCCTTACCTCTCCCTTTTACTTTTCCCGAGTCCTTGATCTTGTAGGATTATTTTCATTCTAGGGTTCCTTGCTTAATTCTTTTCAGTTTTAGTACAAGCAATTACGCCTCTTTGAATCGCCTTGTATTCTGTGCATTTTTCTTTTTCCTACATGTCTGGTATGTTTGTTTCCTATCGGAGGCTACCTTATTCTAGTGGTAGATATTTGTTGTTCTGTTATCAGATTTTTCCGCCGCTTGTTGAACCGGTGACCTGTATAACGTGATCTGCTAATTATTTTTAAGTATAGCTCGATGTCGCACGCCCTAATAAAGGTCTGAATGGATGAGTACAAATTGCTGGATGATTTCTGAACTAGGAGCTTATTTGAAAACAACTTATCACTCTGTAACTGATTACTGCTTCCTTTTTCCATGTCTATAAAGAAATTATCCAAGTAATTCTCGCTGCACCAGTTCATCCTCTTTGTTCACATAATTAAGTACTTTTTCATAACCTTGGTTGAGTCGAACTAGGTAGGTTGAAGACTTGTGCGGTCTTTTCTAGTTCTCTGTAAGGTTTGAGAACTGAATATGCTTTATATCCTTCTGATTTGGCATTTTTAAAATATTGGTATCTGCACATTCTAATTTGATCGTGGTTCTTCCTTAAAGTTTTTGATGCCTTATTTCTTGCGCAATTTTGTAGACTACTATGAAAAGTGTGTTAATGCTAGATTTGGCATCCTTGATGTAGGAATATGATTAAATTATTCAAAGTAAAGGAAAAACAGAGAGAACTTGCAGAGAATGCAAGTGGTGGAGCACCGGTTAAGAAGCAAACTGCTGGGGAGTTGCGTCTGCACAAAGGTTTTCTTGCTATCAAAAGGAGATCTTGTTTTGTCTCTGCTTTATAATGTTCAAATGTTTTTTGCAATTCTTTTCCCTCTTTCCTCAAAAAAAGGGCACATTGGTTGCAAATCAGCTTGATCAGTTAGAGCAACAGGTGGATAAAATATCTTGATGTACAAAAGTTGTTTATGGGCTTCCCTCTGCCAGGACTAAATTTTTTTGGGGCGTTTTAGGCATGAGAGAGGGGCTTGGACAATGCCGAGATAGATAACTTTCTATCATAATTAATTAATCATTAGTGAGTTAAAAGGTTTTTTGTTGTAATTTCAATTTCAGCAAGATGTTGTGCGTTGATTTAGGCCAAAATTGATAAGATATAAGCTTCAGAAGTTATTGTCTGATTTTCTCTTTCTTTTTAATATTTGTGATCTGAACTCTTAAGAAACTTTATCTAAATTTTGCGAGGCTACATCACTTCATATTATCCATTTTGGTGAATTTTGTGGTTTCTAAAGTTTGTTTTTAATGTTGTTTTAATGTTGTTTACTTGGTGGGGCTGACATAGGTAATAGATCAGAATAACTATTTCTACTTCCTAACCATTAATATTCTATTTTTTTTTTCTTTGATTATGGTCATGCTATTAGAAGAGTAAATGTTTGGTTAGTAGGTATAAGCAGCTTATTGTTTTGACTTTTGAATGACAGTTATAATTTACGCGCTGAGAGACTTGTATGTGAGAGAGATGATAAACCTTCTGGTTTACAAGTTTATTGAATTCTGAAGTTTGTTTGGAGACTTGAGGTATTATCGTTGGTGAATTTTAATAATTGGCTAGAGTGTATAACAGTTGCATATAAATCTTCAAACCACCACTGAATTTTTTGTTTGATGTGACAAGGATTCCATATCAAGGATTGTTGACAAAACTTTCAAAGCTGGTGGAAGAAGATTAAAAAATATGTCAAGAAAGGGGATTTTATTGATCTTAAAGGATTTCTCCTTGAAGTGATAAGATAAGCTCATAGGCTGGGCAGGTTCGGGGTAGTTTGTATTGATGGGACAAGATAACCGATATATGCGAGGTGCTCTGAGATTGGGTTTATACCTTAGTAGTCTTTGTATAGGCATCCTATTTTTTTGGTTTGCTGTTGCTGTAAAGTGTCAATATGCTTAGAGCATTTATTAATTCAAATCCAATTATTTATTTTGAGGATTATTTCTTTAAAAGTATGGTTCAAACAACAGAGAGTTATATGACCATTGGTTAATAAACATTGCATGCTTATGGAGATATGTGGTCATGGTATTGCTATTTCTGCAATTAGTTGTCATTTATTTGTTCATCTATATTGTGTCCCAAGTTGCAGTTTGTAAGTTGCTCTTCCTGAAAAACTCGTTACAGCATTGCTTGAACATGTGGCTTCTTTGATTTCTTTCTGTTGCGTCATTTATGTTAGCGAAGCGCAACATTTCGCAGATATAAGTGAGCTGAATCTACCAAAATCTTGCACCATGCAATTCCCCAATGGTAAAGATGACCTGATGAACTTTGAGGTTTCAATTCGGCCCGATGAAGGATATTATGTGTAAGCAGATTTATCTGTCATCTGGAAATTCATTAGAACATTCTTTGATTCATTTAATCTTTATAAACATGAATCTTGTTAAAAAAAATTCCATTCCTTTTTCTTTGTGCAATTAAATTGGTCGGGTCCACATCACATCTCTGAAAACTGAAACAGGAAAAGACAAAACAAAAGAGTACACACACTGCAAAAACAGAAAAGGAGGAAAGATTCTTCATGTCTTTTATGTCTTGTTTGTGGCTACAGGGGTGGTACATTTTTGTTTTCCTTCCAAGTGTCTCCCATCTATCCACATGAGGCGCCAAAAGTCAAGTGCAAGACAAAGGTATTTTATCCTTGCATGCGCTGCTCTGTTTATGTACATGTTTAATTAATTTTGTGCGTAATTAACTCCGATTTGCAGGTCTACCATCCAAATATTGACTTGGAAGGAAATGTTTGCCTCAACATCTTACGAGAAGATTGGAAACCTGTTCTGAATGTAAACACAGTCATTTATGGATTGTATCATCTTTTCACGGTATGACTTTGGTTTAGGTTTTGCCGTTATGGGTTGTTCTGTGACTTATTTACTATTCTAATCTCTCAGATTCTGTGTGCAGGAACCAAATTATGAGGACCCTCTCAATCATGATGCGGCGGCAGTTTTGAGAGAGAATCCCAAAATGTTTGAGTCTAATGTAAGGAGGGCCATGGCTGGCGGGTACGTGGGGCAAATGTTTTTCCCTCGCTGTATGTAACCTTTGCTCGATTACTTCAAGTCTCTCTGTTCAAAATATATCATGAAATCTTCAGGTCCATGGTTTGTGTAATTTATTTACCAATTTACATTTTTCCTTTCCTCCCTGCCTGTAATTCGTCTTGGTGGAGTAAGGGGATTAATTCCTGAAACGATCTTATCTTCCACTCAAGTAGAACGTTGCTGGAACACTTGTGTTCTATTTGTATCTTGATCTATTAGTTGGATGTGGTTCAAGGTAGAGACAAGATTCATTGGTCGATGCTCTCTCTCTCTCTCTCTCTATACACACATTCACCTCCCTCTCCAGGCATTTGATGGGCACAACGGTAGTGGCAACGCAGTAAATTGCTGTGATACATTTCCGGAAATATCATCTTTCATTTGGTCCTTCAAATATAACTAGTCTATTTGATTCTTAAAAAGTCATTATGTTGGGTAAATCAATTTATTCTTTGGCTTTGTTGGAGTCACGACATGTCACATGGTTCAAAAAATAGATTGTTATCAGGGTACACATTTTTTAGTATATTGGTAGTAGAATTTGATCTTATGCATTGGTGAGGTATTGGCGAAATGTTTACCACTTTAGACCAATATTGGTTGGCCGATGCTTTATTTTAGAGTTTTTCTTTTTCTTTTGGGGACTGGGAGGTTTAATAAACATTTTCTCCCAAAATGACCTTTTGAAAAGGGTTGAAGTTTCTTTTTATTATATACAGCAACGAAATCAATTGTTTTTCTTAGAAAGCACTATACGGTTGATTCGACAAACATTTACTTCATGTCATTTTCGGAAATTTGATAATTCAGGCTGGTTTGCTTTACACTTTCAAGATAAAAAAAAAAGTGAATAGAATGAAAAATAACTTTGTAAATAGAACAGTATCATTCTTAATTTAGAAAAATAAATAAATTATATAATCGCGTAAGCATTATGAATATTGTATATATCTCAATTTTGTGGATATATATTTGCTTACAAACCTAACAAAAGGTTAAAAACATTGATAAAATATTGCCGGAATTGAGCTTAATTTTGAAACCATCAGTACATTAGTTTCAAAATACCCCTTTTTTTTTAAATTTAAATATAAAGTTAACAGCAAACAGTGTCTCCAATTGAGCTTAATTTAAAAACTAGTACGTTAGTTTTAAAATAGCCCACATGCTTTGTATTAAAATAAAACATAAAATAGTAACAAAATAACACTGTCATAATATTTAGCTAGAGGTTGCGATAGGGTAATCCATTTTAAAGATATTGTGAATGAAGTTGGGTTATTTGTTCATAGAAATTGGCAAACCATGTTTAGACATATGCATAGCGCATAGGGAAAGTATTACTTAGCAGATGAATTAGTTAAACTCTCACATGTTAGAAGGCAATTTTAATATCCTTAATTATCTTTCACTAGACAAGAGGTGGAAGTTGACGAAGCAAACTAAACTCTTTTATTTTGGTCGTTCTCTTTTGATGAGTTAATAGATATCAGCTTTGAATAATAATAATAAAAAAAAACTGTTATAATTTCTCAAAATTTAGAATAAATTGTAACCATTTTATTTTAGTGTTTCAGTTTATGGTAATATTTTGTGATTATAGCTTAATTTGTGGGGGGCAAAATGATCGTCCCTCAATAATGAACCGAAAGTGAAAAGGAATCTGAAGGTAAGATAATGAGTTAATTATTTGCTGACCAATATTGATTAATTATTACTGTGACGCGAAATCCTAAAATTTTAGTGCCCAAATCAATCAGATTCACAATCATTAAACTAAATAACAAATATTTAGTGACATGAAAAGAATTGGGGATGATGATAATGAATGATGCTCGTGAGAAATAGGAGTGTTCAATCAATAATGTTTTTCATAGTTAAATGATGCTCAAAAATCAAAACCATATAATTATTTCGATATCATATAGGGGGCCTTTAATCCTTTTGACTTTGGAAAGCTTTTAACTTTTTCTCTTTTTCAATCAAAATGGACTATCTGTTAAGGACAAGAATTATAAGGAAAAGTAAAAAAAAAAAAAAGTTACCGCCATTACCCAATACTCACTGTTTCCAAAATTTAAGGAAACTGATGCAGATATTAATACATTACTGTTAGAATAACAATTAGCGAAATAAACAGTGAACACACGAGAGAATCACCATAGAATTGAAGGTTGATTAGCGAAATGAACTTGCCTGGTAAAAGATGAACACTGCAATAAACCTCCAAATACAGCTGAAGCAGAGGATTGTGTAATTGAAACCAAAGAAAAAAGATTAATTGAATTATCGGATTGTCCTTCCAAAACAAATCAGTTTCATTAATCCAAATAGTCAGTATACATCCATAAAAACAGACCACAATTGAAGATACAAGAATTCAAAGTATTATTTGTTCTTTTCCCCCTTAAAAAAAATCTATACCTTCAACAACAATGCAGAGCCGAGAACAGCTTGGGAATTGACAAGGGAACAGACTATCATATTCCTGGGACCTAATTCAACAGTAAAATGCCAGAACCAATCTTTCACAAAACAGAGAGGTAGAAAAATATAGATGCCCAACAAGAATAGACAATGAAATCAAGAAGACTGGGACAGCCTCTTCACGATCACAGCCATATACTTGCCCTGATGCTCTGCAAGTGCCAGCTCTGTCTCACTTGGCTCTCTTGTGCCGTCACCGGCAAACAGTCCGGCACCATATGGACAACCCCCTCTTATGGTATCCATCTCGAACATACCAGGTCCAAATGTGTATCCAATTGGAACAAACAGCATTCCATGGTGTACCAGCTGAGTGATTGCTGTCCAACTGCAACAACAAAAAATACAGCAATCAGTAATTTCCTTCAACCATCAAAATCTAATAATCTGTTCTGGTTTGCCATCTTGAAATGCAACAAAATCTTCATTTAAAAAAATGTAAAAGAAAGTTTACAGTAATATTGCAAAGTACATGCCTCCTCCTACTCCAGGTGGAACTCAACCATATACACACTACTAATGTGCTTGTTCCATGATAAGATTTTCACATTAACTTGAACTGAATCCAAACTAAATCTCACATTATTCAGCATCATGACCGTAAAGTGTGTTATTTTTGTCATTTAGATGTAAGATTTAACCCGTAAATAAGAAGCGGCTTACATGAATCCAAATATTAATTTAAACTTAAGTCTCAATCACTC
Organism: Leucaena leucocephala; assembly: GCA_037074615.1. NCBI lineage: Eukaryota > Viridiplantae > Streptophyta > Magnoliopsida > Fabales > Fabaceae > Leucaena > Leucaena leucocephala. The sequence continues at coordinate 542,388 of CM073567.1, read as the reverse complement.
ATTAGAGTGCTATGTCTCCTCTACAAGACCAAAGAGCCATCAGGGATCTAATAAGGCCATTATCTACACCCAAGTATCTAGGATTCTCAAACAACTTAGTTATTAAAAATGGATAATGTACCATGATAGGTTTACCCACCAAGCTACAAATATCTTGACTATTGACTAGTGCATCCCAAAGAATGTAGCAGACAAGGTTTCACCAACTTTCATGTTAACCATTTTGTATTTGCTTTGCAACTTGCAATTCTTATCCTGGCCACTCATGTATAAAATAACTCATAGACACCCTTGCCACTCAAGATACCTGAGAAGAGAAAGCTAGAGCTTCCCACGTAGACAGAACATTAACTATACATCACTTTTGTTGATAGTGAACTCACACCAAAAACCATGCTACGCAATGACAAAATAAAATGTCAGTGTCTTCATTGTTAAGTGTATGTTTATCCCATCCAGAGAGAAAAACAGAGATGTATACAGTATAAATAGAAGCTATGTTCAATCCATATTAAAGAAAGAACAAGCACTATACTGAATGAAATATATGAAGGGTATAAAGGATGGAAGATTTGCTTAAGTATATAGAAGAGCAAAGCATGTTTGAACAATGAACATTATTTGCAGTCTTGCAATAGATGTTTATTTCCATCTTAAATGAATTATCTGATAAAGAAAAGTGTGTATGCATAGTCAATATTCGTAAAAGAAACAATCCAATTCCAAAAGGGATTTGAACTATTGTCATGATCACTAACAATCCGGACAATGTTGCTAACTCTATCTCTGATCATGTTTGCAATGTCCCTCTACATCAGATCCTTCATAATAAAATGAAGCTAGCAATCAACGAGCAATATAAATTTCTCAAGTCATGTGTACGATATTTCATTTTTTAGTTTCCTTTTTTTCTTTTTTGGCCAACAAGTTTCTTTTTCTCCCAAGGAAAACAATACTTCTGCATGCAGATTGACGTCACGAAGGAAAGTACATGTAGCCATTAATTTATACGTGAGACTTGCGTTTAATTAGCATTAGTAGAACAAAGTCAAAGATGTTCAATGCAGATTTCTATCGTGATAGCATTCATTTCCAGTTTTCCTGTACCAATGTATCAACAATGACTACTTTGAATCCGATTTCACAGTGAAGCGGCAGACATAGAAAGAGAAAGTCGTAACAAAAAGGAAAATACTTACGCAGTAGTTTCTTGACCACCTCCTTGAGTGCCAGTACTGACAAAGAATCCAGCAGGCTTCCCTGCGAGCTCTTGCGTCTTCCACAAGTGCCCAGTTGAATCAAAGAATGCCTTCATTTGCGCTGCCATGCTCCCGTATCTGGTAGGAAACCCAAATAAAAGCCCATCAGCCGCCGGCAACTCCGCAGCCGTAATCTCTGGAATGGCTCCGTCCTTGGGCGGCACCTTAATCTGCTGCAATACCTGAATTGGCAATGTCTCCTGTACCCTATACAAAACCCCTTCCACCCCATCCACTCCATCGACTCCCTTCTTCATCCTCTTAGCCAGTCCTTCAACATGCCCGTACATTGAATAGAACACAATGAAAATCTTCAATTTCACGACTGGATGCGAGTGCGACGCTGTTTCTTGGATTGATGTAGCCGTAGTATCTGCATCGGCAGCATGGACGTTTTCTTCAACTACGATCGGCGCGTGTCCCGACCCTTCGGCGCGTTCGCGCGGAGGATCTTCGACGACTGACAATGCCTTCTTCTTGCTGGGAACGCAACCTCCTCCTTTCCCCATCAAGAACAAGAAGATAACACTAGCAGCAGCAGCAGCAGCAATAGGTGAAAAATCTCACCCAAATTCTAAAAAAACAGTAACAGTTTGAATGTAATCCAAATGGCGGAAGTTTGAATTCTTGAAGTGATGGTCGTTTTGGGCCTAAAAGAAGATAGTTTCCTTTATAAAGGGCGCGACTGATCGGAGTGAAAGAGCTCAAGCTTTCCACTAGGACTGAATTGCAGAACTGAGCATTATAATTTCAATCTGGCATTGTCACTCACGCTAACATTCTGGATAGATTTTTAGAGAAGTGAATTATGGGGGGGAAAATTTAGGTAGCTTTTATAAAAAAGTTTTAAAAAAAAATATAAAAAAATAGATTTAAATAAACAAAAAATAGTTATTATTAAAAGAATTTTTATAATTAAAAACTTATTAAAAAGATATAATTTTATTAAAAGTATGAGAGAGAAGAGATGATGAAAAAGTGATAGAATAGAGGAGAGATAGTGGAGAAGAGAGATAGTAAAAAAGATAGAAGAGATATGAGAAATAAGAAATAGTTAAAAAGATAAAAGAGATAGGAGAAATTAGAGATAATAGAAAAGATAGAAGAAAGAGAGAAGAAAAGGTGTAAGAAAAAATAAAGATAAAATAATAATTAAAAAGTTCATAAACTGTTTTACTATTCTAAAAATTATTCTGATTAACTTATCTGAAATCATAGTTTTAAACCATAATTTAGTTCAAAAAGTCCCTTGGAACAAATATAATTATTTATTTTTTAAAAAAATAAATTAAAATTTAAACTAAAAGTCTTCTTAAAACTTAAATTTAAAAATTTCCTAAACATGTTCATAGTTAATTATTATTGGCTAAAAAGATTAAATCAACACTAATAATAACGATAATATGGAGCCAAAATAATAATAACGAGAAGGACTAAACTAATAGCTTTAAGAAGAAAGGATTGATTTATTTGACATGCTAACTTTAGTTGTGAGAGGCAAATTCTATAAGCAATTGTGCTGTGCCCTTAGCAAGTTTTTCTAGTCACACCTGAGAGAGGGAGGGAAATTTTCAGTGCATGGCAAAGGTTGAAGAAAGCCTCCTTTTTGGCATGGAAGCTGTACGCGCAGTTTCTAGTTATGGAGGCCAAAGAACTGATGTACATTGCCATGCCACTTTTTTTTTTTTTTTTTTTTTGCGCCACTTCAATTATGTGCTTTCTCTGTGTTTGATGGTTCATCCAAAAATGAAACAAAGAGTCAAATGTTCAGTGTAATCAAAAGACGCAGAAGCAGGCATGTTGTCCATCCTTTTTTCTAAGTATATGTATATTTTTATTAGAGGTCACTCTATTTTAGGCAATGTTTGATACTAAACGTAGATACCTCTATCAATAAAAATTTAAACTTTTAATTTATATGAAAAATAAGTCCCCCATGCTAAATCTACGTCCTTTTCGGCACAAGTATGTTGTCCATTAACAACACATGAAGCTGGGTTCTACAATGATGGGCTTCAATGGGCCTTCATATCTCAGAGAAATTGGGCTCATACTGGAGTACTCGTGTAAGCCACTCAATCGATGTCTTAGCACCCAAAAGAAAAAAAACAGTCTCACTACGTTAGGAAAGGATGTTGGCCCAATAAATTAGGGAGGAATGGCCCGCACGCTTCAAAATCTTAGGGTCTGGACTGCATTGCAAAATTTGATCATAATAATATTTCAAAGGCTTTGCAGATTACTTCTTTAGCTTCGTATCCAGTGTCCACTTAATCTAATAATCAGACCCCCCAAATCCCTGATGCAGGCGAATAAGATGATTCAATCGCTTCCATTAGCGTCCAAGAAGTAGTATATTTTTTGGACAAAAAATCTATTTGTATTCCGTTCCCTTTCATTTTTAATTTACTCGATCAAGTTATGCAAGTTTGGTTGGAAAATGTTTTTTTCTTCTTTTTCATTGTACATACGTTTAACAGAAGCCCATGACCAATGTATGCGTCAAAGTGTTAAGAGTCCCATGTTGACGAGTTTCACAAGTGGTTTATAAGTTTAAAGAGTTTCTATACTTGATAGGATAATCTTTTGTGATAAACTCTCCCTTTGAATTCATATTCATAACAAATGTCCTTTTCTTGGGAGCAAACGTTTTCAAGGGCCTCTCTAGAGGCTCTCCTACTAAATGTTAGGACCTGTATTCGTATATAACACGAACCACAGAGGGGACAGATAAGAAGTAAAGCCAAACGAGGACCACATGCCAGAGGGCTATGGATAGGCGACACGAAGATTAAAAACAAAAGAAGTGGGTCAAGTGTAAAGAGTTTATTTTGTGTTTGGTTTTCTTACGATCGCCAGAATGATCGTTCTTTTGCTTGGAGAATCCGTAAATGTTTGATCGACACATCGTCTTTTCTCTTTACCTCACGACCTCGCAACCAAACCATAGGCTATATATCACTTATTATCATGACACCCACCCTCACAAAAAAAGTACATATCAGAATTCAGAACACAAACCATGAAAATAAAATAACATTAAAAAAAAATCTTTGGAAAAAGAAGACAATGGCGACCATGTGCTAATGCAGTGGTAGTTTGCAGATGGAAGGACAGCCAGCTCGGAATCCCTTAAAGGTTGTGACAGACATAGAAACCAAGGGACGAAGCAACGCCACATCCCCACTATTCTCTATTCCCTCCTGCCACGTTTCGTACGCTCCCTCCATTTTTAATTACTTATAATTTCATCGAATCAAGGACCCGAATCTTTGATTATCATATATATCTCTTAATTAATTAATTAGCCCCCACTCGAATGTACACACTCATTAGCTGTGGGTCTCAGGCCAGCTTTATTAATCCAACTTTATATGTCTTTTTTTTGTAAATCCCAGGCCAGCTTTTGGTGAAAGCGACCCTCTAGGGCTTAACCCTTCCAATGGTAATTGGAGTTCATCACTTTTTGGCCTCCATAGGGTTTTAACTCATCACTTGTCCCACTCGCTGAACTAACCCACCATTCAGCTTCTGTGAGAGTTCATGACATGAATTTATGTTGGATGCCAATGATCGATCATGCTTGTTTTCATGAGTTGGTGCGTGAATGTAACTAAAATTCTTCTCAAGGTATAATGATGAGAAAGAAAAGGATACAAAATAATAATAATATATCGTGTTGACTTAACTACTGATGAGAGCTCCACTCTATTTGCTTCACTTTTTCACAGTTGAAAAAGGTCCAAAGAAAGATGGTTGAAACGTGGATCCGCGTGAGCTCACTGCCCTTTAAACGACCTTCAAGATAAAGAGTTTGAATCTTGTACGTAATGAGCGAGCAATAGCTAAGGGTCAAAGTTAACATATGATGGCTAAAATTAAGGCGTAATACAGGGAGTGATGAAATCTAGGCCTATTAATAATATGAATATATACACGATAAAAGAGAGGCTCTATGGTCTATATGCATGCTTGAAGAAAATAATACTATAATATGGAATAATGAATGCAATTGAAGCACAGATTTAGAGGATAAACCGTGAAGGGGATTAGGCTGGGAGGAGGGAAACAAGCGAGACTACTGTTTGTGGCACGCACTACAATCAATATTATCCATTCAAAATGTCTTCTTCTACTCATTTGGTTATATATATTATCGAAATCATAAGATAAAATGCTAACCTAGCTAGCTACTGAGAGATATGCAGAAGGGTCATCAGTAAAAGTTATTGAACGAGATAGGAGGGCCCTCCTGCTGGGCTATGAGCTATATATATCTTTTGTGGTTGAAATTTATGAATAATGCATAATGGTGTCCTGTCAACAAAAAGGCGTTAACCTTGGTCTTGATAAAATAGAGTGCTATAATTGATTTTTCTTCTCAGATCACACATGTTAATGAACCAATCGAAGACCCTCAAAGCGGGGCCACTACTACTCATGAATGGACCCCAATGAATATGCTTATTAACTAAATCAGATGTTTAAAAGCATATGTATACATGATTTGATTATATGCGTTGTCAATTTGATTGATTAGCCAGGGTGGTGTGACTGATAGAAAATCTTGATTAATTAGTACTTGAAGATCTAAAAACGAAAGCTAATCAAAGTTGGTAAACGGGAAACAAGGGCTGGATGTGTCGGGATAAACATGACAACCATTTGTTTAAGGGCAACTTGGTGATTTGTTTAGATAAAGTTGACATTATTAAACTCATAAAAACAACTCAAAAGCATATATAACCCTAAGGAATCCAATATTGCGTGCCATGCGCATCTTCTTTCGCATATTATTATTTAAACGCATTCATACAACTTAACAGCGAATCTCTGTGTGTCTCTCTTTTTCACTAATGAGTCCAAAGCTTGGCCTATCTTCATCCCTTTTCACTAATGAGTCCAAAGCTTGCCATATTTTCAAACCCTAGTCAAGTACACTACTCAAGTTGAAGAAGCATATCTCCAATCCCAAGCATATCTTCTTTTACCTGATATAAAGACTGCATCTATTGGACACTAGGAACCGTAACTGTAACTCCCAAACTTTCACCCCACAAAGGGAAAGAGGGTGTCGTAAGTATATGATCCGTTTTTCACTTCGCCTTTGAAAGCTTCCAATAAGTGAGTAGATAATAAAGTGCACGTAGGTCGATCTGACTCAGCCATTCCTCCTAAAACGCTTGACAACTGTTTGACGATTTCACCTCTTTGTTCGTAGCTTTCTGCATGGTTCATTGAACCCAACCTCATTTTTCTTTTTGTTACCCTATTACTTATCTCAATGGGCTAGTCTTTTTCTCTTTTCGACCAAGGAGTCTTTTGCCTTCTTTATAGGGAATTTTCATCTCGTAAAACAACATTTCACGGTATCTTTTCCACGTCATCATGAAATATATATCATCAATGCTTTTCAGCGATGGGTTCATTGGAAATTGCATTACACTCTAACTAATCCATGTTGAGCTAGATATTTTATATACTTTATTAATCGATGTTTTTATCGCATATGGTTTCAGAGTTTGTATTCCTTCCAGCGATTTTGCGAATACAGTTATCTATATATAATGCCTAGTTATATATTTGGCTCGAAAATTTAACTTCGAAAATCTTGAAAGAGAAAACATATATTCTTATACTGAAGTGAATATTCTTTTTTGTATGCTGATCAATCTAATTACTTGATTTTATGTCCATGCAGACAAAGATTTTGGTGTTTTTGAAATAGGGGGATAAAATCCACATGTTATTCTTCGATATAGAGTCCTGTTATACTTAGCAAATAAACAAGGCCCCAAGGGACAGTAAAAAGAAAAAGAATACATGAACAGGGTAGATAGAAAAATAAACAGAAATCTTATTCATATTCTTAGGTTGAAATGTCAGAGCTGAGACTCGTGGAAAGGGTTTAATTAGCACCACTTTTTTTTAAAAAAAAACAAATTATAGAATATTATTTATATATATATACAGCTTGTATATAAAATTTTGAATTGTCTAAATGAAATTAATTGACAAAATTTTATATATTGATGATAATGAAAATAAATGTATGATATAATAATTAATGAAAAATATGGTAGGTATAATACATGGAATTTTAATTTATGGAGCCAAACATGTCGAGAAGTATTGATCTTATGTAAAGTCTAAAAAATATTATTTTTGTAAGATATAAAGAGTATACTCCATCGATTGTAGAATCCATTTTGTTTCAGAACATCAAGGGAAAAACCTGAAAATATGGGGAAAAAATAAATAATAACAGCCTAAAATTAAAATTATAAGTACAATCGAGAATGCAAATTTATCCTTAGACTGTAAGTGGATTGGATTGTGTTTAAATGGGGCAGGAGATATTTTAGAGGGATAGAACGGAGAAGTAGAGAGGAGAAGGGAGAGGGCTGATTGGTCGGAATAGGAGAGTGCATAGGTGAATGGGAGGGATACACGTGGTGGGGAGAGGAGACACGCGTCCCTCATCTTTACGGCTGCCCCCCATGTGCCTCCTTGTCCTTCCCAACTTCCCGTCCCATCACTTTTCTCTTTTTTAATTTGGTAGGGCCTCACCCCCATTGCTGTGCACCTCCAGCCGTGCGATCTTTGGATCTCAGCATACCAACGGTAAATATTCCGCCCAAAAGCGACAAGCCTCTAAGGCGTAAGACTAAAGAGGGCCTCAAGCGTAGGGTACTTGTTATTTATGATCATTGCCTCATGTGATCTAAAGTGGTCGTCCATGAATAAAATACCACTTCAGGTACAATTTTGTTTTTAAAAGTTTTGGTATTGCAATAATAGATATTTAGAAATTTTTTTATGAATCAATATTACTTAATATTAAAAAAATAGCAAAATTATTCTATTTATTAAAAAAATAATACTATCAGTTAAAAATTTAATGTTTAACATATATATTTTTAATAATTAAGTTGACATTGTTCTTTTCTTATAATTTTAAGATGATGTTAATTTAAAAAAAATTAAATACCTACCGCTTGTATAGAAAATTTTTAGAAAAAAAAGTAGAACTTCACCCATAAAATATTAATGATCATATTTTTCTAGCATAAAGCGAAGAAGCATAAACTAACATAAAATCTTAGTATATATTTAGTAGGATGAAATAGTTTTTTATAAAAATAAAAATAAAAATAGAATTAGGTTATAAATGAGATTTAAAAGTTTATTTGATATGATAGAAATGAATATAGAATTGATGTATATTTTTTTATAATTTAGGATAAAATATTTTAAAATATTTTTTTATAACTTAAGAAGGGTTAAAATTGTTTAAAAATTTTATAACTTAGGGTAAAATAATATAAAATATTTTATTACTATTTTCATCATCTTTTTTTTTAATTTTTTTATAGAACTCAAATGATCTAAAATATTAGAAGTAGAAGTAATTTCCATTGTACTAAATAAAAAAAATGAAATATTAAACTTCTATTTCTACTTCCCCACTTCCACTTTCATTATACCAAACAAACCCTAGGATTAGAAAAGAGGGAAATAAATGAGATTAAACTACTTTACATTTAAATTACGTCAAATCTGTATAAATGTTAGCTTATTTAAAAACAGGATCATATCGGACATACCATACCCCCATAATGATATTCTGAATATCGTGTGAAACACCCGGTGTCTTTTCATTTATCATGAAGTTTATGCATGTGAATATGATCATATACTATATATATATATATATATATATATATATATATATAAAGTTTAATATAAGTCATTTTATTATTAGTTCAAAAATAATGTGGCTTTTTATATCATAATGCATAGATTCTCTTCGCGTGTGTATGGGGGAGGGAGGAGAGATTTGGATTATCCACCAATCTTCACAATGACTTGTAATTTAACCTGTCAATTTCCCCCTTCAAAACCTTAATTTTGATACACACACAGAGAGTTCAAATTACATATAAACCGGAAAAGAATAACATACAAAAATACTATATATATATATGCTGCTTTTCTATGGGCTCATTTGATGCTTGTAATAAAAATAAAATAAAAGAACAATTTCGTGTGTGAAAAATAATTGTTGTCCCTGAGTAATAGAAAACGATAAAGGAAAACAAATTTTGTTGAGTGACAATGAACATGGAATTGTGAGGCCATTGATGGTATAGGCCAGTGCGTGTGGCCATTTTCTAGAGGGCAATTTTATGGAAATGAATACTTGTTCGCTTTCTGCAGCCTTCCAACTTCCCCTTCACCACCTATTCTTGTTCTTGTACCTTTGAAAACACACATTAATCCCAACCAGTCAGCTAATTCCTACACTTAACTTGGGTATCTAAAGGTGACATTTTGAAGTTTAATTTGGAATGACAACCGTTTTTCTTAGCATTTGGAAAACCTTTTGAAGTCAAACGATGACTTGAAGAGGGAATTAAAAAGGTGCTGATTGGTGTTTTGAATCTAACTATAAACGATGAAGTTGATTTCATCAAATTAAATTAATATTTAAAATAATTATAAAAATTGAACTCATATATTTTATAATATATAAATTTATTTTTTATTTTTTATATTAATTTTTATTTATAAATAATATTATAATTTTTTTATAAATATTTTTTAATCTTTAGAATTATGTCTTAATATTATTTGATGATGGATACTAAATTCATTTAATCTTTTTGAAGTATACAAAAAAAGTTGGTTTCATCATCGTTGGCATAAGCAGTTCGCCGGTCAACGATGACGTAAGTGTCATGTTTAAGGGATATTTTCTTTATTTTATATTTTAGTAAAATAAAAATATCATAATGAGATCAAATTAGATCTAAATTTTTGAATTTGAATTTGATCTAAATGTATAATATTTTATATATTTTAATAAAATAAAACAAAATTACAGTTTTTGGCTAAAAAAGCAAAAACACAACTTTTTTTTGTTGGCCAAATATAAGTATACTCATGGTAGAGATAATTGTATTATAATAATTATTATGTATTAAATATAAACATTTTTTAATAAAAAAATAAATATTAATTTATTATATTATAAAAAATTAATTACTTTTATTAGATCTAATATCTATAAACAAATAAGATTAAATATAGTAAAATGGGCTAATTTTTTATAAAATTTAAATTTTTATTGAGAGAAGTGCTTATGTGTAGAATACGATAATGTCTTAAATATAATTAATTTTATTAAAAAGATATATATATTTTAAAAAATATAAAAATGATTAAATAAAAAATTAAATTTTACAAAAATACAATTGCATCCACAGGGACCCACGTTGAGGATGACATTGGGACAGAGGGGGTAAGGTGCAAAGCTAAACAAAACAGTAACTCATCTCGTGCCACGCATGCCTACACAGCTAAGCTGAATATACAACTCTGTGCTTTGGCTTTATGTGCATTCTGCATTTCTTACACCTCTTCCCTTTCCCCCTATGTGAAATCCCTTCCCCTCCTTCTCTTTTCTTTATTTGGTTCAACTAAAAAAAAAATTAAATATAAGAGTAAATATGATATTATAATTTTATTTAATTAGAAGGTAAAGTAAATGAGAGGAGATTTTTTATTTAGTTTAAGAAGGAAGAAGAGAGAGACTAATTAAAAATTAATAAATATATTTTTATATTTTTACTTAGATTTTTTCTATATTTTTTTACAATATTTATATTAAAATTATTATTTTCTAAAGTATGAATATTTAAAAACCTATTATATTATTTATTATGATAAAAATATTTTTATATGCACTATAAAGTATGATTTCATTAATTTTAACATATTATCCCATTAATTTTAATATATGTTTTAATATCTTATAAAGTTAAGAAATTATAAAATCTAAAAAAAGTTAACATTATGTCATTAATTTCATAATTATAAGACATATAAATATATTTATAATATATACTTACCATTTTTTGGCTAATATACTTACCTTAAAATATATATTTTTTATATTAATTATATATAAACTTATACAAAAAAGAACATTCCTAATCTGGATAACATTCCTAAAATATTTTACCTCTCTAAAATATATGATAAAATTAAAATTAGAAAATATGATACAATTTTAAAATTCTATCTCTTTAATTTCTATAATTATAAGATATATATAATATTAATATATAAATATATATTAGTATATATACATATTATATTATATATATTGAGTGAAAGTGGGAAAGAAAAGAGAAAACATGACGCACAGGAGCGCACATCGACGTTTTACTCTAAAGGGTAACATTGAAATATTAAAAAAATATCATGGGCAATATAGTCAAATTGTAGCTGATTGTTTCTCTTCCCCCTAAAACTCCCAATTTTAGAGGGAGGAAGGAGGAGAGGAACATAAAATGAGCAGGGCATATTTATATTAATTTTTAAAAAATATATTTTAAAAAGAATAAATTTTAGAAAATAAATTTTAAAAATAGAGATATTTAGATAATTAGTAGTAAAATTATTTTTTATATTAATAAATTACTAAAAATGTATAATTTAATTAAAAGTAGGAGATATGATAGAAGGTAAAGAATAAAGAGGAGAGAAAATAAAGTAGAGAAAAAAGAGGAGAAAATAGATGAGAGAGGGTATAGGAGAGAAATAAGAAAGAGTATAGGAAAAAATAAATGTAAAATAATAATTAGATAATCCATAAATTCTTTTACCATTATAAAAGTTAATTTCAATAGCTTATTAAAAATTATAATTTTTACTATAATTATTTTTAAATAAATATAAATATTTATTTAAAAAAATTAAATTAAAATTTTATTTTAAAAAAAATTAAATCATAGTACTAAACACATCAAATTTTAAACCTTTTTTACCTTCTATTTTTTTAACCAGACACATTTACATTTCGTCTTCTATCTAAGAATTCCCCCATCCAAACAATGGCTTATTCTATACCATTCATCTCTCTCTCCCCTAACCCTAACCCTACCTTTTTCTTTATTCCCCCCTTCTACGTGTCGCCTTTGGGATCCCCAACTATTCTTTTTCTTTATTACTATTATTATTCTACTTCATTTGTTTCATCATTAACCAAATCTTGATTTCTTTACGCATTGTATCGCTTCAAAAAACTTGCCCATCTTTCGATAAATATTGACTTTAATTTGTTTTCACTAATACATTTTTAACTGCGTATAAGTCTCCTCTGACTCGTGCATGATTCTCTACTTAATCAACATCCTTACAAATAATATGTCTCATTAATTAAAAATAATTATTCTAGTTGATATTTTATATAAATTATTCTTTATTATTTTAAATAAATTTATGTAAGTTTAACGGGTAAAATTTGACATAGTTAATAAATACCTAAATCCTTTAAACATAGTAATCTAGATTTAAATTAAATTATATGTATAAAAAATATTTTGTTAGGAGACATAAAACTGTTTTCAGTAATCTCTATATTTTATGAGGATTAATTTTTAACTATCAGTTAGAGGATACCACCTAAATTCTATAAAAAAAAATTGTATACGTTTTATCTTGCAACATTACACAGTTCTGTTAGTATATTATCTAATTTGCTCATATATAGCTCCTTGTTTGAATTCACTGATTTTAAACAAGTTATGTCCCTTTGGCAAGATCAAATTGTTTATACTTTTATCCTGAAATTATAATTCATGATTTTTGTCTACCATGCTCACGTCCTTGTGCTCATTTTGTCTCTACTAAATTAAAAGGGAACAGTTAGTTATGTTGATTTAGTTACTGTGTAGATAAGTTTATCACCCACACACTCTCACACGACCACCTTTCAAGAATATATTTTAAAAAGTTCCAGCTAAGAAAAGCTCTTAAAACTTTTTTTATTTTTTTATTTCTGAGTTGTGAATGTGTTACATATACTATCAACCTTAAATGTTATTCTCTCAATCCTAATATAATATTTAATTTATTATTTTAAATAAATTAAAAAATTAAATAAATTAATTATTTATAATAAATATAACATGATTTTCTTAAATTATTAATATATAATATTAGATTATATATTAATTTATAAGTTAGATAAATTAGTTAAAAATAATAATAATAAATATTAGATATAAAACAAATTAAAATTTCATATTTATAATTAAATTCAATTAATTTAATAAAAAAAATAATATTATATATGACTGGAGACATAGGGTATCCTACACCATGTATTTTAAATGACCGTACACTTTTTTTTTTTTCTTTCTTTCTTTCTCAGTGCACGCACCTGTACCTGCACCATGTGACCAAGAAATACGACACAGAATGGCAGTGGTAAGAAAATTTCAACACAATACGAGGGCCAAATGGTAACATAAACGAGACTTAGTCCCATATAAGGGACACATCATTTCCACTATAAATAAGGGTCGAACACTCTTCTCCCCATGACAACATATCACCCATCTTCATTCAGAGAGCGAGAGGGTGACAGCATTATGAATCAACATCTCATTGAAGCTCATATGGCCCTCTTTTCTCACCTATGCCCATCCGCTTCTTACAGTACTCAAATCATCCCTCAACAAGGTTAATTACGTATTACCACCATATCTCTATCTTCTTCCTATTAATTAACGTTTTGCATTTTTTTCATTCGGTGTTGTTGTCTTGCGCATGTTCAGGGGAAGCGAAGCGAAGGCGACGTCGTAAGAAGGAGAAAAACCAGGAAGTGGGAGCGAAGAAGAGGAAGCTGAGCGAGGAGCAAGTGACTCTTCTGGAGCTAAACTTCGGGAACGAACATAAATTAGAGTCGGAGAGAAAGGACAGGCTGGCATCGGAGCTCGGTCTTGATCCTCGTCAAGTGGCCGTTTGGTTTCAAAACCGAAGGGCTCGATGGAAGAATCAGAAGTTGGAAGAGGCCTACTCCAACCTCAAGAAACTCCATGAAACCACCCTCCTCGAGAAGGCCCACCTTGAAACTCAGGTACACACGCACATATATAGATACACTTCTCAATTTGATTCTGAGTTAATCATTAAATGTTCAAGGTATTATTTTTAAAAATAAAAAACAAAAAACAAGCAACAAGGAAATCTGTAGCTTCCAAATGTACTGATACGTTCAGCTTTTCATTGGTTTCCTTCAATCCGATCAGAGGCAACGAAGATCTTTATCTTATTTTAATTGCTCGTCCCTCAAATCTTGAGGGAGAATTAAGAGTTGATAGGGGGAAAGAAAAGGAAGGAAGAAGAAGAGAAGGGACCCCACCATATGAAGGTGGATGAGCTCTGGGCTAGAAGAAAGCCTAGACGACGTCCTGTGGAGTTCATTGCCGTTAAAAATGGCCCAAAAAGATGGGGCGACAGTTTTTTTTAAAGAAAGGGGTTAATTTGATGAGGAACACCATCCTGCCACCTTACAAGGCGGCAAAATGCACTGTGTCTATCAATCAATCCTACGTGGCACAGTTTGGGCCTCCTCAGGCCCAGTGATGGGGTAGTGGCCACCTGACACGTGTCGCCCAAAAGCGATGGGATCATATCAAACGGATAATTGGATTAGGCTTTGCATGTCGTCTGCTGACCAATGAATTTACTCATATACCCTTGCCTTTGACCCTCATTGCTTCTTCACTGGTGCAGGTGTCGAAGTTGAAGGAGCAGCTTTCTGAAGCAGAGAAGGAGATCCAACGGCTATTAGAGAGAGGTGAGAGATCGGTGTCGAACGATACTCGCAATAGCCCAATCTCGTCCCAGACGATGGAGGCTGTGGGGGACCCACTTTTCTTTGGAGAATTCGGAGTCGAAGGTTACGATGTCGACGATGGTGTCTTGTTATATCCAACAGATCATTACATGAATTGCATGGATTGGCTCAGTTCGTACATGTGAAACTCAAAAGGAGTTGGTAGTTTGTAGCTCATATATATGTGATTAATTAGTGATTAATCATCAATTATATATAAATGTAAATGCCTCCCCCAATTAATGCCCTATTTAGTTAGTGTATGTGTGCTTCACTATGATTTGGGAAATGCCATCAAAATTATGAATAGCCTTTTGACTCCGAGGTTCACTATTTTGTGCGCGCGTGTGTGAGAGAGAGTGACATATGTGTGTGTGTGTGTATAATCCTATGGATTTATGAACGCCTAATAATACTTTAACCTGCTTGCTCTGCGGGTGTGCGTAGTTGGTATCTTCCTAATTAATGGAAGTGAAATTTGTTCCCAAGCAAAAAAAAAAAAAAAAGGTCAATCTTTATTAGGTTTAAGAGCGTGTGCATAAAAAGTTGCAATCTTTATTAGGTTTACAATGAGATGGGCGATTATATTTCTTCACTCTATCTACCAAACTCTATCAAAACTATACAAATATTATGGAAAGCAAACCCAAAGACTTGCTGGTTAAAAAAACCCCCCAAAGACTAAGTAAATAGACAAAGAAGTATTGGGATCTCAATTTTTTAAAAAAGAAAAAGAAAAACGACAAATAAGACTATAATAATCTATACATCCAATATCTATTATAGGTTAATGGTAAATTTGACAAATGCCGATCATCATATCCATATAAAATTAAACTCTTTTTTTTTTACTTACTTTTAGGCTAAAATCACTTTATCTCTTCTTCTTCATCATCTTCTTTGGCAATAATAAAATAATCGAAGAGATTCGGGAATACAATATCGATAAAGGAATAGTCCTTTTTTTCTTTTTTTCTTTTCTTTTTTTAAAAAATGCAATAACAAAAGTGTAGCTAGTTGAGTTTGGCACCATCCTCTGTGGAGCCATATTTACACAGACTCCAACGCATATATGGAACATGTCCTTTTATATGAAGCTATGAAATATATATATGTTTTCCTATATGTGCCCTCAAACAGATAAGATCTATCCAATCACTTTTTACTCAAATAGTATAAAGCTGCCCAAAACTTACTGTTTGAGATCATATTTCCATCTCATTCGTAATAGGTACGCACAGAATACACTTCCAATAATTAGCCAGGTGATGTTTATCTAATTTCTTTTTTTAAATATTTATAACTCCTGAAAACTTTGAGAATAAAATTAAGGTTCAGCCAAAGTTTCCTTCTAGTTCGAACTTCGAAGATCACTTCGGGGAGTTACATACGTCAGACATATTGTGCTCTGCGACTGTCCTCTTGATATTAAGAGGACAAAAAACAAACCATTATATTGCTTAAAATAAATTATTGAGTCTGTCAATTGCTGTCTAAGTTTCACCACTATGCATTTTCAAACTAGCCGTGGCACGAATAAAAAAAGCAGTAACCAACATTTTTTACTGAAAGATATATTAATGAAAAAAATATCTTCTAAAATTTAAAATTTTAAAAAGAGTATCTAAATATATAAAATAATATATTAGTCACAAGTACTAATATGTCTTTTTAAAATTTAAGAAAAAAATAAAATTATCATTATTCATTTTCTAATCCTCTCTCTCCTATTGTTTTTATAGACCATTCTTCTTCCTTTTTTCCATTTTCTTTCTTCTCTCTTCCTATATATTTTTCTTCTTCCTTTTCTCGCTGCAGCTCTCTCCAAGCTTCAAGACCCAATCATCCAATAGTTCAAGTACCTCTTTGGTTGACTTGGCGACCCACTTGGCTTCTCCGACGCAGATGCACTTAGCTACACCTGCAAATTCAAATAAATTTCATACTACTTCATTTGCTTTGGGCTGTCGCCTTCCCTCGCATTCGCCCATGCACGTTCCTCGTTCTCTTTCTAGTCTCCTTTTATATACTCGGTGTTACGTCTTCTAATTTTCTACAAGCTAGTTTGGTGATTTTGCTTAGTTGTTCTAGTTTTTGGCTTCTGGAGTAGTATAATGCATATATGTAGAAAATTGTAAAACAATTAGTTGTTAATGGCATTTTCAAAGTTGTGAAAATGATTACAAGTATTGTTAGTACCATTACAACTGTAGTAAATGACTTAAATGATCACCCCTAATTGAATTCCTGAAATGATAAAAAGCAGTTGTCAATGTCTTTATCAAAGTTGTTAAAATAGCTATAGGTATTATCAATATCATTACAAGTATACTAAACTATGCTTAAATAATTAAAAGAATGAGTTGTCAGAAGTTATAAAAATACCTAAATGTATTGTCAATATCATTACAAATATAGTAAATGATTTAAATAATGACTATTGATTGAATTCTTGAACTGATAGAAAATAATTATAAATAGTGTTATCAGAGTTGTTAAAATGGCTAGAGGTATTGTCAATGTCGAGCAAGTGTAGTAAATTAAATCGTTTTAATAGGATAAAAGAATATGAGTTGTTAATGGCATTACCAAAGTTGTAAAAATAAAAGGAGCGCTGTGTTGTCAATGTCATTCGAGCTACTTGAATAATGGTCCTTGGATGAATTCTGTAAATGATAGAAAATAGATGTAAATGACATTACTATTGTTAAAATGGCTAGAATAGTTATCAATTTTGTTGTAAGTATAGTAAAGCTATGAGTAATGCTATTAACCATTATTTAAATTGTAAATCTTATTATGAGAGTAGTAATTAATATAAGTAATTATTTACAATTAAATTATTAAAGAAAGTAATTAATATCTTAATGAAGGTAGTTAAAATTATTAAAAAAAATCAATCATATTAGATGAGTTATAACTGACTTAAATAATTACAAGTGAGACATGTAGCTAAATCTGTATCTAACCAAAGAGGTAGCCCTCAAATCACCTCGCATCCGTTTAGTGCTAGCAAGATCGAATTTCTTCTCATCCTTCACTGTTGCCAAAACACACAACAAATCACAAAACATCATAGTCCTTCTAGTGATGTAGCGGAAATACCTATCATCTTCAATTTGAAGATCATTGACCCTTACCAGCTCTTTCACCCGCAGAGCAAGGACGGCTAGAGGAATCTGGTTTTCCTTTCGCATAGGAACAATTGCCTACGAATCTAGACCTAAGAATTCGATATCTCCCTTTCTGTTTAACCTCTTGGCTAACATAGTCTTAAAATGTTTAGAAAATCAATAGAACTCAGCATACAAGTTGTCTTGTTCCATCAATGCATCTTGGGTGTTAATGGAAATCAGACTATTATAACATAAATTATTGCTATGACGGAGAGAGCCCATCCAAGGCAAGATTCGAAAACATAGTCTGCTCCACTTCTTGTCTTGGGGACGATCGTTCAGACACGGCTCGTCAAACGGCTCAAGCTTCGGTTCCAATTTCAGGACTAAAAGAATGGTGGGGGTGGTCACATTGGCACCAACATTGATAGGGTATAGTAGTTGGGTCAGTTGATAGCACTAACATGGTTGGGGGGGGGGGTCGCAAGAAGAAGGATATGTAAGAAAGAGGGGATAGAGAGAAGGAAAAAAAAAGAATATGGACAATTTTCTCTTCTCCAAATTTTGAAAGGACAGGTACTTATGATAAATATGTGTTTTTATAAATTCAAATACTCTTTTTAGAATTTTGAATTTCAGAAAGTATTTTTTAGTTCTTTTCCTTATATTAATTAATTTACACAATTTTAGGTAGACAATATAATTTTTTTTATAAAATTAAAAAGAATATGGTAACGAGAGGCACGGAGCTCAATTTTTTTTCCCGACCCGAAGGTGACTATAATTAAACTATACTGTTCATGTGGCTTGTGTTCTATAGATACATAAATTAATTGTTTTGTTGAAATGAAGCTACACCCATGGCTATCTTAATACCCCTAAGATTTCTATGATATCTTCCTTCCTACTCCATTCCTCCTTTGATATATCTTTCAAATATTGGTAAACAAATTAAAATATATATAATTAACATTTTAATTTTTAATTCATCCTTAGTGCATGTTAATAAATAATGTGGTCTTCAATTATTTGAAAAATTAGGTAAATATAAGTAAAAATTTTCTTATGAAAATAATAAAGAAACTGGAGAGAGTACGTTATATAATGCTTACCGAAAGTGGAAAGAAATATTGCACGAATGTGGGTATGATGAAGTCGCAAATTGAATAATTGTGGAATTTAGTTGGCCGAAATAAGAATTTCTTTCTGGGTCATTATATAATAGGACAAGGGAATAAAGGAAGAAGTATGGGCCCAACAGTAATATTAGAAAAATTCTATATAGGCTCCAACAACTCTTTCTTTGGACAAAAACACATCTTGAGCCCAGCAATCTCATTTTTTCCTCAAAGAATGCTCGAAAATGAAAATATTCAACTGGCTGAAGGGTAAGACATGCAACTATTTATAATATGTTCAATTTCTAGAGAGTACCATTTTATTATAGTTTCAGTCACGGCGTTTGATGAGGCATCATAATTTCTGGGTGCTTAGATTTATACCTAAGAGTAATAGACGGCTCACTCTGTTTAATATTGATATCGTTTAGGAGAAAGGGAGAGTTCACCTAACTCTTAGATTGTGAGTGAACCTAATTCCTTTTCAAAAATTGTTGTACAAAAAAAAACATAGGAAATCAGTACCAATATTCATCTATCCTCTGTTAATAGCAACAACTTAAACCAGTGACATTTTCCCCCATCCTCTCTGATTCTTATATCATCTCTTTCTTTAATTTTTCTTCTTTTCAGCATTATTTTTCCTTTCTTCTCAAGCTCTCTTCCTCATATAAATTAGATACTTTACGAAATTTATAGAAAAAATTAGTTCAAACGGTGACATGAAAGAATATACACTCTTACGTATATATAGAACTTCTGTTCCCTTTTTTCTGCGCATATATAATAAAATCAGATAATTGTGCAGGCCATATGTGTAATTAATTTCACGTATATTTTAGTTTTAGCCTTCATGTCAAACCATAAATGAACCGGAAGCCAAATTTTTTATTTTTTTATTTAATTAAGAGTATAATTACTTATGAGGTTTAGAGTATAAAAAATTTTCACCTATCCTAACAAATGTATTTCTCGAGATTCGAGTTTCTATTCTCATACTTATAGGAATGAGATCTTTTATAACTTTAACTAATAGTTTGTTGGTAAAACTAGCTTTTTATATATTTGACCATGTCTGCATGCATACATCAAATTAGATTATTATGTGGTAGGACAACTCATATACTCCATCATCATTCTCATTCTAGATTCAGATGCATAGTACTAATTATAACTTGCACATTTCTTAGTCCTAAAATTCTGAAGGTGGTTGAAAGCCAGAAAGTCTTACTACTTCAGACTTGATAAAGAAAATATTTCATAGCTGGAAAAAACAATCGTATAGCCGAAGGGTTTACGCTTGAAGTCTCCTATATATATATATATGATATAATGCAGCTGCGATACTGGTGCTCTTGTTTACACAGGTTCATGTGTACTAACAGAATATCTTTTACCCATACGGATCTTTGGTGTGTGATCATGTCTCTCGAAAAGAATGGAAGACGAAGATCATGCTTCTATTCCTTACGTACTGAATATGCTTTTATTCATCAGCTCTGCTTTTCTACTTAGTTTCTTTGCAACATTTCTATAAAAGATACAAAGCCGCGAAACATCATTCCGTAAACCAAATTAAAGCTGATCACACTTCATTAAGCTAACACAAAAAGAACTAGCGACCAAATGCCATGCAACATCGGATTTGTTTATCTCATCTCTCCACCCTTTTTCTCTACTATCACAATTCCAAAGAGAGAACCAAAAAGATAAAGAAAATGGCTTATGCCTAAATACATGTTATATATGTTTATGTACTTTTCAAGGTTTGTTTTAACCACCTAAACCTTATTCACCCCCACCATTGATTTTCCATAAACTACTCATTAACTAATACTTTATCAAACTGCTTACTGCCATCAGTTAACCTCGTGACGTGATCTCAGAGTTGTTAGCTAACACCGCCATGCCGACGTGGCAACCATGGCCCGCTCGTGCCAGCAGAGCACCAGCTCAGCCTGTCGTTTTGCCACCTGGAACCCTCGAATCTGAACCTTGGCCAACAGGCACTCGGCTTGGAAATCAGCGAACTGGCTCAACTGCACCGGCCTCATTCCGGCACCGTAAAACACCTCCCTCCACGGCGACACCATCCTTCCGGCTCCTTCCACAGCCGCCATGATCTGCGGACGCAGCAGAAGCATCTCGATTCTTCTGACCCAGTCGCCTCCTCCCCCCACAGCTGTTGACGCATCCAACGACTCCAACATCATTGAGTAGAACTCCAAGCTGTTCACTACTCCCCGACGAAACGACGTGGTTGCTGCCGCTTCCGTCCACCCTTCACCATCTACGAATACCACCACGCTGGGTGAAATCCTTCGAACGTCTGTAAAAAACGCCGCCATGTTGTTGGTTGAACCGAGACGGCGGAATATGGAAGGTGATAGTAGAACGGCCGACTTCTCTCCGTCCATGAACTTGACGGCCTTGAACGACATCGTCTCGAAGGTCCGCAGCGGCACAAACTCGATTTGGACTCGGATTCTAAGCTCGAGAGCGAACTGGTTCAGGTTCTCTCGTATCAACTTGCACTCGGCCGCGTATTCTTCCGGCACCAAGGCTGTGATTCGAAGAAGCGGCGCGTTGATTTTACACGATTCAGCCTTCTCCGCGATCTCCTTCATCAGCGAAGCGTACTGGATTCCGAGGCCGACGTCGAAATCGATGACGTGCACGAAGGAAGATCCATGAAGAGCTTCGAGGAGTGCTTGGTTGGTGGTGAAGATAGAGAACATAGGTATCGGGGAGATTCCAGAAAACGCCTTGAAGGTTTTGATGCTTTGCACGATTTCCAACAGCGAAGAAACGCGTGGTGTACGGTTCGATCCGGAGAGAAGAGATTGGAGGGCTTCTTTGAAATAAAACGCAGCTCTCTGGAGAGGCTTTCCGACGGGAGATCGTAGCCTCTGATTAAGCCGGTCCAGTATGGCCTGAGCAAGATGAAGCTGGTTCGAATCAAAGCAATCCGCCGCACGGATAAGCACTTCAATCAGATCAAAACCGGTATTGCTCCAATTGCTGTTAGGGTTGAAGTCGTAAACCAAATGATCCAAACCGTTGACGCTAAATCCCAGATTCTGATTGGAGTAAATATCGGAGAGGCTGAAATCCGCAGAAGCATGATCGAAGAGTGATGGGTCCTGGGAAGGAGGGAACTCAGGGAGAATGGGGACCTGGGGGTCACATGGATTGGGCTCAGGGATACTAGTCTTCAAAGAAGTATCATGTAAATCCAAGTCCTTCATAATGGAATCCCAATCCAGACTGTGAAACGCATGCTCGTCCACCTCTGCAGAGTCCTCCGGGGGCTTCGACACGGACTCAATAACGGCGGAGTGATCCGTGGGAGGGCTGGGGCTCCGACAGAGGTCGAGAACGGAAGTGGGTTCGTAGCACAAAGAAGGGTTGATATGGGAAGAAGGGCTCTGGAGAGATATATTTAGGGTTGTGTTGGTGGTGGTGGTGGTGGTGTTAGAGAGAGAGGGTTTAAGGGATGCTTGTGGAGATGAAGAAACGGGAACTCTCATCGCTAAGCGAATAAGGAAGGAAGGAAGGATTGAAGGAGGGGCTAAGAAAAGATGATATACCTATATGCTTCTAAATAGAGACGTTCTTTCAGTGGTTTTGGTGGTGAAAGTGAGAGAAGGAAGGCTTTTGTATGTTATGATGATGGTGGTGGTGGTGGTGATGGTGATATGGTGGTGGTGGTGGGTTTTTTTTTTTGGCCGGCTCTCTTTATCTTTGAGTTAGTGCATGTAAAGGAGAATGTGGGGATTCATATCTGTGGGGGATGCCATGTGTGTGGGATCAATTAATAGTGTCAATGCATGACCATGCATAATCCACTTGTGTTCGAGACACAGCCCTTTCTATCTCCATGAAGCTTCAAGTTGAAGCCTCTAAAGCTTGCCCTGAACCTTTCGTCCTTTTGCTTCTTCTTTTTTGGGCCCTTTTTCCCATCTATAAAACGAAACTTTTTGTGAAACGATATAAGTCCTAATTAAGAATAGTCCCAGTTAGTCATCAGTTTTATTATCAAATAAAGTTTTTGGAAAAATTGTAATATGTGGCATCAACTTCGATCGTACCAAATATTCCATATTTAATATTCCAATTGTATAGTTTGATTGAAGAAAAACTAATAATATATATAGAAACTAGTCGTGGTTTGTCTTGATTCTTAATAGAAAATTTTAATCTATTTTATTTTTAATATTTATTATTTTTTAAAATTAATTTACTTTATTTATAAACTAATATATAATATAACATTATACAGTGGTATTCTAAAAATATCAAATTGTATTTTTAATAATTAAATAATTTATTAAATTAATTAAATAACTTTTAAATTAAGAAGCAGGAGGAGGAGGAGTGGTGCACTTAAAACTATACTTGAACTTTTTCGCTGAACTCTCACCATAAAAAGGTTTTCTTTAGTATTCATCTCATTTTAGTAACGGAAGAGTTTTATGATGGCTGCATTTTAAGCTTTATGTGGGTCTTTATCATGAATTATTCAAATTAAAGATTGAGTGCCAAATATTTCAATTATATATATTTCTTATTACAAGAGGAATGAAAACATTGCTCTATTTATTTTTTAATATAAAAGCTAATTGATAGTTTAGATTTTATCTTAAATATAATACTATAACCCATTTCGTCTTCTAAATTTATATTTTTTTCTTAAAATATCCTTATTAATTATACACATTAAAGAGTTTATATTCAAGGCTAGTCATGACAAAATATAATATTTTAGAATAATTAAATCATCTTTCTTATAAATAATTAATTAACATAACTAATTTCTTTAATATATTTAAATTAATTATATAGCTCTTATATTAAGCATATGAGGTAGTATGATACAAGCCTTTTGCAAAATTCTCATTGTATGAGAAGCAAATTCCGGCCTTTATTCTCAATTTAAAACCAAATAGAGTTAATTTCACGTCAAAAGAATTTACATCTAGAGTTCGAAGCTTTTTTTTTTTTTTTTTTGTAAAGTTAGTAAAGCAAGTGAACTACTTTTACATTTTAACTCTTTGTAAAGTAGCACCTTTTTTAATGGTAAATATGTATTTCTAATCTTTTAATCTTATATAAAGTATTATTTTAGTCTCTTAATTTTATAAAGTGTCCTTTTAGTTTCTTAACCCTAACCCTGTTAACATTGAAATGTTAACATCAAAATTTTAAATATTGATAAAATATTAATTCTCAAATGGGGATATATTAAGTCTATAAGAGCATGTTTGGTTTAACTTCTAGATAATATATTTTGAAAAAAATTGATTATAAAATAAGTTTAGAGAATAGATTTTATAGATTTTATATAAATAGTAATTTTAAAAAAATAAGTGTTTAGATGGTTATTATTAGAATAATTTTTTTATAGGTAAATTATCAGAAAAAATATTAGGTAAACTGATAATTACATAAATTGTAATTTTAAATTTATATATTTTTATATTAAAATAATAAATAATATACAATCATATATGTTATTAGAGTAATTAATAAAAAATAATAGAAAAATAATTTTATATATTTTGATTAATATAAGTAATTAAAAATTAGAGAGGAAAAATTGTAATTTTCTATGAGAATATATAATAGGTGTTTTGGTACTTTTGGACTCAAACTATGCACTTTTGTTTTTTCAAATGAAGCACACACTGAGACTAAAGATAGAGTAAGTTGAAACTCATAAAGTTAGAGAATCAAATGTGCATTTTTGTCTTCTTTTTTTTAATTAACCTTACAAATTGAGAAACTTTAGGCAATATTAATGGGAAAGTGAAAATGTCAAAGGAGGTTTGAATTGTGAAAAGACAAAAGAGTCCAATAAAGGAGCGTTAAAGTAGCAATAGTGAAGAGTGGCTCCACAAAAGGTTCTAAAATGAAGCGGAAGACAAGCGCACTAGCACCCTCCCAATCCATCTTTTTTCTTTATAACCACCCTCCCAATTCCCAAATAAAAAGCTTTGAGAAAACTTCAACTAATATAGAATTGACATAATGATATAAGGTCTCACTAAATTTGTCTGGATTTTGAGTTTATCTCTTTGAAGAGACTAGTATATTGAACGGATAACAAAAAATTTTAAAATTAGATTTGTTAATTATTCGGATACATGATAATATAATCTAAAACAAGCGCCCATTACTAGTTCATAGTATAAAATAAAAAGAAAAGCTTTGAGAACGCTCCATTATTAACTACTTTCTATGTTGGCATGCTTCTTCTTTCTCTTTACATCTCTCACCGATCTCATGCACTGTAGGATCTATCTAATGTGAAACATGATCGATCAAAACCACGTTCACAAAAACAAAAAAGAGACTCCAATATTAGTTCACGAATCTTAGCTTTTTTGACTTACTCCCTATATTTTTAAATGAAGCGATCGATGGCTTTATGAGCAGTAAAAATAATGGTGGGATTCAGTATCTGTGTAATTGATGAGATGATATTTAATATATTACGTTAGGTTTGCCAGTGCATGTTCCATTGAATCATATCGATTCGTATGAAGAAAGTTTCATTAGCTTTATTCTTTCTGTGGAAATATACACCCAGTAGTCCTGTTGCATTTTTTTTTTTCGCTATGACATCGAGTTTAGCGTTAGCTAGCTTTTGTTTTTTCCCCCTACTTTGTTTGACATTTGATTTCAACGATTCTTTTAGTTTAATTAAATCATTTCCGTCTTTTTTAGGGAACCTTTTTAAATGAAACATAGAAAGCAGTTTAATTAAATCTTAATTAGGGTTTTATGTAAACGACATCTTAAACAATAACAACCCTTGATTTATAGAAACATGGTCTTCTCAACTTTTTTTTTCCAGCAGTCACTTGAGAAGAGAAAATTAAATTTCAAAGTTGAGAGAATTTATTTTGCAGAATACTCAGTCTTATTTTGCTCCACTGGGTCAAATACTTAGATATTTTATTTTGTTAAGACGTGTTTGGCATATTTTATTATGTAACCACACTTTTTTAAACATATAATTGAGTATAAATTAGAGAACGGGTTATATATAAAGATAGGTTTAGTAAAGGCCGAGTCGCCACCCCCTCCACAACAACTTGTTTTACCTTTTATAATGTTAAAGAAACCCTTTGAAATCGAGCTGTTTCGATAGCATCCAAAATCGAGTTTTCAAAAAGGTTTTTGATTTAAATTTTAATTTATTTTTTTAAATAAATAGCTATATTTATCTAAATGTGTTTATGGATCAAATTATAATTTAAAACTATAATTTTGGATAAACTATTGGGAATAACTTAATTATAGAAGAGTAAAAGAGTTTAAAACTATCTAATTACTATTTTACCCCTATTTTTTATCATTTTCTCTCATCTCTCTTCTATTTCTTCTCTGCACCATATGCTCACCATAATTGAGGAGAAGTCTACTACTTTATGCTTGTTGGAAGAAGGAAATGAGTAAAAAGGTGGTAATATCTTGCTATGAGAAGCTGTTGTTTTGTCGTGGAAGAAGACGTCGCCATGGAATGTCGTTGGTCTTGCAATGTGCTCGTTGGGCTTTGTCATCGGTAGAGGAAAGAAGAAGATAATATGGTGCGATGCAGAAGAGGAAAGAAGAATATGAACAGTGATGATAAATAGTGATAATTAATATATTTTTATTTTATACTATTTTTAGTAATTTATCAATTATAAAAGCCTTTCTAGTAATAACCATCTAAACACTTATTTATTCATAACCATTTTTTTTATAAGCTCTTCTCCAGAAATCCTTTCTTAAAAACTATCTAAAAATTCTTTTTTTTTCATAAATTATTTTCTAAAAATCTATGCAAACAAGCCCCATATAAGAGATACGATTTGTGATATATTTTATTATATATATCAATATTGATATTTTATAGTATATGTAATATTAAGAAAAGAATAAAGACTAGTATTTTCATAGGAGTTACAGGAGAATTACTATATTACTACACCTTTTAGATTTTGTTAATTTAAAAAATGCATCCACACTAGCTCGTCTTTTACTCTAAGTATTGTAGGCATTGCCATAAAATCTTGGCTTGGGCTAACTCATATAAAGTGGAGAGTACTCGTGTTGCTTGCTTCGCGGAGGAAGCTCCCATAATCTTCATTCAATATTCTATATTATGATATTACTAGTGATTAGTAATTTAATTGAATGAAGATCGTTCACACTTGAGAATCGGAGGAAATGACAGAATTTTCTGCGATTCAAGCAGCATCTTCTTTCCTTAAATATTCCTCTAATTAATTAATTAAAATGGGACCCAATGCTTGACGTGGAACTGTGACGTGATTAGTCAGGGCCGACTTTTTTTTTTGTCGGATTTGCAGGAAAATAAAAAGAGGAAAGGAAGCGCGTGAGGAATACGTACCAAGAGTTGCGGTGAGGGAAGAGAAATGGAATATGTTCCGAGTAGGGAAGGGCCAAGGAGAGGTGACAGGCGACAGCCGACAGAGCATCCAATTTGATGTTTGATCCGTCCGTCCCTCAATTACGCGCCACATTTTT
Source organism: Leucaena leucocephala (assembly GCA_037074615.1). Lineage (NCBI taxonomy): Eukaryota > Viridiplantae > Streptophyta > Magnoliopsida > Fabales > Fabaceae > Leucaena > Leucaena leucocephala. Next base: position 514,661 of record CM073567.1, on the reverse strand, counting down.
TTTTTGTGGCCAATTTCAATTACGTACCTGACCCCCACTGAAATCTGGTTACCATTTATTTTTATTTTTTAAAAATACAAATTCAGACATTATCTACTATGAACTGTTTGATACATTAAAAATTAAACAAAATATCGGATATGAATGTCACCGTATAAGGTTGTTATTATATAATGTGAAAATTAAGAATTTCAATCTTAAAAATAACTTCTCAATTTGTGAGAATAAAATTTCGTAAATCTATTCCTCTCTAAATTTCATGGGAGTTTTTGTGGGGAAATATAAAATATGCTTTGGGCAAATGAAAAAATGGAAGCATCCCATAATTTGGGGATGAGCGAGCGGCTCAACCGAAAGTCATGGCCAAATTTAAAAGCGTCTCTATGTCCATTTGCTATCTATGTATTGGGAGCATAATGTGAACAATGGACAATGGCCAATAATACACACCAAAGTAAGTATATTTTTTAACTCCTGCATGCATGCAGCCAGCAATCACACTTGTCAGGAATTATAAATAAAATGTGCTCCACAATCCACTCTTAAGGAATTTTAATTCATATATGCTGTTCATGGGTAAACAACGCCACGCCTCTGTCAATGGTTACATGGGATCCAATGCTAATAAATAAGAATCCCATGCATATATGTATGAGACATATTTTCTTTAGTGAAATAATCGAAAGTCGCATTATATGGAGTTGTAAGGGGAAGAGATCGATGCATACCAATCAAATAACGTCATATATTGTATAATGAATTGACATATACATATAAACGGAGGAGAATAAGGATGTAGATGATGAAGATGGGGGAGGGCAGACTTAAGGATTAAGGATGCGAAGAGGGAAGGGAAGAAAAGAAGGAAACGTAAGAGACGCGCTTGAGACTGGGAAGCTTGAAGCACACAAAAGGAAGAGAAGAGAGATTCCAAATTTCATCATAATAATAATAATAAAAAAAAAAGTGACTCTCCATTCACTCCTCCCCCCCACTTCATAAAGTTAAAGCAATTCCCCTAAAGGGTGTTCCTCCCAAGTGGCCCATATCCCTTCTTTCATATTTTTTTGGCGCATCCTACTATTACCCTACACCCTTTCTCTGCTTTGTTATTTTTCATTAGAGAAGCTGTTGCTAAACAACTTTAGGTTATATTACAAATGAGATTGAACTCATAGCTAACTCCTACTTATAAGGGAACTCTCGTGTTGCTAGGCTACAATGACCTTTTCTGTACTAAACACTGCAATGGAGAGAATGGGGACAGATAGCAGGGGGCCTGCATGATGATGGTTATAGAGGGCTTGTGTTTTTTAGACAATTTAATATCGAACGCATACACCCATTACCCTCCATCCATCCACCTTTACTTGTTAATACGGAGTGTAAAACCCATGATTTTCTTTATGAGAGGAGGTAAGGGATGTCGATTGAGTTATAATTTGTGTTGTGTTGGATGGATCTTCTTCTTTCTTATTTATCTTTTCCAAAATAATGGCACACTCCCAAAGCTTTACCTCTTTCTTTACAATATGGTATGGCATGGGGATCCTACAGGATATGTTTTCTTTTTCTGCTTTCCTTCTCAAAGTCCCTTTTCTTTTCTTTTTATTTCTTTTTCTATTTTTTGCATTTTTATTTATTGAAATTTACTGTACTTTTTTAAATCTTTTTTTCCATGTTGTTCAATCTTTATTTATTTATTTCTTTCTTTCTTAACAATTTATTTACTGCGCGTGATTCCTCCACATGTTGCACCTGGCCTTTTTGCCACTTTACCCTGGGTGTCTCAAACCCACCCCAGTTAAATGGACGAACATTGACCAAATCTATATTTTATTTAAAACATTTATTTTCAAGTTTTTTATTCAAAGAATCAATTTAAATCAATATTTCTTAAAAATACTATTCTACTACTTTAATCCTTAATATAAGATCTAATTAAGAGTTGATCTTCATCATAAATACATGACTTATTTTTTTATTTATTATTTTTTTCTAAATTATTTTAATCAATACTCCTTTAATAATAATCAAATGAGAGTGAAAAAGATAGAGTTAAGGAAGATAATTAAAATATTTTAAAAAATATATTATATTAATAAATTTAAATAATTTTATTAATCTAATTAAATATATTGGACCTGAGGAATAATATGTATGTAGGGGTTGGGGTAGAGTCATGTTGACATAACCCAATTAAAGCCCGGCCCAACTCACCCAATCAATTCAAACCTGACCTTTCGGCTTCTGTATTTTTCAATTGCCTTCCGAACTTGGTCTGATACTATATGTGTGTATGTATATGTCAATAGCAACGCTACTTGTCACCCTTAAATAAGATCTTGCCTGACGTTAACATGTTTGTGTATGAATGTATATAATAAGAAAAGAAAATTAAAAAGACATAGAAGGGCCATTTTCATTCTTCAATTATTGCATGATAGTGCAAACTCCGTTGGGTTCCACTTTGGAAAAAGGAATTTTTGACGTCCGGGTCACAAATAATAAGTTTTCCTTCCAAGAAGGTGGGGAATATTTGCTATCTGTCTTCGATCTTAGAGAGAGGAAGAAGTACACAATCATTTTGGTTTCATGCTGTTCAAAAATTAATCAAAATTACTTCTAACTAACATTACTATTCTTCTTCACGTGGCTACTGATTGAAGGATCTTCTATTTTCCTAAATGCCATGGACCCCTTGCCCTTGTGGCCCCTTTGATCAATTTGCAGTTCTATATATACCTCCCCCCTTTCTTGCTCTTGTTTTTGTAAATATAGATGTAATTAAATATCATGATTTATCAATTAGAGTTAGTATAGATAATAAAGAACGAGTTTATCTTCTATAAAGATACAAGTTCGATTCCCTCTATCATTGTGATAACTATTTTAGTAGGCTATTTTATAAGTCTATTGTAAGTGTTCTCTAAACTCTAGGGCCGTGCTTTAGACTTAGTAAGAGACTAATGTTAAATCTACCTAAATTTTATTTTATCAAAAAAAAAAAGCGTAGTTTAAGACAAATTTTACATTTTACTAGACACTTTTAAAACAAAAAATAGTATAGGACGTCATACCTTGTTTATCACATAAATAGTATATGTTTTTAACTTTATTTTTGTAAATTGCATGGTCTCAGTAAAAAGTTCTAGATGTAACTAGAATATTTCTGCTTCCTTTATATGTAGCACTAAAGAATAAATATTCGGCCTTTGTATAATACAACATACATTTAGCCTTAAAAAAATATTTAACTTTAAAAATAAAGAACAAGATAAGGGAAACTATTTTATTTTATTTCTCCTCAGGTCATCTTTTAAGTATAACAATGGTCCCAGATTAATTCGGATCAGGAATTGAAGGGCCATTTCAGGTGATTACCCTACTACCTGGTACCCAAATCTCGAACTCAAAATCTTTGCTCAAGGGAAACTAATTTAACTACACCTAGAACGTTGTAACGAGATTTATAGAGACACAGTAGGAGTACAAATTAAAACTTACAAGAAGGCCACCAACCAACATTAAAAATTTACTTCATGCCTTTCTTTTATTTAAAGCTTAATAAAAAACATTTTCCCTGTACCGTAAGGACTAACCATTCTTGTGTTTCAAAATTATGCATCTCTCGAACAACTCATGCTGGAGAAAAATTAGAAGAGGCAGGGGAGCAAGTGTGAAGAGGTCAAAAATGAAAATATCAGACAACAATAGAGTGTGGCAAATACAGATACTCATCCACGAACAGCCAAAGCATGATGGACAGGACAGTAACTCAGGAATTTGCTGAGGTTATGTATGATACAACAACGGTAATGTCATCAAGCTTGCCACCATAATACCGGAAGCCGGCCTCTTGAGCAGAGGTGGAAAATGGAGTCTGCCTATTTCTGTCTTGTGCTCGCTGACGGGCCAGCGCTGCTATCTTCTGAGCAGTTACCTGGGGTTCTAGTCCCGTTCTAACTGCATGTACTACAACTGCTGTAATTTCATTATTGTACAAGTTGTCAAATAATCCATCTGTTCCCGCAATCACAACATCTCCTCCAGCAACAGGCACTGTAAACACCTGTTCACATAATTACAACAAACATGCATGCTTAGGTTGCCTTTGGCTTTCCACTAGTTACACAGATTCTTTGCATTTTATTTCTTCCCATTTCTTGTCAATGTTGAAAAGACATGGGCAGAGTGTGTGTGGGATATATCACTCAAGAAGGTCTCACACATTCCAATAAAACCTACCACGTATGTCAGCCTCGAGCATTCTGTCTTTTACTTTGAAATTCACAATAAATTAATCAAGGAAACTGAAAGATTCAAATAACATTCGTTTTCAAAACAACAGATTTCATCTTCCATGAGGCTTTGATGTCGGAAAATACTAATATTATTTCAGGACAACAAACAAGAAACTCAGTTTGGCTAACAACACAATTGTCTGCATGGGTGAAAATAGAACCATGCAACTGGACAGCTTATGAATCTTAAAACACAAATCCCCTTTCATGTCTATACAAGATCCACCTGCTTTTCGATAAAAAAAAATAAAGGTCCACATGCTTTTTTTTTCATCCTCTCTAATCTCTCTCTGATAAAACTCTCTAATCTCTATCAAAGAACCTCATTTTCACTCCCCTCTCTGATTTCCATCTTCCATATCGAACTACATTGAAGGTAAGAACTGTTCAGGGTCTACACAAAGCTTTATGGTGACAACAGGCCACATCTCACTTAAAACATGGCTATCAGAAGGAAGACTGCCCTAATTTGGAAATTTCCATATCGCTAAAGCAGGTCATTGAAAAGATCAAGGTCATGCCAAAAAGAAGTGAGGATGTTAATATGTGAAGTTACCTCGCCAGAACTGGGTAAATCGCCTCCATCGCCACTCTCCAATTGATACGTAAAATTGAAGCCATGCTGTTGAACAGGGGACTTGAAAATGGTGCTTCCATCTCTAATCACGATGAATCCACTGTCACCCAAATTAATAGCATGTAGCTCCTGGACCAAGAAGTCAAGTGGATGGAAGTGAACATTAATAAATTAATATTACTTGTTATATACATATATATGTATATAATAAAAACTAGCCAAGTTTACTTAAATGAACAATTCAGCGGCCGCAAAATGCACTTTGGTCAATTAAGATGCAAGATACAGAACACCAGCCACACATTAATAGAGCGTATAAGCAAGTTTGACAAGAAAAAGTATGCGTGTATGTGTATCCATGAGTATTGTCAAGAAAAATGTCATCAAAACACTAGCAGAAATTCCGACATGCATTAATTCCATTTATTGTTTGAATTAAACCTTGGTTGTAGACATGATAAAGGCATCAATCCACTAAGACATTATCACATTGGTGATTCTGAATCCTAATTTAGATAAGAATCTAATTATTTTTGTACAAAAATTATGCTCTGCACATCATGTTTCAAACACACAAAGTTTGGGTAGTATAAGATCAAACAATATTAATAATGTAATCTACCGCAGAAGTGGCAGTACAATTGTCAAAAGTTTTCATGTTGATAATGATGAAAACAAGAAAAGCTTTCATGACAGTCAATGCCATTAAAATGGTTTTAAGGCTACGTTCACCTATCCAGAGTCCATTTAATTTATTCTACAGAAATTGACCAAAATTATTTGACTTGTATGAACTTAAAATAAAAAAAAAAAAGAAAAAAAAGCAAACCTTCGCAGCAAGGGCAATGATACAGGCTGTTGATGAACCCTTGGCTCTTGTACTTGAGTGAGCCTTCTCTAACACCCTCGCTGGATTAAGAGAACCTTTTGGTTCCTCTTGGATTGCTCTTACTGAATTGGACATAAGTTCACGAGAAAACAGTCCCGCATTAACACCAACTTCTGCCCAACCACCTACACCATCTGCAACACCAAATGCTTGTTCATCACTGCAAATAAAATGAGCATCTTCTCCACCTGTCTCCTCCTTATCTGGATGTGGTAGGTAACTAGATCCTGAAAATAGCTTCAAAGTCTCGCCACCATCAATTGTTCTGAAAGTAATACAACTAAGGTTATTAAGAAAGATTAAATAATTTGTACAAGTGACTAATTAATTAACCAAAGAACAAGCAACATTGTAGCCTAGTACACTTACCGGTCTACTGTAGGGGAGGAACTTTCAAGCTGTTCATCACAAGCGCTACTGTCAAATGAGACATTGTGTGCTGCCCGGGCAAAGTAGGAAGTACAAAATGTACTAGAGAAATTCTTCAGCCATGGTCCATAAGGAAAACTTGAAATACCCTCAAGAGTCGAATACCTAATATTAAGAGTACTATTTAATGAATCTTTTCTTTTCAGGTTCAAATGAGCTCTTAGGTAACCTTTACGAGTTCCGTCACCCAAAGGCGTTTTGAAATCTAGCGTATTCCTAAAGCTAGAGAGGTTATCATCGACACAAACATCTCCCACTACAGATTTGGAGGTTGAAGCAGCCATTGATTCATTTTTAAGCTTACGGCTTGAAAAGGAAGGATTGGCATGAGATATATATGAAGTTGAACAGAGTGAAGTAAGAGACGCAGATGAATGTCCACATAGCAAAGATCGCACCCCGTGTTGCCGAGTTAGTCTTTCTCGAAAACGACAGTACCTGGTAGCGTTCAGCTTTGATAGATAACCAGGAGGCATCTTAAGCTCTTATGCAGAATTCCAAAATTCAGTTTCTCTTTTGGGCAAACCTAGGATGCTACTTAGATTACAAAATCTCATTCATTAACAAGCAAGAAGTTTTCATCTTGACACGAGAAATGAAATGCCCGAATTCTGAAATTGAAAATTGAGAAGAAAAACAATTAAAATGAGAAATAATTGAAACCGTAGTATAAACTTCATACAAATGAAGATATAATGTGTAGAGATTAGAGATGCATAGTCAATCTCCCCATTGCATAAGAGGAATGAGAAAGACCATCATCAAAGACACAGAAAATATGTGTAAGGAGAAGCGTTACACTACGAAATCAAACTAATTGAAGAAATAAATCAACTCGAGGGGAATCATAGCTCGACATATGAAGTGATTTCCCTCAATTTGAAAGAGATAAATATGTAGATGACGCGCCAATAACTATGAAGGGAAATGGAAAACAGAATCATATACCAGGAAGCGAAAGATGGGAAACGACCAGCAGATGCGAGAGGTTGAGGAAGAAGCTCCGATGATGGCCAGAATATTACACCGTCCGAGCTTCTCGTTACTCCGATGCTGAGACCTAATTCGCGTACACCTCCGCCCCCTCTGGACTCTTTATCCGAAAAAGAAAAAAAAAAAGAAGGGAAAAAAGGCCGCCACGCTTCTTCGGCCTAAAAGGAAAAAAAAATTATTTCTATTTTAGATAGTTTATTTATTATTGGATCAAATTTTAGATAGTCTAATAACGATGTTTTTTTTCTTTTTATTTTTATTGTCAAATTCATTTTAAATTTTTCAAGCAAACACAGACGGAGATGGATGAGACTAAATTGAATTCATTCTTTATTAATATTTAGGAAAATGAAGTGCTTGGTCCCAATATTTGCACCTTATTTTAAGATACGACTGCATTCTGGTAAAAAAGCTTTTATCCCCTGGCATCGATTTCATAGTTACATTCACTAATAATATCTTTATATGGCAACTGACTGATTGAGAAGGCTAGCCGTAGGCATAATATGCTTATGATTGCTAATTTAATAAGGCCTATTATCTTGAATACTTAGGATAAAATGATGTCAAGATCACATGGCTTTTATTTTGGTAATTTTATAAAAGAATTTTAAAATTTTAATGATCGAGATGAATTTATGAAAAAAAAAATGCGGTACCTCAATGATGGGATCATGGGGTGGTGCTAAAAGAGAAGTTGGGTTTTTTGGGGGACAATCTTAAAAGAGAAATTGGATAAAAATAAATAAGTTTTTTTTGTAAAAAAAAAAATGGAAAGGGTTTAGGCTCACTTATATGATTTAAGGAAATGTCAAAATCTCTCTTCCTCTTAACAATACTAATAACAAGCAGTTTGAGCTGTTAATTATTCTCAAACGTAAATTTATGCACCTAAGAGTTAAGATATCTCTCTAAATGTATGATTGGAACCACAACAAAATAGTAATCCCTATAAATTAAATATATTTTAAATAGTCACATATCTTACCTATTTGCTAACTGATTTCACAGGACAATGAGACAAAGATACATGAATGAAATGTGGGCTGAAGCCACTAAGGTATTTCTAAACCTCATATCTTTTTTTTTTTTGTATAATAATTTTTTATAAAATGTTAGACTCATCTACAATATAAAGGTATGATGGAAATTCTTTTTTTCATAGGCAATATCAATATCTGATAGGATAAATTATCTATTATCTTCAAATATAAATCTAAATATCTAGAAGTTAAGATGTCTCTCTAAATGCTGTGACTGAAATCACAATAAAATAATATTCCTCAAGAATTGAACATAATCTAAATAGTTATATATATCATCTCTTTACCAATTGAATCTACATACAATTGGTTATAAACCTCGTGTCAAAAAGCTTTGGGACTGGATGATTAAGTAGGCCAATATGGACAAGTCAGGCGCGTTTCGAAGCCCTTGAACGGAAATTCTCGTCACGTTGATGGGCGAATTAAGTAACAAGTTCTGATTTGTACCAAAAAAAAAACTAACAAGTTCTAATAATTAGAATAGTAGCAACAAACCTATTGTTTATAAGTTAAATAGGTAAAAAGGTGAAATATATAATTATTTAGAGTGTTTGATTCCTAAAAAATACTATTTTATTATAATTTTAATCGCCATATTTAGAGAGCCATCCTAATTCTTAGATATTTAAATTTATTTTTTGAGATAATAAATTACTCACTCTATCCTGATATTAGTGTCGCTTAATAGAAATGGTGACTTTATGATATCATTAGATCTTGAATGAATCCAACTATTTTTTAACATTTTTTGTATAAAAAAATAGTAACAAAAAAATTAGAATAGTAGCAACAAGAGTTAATCGGATAAATAATTGACTTATAACTTACTAGATCTTAAGTTCAAATATTATATATAAAGAATTTATTGATATGAGATATATAATTAGTCTTTAAGTTTAGAGGCATAAATTAACTTTTGTGAGGTCGTGAGACTTAGCTTATCTTATTTTTTTTTGTATTAAAAAAATTAGGATAGTAAGTAGCAATTCAAAGAGAAAACCTAGAATATGTTACCGGACAAGACAAGTATATATGAAAGGGAGGAAAAAAACAAAATTCAAATGATGTGTTCGTAGACTCTTCTTGTATCTGTAGCATGAAGCCGTATATATCTTCCAGGTTTCATCTGCTTCAAACTTTATGACTTCGTGTTGGCCGAAAAGGAAAAAAAAACAAGAAAAAAGAATTGATGCAGGTTTGGTTCATTAATGTCAATTACTCGTAATTATTCTTGACTTAATCAGAGTATGCCGGTGAGAGAAAACTTGTGTTTTCTGATAACGAAAGTTGACTTTGCCTCTCAAAATTTTAAAAATTATTGTGATGAGAATTATATTATTATTCTTTTCACTCTTTGTTATTTTGAAATATACAAACTCAACACCTCATTTTATTGCCACTCTTTTTATTTTTTAACGTTTAAAAAATATTTCAACTTGAATGATCTTAGCGCTCCTTCACATATATAAACATTCGGCGACCAAAACAAATCTAAATGAAAACAAAAGTTTAGAGCTTTATAGACAAAGAGGAGGGTAGATCCACCCGAGTCTTCCCCAGTCGACCCCACCTTCTCTTTCTTCACTTGTTTTATCAGATTTCTCTTTAGAAGAGATATTCAGATTAAGCAAAAAGATGTTTTTCAAAGGGCTTTATAGATGTATATACTTTAACACAGTTTATATGTTTGGCGAAAGTTTTTGTTCACTATTCATCGGCGTCGTTCAAAATATACAAGATTAAACCACAACGATGAGCTCGAGTAACACAGATATGTTTCACAAATTAAACGGTCCAACTAACTTTTAAACGATAATAATATGCATGCATGGAGCAAAAAGTAGATTTCTGAGAATGAAATTCATCAGGTGCCTTTGATGCAGAATCAGAAGAGAGTCTCCCAAATGTCAGTGAAAGCCTGGACAATGATGGGATGATATTGAGTAGAATTAAGAGACAAGAAACAAGACAGGAGTTGCTCCAAATCTCTCTGCTCAAACATCTTCTTCTCCACTATCATCTCCATCATTGACCTCCTGAAATCATTGTACGGATCCTCCGACTTCTTCACCACCGCCACGCTCTCTCTCACCTTCCCTTCCACCCTCCACCCCATCATCCCCTCAAACGCCGACACCCTCGCCGCCACCCACCACACAGTCTTCTCCTTCCTCTTCTTCTTCTTCTTCTTCAACTTGTGTTCTTTGTGAGGTGGTGTGTCGCTTGTAGAAGACGAAACTAGAGCTTCGGTTTCTTCATCATTGTCGCAGCCGTCGCTGCCGACCAAACCACGGCGGCGATCAGCTGAGGAAGTGCTGATACGCCTTGCACGACTACGGCATCTTGGCGTTGTCCTTTTCTTCTTCTTATACCGCGGTTTCGATGACGGTAGAGGCAACACGTCATCGGGTCCGGAACCGCCGGAGGCTGAGGAGTTTTGGATTTTCCGGCGAGAATAAGCGGTGTGGTCGTCGTCATAGACCTTGGCGATGACGTGCCATTTGTCTTCCTTTTTCCAGAGGAAGTCGTCGTCGTCAAAGGCAGAGAGACGGGTGGAGGAGTGTCTGGAGCAGCAAGGTCGGAAACAGTGGATGATGAGACGGGATATTCGAAATTTGAATCGTTTGGCCATGTCAAGGCACTAAAATTCTCTGCACACTCAAAATAATAACTTCAAGTTATCACTGTTTTGCGGATGACAAGGCCGGTTGTTCTCTCTCTCTCTCTCCCCTCCATATATAGGGAAGTCATACTGTTTCTCAAACGTTTCATCGAATTGCATTATTTACATGCCTTACATACGTATAATCTATCATCCAGTAAAAATATCTATGCTTCATTAATAGATATTAAATGAATAACAAAAATTTAAATTCTAATTATATAAATTACGAAACCATATAAAAATTATATACTTATAATATGATTATATAAAATAAATCCATAATGATAAACCAAAAGTATACATAATTTTGTCAACGTTCTCTTTTTTAAAAACTAAAAGCTAGCTAGCAAACAGATTTCTTCAATAATTTTAAATAAATAACAAAAACGCAATGTTACTTTTGCATCTTATAATAAAAATATACAACAACAAATATATAATCTTTTCAGGGCCAAAAAGAAAAAAGAAAACAAACAACAACAAGAAGAAGAAGATAAGATTGTGATCCCGTATTATTAGTGTATCTTGCCGTACTCTGTTGGATTCTTTGTTTTGGCAGATAAAAGGAGGTCATGTGAGGAACATTACATCCAGATTTTCAAACTGCATCCGGGTACTCATCCATCAAATTTACACTCTCGGAGAAAGAAAGAAACAAAATTTACGTTTTCAAATTTGTTTTTGCATAGTTTCTAAGACTGAATGAATCCAAATCGATTAACTTAGTGATATCACCGAACCTAACGTTCCTTTTGGAGCCAAAGTCAATAAAGTCACGACAAATATATGATGTCTTAAGGTTTTCCTCCTTTTTCTTTTTCAGGTCATTGATATATATATATACACGTTTTTGGTTCTCTTCCCCAGCGAACACCCTGGAAAGTAATCTCCAAACTCATATCAGTTTGTCTTTCTTTCTGTCTCTGAACTTTCTTTTTTCTTTCACGCATTTCCATGCATACGCACAATACATAGTTATTTATCTTAATTTCTCTGAAAAAATAAAAGAAAAGTACGTAGCTGTTGCGTGTCTTTAGTGTGTGTTTACCTATTTGTGTTTTTGTTATATATGCATTCTTTCTATATGTTAGGAATAGGGTTTCAACATTAGGAAAAACAGTGTTTCTGGATGCAGATGATCCGAACCCGTTTCTTCACACCATCGATCGGTTAATTGTTTTTCAAAGTTCAAACCATAACATATATACTTGTAATCATTTGATAAGTATATAAAAAGACATGCCATTTTCGAATATAGACGTAAGCTAGGATTCTGCGAATCAAGTGCCTGCGGATCTTCATTTATACCCAGAAGGTTCTTTATCCCCCAGGAAAGAAAAATGTCGAAAGTGAAGAACCATTGGCCTTATGACAGAATCTCAGCATCCTCTTTTAGCTCGTTACACTATCGAGAGGACGAAAGCCGAAAACATATATATATATATATATATATATATCAGAGAGAGAGAGATCATGAGCGGTCATCTTCATTATTATATCTCTCTGCTATCTCTCCATAATCTTTTATCTTCGACAATAAGCAGATTTTGTTACAGAGAAACAAAAGAAAGGGATATCAACCTTCGTCCCTGCACTCTATACATAGTATTGAAATCGTAATGTTTACGAACGCCCTCCAACGCGTGCATGAAAAAGGAAAACGTAGGTGTTTAACATGAATTTAAAATAATCCTAAAACCGTACAGTGTATTTGTATAGTTGGTGGAAAGAAGGAGGTGTTGAACAGTTGAAGTTGACGGCTTAGGGAACAAAATCATGTTTCCATGGAAATGTGTTTCCTTTTTTTCTTTGTGCTTTTGAGAGAATCAAAAATGGTTTTTAAATTTGAGAAAGTTGGGGAATGCCTATTTTTACACTCAATGTGTCCCCATCATGACACGCTCTGCTAATTTCTGTCAGTCTCTGCTTACTTGTACTTTCTCTTCCCTCTCTTGTCTGAGTTTTTTTTTAAAAAAAAAGAAAGAAAAAAGTTCTGATTTTGAAATGATCAAATTACGATGTAGAGAATGTATGGGTAATTCTTGGATCTGATATTTTGTAACAGGATTTGGGAAATTAATCTGGGGATAAAAGCTAGCACTTCAGGCTCCAATTTGTCAGGTCAAAGAACGGCTAAGGCTCCAATTTGGATCTTCTCTCGGTTCTTCAGTTTAATTCCTAATCATGAGATTTGAATTGTTTCTGTTTAATAATTATATAAAATGAAAACAAGCCCCACATTTTGATCTGACAGATGAAATTTTTTGAAATGGGAAGATATTGCCATTTCAAAATTAAAATAAACGCCTAATAAACATTGGACCCATTGAATATGATTTTAAAAAAAAATTATATAACTTTTAAAAAAATATTTATAAATAAGAATTTATAGATTATCAAAAAAATATATGAAATAATAAAAAAAAATATATCACTATCATCATCAAGTCATCACGTCGTACCATTAGATAGGGGTATACATAGATAGGGTTAGGTAGGGCAACCCTCTGCCTGGTGCCCTGCCTAAAAAAAGTATGGGTTACATTTTGCACCCCGATGCCCGGTCCTACCCGGTAAAAGCCCTAACTATTTTGAGTTGGGTATGGGCAGGCTAGGCATACCCAAATTGTGATGTTCTGTTCATATTGTGAGGAAAAAATCTGTCATCATGAACTTATAAAATAATATCATATTTATATTTTTAAGAGTTAAATAATATATATAATTCACTAAGAATAAGATAACAAAAAGATAGTAATTAAAATTTCAAAGTCTATTACATATATAAAAAAGAAATATTGAAATATATAGAGGTTGGATATTTGTATCGTTATTGCAACACAAAAAATTGAATAATTGGCAAGTAAAGCAGATGAGCAATTTTAGTATCTACATGAATATAAAAGTTATGTTTAATATTTTAAAAATGAGCAAAGAGAGTTATCAGCTAAAGTGAAAAGTGTAAAATTACAAATAAAATAAGTTAAGAAAAAAAATTTAAAAAATAATAAATATATATATAGGGTCGGGCCAAATGGGCATGATAGCATGCTCTGCCTAGTGCCCGGCCCGGCCTAACTCAAATACATTTTGAGTAACTTTTTTAGGGCCGGATCGGACGATTTTTTTATAGGCTTGCACGAGCGGATTAGGCCATAGGCATTATAAACACCTTACCATCAGGTCTCTTCTCTCATCATGGGCGATGTCTTGCATTGATGCAAAATGAGGGAATCACCTTGCAGTTCCACCAACGATTTCCTCCAATTCTATGACTTCCTCCATTGTAGTTCCACCAGCAACGGCCACTTCCTGTTCTTTGGGACCTACCATTGCAGAGACGATGGAGGAGTCACAAGTATAGAAGACAACAGAGAGTAGTGCCTTCCCTCTTGGCGACCCACAGCCGAAAGACCATAGGAATAGTTAATGATGACGGAGGCCCACACAATCTTCGAGATGGAGGATAGCGGATGGTGAACAACAATCGATAGAAGAATAAGATATGCTACTATAAAAGAAAAAAAGAGAGAGTGGACACAAAATAATTATTTAATAATCTATAAATTATTTTAATATTTTAAAAATTATTCTTAAAAATTTATTTGATTTAAAACTATAATTTAATTTATAAATTTTTTTAGATAAATATAATTATTTATTTTAAATTTTTTAAATTAAAGCTTTGGTTTTATCTAAATAAGCATATTAAAAAAGTATTTGAAAATTTGAAATGTGAGATAGGGAGAAAAAATGATGAAATTGCAGAGGGCAGAGCCTTGAAATTCCTGGATAGTAAAATGCTTTTGCCTTTTTTTGTTTTGAAAAATATTTTCAATATTCTTTTTTCAAAAATAAAAATATATATATTCTAAAAATATATTTTAATTTTTTGCGTTAACTCAAACTATAATAGCCTACCGAAGCATACGCTTTATAAGTAAAAGGAAATCTAACCCAAAGGTCATGTTTTGGTATGTAGTACTAAATTTTAATAGATTAAAATTGAGATCAAGAGTGAAAGTGAGAGTAAAAATTAGCCTTTAAAAATATATTTAATATAAAATAATATTTGAAGGGAATAATTTCATTAAATTTATTTTATAATTAGTCATTACTTATAAAAAGACTATAATACCACGTGTCTTGGGCTTTAAAATTTAGCCTGAATATGCTTCTCCTCACTATCTTCTTAAGAGCGTAGAGGTTTCTTTTTTAGGAGAAGATCAGCGGAGTGATTGCCCTGTAGATGGTATTACATGATCCTACTAGGGGAGGCGATATTACCCAATTCTACCCATATGATATTATATAATCCTAAAGTTTTCTCAATGTTATATATCAAACGCCTCATTCTAGTTTATTTTCTATCTCTTTGTCAATCTCAATCCCTCAATATTATGTACCAAATGCGGTCCAAAGGTCCATTTTTTTTAATCAAAAAGGCATACTTCTCATTAATTACTGCTGAAGGAGGAAACAACAAACATCAACAAGGTTCTGTGAAACAAAGCCAAGCTCAAACGAGCAAAACAAAAAAATGGAAACTAAACTGAAGGAAAGCAAACAACAAATAATGATGGAGAAATGACATTTAAGGACCTCTAAAGAAAATTGACATTTTAAAATTAATTAGATTCTTTAAATATGATATATTAAATTTAAATTAGGACGTGTTCATAAAAAATATATTTATTTTTTTCAACAATTATGTTATACATTTTCAATACTTATGTTTCCTATTTTTAATTCTTTTCAATACTAAAAATATAGAAGATGACTCTTAAAAACATTTATCATGTCTATTGAAAAAAATTAAAAAAATTGAGTGCTCAAAAACACTTGTGGCAACATAATTATACATTCACTCGTTTATTAACTTTTTTTTTTCTTTTTGCCAACTAATACACTTAATTTATTAACTTGAATATCACTTTTAATATAATTAGTTATTTGTCTGTCATCCATTCACTCACGACATAGTATTTGTACATCATCACTACTGTTTTTCTTTTATAAAAAAAATTGCCACGTAACAATTTCACCGGTCCAACTTCTGGAATAGACCATAATCAACTTTACTCTTAATTAAAAGAACTTTCAAGAATATCTCTTGCCCTCTCTACATTATTAATGTATTTCCCCACATTATTTTAAGAGGTTATATTGTGAATCATACAAAGTAGTTTCTGGACGTAATTAATTAAATACTCTCTCCACTTTTAATTATAGGAGGTAGTTAATTTTTTATGATAAATTAATAAAAATACATAAATCAGTTAATTATATAATTAATATAAAAATTAGTTATCTTATTTGGGTATATTGTATATATGAATATATCTTGAGGTTAAAATACTCAATTAACTTTTATAATTATGATAACAAGTAATAATAAATAAATAATTATTTATCTGTTGAATCAATTGACCAGCTAGGGTTTAGGTGAAAATTTAACATGGTAACTTTCTATCACAACGTGGACGCGGCCCTTCAAGAAGTGAAAAAAGAAGCTAAGTGTTAAATATAAAACTACTTTAATTTAGCCAATAATAAACTACATATATGTTTTGGACCTGTTAAATTAAATTTCTTTAGCTTGATTACCCTATACAGTGATTACTTTTTAATTCATATTTTAAGTCATTTTATAAAACTCTTAAGTATTTTATATAAGCCATTTTAAAAAATATATGAGGCATTAAATATTTTTTTTTTCAATTTTTATCTTATATTCATATATTAAAATGGAGATAGAAATTAATGAGATGTTAAAAGAGATAATTAGGATGATTATATAAATTAATGAAACATAGCTCCCTAAAGCTAACTTAAGTAGTAAGGATGAAATAGGGTGCGAATAATGTGAGAAGCATCAAACCCTCACAATATAATGAAAAGAAATTAAGGAAATGGACGAATTTTGATATAAGAGTAACTGTGGAAAGCTTAGAATCCAAAATTATCGACTATGTTAACAAACTCATATATCATAGCTATCTCATGTTCAATATTATTAAATTTAATTAGATATTATTCTTTTAAAAGAGCATTGAACTTTTTTAATTTATGCAATTTGATTAAAAATACTTTATAAATAGAATTAAAAGTAATACATATTTATTTTGTTCGGTTGAGTGAAATCAAATTTGTTTTGTTTAAAAATATTAAAAAATCTCAAAATCTATTCAACAGCAAACAAAGGATGCATCTAATTTAAATTAATACAAACCTTGTAACAAAAAAAAAAACACTAACCTCTCTAGTCACATCGAAGAGTCATGCTTCCACGTTCTGCGAAACCACTAGAGTGAGTTAAAGAGGCAGTCTTTTAAAAAGGACTACGTCTGTTGCATATAATGTACAATTTTTTTTAAAAAATGAAATCGATATATATATATAATATTTAATTAGTTCTTAATTTCTGAGAGTGAAGTATCATTTTCTTATTTTAAAAATTAAGAAAAATTGCGAGAGAGTTCGAAGAAAGAGTCTTTCTCATATTTCTTTAAAATTATTAATTTCACTGTACAAACTACTCGTGGGTGTGAGTATATATATATTTCATCCTTGGGTTCTTCTCTATAGCTCTATGTAAAATCATCACACGTGAAGTCTAAGATCTTAATCACAAAAATGTCGATGGGAAAAGAAGAAGCAAACGATCATTGCCAAGAAAACGGTATTGAAGCAAAATGGGAAAGGGAGAGTAAGAAACTCAACAAGTTTGCTTTTGCTTGTGTTTTGGCTGGCACTATTGACTCTACTATATTTGGTTACGGTCAGTGTCTTTCTATCACACTATATTCTATATAGTAACTTGTAAATTTTAATTCAAGTGTCATTTATCTTATATTGTTTGTGGCATGCATGCAATTCGTAATTAGTTAATAATAAATCATATAAATAATTTAGGATTGAATATAGTTGGAAGAACAGTACGAAAAAGGATGGAGAATGCGGAAGCAAAACGATCTTCCATTTTGTTTACTGTACGTAACAAGATGTTAAATTATTTTGATCTTCCATCTTGTTTACGAGTGTGTTTGAGATGGTATTTGTGATGTCAAAAAGCCGACCTTTTCAACTGGGAAAAGCTAATTTAGGCCTAAAATAATCGCTTTAAAATGGCAATTTTTTTAGCTTGTTTTTCAATATTTTGAATTGGAACTAACTTTTTAAAATATCATCTAAATAAGTTTAATTTATATGAAACTGAATTTTTTATAAAAATTTGTGCAAGCAAATTATATTAAATTAAACAACTTTTACCCCTAATTATCTCCAAAAGTCTGTTAAAATAAGAAGTCACTCTTAAAAACATTAATCCAAACGCGCCCTAAGATATAATTATCCATGTTCAGGCATCGGAGTAATGGCCGGAGCATTACTGTACATAAAGGAAGAACTCAAAATTAGCGACCTACAAGTGGAGCTGCTAGTTGGAGTTTTAAACGCCTGTGCTATTCCAGGATCCATGGCTGCCGGACGAACCTCTGATTTCATCGGTCGTCGTAACACCTTCATTCTCTGTTCCGTAATCTACCTACTCGGCTCAGTTCTTCTGGGATACGGCCCTTCCTATGCTGCCTTGTTGACCGGAAGATGTATCACCGGAATCGGAGCTGGATTTGCTCTTAACATTGCCTCTGTTTACAGCGCCGAAATCTCACCTCCATCACATAGAGGCTTCCTAACATCTCTCCCAGACCTTTCCCTCATCCTGGGAATCTTACTCGGCTATGTCTCTAACTATTTCTTCGGGAAGTTTCCACTGAAACTGGGATGGAGAATTATGCTTGGTCTTCCATCAATTCCCGCACTTGTTCTCGCAGTTTTAGCACGGAAACTAGTAGAGTCACCGAGGTGGTTAGTCATGCGTGGTCGTGTTGCTGAAGCTAAACAAGTGCTTTTACTCGTCTCCAACACAAAAGAGGAAGCAGAAATTCGCTTACAGGAGATCAAAGTCGCTGCCGGTATTGTCGACGACGGCGACCAAGTCCCATACAAAACTCATAGAGGAGAAGGAGCTTGGAAGGAACTATTCTGTAAACCTTCTCCTTCTGTACGAAGGATTCTGATCATAGCCATGGCGGTGCACATGTTCCAGCAGACGACTGGAATCGAGGGTATTTTAGCATACAGTCCAAGAATGTTCGAGAGAACAGGAATAACCCAGAAGAACAAGATTCATCTAGCCACACTTGGAATGGGAATAACCCAAGTTATATTTACATGGCTGGGAACATTTTTAATGGACAGAGTTGGAAGGAGGGCTCTCTTGCTGGTTAGCTCAGGAGGTTCTGCAATGGCGCTATTAGGGTTAGGGATATGCTTGAGCATAGTGGAGAGCACACAAGAGAAACTGATATGGGCTCCAAGCTTTGTGATTGTGGCCACGTATTTGCTTGTGGCTTTCTTGCAAGTTGGGATGGGTCCTGCGACTTGGGTTTATAGTGTTGAGATATTTCCTTTAAGGATGAGAGCACAAGGGCTGGCGATTGGCGTGGCGGTGAATAGAACGATAAACGTAGTTTTGGTAACTACATTCATTTCAATCTATAAAAATATAACAATGGGTGGGATTTGCTTCATGTTTGGTGGTTTCACTGTGTTGGCTTTCTTGTTCTGCTATTTCTTCCTGCGTGAGACCAAAGGAAGATCATTGGAAGACATCGAGATCATCTTTGGCCAGGATTATTACAAGTCGCACAAGAAATCCAAGCCTGCAGCTGATCGGTGCATTGATGCCAATAATAATAAAGCTTAGTTGCTTAATTAGTACGCTTTTAATTAATTAGTATAGCATATAATGCTACACATAAATAGATCGATGAATGATCCTATGAATCCTAAAGTAGATGGGGAGTACCCTTGAGAAAATAAAAAAAAAATTGCATGACTAGTTATATATGAATGAGGAAAGGCTAGCTACCTCCTAATTATGAGAGTATATATATATAATTCAAGGAAATTAAAAAAAATGTGCTGTCCCATATTTATCCTCCAAACCAATGACTAATTATTAACTTTTGTAAGGACTAAAATGTAATAAAATATCTTGTTATTTTATAGAATAAAGTAAAAATGGTGGATCATCTCTAATTTAATGTAGTATTATATAAGCATTTCGTTCCTTTCAAATAGTAATTGTTATAGAAGGGTGCTCCGTCATTTTTAGTATATTTTGAAATCAATCGCCCAAGGACTTGTTATGTACGAAACTGTGATGATCGTAACCATATTCTCATTAATAGTAATTGTCAACATTTTACCAGCCTAATTAATGTGAAGGGGATTCTATTTTTGTCAAAGAAGTTCTAATCTTGTAAGCAAAAGTATGTCTTTTATCCTCTTTCCCATTACCTTCGACGGAAACAAAGAAGTTTTGAAACGATAAGAAAATAAACACTTACAAAAAGATGAGGACGTGCAAAAGAGTTTACCATCTTTGTGGGTACGTACTTCAATTAGATACTAATTAGATGGCTTTTAAATCATTTAGAATTTTAGATACTAATGTCAAAGATTTGTGATTTCCTTCCCACACTCTTAATATTGGACCTTACATATGGATCCAGTAGTTGTGGATATTACGTATATGCATTTAAATAGAAAATTTTAACCACTAATTAACATCATCCTAATTGCAATTTGAACAATTTGGTAGATCAATCAATAATTTAATTAATATCGTAACATCCCTACCGCCCACTTGGATCTGTTCTATTCGTTAATTAGGAATTTTGATCTCTTGTATTTAGAGATTTTAGCGAACGCTAATAATTTTTATCATTTTTTTTAAATTACAAAATTTAATAAAAGAGGTAGAATTATAATAACGAAGGAAAAATATTATATTTTAGAAATTTTAATTTAGCGATACAGTATATATTTTAAAATTAAAGAATAAAACGAGAGATAATATTATTTTAACCCCTGAAATTAAAGCTAAACTCTTCTCATCCTTACCCATCCTTGCGTGATCATACGCACACATATACATCACACCAACTCTTTATTTCATTATTTGCCCATATGAATAATTAGAAATGAGGCTTTTGCCGGGATTAAATAATATAGATTAAATTAGAATTTAATTTATTATCTGATATCATAAATATATTATTAGATTTAATGCATTTAAATCCAAACTTGTTATGTTTCCTCGCTCCCCATCTTTTGTTTAGGCTTTATTGGGAAAAAAAACTTAATTACTAGAATAAAAAATTAAGGGCAAATGTAAACATAAAAAAATAAAGAATTAACCTACTTTAAACTATATTCAACAAAACTAAGTCAAATATTAATTATCACGTTGTCCCAGCATTTTTTGGATGGCAACGCCATGTTTGTTATATATGAACCATACTCAAACCTAAGTTAGCTAAATAGTATAGTGTAGTACATATGACCTATTTGGATAAGAGTTTAAAAAATAGTTTATAAAAAAAAGAGTTTTTGGGTAGCTTTTAAAAAAGGGTTTCTGGAAAAGAGTTTATGAAAAAAAAAAGTGGTATGAGTGTTTGGATAATTATTTCTAGAAATACTTTTATTATTGGTAAATTATAAAAATATGTATGATTATTAAATATAGGAGAGAGGAGAGATAAAAGATGAGAGATGAGAAAAGATATAGAAGAGAGATGAGAGATATTGTAGAAAAGAAATGAAAGATAATAGATGGTATAGAAAATAAAAGAAAGATGAGAGAGGGTGTAAAAAAGAGATGATAGAGAAGAGATGATATAAAAAAAGTAGGGGTAATATATTAATTGTTTAGTCCATGAGCTCTTTTAATGTTCTATAAGCTACTCTGTCTAACTTATTTGAAATATTAGTTTTAAATTATAATTTAATCCAAAAGATCTTTTAAACAAATATAACCTGTTTATTTTAAAATTTTGCAAAAACTAAATTTTGCCTTATCGCATACTTATCGTTTCCCTTAATGATAACTATATTGCATATTCCAAATTTTGTTTATTGTATAATCCTTGATTTTAGAATGACTCTTCTTCTTTTTTTTGGGTCCCCAAATATTCTCTAAATCTAAAACGACTCTACCTGAAGTGAATTGTGCCATGCATGCCAATTAATTAATAATTGTAGTTACGTAGTCGGGAGAGGGCGCATATATACTTACGGTATATATCTCTTATTTTCTATATTATTTGACATATTTTTTAAATCTTTATCTCTCTCTGTCTATTTCCTTCTCATTTTTTTCTCACTTCAAATTATTCCTGGCTCCTTGGAGTTTTCAATGCACAATCATTTTTTCCTTTCCCCCTATGGCTCTTTGTCAAGTTTCTTATATATATATATACATATATATTTCTTAATTTGTATTATATTAGCCAATGACGACATAACAAAAACTTGCCTTTTTCCGCGCTGTAAATGGCAGCCTTAAATTTGATGGCTACCGCCAAAATAATTGTTTAACATGCTACCAAAAAAATGATCATCTTTAGAATTATATATTGAATTTGTGGTAACAAATTACAGTCGGTAGATAAAAGAGAAAATAAACGGATATTATAGTATTGAAAAGACGATACCGACATCCTAGAGAGCACCGTCCACGTTTACGTCTCCCAGTTATATTAATTAATTAATCTTAATCTTTAATTTTTTCCGACGTTACAGATACCTGCAGATACTTGAAGTGGCTTTTAATTTGACGACAAGGACCTTATATTCATCATGGTACCGGCATCGTCGTTCGTACAGGTTTCAATAATCGTAGAAATGTTTTGAAGATGTTTGAATTAGTTAATGAGAATTGCGTTGAAATATGGTTAACAATTCTGGTGGTTAATAATTAGTTGGAATTCTTGTGGATAGACTTGATTTTCATCAGATCCAAAGATAATTACCGTCCGGGTCATCAGCAAGTATATATGCATATCTGGCAGGTGGATCTGGCGAATAATCAGGTCAGATTTTTGTTTAATCTTATCCAAAATATAAATAAAAAGTTTATTTAGAACTGTGTTTTGTGATAATAATCCTTCCAAAGTTAGGACAGTTAGATAATTCCGATGTTGATGGAATTCCTCCACCCTTTTCTCTCTTGAATAACTCTCACAATCTGTTGCCTAATTATTTAAGCTCTCTCCTTCTTTGTCTTGTACTTGCATTCTTTTGTTACCTCAAAGGTGAGAACCAGTACCAGAACTCCTCTTTCACTAACCAGCTCGCTTTCCTTTTGTTCTTCATTCCCACATCCTCCTTATATATATATATATATAAACGAAGATAGAACCGAACATGATAGAAGAAGAGTCAAGGTTTGCAGATATGGCTGATCCAGTGGACAAAAGCGCAGACGATAATCGCACCAATAGATATGCTCTTGCCTCTGCTATACTCGCTTCCATGATAACCATCATATTTGGTTATGGTAATTACACTTTGTTCTCATCTCATGTCTTCTTTATCGAATTTGATGTTCTCTCTCTGTGATATATGATGCACATACGTCTTCAATGAATGTAAATGATCTTAATTAATATCATATTTATATAGCAATGTTCGTTTCTGATCCATGTTTCTTTTGTCTTGTTTATAGACACTGGAGTGATGAGCGGAGCTATGCTATTCATGAAGGAAGATCTGAAAATCAATGACATCGAAGTGCAGGTTTTGGCTGGCATCTTAAACCTGTGCGCATTGGTGGGTTCCTTGATCGCCGGAAGAACCTCTGACTACGTTGGTCGCCGGTGGACCATCGCTATCGCCTCTTTCCTCTTCATGGTGGGTTCTGTTCTCATGGGCTACGGCCCAAACTACATCTTTGTACTGATCGGAAGGTGTACCGCCGGTATCGGCGTAGGCTTCGCACTTATGGTAGCCCCAGTTTACTCCGCAGAGATTGCCGGCGCTAAAACCCGTGGCTTTCTATCCTCCTTACCGGAGCTCGGTATCGGCATCGGAATCTTTCTGGGATATGTCGTAAACTACTTCTTCGGAAAATTACCTCTGAAAATCGGATGGAGATTGATGCTTGGGATCGCGGCAGTTCCTTCACTCCTATTACTCTTCGCCATTCTCAAAATGCCCGAGTCACCAAGATGGCTTGTACTGAAAGGCCGTCTCGGAAAAGCCAGGAAGGTTTTGCTGGAAATCTGCAACAGCGAAGAAGAGGCCGAAGTTCGCTTCAAGGACATTAAAATGGCCATGGGGATCGACGAGGACTGCGAAGAAGACGTCGTTAAGCTGCCCATAAAAGGCAAAGGAGAAGGCGTTTGGAGAGAGTTGCTGATCCATCCGACTCCGACCGTTCGTCGGATCCTAGTCGCCGCCATCGGAATTCACTTCTTCGAGCACGCTACCGGCATTGAAGCCGTCATGTTGTACAGCCCAAGAATCTTCAGAAAAGCCGGGGTCACACAAAGAGACAAGCTTCTCCTTGCGACGATAGGAGTAGGAGGCACGAAAGTGTTGTTCCTGATAGTAGCCACATTCTTGCTTGATAAAGTAGGAAGGAGACGGCTTCTACTGTTCAGCACTGGAGGGATGATGTGTGCACTTGCGGTTCTGGGAGTAAGCTTGACGATCGCGGATCATTCGAAAGAGAAGCTGGAGTGGGCCTTGGTGGTGAGCATTGTGGCCACTTACTCATTCGTCGGCTGCTTCAATAGTGGGCTTGGGCCTGTGACGTGGGTCTACAGCTCGGAGATATGGCCTCTGAAGCTGAGGGCCCAAGGGGCGGGGATAGGGGTGGCGGTGAACAGGCTCATGAACGCCACCGTTTCGATGAGTTTTATTACGATCTACAAGGCAATCACGATCGGAGGGACGTTTTTCGTGTTTTGTGGGATATCTGCAATAGCATGGGCGTTCTTCTTTATTTGCTGCCCAGAGACGAAGGGGAAGTCATTGGAAGAGATAGGGATGCTTTTCAGCAAGAAGAAGGATACAGAGAATGATGCTGCTCAGAATGCTTAGCTTATTAGCGAGGTTGAATGATTTGGATGGGTCAAAATGTCATAATTGGTCAAAGGTCTGAGGGTAGAGATCTATTTTATCAAGAGTTTGGTATACATGCATGCAGATACGATGATATATATTTTGTTCTTAGTGATCACCTGATTATTGTTCATATATATATATATATATATAGAATGTCGTGTAATTATATTGAACCTGTTTCATTCATTTAAAGGATAGATGCCAAGTCCCTTTGTCTCAAATGGGAGAGCTTGTGAGATTCAAACTCAAACTGATATATGTGGGTGAGTGTCTGCTTTCTCTATGAGAAATGGCTAACGTAGGTGTAAAATTAAAATAATAATAATAATAATAATAATTGCAGGATATATAAAATTAGTATTTATTATAGTATGTTATAATAAACATATATACGATGAAATTAACACATTGCAATATCATAAGAATACAAATGAGCTCTGATGCATTTTAACTTTGTAGATAGGGGGTACCGTATGACAGTTCATGGACACACGTGTTGTTCAGAGTGGTCAGCAAATCAACTAGATGCATGTATTAGTGAAAGAGTGAGAGAATTAAAATAAAGGAGCTATAGTAAATGATATTTATTGAAAATTATTATAAAAATTATAATTATTTAGAATGATCAAATATTAAAATAAAAATTCAAAATTATTAAATTGTCCCTTATCAAAATTTCCTATATTTTCTTCAATATTATATTTTTAAAACTAATATAAAATTTTAATCTGCAATAAATTAAAAAATATTCATCTTAATATTTTATAGATAGCAATTGAAAAGCATAAGACATCAAAATTATAATTTTATTTTTAAAATTGACGCAAACTAGAAAATTTAAAAAAAAAAATCAGCTTTAACCATTCAAAAGAAGTTTGTATAATTTATTTTTATTTTAGTATAAATTTTTGAGTTTTAAAAATAAAAAATCCATATAATGTTAATATAATTTATTAAAGTCTAAATAATATATTATATTTTTTATACTCAATAAAAGTTTTAATATAATCAGTAAAATCTATAATGTATTAAGTGATAAACTGAAAATATGATTGTATGAATGTTAGTGAAAAATAAAGTTGAAAAAACAATTCTGTCATGGATGTGGATGGTTTCTGTGTTTTTAATTTTGGTAAAAAAATAAATTTCATATTAGTTTTAAAATAGAATGTGGGAGAGATTGAAAGAGATAATGTATGGGGTTTAAAAATTCATATTAGTTTTAAAAATAAAATGTGGGGGGAAATATAAGGAGTTTGGTAATAGGCAATTTAGTAATTGTAATTTTTATTTTTATATTTAGTTATTCTAAATAATTATAATTTTTATAGTGATTGTCAATAAATAACATGTACACTATCAGTCTGGACATACAAAACCTACATAGAAATCTACAATAGTTTCTTATTTTTTATTCTCCCAGAGAAAAATGTTTATTGCAAAGTCTTTCACTTTTAACAAGAAAAAATGTCCTTAGCAATATCAATAAAAGATTTGCACTCACATTCAAAATCAAATTTTACATGACAACCCAATTCAGAGTTCAGATTCATTTGAATCTCTGCTAGAAAGGTCAATAATTACAAACAGTTCAGCATATTTGAATAGTTTGAAAATGTGGACAATCCCCAATTTTGTAGATCATTCAATCATACATAAATTCCTTTAATTAGGACAAAACGAAAACATAGGTTGACTAATTTGTATATGCTGAATGTATATCACTGCTAATATGTTAGTTAGGGGTCATTTGGTATACATTTATCTAAGGAAGAAATATGTTGAATTATTTATTTAAATAATTGGCTAAATCAATTGTCCATCTTATTTTCTCTTTCTACAGATGGTTCTACAATTTCTCATTCCATATTCATTACTTTATTTCATATAAAATTGGTTATAAATAGGATTTGTATAGTAAGTAAATTATTATGCTTACATTTTTTATACAATATATAATGTCTGGTATATATTACCTATTCAAATTCAAGCATTATATTTTGCATTAACTAAATTGTGGACTTGTATTTTTTGAATTTGGGATGGGTTAAACTACTAAGACTTATAGGGCTTTTTGTAAATTTTGTATTATATATAGATTTTTAAGAAATAGTTTTTAACAAGATAATCTTAAGCATAAAACAAAAATTGATAAAATCTTTATATTTTTTCTAACTACTACATATGGTTCCTTATACTTTTGACTAATCTTGATTAAGAATCATTGTATTTTTTAATTATATTTTTGTCATCATTACTATACATATCCATTCTTTTTTATTATTTTAAAAATAAAAATATGAGATCATCTTCATTTTACCTCTTCGTTCACTCTCCTTTTTTAAACACCAAAAGAATTTTGGACCCATAAAAATAAGTAAAGGGAGCGACATAACTTAATTACATTACATCTGATATATAATGACATTCCATGAGAGAAGTTGGGAATATATATAATTCAAGGCTAAAACAATTTTTGCAAATAAAAATAATTTGGATGCTTAAAATAGAAACTAAACCAACAGAAATAATCAGAACTTGGCACCACAAGACAGCTACAAGCAAGGAGAGCCTTATTTAGTTTTCCCGAGATAGCCCCATCTAATAAGTTACTCTCTCCACAAACAAAAATTGTTTAATCCTTCGACTCCCACATTCTTTCTTTCGAGCTCTCTTTCTTTTTCCTTGATTCTTCTTCTTCCTCTTCCTCGTCCCTTGTATCTGAACGAACCCTAATGAAACAGGGAAATGCAAAAGCATCCATCAGAAGGCTTTGTCCGAACTTAGAGAGAGAAGATGGGTTAGAGACTGTTTTGGAAGTTCCCATACCAGAAGAAATGTTCTCAAGCATGGGAAGCAACGTGGCGTTGCGATGGCAGAACATGTTAACGTGGATGAAGGCTCAAACTGCAGACAAATTATCATCTCCCATATTCGCTAAACGCCTCAATGAGCTTCGCTTTCTGCTCTATCTTGTCGGATCCCCTCTCATCCCTCTTCAGGTTCAGTTGGGCCATTCCATTCATCGTCCAGTCCGAGATTGTTCCATCGTAAGAACCAAATTTACAGTTTTCATTCGTTTATGAAGAAAAAGTTAAAGAGATTATAATTTATATGTGGTGATGTATTAGGAAGCATCAACGGCCAAGTATATAGTGCAACAGTATATAGCAGCAACAGGAGGACAACCTGCGTTGAATGCACTACAGAGCATGTGCGTAACGGGACAGATTAAGATTAATGCGTCAGAATTTCATCAAACCAGTGATAACGTAGAAGTGAAGAAAAGCTCAGAAGAAATTGCAGGGTTTGTGTTGTGGCAAAAGGACCCAGATTTGTGGTCCTTAGAGATGATTGCTTCTGGTTGCAAGGTTTGTTGTGGCAGCAATGGCAAGGTCTCATGGCGTCATTCCTCTAATCAACAAAGCCCCGTTTCCAGAGGCTCTCCCAGACCTCTTCGCCGTTTCCTTCAGGTAATCTCAATTCTTAGGAGGAGTTAGGTCCAATTGTGGCCAGAAAATTTTTGTGCAGGACCTAGTCATCTAGAAGTTTTTGTTATTTGAATATCGCTATGAAAAGATTAAAAAAGGATGCTAATATTTTCACCAGTTAGGGCAATGTTGCTGCTTTTTTAACACAAATATTAATCTAACAAAATCTTTTGAACACTGATAGCTCCTAAGCAAAAACTTCCCTGACAAAATTCGATTTTAACCCTTCTCAGAAGTTAACTTGGATTAATGAACAAATCACAACAACTATTCAACTAACTGTTAAGGCAAACCAATCCCAAACTCTTTGGTTTTACACATGAGGTGAAGACCTATAACCTCCCTCTTTGGTGAGGTTTCAATCATCTTTCACACATAAATCACGTGCTAAGACATTGACTATTTATAGAGTCAATGAGTGATTAACTGATTAACCATAATCTTAACTAACAAAGGCAATATCTTGACTATTTATAGAGCCCATGAGTGATCAACCAATTAACTATGTGATCTTAATTAACTAACAAAGACAATATCTCATATCTCCAACACTAAGTAACGGAATTTGTGTGATAGGGATTGGATCCGAGGGCCACGGCGAACTTGTTCTTGGGAGCAGCATGCATAGGAGAGAAGATAATAAATGGCGATGATTGCTTCATACTAAAGGTGGAGACAAGTCCAGCGATTCGTGAAGCTCAAAGTGGTCCAAACTATGAGATTATTCATCACACCATATGGGGATATTTCAGCCAGAGATCTGGTCTCTTAGTTCAGTTCGAGGATTCAAGACTGATAGGGATGAGAAACAAAGACTTGGACGACATATTCTGGGAAACAAGCTTAGAATCGGTGATTGAGGATTATAGAGACGTGGATGGTGTGAACGTGGCGCATGGAGGCAAGACCAGAATCACAGTTCTAAGATATGGGGAGCAATCTTCGAATCATAAGAGAGAAATGGAGGAGAGATGGAAGATCGACGAGGTGGATTTTAACGTATGGGGTTTGAGCATGGAAAGTTTTTTGCCTCCACCAGACGTAGTTAATTAGTTTTTATTGTGGTGGATTCCATTTTTGTATCATCTTTTATACCTTCGCTTTCATGAGACTGTGGCTTCTCATCAGTTAATTTATTCAAATGTACGGAAATCATCGTATTTAATTATTTTTAATAATCAAGTGTACAATTAATGTTGGTTTAAAAATATATGTACGTGTAATTTCTATCTCTAAGTAATTCTTAACGTTCTTATATATGTACCCGTACCTTTTTATGTAAAAAAAAAAACAACTTTAAATTTTTATGAATAAATTTTATATAATTTTTTTTTCAAAATCTTCTCTAAAAATTAATCCAAATACACCTTAATTATAAACCAAACCGACAAAAGAGAGAGGGGAAATACTAGGATTTTTAGTCTCAATACTAAGTGGCAAATTAATGCCATCAACGAATCTAATACTTATAAGATTTTTAATATAAAATGTAATTAAATAATTAATTTTAATTTTAAATATAAAATATATTTTTTAAATCTATCAATTTTTTAAATCTAATACTTATACCGTTGCTTTGACATGTATTAGTTACTATATTGTAACTAATTTTTTTATTTCACCATGCTTATATCAAATTCATTTATGCCAAATTCTCCAATTTTATTTTGCTATTTATATTATTTTTTATATAAATTTAAATTAAATAAAAATATTAAAAAAATAAGACACGTGATAATGAGATTAGAAAAATTAATGAAATAGATGTAAATAACCTTACATAAATTTTCTCCTTTTTTATTTATATTTATGTGAGGTGATAACTACACTTATATTGAAATAATAGTTAGTTACATAAAGCAGTCATTTTATTTTGGGTTTCTCAAAATAAAATGGTCCATGTATAAATAAACATGCGCGCTCAATTGGAGAGGTCTTGATCAAAATTAAAAATGAAGAGAGAAGCTTGACTCTAAATAAACTTACATATCACGTTTGATTGATATATTTTTAAAAAAAAAAATAGTTAAAGTCTCTCATTCACTTTATTCATACATACTTACTCCATACGGTGTTAGCTATATTATTTCAATTATACTCTTTTTTTTAATTTGAAAGTAGTAAATTAAAATTATCAAATATAAACTTTAAAGTTTAATTTTTTTAATTTAAAGTTTAAACTTTAAATTGGGACATTTGTAAAATAATTTCTATTTGTGACATAATTAAAAAAAGTTTTAATAATTTTGTTAATTCTTCCTTATATTATATCTTATAGTTTTAATAATTTTGCTTGTCGGTTCCTTCTTGCGTTTGACAGCAATTTTCCTTCCTTTCACATTAAAAACCGTATATTTTGAAGTCCAGTAAGCGCTCGCTATTGTGCCACCTCAGATGAAATCAATTTAATCGATATGTGGTGTCCCACAAGATGTAAAGCTACTGACCCTTGCCTCCACCTTCTCTGGTGCGGTGCCCCCAAATCTGAAGAAGAAATTAGAAATCTCTCTCTCTCTATCCCCCACCGTATCTCAGTAACACGCTTTCATAGTCGCAAATCCTGATCGGACATTGTCCTCTCCGCTAATCTGAGTCCGTCTGACGGTGTTATGCAGCGAGCAAAGCAATAGAAAACGGATAATTTTATCTCGAAATTGATATCTGAAATCTCTCTCCGATCTTTATCGTTGTTTTCGTTTCATTTTTCCTAATCCAAGAAATGAAAGATGATGACAGTCTTCCTACAGCTACTGCTAATACGAAGAAGGAAATCGCGGATTCCGGTCTGTTCGGTAGAGGGAAGTATAAATTCTGGGCATTGGCTGCCATTTTGCTTCTTGCATTTTGGTCCATGTTCACCGGCACAGTTTCTCTTCGGTGGTCAGGGAGTCTCAATAGCTTATCTTATGACTTAGATACTCCAATCTATGATGACCTCGACGTCCTCGTAAGTTTTCTTCGATAACGGGTGTTTACATATGCGCTTATCTCCATGTGGGTTAATTTTATTTCACGTTAATTCAATTGCGAATCGTTCTGGGGAACAGGAAATGGAGGAGAGGGAGAAGGTGGTAAAGCACATGTGGGATGTATACACCAATAGCCGTCGGATCAGGTTGCCACGGTTCTGGCAGGAGGCATTTGAGGCTGCGTACAAAGAGCTGACAAGTGATGTGCCCGAAGTAAGAGACGCTGCCATAACTGAGATCGCCAAGATGTATGTCCGCTCAATTGTTTTCGAACCACCTCCCGTACAGTCCTCGGTGGGTCATTCTCACTCCATTAGATCTCTATTGAAAATTCCTATTTTAGTTTCTTCTTGATGGGGTTGCTTCTTTTATTTTATTTTTTCAATTTCCCCTTTTTATGGTGTTATGTGCTTGTTGGAAAATTTAGTCGCTGAATTGTTCCATGTGAAGGGGATGATTTGCAGTTTTGGGTCGTTGTAATGGTTCCCAAACTCTCCCACTTAACTTGTAAATAGTGACTAGTTTCATCTTTAATGTATTCTTCGAGTCAAGTAATTCATCAGCTTTAAAAGCCTAGACTGGTTAAATTTGGAAATTGGAAATGGAAATGACGTACAGGGTAGAAATATTGTTGTAAAAATATTCGTATTTTGTTTGCTTAATTTGGCGATATCAGAGACAGTTTGAAGTAATTAGAAATTATGAAAATAGATCCTGATCCATTTGATCAACTAGGTTTAATAAAGTTCGCGATAATGTTGATATTGACGCCCACAGTAGCTAGCTAGAAATTAGACTTATACTAATTGCTTATTTTGATCGCATGATATGACGTTGTGTCAATATAATTGCTTATTTTGATTGGTGGATTTGTTGTGTCATTGTAATTGTTGTTGTTTAACAGTTTGGTCCGCTGCTTATGTATCATGTTGACACGTTGAAGTGTGGAATGACTTTTGCTGTTTGTTTCCTTATCTACTAAATTTCAGTCATCTTGTGTTTAAAGCTGGCTTCTGTATATTTTCTAATGTATTTTTCTTGTCTGCTTCTTATAAATTTCCTGAAGAGAATTGTTTAAGAGCTTATATGTCAAATAAAATATTTCTAGTGCCGAATTTTGTTGATTTTATACTTCAATTTGGTTTAGTATACAAGAGTTGGGCTAAACTTGTTTACGAATTGTGGAAATACTGTGATTCTTAGTGTCCCACTACATGCAATTTCAAAATCCTGGTCATAAAGTTGATTAGTGTCTTCAATACAACATTAACCATATATACCATTTCATAGCATCTATCTACATGAGTGCAAATGACTTCATTCTTTATCAACATTTTTGTTAGAGAAGGTCATGTCACATCGTTGGAGGTTTTTAATGAGGTTATTTACCATTTTACATCCTAAGAAGCTAGGATTTGTAGAATAGGCTATGGATAAGGTTATCATGATGAACCGAGAAGTCCTAGTAAGGGTCCTTCTTCAATAAGATGGTTTGCATTCATTGTTGACCCTATTAGTGAAAGTAATCGACTCTTGTTTTTTCAGAGGCGGAAGGGGGTCATAGGTCTTGGATCCTGAACTCCTCATCCATTCATTGATTGTCTGATCAGATAGAACAGAGGAAAGTGATGGACACATTTTCTTCTCTTCTCTTCCATTGTATGTAATTGAAAGAAGCTAGATCAATATTGGCGGATGCATTAATTTCTGAATTGGGAAGTTAGGTTAAGAACTTAAGACGATATGGAAATATTGTGGTTCAGAGCCTCAGAACCGTATTTGTAAAGCAAATCGTAGAAAGAAAAAGATGTCAGTAGTTTCTGAGGGTATTCCCTTTTCTGGCTAATTTATAATGTTGGTCTTCCTTTTGATTTGTTTTTTTCCCCATTAACAGCCAGTACTTGTGATTTTAGTCTTGGGCGATTGAGAAAAAACGATCTCATAATTCCAAACATGGGGGTCTTTTGCAGTCACAGTTGGCATTTTGACTGCAGGGGATGCATTCAGGATGAAAATTTTCCCCACTCTAATAATATATAGAGAGAAGATATGGTGATGTTGAAGAAGAATTATAGTTGTGACTTGTGAGGACTATAAGTAACTCTGAGAAAAAAGTCTCTTGACAAGTTTTGACAAGTTGTGAGGACTATAAATAACTTCTAACGTTCTTCATTCAGTTAATTTTTTTGTCCACACGTCTATAATTTTTCTTCACCTTTAATGCGCATGATCTTTATATTTAAAAGAGGCGGTAAATAGTTTGCATTCCTTGCAGTCAAAATGTTGAGTGCAGAGGATCTGAATCACAACGATTCTTGTCATCGGTCCTTGATATGATCATTCCCCTCTGTCTAAATAGATTTTTGGGGTGGACTAGAGGGGGAAATTATTGAGTACTTCAGATCTCTGGGCTTGCTTTTTCAGAATACGACTGTAGGTCCGACAATGGCTTTTGTTGATAGTTATAAGTGTGTTGAATGTCAGCTAGTTTCAAATTCTAGCATGATCATTGTTGTCCATGTAATGATTGAAAACTTAACGTCTTCTGATGATCTTGTTAAATGCATTTGATAATGAAACTTGTAATGCCTGGTCTTTGTAATATTTCAGAGAGCAAGGGAATTTAGCAAGAGCCTCATTCAAGTTGAAAATGGAAAAGAAGCAGCGACCTCCAGGCGTGCTTAAGAAGTGAGGAATTTGTTGTACATGAAAAATGCTCATCACTACAACCAGAAGTTTGTGAAGAGGTAGTGATGGTCCAAGTATTACTATGATTTAGATGTCTCCACAAAAGCAAAAATTGTGTATTCTATTAGGATATGGTTCATCCCATTTTTGCAGTCAATTTAAGAATCTACGCAGTGTGAGGTTAGTAAATTGAAACACCAAATGTTGGATGCAGAGTCAACTTGAATGATTATTATTTTTGTCTCATTTCATAAAGATCCTTGTAACAAGTTTGTCCTAAATTTCCTCAGTATCTAGTGGCGTTAAAATGGCCTAGATAATGGCTTTGTGGAAGGAAGACCTGGTTATCACAAAGCTTCCAGGCTTATATGAAAATTGTTATTTTTTTAATGTTCAAAATTGATTAAGAAAAATCCCATCGATTGAACATCAATTGCAACTGTTTTAGTTTCATGATGACAAAGAGGGATCATCCTATAGTAGCAGTTAGCAACTTAGCATATAACTAAAACATTCTTAACAATAATGGACTTTGTTAAAATTCGACACAAATATATGCGAATCTCTCGAGCGATGAAGTTCATACGATGTGTCCTATTGAAAAGCTGATTCCATGTATTAAATAAAAAAATAGTAGTGTAAAATTAAAGGAAAGATCAAGGGCAGGCCAATTTGAATTTTTGACAGTTGAGTAAAACAATTTTATGTTTAAACCCACAAAATCTCCACGAATTTTGGGTTAATTGCACATAATTTGTTTAATCTTTAAAAATTTAAACTAAAAACTATAATATTTTATATATTGATTAGCAAGACACTTATGTTAAAATTAACATTTTTTATTATATCATAATTTTTATATTTTTATTATATATCACATAATTTACAAAATAACACTTGATAATTTACATATAATTTTAAATATTTTATATTTTTATTTAAATAATATATGGTCAAATAAATATTTTAAATGCCATTTTAAGTATTTTATATTTTTAAGCATTTAAAATATTTTAAATTATATTTCAAGTGTCAAGTGTTATTTAAATATTTTATTTTTTTAAGTATTTTATTTTAAGTATTTAAATAAATTAAAATTATATGGTAAAAACTGTTAAATTTAACGACAATTTTAAAGGCAGAGACTTGATAATCAAAATATAAAATATTAATATTTTTAATTTAACTTTTTAAAAATTAGGGAAGTTATATACAATAATCTAAAGTTTAAAGAGATTTTGTGTATTTTAATCATTTTTTAATAATTTTTTTGTAAGTTACTTCAAATAGCTTGCCAAAATAAGTATCTTTCTACACACTCATGGTGTTTAGTTAATTTTTTTTGTATATAAAAATTTTTAGAAGGGGTTTAGACTTATCTAAAATTTAAAAGTATGACAAAATCTTCCTTTCGATACCAACATATTTTTCATATTTTTGTTTTGTACAAAAAAGGTTAGATGTGTTTGGTACCTATCTGACAAACCCATATTTTTATATATTAATTTATATCATTTTAGTGGACTTTTGTCAACATTATGGTCCTTAATTTTATTATTTGTGCACTAATTAAATTAATATGACTTATATTGAATTAGTGCTTAATAGGGGCATAATTGTCATATTTTTTATTATTTCTCCTAAACAATTATTTTTAGAATAAAATGTATTACATTATTATAATTTTATATTTCAGGAATTTAGGAGAAATCAGAATTCACAAGGACCATTAAATTAAAAATTGTAAAATAAGACCCAATAGATGGCCGTAAGAGCCAAGCCGCATGCACACAAGGGCATGCACACAAGGGCTGCCGCAGGACACAAAGGAGAATTGGAAAGAATTGAGAGAACAAGACGCAATTGAATTGAAAGAAAATTCACACAGCAGCAACACTAACCATGGGTGGCCGTAAGAGCTTGATGGTGGCATTAATTTTTATGACAGTTCGTGGCTAAGCACTCCTAATTCTCTAATTCAATAGTAAAGCTATGAGTTTGGGATCTCAAAGGGGAGTATAAGTTACTCTAATTCTCTACCTAATAATTTTATTATGACTCTTAGGTCTTAGGATTAATTTTATAATTATTGGGAATGTTTAAAATGATTTATTTGTATTTATTGAGGCTTATTGTGACTGAATTTTTGCTTGACATTTGACATTAATCTTTAATTAACTTTAATTTCATTTACTTGATCTAGGTCAGACATAGAATTAAGATTATTATGAATAATTTGTGATTTTTTAAGGTGATTTGAATTATTGGATCGTTGTATCTCTTGTTAGCTTAAATTTTATTTTATGAATTATTGAGTTATAATTGAACATTGGTTTTTAATATCTTTAGTTCTATTTTATTATTCTGGTGGCAGTTAATAAATTAGGATTTAGAAAATATTTTGTGACAATTCGAGGTGGCTCGGTTGTTGGATTAAAAGCTTAATTATAATTCTTAATTCATTGTTTATAACTCCCATATCTTTTGAAGCTATGATTGCCTGCGTTATTGAATTGGAGGATTGCTTTTATTATTATTAATCACCCTTGAGTTTATTCTATTCACTTATTATCATTCATTATTCCTTTCTTTAAACCAAAAATACCAAAAATATTTTCTTTAAATCTATTTTAATTCATTGCAATTAGTTGCTAGTCAATCAAAATAAATCCCATTTTCTAATTTAGGTTACATTGCATTTAGTTACTTAGGAATTTAATTTCACATTTTGGCTCCTCAGAGAGAACGAACCGAGGTTGCACTATACGCAATCTTTGGTTTAAATTTTTGAAGTAACCCCAAGGCGATATCGGTTCAAGATTGTTTCACTATCTCATACTAAGGTCAAGGCTCAAAGAGTACTTATAGGAGATTTAGGAGATCACCTATCAAAGAAACCCTAATGACAGTAGTAAAAATTGAACTCATATCCTTATAAGATATAAGCCTATTACTTACAATATATATAAACTCTGAATGACAACAGCTTTTTTATGTTTAATTTAATTAAAATGATTTTTTTTTAATCTTAAAGGAATCGGCCCATAAACTTAACAAAGAAAACGGCCATTTCCTTTTGATTAAGTCGAAGAATGTTAATAAGAATGATATTAAATAATCCATCATCCTTAGTTTCAATTGACAAAAGAGTAAAATATATTATTATTTAGAACGTATTCGATTCTTAGAGAGTATCATTTTATTATAGTTTTAGTCGCAGTATTTGAGGAGGCATCTTAGATCCTGAGTATCTATATTCACGCCTGAGGATAATAGACGGATCGCCTTGTCTGATATTAGTATCGTCAAAGAAAAAAGGAGACTTCGTCCTACCTTTGGATCGTAGGTAAGTCCAACCCATTTTCAAAAATTTTTATACAAAAAAAAAAGAATGATATTAAATAAAATTCATTAAATCTTATACATTGTATGTTTATTCATGTTATCAAGTTAAAGTTTCTGAATTTTCTATGAAATTAAATATCTCAATCATTTTATAGAAATAATGACAGAATGTCTAAGATTTAATAATCTATATTTAAATACATGAAATACTTTGAATAATGGCAATTTGAGGACAGTAACACCAGTCCCAGCTCCTAAAATATAGGGTATCGCCAAAGAATTAAAGTGAAGGTGTTCAACCCAATCTCAGGCACCAAATCAAAGTAAAATCTCGGAATCAGACCACCGTGCTCACTATCAGGTCAGGTAACAAGGTAGGTTCAATCTTCAGAGTTCAACATGCAGACCTCAAGGATGTTACTGCTCTCTCCAGTACCCTCTTCCATTTCCCGAATGGGCCATTTCAGATCCTCACCATCACTTGCTTTCAAAAAGCCAAAATCACCGACGTCAGTAAACATTACGGCAATGGCAAAGGAGGACAGCGACGCCGGCGGCGACGGCATAGTAGAGAAAGCAGCCATAGCAGGAGGGCTGATATCGACCCCAGTCATCGCAGGGTCTCTCTACACGCTCAAAACAACCGGGTGCGGCTTGCCTCCTGGACCGGGCGGCTCGATCGGCGCACTGGAGGGGGTGAGCTACCTGGCGGTGGTGGGGATAGTCGGGTGGTCAATATACACGAAGACCAAGACGGGTTCGGGTCTACCCAACGGACCGTTTGGTTTGTTGGGTGCCGTTGAAGGGCTGTCGTATTTGGCGGTGGTGGCCATAGTGGCGGTGTTCGGGTTGCAGTATGTGGAGCAGGGTTACATCCCTGGTCCTCTCCCAGCTGATCAGTGTTTCGGCTAGATTCTACCATCAATTATGGACCACTCCAATTCTATCCTCATCTTGTGGACATGCTTGCTTCTTTCCTTACTCTCTTTACTCATCCCTGTGAGTGTAACTCCAATGTACTATTTTCCTTTTTGAAGGTTCAGTTATTAATTTTTGGTATTATGATCAATCAACATAAAATCTATAATAACATGTTACGTTACAATAAAAAAATATTAATTAAATACATCCTCGTGTAACATCCTCGGTCAATTATTTTTCCCGTAATAACTTCCAAAATATATAAAATTAGATTATGAACTCATACGCAGGTTAAGATAATTTATTATTTATCTATAAATTATTATATGTGTTTACTCCTGGCTTCATGAATGAAAATATATCAAAGCAAATTCAACGTTTTTCTTTATCAAGTTTTATGAATGTGCTGTATATACAAGCCTACAAGCCAGGCCGAAACAATCTTTGAGGGAGTGAGCTACCAAAAATAAATTCCTACTCTCAAAATACTATTTCTTGCAGATAGAGTGAGTATGGATGGTCGTACTCCACAAGAACTAGCCAAATTATTTAATTGACTCAAAAGAAAATAAATAGAAGTTTTTTTTTTTTGATAAATAAAGACAAATTCAGATAATATTTTTAAGGATGATTAAAAACTATGCGTTAACTTTGTTCTCACGGACTAATGGGGGTTGGTCCTTGTGCTAAGCGATTCGATATCGTTTAAACGATTTCTCAAATTTGAGTCTTAGCATGTGTAGAAAATTACTATTGGAAGACCCACCCACCATAGTCAGGTGCGTGACGCGGGTCGAATTCTGATGTAGTTGGAGTAAAACTCCAATAAATCGGATGAGCAACAAAAAAAAAAAAACCTTTATTCTCATGGGTTTCTCTTTTTCTTGTTTAGTCTAAAATTACGGTATAGTATGGAAAATATAGGTAAACTTTATAATAAAATTCTCCACAATCTCAAAATCAATTGATTATCTACAAAATATATATAGCTATATATTATATCAATTAAAATCTCAAAATCAGATCTATTTACGTGAATAAAATATGAACATTATCGATCAATCACGACAAGTTAATTATAAGTTGATCACAATTTGCGAATCGTTCAGTTTTATTTTACATTTTGCTGGTCAGCAATATATAGTTTTAGGCTAGCTAATAGGTAGTAATTGTCATATTTAATGGGATGCAGTAATTATCATTGAAGAAAAATATAATATAAAGCATGGGTGGAGGTTGTGTAATTATAGATATATATAAGGAAAAGAATATATACCATTAAAAAATTGGCAAAAATCTCTAACCGAATCGAACTAAGCTAAAGATGGCTGAGACAAAGTTCCTCCTTTGTAGGAAACCATTGAGGAATGACATGAACAGTGAAGAATGGTGAACTCATATCAGGCAACAAATTTTCCTTCTCTTTCTTTTGAGAACTCTTTCCTTTCTCCATACAGGTATCTTCTTTCTTCTCCTTCCTCCAAAAACTCATTCTCTCATTTCTTCAAATTACTCATTTAATTATTAATTATTCCATTAATTGGAATTCATTCTTATTTGTCATCTTTCTTTCTTAATTAATTCTCAGGGTTCTCGGTGTTTGTGAGAGGAGCAGGTAGGGGAAAGGTGGAGCTTCCGGCGACGTGTAAACATTTGGCCGGAATTCTCAAGTTCTTCATGTTCTGAATCAAAAAAATATATATAGAATGTCTTCCTCCCCTGAAACTGCTCCATCTTCAGATCGTGGTGATAATGATGATGAAGATTATAGCCCTGGAGGTTCATCATCACAAAGCCCTCCATCACCCCCACCACCAGACCAGTGGGCCGCAGATCCTACCAAAGATCCAGTTAGGTTTCCGCCGCCGCCACCATCTGGCTCTACTGATTCGCCGAACAACCAACGCTCTTC
Organism: Leucaena leucocephala; assembly: GCA_037074615.1. NCBI lineage: Eukaryota > Viridiplantae > Streptophyta > Magnoliopsida > Fabales > Fabaceae > Leucaena > Leucaena leucocephala. Next base: position 474,452 of record CM073567.1, on the reverse strand, counting down.
TGATGACAATTCGTCTTCACCCGGTAAATCGTCTGAATCGCCATCGTCTTTAACACCAAAATCTTCTCACAGGAACAAGCATTCGCCTCCTCCACTACCTGCTGATTCCAGCGAAAATAGCAGCGGCAACAAGAATGACGACAGTAAAGCAATCATCGGAGCCGCCGTTAGTGTAGGGTTTGTTCTTCTTATAATGATCGTCGTCTGTATCATTTGTTGCAGAAGGAAGAAGCGAAAGCATAGGTATTACTATTCGGACGATGGCAAACCCGGCAAAACTGGTATGTTTTTCCGTCCATTCCTTGAATCCTTGAATTTTGAAAATAATTTTTTTTTGTAAATGACTTTTCCCTTATTTTTGAGTTATGCGACAAAACCATAATGTCCAATAAAGTGACTACGTTGAAATATTACTCGTAATTTATAGATTTACTGATTTCCATGGTTTGTTTTATGGCCTTAATTAATTTACTTGGATTGTTAAACTAAATATGCAACTATTATTAGGGGGGCTAGGTTTAGTAGAAGAGACTATTTTTCCATAATAAAATGAACTAAGTTTTGAATCTCAACAATTCTTTAAATATGATTACCTCTAATACGAAGATATATGCATTTAACAAAAATAATATGCAACATCAAACTTTTATTATAAAATCTACTTAATTAATTTGGATAGATTAAAAAAATTAGTTAAGTTAATTATTTATAATAATTATGTGTTAGTTTCTCTAAAATACTTACTTTAATCCTATGCATTTGAACAACTTTCTATATAAACTTCCTTAATATGTGCAATTATATAGGAATATTTTAAAAAAATTAAAATTTAAAAAGACAAAGTGGAATGGGATCTTATATTTATGATCGAAATAAATTTCTTTAGTTTTATAATTAGGACATAATGGAGTAATAGATTGTTAAAAAAATGACCAAATCTTTTCTCTTTGTTTTGAATAATTCATTTGCTTGAGATTATCAGACACGTTTAGCCTAATAAATAAACTAAGCCACCACTCTTGGTATATTTTGGTGTTCAAATTAGGGTTCCTTTTCTTGGTTCTTTTGCACAAGCATAATGTAAGGAACTAAGGATTCCTACAAATATTTAGGTGAATCAAATTAGATAATGATTCCAAAACATATATACATGTGCAGGTGATTATTACAACAGGGGGCAGAACCAAAATAAATGGCACCCTGGTGTGAATGACCATGTTGTGAGGATGCAGCAATCACCGGGCATGGGTATGGGCATGGGTCCGGATAGTGGTGCGTGGGGGCCGGTTCCACCGCCTCCTCCTCCACACAGCACAGATATGAGTTCAAATTACTCACTGGGGCCACCAATGCCTCCACCATCGCCGGGGCTGACTTTAGGGCTGAACTGTGGGACCTTCTCTTTTGAAGACTTGGCCGCGGCAACGGAGGGCTTTGCCGATAAGAATCTGATAGGACAAGGAGGTTTTGGTTACGTGCATAAGGGTGTTTTGCCTAATGGAAAAGAAGTTGCAGTGAAGAGCTTGAAAGCCGGTAGTGGCCAAGGAGAACGTGAGTTCCAAGCTGAGATTGAAATCATTAGTCGTGTTCATCATCGTCATCTTGTGTCGCTTAATGGCTACTGTATTGCTGGTGGACAACGGATGTTGGTTTATGAATTTGTTCCTAATAACACTCTTGAGCATCACCTTCATGGTATGCTATTATTAATTCAATTAATAATTAATTAAACTTCACACTTTCTTTTATCTTTCAACACTGTTATATATAACATCTATATTATTTGATGATCATATATATATGCAGCAAAGGGTTTGCCTACCATGACTTGGGCTGTCAGAATGAGAATTGCAGTAGGATCTGCCAAAGGGCTTGCATACCTTCACGAAGACTGTGAGTTTTATTATGATCATAATTAATTTTGTTTTTGTCAGAGCTTATTTTGATATCTCTGACGACAAATTATATGATGAGCTCAGGTCATCCTCGGATTATCCACCGTGATATCAAATCGGCCAATGTCCTCCTTGAGGATAGCTTCGAAGCTAAGGTTTCATTTAATATATATATCCACAAGTTTACAAATATTTAGCTATTTATTTATTTATTGAATTACAAAACCTCATTTTAATCGCAGGTGGCTGACTTCGGATTGGCTAAGTTGACTACTGATAATAATACTCATGTCTCAACTCGAGTCATGGGAACATTCGGGTATTTTCGGACACCTGTTTCTTCAATACATGCTCTAGAAACTTACTAAATTTAATAATACCGTTGCTCAATTCGGATCACGATCAACACAGGTACTTGGCTCCAGAATATGCATCAAGTGGGAAATTGACTGAGAAGTCCGACGTGTTCTCTTTCGGAGTGATGTTATTAGAAATCATAACGGGGAAGAGACCTATAGATATCCAAAATATGGTGGACGATAGTTTAGTAGACTGGGTTAGTGCTGTTTCAACTATAGAAACTTCCATTTGATTGTTAGGTTTCTTTATATTATTATCTGACGAATATATATATATATGGATCAGGCTCGACCACTCTTGGCAAGAGGGCTGGAGGATGGCAACTTTGAAGCACTGGTGGATCCGTTCTTGGAAGGCAATTACAATAACCAGGAATTGTCTCTCATGGCTGCCTGTGCTTCTGCCAGCATTCGTCATTCCGGCAAGAAACGTCCTAAAATGAGCCAGGTACATACTTAAGCTGGGTTATAAATAGAAGTTTATGGGTTCAATCTCCCTTATAACTTCAAACTATTTATGTTTGCCCATCTAATTACTCTAATTATAAAAAAGAGAGAGATAGATAATTAAGGAGTTAGGACTTGGGTACCAATACGTACGTACGTGATTACGTGCATGCAGATCGTAAGAGCACTGGAAGGGGATGTGTCACTGGATGACTTAAACGATAAGGCAGGGCATCAGGGGCACCTTCTGGCATCTTCATCGAGCTCAGAGTACGATTCAAGTGCGTATCAGGCCGATATGAAGAGGTTCAGACAATTAGCTCTTGCGAGTCAGGAATTCGCAAGCAGTGAATCAAGTGGTGAAATGTCACAGGTTAGCCAGAAGCAACATCCTTAGGCTGCTCCAAAGTTCATTAATTATTCCACCTCCAAAATGATTCAAAGGCTATTTCAATCGATGACCTAATTCGTGTGCTCGTCACACACTCAGCCATTTTGCTGACAAGCTAGAACGAGATGACATCCAACCATTGCTTCAACTTCAAGAGTGCACTTCAGAGAAAAAGATTCTTCAGTAGACTGTGTTTATTTAAATAACATAAACTAATACCATAACTAATTCGTCGTAACTTGAGGAATTGATCATCACATGAGATACTTCATTGAATTATTTAATTACATTCTTTTTAAATAGACACAATCTGCCCAAGAATTTTCTGCTTCCTTTCATTTTTGTGCTCTGATGGAAGATCTTGTACAATTAAATTAAAACACCGATCAATGTGACCTAATTTTTTTTTAATCACTATTGGTTTGTGTTCTATATTATAATGATTTCTATTATTGTGTATTTATGAACATTCGTTGGATTGATGAAGGCATGATATTCTTTTATTTCTTTATTCTTCTTTTGAAATTTGAATATTTCCCCCCATATATATATATATATATCGTGGTGCAAATTAAACACTACAAATTATCTGTATAGTGTTTCATAGTGTATAACAGACATGGGTTCACTTTGTTTCATATTTTCCATTAAGATTTTGAATGCCAATGACATTATTTAGTCCGACTCGTAGATGATCTGAACTCTGAACTGAACTGTTTGATTTACAAAGAAGCTGAATCCAAAGTATATATGATACATCCCCTTAATGAAGAGAATTTAGCTTCTAATATATAATAAATAACACATCAATATATTAAATATCTATATATCAGTTTGTCCGATTCCCAAATAATGTAAGAGAAATTAGTCTTAGAAATAGTTTGGGTGTTCATCAAAAACACCCTAACCTCGTCAGATTTTGAACCGTCTAATGCATTTTTATCTTTACTTTTTTAAAAAATATTTTAATAGATAGAGAATATAAAATAAAAATAATATCACTTAACTATTATTTTTTAAAAAAAAATCAAATCTAAACAGTTTAAATTTAATAAGTTTAGGGTCCCCAAACATATACGTAATTTTCAATGATATATGTGAATATTAAATTTAAAACATCATCTCAAAGCTAAGAAGCACTAATTGCATGTATTTGGATCAAATATGATACGGTATAATACCATAAATATGGTAGAGTAAAAAATTTTATGATACGTGGATGATATATATATATATATATATATATATTAAGAAGTGTGGTGCATATATGGGTATAGGTATCTTGAGTTTTAAACTAGTATTTTTATAGTGGGAGATAAAAATATTTATAACAAGCTGCCAAAATAAATATATATTTTATAATATATATATATATATATATACACATGTCGGACTATGAACAGTTTGATATTTAGCTGAACTAACTGTTTTAAATTTGAGTTTTAAGTATATATATTTACATTAAAAACTCGTTAAAAGAGTTTTTGTATATTAAATATATTATATATTAAAAACTCGTTAAAAATTCGTTAATTAAATATATTATATATTAAAAATAGAGAAATAATCATAATAAAGTCTTTAAGATGTCATAATATTTTCACAAATTTACGCAAGTTTTTGTAGATTATTATTTTTTCAGTGGGACTCATTCGTAGTTTTTTTCTTAAAAAAATAATACAGTAAAATTTTATATAAAATGTTCCATTCTTGGGAAATCTCCTGCTGGTGCCTGCGCTCACAAATTGCTAGTTCTTCGGCTAATGCCCCCGCTCAAGCCCAAGGATCCCATTCGTATTTGCAAATCTTGGTTCGCCATAACGAATCGCAGGTTACAACTAGTTTCTCCTCTTACGGGTGGATTTTGGGCATTGTTTGCACCCAGATTAGTGGTGAGCTTTCAGAGCTTAACTCCGTTCCAATTTCCAGTTTTTTCGTTGTCTTCGAAGTCTCTGATTGAAAGTGAAGGATAAGGTAGACCTGTGGCCCTGGAAATGATAACCCGATCTAAACTTGTCGAGCAGCTCAGAGATTACCAGATCCGATCCCAGCACAAGTACTCTGCTCTCACAGTCTTCTCTCCCAAACCCCATGTCAATACTCGGTACCATTTTGAACTCTACTACCGTTTTTTTGGATTTGAGTTTCTAATTAGATGGTATGAGAAGCCCTCATTTAGCTCTATCTGTAATGTTAGTAGAGGTGGGAGATGTCATTTTGAAGTATCGCTTTACTCGCTCTTCAAGCTGTTGTATTTCATTGAAAATTTGCTTCATGGATTGATTCGTTCTATCTGTATATTTATTTGTTCAATAGATGAAAATTCTGGCTTACTTCCCGTTAGGATCACTTTGAGAGATTATTTTTGCGTCATTTGCAAACTGTGATTGAGGAGCATGTCCTAGGAGCTGAGTTCGGGTGATTCATTCTATTTTCATATATTGGAAACACTTTATTGTCAGCTAGATCCCAACTCTATTTTCACAATGAGCAGTGCTATGATCCAATCCCAAGAATTTATGACCCAGTCAAATCTGTGTTTACCAGCTTCTCCTTGTGGAATTGAACACATGATCTTGAACTAATATCAATTGTCAAGACAAATGCGAGTTGAAAGAGGTGGCCGCTGTAACATTCCATTTTTTATTTATAAGATCTTAAGAAATAAAAATTGGGATGTTACAGTCAGCCTATTGTCTTTCTACAGTTTCACCACTTACATCCTTAACAAACCCTGACCTTTACTTTGACGCCAATCCAAAAGATTAATGCCAAATGTGAGTTGATGAACACAGCTGAACCTGAATTTCCCAACAATCTGTAGTTACACCCATGCTGTTTGAACCCGTGACTTCATGCTAACGCTAATATTTATTAGGATAAGGTGCTTACAATTGGGTCAGAGTTTATAGCTGTAAACAGGGCGTAACTCTATTTTCCTAATCAATTATTGAGCATCTGTCAAGCATTATCTTGACAATCAAACATTATGTTTCAAACATGAAGGAGCTTGGTGAACATGCCCATGGCTTGATTTGCCAACATTTCTTCCGAATGAGCATGGCTATGATGCTAAGGATGTGCACTTCTGTAAACTGTACAATGGATTTGGGATTTTTACTTTCAAAAAGTAGTGATTAAATGTTTTGTGGGCTCTGCTCATTAGGTTTGGTCTGTTTTGTAGAAATGATTGGGTTGAAGACATTCGGCTATATTTTATGTTTGCTAATAAAGTATCAGTGAAGGATCACCCCACTGTTTATCTAGCAGTATAAATAACAGAAGTGAAGATTGAGCTTTCTTCCAGAGAAAATGGTTATTAAAACCAGCTACAATTTTCATGGAAATAATTTATACAATCATGTATTTTCTATTATACAAACAAAGCCCAAATTTTGTTCTTTGATGCCTTTACGGCTTTTGTTTTTTATTGATCAACTGTTGTTGGCAATGATGGGAAGGAAAACCCAAAATGTACTTCACCTCTCTCTCTGCTTTTTTTAATAAAAAAATGAAGATAAACTTTTTGGTTTTTGCTTATATGATTTCTGGATGGCTAAATACATTGTATATTTCCAGGACCTATGACTCAAAAGATAAAACTAAAGATTAGACAAGTAGCTGAGAGTGAGTCAGTCATCTTCACAAAAAAACTGTTGAAAAAATCTAAGATTGAAAGTTTGAAACCTCATTGCAACCGTTAGGGGCCTAGAGACACGGCATCATGTGGGTCTATGGGTGATAGCATAGTTTCTAACATTAAAAAAAGGGGGGGGGGGGGAAAGTAAAGGACTGTTTATATTGGGCACTATATTGGGAACTATAAGTGATATTACTGTTCATACATTCAGCCAGTTTCTGGCCTGGGTATCAATTGCCATGTTATAGATAGTCATCACTGTACAAGAGAATGCCAAAAGGCTTACCATGACTCTCTTCGAAAACATGTTTAAATTCTTGTAAGTCTAAATATTCTTTCTTAAAGAGCTGTCATTATTCTTGCAGCATATGAGACCCCTAAATTACTGTTTTGGCCCTTGATGCTGAAATGAGGATGCGGTTCTCATATAGGGAAGTGTTGGACAAATTTAAATGTTAGATGCATATGAGCATTGCAGCCTTAAAGCTGAGCTAAATGGATGCTAATTTAGGGTGATATGGAAATAAGATACATGATGGTAGAAAATTTATTTGAGTGGGCATGGATGAGTTTGATTGAGGTGTCAGATACTTGATGGAACCTTGATACTTTAATATTCACAGCTGTGATTAAACTGGATTATAGAAGCAAAATTACTGATAAAATAAATTAGACAAAATGAAACCTCACAAGCCTGACCCTACTCTAGCATTATAGAAGCCAGCACTCTCCTCACGAACTCTCCCTACACACCCAAACCACCATTGTATGCCAGAATTCCTTTCATTGTTCCCCTTTTTTCTGCCAGCTCACCACTCTTATTTGTTGTTTTCTTCCTACTATAAATTTGATGAACATGCCAGGCCCACTATTAGATACAAGATACATTACCAATTCCAGACCCATCTCCTTTGCATTCAAGCTGATTAATGAAGTTGTTTCTGGACAAGCTGCCTTGTCGTTAATTGGATGTGATATTTTTCACTTGCATCTTGGGCTAACAGTGCCTTCTGCCCTTCTCCCTTCCTTCTGTTTTAATTTGACTTTTCAATGATGTTATCTCATTGTTGGTCCAGATTGTAATTTTATTGAGGACCATGTAATTAATTTGACATTTGTATTAATGTCTTGCAGGGTTGATGTTGCTGTGGCAATTATTTTCGCCTTATTATTTGGCATCCTTTCACTGTTAGCCTGTGTAACCCTTTACTTCAGGCGCTTTTGGATTTTCTTGGTTGTGGTATGCCTCAGTATATCACTTTTTATACGCCTAAAAGTCTCTAGGCAAACATTGGCGAGAAAGAGAGAAAGAAGACTGCCATTGTCTATATGAACATTTATTGTGACGACATATAGCGTAACACACCTTGGTAGGCCAACAAGGACTTATTTGATGGCTTTTAGTTAATTTGATCTTTCATGGATGTTTCAGCAGACAGTACTAGTTAGAACCAAAAAGACATTTTGCCTGCCACTTTTTAAGAGATGATATTAAGTTTCAGAATCTGTATACCCAAGTCAGTTCAGCTTTCACTTTTTCTCAAATGTACAGATCATACAGTTGAGCGCAGTGAACAGCCATAAGGTTTCTGTCCTTTCTTTATTCTCCCCCCCCCCCCTTTTCTCTGATCAGCATGTAAATTTTCTCAAGGAATTCAGGCTAAGATTTTCTGTAATTTGGAGATGTCTCGTACATTTGTGAACCGATAATAGGAAAGTCCCGTCAGAAATCTGCAGGCGAGCTGTTTAGGATAATATTGACAAGTCACTGCAACTTTTCTATTCATTGTTTTTTGTCAGAAACTTTTCTATTCATTTATGATACGGTGAAGTTCTTTTTGGCCAAGGTATAAATTTTGACATGCTTTCCTCTGAAAGCTTACCAAGTCATTTCGGAAGTCTAGATCTGCACTTGTTTTATTGATAATAAGAGCAGTTTCCAAAGTGTTATTGGCGTTTGTTGAGGAAGAACCCTACAATTCTCTAGACAAATGGGCCAGGTAATGGAAACAGGGAACGATCATATCTCACCGATGTTAACCATTGGTTTACTAGGAGCTTACATCTTGTAACAGCTGAGGTAGAATACAGATGACAGTTCAAAATGGGAAACAACATATCAAAGATCATTTGATCTAGAGACGTGTTGAAGATAATTTCCCCCCCTGGCACAATGCACAAAAAATTAGGTTCGTGATTATGTTTTGAGAAATCAAAACAGGGTACCCCACCCTTCCTTCAAGTATCGTTTTCGTTCCTCAATTGCGAGTTTCAAGATATTCTTTTAGCATATGCGTAAATTGTGTGTTTGTGTGACTGATTAGAAATTGTGAAATTAGTTGTGGCGGGAAGCTCTACATTTAGATGAACCTTGGTTGGCCACGTTTTTCTGCTTCTCATTGGCACTCTGCTTATTTGATGTCTTCCATGTTTTGAAATAGGGTATAACTTCATCTGCAGTTGCTGGCATACGAAGTAAAGTCCAAAGTATTAGCACTCTTTGATGTCCATATTCCTTTTACTTATCTAGAGCATTGTTACTATGGTCCTCCAGGGGACCATCTTGTGTCGGCTACTTGTATCAGTTTCTCATTGGCCCTCTGGTTATTTAATATCTTATGTTCGTTTCTTGGGAGAATGACACACCAAAGGAGCTACCAGCTATCGAACTCATGCCCATGAGACATGAATCAACCAGTATCGTATGCTTGTTTCTGATATAGAGAATTAGAGAACTCCAAAGTAATTGCATTCTTCAGTGTCTATATTTCCTAGTAATATAGTGAGCTGTTATGGTCCTCTCCCAAGGGTGCAACTTGTTATATTGAGATCAACAATAGTCGGTCACTTTTTTCAGTTTCATGTTGGACCTCCGATTATTGAAGATCTTCCATATCTGTTTCTGATACAGAGAAACAGGTATAACTTCAGAAGCAGATGTATGCAAATATGGTAAAGTCCAGAGTTTATGCATTTTTCGGTGTCCGTATATTTCTTAGTAATATGAAGTGCTGGGATGGTCCCCTAGGGGGTCCATCTTGTTATGTTTTCCTTTAAATATTGCTCAAGGCTTGGAATATAATGGCAATAGGCTTTAATCAAATGGGATTGCATTTGGTGGCACACAGGTGGGCATGATTGCTTTAAAATAATGAGTATGTGGCCCTCCCTCCAACACGTGTCTTTCAAATGTGTTCAGGGGGCTTCTTCTTTTGGGTAAATAGTCGTGTGAATGATGTCCTTGAATTATTGCTGCACCACTATGATATTTTCTGCTTAATAACTTGGACAAACACTGAGGAAGAAGAAACCCCATCTACTTATCTTCCAATTGATCGCAAACTGTGCCCAGTGAAATCATTTGAGAAGTTTTTCATATTCTTTAGCATGCGGAATGCTACTTGATTGATCTATTGGTGATATGTTTATAGTTGTATGGTACCATGAATCACTATTTTGGTTGTGCATTATAGTAGACAAGTAGCTTCTATTTTTTGGTAATGAATATCAAAATTGCATTATGCTCTTGACAATTCAAACCTTCAGGAAGCTCTTCAAAAAAATAAATCAATAATATTAAAAATAAAATATTTTGCCAGTGACGTGAGAGCTCACTTATAAAATAGAAGGTTTGTAACCTTAAGTTTTTAGTGCATTCCTCACTAATTCAAAAAATAAAAAATATTCTTATTAATAATAATTAAATATATAAAATGGTTTTTTATATGTAAAATTTTACAAAAATACCATTTGAATTTTAAAGTCCTAAATATGGAATTTTTATAAAAATATAATGTCATTTGCTTATCAAATTTAGTGTAATAGCTATTAAAGTGTAGGATACAAAACTGATTTGGGATTTTAAAATTTAAGTGAAATTTTTGTGAAATTTTCTCTTTTAATATTTACATTTTTTGTAATCAAAACGTACTTTTATGCTAATTTAAAATAAAAACGATTTTAATATTTAGAGGGAGAAGAATTTCATTGAAAGACAAAAAAAACAATATCCATGATGAAGGACATTGGTTTGAATTTTATTTTTAAAGGCCGGAGGGAACTTGTGCATGGATTACAAGGACAAAAGTGCCCTTTGAAGAAGTTAATAAGAACTTTGGAGAAGAATACTCATCATAATACAAAGTCTCCTTTAATTTGTAGGATAAAAAAAGCCCATCCATTTTATCAAGAAGATCCATCCATGAAAAATATCACTCTTGAAAACTAAGGACTTCAGGTTCATTTTACTTAACATTAATAATATTTAAAAAAATTATTTATTTTTAAATTGTGGAGGAGTATAATTTTTTTAAAAAAAAAATTGTGTATAAAAAAAGATGTCTATAAAGAGGGATTCATCTCCATTTTGTTTGTGCTAATATTGGACTGAACTTGCAATTAAATTAGATAGTTACATATAGGGCTCGTTTGGATAAGAGTTTGGAAAAGGGTTTATGAAAAAAAGGACTTTTGAGCAGCTTATAGAAAAGGGCTTTTAAAGAAGAATTTATGAAGAAAAAAAATAATTTTAAATAAATGAGTGTTTAGATAGTTATTTTCAGAAGTATTTTTATTATTGGTAAATTATGAAAAAGGGTATGAGTATTAAATGATGAGAGATAAGGAATGAGAGGAGAGAGTAGAGAGGGTGTAAGAAAAAGTATGAGAGATGAGAGAGGGTGTAAGAAAAAGTATGAGAGATGAGAGATAGTGTAAGAAAAAGTATGGGTAATATAGTAATTGGTTAGTTCATAAGTTGATTTACTGTTCCATAAACTACTCTGAGCAGCTTATCTGAAACCTTGATTTTAAATCATAATTTAGTTTAAAAATCCGTTTGAATAAATATAACTATTTATTTTAAATTTTTTATAAATTTAAATTTTTCTTAAAAGAACTTTTTAAGTTATGATTTTCTACTAAACTAAACAAGCACATACATTTGTTTTAAACGAACGAGGGAAAGAGAAGACCGCAAGGAAATCGACAGATAAAAATGAGTGTGTTAAAAATTGAACATAGATGGTATAATAATTTAATTATCGTGTTAATATGATTAATTTTCTCTTCTACTTTATTTTATTTTCAAAAAATAAACACTAATTATCTATTTAGTATTTGTAATGCAAAGACAATTTGACTTGCACAGAACTCTATTTTGTGAAATATCTAGTATACATTTATTATTCTTCAACAATGTTAGATTTTTTATTATTTTTTCAAAATGTGTTCACAACAATCATTTTTCCTCCTTTTATTTTTTCTTTAAAGGATTGATTAAAAAAAAAAAAGGGAACTCGGTATCCTTTTATCAAATCATTCCTTAAGATAGTTTATGACAATTTACCCCACATTTTAAACAATGTAAGAAACACGTTTAAGTAGGTAATGAAAGGGATGATGACTTAGTTAATTAAGCGTCATTAAGTTTAAAGAAATCTCATTTGAATTAACTAATTGTTTGAATATTCGTTATGATCGATGTTTTGGTGGTTGTATCAGTTGTGAACTTATTTTTTATTCAATAAAAAGGGAAGGAAACCAGCCACGGACGTGGACTTTAGTTGATGAGACATAGCCGAAAGCAAAAGCAAATTAAGGACCCCTTACCCTTCAAACCCTTTTTTAAGGTTTATTTTATTTTATTTTCTCTTTTAAGGGCAAAGTCTTTCAACTTTTTTCATGCTTCTTTTCCTTTTCCTTTCTCTAAAACTCTATATATTTTTTTTTATTTATGCATGCTCCATAGCTTGGTGTGCCTCACTTCATCTCCTTAAAAAAAATTAGCCTCTCAGTTGTGTATTATTTAGAGAATAGCCCTTATCTTATTTCCATTGAAATTATATAAAATCTATAGAAAATCAAACGTACAGTTCTTTATATAAATCATGTGGGATTCATTAGAACTTCCACTCGAATTAAGGGTAGGCTCATAGCCTAATTAATTAGTATTGAACGTAGTAAGCTCTTGAGTAAATAATCTAAAGTGAATTCACAATATGCCAAGTAAATAAAAACGTCTAGGCCAACACATGATTGAACTTAGCAATGATTTTTTTGTAGATAAAATAAAATAGAAGACATAACACTTGACTTAGGGTTTTTATAGCAGCAAGACTCAACTCAACAATATGGCACTGGTGGTACAACTTATTGTTCGAGATCAAATATATACATATATGCCGCCACAAATCTTTTATTGTCATCTATTTTTTGTTTTAAATATAAAATTTAGTTAAACTAATTTATAAAAATTAAAAAAAAATTAATTAAATTGATTATTTATAATTATTCTTTCCGATTCTTATTAAGAAACTTTCAACCACCTTATTAGAATCAACAAGAGATAGTGTGTGAAATTATTAAATGAGAAAGATAAAATAGATCAATATTTCATAAAAAGGGATTTAGAGTGGTGGGGAAAGCATGAGAAATTTTTATGAGTTAGATTTAAAAAAATTAGAGAAGTGAGATTATAAAATTTTAATAAAGATAAAATTTAAGATAAAAAGGTACAATAATTAATTAAAATTTTTAATTCTACTTCTCTAATTTTTTTACATACAACTTATAACTATTTACACTCAGGTCTCCCTTCTAAAATATATTAGTCATATATTTGTTGTGAAACTATTTATAATCTAATGGCGAAATCAACGTATACATCATGAACGTTGCAAAAAATTATTTTTTAAAAATGAGGTTTTATAACATTTTAAATTATCTAATTCTAACAACTAAGTTAATTCTAAAGCGTAGGTTTTGTTTAAAATTTATATTTATTATAATAGTACTTTTATAAGAGCAGGTTAATTGAAGAGGGTGGGTGAGCTGAATAGTCTTGTCATAATCTCTTATTAGGAAGATTATTTAGGTATGAATTCTATAATACATTGGGCTTTCAAACTCTCTTAGAGTTTTTTTTTTATAATTGATTATCTGATTTATCATAATTTTATTCTAATTATATCTAATCTATAACTTATATTTAATTATATTAAATAAATCTTTTAATAAAAATTTAAATAATATTAAATTATTTATTATTTAAATTAATTTTTATTAATTTAGAGCTAATTGTTTTAGATAAAATTCTCCTCAAAATTTATGGTCATTATTAAAGAGTCCAGATTTTAAATAGTCAAAGGTGTTAGGCTGTGAAGCCTATTTCCCCCTCTAAAGTAGGGGAAGGGAGAGAGAGGAAATAGTCAAAGATTGAGACATGAAAAGAAGAGCCACCTGGGGGAAGGTTATGGTTACAGTCTGACACAATGCTTTCCACAACTCTACTCTCTCTGCATGGACCATCCTCCTCTGCAATCATTGACTTTCTTGGTTTGCTCACCCCTCTCCTTCTCTCCTTTTCTTTTGTTTCTCATTTTCCCCTCTCTCTCAAACTCACCTCGTTTGTGTCAAACGCATCCAAACATCAGATCAACTTAGCTGTATTTGGGCCAAACTTAAATTAATTACTGTCTATTGATATGGGCAGATAATAAATTGGTGAGCAGTGAGATATGTATCGATCAATTAAATGTAGGCTTCCTTCGTGACCGTTCAAGTCAAACTGTTCTGCAGCCTTCTGCAACATGCACTGCACACCCAACCAATTTAATCTTCGTTTTGCTCAATAATCTCTATATCATACCAAATAAGACGAGGGTCCATTAGGGTTTGAAATGTGAATCCCTGTGGCTTTTACTTTTCCCGCGCTCGTGGGGCTGTTATGGAAGAAACATTACCAGAATGGACGTAGAAGATAGTTGGCGATATATATGGTAATGGCAAAGGAATATAAATGCCATTCATTTCTCTTTTATATCGTCTTTCTGTTTCTTTGGTGATAAAAGTGATATAACCCACACGTGCTTGCCCTCATCTGCATCTTCATCTTCATCTTCATCGAGCAACCGAGCCCCACAACCACAAGTCTTATAATAGGACCTTGTTTGAATGGGAGAAAGAAAAACGCTAAGGAAGAAAATACAAGAGAGCAAATAAGTGATGGGACCCGCCAGTTTTTCTTGAAAAATCTTTTGCGGAGAGAAAATTCATTTTCCAGAACTTTATTTTCTCCCTCTTCACTTGAATATTTTTAACTATTTTTATTGATATATATAAATTAGTTAAACGAATTTATAATATAAATAAAAGAAAGTATTATATATTTCTCTATGAAAGAGTCAGATTTTAGTTGAGATAGATTTCAATTCTATTTATTTTTTATATTTATTATTTTTTAAAATTAATTTATCTAATATTCAATTTTAAATATAAATAAGACTAAAAGAGTAGAAAGATCTAGAAAATGTTTAGTAGATAAGAAATAGAAATGAGGAAATTGAATCTTCTACTTTTCTCATTTAATATGATAGAAGTCATTTTTATTTTTATTTTTAATATTTTAGTCATTTTAGTTTTATCAGAAAAATTAAAAATTGAGATGATAAAATAGAAGTAAAATTTTTTAGACTATTTTACCTAAATTTTAAAATTATTGAATAACTTTAATCATTCTCAAATTATATAAAAAAATTATTTTATCCTAAATTATAAAATATATATATCAATTCTATACTCATTTATATAATATCAAATAAATTTTTAAAATTTAGTTTTAATATAATTTTACTTATATTTTTATTTTTATCAAAAACTTTTTTATCGAATATAATTTTACGGTGAATAGGAAATATGAGAGAGTAGAAGGGAAGAGGAGAGTATCAGCTTCTGATAGAGTAGTTATGAATAAGAGGGACAGAAATGAAATTAGGGGTCATGGTCCCGTCAACCGCACGTGCGATGGAGCCAAATGTCAAAGATGAATTACCCTTCGGAGAGGGTATGGGGAAGCAATCATTGGTGGTGCTGCTCAACCGCACGAGTGGTTTTGTGCTTCCACTTGCCTTTCTTATTTTATTTATTACTACTTCACGTCCTCTTCGCCATATTCAAATTCCTTCATTTCTCTCCTTCCTCTCATTTTTCTCGGGAATTGGCTAATTTTTATAATCACAGTACTATAAATTATTGGATTGAACTTGATATTTTAAAAATATATAAACTAATCCGCATTGGATTTTGGATTCCCTTTTGATAGGTCAGGCTGTTTAATTAAGGTTTCTTACCTAATTAAGTACATAAATTAAATTAAAATTTAATTTTTATCCGATATGGCATTTATTGAGAGATTGTTAATTGAGGAGGAAGTGGCTATATGGGGAGTGTGCGTGGATATGACGTCGGAATTTCTTACGAGAAAATGAAAGGTTAGGGGTCCTAATGAATATGCACCTTAATTGTGGGGTGAAATTTAATAAAAAAAAACATTCAAAAAACCCCAAATTAACTTGCACTATGTATTGCCCCTTCACGTACTCTAGTGCAAACAATGAAATTCATCATTAGTGAGATAATCGAACTTGTTTGGGCGAATAACCGTTCCTAAACAAAAATCTTTATGTTGACCCTGCAAAAATGCCTATTCCAAAGTC
This sequence comes from Leucaena leucocephala, assembly GCA_037074615.1. Classification (NCBI taxonomy): domain Eukaryota; kingdom Viridiplantae; phylum Streptophyta; class Magnoliopsida; order Fabales; family Fabaceae; genus Leucaena; species Leucaena leucocephala. Next base: position 458,226 of record CM073567.1, on the reverse strand, counting down.
AATTTAATTAAGTTCTTCATTGTCCCTGCGGCGATCAATATGAGCACATCGCCTTCTATCCCCACAATCATTCTTCGTACTCCAATATCCGTTTTTCACAACAACCAACTCATCTCAGGGGCAAATACATGACTTTAAAACGGAAAAATAATATAATAAAATCAAAATTATAAAGATTGTCCCTCAAATAGTGGGATTTGTTGCTTTTGTAACATAGGATATGTATATATGATCCACCTGATATATAGAAGTATTCTATTTTTGGGTTGGGGGTTTAAGAACCAATGACCATACTATTTGAGAGATGTCTTCGTTGTACATCTTGTTAGCTCATATATCTTGTGAATTTGAGGATCCTATGAAATCATGATAATTTCAATAAAATTAAGTCCAAATTAAGGCATTTTGCAACGTGTATCTATTATTATATATTAACGGCAATGTTAATCTTTGACTCGACCTATGTCCTATATATTTGCATCTTCCTTTTAATAAAATTTAGTAAATGCAAGGTAAGGTGGTAAATGATAGTTTGGATAAGATTTTAAAAAATGGCTGATGTAAAAAAGGGTTTTTGGATAACTTTTAAAAAATGGTTTTTGAAGAAGAGTTTATGAAGAAAAAAAAATGGTTTTGAATAAATGAGTGTTTGGATAATTATTTCTATAAATAATTTTATTATTAGTAAATTATAAAAAAGTGTATGATTATGAAATATGGGAGATATGGGAGATAAGAGATAAGAAATAAGATACGAGAGATAGTTTAGAAGAGGGATGATGTAAAAAAATAAAAGAGAAATGGTGTAGAAAAGAAATGGAAGAGGAGAGAGGGTGTAAGAAAAAGTAAGGGTAATATAGTAATTGGTTAGCCTATAAATTCTTTTACTGTTCCATAAGTTTCTTTAACCAACTTATCTAAAATATTAGTTTTAAACTATATTTTAGTCCAAAAATTATTTTGAATAAATATGACTATTTATTTTAAAAAAATTTAAAACTTAATTTTTTTTAAATCTAAATTTAAAATCTAAGTTTAGATGGCACTATAAAGACAGAAAAACCGTGTGAGGAGCAATAATGTAAATATGTAATCATGTGCTTTGAAATGGAATTCATAAATACATCTATAATACACCAAAACTTCTCCACCTTTTTAGTTATATAAGTAAGAATATCCGGAAAACTAAACTTTTGGCAATGTTAAAGTTTGAAATGATTATAGACGTATATTGACAATGTATTCTGAGTTTTCAAACTTTGACATTTCATCATTCTTATATTCCATTGCCAGTTTGCTACAAAAGTTATCCTATCTATTTATTTATTTATTTATTTATTTATCATTTCTTATCATTTATGTTTGTTATAACTTTTAAGTGTCATCTCTCTCACTTAGTCACTTGATATATGTCATATAATTTCATAATCAAAGGAGTCTCTCTCCCTCAGATACTGAGAGAGATTAAATTAGATCTTGTTGGTAGCTATAAGATTTTCGGGCATAGGATCTGTAATTATAATGTAGTTCAGAAACTATGCCCAATTCTTTATTAAAAGATGTGTACCACACTTTCTTTTTATTTTATTTTTGGGCAGAATGGGTTGACGTCATACATATAGAACTATATATATCCAAAGTTCAAACTCACCATAATTAGACAAGGGGTGGTTTGAGCTAATTCATCGACTCATTTGGTAGATATGTCCATAGGTTATCATTGAATGCAACCTATTAACATTAAAAAAAATCGTATCTTAAATTCCTAAATTTTTAGTATTACATACATGTTCTCATTCCAATATGTTGTAAAGGTTAAAAAAAACAAGATGGGGTAAATTGTTTCCGAAGAGATGAGGGGGAAAGGGGATGATGAATATACCTTAAATTATTTAATTTTGACGGAAGGAAAAAAAAAAACTCCATATGCACCGTAGAACTGGAAGATGATCACGAAAAATATGAAAATAGAGGTCATTCCTTGCAAAATTCAGACTATATGGTCACTGTTAAAATTTGTGTGTGTGACATCTAAATTAAGAACAATGGTACCACATGTTAAAATATAAATATATCATACATGATATAATCAATATAAAATATATCATATATAATTATAAAATTTAGTTGAGATGTAGCAGAAAATTTATAAATACCTATAATTAGCTTGACTGCTTTGAGAAAAATTGAAACATGATTAAGAGATCTGTCAATCAGATAACATTGTTAGATAAAATAATAGATTCTTCTAACTGGTGATTAAATACAGTGATGACAACTTATGTACTATCATCACTAGTGGAGAACCTTTAGGAAGTGAGCTAAGAAATTATGTTATCATTCTAGGATTTAAAAAGGTATCGTATGATAAAACTATCAATTTTTAATTTTTACTATCAGAAAATTAATCTTAATAATTTGAGTCAAATACCCACCTTAAACTAGATCCGAATGACTAGAGACATATTAAAAAATATTTATTAATTATCCTAATTAATATCTAAATAAGTTATATTATGATAATAATTATTTCACACTTCTTTGATATTAACGCTATTTATAAATCACTTTCGGTATATTTCATGTATATTAAAAAAATTAAATTTCATTAATTTTTCTTTAAAGTTTAACAACTTTATAACTTTATCCCTATTTAATATATATTATATCTAATAAGAAAAATGTCAACACAATAATAAATAAATAATAAAATTATATAATCATATAAAAAATTAATGATATGACTTATAAACAGGACTACAAAATTCCTTCTCTATATATGTTCCTTAAATAACAATTATTGATTGATCATTAAAAAAATATATATCAATGTCATGGGAGTTGTGAAACAAATTTATTTAATTATTTTTTGTGTGAAAAGAGTCAGGTTTATTAATTTTCATAAATTTATTTAGTTGTTTGCCGCAGAAGAGATCAAGACAACAACCAGGAAATTTAAAATCAAGTCAATCACTATATATATTTGTTTTCAACTCAGTAATGGAGGAGGTTCTGAAATCACATTACTTAAATATGGGGTGTCAAATTTTAATTTACAAAATTTAGCAAAACGGAAAGCCTTCAAACTAGTTTGGGACCCAACGGTTTATGATAATATTAAATTTGCATGATTAAAACCGCAGATATGCTAAAATTGAACAATCATAAAGAATATACAATTGTGATTAGTCGTAATCATGCATTATACATCATTTGGATTTTCAAATTTTAATAATTTTGTTCGGCGTACACCATGTGAGTAGTCATATTCATACACGAGGAATTATTAATTCCAGCTTCCATATATACATTCACTCACTCACACGCGGATGGCCAATAGAGGACCTTTGACAAAATTAAAGGCATGATGTTAATTAGTCAATGAAAATTAATTAAAAGATAATTAAACAAATCATCAACGTGAAAAATGGCCTATTATTCTAAATCCAAAAAAAGGGCATACTGCTGAGACGAAAGATCCGTCCCAGATTATGGGCGGATATTCGAACATGAATTATGCAAATCGCCAAATTTCAGACATGAAGCGTCCTATAATGTTTTATACCTTGTCCTGTTAGATCCAAATTCCAAATAATCCAATTTTAATTTGTTGTTAGTTGTTACTCATCCACAATTATGTTAAGTTATACTATTTTATATGTGTTTGTTCCCAGGTGCTTCTTTTAAAAATGTTATTCAGGATATAGAAACCGATTTCTCTCTGGCAAAAATAAAAAACATATATAAAAAGTAAATATAAATAATTTATTGGTTAATTATATCATGTAGTATCAAATTAAAATATAAAGTTAAAAGCCTCTATGTGGCCAATAATAACTTTTAAAAAATGTCTTACATTTAGTCATTCAAGATGGGAGGGAGTTTTTTTTTACTTGTACTGCAATAGCTTGACAGGGAAAAAATTTGTTACTGCACTTTTTTAAGATAAAATGATAAAAAAATACTTTAAAAATGATAAATTATAAATCAAGTCTGTTACTAATAATAGGTTAAATATTACTAATATAATATTCTATTTTGATATGTATTATTTTATAGAATATTTTTTTCCATCATTTAACCTTGTTTTAACGTCTTCGACGTTAAAGTGGTGCTAGACAACAGAGGAGTTATTAGATGTTGGGCGTGTATGCTTGGAAATGGGGGGATTAAGTGAGTCAAGGGAAATATTTAGAAAAAGTAAATAAAAAGATAGCATAAGCAAACAAAAATTTATCCAATTAATAAAGAGTTAATCCATAATCTATAATAAGAACATAAGTTCAGATTTATTTATACTAATGTATAGATTTTGTGGGGGTATATGTTATGTAAATTCTTTAGTATATATTTTTAAAATTTAGAGGTATATTTTAGCCTAATGAATTTATAAGATTCAATTTATCTAAATTTTTCATTATCGAAGAATATAAAGAAATAGGGAAAGAGAAAGATGAAGCCAGGGTAAATTAGTCAAGATAATTTTTATTTCAGGGATGAAACTAGATTATGGAATTGATGCCAACCCTCTTATGGCCCTTTTTCTGTATTATGGAATTGGGGTTGAAAGCGTAGAGGTGGAATTAAATCCAACTCTTGCTCGTTTTGGTGCATTGAAAGCGAGTTATCTGAGGAAGTCACTCCCATCAAAATGGCCAAAATCGACTTCCATTTTCAGGGCCAAGTCATTGGAGATTTTATGGGAGTGAAATTTTTTCCCGGCATGCTCTCAATCATCTAACATGTTGACAATTTTTCACAATGCCATTTTTCGTTGACCCAAATTTTCAATTTAAAGCAATTATTTTCAGGTAACCAATGGAATCTCATTCCGTTCCTTAATGAATAAGACTGAAGACGTACGGAGGGATGCCAAACACGACATTAGAGCCAAACGTAGAACTATAAAATGAACGCTTCAAATAGTTATCCTTCTCCATAATCTAGTGGTAAGTCGCATTATTAAGCTGATATATATATATATGATTTCAAAATGCTCGGCGTGAGACTTGTATATGATTTCAAAATATTGTAATCTGATATATATATATATATCACAGTGGCTTTTCTTAGTTTCTGTAAAAAACAAAAATTATTCCATCATCAGCTTTCTTCAAATATTTCATTAAACTCTATACAATTTTATTTTTATTTTTTAACATTTCTCTGCATATTTTAATATGGTTTCATGTTAAGACAATTCAAGTAGAATATGTTTAAAAACTAATATAATTTTCAAGAAATTCTTACGTTAATCATCTCTTCTATATATAATTAGAAAAATGTTTAGTTATACAAAAAAAAATTATAATATCATGATTAGATTTGTACACTCTAGCTAATTTAATATTTTAGATATATATATATATATATATATATATATTATCTCCATCCTCACAAAAGACAAGGCGATCATTATAAACTCTATTTCTGTGAAATTTCTCGCTCACTAGCCTGAGACATGAGTTTTTAATCTATTCCTCACATTGGGAATTTTTTAATGTTTAGTTGTGTGTCTTCTTCTACTATTTTCTCTTATTTTGCCTCTGTAATTTTTAATTGTTTAATCATTTTCTTATATCCTTTGTCTGCTTTTTTGTTGTTGGCAAATATCCTTTGCCTTTGCAACCCAAAACAATCCTATATTTAAAGATTAAATTATAGTCATTAACTAAATCCCATATCTAAGAGCATAGATACTAATCCACAAATGGCTTGCAAATCTGAACGATCACTGAACTAAAAGCGGTGACGACTTTGATGTGCTGATATAGCAAGTCTGCTTCTAAAGGCTTGTGTAGTAATTAATTAAATTCCTACAATATCATTAATTTTCTCATTTTCGTGGTACTATTCATTTAGATTTCCAGTTATCTCCAATGTCCGAACCAGGTCATCAAAGTCAACCAATTACGGGCCAACTGATTGGCAGTCTTTCCCCATAGTCAATACTTTTGTCGCTTTTTTTTTTTTTAAAAAATCCAGAATAGTTAATACTTTTAATTATTTATGTAAGTACAGGAAGTTTTAAAAGATTATTATAGTAATTAATATATCTATCTATAATACACAATTTACAAAACAATTCTCCTCTCATTCATAATGTAAGTCTTGTATAACCATCTGGCAAAAAGATATTATAATATTAAATATTAATTGATGTTGATCTTTATTATAAGGTGCTTTTTAGAATGTAAATTGTTTTTGCATCTTTCAACAAATATATTTCATGGAATTTAAATTTGTGTTTTCTTGATAGGAATGAGATTGCTTACCATATCAATTAACAGTTTGCTAGTAGTATTATCTTAATTTAAAATCTATTTACTTGCAACTTCAAAAGCTTATTGATGTAATTCATGCTATTGTTAGAAGTACTTTATAATAAATTAATTACTTACAAAACTTAATTTAATTGTATTGAGGGGTAAAATAAAAATAAATAAATATTAGCTGTTTATCAGGAAAGAACTAATAATTTCTGGGATGACTCGGTGGACATTCCTTGCAAAAGCAAACAAAGAATTATCTTCCCTATTCCTACAACTAATATCTGAAATTAATTATGTGAATTCCCTTCTTAAGATATTCATTCTCTCGTGTTTTCTTATCAACAATCTCTCCCTTTGTTCTATGATGTAGTTACTTTTTCTTTTTGTCCTATTATAATCAATACTTTGTAATGTTCTTATTTTACTAATATTATTATCAAATTGAATTATTTATATTTTGAATCGAACCAAATTGGGAGAAAATGACTAATACTGTGAAAGGAATGATGAGAATATCGTTTAATAAGTTATAAACAACACCCATGAAATTATTGCCTATCATGTAATTTATAAGCAATATAGTTCTTGACCCATTATCTATGTTTCCTTTCCCCCCAGACCAAGTCAAAATGGATAAACTAAAGGAGTGCCATCACCATGAATAATATATTAATACTACATAATTATACACACATATGGTGGGGCATATTGTGATATAGAAATAAAAACCAGAATAGAAGTGAAGATTAATTGATAGTTTATTATTGTTTGACTTAATTTAATTAATTTGATAATAAATAATGAAATTTAATCAACTTAAAGTTTAGAATTCTTGACAACAAAGGTTGGGTGAGAGAGAGAGAGAGAGGGGTGAGTTCAGCCAAAAATCCAAAGTACAAGGGACATTCGTGCAGGGAAGGAACGTAGCAGCACATAGAATTAATCAAAAGCCAAGAGTTAATTAATCAAACTGGGGATTAAATTATAAACACATGAATTAAATGGGTGTGATTGGCAAAGGGCACCATTTTCCAAGTGTAAAGCCAATCTGGGGTTCCTACTTTGCGATGTTTTCGTTTAAAGACACAGAGAAGCTTATAAAACCAGCCTATTGGCTTCACGCTTTCATTGAATCCACTCTCCCTTCTTCATTCCCACTTTTCCTTCATTTTTTTTACCCCACAAAATCAAACTCCCTTTTCACTCTCTTTTTCTTCATTGAAAACTGCACTCTCCCTGACTCTTTTTATTTTTGCTTAGAACAGAGAGATATCAGAACGTATATACATAGAATACACCACTTCATCAGACAAACCTACCTCCATGTCTGACACTCTCTGTTCTATTATATCCCTCTTCCTTCCTCTTCTTTTCATCTTCTTCATCATCTTCAGAAGAAAACACCCCAAGCTTAATCTTCCTCCTGGAAGAATGGGTTGGCCTTTTCTTGGCGAAACCATCGGCTATCTTAAGCCTTATTCTGCAACTACCGTTGGAGACTATATGGAGCAGCACATAGCAAGGTAGTACCAAGTTTTGATCTTTTACTTATATATCTTTACAGCTTCATGTAGCTCATGAACTTTCCTTGTGGTTTCAGGTATGGTAAGATTTACAAGTCCAAGTTATTTGGGGAACCTGCTATAGTGTCAGCCGATGCAGGGCTGAACAGGTACATATTACAGAACGAAGGGAAATTGTTCGAATGTAGCTATCCCAGAAGCATTGGAGGAATCCTGGGAAAATGGTCTATGTTGGTGTTAGTGGGTGACATGCACAGAGACATGAGGGTTATATCTTTGAACTTTCTCAGCCATGCGAGGCTAAGAACACATCTGTTGAAAGAGGTGGAGAAGCATACCGTGCTTGTTCTGAGCTCATGGAGGGAAAATTGTACGTTCTCCGCTCAAGATGAAGCCAAGAAGGTAAAGTTTTTCTGTTGAGTCCAGTGATTTGATTTGAAGTGAAAACTAAAGAGTGTGTTTCTTTTGAATTGCAGTTCACCTTTAATTTGATGGCGAACCATATTATGAGTTTGGATCCTGGGAATCTTGAAACAGAGCAATTAAAGAGAGAGTATGTGACATTCATGAAGGGGGTGATTTCAGCTCCTTTGAATTTCCCAGGAACTGCGTACTGGAGGGCCTTAAAGGTGAGAAAGAATAATATTCATGCTTGAAATCTCAGAGCACATGCACTTCAGCTGTAAGTACTAATTGATTAATACTTGTTTATTTCAGTCTCGTTCAACCATACTGAATTTTATAGAGGGGAAAATGGAAGAAAGATTGAAGAGAATCAAGGAGGGTAATGAAAGTCTGGAGGAAGATGATCTTCTGAACTGGGTTCTGAAGCATTCAAATCTCTCAACAGAGCAGATTCTGGACTTGATCCTGAGCTTGCTTTTCGCCGGACATGAAACTTCATCCGTAGCCATAACTCTCGCCATTTACTTCTTACCCGGTTGTCCTCGAGCCATACGGCAACTAAGGGAAGAACACATGAAAATAGCGAAAGCGAAGAAGGAAGCCGGAGAAATTGAATTGACTTGGGAAGACTACAAAAGCATGGAATTTACTCACTGTGTAAGCTCTCTCTCTCTCTCTCTTCTCTTGATTTTTTTTAAGCGCTTAGAAGTCAGAGAAGTCACTAATTAGTCAAAAATATTAGTTCGTAGTTAGTAAATTGCCACCTTGATTGTTAAGGTTGTGAACGAGACACTTCGGCTGGGAAACGTTGTGAGGTTCCTTCACAGGAAGGCTCTCAAAGATGTTAGGTACAAAGGTAGGAGAATGGATATTTCAAATTGTTTTGTGAAATCTAATGTTTTTTATTTTTTGTGAAGAAAAAATGTCTAATACTAGTTGTGTTGTGTGTGTGTGTGGGTTTTTCTTTGAAAGGTTATGACATTCCATGTGGGTGGAAAGTCTTGCCTGTAATTGCAGCCGTGCATCTGGATCCTTCACTTTTTGACCAACCTCAACACTTTAATCCATGGAGATGGCAGGTCACTTCCCTTCCCTTCTCTTTTCTCTGCTTATAGCTCTAGACAGCACGCCTTCTCTATAATTATTGTCCCTTTTTCTAAAGCCATGCCCTTTTTTTTTAATTTTCGGGGAATAAAAAGATTGAGAAGCAGAGGTCCCCAAGTACTTACGGTGTGTTTGGATTAATTTTTGGAGAATAGATTTTACAAAGAATAGATTTTGGAGAATAGATTATGGGAAGAATAGATTCTAGGAATAATAGATTTTGGGAAGAATAGATTTTGGAGAATAGATTATGAGAAGAATAGATTTTGAAAATAGAAATATTTGGATGATTAGTAGTAGAATCACTTTTTATATTAATAGATTATCAAGAAGGGTATGATTTGATAAAGTATGAGAGAAGAGAGAGGGTAGAGAATAAATAGGAGAGAGGAGAGAGAAGAGAGAGAAAATATGAGATAGTGTGAAGAGGAGAGAGAAGAGAGATAAAAAAAAGTATAAGAAAAAAGTATAGATAATATATAAGCTCTTTTATAGTTCTAAAATCTATTTTCAATAGCTTATTTAAAATTATGGTTTCAAATCAAAGTTTTGTCCAAGATTAATTCTGGACAAAAATAGCTATTTGGCTCAAATTTTTTTAAACTGGGATTATTTCTAAAATCTACATGCACTTAATCGGTACTTCCCCTCGGGATCCCCACATCAGATCACTCTTTCCCTGTCTTTTAACCAATCCTCAATGGGGGTTGGGGTTTTGCCAAAAAAGTGGTTCTAGTCTTCTCCTCTAGTTATCTTCCATTCTCCTTCCTTCCCACAACACGACACCATTTTTATTAGGTACGGCGTTTCATACCCCTCTCACGTAGGTACACACGTTGTACGGCGTTGAAAAAAAAAGCCCACCCAACCTACAAACAAACCTTAACGGTGTTTGTTGACTCAGGTCCCAGGGTTAGTTGTTCATTTCATTTCAAATCCTAGCTAGCTAGTTTTAGCTAGAATTTTACTCCCTTCAAATCTATGGTGGTCACTGAACTAAAGGGATGATCAAATAATGACATCCTCTTCCGAATGCCCCGGGAATGATTAGGGTTATTCTTTTGCTTTGAAGCATACATACATACAATAATGGGGTACACAGCGAGAAACAAGACCATCCATTGGATGGGGCAGTGGTGGGCCCCAGGGCCATCTTCGTCGAAGCCGTTAGGGTAAATATAATCACGTATAGGAAGGAGATAAGGGGTACATTACAAGAGAGGAGGGGGGTGGATCATGGATGGTGAGATTAACGTCGTGATGCTAAGATATATCATTGAGATGAAGTGTCATGATCATGGGGAACATCGATGATATTTTTTTTTAATTATCTATTTAATTTATTAGAGTTTTATTTTAACTATATCTGAATTTAATCTATATCATGCATTTAGTTAGAGTGAATAAGTGTAAAAGAGATTTTTTATATACAGTAAAACTTGAATTCAAGAACTATACGGGTGTGTGTTTGGGGGGAGGGACCCATTTGGGGCCCGGTGGATGCGCAGCGAGGAAGAAGATGATGATGACCAATGATCATGGCTCTTTTTGTGAACGTGTGGGCAAGCCACGGGAGGGTTCAGATGATGATTAATGCCCATGTGGAAGTGGGGTTCTCACGTGCACGTGCATTTCTGCCTTTTTTCTCTCCTTTCCTCTGCCCTGGTCCTAGCGACCCCCCAATTCATTACTATATTCTTCAACTATTCCCATAAATAAAATAGGATTCTTAGTGAAATAAGAATCCAGAAAGTCAAGTAGCTATAGTAGCTCTCTCTAGCTAGTAGCAAGTGAGAACGAAATGAAAGGGCCCAAAACGGTATGTCAATTTATAACAAATAACAACATGAAAGGGACTCATTCCTCCTCTCCTCCACCACCACAAGAAAACCAAATCTATCATCCATCTCCTGCCTCAGATTGTGGGATATGGCCTTTGTCTTTTTTACTATATTAGAGAAGCATCTGAATTATACACAAAGCCTGGTAATAATTATTGGTTCCATTTGTTTTTACAGAACAACAATAATGGAAGTAGTAGTAGTAGTCGTCGTCGTGGAAGCTCATCATCTTACCCAAGTGGAACGAGCAACAGCAATAGTACAGTGAGTCAAAACTTCATGCCGTTCGGAGGAGGACCGAGGCTTTGTGCAGGATCGGAGTTGGCTAAACTGGAAATGGCAGTTTTCATTCACCATCTCATTCTCAACTTTCAATGGGACCTAGTTGAAGACAATGATCAACCCTATGCTTACCCTTTTGTCGATTTCCCTAAAGGCCTTTCCATCACAGTCCAACGACGTCACTCTTTGATTTGATCTATATATACAGTTGCAGCGGCCAGATGAGAATATATATTAGGGCAAAAAGGTTCTTATTATTATTATTAGGCATCTGTTATTACCGTCGATCAAGTTCTTGAATAAAAACGTGACATGCGAATAAATTTTGTTGAAAAAATTACGCCACGTTACATGTTTTTGTTACAAGAACTTGGCGACAAAAATTCTTCCTACGTCTCTTGGATATTGCAGCAGCTACACACGCACACACACACACACATATATCAGAGACATTCTCCAAGGGGCTGGTTCGTGATGATTCATAGTATATAATTAGCGTACAAATTCAAGTGCCTTTTGACTTTGGAGACTTAATGCACAGGCATGCAGAGCATATTATTAAGCAGTAGGACCACTCTTTACTGATTCCTCCAGCTATACATTTTCTTACTCCTTTAGAATTTCTAGTCTCCCTCGTCCCCCCCCCCCCCCCAATTGCACCTACAATGTTTTACATTTCTTATATATTCCTCCCAAAAGACAGGACAGATGAGAATAATATTAGTTCAGTTATGTTTTGTATGATCATGGAATTTTGTTTTGATCTCCATCTTCACACTGTAATCTACCTTTACACTTTTGTATTATACACTACAGGTAATTGATTATTTGTAATAGATTAATGAATATAAATAAATTAATTAATTATAACTAATATAACAATTAATTTAACTAATTTAAATAGATTGATGAGTATATAGTATAAATATATTTTATAGGGTTAGATTTAGTTATATTATTTAATTTTTTAATATATTTAAAAAAGTCATAACTTTTATAATTAACACTAGGGAGAATTATATATCCATTTATTACCTAAGTATATTCCCTTGCCTTTTAGTTTAATTAACATATCCTTCGAGCGAGAATATATAGATCTTGGTCCTAGCATGGTTGTCTCAGTTATGGAAACACATGTACTCCAGTTGACACAAATATTAATCTAACAATTGTTTCTCACATTACATAACTATACATGTAACTTCCAATTATATGTTACTGTACTCAGATTTAGACGGTTTTATTATATATAGAAGACGCAGAGATGCAAAAGGCGAAGAATGAAATCATTCTATTCGAAGACTTTATGGTGCAAGTTGGCGTAGAGATTACTCTCATTCATTCATGTTTCATTATTGGATGCTAGAAAACTAATATAATATTAATTTGTGTGTGTGTGTGTGTTTCACGATAGAATGAAGGTTTTTTACTTTATTTAATTTTGGGTGAGATTAATGATGACTGTCGCAGGCACAAGTTGCAAATCATTTTGAATTGGTATAATAAGTTTGAGTAATTAGAGTAAATACAGCGGAGACGGTTGATTTCACAAAACCCAAAGCATTCTAAATTTTGGGCCTCTAATTAATTTTTTTTTATATATATACCTATCAAATAAGTAAATTTTTATCTCACACGAATTCAATTCTTACTATTTTTATAAAAAAAAATTTATAAATCTTATATAAATATTCTCTAAACTTTAAAATTATAACTTAATTTTAATAGAGAACATGTGCTAAACTCATATAATTTTTTTTTATAAAACAAAACTATCAAACCAGTGTGTATTTATATATATATATATAATTTCAAATTTATTAAATTAGATTTGAGTACTATTAAATTTTAATCTTTTATAACATTTTTTATGATCTAAAAGATATAGTGGATTTTACATTTTTAAATTAATTCTATATTAGTCACACTAGTATTTCTTTTTAATAAAAGAATGTTTGACAATTGTCCTCTTGAATATGCGTGCGTGTGCCTGAGAATCATAATAATGAAAAAATATTAGTACTAACATGGAAAGCAAATGTCAGAAGTAAAAGGTATTTCGATGTAAAGCAGCAGTTGAGAAATCAAGATGTCTGTCTCCACTAAATTTAAATATATGAATGAGAGAGACATAACAAGGAATTAAAATTCAAACCTCAGATTCAAATGCATGGAATAAAGTTTCAAATGAATGAGACCAGTATCGCACTTATCTGTAGCTAACTAAACCAAATTGTAGTTTCCTTGTGATAAGGAGAAAAGAAAGAGGAAATAAAAAAGAAACAATCATGAACAGGAGATATGGTGGTTAACTAGATTGATAGATGGTGGTCTGCTGGCCGGTTAGGTTAACTTTCGCTGTCGGATTCAATTATATAATTTAAGGGGTTGCTTCATAATAATGATGCAGCCTTCAATTCATTATTCATCTGTACGTAGTCTGTGAAGAAACACGTTACGCATTCAAACTTGGAGCTCAGTTGTCGATCGCTACCTTCCAATTGCCAAATCCACAAATTTGGCCGTTTGCAGCTTTCATTCTCCCAAATGTCGCCCTATCCACCATAATTCTAATGTTACGTCGATACGTAGGCCTATCAAATTCTTTTTTCTTTTTCACAACCAAAATAATTGATTTTCAAGACGTGACGTGTCAACGGGTGATCCTATAGCCTCATAGAGAGTCTAATAACTCTACTGTTGGCTATAGGATTGAAGATTCAGGTATCTGATATTTTTATCAGTCAAGCAACGCAACTGATTATTAAAGTCCCTTCTAGAAGTTTATAATGTGAGATAATTAGTTGCTATTTCGTGATAGATATCTAATACTTACCTAAAAAAATATTTATCTCTTGAAAGTCATTAAGATTTCACCCATATAATGGTCAAATAAAAACTTCCATCGATGCATGCCCTTGAGTGCTAATATAGCATTCTCATCTTTTAACAGCATATTCATGCTTAAGTATTTATCATTTTTAATTAAATTATGGAGTAGAATTTTTCATAAATATAATAATTAGCTGTTCACATAAAAATATAGATATTTTCATTATAAAAAATTAATTTATTTTTTGGCTAAGCATAAATATTTTTTTATTGAAAGCAATTATATTTGAGGTACTATCATGTACTAAATATAGATTTTTCTCTTAATATAAATTTAAATTTAAATTTATTATATTATGAGATATTAATCTTTTTTTATTAAATTTAACTCCCTTGATAATGTCAAGAGCTTATATGTGTGTGAATTTAAATATTAAGACCAAAGGGAGAGGCCCGGCCCAAGATGGAATAATTTGAAGTTCGCTGTGAACGTACTTTTGAGTACATAAGAATTGGGTTCTTACAAAAAAAGTAGAACTGGATTGTAGGCTGTATAGGTCTTTTTGCCGTGGCGCTCGATCTCAGTTTTTGCTGACCTTAAAAAAGAATTTAAAATTATCAGCTCGTATTTGGACTGAAAGCCACCTGAGAACTGGAGACCGCAAATTATCAGCTCTTCTCTAAGCAAACACAGGAGACAACACCCTATAACAGAAAAAGAAAAGAAAAGGGAGATAACAAATTACTAGTCCTTGTGGCAAAGTAATACGCTGATCAGACAACACACTATCAGCAGGGTTACTGTTGATGATATTGGTCTTCCGGCGACTTGGGTAACGAATAGGACCCTGATTATATATATATATATATATATAAAGTTTCCTTCAACCAAGGGGCACGACTAATTCACCCAGTTTAGAGGAATCATGGCTAGGGATGTGATGTCACATTGGTTCGGGGAAGGGTACGCTACGAGGTGTGACGGCGAAGGATTTGGGCTCATCCAATTTTTTTCTTCCAACGTTCAAACGGAGCAACCTACTCAAGAGAATCGGATTCGCTTCATTGTCTAAATCCTTGAATTATTATTATTAATCTGAGAGTGCACTAACAAGTTTTGTTTGAATGGGATGGGATCCGAGATGATAAAAGATTATGACAAAAAACAAACACTACTAAAAAAATATTTTCAACGAATTTTATCATCATTATAAGTTTATATTTTAATAACAGTTTTATAACCGTTGTGAAATGTGATTTCTTTTTACGGAGGTTCTGGCTAAAACTGTCGTGAAAAGGTATAATTGTTTAATTTTTTTTTAGCTTTCCTCAACCTACACCTACCATACTTTAATCATACTCATTAAAAGTATTAGATCTATAGAGAAAAAGTGAAATTTCTGTTGAATAAATTGAAGATTTAGAAATTTATTCTATTAAAGCTCTTTAAACTCCTTCTAACAAGATTCATCTGCTATAACCTACTATTAATTACTATAATTAGCCTCACTAAAAGTATTGGACTAAATCTAGAGAAAAACAAGTTGCAGATCTGGCAAAAATGTTAAAAATATAGAAAGAGGTGAATAACAAAGAAAACAAGTAAGTATTTAATACGAAGATGATAGATTATATATATAATGTATTACAATTTATAAACAACAAACAATTAAAAAGAAAAATAAGAAAATGGGCAAATGATGAAAATTAAACTGTGATTTAAAGTTTTCACAATAAAAGATGATGATAAAGATGGCAGATAATGATAGAGATAGGTACTGAAAATATGAGAAAAATGTTAAAAAATAACTTTCGTATAAGTCTGTCGTAGTGGTACAGAGAAATATTACCTCAAATGGTTGTAAAAAGGTGAAAATTAAACTATAATCACGTTAAGACTTTTAAATTTTGAGGAACTTTTAATGACAGTTTTTAAGAATTGCTATTAAATGTCTACTCTAATCATTTTTAACATGATTTTTAAAAAAATGATGTTAAAAACTCTCTCTCTACCAAGTTATTAAATGACTTAACAAGCACTAAGTATTAATGAGTGTCATGAGAAGTTAGATTTTGTTAATATTTATCTAATGTCACTGCCTAATTAAAGAAATAAATAGGAAGAAAAGGGATAAAGAATCATGAGAGAGAGAAAGTGAAGTGAGTAAAGTGAGTGAAGGGAAAGAGGAAGGTAGGTGATGTGAGAGGGAGAGAGAGAGTGAAGTGAGTGGAGGGAAAAATGAAGGTGGGCAATGTGAGAGGGAGAAGAAGGAATAAAGCTTGAGAGAGAGAGAGAGAGTGAGGCAATGAGATATAAGAGAGAGAGAGAGTAAAGTGAGGGAGATGATTTTAACTTTTAACGACAATTTTTAAAAGTACATCATTAACAGTTTTTTATTTTTATCACTTTTACTCCACTTGATTTTTTTTAATCTCGAGTGAAATGCTTTCAACGATAATTTTTTTATAGAATTACTGTTAAAAATATATTTTATGGTGATTTAAAAAAATTATCATAAAAATATTTTAGAATAGAATTTATTTATAAAAATATTGTTATTTTTTTCATAACAATTTTATAAAAAAACATTGTGATAAGTTTTTTTTAATAATAAAAGAAGTGAGGTGAAAGAGAAGGAAAATTCAAGAAAACAAACCAACGCCAACAACTAGATTGCTCCTTCTTCTATATCAAGAGCAAGGATCTCGTCGTAGTTGTAGCACACTATTATCTCTTCGCGATTTGGCTCCTCAAATTTTCGAATAAAGCTTTCATTACTATCAAATAAGTTGACTTATTCAACAGTTTCAAGTAAATTTTAACGGTTCTACCAAATATTCGGGAAGTATTTATGTCAATATTTTTAATATAGGAGAATTTCTTTACAAGAAGCCCTTGCATTATAGATAACCAATACCAACATTTCAATAATAAATCGAGAAGAACAATTACAATACATTTACAACCCAAAGTTTCATAATGTACAATATTATTCTATATTAGATATCCAATCTAAAACCTATTTACAAATAAACCAAATACCAAAAATTGGCACGTGTTTAAATCTCGGGCTATTCTATGCTTGTCTATTTATTTTTTCCCATAATTTGATAGTTATCTATTTAACCATTAAGTATTAGATGCCAAATATGACCAATTTTGTAATAGTGATCACTAATAACATGTGAAATATATGGTAATTTTTATAAAGGTAAATAAAGTCAGACATGTAATCAGGTTTTATATGTAAGAGGACTTAGAGAGGTTAGAGAGAGATTGAGCAAATATAGGAGGCCAGTGCCTTAAAGTATTTTTTCAAGTATGCCTAATATTATAAAATATTTTTTCATGTATATCTAGTATCCTAAAATAATTTATAGTGCGCTCAATATTTTGAAGTATTTTTTCAAGTACACCTAGTGTCCTGAAGTATTTTCCCAAGTACACCAAGTGCTATAAAGTAATTTGTGATATAATTTTACCCTCAAAGTATTTAAAATAATGTAATATCATTCATACTGACAGAATCATTAATTTTGACAGTTAAATAATGATTCAGTTCTATTTTGACAAAAAAAAAAGTTAAATTGATAAGATGACTCAGCTCTCATAAATTCCTTTAATATCCATACTTTCTTATTTCGCATTATCTCTCTTTTACCCCTTCGTTCTATCTTATACTTTCTTCCTTCTTCCCTTCAATTCTTCATTTTCTTATAAAATTCAGGTGAAGAATATGGAAATAAGAGAAATGTTAATTTATGTTATAGAATTTTGATCAATATGAAAAGAATGTCATGAATTATTTTATATGCTGGCTAGAAATGTGTAAGGAAGAAAAAAAAAACTTAAACAAAGTGAAAAGAAGGTCGTAAATTATTTTATCTATCCATAAATATTGAAGAACCTAGAAAAATAAATAATAAAAAAGATATTATATATTTTAGGACACTAGGTGTACCTAATTTTACGGTATTTGATATATCATAAATTACTTTAAGTGCACTAAAGAAAATACACGAATGCTCCTATTGTACTTAAAAAATATTTTAGAATACAAAATATATTATAAATTACTTTAAAATATTAAATATATCTAATAAAATATTTTAAGATAATAGACATATGTGAAAAAATATTTTATCGCATTTGGTTGCACCTTAATTCTAGAGACAGCATGCAGTAAGTGAAACACTGCTTTAAAACAGTACAGACTAATGAGCAAAACTTGTACAGGCAATATCATATATAAATAAAACTTAGAGATTAAACATTATTTAGATGCATATATTTTTCAAAATAAAAAGGTTACTTATATTTTAATTTTGTTCCAAACAAATTGTGTTCGTCGTTTTTTTTTTACAAATTTGTGTTCGTCTTGGAAACGACATACACCCAAATACAAACTAACATTGTTTTTTGTTTGTTTTTGTTAGGTAAAGAGGAGGAATGAGCAACGATCCAATTGGGTAGGTTTAGGCCGAAAGCCCATAACCATATTCGCACCATCACAGTATCACTATTTCAGTATTTAAAAAAAAAAAAAAAGCAAAACGAGCATATATTGCCCTCCAGTCCTAATTATAATTCAATTCATGATTTAGAAACATAATATAATTCATGAATACCACTTTCAGTATTAAAAAAAAATAGAAATACCAATATATTTGTTAAGATAATAAGTACTCTTATTTTGGTAAAAAAACATAAATTTAAATGTTATAAAATATATTTATTTATTAGGAGAAAAAAGGTTTTCCTTATCTATTAGAGGTAACTAAAACCCCTTTTATCTTGACTAATATAGGGCATAATTTATAAATATATAAATAACTAATCTATTAATTAAACTATGTGTTTTTTATGATTTTTAGAGTAATAAGCAATATTTTTTAATCATTAATCTTTTAAAACATAAAAATTATTAAAATAAATTTTATTTTTTAATAAATTCTTTTAATATATACGGCATACTTAAAAGACAAAACATCATCCATGCGTGGAAAGATAATCCTAGAGGCCTTGGAGAATGAACCAGATATGATAGAGTCCGTGGAAAATGCAAGGAAAAGAGGCCTTGGAAAAAAAATAAAAAAGCTGTCTGTCGATAAAGCGTTCGTCAGCGATGATTCCCAGAGATGATAGAGTCGAGAGGCGTGTTCGAAACGGACAGATCCGGGGAGCGTGACAACAACGCCAAACTGGCTACCCGCTAACCGCGCTAATGCCGCCACTTTCTTCTAAAACACCGCCTTTGCCCCCAACTTTTTAAACGATTTACAATTTCTTATTATTAAGTCGGTTACGTAAATTAAAAAATTAAAAACAATTAGCTCATAAATAAAAAACGCTTGGCCGACAGGATAGCAGAGGCAGCTAATATTACACGTCACATAATCTCTACCGTTAAAGAAAGCCATCTTAGCCGTTCGTCTCTCTGATCCTTTTATAAATAACAGGCTAGGGTCGAAGCATGTACGCATTCTTTCTTCCACGCTTCTTCCTCTCTTACCTTTAGATCTTGCTCCCCTATTTTGTTGTTGCCTACCTTGGGCTCCAGATCCGTATGAATCGAATTGAGATCTACCCGCCGATGGTGGTTTCTGATGGGTAAGTCGTCTGTTCGTGTTTTGTATTCGATTAGGTTTATATATTAGGTGTTATTGTTCTGATCCTTTTGTTCCCCATCTTTTGTTCTAGGTTTGAGATGCATCCACAGCTTCTTGCCTCGGATCTTCCGTTTCGAGGTGTGGTCTCATAGTTCTTGTTTTTGGCATCTATTATGTAGAAATTAGCCGGGTCTCGCATAAGTCAAGGCTTTCGACTTGTTAATTCTGCAGGGATGTTGGAAGGTCTGACAAATCAACGTGGATCGTGGGAAGTCTAGTTCCCTTCTCCATCCGCATCACAAGGATCGCTTCGGAGATGGACGATTGGATGTTTGGTGACTGATTGCCCTTGAGGGTTTCTGTGCTGCCTTCCTGTAGATTCTACTGTTGCAGATCTCGGATATTTGTATGTCTAGTTATTGCTCTGAGGGTATAGAAGGATGTAGAAGATCTCGGGATTAACGGCCTCGACACGGTCGGCTCTGAGTCCTGAGTAATCTTTGTCATCCGACCTTTGCCATGACGGGTGCGCTTGCATGGCAGGTCACAATATCTTAATAAAAAAAGTAATTTTTTGGTTTGGGGGGAGATCGCACGGGAGTTGCCCGGGATCTCCCTCCGGTGTGGTTGTGCCTTCCTTTTCATTCTGCGTTTATTATCACTCAACGAATGCTCGCCCTCTTAAACCATCCGGTCGCCAAGGACATGAGACAGCGGATTTGCCTTGACTCTTCCAATCAAATAAGGTATCATCTATAGATATAATCTTTCAGTTATCATTCAAGAAGGTTAATTTTTTTTTTATGGAAGATATATTCATTGAGCTAATCTCAACTCAAAAAAGCTAATTGCTCCCCGGAGCAAGTCGGTCCCTACCCTTTATATCTTAAATGCTGTCGTTCATCTACTCCAGTCGTGGTCATAGTCGTATTAATTTAGATTTTTGGAAATATTCTTATTGGCAGAATGCATTCTGGAGTTCCTCAATAATATGAACGGAAGGTAATTGGGTTTCGGTTTTCAGATCAACTCATTAAATAAAATCTTATCGGTTCAACTGTTGTAATTTTGGAGGTTTTACAAGTAATTGAGTATTAAAACTACGTGTTTTCAATATAAACGGCCGTTCTCTGAAGTTTGTATCGTCAGCTACACCGTATGCTTCGTAATAGCACCAGTTGCAAAACCCAAAAATGATTAGTTACCTTATCTACACTTTATATTGATGCTATTTTTCCAACTGATCATATCATGGCTTCGCGTACTGGTATAATTATTGCTATTTTGTGTATATTTTTGAGGTTATACACCATTCAAATGCGTTGCTTCAATTTTTTTTTATGTAGATTTAGGGGAGGCTTTGGTAGTACGTTTTGTAAAAGGATTTTTTGTTTAAATATTTGTGATGTTCTGCCAAATTACCCAATCCCTGCCAAGTCGTTGTAAAAATGCTACTGTAATTTGAATGGCGTACTTGGGCCCACTATTAAGGCGCGGAGGATTCCAGAAGATTTTGTCTGAACCATGGATGTTGAATAGCATTGGACTATTTGAAGTTTATCTTGCTCTTGTATTTTGAAGGAACACATTATAGACTCCTGTTTCCATAGGCTATTGAGGGTTTGCAATTGTCAAGATTTGCTAGTGGGAAGCTTATCGATTATGTTCTCATACTTCTGCATGTTTTCGTTGGAGATGTAGTCTATGAAATTCTTTTCATGTTTTGATAGAAGTTTGCTTGTGAATGGGCAAGGTGTATTCGTTCCTCAATCTATAGTATGCATATGATTTGCCTTCATTCGAATTCTTAGGTTCATTAAAATTTAGTTGCGGTGATTGTTTGCTCTCACCTGGAAGCATGTTTTGTAAGTAGCCTTGGTAACTGGATTTCTTTATTTGGCTTGAGGATTTTGAAAATTTAATGCAAGCTACCGCTGAAATTAGTACAATTTGCTATATGGAGGTGGGTCTTGTATATTTGATGAATCTAGATTGTTGCGAAAGAAACGTTAAAATATGATGAATCGTGATACTGTTACTAAGTCTAGATAAGGCTTTCGTGGTTTATTTTCAACCCTTTTGACTTTTGAGTGCGTAAGTTGTAGTTTTGTAAGATTAAGCAAGGGTAAATATTTCCAGTTATCAAGCAGACAATTTTTGAAGGATTGAAATATTTGTTATTTGATTTGCAGTAATTTTAATATAGTTTTTTAATTTCTTAGTTATATTTTTAATTTAATTTACAGTTGATGTAAGTAATTATATTTATTGCTACTTGAAATTTTGCGTTTTAGATATTCAGGAAATTGACATTTTAAAAGTTGAGATTGCTAACTGATTGTAGGGTTTTGTCTTGGTTATGTTTTAGCTTCGTGTGGAGGATTGGTAGGTTTTGCTCGTAATTTTTGAAGTGGAGGGAAAATTATAATTTCGAATTATTTTATCTAAAGTATTTTTTTTTTCCAAATTAAAGCTAGGTGCTACAATTTATAGGCATCAATTTTGGCATGTTCATTATATAATTTTTTAAAAATGTACCGATGTTTTTGTAATGAAGACATTATTGTAAGACTACTGTAGATGTTATAAGAACCCTTTTGAATTGTCGAAGGAACTATTAATGAACGCCAATCAAGTGGTCATGTGGCGCTTATTTGTTTTGCTTATGCTTTTGGATCCAGACAACTAAATAGAAGTGTTGGGATAAAATTTTAGTTTTGGAAGATAAGATTATAGTTTTGGACAAGTTTGTGGAACAAATAGAGAAATGGGTAGTGCTTTTATGCCGTATGTGTTGTATCGTTTAAATTTTTTTTGATAATTTATCTATTAAATAGGCTAAATACTTATTTTCTAAAGTTATTTTTCTCCAAAATTTTTAGAAGCTAATTGGAGAAGTTAGACTAAATTGGTTGATAAGTACGATTAATTAAGTTTTTTTTTTATATGAACGATTAATTTTGGTTTGAGTATGCATGCGTTTTCTGTTGATCCGGATGTTGGGGGAATTGACATTTTAGCATGTTTGCTTGTTTTATTTTTGTTACAGTTGACATATTGGTGGAAGTGACATTTTGCTCTTTGATTGGATAGAGATGGACTTGTCAAATTCCGGTGGGGTGGATTTGGATTCGTTTGTTGTGGGAGGTACTGGGAAACCAAAGATTTGCGGCAATGAGTTTGCTTATCTGAAGGGTGAATGCTTTTGATCCTGCTAAGGCGTTATTTTCAGATGTTGGTTCTAGTGGTAATCGAAGATGGAACATTTGTGTGTTTAAGAGGTTGGATGTCACAATTGGTTAGAATGTGTGTTATGTATTCTTTCTACCTGGGATGCTTGACGGATGGTTTTGGTCTCTTGGACCGTTTTTTCATCCTTTAATTAGAAATTGTTATAAATTTACTTTTAATGATTTTGTTACTGAGGCGCAAAATTTGTATCCCCTTTTGATATGTAGGTTGTATTTATATCATGTCCCGAGAGCAAATGTCTGCCTGAAGGGGACAACGATGTTGAAAAAATGTTATGCGAGTTTTGAAGTTCCGATTAAAATAAGTGGAAATAGCGTGGAAGCTATAGAAATAAATCCGATAATAATAATAGGCAGTGCTTATGAATTTATGACTTGCATGTTTCTGGGAGTACAAGTGCTCTAGTTTTGGCTGGAAACAAAAACAAACTCGTTATTAGTTTGAGAAGTATGTGTCTACATAAAAAAATCAAACTCTGTTTTACCAACCTTGAGAAAAATGGAAAGAAAGTATGGGAAAGGAATTGAGTATGAAGTGAGATATATCATCTTGTTTGAGAAATCCCACATGTTGTTCGAATATAGGATGGTCCAAAACGTAGTCGATTCTTATCCGAGTCTTGTAATATATATAAAATACGAATTAGAGGCAGAGATGGATCATTAAACTTAAGGAAATTGGGCTGCTCTTTGTGTTGTAGATTAGATTTCCGGATTTGGTATTTTAGTCTTCAGATTTGGCGACTGTTGTGGATAACTTTAGTTTGATAACTTCACTGTGGTTGACAAGAACAGATCATCCACTTGAAAGCCTATTTTCTCTTTGTTCTACATATTTAATGTTCTAAACTTCAATGCCAAGGGTCAAATCATCTTCATTTACCTTTTACCTAGCCTTAGTCATATCCCATTTTTATTTAGTTATTTATTTTTAAGAACACTAATATCATTCCTCCACGATCCTTGTAAATCTGGGGGAACGGTAATGGAGTCAATTTCAGATGCCAAATAATAGGGTAGGAGCCGAACTCAGATGAAGTGAAATTAAACGGCCTAGTGTTTCTTTCAAGCTTCTTCGATTCGCAAGTCACATGTTATGAGAAAATAAAGAATGGTTTATGTTAGGGTTTCATTATTGTTTTGACTTTCGAATAAGTGGTTTTGCATACTTCTTCTATTTACTCGTGGTTTCTAATTGAAGTTATGACATGCCTCTGCTCTTCTATCTGATGTTTGTGTTTGTAAAGTAGATTTAAGCGTGTCCCTTGTACTTTTGGCATATTTAATTGGTCATATTCAACAAGTGACATTAGAAAAGGGAAGCGAATCAACATTGTTTCTGTTGGAACAACTGCCCCGTTTGATTCTATTTATAAGACTCATTCTTTCAAATAGAGCAGTTAACGAGTGCTTATAAGAAGTGTGAGAATGCGTATAAGCCAAGCCAGATTATGAGGCTATGTTCATGGAAGAGGATCTAGGTATGGAAATGAATATATGGAAACAACATGTGAATAGCACGAATTTGCTCAAATTAATTATTTAAATTTAAATTGATGCACGTTTCTCGATTGATGGAGATGAGAAGTTAATACTATGGTTTTAAGGAGGTGGGGCTAACAGATAACAACTTCCAACAGCACTAACTGGACAGTTCTCCATAACCTTAGGGTAATCAACTTCCAAAAAAAACGTCAGCAAGCATATGTTTAAGATTAGGTTACTGACTCGGTATATTTACAGACCCCATGTGTTGTTTGAACGCTTTAGAATTTTGCTGTCAAACATACCATTTAAACTACTTCAAACTGAAATTTAAAGCGTAGGAGTTGGATGATAAAGTCGTATATGTGATGTGGGTTAGGATATCATGGCTAATGGGGATTTAAGATATTTTGAATATTTAGCAATAATAACTAATTAGGATTTTCGATATTTATCATTATAATGGAATATTTTATTTTAGTTCTGATTGATTGTTATATTTTATTATTAATTAATTGTTATTTGTATTTAGTTTTAAGTTCTTAAAATGTTATGTCTTTAATTTCTAGGTTGAGGCTTATAAGTAGCATCTCAATACATTCGATATGTATATTTAGTTAGGGTTTGTCTCTCCCTTATTTCTCATTGTCCTCCTTCCTCTAATATCCTCTTTCAATCACTAACCACACAGCTCAAGATGATAGAAGTGGAAAACGACCAAAATTAGCGAACAAAAGAAACTTATGACCATATTAATCCATGGTAAAAGGAAAAGATAACAGACGCAGAAACAAAAACCTTGGAACCTGTTTAGTTCAATTTGTTTGAAAAGTTTCAATAATCATTCCAAAAAGATTAGGGACACCAAGAACCCAAGCTGTTTTGTTGAAAAGTCAGCTGTGTTTTAATTTCACGGATTGAGATGTTACATTTATGGCAAATCCATTCCGCCTACAACTTGTAATGGGGACTTTATAACTGTCACACAATTTGCGTCTCTTTAATTTTCTCTCGAGTCTAGACTGGCTAGCTTGTTGTGACGGCTTTCCAACAAATTCCACAATCCATATATATATATATATATATATATATATATATATATATTGGGTTACAAGTATACAATCCATATGTTATTTGGTCTCGCTCACTGACAGTTGCAAGGCATGGGGGGCACCACAAAACAAGTCAATTAATTGCCTTCGCCTAGTAAAATTGCATAAACTCATTAAATGCTGAATAACTTGTTGCCTTAACATCACTTCTAGATAACACGGCATAACTTTAACCTATCAAGGGAGACAATTAGTGAGGCATAAATGCAAAAATGTCTGGCCCAATGGCACCAAGTCCTCCATTTAAGGTTTTCTTTAGGTATGATGTTGTGAGTTTGAATCCACTATACGAAATTATAATAAGCGCGTGATTCATAGAAAAACAAATGCAAAATAAAACGCTTTCTTAAACTATATATATAGTACTAGCCACACTCCCTAGTTCTTGGGCAATATTTACCATTTAATTGCTTACACCTTTACGAAATAAAACAAGTTCTTTTTTTCAATTCAGTTCAACTTACCTTGATTTCTTTGTTAAAATTGTACTATTTAAAAGAGTAAGATAGAATCAGTTTAAAATGTAAAATATTTTAAAAAATTATAAGTATGCCATAATTCATATAACAGTTTACATATAATTTTAAAAAAATAATTATTTTATTCTTATAGTTTTCACTTAATTAATTGTAACTCGATTCCTAAATTTTTACTATTATAATTCAAATCTTATAACTTAATTTTTAACCTAGTTAAAATTTAATTACTGTAACTCAATCTATATAGTTAAAAATTATATAAAATTTCAGTTCATAAATTTAAAGAAACATATAATTTTATTCTCATATGTAGGGGTCAATATTTTAGCTAATTAAAATTTTAAAGATTTAATTGTATCCAATCAACTAAAGTTTAAGGATTAAATTTTAATCAAATTAAAATTATAAAAATTTAATTATAATGGGTCAAAATTTAATAAGTGAATTTTAATAGAGTCAAAGTTATAGGCATAAAATGATTAATTTTTTGAAGATTAAATTAGTATGGCGATTATTCGCACGGACGGCGAGAAATGATGGAATGAATCGCCCAAGAGTCCATGGCTTAGAAGAATTTGAGGTTACCAAAATCTAGGGGTGTTGCCGTATTGGGCAAGGCATGTCGTTTAGTTCGGAATCCATAATGTTGCCGCAAAGCCTTGGCAATGCCATCAACATTATTCCCATTGGAGGAATAAACACCTTCATAATTTAACTCTATTGTGATACATATACGTAATTAAAGACAAAGGTTCATGCAACAAAATATTTGGTTCCTTGTGCCCTATAAAATTAATCCACAGCTTGATTTAAGTGAATTCAATTTATCTAGAGTATGATCAAAACTAATTTTCGGCTTAAATTCATGTTTGGATTTATGATGGAACAAATGGACTTTTGATGGGCTTTAAAATTAAAACATAAAAATAACTTGTACTTACTTCTAACGGGTTTATTATTTAAAAAATATTATTTTATTATAATTTTAATTATAGTATTAGAGAAGATATTTTAACTCTTATATATCTAAATCTATATTTGAGGGTAATAGACAGCTCATCCTGCCTAATATTTAGTATAATTTAAAAAAAAAGGAGATTTTACCCTACTCTTAAATCGTGGATGAATCTAATCACTTTTTAAATTTTTTATATAAAATAAATTCTTTATTTTTTTTATTTTAAGTCTTCATCTAAATATAAATCATATTATACTATCTGATTTTTATCTAATTTAATTTTTACAAAAATAAAATTGAAAACAATTACTTCTGTCACCATTAATTTAAATATACTATTAATTAATATGATATTTTTTTTAAAATAACACAATTATCTTTCTAACTTTTTTTATACTATTTTACTTGATTATTATTGTTGAGTAAATATTAATAGGGATAATTTTTAAAAAAATTATTAAATATAAAAAATATATATTATATTTAAAATTAAAATTAATTTTTTAATTAAATTTTATATTAATGATGGGATGATTACCAAAATACCTGTCATCAGATTTAAGATGCCACCTTGACACTGCAGCCAAGTTAAAGATATTCAGGATAGCAATTGTTGATTATAAAATATTTAAAGGAAAAAATATTCTTTAATCCTAAATAAAAGTAGAGAAGTTCAGCTTCAAGAGAACCATGAGCGGGACAACACAACCTTCAAACTGACTTTTTTAAGAGAAATACGGTCAGAACCTTTAAATAAATAATATATATATATATATAGAGAGAGAGAGAGAGAGAGAGAAAATTTCTAGAAGGGGAAACTGGCGCACACTTCAGTTCCTCTGTTCTTTAAAAGCTAGATAAAAACAGAGGTTTCCTGAATTGCGGCAGTTTCTCTCTCAGCTTCTCAGGTAACTCTGCTCCTTTTCTTCTTTCACACCACAGACCACACACACTGATAATCATCGTTGCTTCTTTCTTCCTATTTTCTGTATTGGGTCTGTCAGATTTCTTTTTCATTTACTATTTCTTCATATTCTCCTCACAGCACTGCGTACATTGTATGGGAATCATTTTCGCTCTTACTTTTAAACTATTCTCTTTCCTTTTCCTTCAAACTCCTCTCTTCCTTTTTGTTTGCTATGCTTCATTTAACTATATTCTGAGATTATATGCTTTTTTTGTTGGCTTCAGTTCCGGAATTCTTAACGATGTTCTCAGATTTAGATTTCACCGAGGTGTGAACGAAGTTGGCAAAGTAGTTTCTCTTTCTGAAAGAGTCAAGGGCTGTATGTAAAGTCTCAGTGATCAGCGTCTGAAGCTCCCTTTGGTGGGCTTGAAAAATAAAACTGAAGTTTCAAAGGTTGACTTTATGTGTATTCCAAGGCTTTGAAAACCACCAAAACCAGCAGGGATATGGGATGTTAGATCCAAGTTATCCAAGTTTTGATCTTTTCAAAGTTTTGGTTTTGGTTCTAGAAATCTGGCACTTTAGTGATTTTAGGTCGCAAGCCCAGGAATGAGCTAGCTCTTCTCTCACACCCCTTTCATCATTAAATCTGTGGGATACTTGAGTGTCAGAGTAGAGATTAATATGAATACGATATTCTGGGGTAGATTGGATATTAATTGTATGAAGAATTATGATATGTGCAGGTTGAATTGAATTGCAATCACTGAGATCCAACATGTTCCTCCGCCTTAGAAAGCAAACCCAGAATCAAGTGGAGAATGATCCCTCCTACAAAGATGCAAAGGTAAAGCTGGTTGATATTTCTTTCAAACCAAAACTTTATAAATGCCTCGATTTTTCATCATAACTTGGTAGTTTTGAGTTAATTATCCCTTATCCTCTTGGCTCTGAGGATAAGAGATTGTTTTTTAATTTAATTACTTTCGTTAATAGTTGCAAACGGAAAGAATTTACCACAACAAACCTTACACACTCACTTCGATTCTTTTACACTTTTCATTTTTCGTCTTTCTTTCTTTTTAAGAAATATTTTACATTTATCTTGATACACAGATGAATTATATTGTTCTTGAATATAGAAGGAAAAAAAGTACTTTTTGGTAGTCATTCCAAACTGGCACTTAGCAAAGATGGATAATATGATGAGTTTCGTAATATACAGAGGGCTAAGTTGAAGGCTAAATTGCAGAGATTTTTATTGGAAAGAAATAGACAGAGTAGATAATCTTTTTCTTAAATCGAAATTTACACGGATGACTTTGTTGTCATTAGTTAATCGGTCGTTATACTATCAGAAAGTCGTATATTATATAGTAATCAAAACAGTCGTTGGATTTCATCTTTTGTATGAACTTAAGGTTATATATATAAAGCACCGTACAATAGCATGCTTAGTGATATAACCTATTTAAAACACAAGGTTCATTACTATATAAAAAAAAGCACAAGATTCATAAAGAAGTGGAGATTCATAAAGAAGTGGTTTCAATGCTAATTAAGGATGATGAACACCAAAATTTAGACGGTCCAAATCTAATTTTGACGCCCCAGATTTTTAAAATAACTTAGTTGTCTGTTGAAACTGTATTTGAATGATGGAAAGCAATATGGTGCATCAGTGCTCATCGTTATGATCAACACTGAAACTGGTTCTAGATTCAAATGGATTGTCTAACCCATATTAAAAATAAATAAATAATGAATTTGGTAGCGCCCATGGGAAACGTTAGCAGGTGGCTGAATTGAGGGCAGCTCTGGGGCCATTATCTGGGCGAAGTCTAAAGTATTGCACAGACGCATGTCTCAGGAGATATTTAGAAGCCAGGAATTGGAACCTTGATAAAGCCGAGAAAATGTTGGAAGAAACACTCAAATGGAGATCCGCTTACAAGCCTGAGGAAATCCGTTGGGTAATCCTCACGCTCTTTCTTTTTGGGATTTAAAGGGTAGGCACTAGACGTGAAAAGTAGGATCGAAGTTATGACTTCCTATTTACTAGGGGAGCTTTCATGTCATTATGGCATTTTCATGTTCTTTTTATCTAATCATATTGGTACCTGAAATTGATTTCTTACTCCTCATCAGCCTGAAGTTGCACATGAGGGTGAAACTGGAAAAGTGTCAAGAGCAAATTTTCACGATCGTTCTGGAAGAACTGTGCTTATCATGAGGCCCGGAATGCAGGTTAATTAATTTCACCTACCTATACCATCATCATTAATCACTTCGATTCATTTAAGACTATATATAACACCTGACCTAACCACATGTTTACTTGTGATTTTCATTAATCTGTCAGAACACGGCATGCCCAGCAGATAATATCAGGCATTTAGTGTACCTCATGGAGAATGCTATCCTCAATCTCCTCGAAGGTCAAGAACAGATGTCATGGCTGATAGACTTCACTGGATTTTCACTCAACACTAATGTTTCTGTCAAAACAGCTCGTGATATAATTTACATTTTACAGAATCACTATCCTGAAAGGCTCGGTATTGCTTTTCTCTATAGCCCACCAAGGATATTTCAAGCTTTTTGGAAGGTTTGTTCTCTGTTCTTGCTGTTTGGTTTTTTTGTGTAAGATATGAATATGAGAATTATTACAAGAAAGAAATTGTTGTTGCATTCTGATAGGCTGTGAGATACTTCTTGGATCCCAAGACATTCCAGAAGGTGAAATTTGTTTATCCCGAGGACAAGGAGAGTGAAGAGCTGATGATATCACTGTTTAACGTGGAAAATCTACCCAATGAGTTTGGAGGAAAAGCGACATTGAAGTATGATCATGAAGAGTTTTCAAGGATGATGATAGAAGATGATGTAAAAACTGCTAAATTGTGGGGTGTTGATGACAAACCATTTGGCACTGAGAATGAACATCCTAGTACTGAGGTGGTCGTGCCAGGACCAGTGACTGTTTGAGCAAGTCCCATGTTGATTATGAATAAGGTTAAGAAGCCTCATTTTGTTTCTTTCAATACCTAACTGCAAACCTAAGACATTTAATCTGTATCATCCTCTGCTTTCACTCACCCTAATTTGTGGTCTATCAAAATTACTCTCTTGGTATTCGAATGAACTGTTACCCACTTCTTATTATGAGACTCTCATCAACATATTGTACTCATTATAAAAATGCCTAATTTCTAGTTCTACTCTTGGGATGATGCTTAAACATTTTGTTTTGCCTTTTAAAAGCATTAAACAGTAACATAGTGCTTATGTATAAGCAAATAATGGAACAACTTTTTCCTAAACATTTATCACGATGAACTTATACCATGACTCTGTTTTTTATTTTTTTTAAAAATGAAATTTGGTATTCAAGTTATAGAAAACAAATGAATATAAATACTCAATCTATCTTTTCCCAGTGTTATAAATTAAACCATAGAAAAGGAAAACAATTAACCCAGAAAATTTTTGTCTATGCGGCTGTGTTACGACCATTCTTCTTTCTTAGATAACATTTAACAAATAAATTAAATGTCAAGGTCCCGTAGCTCAGTTGGTTAGAGCGTTGGTCTTATGAGCCGAAGGTCGCGGGTTCGAGCCCCGCCGGGACCATATTTTAAAATTCGATTTTATATCCACGTGTCTCGGTTACACACTTACACGTCAGTAGTTGTGGCCCAAAATTTTAGCCCAGACTATACATTTTATATTGGACTTTTTATTTTTGTTTGGAGCCCATCAGACTTTACTACGAGCCCAGTCCTTGTCCTTCACCAGTGAAACCCGCTCGAATAATCCACCTGGGCGATGGATTTGATCGGAGAATTATCGTCGACGCAACTCGGTGGATCAATCATTGAGTGCTTTTTCGTTGGTCTCTCTGGCCTGATATACCTGTTTCATCCAACTTTGTAGTGGATCTTAGTTGTCTTTCAACCTCTTTGCAGTTTCTTAGTCTACTCCGAGGTTTATTTTCCTTCATTTTCTTGCCGAGCAGTACTGTAACTGGCAAGTCAACGACAAAAACCTTTGTTATGGTTATCTTTGGTTTGAATCTTTTGTGCGAGGCGACACTGTTTTATCTCGTAACTACAATCATTGTATCCTGTGATGAGTGGAAACCTCTTTTTCTTCCAGGAAGAGGCAAGATGATAAAAGCCGTATTGGTGATGAACACGCAGGGGAAGCCCCGTCTTGCAAAATTTTATGAATTTCGGGTCCTTCTCCTATACCATCCACTTTAAGAGTTCAATTTTTTTCCCTACCCGAGTTCCTGTGATTGTTAACGATGTCATTAGGCTTAATTTTATTGTGTTAGGTTAGCCTGTGGAGAAGCAGCAGGAACTAATACGTAATGTGTTTTCAGGTCTCTCTCTCTGGTCTTATGGATCAATGCAGTTTATTTTAATTCTTCTACTTGATCACAATGCTTGACTGAAGATGTTACATTGTCTTGAGGGTCGATAGCCTATTTCTCAGTGTTTTTCAATTTTTTTTTTTAAATATCTGTTTTGGATTTTATTTATTGTTGATTGTTGATACAGTCTTGTGCAGTAGAGCTGAAAGTGTTAGTAGTTTCGTGGATGCTGAGTCCATCTTTGGTCAGGTATTATCTTCTTTTAACGTTCTGCTCATCCTTTGCTCTCTTCTTCACTAATTATTGGTATCAATACTAGGGGTAGGTAAAAACAAGAAGGATGGTTGAGCATTATTGAGAATAGAAGCCTCG
The DNA here is from genome assembly GCA_037074615.1 of Leucaena leucocephala. Classification (NCBI taxonomy): domain Eukaryota; kingdom Viridiplantae; phylum Streptophyta; class Magnoliopsida; order Fabales; family Fabaceae; genus Leucaena; species Leucaena leucocephala. The sequence goes on along the minus strand of CM073567.1, from coordinate 425,415 downwards.
CTGTTAGGTCCATTTAATCTATAATGCATTTTGTTGTTTTTACATCTTACATAATCTAGAGCTAAATTAATCTGGTATCCTGCTGTGCGGACATTGTCCGTGCTCTTTATAACAATGTGTAGCGTTTGAACATGACCTATATTGCAAACATCTCTATGTCCCAAATAAAAGAAAACTAGTGAAATGATCTGTTCCTTTTTCCTTCAGGATTCTCGCCTTGTCTACAAGCACTATGCAACGTTATACTTTGTGTTCATATTTGATAGTTCAGAAAATGAGCTGGCTATGCTTGACTTAATACAAGGTAGATTTCTTATTGGAAACAACTATTACTTTATATTTTTCGCCAATTGTTTGAATCAGGAATTTTTATTGCTTTAGGATGTATACTGCTACAGGATGGGGGGTCTAATAATTTTACATGGCCTGGTCCATGAAGTGGTGTCCTCGTGTCATTTATGTGTGTTAAAGTAATTATATGAACTTTGGAGTACAAAAATGCTGTAATTTTATAATATTGTTGGGAGGGGGAAATCTGAAATACATGAGGTGGAATGCAGACAAAAATATGTGGCGGTCAAGTTTGGCAATCGCCTCCCAAATCTCCCCTTCATCCAAATAGTAAAAAGCTCCGATCAGCTTCTATAATAGTTGATATGAAATATAAATTGTTTCCATTGTTGTCTTCTTCTTCGCTTACATTGAAGTAAGTTGGTTGAATTTTGTAACATATTTCCTGTTGAACATTGGGAAAGAACCCGTTGCACTTTAGTTAGAGAATTCTTCTGCCACTTGAGTTCTTTTGCTTTTGATAATGAGGATATTCTGGGTGCAGCTATATGCTCCATGCATTTTCTACTACATTCTGCATGAGCTTTATGCAACAGTGAGCTCGTACTGTTGTTCTTTACTGCTCTTGGACTGCTTAATTGGCTGGGTGATTTTCTTACTATGATCTTTCTGGCCACAGTCTTTGTTGAAACACTGGACAAATGCTTCAGAAATGTTTGTGAACTTGACGTAGTGTTCAACTATAGCAAGGTTGGAGACTTCTTCTACATATTTCTGCACAATCTTTCTATCTTGGTTTAAACACGGGGTTCCAAAATATGTCTTGGTTGAAAACGCAACACTTTATTTATTATAAACTACATTGCATGTATGATTCACTATAGGCTAGATATATGTTCTGCTGAGGCACATTTATTAGATTCTTCACCGTTAAGCGTTTTTAAAAAAAATTATTCAAAATTTCCCTCGTTATTTGATAAGTTGATGACTTTCACGCTTCTTAGCAAGTGTTGTGTCCGTGAGAACCGAAATCACTCTCATTTACTTAATATTACGAGCCATGCCTATAGGCTGGCTTCAAAAGCCTATTAGAGTACCAGTAATATATGCATCTCAAGTTTTCCTTCATTTGATGTTATTTGCAGTTGCATTCTATTCTAGATGAGATTATCTTTGGAGGCCAGGTTTTGGAAACAAGCTCAGCCGAGGTTATGAAGGCTATTGAAGAATTGTCAAGGTGCTCTCCCTCCCCCTGCGTTATACCTCTCTTTGTATCTTGTTAACTTGCAAGGTTTTGAAATTTAAGTTAATGTATTTTTTCCGTGTGCGTACACTTATATCTGTTGCATGTTTTATGTGCAGGCAAGAAGCGGCCTCCAGCGCTATCAACCTTGTCGCGAAATCTGTTTCTGGTTGGAGGACGCGGTAGTCTATTATCATTTAAGCTTATGGATTGATCTTCATTATATTTATACGTTCCAAGGTGTTATGAAGGACGGGGCTACACTTTTATTGGGAGAGTCGATAGCATTTATTTTGGATATTCTGAATCTGAAGTGAAACCACCTACGCTGAAGGACCGAATAAAATCCAGCCAAGTTCGGAAGTTTATATCTGGAGATACTTTGACTGAATTGGTGTGAGGAACCTTTTAAAACTCACCCTGTCATTTTGATCTTTGTAATTCCTTGCCAGACTCACAACAGAGAGAAGAGGAAAAAATAGTACCTGCAAGAATTGAACTTCACTATTATTTCTTTCCGCACTGTACATTTTGCAGTATTTTTTATTTCCCCCCCGAATTATTCCTTTTCTCTTGTAGTTTAAGATATTTTATACCTATCTCTCCTGTACAAGATATTGGCTGGGATTAGTATCGGCTGTCATTTGATATGAGGGTTTTGTAATGCGTTTCGATCTGTAGGGTCATCAATTAATGTTAAATTAAGCATATCTTATAAATTATGATAAAATTATATTTTTTTACAGTAAACGGGATTGTAGTTTCTATAAACAGAAGTCAAACTGTGTCACGTATGGAGTGTGTGATCTTATTTTCAGCTATTAAGAAAGAAAATATTACTGTTTTATTATTACTATTCTAATTCATGGAGCAGATAGTTATTTTATCGTCTTTTGTTCTTCTTTTTCGCTTACATTTTTATCACATCAAATGGGAAAATAGAATGACCTTTTTATTTTCTGTTGTACCGTATTAATATTATATGTGCAAATATGAACTATAAATATGACTATGTGAGTATACTGATACTGTTTCACAAGATGCATTTTTTGTTCATTTTACTGAATCAGAAGATTGGGTTGCACTATTCACAATTTGTGAACAATGTAATTTATTATCACATAAATACACACACACATATTATATAAACTCAATCAAAATAGTTTCACAATCCCAAAGAAGAAATTTACCCATACAAGCGGGGTAAGGCCATCGGATGGCCTTCATGGAGATCAGACTGGGGGTCTCTCAGTCTTACCAGATTTGCATCATGGTACAAGGTTTCCATTTATTTTCCCATTTTGTTATCAAGTTAAAAAAACACAAAAGCACCATTGCGTTGAATGGTCCCATGGTCTAGTGGCCAGGACATTGGACATTCAAATCTCAGTGGGACCTTCTTGTTCTTCCCCGTTTTAAATCCGTTTTCCTTCATCCTACACGTCTCGGGATAAAACGTTATTTGCCAAATCAAATTATTGCATTCCAATTCCAGGAGCTGTAAAATATCATCTTCCTTGCTTATATAATATAATAAAATATTCACCGTACAAATACATTGAATTGCAGGCTTATAGATCGATCTGGATTGGAAAGTGGCGGAGGCAGAGCTACAATCCATCCTACAACCCCCACATGTCTGTTCATAATCTTAGACTTTACTACACATTGTTGGAAATCGTTTTGGTTGAATCTGACAGGTGGGTGCTTTTAGATCCCCCAGAAAAGGATTTCTTTGTTAATAATACTTGCAGGTAGAAGATAATAATGCTCCAGCAAGTTTGTGTCTCAGAATCTGCAACGCTGCAACTTAAAGATAAATTTAACAAATGATACATACGCTAATGTTGCTCTAATGTTAGATAATAATATCTAGTTTCGCAAAGTGACAAGTTGGTGGCCTCTTGTCTCTTATTAGCCTATCAGCATAATTTTTCTTTTAGCCCAAAGCCTATCGCATCATAACTTGATAACTGAAACGTGAAACTTGAGCAATCTCATCCACAACAATAGAAAAATACGGCACACCCAGACAAGTTATAGTAGGAACCTTGGTGATAACACGTTCTTTCATCAGAATTTGAAGCTCAACCATGAGCTGTTTATAGGTTTAATATTATTTTCAACTTCAAATTGTTCCAATTCTCTATCTAAACAAAACGCAGTCATTCATTTGATTCATTCGTGTTTCTAATTATTTCTTTACATCCAAGATTGTATTTTTTAAGTTTCCAAAATTTACATGCAATTTCTTTACATTATTCAAACCCCAAAATCATATGCATACTGTCTTCAAAAGATTCCAAGCAAACATTTTATACTAAATACTCAAGGACAAACTTTTTTAATCAAGCATGTGATATGATAATATTAATATTATCTTTAATGTTGATGAAAAGTTGATAAAACATTATATCAATCTCAAATTCTCAACTTTAACTTAATAATTCAAACTCTATATAAATGAATGAACTTAGCTAAAATTAGTTATTTCGGATAAAATATTAAAATTATCTTTAATGAAAAGTTACTACTCAATAGGAGTTTGGTTAATTATTTAAAAAGTTTTATATTTAGTTAAGGATATTAAATGAAAAAAAAATATTTTAAATAAAACATATCATATTATAAAACATGATGGAAGTCCTTACAATAAGGACAGAGATAGTATTTTAATATTAATATCAATATGAAAATATAAAGTTGCACAGTTTATAAGATTTACCTCAGAAAAAGAAAAAAAAAACAGCAAAGACTACTAAATTCACTTGTCTGTGACATGTAGACAGGAAACAAATAGCAAATATATAGGTGCGTAGTCTGTGGAGTCCACATGGCAATGACTTGTAAGAATGTTAATGGAGTTAATTCTGGTTTTGTGAGTATTTTATAGCACAAGAAGACTTAAATGGGAAGCAAACAAATCTGCAGAAACGAGTATGACGATGTGGTTCCATTCCATCTACTCTTTACAACGCCTCAATTATTTTACACATAAATGGCGTTAACAACGTGTAGTGTTTGCTGGACAAGTTGCAAACTCGCCCAATTAAATTTAAATGCCTTCACCAATTACCTCTTCTCGCGTGTCCTCTCCTCTCTCCCTCTCTGTCTCCTCTATATCAACACTTCAACAGTTTCAACCTACCCTCTTCTCTTCCCTACTACCTATTCCAATTTTTTTCTTCTCTTTTTCAATCTTTTTCTCAAAAGATTCTCACTTGTTCCCATCCCTCATCCATTGTCGTCTTCTACCTCTGTTTCAATGGCTTCCAACAAAGTTTCATCCTCTGGAGAGTCCATTCAGAGATGGACAGGCAAGAAGAACAAGCTGTTTGAAGATGCTTTGGCTATATACGATAAGGAAACTCCTGATCGTTGGCGCAACATAGCCATTCATGTTGGTGTCACCTCTGAAGTTGAAGTCAAGAAGCAGTATGAGATCCTTTTGGAGGACATCCAACAAATTGAATCAGGCAAAGTTCCTCTCCCTCTTTACAGCAGATATGCAGCATGTAGCACACCAAACATCACCACCTCAGAGCAGAGGTAATTACTCACTCTTTCTAATCCCATCAAGTTCAAATGATAATAATGCCATGAGTCGCACATCGGAAAGGTTACCTTGAAGCAGGGGTAAGTCTTGAGCTTTCCAATTCCAATGGCTAGTTTCTGGGTTTAGTTCTATTTTGAATATCATGCATGGTCCAAGCATTTACAGTTTTGCTTCTGATAAGCGTTTCATGGAAACCACTTCTCTTTTGGTGCATTTTCTGGTTCTTAAAGTTGGAACCTTGTCAGCAAATTGTTAAGCCAAAACAGAGAATGATTTGGAAAGATGAAAGGCTTGCCTTTTGACCCCTCGTGGAAAGAAAAACAGAATTTTACCTGTTTGCTGACACTCATTTTCTTGACTCATTATGTGCAGGTTGAGGAACTTGAAACTCTGAGCTAAGGAAGAATGAGCTTACAAGTAAAGATGAGAATAGTTTTTGGAGTAGCGAGTTCAGCACTTGAAAGCATTGTCCCTGAGGCATGTGTCTTTCTTTAGTTGTATGCATGTATCATGTATGTAATAAATATCTTTCACATGGCAACGAATGTGAGAAAAAGTAACATCATAATATTCCAAAAGCTTCATTTTGAATGAATATGTTACCATAGTCCAGCAAAATCATATTTCCAATCGCTGGTGAAGAATACAATCATATCAAATTCAAAGGAAGTGATATGCAGATGGTAAACCTACTCTACTCATCCTTTGATTGATTCAGTAGTAATTTACCTTTATTAAATCTCATTCCTTAAGCAAGTCCTGTGTTCATCCTTGAAAAGGACTTCTTATACTGGGAAAAGGAAGCGCCATTTTTCAAAGAGCTTAACCATGATGAACTTACTTCTCTCGATAAATCTACAAACGTAATAACATGAGGTCGGTCCTAGAGATCCACAGAAAAAGTTTAGACAATAAATTTGAGCAACATTGAACTATTTTCATAATTAGATTGTGGCATGTATTTTGCATCAAATCTACAACAAACTGTACTATTCATAGATAGTTTATATTATTGATGGCACTTGTATTGCTTGCTAATGCCCGGTAAAATTCTGCCGCACAAAACAAAATATTCGATAAATTATACCCACGAGGTATTGCATACATTTATTTTCTTTATTACTCTTCTTAGTCCACCCATTATTCAACGCCTTAATTTTCTGTATCCTATTATCAGATAATGTGCCTATTTAGTTTATGTGAAATCAAGGTTTTAAAAGTTGTTTTGAGGCAAAACTTTTATTTGGGGAAATTTCAAAATAAACAGCCATATTTATTTAAACTGGCTTTTGAACTAAATTATGATTTAAAACCAAGGTTTCATATAAACTGGTCAGAGCAGCTTATAGAACAGTAAACTACTTATGAACTAACCAATTACTATATTACCCATACTTTTTCTTATACCCTCTCTCCTCTCTCCTACTTTTTCTCTCTTTTCTTTCTTACACCCTCTCTCCTCTCTCCTCATTTAATACTCATACCCTTTTTCGTAATTTACCAATAACAAAAGTACTTTTGAAAATAACTATCCAAACACTCATTTATTCAAAATCACTTTTTTTTCATAATCTCTTCTCCAAAAGCCCTTTTCTATAAGCTGTTCAAAAGCCTTTTTTTTCTTCATAAATCCGTTTTTAAAATCCTATCCAAACGGGCCCAATATCTAAAAAGTTGACTAACAATTATGATGCCTTTTTTGTATGAGCCTTTTCTAACAAAATAAAAATTGAATATCAATCCTTGATTTTGTGATTTAATTGGTTTATTATTGGACCAAGTACCCTCAAGTTATTGCATACATTTTTTTCTATGCATAGATATCTTCTTATTGGAAGTAATTTTATTTAAGACATTGTCAGATCTCCCAATAGTAATTCAAACTTTGATTCACTATATTATAAGGAATTAACCCATTCCACTATTATTGCATGCATTTATATCAAAAGTAATGGACGAAATATTGAAGAAGCAAAAGTGATCTTGATTTAAATATGATACCTAATATAGTTAGCTATTAGTTAAATTATTTAAATATCTAGTCAAGGGTTCAATTTTTTACAATATATATAGAGAAGGTCTCATAGTCATCATTAAAGCCCCTTCAAAAAGTTTACGATATAAGAAAATTAGTCATTACTTCTAGTAGTAGATATTTTAGATTTACCTAAAATCTTCACTTATATTGCCTTAGTGTGTGTTTGGATCTTAGGTTGGAAAATTAATTTTGGGGCAAAACCTCGGTTTGAAAAAATTTCACACAAACAGACATTTTTATCTAGAATTGATTTTGGCTAAAACCATGGTTTTGAATAAACTACTAAAAATAGCTTTTGGAACAGTAAAAGAGCTTATAGACTATCAAATTACTATTTTACCTCTACTTTTTCTTATACCCTATCTCCTCTCTCCTGTATCATCTCTCTTCTTCATCCTATCTCCTCTTTTCCCTCTCTTCTCTACATTATCTCCTATTTTTTCTCTACCCTCTCTCCTCTCTCATACTTTAATCAAATCATACCCTTTTTGGTAATTTATCAATATAAAAAGTAATTCTACTACTAATCATCCAAACATCTCTATTCCCAAAATCTATTCTTCCTAAAATCTATTTTCTCCAAAATCTATTTTTTATAATCTATTCTTCCCATAATCTATTTTTCAAAAGCTAATCCAAACAGGCCCTTAGAGTATGAAGCCAACCCACTAGTGGGCCGCGGCCCATTAATTGTTTCTTACAATAATCCAGCTAATTATCGCCATGTGCGGTCGGCTGTTTGTGAAGCCTGGGCGGTAGCCGGTAGGGGTCTTAATTTCTATTTCCTTTTTAAAAGAAAAATAAAATCATTTTAGATATCTTCCCGTTCTTTAGGAATCTGCTCAAGAGCAAGAGCCTGAAACATACGCATGCGCGGACAATAGAGATGTCTACCAGCAATCCGCCGTTCGAGGTTTGACGCACTGCCTTTTTCATTACAACTAATAACTTTCTCTTGCATTTGCTGGGATTAGTGTCCAAAGGCAATTTGATTTTCCAGATACTTTGGAGAATCTATTCTAATAAAGCTCTTATCTATAAGAAGCGAGCACGTCCTGTGTTTGGGTTGGCTATCTCTATGAGGTACTAATACTGATACGTATTGCTTCGGCACAGATAATTCTGGGTTCTTCATCTAAGGCTCGCAAAGAAATTCTTGCGGAGATGGGATATGAATTCACCGTTGTGGTATGGTTTGTTGTTTATTGAAGTAAGATTGCAAGTCCTATATGGCAATGTACAATTGAAGAACTTATTTGGCTTACAATTTAGACTGCAGACATTGATGAAAAAGGTATTAGAAGGGAAAAACCAGAAGACTTGGTAGTAGCCTTAGCTGAGGCAAAGGTATGAGTTATTTGGTTTCTTCTTCTTTTTTACGTTTTATTCTCTGCCAAATAGAATTGCAACACCCTCGGCATGTCTGGGACTCAAGAACGATTGCATGTGCATAACAAAAGGCATTGATTTCTTGTAACTGATTTTTATGGCTGGACTCTAACTTTTTGGAGTTCTCATTCCGTATTTACATGCTTCAGTTCAATGATGTATTAGTCTGCATTAGAGTTTTTGCATAGATGTCTCTTCATTCATCTCCCATATATTATATTGAAAAATAATAAAACCGAAATTTTCCTTAAGATATAAAGTTGAGAGCCCATTGAACCATGGGCTTTATTTAATGTCCAATAATATTTATTTTAGAATGCTAGAATCAAAAACTAAGGTTTTGCATGCAATTTGTTTGAATATGAATAAGCAACAACTTCACTTTACATGGTTACATCCAGAAACCCTCCAAAAGTTACAAGAAAAGAAAAGCAGAACAAGTAGTTGACTGTGCATAAGCAATTTCAAGTCTTCTTATGGTGTAATTGTTCCAAGATACAAGTAATGCTTGAAATATTCAATCTTCATCCTTTATATTCTTAGGCAGATGCTATTATACAAAAGCTTCTAGCTGGGGAGAATTCATTAAAGGAAGATGCTCTGCCAACGCTGTTAATTACTGCAGATACGGTATGCTTAATTTATTTGGTCTTTACTTGGTTGTTTCATCTGCATTTATGACAAGAAAATAAAATTATCTGCTATGCATATTCATATAGCAGAAAGGCATGACTTTAATTGTCCTCTCTCACTTAATATCTATGTAACTCGTTTTTCTCATTTCTGAGTTCTAAGGGACATCATTTGAGAAGGGTTCCTCTATCTACCAGATCTGTCTCACGGAGACTGAAATTTATCTTAGTTCACATTCCATTAATTATTTTATTTTCATTTGCCAAACCATAACAGAAATTAAAGCATGAACCTGCTGGAAACATGAATTCCAGCAGAGGTGTCTGCATTGACAAGAAAAATATAACTTTTATAAACTTTCTTAAGAGTATCCCACAATGGAATTTGATGATACAAGTTCCATTCATTACATGTCAGTGCACATATTTCAGTTGGATGTTTTGTGCAACTAGTAACAGCTGTCTTTTTTTTTTTTTTGAAGTTGTCATTTTTTCCATAATATCTTTTTGGTTCATCATTTCCTCAGTTCTTTAACATTCTATAATATGCTACTAGTATTGCTTAGCCTGCTGTGTTACTATATCTATTTCCTGCATCCTCACCCGTAAGCTTTTGTCTTTTGTTGTACCAAACATTTTGCAAGATTAAACGTGGTTTTACCCATGTTCTGTAGGTAGTGGTATACCAAGGAACTATCAGGGAAAAACCAATCAGCAGAGAACAAGCAAGGGAATATATCAAAGGTTTGCTTGTGGAATTTCATGCATTTCTTATTGGGGATTGTATGTCACTATTGGCTGCATGCTCATTCTTGCAAGCTAAATTCCAGGATATTCTGGTGGTAATGCAGCAGTAGTAGGATCTGTTCTGATAACCAACCTTGAGACTGGAAAAAGATGTGGGGGGTGGGAGAGCGCTGAGGTAATATTTGCTGCTGATTGAGCATGTGTCTAAGCCTATCATAATCTGTGACAGTAAAAATCATAATCTTGAATGACCTTTAGGTTTTTAGATACATTCGGAGTTTATTAATTCCTGACTTTTAGAGTGCTAGTTGTATCATGTCTTTATGATGCTGTAAAGCCATTGTTCTTTTATTCACATGAAGCTCTGACACCACATTCCCTTCCCTTCCTCAGGATTTTAAATGCCTGCTATTCATGTGATAGTAATACCTCCATTCCATATCTATTGTTGTTTAAGGTGATGGCACATAGATTAAGAAATCTTTAATTAATGCAAAATGTTACTATATATTGAGATTAATAGAAAAGATTGATGATCTGTGGAAAGAAGAGGTAATAAGAACGAGATTTGGTTATTAAATAGGATATAGTATAGCTAGAAAAAGTAAATAATTCACCAGGCCCGGAAAGAAAACAAAAAGTCTGAAACAACAATAAAAATGAAATAGAGGGAGGATATCTATATTTGATGTGCATATATGATTCATTGATTCAATATTTTTTCTGTTCCCCACAGACAGCTTCAGTAGCACTTGTTATTGTCATGGCAGGTCTATTTCCTTGAAATACCGGATGAGGTCATTGATGCGGTGGTAAGCTTTTTACAAGTACACTTTTCACCCTTGCACTGAGACAAGCATGAAGGTGAAAAGAGTACTTTAATCAGTTTCTCAGAATATAAGATCTTTTGATACTTTCTTTCAGGTAATTCTTCTCACTAAATACTGTATAAGTTTTCTTACTTGATGGGAGCTTCTCAGATTGACGAGGGAGTTACATTCAATGTTGCCGGGGGTCTGATGCTGGAACATCCTCTGACATTGCCCTTTGTTGATGCTGTGGTTAGTTATCTTTGAAATATTCCATTATTTGCACAGTATAGAACCTTAGAAGAACATTGGCATCAAGGTCGTCACTAAAGATAAGTGCTATCCGCTTACTTGGGTTATTAAATGAACTTTCCAAATCGTATTCTTCCCCTCTTCAGGATGTTACATATCTGTGAAGCAGAAAATATTTGGATAGTTAACCCACTAACTGTTACTCTTTTTATACGCGTCTATGGATGTAAATGTCTAGATTTGCAGGGTTTATGCATCCTCTTCTGTCCGTTTAGCCTTCTCATTCCTAAATGTGGGCTGATCTCTCATTGCTTAATTTTCTGAAAGAAAATTCTCTCTGGAATTTTGGTAGGTTGGATCAACTGATACTGTAATGGGACTTTCTAAAGCGCTGACGGAGAAACTCTTATTGGAAGCTCTATAGTCTGCTGCAACATTACAAATTACACATATACATTAATTGGTACCATGTGCTCCCTGCAATTATTATGGCACATGCATTTTATGCTTCAATTTGTGTTTGCCTCTGCAAATTCTTGTAACGTAATACAAACAAGACTGCTATTGAAACTTGCTAGCAAGTGTTGATAGAAGCATTTTCAGTTTTATATTCATTGAGAAGTGACTTATACTTGCTGAGGATGAGATGTGCCATGTTTTAAATGGGAAACAGAAAAAGATACACGAAAAACAAAGGTTGAATTACTATAGTATTTAGCCAATTTCTAAACAGGTCCTCATGCTTTATATATAAATTATAATTGAATCCTCACAGGAGATTGATGATAGGGATCAGGAGATTGACGATAGGAAAAATCCTAAAAAAATATTTGAATTTTAAAATTTTAAATCAGTTTATTTACTATACTTTATAAGCTATTGACTACTCTTATAAAATAAATAAAAATACATTTTTGTAATAATTTTTAATTTGGGATTTTAAAATTCAAGTAGTATTGTTTTAGGATTTTTCAGACAATAATAGTCATTAGTTCTGGAGGCCCTGCACTTGCAAAAGTTCTATGGGCAGAGACATAAGTTGAATTGAGCAGCTGTAGCATCAGACTAATTCACTAATCCCTTGCAATTAATATGAATGTACCTATAGTACTTGGGTTCAATTAATGAAAAAGTAAGATATATAACTATTTAGAATGTATTCGATCTATGGGAAATACAACTTTATTGTGGTTCCAGTCCCGGAGTTTATGGAGGAATTTTAGCTCTTGGGTGCCTAGATTTACGCCTGAGGGTAATAGACAGCTTGCTCTGCCCGACATTAGTATCGACTATGAGGAATTGAGACTTCACTCTACCCTTGAATCGTGGATGAGCCCAAACCCTTTTTAAAAAAAAAATTGTACCAAAAAAAAAGATATGAATGTTGTTGGTTATTTTCTGTGAATGGCTAGACATGCTAAATATCAAAATATTTTGAGTAAAACTTGACTTTCAAACAAACAAGTGAGTTTTTAGGTTGCCATAATTTTTCTAAATGCAAGCATAAAATAGAATTTTAAGAAATAATAAAAATATCTTAGGAGGAGAAAGGAACTTTGATTGAGAAATTAAATTCACAAATACTTGATCTAACGAAAAAGAAAATATACTGAGGAGATAAATACAAAGATAAAAAATGTAATTACTGTTATAATTGATTTTAATAAAAATAATAATTAAAGCATTAAATAAAAATATATCTAAGATGAGCAATACAAATCAATAAATGTGGACAAGACCAAGGGATGACGGTTCATTCATGTAGGGAGACTAATTTAGATTTTAATATCTGACTCACAATTATAATTATAATAATTACGAATATATAATATTAATCTCTTGATCTAATAAGTTGTGCCTAAGTAATGAATAATAATCTCTAAACTAAATGTTTAATTTATTTATCGTAGTTTATTTCTAACCTACATTAATTATGTTTTATCTTCCTATATTTAGGATTAGATTTAACCTCTCAAGTCTCAATCCTTCACACCTAATTCTTATAACAAAGATTTTAAAGTTTACAACATAATCAAGCATTAATCACAAGAAAAGTCTTCCTGAATCAAGCTACTCGGAAACCTAAAAATTAATAAAAGAAATAAACGGAGAGCTCATAATTAATGGGACAAAGTACGTAGTTTGCATGTTACTCACACATTTGCTAAAAATCAAGTTACAGTCTAGATTTGGAAGCATCGGTGGCGTCCAAAAAAGTGGAAATAAAGATACTGATGTATTGTTTATAGTTAGTAATATAAACAACATAGGAAATAATAACAGATAATAAAGAAAAACACAGAAAGAATCATAGATTGAGAGCTTTGGGAGCATCCACAAAACAAAAGGGGTTCAAACCAATATTCCTTTTGTTCAACGAACTACGTTATTGCAAAATGTTAATTGGAGGTTGCCAATCAAAAGGCATAGCTATTACGGAAAGTCCAACACAACACATCCACAACTCTGTGTTACCTTAGCCTCTGTCCCACTTCATTCAAACTTTCACACTTCCGCACAATTCAAAACCCACTTTATAGTAACTAAGAACAAACATATATCGTACCTTAAAAATTCCGTATTTATCTTTACTTAAAAAAAGCTACATTAACGCATCCAACACAGGGTTCGTTTTTTCTAAATATTTTATATCTCGAGTTTGAGTCTAAAAAAAAATGTTGAGAGAGATAACCATAAATTTTAAAATTAAATTAATCAATTGCTCAAATACTTAATAATCAGATTTAGTAAATGTGAAGTACAGGATGATAGTAGAAAACAAGCTATATTAATACAAATATTTTTAATTTTAATATAAAAGTTAGTTGACTAATTTTAATAAATTAAAAAAATTAAATAAATTAATTAATTATAACTAATATACTTATATATTTAAAAAATATTTAGCCATTGATCCTCTTCGCCAATTAAGTTCGTATGCTTATATGACTCCATCTTCTAATTAAGAATATAATACATATCACACACACATACACAAGTGTATCAGTGATCAGTCCAGTACTCTACTTGGGTTTACCATTTTTCAATCCTTCATTAAATTATCGCATGCCTAAATGTTAGTATCTTCCAGCCTACTATTCTAAAACAGCAGCATAATGTTACTGTTGCTTTGCAACAGAGTTAAGTACTATTCACGTCAATTTATTTTTAAATGTACTAGTGCAAAATAAATAACGACACAGTAATATTGTTATTTTTTTTCCAACTAATTAAAACAAAGTCACTTAATTTCGAAATAACTAAATTAAAATGGTTGAGAATTGAGTAGAAATAGGATTAATGGGGCGTGGGAAACATTAGGTGGAAAGAAAAAGTGGATAGCACGCAAGGGATCGAATTTGGCGGGGAACCAAAGAATATATGCGAAGGTCATTACAAGGATAATCCTACGGGTTAAGAATAAACAGGAACAAATGAAAAAGCGAAAGGGAATTCTTTTAAGAAGGACAAATAATGCACAGTGGTATAAGACCAACTTTGAGTGTTTGACCAAAAAGGTTAGACCTCCTTGGAGGAGACAATTAGAGATTACAGTGTGTCGTCTCAGATGTGTTATTGATACTGACAACAAACTCAACTTTCTTTTTTGTGTGTGTTTTGGTGTGTGTGTGTGTGTAAATATAGGACGGCTACCTTATGACTTGTTCCTCCTTATATATTCCATTATTCCCTTTTTCTCATGTTGTTGCCCACTCCCCCTCGTTTTACTACTTCTCTTTTCTTTCCCCTTCTTCCTCATCCTTTGCCACTTTGAAACCTTACTCTATCTGTACACATCGCAACCATCTCTCTCTTTCTCTCTCTCTCTCTCCCCTGGATATCAAATTATATTAAGAAGAAAAAGGAAAAAGGGGGGAGGGGGGAATATCCCTAACCCCAAAGTGAGAGAAAGACAGACATTCCAGTTGTATCTTGTTGCTTTTGAGGAATGTAATTTTATGTGTTCCCAAAGTTTATTTTACTCATAATTGTCCCGTTTGTTTTTTATATTATTCTGTACGTATTATAATATACTATAATGTGCATACGGCACAAGTCATACCAAGGTATTTAAAATATGGGTCCTGGCTGTTTATTATTCGACACATTTTTGCATGCATGCATGCATGCATGCATGCAGGGACGCATATCCGTCCACGACACCCACGTGGCAACTTGATTGATGTGATTATCATCATTCTTTATTAAACTAAGCATCCCCAAAGATTTTTTGGTGAACTACAAAAATTAACTCATACGATACATGGTTCAGAACAGCAAATACATTTCTGTAATATAACTTGATATGACTTTAATATTTTTCAGAGAATAATATAGATAGACATATTTTAAATTCATCAAGTCGGCCCATATATATAATTTCTGTGGGAGGGTGGGGGGACTAATTAAATCAAGAGGGAATGATTCAAAGGATTGCGAATGTGCGTAAAAAGCTAACATTTTGTCTACCCATCCAAACTTCGAGGTTGTCTTCACTGATATTTTTGTCGCCCCAAAAAAAATGTAAGGTGTGGTGGTTGGATACTGAGATGAGATTTTGTTCATCATTAGCGCCATTGTTTTCTTCGGAAGAAAGGAGGAGAGACTCGTCAGAGGCATAGGTTATAGGTAGGAAAAAGGGAGGAACACGAGGAAGGGGGGCCAGGAAAGACAAGTGGGGGGGGGGGGTGTTCACGTAGGAGGATGATTAAGGAGAGGGATTTGCACGTAAGAGCGTTAATTAGAGGGAGCACGCACTCGATGGAAGAAGATAATGAAGGGAATCCAATTTGGGAGTTTGAAGATTGAGGGTAAGTAATAATGAGGGGGATGAGTGCGTCAGGCGCCAGTTGCTTCACACCCACACGGCAGGCGCGTGGGCGTAGAGAGGTGGCGTGTGGGAATGAACGATCAAGTAGCAACGCCAAGTGTCTCGGGGGGATCGCGGTTTTGACAAAGCCAATGGAGAGAAGAGCATCTTTTGGAAACCGGTGGTCGTCCCGTTTTGTCCAATTGTGCTTCATCAATCTCCATACGATCCGATTCTCAATCTCTCTCTCTCTCTGTTTTTGAATCTTTCGATCGAATGGGGTCAATCTTCCATGGTACTTTATTTGGCTTTGGCTATTATCATTGTGGGACCCCAACGGGGAATTATTTAGTATTTTTTTTTTATATAAGATACGCTGTTCTTTTGAAGTTGAATGGAGTTTCTATTTCTATGTTGGGGGTGGAAGGCACAAACTGAAGGATGTGAGGGGTCGCTTTGATGATTGCACCTCACCTTTATCCCCTCCCCCTCCCCCCGGTCTTTCGCTTTTGCGTATCAAAATACATGTCTGCTACTAATACTATTCCAACAAGCAACTGGGACCATATAAAGCCCCACCACCTGGTTTGTTTCATCAGTCCATGACGACCTGATGGGCCCTGTTATGTATGCTTCACGTGACCCCACCGTACGATCCCATCTCAGATGCCCCTCTCTCATTATCATTATCATTGCTCCCTCCCTTCAGATTCTCTCTCTCTCTCTCTCTCTATAGAATATATATACGCATCATAATATGGTAACGTAACAAGCTCAGGGATAAAAGTTATTGGGAGTTTTAGGGAGGAATAATATAGTGCGGTCGTTGGATATGTACCATGCATACCCCACACAAGGCACCCATAAAAGTGCGCGACACACAAATCAAAAACCTTGCCCCTTCCCTAGTTCTCCTATTATAATTCATCAAGTAGCAGTAGTTAAAGGAGATATTCGAGCTACGTAAGTTTACGGCTAAGTAATGAATGAGAGAAGGGGATAATAACTGATATGCATGGAGGGGCCTTGTTACTATTGGGATGAAAGAGTGGGAGGAGGGACAGGGATTGCAGAGATGAATGAATTTATATATAAAAAAAAAAAAGCAAGAAGAAAAGCCTCCTGATCGGAGAAGGCAGATCCTTGTAACAGCAGTGTTGTCTCTTGGTCACGTGGCCTCTTTTGACTACCCCGACAACCAAATGAAATAAACCCCCCCTCCCTTTTATTCTTGGACTCTCCTTATATAAATTCAAATCTTTGCTAATAGCCTCTTACCTCTTACCTCTTACCTCTTACCTCTTTGGTTGTGCTTATTTCTTACTCGCGAAGCCACTCCTTGTTCTCCCGTTTATTCATATTTGGGTCCCTCCCTCCGTCTCTCTTTGCTATTCCCGATTCCCAACGTGGCCCTACACCGTTCCTGACCGGTATATATATCCCCCGCCAATTTTACCCCCCCTTCAACCTCTCTCATCACCACCACCACTACTATATCCACTTCTCATTTCTCTTACAACTCCTCCCACTTCCTTATCGCAATTTGTTCTCTCTTCTCCTCCATTTAATTCTATACTTTCCCCTCTCGATCTCTTCGTTTGAATCCCCAGTGCGCGAGCTATACGAGGGGTTGTCGTTGAAACAGAGGAGGATAATTAAGCTGCTGAGAGCCATGTCTGGTTGCAGCAGCTTCGAGGGGCACGTGATGGGAGAGTGCTCATGTGGTGTGTTTCACAGCCACTCCAATTCCTTTCCTATGCTATGCACCAACCAAAATTCCTATGCCTATGACTACGACGAATCCGACATGTATTCTTCCTACACTCCCTCTTCCTCTTCCGTCGACTGCACTCTCTCTCTCGGCACACCTTCCACTCGCTTGACTCATGAGGAAGACAGGCGTGGCGGCCGCAACAATGAACGACGTCGCTCCGTCTCCAACATGTGCGGGGATTTATCACAGTCCAATCAATCCCACAGTAGTGGCAAGTCCGGCAAAGGCGGCTCCTCCTCCAATGATCCCCTCCTCGCTCGTCGCTGTGCTAATTGCGACACCACTTCCACGCCCCTCTGGAGAAATGGCCCCAGAGGCCCCAAGGTATTTACTCCTTAATTGATTAATTCTTATCATCCCTTTGGATTTCGCTTTCATTTTGTTATTCTTTTCATGCTCCCCGCATTAAAAGAATTAATGGTCTTTCTTGAATATTGGCAATGGCAGTCACTATGCAATGCCTGTGGGATCAGATACAAGAAGGAAGAGAGGAGAGCCTCCGCTGCCGCCGCCGCCGCGGCTTCGGCGTCGGGCGGCGTTATGGAGTCTCAGGCGATGTACGGCCACCAGGACAATTACTGGTACGGGCAGTCGTACTCACAGGGCCAGATAATGCCGTGTTACTCGCCGGGAATGGTGGAAGACGGCAACGGAGAGTCTGAAAACGGCATGTCTTTCCTCTCGTGGAGACTCAACGTAACAGACAGAACGAGCCTCGTTCATGACTTTACGAGATGAACACTTGAAAGTTGATGACAACAGGAGCAACACATTTTTATATGCAATACTAGAAACTAGAAATGACAAAGAGGGTCTAGTTACTAGTTGGACAACGGTCAAGATCAGGCAGGTCTACGTCAACGTTTTACGATGATGATGATGTGGATTGTTGAAGATGTTTTGATGATGGCGATGGCTATTGTCCCTTCAAATTTTTTCCCCTTTTTTGTTTCCCTTGTGTTTGATTTTTGACCGTTCCCCCTTTTTTGCTTGCTTCTTCTCTCTGTCTCGCACATAAGATGGAGTTAGAATGGGACATCTATTCGTATTTCTTTGCTTTTTCTTTTGA
Source organism: Leucaena leucocephala (assembly GCA_037074615.1). Lineage (NCBI taxonomy): Eukaryota > Viridiplantae > Streptophyta > Magnoliopsida > Fabales > Fabaceae > Leucaena > Leucaena leucocephala. Next base: position 406,805 of record CM073567.1, on the reverse strand, counting down.
GTTCTTTCTTCAGTCAACCAATTACATATATATGGACCTTTTAATTTGCTCAATTAAGTAAAGAAACATGGTTGATTTGTATTCTTTTCCTAAACTCCTCAGAGAAGACATGGACCTTCGGCAGAGAGAAGGATAGAAATGGATAAATCAATATATTCTCTTTGGCTCTGCAAGAGTAAAACAAATATTAATTTTTCTGGACCAATGGATTAATGAGTATATAACGTGGGATCTGATCACACTGCAGTGTCTAAACCGGTCACTGTGCGGTTCAGAACAGTAAAAAAAACACTGAACTGTCTTTTTGGACTGCATCGTCGATCGAATCTAACAGTTCAAAGGAGCAAGAAATGCGTATATGGACAACTTTTATCATAAATATCCCAACCTAACATGATTACTGATCTTTCTTTTTTAGTACTTCTATATGCGTATTTCTATGTATTGATGGTAACGTGTAAAAATTAAATGAGTATCATGTTCATATCTTATATCCTCGTGGCTTATTTTTGTCATCATAGGATTATGAAGATTTGGGTTGGGCTGATGAGATGGTAGGACAACGACTTTGCTAACAAATTGATTCAAATATTCTCTAACAAAGACATTTCGTTTTACCTTTTGTGGATAAAACTTAACTCTTTTTTAAAAATTGTTGAATCAAAAAAAAAAAATATTCTCCAACAAGAGGCCATGCACGTACAAACATATATGTGGTTTTGTTCAACTTTTATTTGTTTAACTACCTTGTCACTTCGAAACTTTTAACGTTGAGTATAAAGCACACTCTGGAGGATGATGGTTCGGTTTCAATGCAAATTAATAATGTTTCCTATATATCTCAGAAAAGTTAATTATGACTGAGCTTTGGACCATGCGAGCCAATAAATTGATACTTACTACCTATGCCATTGAGTCTAATGAAAAAAGTTAATATTTTACAACATGACGAATAAAAAATTAAATTTTTATATGTATATATATTTAGCATCTAATAATATATATTTAAAATAAGATTACTTATAATGATGATTCCTATAGTTAACAAAAAGACAAATTACAAGGATACCGAGGATGATTTATGTCTGAATAATAATATACTGCAATGTGTTTACCTATTATCACCAAAGTTCTATATATATATATATATATATATATATATATATAATTTGATGGCTAGTCATCGTATGTTTTTGAAATTTCTCATGGATAAGTTTGTAATACTATAGATAAAAGTAAATTAATGATTTAATTCTTGAATCAAATAATTTAATTTTTCAAAAATAAATCTTTTCCGTCCACTCTTTTAATCAAAACATACAAATTCGAGAAATTAATTCAATGTGCATTGGTGAAGTCTGAGAGGAAATTAATTGGTCGTCAACCAAACATCTACAAAATTCCTATTGTTTATGTTTCACATGCGTATATTTATGTGTGCTCGCGCGTTGGTTTGCAAAATTAATATATGTGTTGATTTCTTGTAGTTGTCATGCCAGACCTCAAATCACTACTTTTGACAATTAACAAAAATCGCCATTGATGGCGTTCAAGAGAGACGATCTAGTCCAAAAATATATCGTTATAAGCATAGGTCATCAGATTTAATACACTGACCAAAATTAAGCCAAACTGATCAAATACAAAAGTAAGTTTATGTTAAATACTCTTTTAATCCTTAATATAAGAGCTAATTTATGAATATGATAAAAGGAGTATGATAAGGGGCAATTTGAAAGTCAAAAGTTGATAAAATATATATATGAAATTATATTAATAATTAATATTAACCCCTAAATAACTCTTAATAACTTTTATATTGAGAATTTGAAGAGTATTATACTAACAGAGGTGTTGAGATAATATAAAACTACAAGGTCCAGTTAAAATTCACAAAAATATGATCAACTATTTTTAACCTATTTTATAGTTAATCAATAAATCTTTCAATATTTAATATATGACATAATTTAGGATTTATTTTATTATTTATACTCATTCGATAATAATAAAATAAGAGAAAGGTGAGAGAGTTAAATGAAATGGTAATGAAGTTTTTAAAAAAATGATATAATAATTAATTTAATTAATTTTTTTAATATAATTAAATTAATTAAATAAATTTTATATTAAAAAATTATAGTAGTACTATTAAATAACTACTACGTCATGAAGGCATGGAGGTGAGTGTGTGGAAATAGAACCAATGCGTTTGGTGGAGATTAGGCTAGAGCGAGTGGCTGATCAAAACTGAAACAACATTGAATCTGACACCGAAGGTTTCACAACAATTAATATTAAAAAAAATTGGTGAACAAGATTACGTGCAAGAGAACTGTATAATCCCTTGATTAGGTTTCATTAACTTTTTTTCTACCACTCTGGCACGTGTTTTCAGATTAGTTTCTCGTTTTTGTAATCCTTTGATAAGGTTTCATTCACTTAGCCTTCCCACGTGTTCCCCAAGCACACCCCTACTTTCTACTATTGCTTATTGCTGATTTTTCTTGATTAAAATTATGATTTAATTTTTCGTTGTTTAATGAATATTATAAGCTAATCATTTATTTTTAATGAACATGTTTGAACAGCATTTAACAATATCAATGATAACTTATTTTATAATTTTAAAAAAAATTAACTATCAATAAACATGCTATATATAAGTAGTTGAATAATTTTTCATCATATATACCACGATGACATGCCTAAGATTTGATAATTTTATAACTCAAGGTTATATCAATTTAGATAGAAAATTAAAGATTAAAATATAATAACAAGAAGGATAGAGAGAAGAAATCAAGATTAAAAAAATAATAATGCTAGAGTAGAGACAGCTAGCTATATGTGAGCTCAACACAAGTTGCACTAATTTATTGACCCATAAATTATAAATAACACAAAATGAAATAATGTACTAGTATTAGAAAAATATTTTGAGACAAAGTACGAGACAGCAGATCATTTTCCTCATAAATTTTCTATTTCAGGGTAATAAATGAATCACCCCATACACAATTGTTCTATAAGTATTAAATTCACATCTGACGTTGTGCTATAAATGAAAGAAAATAATTCCTATAATGGACATCTTTTTAAAGCGATTTATATCCAAGATAAGAGTATGAGTGTGTGTATACGCCCATATAATTAATATATTTGAATTAAAGCAGGAAAATGTAGATTCACAAAAATACAAAATCGTCTATCCTGTTGCTAAACTCGAAAGGTCATCTAGCCGACCAATGATGGCGACTTGTTTGAAATTCATCACCAGAAATAGCTTTCAACTCTGCGGCAAGCTATAACAACCCAGCACCAAACCCAACATCCCCTCAGTTTAAAAACACACTTCAATCACCCTCTCTTGTACCATCTTCTTCAATCTCGCTCTTCGCCCTTCACACACACATAACCTGAAGAGTGATCCATCCGGGACGACATGGTCAACCTCGTCGCAGCACAGAGGCCATTATTGCATGGGCTAATGAAGATGGCGGGTATTGCACCCTACACGGTGGAGATAGAGCCTGGCACGGTCATGACCTTCTGGGTTCCGGCCAACACTATCTCTAAGCTCAAAAAGTCCGACGAAGCACCCCAAGTCATCGGCAAGCCCACCAAACCCGTAGTGGTACTGGTTCACGGTTTCGCAGCGGAGGGAATAGTGACGTGGCAGTTCCAGGTCGGAGCACTTACCAAAAAATACTCGGTTTACGTGCCAGACCTGCTGTTCTTCGGGGGTTCAACGACGGATAAGCCGGAACGGAGGCCGGGGTTTCAAGCAGAGTGTTTGGTGAGAGGGTTGAGGAAGCTGGGGGTGGAGGAGTGTGTGGTGGTTGGGTTTAGCTATGGAGGGATGGTGGGTTTCAAGATGGCGGAGATGTGCCCGGAGATGGTGAGAGGGTTGGTGATATCAGGCTCTATTTTGGCTATGACGGATAACATAAGCGAAAATACGTTGAAAGAGTTAGGATTCTCGTCGTCGTCGGAGCTGTTGTTGCCCACTTCCGTTAAGGGACTGAAAGCTCTTTTGTCAGTGGCTACTTACAAGAAGCTCTGGTTCCCTGATCGCCTCCATAAAGACTTTCTTGAGGTCCTCACTTCGCACCTTCATTTTTACTCACTCTATTTTCAATCATATATAAATCATCACCTCATTTACATTTACATATTTCATTATTGAAATTATTTTAATTTACGTTTTACTACATAAGTTTTAAGATCAGAAGAGGAGTTTATTATAAGTTCATCAAAATAACATAATGTCGAAAAGCATTAGCCCTGTGTGTGTGTGTATACGTATGAACAGGCGGTAGGTAGATCATAAATGAATCATGAAAATTTACTTTTGTTTATCAATTCCATTCTGCCTTCATGTATTCTTTTGATGATTTTCTTTTGGGTGGGGGCGAGGAGGTTTCGATTCGTTTTGGTTTTTGACCATATGTTAATTAACTTCCTCCATTGCATAATGAGGACCATAGGGGGCGAAGAGGGATGGGCGGATTAGCTCAACTAACAGTACCTAACTTCCTATGATATGTAGCAAAGTGGTCGAGGGATCCATCCGCATTTTTAATTCCCATTTAGATAAATTGTTGATTACTTGTAAATAATGTAGTTTTACATAGAATTGGTATTTTTATAATTGATATAGTGATGAAATACATTTGTCAATTTTAGATTACTCCCACACTAAACTCCAAATGTTATGAAAAAGGTGAGTTGATTGAAAAGACCATGTGAGTGCGCAGGTGATGTTCACAAACAGGAAAGAGCGAGGTGAGCTGTTGGAGGGCTTACTCATCAGCAACAAAGACATCACCATTCCAAAATTCCCCCAGGTCTTCTGTTTATTATAATTAACACACTCTTATGCATATATATAACTGGAGCCCTCACTTTGCAGAGAATACACCTTTTGTGGGGGGAGAAGGACCAGATCTTCAAAGTGGAGTTGGCACTCAATATGAAAGAGTATGTATCTTTCTTTGTGTTTGGATAGACTTTTAAAAAAAATAACTTATAAAAAAAATTGAATAGAGTTTATAAAAAAAAATAGTTTTAGATAAATAAGTGTTTGGATAATTATTATTAAAAAAAAATTATAATTGAAAAATTACTGGAAAAGGTGTAATTTTATTAAAATAGAAGAGATGAAAGAGAGTGAAAAAGAGAAAGGAAAGAAGATGTAGAAGACTGAATATAGAAGAGATAGGAGAGATGAAATATTGTGAAAAAGATATAATAGAGAGGAGAGATAATGTAAAAAAAATAAGGGTAAAATAATAATTGAATAGTTCATAAACTCTTTTACTGTTTTAAAAGTTACTCCTACTAATTTATCTGAAACTATAGTTTGATTCAGAATCACTTTTAGAAAAATATAATTATTTATTTTAAAATTTCTCTAAATTAAGATTTGAGCTAAAAGCCCTTTTAAAATAATAGTTTGGGGGTCTTTCAAATACATCCATAAGAGTTAGATAGGATTAATTTATATATATTAAGGAAATTGATAAAGTTAACTAGTTTATTTGCAATAAATGTGTGTTAGATTTTTTTTAAATAGTCCCTTTTAATCATTATTAATTATTAGTGACAGCAGTAAGCATATAAGATTAATGATTAATAATGACAATAATGGATTGATGACAGGCAACTGGGGAGAAATGCAACGTTTGAAGGGATAAAGAAGGGAGGCCACCTGGTTCACCTGGAGAGGCCTTGCGTCTACAATAGATGCCTCAAGCACTACCTTTCTTCTCTGCAACTCCCCACTCCCACTCCTCAATGAATAAAGCACTTCTCCCGTTTTATTCTCTTACTTTAATAACTCAATGTTCTGTTCTCCTTTCATTTATCTCCCCCCGCATTATTTCCACTTATCATCTTTCTAAATTAATCCCTAAGGATTCGCAAATTATATATATATAAATATATCTTCTTATTTTATAACTACATTTTAACTTAATACCCCCCCGTCTTAGTTGTCACCGGCTTAATTAGACATCGCTACACACCTATGCCAAACCAAAAAAATAAAATAAAAAACCTCAGGAGAATTTTCCTTCCCTCCATTTGGTCCCTTCTAACACCAATAAATAGATTATTTATAGTTTACCTAATATTCTTGCCCTATTCTATGTATCTATCTAATGATTTAGTGTTGGACATTCTAACACCACAAGGCTAAAAAATTAAATTAAATGTACGAAAAATATAGCCAATAAAAGATTTGGTAAAGTGCTATCTTGTCATCAATGAACTAGATGCTTGGAGCTACTTTTTAAAAAAATGTTAGTTAATTTTTTTATACAAAATTTTTTGAAAAAAGATTAGTCTCATCAATGTTAGGTAGGACAAGTTATCAATTATCCTTAGGCATAAATTTAGACATCTAGAAATTATGATATCTTCCTAAGAATCGCGATTAGAACCTCAATATAGTGATACTTTTTAGGGATTGAACACGCTCTAAATGATCGCATGTCTCACCTATTTGTCAGTTAAACTTATGGATAATGGGTGTTTTAGTTAGTTAATTTGTTTTTGGTACAAGAAAAATTTAGGTAGATTCAATATTGATCCCTTATCAAAACTTCTATATTCAATCTTCTTCAAACTTTCCTTTCTTTTTTTCTAATACAAACATTTTTTAAAAGAAAAGGTTAAGCTCAGCACGATTCAAAGAGGAAGGGGTAATTTCCCTTTTCTTTAATACCATACATCTGGCCCATATGGATTAAAGAGAAAAACAGGGTTGGGCTGGTTCGACCTGCTTTTATATCGGTTGAGAAAATTTCAATCCAACCAACCCATGTGGATCGGTGGGTTAAAAGAGACCACCCACCAACCCACACAATATTTTGTTCATGAATTTCAATAGTTCTTATACATAAATTTAACACAAGACATATAACCCATCATAAACCCTCATAGTCTATCATGTTTAAAAAAAGAATTAAACTCACGTGATCTAAACAAAGAAAAAAACCTCATTTTTTCTAGAAAATATCAATATCAGGATGATAAATTTTCAATTAACTTCAAACATAAACCTAGGTACCCTATAATCCCAAGCATTAAGACTAGAACTACAACAAAATAATACTTCATATAAATTAAACACACTTAAAATAATCATATATTTTATCTTTTCATCAACTAAACCCACATAAAATAAGTAGAAGTACATGTTTTGAGACTTCAGACCTTTCAGTTTTTAAATAAATAAAAAAAAAAGTATAGGTTAAACGAGCCAAGCCGAAGTCCAAATGGATTGGCACATCCAACTTGAGAATTAATGAGTCCGCCAAAGAAATCCCATTTCTATTTGCTTTCTTCCCAGCAACCTAACCCACAAAAAAGGGTTTATTCAGACAAACTTGTTCAATCCAACTTCTATACCCACTTTACTTGTGATGAAAAGCATTTTCTCATACCATTCACTTGACATGTCATATGTTCTAGTATATACGGTGTTCTGATTCTGATTTCATTCGGTAATTGTGATCGACATTATATCAAACAAACAATTAACAATTCGTGATCTAAAGGGTAGAATGCTTTGATTTGGAGATTTATTATGTTGCTTCTACACCTATCGTCCAATTCATCCCATAGCCTGTATAGTATTTTTAAAAGAATAATGAGGTAAAAAGGAAGAAGAAGAAAACTTGGGGATAAAAGAAAGAAGAGGATCATCTAAAGGATGACTGAATCTCTTCCAAAGTTCTTCCTTGAGTTTCAGGTACCCATGTTGCAGCAAAAGCAACTGTAAAGGCAGATACTAGTGCGTACACTGTGAAGGTTCCTGCAGTGAAGTGAAGACACAACATTAACTATATTCAAAATCACACATGCATGTACTCAACACGCACAACACACCTCCACTGCTCCAAGTCAGAAGAAAGTTTGCTGTCATTGTGACCAGAAAGGAACTCAGCCAATTCGCTAATGTGGCTACACTGCCTGCAAGTCCCTTTATATTTATCGGAAGGATCTGAAACAATCACGCGTCAACATTGAGAACTGAGAAAACAGCAGGAAATTGATATGCATTGCCTAAAGTAAGAAATAGTCCTACACAACTACTTGATCCAACTTAAGCCTATATTTTCTGGCCAAAAAGGCAAATCTTGCGTATATTGGTTCCTGTTCCGAATAGCAAAACTAGTTAATATTTTCGAATACCTCAGACATGATAACCCATGGAATGGGTCCAAGTCCTAGAGAGAAGCCGATCACCATAGTCTGGACAGGAACAGTTCATCAAACTGGTAAGTACTGAATTCATGCATGAAGGCAAGTGAAAAAGGCATCAAACCTAATCCACATAACTTACCACAAGACCAACAACAGATAATATTCCCAGATTGCTATATAGATGAGAATCCTCCGGTACAATTCCCTGTTATCAATACATAATCAGTTATAAAAAGGGCTATAAAAAGGGCTAAGCTTCTGGCAGTGAATCAAGCCTGCACCACTAACAAGTACCAACCTTTAAATAGAATGCTACTGAAACAACAATGAGGCTCACCGTCATTGATGATGAGGATATCTGCGAAAGCAATCATGGATTTCATATTTTGCGTCCTAAAACTGATAGGTATTAACAAATGGTTGAATTTTGCTTAATACATACTATTAGAAGCAGTCTTCGTCCACTTCTGTCCACCAACCAAGTGGCAGTTCCAGTGGCTATGACCTGAAGTGAAATCTTAATGATGAGACCTTAATTTTCCATACTGATATTTAAATGGAGAAACAAGGTTATAATATTGTGCATGTTATCTAGTACCTAACCTGTATAGCTCCGAGTCCAAATGTAGCAACATTGCTGGATGAAATTCCTGTTCAACAAGTCAAATACCAAAACAGAAGCAAAATAAAATCCTATAGCTATTAAAACTGTCATTTCAAAACCTCAAATTATCTTCCATTACTGTTTGTCGAAACTGATCGGTCAAGCCAAAAGTACCAAGAACAGAAGTAGTCAACTGGAAAACAGTGGGGGTTCAAAATTCAAATGTATCTTAAACACATCATTATTGCCGTAAAATCACTATGTTTGCCATGGAACAATAACAGATTGACAGATAATAAAGTGGAGATCATGTGCCCTTGGGCACGCATCTCATTCAAAATCTTCTTAAATCAGGTCAAATATTGGCATTTCAAAGATTTAAAATATCTACATCTCCAAAATTATTCAAAAAACATAAAATAATACATAGCAAAATTTAATGGAAAAATAACTGAAAAATTAACATTTCATGTTAGCATTTCATAGGTAGATTTTACCTGCATTTTGAAATATGATACTTGAATAGAACAATACTCCATTAATACCGCTCAATTGCTGGAGCATAAGCAATCCAATACATACCTGCAGGCAATCAACTACCAAAAACGTTTAGGTTTTAAATTTTCGCAATAAATAACAATTGGAGAAGCTTGGGAAGAGAATGGGAGTAACTTAAGGATCAAAAGAAACTGAAGCATACCATTAAAGGAAACCAATATCTTTTTCTCTTGAGATCAGCCAACCGAACCGTAACTCGTTTGCTTGTTGATGCCACAGATCTCTATAGGAAACACTCAGTTAGTGGCGTATGGATTTTAAACACATTCTAGATCCTTACTTTAAACATAATCTGCATATACTTTCTGTCATGGGCTTGGCTCTAACTTAGATATAACATAAACCAACTAATGAGCTAGATACCTTAATTTCAGTTACTTCAACAACTATATCCATGTCAAATCCTCGTAAAACTTGCAATGAAGTCTCAAATTCTTCTGTCATCCCCATCTTGGCCTGAATTTTCCAGAATGCCCCCCAAGCCAGAGAAAATAAAGAAAGAAGTTATTGCATATTTTGCTTGTCTTCTGAAAAGAATGTAAAATTAATAAAATTGGAAGATAGAAAAATTTCAATTAGTATAATACATAACATAATAAATGATTCATACCAACCATCTCGGTGATTCTGGTATGAAAAATAATCCCGGTATTAACACTGTACAAGGCAAAGCACCTGTAATGAAATAGAACATGTTTATTGTCATTCTTTTGGATTTGTGCATCCTTTACTTCAATCCTTTGAAACAGCCATTTAATACATAATATTCTGCCTCTTATTCTGAAAACTATGAAAGAATTGAAGTTATACTGGTACTTTTAGTGAACTTGAAAACAGTTTGTCTGGTTTCAAGACCAACTTCTTTTTAGGCAAAGCAAATTCAGCAGTCTCCATTGATAAGTCTAAAACATATCTAAGCCAACCTTTCCAGCCTTTTCTCCATAAATATAAATACATAAAATTATTTAAAAAAAAAAAACTCATACAGTCAAGTAGCATGATGACATCTAACAAACCTTATATATACAAGTTATTCCCAAAATTCTCCCCCATCAAATACCGTTTTCTGTAAATTGACTCCACTCAAATAAACACGGTACTACTATTTATGTCTCTGACAATTGTTCCCACTACTCAGAGTTAATTCAACTGTTCTCCCCTCAAAGAAGGCCAACCAATTGAATAAATGGGAATTTACCTAGAACTGCAAGCATTTTCCAGTTGACAAAAAGGCCGAACAGATACACCAGCATTATTCCAATTGTAACGGAGAGCTGAAACAAAAGGAACACTGATGTGAAATGTGAATATCAATATTTAAATAGGACAAAACGTCAAATGAACAACATTTCAAGGAGCAGGATTTAGGGCCCAACCTGGTTAACAGATCCAAGGGTACCTCTCATGTTTTGAGGTGCTATCTCAGCTATATAAACAGGCACCTAAAAAAGAAAAAGGACCGGAACACTAGTTTCACTGAGCTTTCTTATTACCAACGAATGGGAGATAAAAGGTATATCAAGAATTCAAGATTACCACATAAGAGATTATCCCAACTCCAAACCCTTCCAACAATCTCCCAATAAACAGAAATGATGAGTCCTACAAAAAGCAGGGATACATATTATAAAGTAAGAAAGTTAGATATGGCAGGAATGACAATACTGATACAATAGGAACAGTGGCATAACAAAAACTGCTCATGCTATCACTTACATTGGCAAAAGAAATAGCAAGCCATCCTATTATATTGGGGATTGCTGCAATCATTAGCGACTGCAATTCAACATGCCAAAGGCTCACTAACCACATCAATAGTTGGCCCCCTTAAAGGCGAAAGCATACACAAAAACATTATATACCCCTTTACGACCCATATATTCTGATAACTGACCACTGGTTAGAGCTCCCACCATCGCACCCACATTGGACAAAGATCCGAACACAGAGAACTGTTCCCAATATTGCATTTAGCGAAGCTGGTTATAATGATTAAAAATGAAGGAAAATGACATTGTTGAAATAGGTTTCAAACCTCCGATATCGTGAGATTTAGATCACGGATTATTTGCTCTTGCGTGGGAGAGGAATACCCACTCTGTAATCGCATTAAAAAAAGAACAAAAATCAATGAAATATTTCTCATGATCATTAATTCCAGGGAAGTAATAAGATATGATATTACCGTGAAACCAAATTGAATGGGACCCAATGCTACGATAAGCACACAGAACAGAACGGAGATCGAGCCGTCTCGCATGGATTGAACAGAGGAGTCCATCATGCTGCTGGACTGCCTCTTACCCATTTTGTACCAGCTACCAGTATGACGTAGGGGCCGCCCGAGTTCATCGTTTTCGTCCCTCGAATTCATTGCTGTAGCTTGGGAGGATTGGGAGGATCAAAGTCAAAACGAACTCCAAGTTTGAGGAAAGGAACCTGATTGAATTGCAGGAGTTTGTGAAAACTTCCAAGAGGGGGATCGATGTCACTCATAATGGTAGGTTAGGGGTGCTGAACTGGAGGTATCAAATCAGGGAAACGCAATGTTATGGGATTGTGTGTCAGAGGATCCGGCGATTTTGGAAGGCCGGGTGGTTTTCCTCTAACTCTGTTCTTGCCTATTATTAGTCCTGCATCGATCGGAGGCTCCAGCGTCCATGTTAAACAGGTAAAAATGATTTTTATTATTATATATGAATTTTAGCGGCTATAGGAAATCGGATTTCTTGTGTGTAGTGCTACTGCTAATCTGCTATCTATCCATCCCTCCCGCAAAGGGATTAAATACTGAACGCTTTAAAAGAACCCACCTAAAATCAACTAGCCTTCTTTTTTTTGTTTTTGGCGGTAAAATCAATACACCAAAAACACAATATTTGTCCAGTGTTTTTTTTTTTTACAAAAAAAAATTAAAAATATATTGTACTTACCCATAATTTAAACACAGAATAAAACCTACATTCTTCTTAGATAATTAGGGATAGAAACATGTCAGATCAGGTCAGACTTTAGTCTTAACAGGCCTGGCCTGTTAAATACCAATTTGGCCTGAGCATGACCTGTGGCCTGTTATAGGCTATTTTTTTTGTCTAAACCTAGCCTGCCCTAAAACCTGTTTAAAAAGTCTGATTTTTTTAATTATATTAATGGACTACTTAACAGGCCTTCATAACAGGCTTTTGTAACAGGCCCCCTAACAGGCCTGTTAAAATAAAATTCAAGAATAAAATGTATAATAATACATATTAGTTTAATGGTTTGACTATTGTATTGTATTCAATATGTGGTAGGTTTAACACCCATTTATTACACTTTAATATTAAATAAATTTTAACTAATAGGCCCAGGCCGCCTGACAGGCTTAACATATTTCGTAAGAAGTCTGAGCCTGGCCTCTTAAGAAAAATAAGCTTTCAAACAGGCCTGAACCTGTGTATTTTTCTAAACAAGCTAGACCAGGTCAGACCTAATATAGGTCAGGGCAGAGGGCCCTGACAAGTCACCTGGCCTATTTCCATCTTTATAGATAATATTAATATAAGGAAGATTGGGCATCAATTAACAAGAGACAAAAATCTAAATATCCAAATTAGGCATAAACAAAAAAAAACCCATACTGTTTGTCAGGGTTTCTTCGTGGGATTGGTAAGCTTAGGTGTGAGTCATATGAGTCGGATTGGATGGAGTAAAAATTGTCTAAAACTAAATCCAAACACAAAAGCTCTAAAACTAGAGAGTCAGTATCCATGATTGATTGAAATCATGTGTGCAAAATTAGGGGGTGGGGGGGGGGGGGGGTTTATCAGTAAAAGAGGAGAAAATTAAAGTGGCTCGGTTATATGTTTTGATAAATATATCTTAAGCTACTCGTGCGTGCATTGGCACAAAATTTGATGAATGCGATGTGTTGTGCATAATTTAATTTTTTGTAACCAGCGTCGTGCATAGTTCATAAGTAGTATGATTTAATCTGGTACCTTATTCATATCATTTATACATCGACACATTCGTTCTTTTTTCCCCCCAAGAACATAGTCACATTCTCATGGTATCATTTGTATACTAAGCATAATTGCGATAATTGGTAATTGGATATATACACACACAGAGAGAGGATATGTTTATTCAATGCTACGTAATTACTTTATGGGTATTCCCTTTTATTGTATAGAGACTCTAGTGAGGAGGATAATTGCTAATTTTTTTTTGTATGCAGGAGGTCGCATATATATATTTATTTATTTATTCAGTGTGGAATAGAACTTCTTATTTATTGATTAGGGAGATTATAAGAAAAGAAATATTAATTACCACTATAGTTTTTTTTTTTTATAAATTATCTTCTTATTCGTGACAACAGGTCATTGTTTGAAGTTTTATCTCATAATAGCGAGAGAGATAGTACCTTTTTATTTTGTGCTCATTTTTGCATGGTTTTCCACTTGGGTTCGGATATTTTTGTTGGTAGACAAACGCCTTGGCTAACTGTGCTGAGAAAGAATTCAACGTTCTTGAGATTAGAATTGAAGATTTTGATGTGCAGGGACAAGGACAGCCATGGGGAGGGAGTCGAGCAGGAAGAAAAGGATCCGGGCATTATGGCCTGAGAAAAAGACAAAAGGCAGAATCATATCTTTGATATGGCATCACCAGCTTTCTGGTATTTACAAAAAATACCCCCCGCCCGCTATCAGACAAGAACTACGGGACAAAAGCCTTACATCCGCTGTAAGCTTCACAGGCAAAAAAGTAAAAAAACAAGTTGCATGGTGTTGTTTGTTTCACATGTGCAACAATTAGTCACTTGTATTATTATTTTTTTTAAATTAAATGGCATATAGTCATATATTAACTGAGATTAAACCTCAACCTCCCACATAGAATAATGATAATGATAATGATAATGATAATAATAATAATATTATGAATGACGTCTGAGGTACATCCAAGAGCATCATAAAAGAGAAAGAAAGGCATAATGAGAGATGGTAATTAAAGCCAAATTTGATGGATCTGGGAGGGAGAAGTGGGATCTTATTCAGGCACCATGGACGTACACGCGTGCGCTCCCTGACGTGACTCCCCCCACCCCACTCATCCCCTCCTTAGATTTCCCCTGTCCTCCCCCTGTCTTTTTTTCTTTTCTTTTTTCTTTTTAAAATATAAGTATTCTTTCCATGAATGCAATCTTATTCGACACATTGGCTTACATAAGAGTTTATAAAAAAATTTAAAGAAAAATTTATAAAAAAATAATTCTAAATAAATAAATAAATATTTAAATAGTTATTATCATAAAAAATTTATTAAAAAATTACTATAAATAATATAATTTTATTAAAAATAAAAGAGATGAGAGATAATTGAGAAGAGATAAAAGAGAAAGAAAAAAAGATAGTAGATTAAAAGAAGTAAGAGATAAGAGGGTATATAAAAAAAGTAAGAATAAAATAGTAATTGTGTAGTCTATAATATCTTTTATTGTTCTAGAAGTTATTCTCAATACCTGTTTGTATTAGCTTTTGGAGAATATATTTTGAAATTAAGATGTTTGGATGATTAGTAGTAGAATCACTTTTTATATTAATAAATTACTAAAAAATGGTATGATTTGATTAAAAGTATGAAAAATTGTAGAGAAGAGATAGTGTAGAGAATAGAGAGGATATAGGGTAGAGAAGATAGATAAGAGATGGTAGAGAGTAGATAAGAGAGATGAGAGATGAGATAATAGAAAGGGTAGAGGAGAGAGATGAGAGAGGGTGTAAGAAAAAATAGGGGTAAGATAGTAATTAGATAGTCCATAAGATATTTTACTTTTTTAAAAGCTAGTTTCAGTAGTTTACTTAAAATTATAGTTTTAAATTATGATTTTGGCCAAAAATTACTTTTGGACAAATATAGTTGTTTATTAAAAAATTTTCTAAACTAAAATTTTACTTAAAAGGACTTTTTAAATCAAAGTGTCAAACAAGTACTCAATAACTTATCTAAAATAATAATTTAGTCTAAAAATCATTTTAATAAATATTATTATTTATTTTAAATTTTTTATAAATTAAAATTTAGATGAGAAGCCATTTTAAAATCATGATTTTAATTCTTTCTAAACACGCACATTATCAAACACAAATTGCGAGCGTTTCTTGTAGCAAGATTTAAACTTTAATTTACCTTATTATAAATGATTAATTCTTGCCAATTTTTATGTGTTCATCTCCTATTTCTCCTTCCTTGAATTTAATTATTTTTGTTATACACTTGCTTATATACTTTCACATATTTATTCTTTTCCATGATAGATGTTCTATATTACTTTCCCCCCTTTTTATTTGTAAACTCTGATTACTTATCTTATTTTGTTTGTAAACTCAGATTAATTATCTTATCTAAAGTAAACAAGTTAAGATTAATTATTTATTGTAAATTTTTTAAATTATCCATAATAAAAGCCATTAATCATAAGAGTTTAGTTAATCAGTTAGAATTGGGAATACTGGGTAAAAAATAAATATCTAAAATAAAATATGTTATATTCTTAAATAAGAAAGATGTCCTTTTAATGAAGACTGAAAGGAGTAATTTAGTGTGTGTTTAAAAATCGTCAAAATTTGAATTTTAAACTTAAGCTTTGATAAAATTTAGATTTTAAATTTAAATTTTAATAAAATTTAGATTTTAAGAAATTTTAAAATAAATAGTTATATTTATTTAAATAGATTTTTGGACTAAATTATAGTTTAAAACTAAGATTTTAGATAAACTAGTCAGAGTAGCTTATAGAATAATAAAAAAAGTTTATGAACTAACAAATTACTATATTACTTCTTATTTTTTTCTTAAACCCTCTTTTCTCTTTTCTTTCTCATATCTCATCTCTCCTCATTTAATACTCATATAATTTTTCGTAATTTACCAATAATAAAAATATTTATATAAATAACTATCTAAATATTCATTTATTCAAAACTATTTTTTTTATAAACTCTTTTTTAAAAATTATTTTTTAAAATCTTATTAAAATATGCCCTTAATGTACCATCTGAACTCATTCTCATGGAAAAATCATCCACAGTAGCGTTGCCAGCGTTACATTTTAAGCATGCCACGCTTTTAATTTTTAAGAAAATAAAATTACTTCCCGTTCCTTTGTTTGGCCAACATTGAATTAGTTAATCCCGAACAAGTTCATTAGAAGGTAATGCAAGTGAAGTGGAGAATACTACATAATGAAGTAATGTCCCCTCTGGAGGATTCTGAAGAGATCGCAGGCGTTCATGTGGAGGACAAAACGGTATTATTGGGATTTAAAAAGAACAGCTAATACAACACATAATGGGGGCCAGAAAATATTTTGTTCCCCAGATGTTGTCTGGCAGATGGTAAGACATGAGTGTCGTAGGACTTAGAGGGCAAGAAAGTGCATGTGATGGAGGGGTACGTGTACAAAAACGTGACAAAATCGGCCCATTAGCTACCCAAAAAATGTCTATTATACCATGTAAGAGTTGGATGGATTATGATTACTATTATTTAGGTTGTTGATGGCGTGCGGTTAAATATCAACTAACTAAACATATAGCTTTTTTTTTTGGGCATGATTAAGTTTCAAATAATTTACAAAATGAATGTCATGAACATGAGTTTTAAGGAAATACTGGGTGGGACTGATACCTTATCTTAGAAGTTGACAAACTATGAACAAGTCATGCTTAGCAAGATTGCACAGGGCAGCCTGACATCATTTGGGAAGATCGAGATATGTATACATACCCAAGTGAGTGTGAACATGTACATATTGTTGACGACTTTTAAGGGATGATTAGAAGTGAAGGGTTAGGCTCAGGTGGGGATTGCATGCACATGAATCACAATGCAGCCGCACAATGTCACAACTTGAGAACTCAATCATCTGACACTAACTGTAGCAGTAACACTACATTTCCTGTTTCCTTACAGTGTCCCCAAACACTCTATGTTTTAGTACGATAAAAATTATTTTTCTTTCATATGATATTTTTAATTAATTAACGAAACTCCTCTAACTACTTAACTATGACTTCTATTGAGAGTAATTTTGAGATTTTATTAAAATAATTAATTTTAACTTCGGTACAGTAGTTAATTGGAGAAAAAGAATGGGAGGGAGAAGCGCGAGTACTATTTTGATGGCTGTGAATCTTGCCAAGAAAATTAGATCTACTCCTTTTGGTTTTTCTTCTTATCTCAGCTGAACCCATTATCTTCCTACTTGAAAAATGATCACTTTATCAACTTAAAACCATGAATTATCTGATAATGAGCCAGCTCAAAAAGCCTCCCTTGGGGAATCTCTTAATTTGGATTTTTCACCCATATTTCCAGGCATGTCTCGAGCAGCTTATTGAGGAATTAATCTTCAAGGTAAGCAAAAACACCCCCTATCCATTATCCATTGATACTAATTAGAGCATGCCTCCATTTCCTTTCTGATCTAAATTGTGATTAGGAGAGCTGATAAACGTGATCTCTCTTCGTAATAAAGAAACGGCTCATTTTTATGAGAGAAGCTAAGTGTAGCCCTAGGTTTTCCCAGAAGGGACAATAATTAAGGAGAGGACCAAGTTGGCGGGTGTGGCAGAGGACTAACATGAGCTTGTCGGTTGTTCTGCAAGACAAACTTATTCTGAGTGTAAACCACCCCATCCTGTTCCTTCCACAGTTGGTTTCCATGGGGCTGGGTGGCTGGTGGGAAACATTACACTCTTGGCCCTCTCTCCCACCACCTTAATTACAATCTTCTTTCTCCTCTTAATTTAATTTTAACATCCGAGGTTTCTCTTTATAATCTTAATCCTTATCTTAAACAAATCTTTCCACTTATTCTTTCTATTCTATCTTTTCCCTCTCTCTCTCTCCCCCCAGCTTTTGCAGGTGCAATCAAGCTTTTCTGCTCTTCGGAGACTCTTCTTTAATTTGGGTTCTCTGGGGACCCAGCTCCTACACTTATATTTCAACACATTACTATGCCAGGTTGAACCCCTTTCTCTTTTCGGTTTTTGGTCCCTTGTGTGAAGTCATCTTTATTGCTTTATTAAAATTAAACTGCTTTTTTAATTTTTTTTCCCTTGCATACATAAAACAGCATAATCACTCACTTGTGTCTCTGGGAATAGGGTTAATTAGTAAAATCGGTTGGTGGGTTTAGCACCCAGAACGTCAATATCAGAATAAGGAAAGAAAAGAATAATAGTAGGTGTGCACTGTGTCTGCTAGCTAGTAATTATATCTTTGATTAATTAAACATTTTTCTTCCTTAAAATGGGATGCATTAGGGTTGAGATGCTCACACAGGAGGATCCACGACCACAACAGCTTTAATTAGAACAAGATCATGGAGAAAATGATCAAGGTTTAGAGCTTTGCTTAATTAGATGCAAGAACGTAACTGAGTCACCGAGATAAGAAAATAGAGATGACAACCGCTCATCAGAATTATGATGATGATCATCACCCCAAAAGGGATTCTTCAGAACACCATCATCATCTTTATTTTCCTCCTCCGTCGTCGAATCAGCGACAAAGTGATCCATATCCAAGCTTAACTACGATTGTTAAGTACGGAGAGTGTTTGAAGAATCACGCAGCGAGCATGGGGAGTCACGTTGTGGATGGATGTGGAGAGTTCATGCAAAGCGGAGAAGAAGACACCATGGAATCTTTAAGATGCGCGGCTTGTGGATGCCACCGGAATTTTCATCGGAAAGAAACAGAAGGTAATAAGCCAGAACTACAACATATTTCTGATAATTATTACAGCTATTATTCCCACAAAAGCAACAATCGACGGCATAGAATTGCTTCTCCTTTAGTCCCTTCTCCTCTTCATCAACAACATCACAGATTCATTCCACCAATGATGGTGGCCTTCAGCGGAGGAGTGCCGGTGGAGTCCTCCGGCGAAGATCTCCATGTGTTCCGGTCTAATAATAGCGGAGGGCAGGCGTCACTGTCGAAGACGAAGAGGTTTCGGAGCAAGTTTACACAAGAACAGAAGAAGAGGATGATGGAATATGCGGAGCAGCTTGGGTGGAAGATCCAAAAAAACGATGAACAAGAAGTACGGCAATTCTGTTCTCAGGTCGGAGTGAACAGGCAGGTTTTCAAGGTTTGGATGCACAACAATAAGCAAAGGACGAAGCAGCAGCAAGTGTAAGCCAACACCCCCTCAATCTCCCAAGTCCCAAATTAATATCGCTGTTTGGAAAAAATAATAACAGAATTCCTGAGTGAAGAATTAATATTAGTTTCTAGATGTGCATAGACACATTGATTTGACCCATCTTCTCATCTATCTATGTTATTTGGAAATAATAACTTGTGATATTTCCTTCTTTTTCCCATCTGAATGAACAAAAGGACAAATTTGAAAACCAGCTACTTTGGATTTTTATTCTTTTGGGTGAAGGAAAAAAGCTAAGCAGTGACAGTATTTTGCTCATGCAATACATAATCTCCTTAGAAGACCTTTCCTATATATTGTCAAGTCTTATAAACCCTTTAATCATGGAAAACTGGGTTCGTGGAACCCAATGGAGTAAACCCATAAACTTTCTTGCAGATTTTTGGGGCAAAGAGATCCCACCCGACCATGCGTTCTGGTCCTCTAATAGGGACACCGACACATGAATTAGCGTACATTGCCCGCTTTTACCTCATGTTTTCTGGTTAGTATTGAGTTTGTATTGTGTCAACCAGTCACAAACCCACCAAAAGAAACCATGATAGCTTAGAGCAATTTCGCACGTCTAGTTGCTCAGAGAAAGACTACACAAGGGTTAGAGATAGAAAGAAATGCGTGGCCATATAATGGCACACTCAAAGAAAAACAAGCGCATAAAAAACCCGTCATTTTACCAATGTTATAAACTAATGAACCGTGATTTTCCTCGTCCTTTGCAAATAAAGAACCAGTTATCCTTTCAAACCATCCATAAAATTCAAAATCGACCCAAAATAATCTTGATAGTAACAATTCCCTAGGAAATAGCCGCATTGTAACTTTCTGTGGGGATAAAGTCTGTCCAACCTCTCTAATAGATGCCCACGAAGGCCACACACAGACCCATAGAACCCTGAATCACCATATATGAATTATGAAACACTCCCAGAGGAAAAGATTTCCTTTTTTTCCCTTTTCGATCAAGAAGAAATTCTTTTCATTGCTTGATCAACATTAACAAAAATAAAATACAATCATTGCGTCATCTACAATTATTAAATATATAAAAAATAAGAGATTAAAGTAAAGGGAAGAAGATAAAACCCTAATGTCTCCAATAAAGTTATGAAACCGAGCAAATTAAATGAGTCTTCTTCATTTTGAGGCAATAAACAGTTCATTTTTCTCCCAAAAAAGGATAAGAACTGCAATATAATGTTGTAAACTTTAGAAATCACATTTGAAACATGTTTCCCGTTGCGGCGTGGCAGCTGCCAAGGGAAAGAAATTATTCTATATATTAAAAATAGGATTTTCTTTTGGGAACAGATCGGACTAAAATCATCCCAAGAAAGAAAAGAATTCGCAGCTCACCACCACGCCGTAAATACATAATTCAAACAGACGAATACTACCTTCAAAATTATTCATAAAAAAAATAAATTATGATTAAATTTTAACTATCACTTATTTCTTACAATTAAGTTCAAAGAGAGTTTGTTTAAAAACGAGCAAATTCATTAATTATTACCAATTCTAAACTAGTTTGTACAATGTATTGTATAAAATTAAGGTGGTATATATATGTTTGTACTTTGTGATGCATCATCTTATATATATATATATATATTTGAATTGAATGTTTTAACTGTTATTCCACAGTATATTATTCTCAGTCTGTGTGAATCGATCGTCCAAGTTGCTGTCTAAAATAACACTTGGCCTTTCAATTAGATCACCAAACCAAATGAAAAGAAGACAAATAATCAAATAACGTAACAGGAGAAAACATACCAGTAACTGAACCGGTAAGGAACTTAATTAAACTTATTAAACAATCACCTTTCAAATAATAATGCTCTTCTCGGTACACTTGAAGCAAAATTATTGGCCATCCCACACTTTGAACATGGCCGAATAAGGAGGATATCAATATGTAGAACTTGACAATACACAAACTATAACTTACAAAAACCGCCCAGCACCATACTTTTGAAAGCAGGAGGCTAAATGAAAGGCCTTCTAACAAAGAAGAATGTGTTGCAAGTTGCATCTACATCACAATCAAAGAACACTAGAGGTTCACATGCAGCTTCATAACTCTTTTCCCATCTCAGAGATCGCCGGGGGACTGCGACACCGTTTGTTTCACAGTCTCGAGATTTTCAGCGGCGGTGTCCTTGGCCATCTTGGCAGCGTCAACCACGTTTGCCGTAGCTTGTGATACTGTGCCTTGCACGTCCACAGAACCTGCCTTTTCGATGACGGTGTCCTTGGCATTCATGGCAGCTTCACCCACGTTTTGTGAAGCTTGTGATACTGTGCCTGCCACGGCCTCTTTTGCATCACAAGCCGTTTCAGATGCCCTCACCACAACATTTGCTGCGTGTTCTTTGGCATTTCCAGCAATTTCTGAAGCTTTCTCCTTCGCCTTGTGCATCTGCTCGCCAGCTTTGTTGCACGCTTCGTTCGCTGCGTCTGTTAAGGAAAACAGTTATACACAGCATGTTCGATGAATAAAATCATTATTATTAATCTCTTTCATTACCTTGAACACCGGTCGAGATTTTCTGGGTTTGAGACACTTGTTGATCTCCTTCCTTCTTCAACCCCATGGTTCTGACTCAAGAAGTGTGTAAATCAATAAACAAAAGGGTGCTATATTAAATTAGAGGATAAGTGATGAGGGAGATGAGAAATTAAGAAATACTCGGAGAACTTGTCATAAGCCCAATTGGCCCATGTCTCGGTGGTGTCTTTGGCATCTTCGATGACGGCGGGGGCTGCCTTCTGGGCCTCCTCGGCTTTCTGCTGGGCTGCATCGGCTACTCCTTCGACCCCATCACACCTGCACCTTCCCGCGCTCACTGCTATCACCAACATCACCAGCAACACCTTTGCGTTTCCCATCTTTTTCTTCCTCTTTGCTTCTTCTTCTTCTTGTTTCTGATTTCGTCTGGTGTTCTTATAATACGGTTTCAGCGGGTGTCCACGTGGACCAAATGGACACCTTGTTTTTTCGACACGTGTCTCAAAATTCATGAAATGTGGCCGCTTTTTACGCGCCTTCACAGGTCTGCCTCCCAAACCTGAAATTCATCGCCACCATAGCCTTCGATATTTTTAGCATCTCCAATCATTTTTACCTTTTTATGGTTATATAATCATATATTAAGATAAATATTTGTTCTTTACACACATACATCTCTCCTGCGCAGGGACTAAACGGAATATGTTCTTTTATAATATGAATCCATTTAATGATCGACCAGAAAACATACATTTAAAATAAAATAAAAATAATAAGTTTATAGAAAAAATATATTTTATGTCTAGTTAATTTTTTTATGTAGCCGCGAAGAATTAGATATTCTAATGAACTTTTGAAATTTCTAAGCTATGAATCCAATCCAACCCCACACGTATGATCAAGGTTGTTTCTGCTGGCTGAATAGCAGTATTATTCCTTCTTGGGTCTAATTTGCTCAACATCTCTGTTTTTTTTTTGTATAATAATTTTTAAAAAAAGGTTGAGTTTATACACGATCTAAGGATAAGATAAAGTCTCATTTTCTCCTAAATAATACTAATATGAGTAGGAGGGCTCTAATATCTCAAATCAACAAGTTGCATTAAAGCCTTTTGATGGGCTTGCTGATAGAGCCCAAGCAAGGCTTCGATCAAACCCAACTAGGAAAACTCAATGCCTAAAGCCAGCATTGAGTTTGTACTAACGAAAGGGTGAGACATACGACTATTTGAAGCGTATTCGATCTTTAGAGACTATTATTTTTTTGTGGTTTCAGTCACAGCGCTTGAAAAGATATCCTAACTCTTAGATGCTTAGATTTATACTAAAAGATAATAGACAGCTCGCCCTACCTATACTGGTATCGTTTAGGAAGAAGGAAGATTTCGTCCTACCCTTAAATCATGAGTTAGCTCAACCCCTTTCTAAAATTTGTTTGTAAAAAAAAATTACATCATCTCATCAGATAATTAAATATTTTGGAATTAATTTTTATTTTTTATTTTAAAAAAATGAGAGTTAATTTAAAAGAAAGATTTAAAAAAGCGAATCATACTGCCCCGGAAATAAGTCAATAACCCGCCAAGCCGCCCTCCACTCCCACGACGGACATGAATGCTATCATTTTCACTTCCCAAAACCGTTTCTCCTTCCATCTATTTCTATTTCTTTTCTCTTATCGTTGAGATGGACCTCGACGATTCAGCGCCATGATTTTCATCTACTCGATTCTCGCTGCACAGCCCCATTCTTTATCCTTGGTTTCAGATGCGTCATCCGGTTTCGTGGCAAGCTTCTTTAGAAGTAAAGGTCCAGTACTATCCAGGTTAGCCATTCCCGTGCATTGTTGTTGAGTGTCCTGGTCGTCATTCCAGTTTTTTCTTTACTATTTTTTCTTCCCTTTTTGGTTATCTGCCCTGATTGCTGCTATTACTTCTTGTTTGTGACTGCTTTGATAATACACTTCATAATCACTCACATGTTCAGTAGCGTTGCACTTTCTTATCTGATTAGTAATAATGAATACCTGGTTTATTTTTCAGAAGAGATATTGTTCAATAATTTGCTGTTTCAATACACATTCTTTGTTTAAACAATCATTATGTAATTCACCGTTCATGTTTTGGGTTCACGGATCGCCTTTCCGCTACTGTTGAAAACCACACCAAGATGGGAATCTTATATGGTAGATGCCTTTATAACTTATAAGTACTCAATCATTAATTAA
Source organism: Leucaena leucocephala (assembly GCA_037074615.1). NCBI lineage: Eukaryota > Viridiplantae > Streptophyta > Magnoliopsida > Fabales > Fabaceae > Leucaena > Leucaena leucocephala. The sequence continues at coordinate 382,468 of CM073567.1, read as the reverse complement.
TACGGAGCTACAGACAAAGAATAATATTGATTTACATACATAGAGTAATTCGACAAGACTTCAACGGAGACAGATATTGTTTTACAAATAAAGGGAGGAAAACAAGCTAGTAGACTATAATAATCACATGGCAGCGTGCTGTTGGACTCTTGTACAGTGCGTTTGACGATACTTTCGATTATTAACTTTATTTAATAATCATCAGTAACATGCTGCAGCTTCTTAAGTCGGATTTAGGATTAAGAGCCTTCCAAACACAGAGAAAAAGGATTTATGTCAGTGAGCTCGTTTTAAATACATCCAAAAAGGTTTAAATATAAGAACTCTGGAACTACAGGGAAAGAATATGTATTTAGATATGCTTGAGAATAGATGGTCTAGACTGTAGACTAATAGAAAAATTGATGAATGATGCAAGCTTCAAAAGCTTATTGAGGACTTCATGGACAGAATAAACTGCAGAGAGGTTTGGTACAGAATCTTCATCGGGACATGAAAAAGGAATAACCGTTGTTTCTTACTTCACTACCATCGGATATAGTTTGAAGCATGTGGCATAGGATGGTTAATAAATTATCCTGAATGGGCAGAACAGAATCAGCACCATGGACTAAGTCGGATGCACTATATCTGAATGACAACAAGTTTGATGCCCATGCAGGATATTGGCCAATTATCAAAGGAATCTATGGACCACATGAACCGGCATTTCAAGGCTGTCAATTCATGCTTTGCTATATTATTCCATTGATCCCACTACAAATAGTCCTTTCAAGTACTGCAGGACAAAGGCTTTTCAAAATATAGATGAAATTCGGAAAGGAAAACTTAAATCGCTGTTAATATTACAACCAGCAGTGCCATGCTTTTAACTCTTAAGAAACAGGGTATGAAATACTCTTTATTGTTTCTTAGATGAGCATATAGTATCAAATGGAGTTGTGGAAATGATTAAACACGATTTAGTGAAAATTTCAAAGACTGCTTAATTAGTCAGGAATGAGGGAAAAAAGTGGAGCAATACCTGCGCTGTTTGTTTGCGAAGCCTTTATGTGTTATTACTGTAGTAGGGGTAGGGGACTTGACCATGCTCTATGCGTTTGACATCTTCTTTGAGGATCTCATAATGCCTTTTGACCTCCTCCACAGATTTTCCCACGTCTCTGGCAACATTCTGCCACCTATCAGGGGTTTCCCTATCGTATAAAGCCAGAGCTCGTTCAAATAGTTTGTTTTGCCTCGGTGTCCAAGATGATGATGCCATGTGAAGGAAAGAGTTATAACTTAAGGAGCTGGAGGACTAGGTTGAATCTCCCAAGTGAGAGTGAAGAAAGAGTCAAGGAATTGTATGGGAAAGAGATGACAGGGCTATCTCCTTATAAGTAGGAGGAAAAGTTTTGATGGGGTTAAGCCTGTTGGGCGAATATATCTTTCAAAAGGACACAAGATAAAGAGATCCGTTCCGTCAGGGATCCACAATGTGAATTCAGACAATGGACAGCAAGTGGAAGAGAATCAAGATCAACGGACATGCCTCTCATAGTTATAATTTAAGATACTCCTTCATTGTCACTGCCAACTTGTACTTCCCTAATTCATAAGTTGCAAAATACAACGTCAATAATGTTTTTTACTCCAAAATTCTTATTCATCTACGGAATTACTGATATTACCATTTGCTCCATGTCCAAGTAGGGAAACTTAAAGATAGATGGCCAATCTTGTGGCAAAAGGAGGTGCCTTCTTTACGAGTTCTCATGGTAGCTCAGTGTCAAGAAGGATTTTAGAGCTGGAACCCAAGTTTGTTACAAGTTACAACGATGTTTGACCTGCGGTCTGTATCAGTTGCAGTAGACATCTGATATGGCCTCCTGATTTAAGCGGGCTCAACGGAGCTCCACTTGCTGTGCTAGGATGCTTTGCTTTTAGCACGATTAACCAGCCAACAAACATAAATTATCCAGATGTCAACCCTGTTTCGTAGACATTTGCCAGCAATCAAACTTCGCAGTCATAACTCACTAAGCATGGAAAAGGCCCGTTCGTCGTTAGACAAACATATGCTTAGCTCGCTGCCAAAAAGGTCTATTGTTGCAACTGGTTTAGTTAGGGTTAAGGTCGAATGTTCCGTTGGTGAAGATTTGAATTTTGCTGTCGAGGACCTTATTGTTTAAAGACATAAGTACTCTTCGTGCTTAACCATGCTTTAGCCCTTCATAAATCTAGACCCAACTCACCTTAAAATCCCATTAAGGGAGAAAATTTGAGGTTAAACTAGTCACAGGAATTTAACGTCCACAAAGAGATGCAACCCTCGTTTTAACCGCTGCAGTTGGACGGTCTTCTGACACTGATTTAACTGTCATTTATTAAATTCTAGCCACTACTGGAGCGCTCCATAGTTCCTTTGTTGACAAAATCACTAGTAGATGGGTTTATTTTATATTTACAGTGCAAAAAGTTTGATTTTAGTTCCATGCTGTTTCTTCAATAGTTGTGAAAATTCCCTTGCTTGACAGTGTTGACAGTATACATCGTATAAATAGAAAGCAGTATGTGGATAATAGCGATTGGATATGTGGAACGGGAACAATTTTTTTTTTTTTATCGTGATTTCGCTGGTAAATATTGGTACCAGAAAAGGTACGATGGTCTCGTATGTCTCTACGCTACTATCTATTTCAGGTAAGAAAACTGTAAGTGATGTACATATACCCTTTCGCTATTGATTCTTCCACTAGCAACTTTGTTTAACCGAAATTCCCGAAGAAATTAGTTCGTGGGCTGAGTAATATATTTAGAGATATTACGTTGCTATATACCAAAATAACAATTACATGTGGGGGCTGCCACTACACAAGTGGACTTTTGGCATATTTGTGCACTGATCTTGGGAATTAGGAGAATGATTTCTGGGTCAAGCCACGAAATTAGGTTTGAGAAATAAAAGCTGTTTCCCAGCATGCCGTAGACACACCTCAAATTCCTTTTTTGTTATAAAGAAAATTTGTGTAAACTTAGTACTGATCTTCTATTAAAATTAAGGTACAGTCTTACAACTAATATAATATTTATAGGAGATTTATAAGATCGTCTACTAAAAAAATCCTGATAATCGAACTCATTTTCTTACAAGATAAGGGTCCGCTTATTATTATTTATGTCAATTTTTATTTGCTCAAATTCTTAAATTTGAAACCAAAGCAATGAAGACACAAGCTGGACCGAAAATTTTCTGTTACCTGTTCTCTGTTTCATGCATATGAAAGGCGCAAGCACGTCATATGCTTATTCTTGTGCCCTGTTTTGTGCTAATTCTGATGCTTGATCCGAAAAGAAGATTAGATTGGGGCTCAATCCAGCTGGGTTGGGTGGTGGGTTGAGGACAAATCATAATTGGGTGAGAGAGACTTGGAAAATGTGTGGGGAATCTTTTATTGAGTGGTCCTTGTTCTTTCACAATCTTGTCCAAACTCTAGAATGGAATCCTTATCGCCTTACGTCCACCTCCAATAACAAAAAAAAAAAATAAAATAGGAGGGCCCAATGGATTCCATGTCTTCGCCCCATTATAAGATGGGATGTGATCTTGCAAAAAATATTCCCTGTATTCTGTAAGATCTAGAGCATCCACATTTTTTTTTGTCAGACCGCGGGCATCCACATTGACCCGAATAGAGTAGGGCAATTCCTGAGCAACCAGGCTCCTTTATACCACTAACACCCTTTACTCTTCCTCTCGTTCTAATTTTTCACACATCGAATTTCGCCTTTCAGCCATACTCTAACATAATGAAAAAATTATAAATAAAAAATTCACCAGTTTATAGCCCCAACATATAGAAAGGAATCTTTGAAGTTTGAATATATGGACTAGTTGTGGGGAGATATTCTATAGAACCTTGATATGCTTGTGAGAAGACAAGTACTTTTCCCCACTCCCTTTTAGATAAAGATACTTTAAAAATTAAAGAATCCAATTTTCCTTTTCCTTTTCCTTTTTTTGCGCCAAGTCAAACTAATGAGAATATATAATCGACTTGTAATTATACTGGTGTATCAATTTAGGAAAATAACAAATAAGAACTTAGTTTTGGGAGATGTAAATACTGGTAAGGATTGACGCATAAAGATAGTGTGTTTACATAAATAAGAATTACAACATTTTGTTTGCCACGTTTCAAAAACAGGTCTTTTTTTTATCTTTTTTAATCAATACAACCTTTTTCCTTTTCTTTATGCACTTTTTTTTTTTATCACATGGCTTCTATATGCATTACATATATTTAGATATTGAATTTCGTTAGCAATATATATATATATATATATATATATATATATGATTGAATATATTTTTGCTCTCATTCCATTATTCTTTTTAACTCTCAACCAAAAGATGGTGGATCATAAAAATGATTGAATAGATTTTTGCTCGTTTTGTTGGAACTCTTATTACTTGATGTCATGAAGTTTTCAGTTTTTTAGTCCAAAAAATTGAAAAAAGATGGTCGGAAAGAGGGGATAAGGGAACGGGCTGTTCAATCTTCCTTCAAGATATTTGTAAGTTTACGTGTACAAGGATTTTGATAGAAAGTGTAGCCCCTTTTTACAAGCCATCATTTTGAAGATGGGACTTAAGTTGCTTTAGTGTACTGCGTCGTCCCGAGTTTCAAGTATAAATATTGTGCTTTGTGTTTGAGAAGGGAAAGGAGCCCACGGACTTGTGTGAGTCACACACTTCGAAAAGTATCATTCCCAATTTCAAATGCATGCTTGGTCTGGGCCTTACTCAGATCTTTAGGGCCACAACTTTCAAACACACATGGAAACGTAGCATTCTCTGGGTCACAACTTTTTGGACGAGACTTACCACTGTCAAGCTAATATCTTAAACAGTATCGTTTTATTATAATTTTAATTATAATATTTAATAATATATTTTAACTTTTAAATTTTTAAATTTACTTTTAAAAGTAATAGACAATTTACTTTACTCAATATTAATATTATTTAAGAAGAATAGAAATTTCACTATATATTTAGATTGTGGGTATATCTAACCTATTTCAAAAAGTTTTTATAACAAAAAAAAGCTAATAGTAATTTCTATATATAGTAAGAAATAAGCTTATATTTTTTATAAAGATGTGAGTTCAATTTTAATTATTATTGTGAGGATTATTTTAGTAGACAATTTTACAAGTCACTATAAATATTCTCTGAATCATGACGCTATACCTTAGTTTTAATAGGGGATCAATAGCGAATTTACTTAAATTTTTTATACTAAATAAATTATGAGATCACAATGGTCAATTTAGTAAGTGAAGGTGAGGATTTGCTTTGCGTTTAGCACTGAGATGTGAGTTAATTTCAAAGTTGAGATGATCAAATTCAAAGAATAGGATGTTGTGGAAAATTTAAATTAGATATGGTAGGAGGAGTGACATCATCACAGTATATTATATATTAGGAGTGGGAAAAACACTTGCTACTTAGTCAAGCCATGGGTGTGTATGTGTCAATGATTCACATTCACCTTCCCTCACGCGCATACTTATGCCCTAAGGTAAAACAAAGTCCATTTTAACGTTCAACATCCTATCTCCTCTCCTGTAGATATCGTCAGCTATGTTTCATTAAACAAAATAAGGTAGGCTAAATTTCCCCCCGTTACCTCCTATATTTAATGTAAAATATAGTTATAAAATTAAATTTAATTTTAAATATAAGATTTTAATTTATTTTATATATAATATTATTTTTTAAATTAATTTACTTAATTTATAAACAGATATATAATATTATACATAAATATTTTAAGAGATTATATTACATTTGTTATAATTAACTGATTTATTTAATTTTTATGATAGACACAAATTATTTAATTGAGACTTATGTTAATGATTTCAGAGAGTATTTGTTATATCAATGGTATCTTATTTTACTTTTTTTTATTTGGAGATTAATAATTATAAAAAAATGTTTTTAAAATAAAATAAATTAATAAAGCATCATTCTAAACGTTTCAATAAAATCGTTTGTAAACATAATTGTCTTTCAGAAAACTTAACTAGTTCTACTGTCTTTAAACATAATTTTGTCTTTCAAAATAATTATTTCTTTAGTATTTTTTTATTGTAAGAACTGTTTGATACAATATTACTTGGACAAAATGAACTTAAAAAATCATGTGATACTAAATTTATAATAGATCAAACTATTCATAAATTATATATATTTTTATATCATGTAAAATTTATAAGAGTTCTTTGGCCAAAAATTATAAAAAAGTTATGATATTAATAAGTGAAATAATATAATTTTATATTTTATATAAAATATTGGACATAGGACCAAGTTATATAAGATGGCTAGGCATGCCCTACCTTGTTGGCAATGCTACCCTCAACCTCATGTGCAGGGTGGGACACATCTGTCTTCATCATTCATCTATCTATTTTAATTTAATTTTAAATAATCACGGACAAAACTTTTAAATTAAAAATAAAATTATATTAATATAAATTATCCTCATGCGTTTTATTGGACTTCATACTACTTTTTTTTTTTATCTAGACGTTCAATTAAAATTTAAATCTTAGAAGGATAAGTATGATTTTTCAAATACTTTAAAGTCATAATCAATTTAGGAGATTACATGAAGATATTTATATTTTCTTGGGTTCCAGTATATTTCTCTTGATTATAATTACTTAGTTTCTATAGATCACCCACAATCAAAATTGAGACACGTCCATTGCTTTCTCGAATTGCTAGAAATAGACATTTATTTATAATCAGCCTCAGTTTGATGCGCGCTTTTACCAACTTGAAAAAGAAGAAATTGTTTTGCCCTTAGTTTGGATTGAAATTTATTAGAAAAAAACATTAAAAAGAAAATTTTCTAAAAATAGTATTACCTCCATTCATATGGGAGTTAGTTGATCTTTTTAGATATATTAAAAAAAATTAAATAAATTAATTAATTATAAATAATATAAAAAATTAATTGATTAATTTAAATATATTAATGAGTGTATAAAAATAATTGATCTTCAAGGCTTGAATTTTGTGATAATTTATTTATTTAATTTTTTTAATTTATCTAAAACTCAACTACAATTTATGCTAATGAAAGGATAAAGTAATTTTTTACTATTTTCAAAAGTTTTTATTTTTTTAATATTTTCGTATATTTTTTCCACCGTCCAGAATAATTCCTAGTGTGTGTTTTGTATTTGCACCCATTTTTAGTATGTTTAAATTCAATACTTATTGTTAACGGCATGTTGCCATAGCTAGGGATGTGTATAGGTAGGGTTGGGCAGGGCAGCCCCCTACTCAGTGCCCTGCCCAAAAAATGCATAGGCTGCCCGATAAAAACCCTAACAATTTTGGGTAGGGCATGAGCGGGATGGGCATGGGCGGATTAGGCATGCCCAAGTCGTGACGTCATGCTCATATTGTGAAAAAAAATTGTAATTATGAATTTCTAAAATAATACCATATTCATGTGTCTTTAAGAGTTAAATAATATCTATAATTCACTAAGAATAAAAGAATAAAGATAATAATTAAAATCTTGAGATCTATTGCATATAAAAAATAAGGGTTGAAATCTAAGTAGTTTGTAATTATAACTTTATATCAATCTCCCTAATATTGACAAAGATAAAGTATTTAAAAAAATAAAATAAATAATTATAATTTATAATGTAATCATATGATAATTAACAAAGTTAAAAAAAATAAAAATTAGTATAGTTATAAATATTAAAAGATACAACTTACCTACTTATATTTCTAAAATTACCTTATAGTCACCAGTAGCTATCATATTCTCCCTTTTAAGATAGAGAAAAAATAAAAGAAGGGGTGCTCATGAGCAGGGTAGCCCCTATGCCCAGTGCCAAGCCCAAAAAATGCATGGGTTGTATTTTATAGCCCGATGCCTAGCTCTATCTAATAAAAATCAGGCTGGATAGGACATAGCAGACTATGGATATTATGCACAGCTCTAGCCATAGCGATACTGACTACCCCTAAAGTCTTTTTCTTGTTATAAAAGGTCACATGAAAGTATATGTTTAGTTGTAGCGTGTTTATTAAATATTTGTTTATGAAACAATGAGAAAATAATAAAAATACAATATACTCGTAGTTTGTTGCTGGTGTCTAGATCCTTTTCCAGCGTTAGCTTGATCTGTTTATTATATATAAAAAAAAAAGTCATTTGTTGAATTTATAATTGAGCGTGAAATCTTTATTAGAAAAACTTATATACTTAATTTTACATATTTAAAGTACTTCTTTATAATTAAATCAATATCTGTGGATTTTTTATATTATTTTATTTATTAATAATATTATTAATATTTTAAAATCAAACTTTTTTATTCGATTAGATACTAAGTCTTTCCTAATCTTAATTTTTTTGGGGAAAAGGAATTCATATTAATTGATTAGATTAAAGCGTCCAAGGCTTCGTCCACAACAAAACCATCTTATAAACATCCACAACCAACCCATAACAAAAGCCAACATACAAAAAGGCAATTAGGCAGAAGGAAATTGAGCTCCATGCTTCGCAATTCCACACAACAGTAGCCCAGTTCTCTCTATATGGAGGTGGTTGGAAGGGGTATTTGCCTTGCAACTTACTCTCCCAAATGCACACAAAGTTGCTTTCATATTTGCAACCTTGAAAGAAGAATGAAACATTATAAAAAAAACTTTACTGACCTCTAGAACACAACCTAATACAGATAAAAAAAAGAGAGCCAGTTGCATGCATTCATAATAAACACACAGAGAGTAAGAATTCTCCTAACCTCTTGTTTTATCAAAATATCCATGTTCCCTGGGACCATTTCTATGTCATCAAAGGCATTGCATATCAAGTGGCCAAAGAGTGACTCTTTCAACTCTTTAATTCAAAAGCACTAATCTTAGATTCATTGGAATTCAATAACGACATATATCCATACCAAGTATTCCTAGCACAATGATTCTTAGTAATAAAGACCAAAGTAATTACAAATAAAATCATGCTAGAAATCTGGAAGGTTGTGTACCACACTAGAAATAAGTTGCCTCCGTGATAAAATTTCAGTGATCACCATGGTCCATGGTATTGCTTTTCATGTCTTGAGCTTCGTGCGGGACGAAATCACTCTGAGATTGCTTCTTTCTTGTGATTTCCTTTCATCCTCATTGGTGTCGATTGATTCTCCATCTCTTGATCTTCAATCTAATTCTTAGATCTCATCATCATCATCTCTATCTTCTTCACTTCCTAATCTTGCAACCATACTCACCACACATTATTTGATGCTCTCTCACCCGACACCATTGGAGAGACATGCATCTCCCAGATGTGAAATTATCTACTTTTACTATCAGTTAGGAGAGCTATTAAAACTCTCGCTAAAGAGAGGGACCACGCTCTCTCTAGAAAACTTTAGGTAGAGAAATTTTAATTTTAAATTTCAATCTATATTCAAATAGAATAGGATTTACTAAAAAAGTTGATTTACATTTAAGCTCAAGTTAAAAATGATATGAATTGTTGCACTAACATAATTAACGTTGTGGGACTGAGGTGGAATTCCCAAAAAAAAAAAAACGAAAACCCTAAATATGACATTTAGAAAGTCTTTTTGGTCCGGAAATTAAAATTTAGAGGTTTATTACCCTTAAATATTAAATTAAGAAAGTACTAATGGGATTGAGTATATTAAAAGGACTAATTTCTTATAAAATAATAAATCAAGGCTTGAGTTCTTTAAAAGATATATTTATATTTAGTGTATAATAATATTTTGAACAGTATTATTTGTAAAATATATATATTTAGCAAAAATAAAATAAAACTAAAAAGGTCCTCACATATCATTTTCTCTTTAAACATGAAATTTAGGAACTTTACTGCCCCACAAAAATTACAATGTTTTAAGCGGTAGTTTACGACATTTTAAAATCAAACCAGAGCAAGTAGTTATTATATAAACGACTTAATTGCATCTTTGATGGTTTTCCGTAGTTTGAAAAGTAAACGGATGTTTGAACAAAAGAAAAAGAAAAAAAGGAAAAGTAAACGTATGGTATATATTTTAAAATACTTATTCTTATAAATAATTTCAAATGGTTACATTTAACTTAGACTTCTACCTTCTACCTAGTATCATACAAAACATGGCAATATATTAAATTCAAATAATTTTCATAAAAGTGATGTAAGATTACCCTTGTGTCTCTGCGTTAGATTGTAGACACAGTCCAATTAATTCGATAAGAAAAACTTTGGGTTTAAAAAACGCAGTAATCTTTTGATGCAACTACCAAACAATCCACTCTTTAAAAAAATCAATTCACCATTGTTTCTTTCGTTTAGGGTTTTTTTTTTTGGTCTAACCATTTCACCATTGGTTCGCGAAAAAGCCGGAAAAAGAAAAGAAAAGAAAAGAAAAGAAATCAACAATAGTGGGCAAGCACTTGGTTGCTCCTTCCACCTTGTAAATGTAAAGTTAGTGTTTTGATTAATGATATCTCAATGGATTTAGGAAACAAAACTATACATATCACGATGGAAGAAGCTGTTTAACGTTGACGCTGAAAAAGTCGCGAAATATTTATGAATTATCCACCTGAAACAAATTAGAAATTAATTAATTAAAGTGGATGGGGACACTTCTTTTCTTTTCTTTTTTTTTAAAAAAAGTTAAATTGGTCCAAACAGGGACAAGGCTGAAGGTTGTTTCGTTTGTCCTTATCCTTTTGTCTGTTTAGGCCATGTTTTATTTTCATGTATTACCGTGAATACTTTTCTCTATCTATATATCTCTGCCTTCTGACTTCCATCCCGCGGATTTACGGTATTGCCCCTTCCATTCAAAATAGTCTGCTAGTGGAGAGTTGAAACATCAGCCGTTTCAGTCAACCACAAGAAGCCACCTTCCTCTCAGAATCACAGGCCCCTCAATCACCGATTGATCCCAACATGGATCCCACAGAGTTCCTTGAAACGAACGGTGTACAATTATCACATATCTCACGGGCACGTTACTCTAAAATGATGACTGCTCAGTATGCTCTAGCTGCTTTGTCTATATTCACTGGTACAAAAGGCCTCCAGGATGACCCAGCTATTTCTTCTCTCTTTCGTCGATCGAGTCCCGAACCTCCATATCGTCATCGAACTACCTACAATTTTATCAAGGTAAATGTTCTGTTTGACGGGCATTTTTCCCTTCTTCCTTGAAAGTCATGAATAATTACTATAGGCCAAGACTTTTGTTTTGAGGACAATTGTTTCTTTTTTCTTTTTAATGGGTTTGCTTTGCTTTCACTGAACAAATCTTCGACCTTTTGGTGGGTTATTATAATCATGTCATCTGAGAGGCTCTGAAGCTAATCATATTCTATCACGTTTGGCTTGGGTTTTTCTGTATCCCTCTGACTCAGGCACTGAGTATTTACGTGGTGTTGGGTATAGGGGGTTGGATTATGAACCCTGCCTGGTATTGGGTCCTTTTCCTCATCCAAGATTGTCTGTATCCGTCGCTTCCTCTTCGCCTTGCTAATTTACGGGAGAGCTTCTCGGGGGACGCTGGGAAATTTCAAATTGTGTTTGCAACTACTCAGACTGACGGCTGCTTGGACATTTTCGCTGTATCTAGTGGTTAAGCATCAATATTGGTTTAACGGAGAAGAAGAGGCTTGGTTCTGTTGTAGTTATTATCACCTTAAGCCGAGGTGCTTCCTTCTTATCATCCTTCTGTTTACTGCATGCATTTTAATTATGTATTCATTTGCTAGCTATTGTCTAATTAATATGCTTAATCTAAAGATTAACCTTCTCCAATGTCATGTGAGGTTCAAATTTTGATGTATGATTAAACCATCCATGTATGCCCGTTATACCGAATTTCTTTCATTTCTTAGAGACGATTATTTTGTTGCTCTTCTGCTCTAGCAATCTGGCCTGCGTTTGATTATTACAGAAACGGATCAATAAAATAACAATTTCTCATATTTGCAGCTTACTGAGGAAATATTAGACAAATATGCAGTTGATAAATCCACTTCTGACCCGTAGGTCCCCTGAGTGCTTCTGGCGGTCTGTGGCAAGGGGATAGTTTTCAATTCTTGTGAAATAGAGTCCAGTCTAGATCTTTTATGGCATATTTTTTGTACTTTTTTGTTGGTATGTTGAGATGAATTCTGCTTAATAAGCTTCATTATGTTATTGCTTATAGCAGATTGGGCTTCTATTTTCTTTCAAGTTATCAGTATGAATTTTTTTTTTATGCAAGTGCATTCAGTAAAATCATGTTCTTTTGTCTTCTAATTTACAGCTTTAGAACACTTCCTAAATGGGAACTGATCGGCGTGTAGTGGATACAGCACCAAATATCCGCTCCTTTAAGGTACACAAAAATAATGGGATCCCGCAATTTGTGTTTTAGGATTTTAGTTGACTGTATATACAGAACCAAAATATTACAGGGCATAAATTATACATACATCTAATCTGATCTGCTACCCTTATGGTGCAATTAGCTAAAAAAATGAAAAGAAAAAGAAATAGATGAGCCTGATTATTGATTTCATAAGATATGAGATTTTATTTAAGAGTTTACCGTAGGGGAATTGTTCCCAGCGTGTCACGATAATTGATACTCATGATTTTTGAGTTATAATTGCAACTGAATAGTATGGTTCTTATTTTCATATTGATCGGTTGTCTTTTAATCTTCTTCAAACTAGTTTGGCTTATTAAAATCAAATATTCAGTTGATCTCTCTTCATGATGACAGGTCCATCGTAAAATGTGCACTGAGTTATTGAGATTAGTTGATAGAATCTCTAGGATATTCCCAGATATTGATGCAGCACGTCCTCGATGCTCATCAGGACTACAATCTCTGTGCTTGCTAAATTGTGCAGTTGATAAAGCCAAACTTCTTCTTCAGCATTGCTGCGAGTCTAGCAAACTCTACCTGGTATGTAGGTTGTTTATTTTTTAAGTTATTTTGTTGGTATAGATTACTGTAATGGAATTTGGGAAATCATTTCTTTATGAAAGTTTGAAATTTGAATGTAGGTTATCTTATTTTTTTATAATACCAAGGCTATTCCAAGAGTTGAAAAGTTCACATTGGAAAAAAGAATTGAGCTACCAAAAATGTAACTGATTTTATCAATGGATTATTCTAGCTGATTGCATGTTATTTATTTTGGTTTAATATTACTCTCAGGCTGTGACGGGAGATACAGTACTCTCAAGATTCCAAAAAGCAAGAAAATCATTGGAGCAAAGCTTAGGCCAAGTTCAGAGCATCGTTCCAGTTATGTTGGCTGCAGAGGTTTGTCCAATTACCTTGCCTATTTATTTTTGTTTGCCTACAAACCTGGAGTTCTTTCTTAATGCTCTCATTAATCAGTTGCCTAATTTGGATAATTTTTTTTTCCTGGTTTTAGAAATCAACGCATTATCAAATCTTCTTTTGATAGATTTACTATTATGGAACTGAGTTGACACAGTAACTAGTCGCATACAGTTCTCTTTATTTTGGTCTGTGTTAGGTTACAATTTGAAACCTTATTTAATACTCTAATAGTCCTTGTTTTTTCTTTGCAGATTTCTCAAATAATTGATAATCTTGCATGCATGACTATTGTATTGGACTCAGCTGAAGAAGAGGCTGGGAGGGTTGTAAAGGAGTTACTTCAGCAAGGTTCTTCAACCTCAGACTCTATTGAAAATTCTGAAATTAAAGCTCTTCAGTTTGCTGCAGCAAGACTTAATATCACATCCCCAAAGGCTATCTTAATAGAGAAACGATCTATTAAGAAGCTGCTAGATAAACTTGGATCAAATGATCAGACAAAAAAGATGATCTTGGGATATCTCTTGTATCTATTGAAGAAGTATGGAAACTTTATCACAGGAGAACAGATGGAAATGGTCTATCCTTATAGTGAAGGATCAATTGTACCTGAAAACAGCGGCCGTCATTCTCGACATATCCATTATGTTGAACCAGAAAGATGCCATAATTATGATCAGTATGAAACTCACAACTGTGAGATGGGTAGAGTAGAACCACCAGAGGAATACAAATGTCCAATATCTTCAAGATTAATGAATGATCCTGTTGTTATTGCTTCTGGAGCAACATATGAAAGAATGTGGATACAAAAGTGGTTTGATGAGGGCAATGATACATGTCCAAAAACCAGGAAGAAACTGTCCCATTTGTCGTTGACTCCAAACACTGTTATGAAGGACTTAATATCTAAGTGGTGCAGAAATAATGGAGTTACACTTGCTGAGCCTCAACATCGAGCAAAAGAATTTCACTCATGGGAGGTTTCTTCAACTTCTATTAGGAGCTTTGGAAGTTCTATGAATGATCTGCACTTGCCACTAGATCTTAGTAGCATGTCAATTGGATCATTAGATTATAGTCAAGGTTCTGATTCCTCACATGCTAGGATCACTACTGACTTAAATTTGATGTCGAAGAAGGCCAATGACAATTCTTGGAGTGCTCAACTTAATGTGCATTTGCATGACACCGATCTGATAATTTTGTCTAAATTCCATGACCTTGAATGGGATTCTCAATGCCAGGCCATTAAAGATCTGAGAGATCGTTCGAAATGCAATTGCCAAGCTTCTTGTTCCGTGTCTTCTGAAAATTTGGTTGAACTTCTTAACAGATTTTTGAGAAGTGCATATGAGCATCAAGATGTAAAAGCTCTGAGAACCGGCACTCAGTTGTTGATGGAATTTGTGAATAACTGCGGGTATGAATTTCTCCTGTCAATGTGGTACTTGCTACCTTGCGAATTAATTTAATTTGGCTCAGTTCTATGATTATACTGTAAAGCCAAATTGATTGACAATTCTTGATCCATAAAATATTGAGATTTATTTCTTTTAAAGCTTGGTGTCTAGAACTTTATTATTTTCCTTGTAAACATAATGCCTTAACATAGTTGGTAAGCTTAGTTTATGACATTGCTTTATTACTTTCATATTCTTTTTTACAGCTTCTTTCTAACTTAAAGCTGCTGTTCTTACTTTACTTGGAGACATGAATTTGTTATCCAGCTGAATAAATTTGTGTTTTTCATGCAGAAAGGATCTATCTTATTTAAGAGAAGATACATTTGGCATGTTGGCAAGTTTCCTTGATTTGGAAGTGATAGGTGAAGCTCTTTCTATAATGGAAAAACTATCCGCAAATCAGCACAACAAAGCTACAATTGCAACATCCAGTGTGCTCACTCCAATCTTAAAGATCCTGGGCTCTGACAGCAGAGAGTTCCAAGAACAAGCTATCAGAATATTGCATAATTTGTCTTGCAACAGTGAAAATTGCTCCCACATGGCATCTTTCGGGTGCATCCCGAAATTACTGCCCTTTTTCGAGGACCAGGCCCTTTTAAGATACTGTATATGTACATTGAAAAACCTTTGTGATATTGAGGTGGGCAGGGTTTCTGTTGCGGGAACTAATGGATGCATATCTACAGTTGCTGAGATACTTGACACTGGCAGTGTTGAGGAACAGGAGCATGCACTTTCTGTTTTACTCTCTTTATGCTCTCAACGTGAAGATTATTGTCAGTTGGTCATGTATGAGGGTGTTATCCCTTCTCTTGTCACTATCTCCATCAATGGAAGTGACAATGGAAAGGTGAGTGCATTGGAATTGCTCCGTCTCCTGGGGGATGTTCAATACGAAGAAGAGTCCATGAAACCAAGAATTGACACCCAAGGTTCTAACGATCATTCTCAAGAAAAGAAATCGTCAAGGACCTCTGGATTTCTGAAGAAACTATCACTATTCTCAAAAAGCAAGAGATGAAGCTGAATTCTTAGTGGGAGGCATTTTGCCTTGCTGGATAGCCGAGATCGGCTTGTTTAGATGAAGCCTTCATCTCTGTAAATGGTAGATCGATCTTGGCCTCTGCCTCTTACTATTTATTAATATCTTGTAGCAATTAGTAGCCCTAATTATTCATTCAGGCAATGGGTCTGCTGTATGATGATGTATAGTTCCGTAGTAATATAGTGTTGATAATCCATTTTGCATTCTTTTAGCATATTAGGGCCATTTGGATAAGAGTTTGAAAATGGCTTATTAATAAAAAGGGTTTTTGGGTAATTTTTAGAAAAAGGTTTTAAGAGCTTATGAAAAAAAGTAATTTTGAATAAATGAGTGATTGGATAATTATTTAAAAAAGTACTTTTATTATTGGTAAATTATGAAAAAGTGTATGATTATTAAATATAGGAGAGATGAGAGATAAGATATGAGAGATGGGAGATGATGTAGAAAAGAAATGAGAGATGAGAGCGGAGAGATGATGTAGAAAAGAAAATAGAGATGTGAGAGGATAGAGGGTGTACAAGAGAGATGAGAGAGAATGTAAGAAAAAGTAAGGGTAATATAGTAATCGGTTAGTTCATAAGCTATTTTATTGTTTTATAAGCTACTCTGATCAATTTATCTGAAATTTTAGTTTTAAACTATAATTTGGTCTAAAAATCCTTTTAAATAAATATAACTGTTTGTTTTAAAAATTTTTAAAATTTAAGTTTTGCCTAAAACTAAATTTAAAAATTAGATTTAGGGAAAACACAATGTCAGTTATGAGGGTTTGTAAAAATAGTTAGAACCATCTCTTCTCAGGAGGAACATAATGGAGATCGAGCATACTTTTTTAATTTCTCTATCTCTCGTTTTTGAGTAATTGTATATACAGTGAACACGCCTATATTGGACTGCTGATTGTAAAAGAGACATCAATTGGTCTTGCAGGGCTTTTGATTGTTTGGTTCCCAGATTCGGTATCTGTTATGTGGTGTTACTTGCTAAATTAGTTGGGGTGGATGAATTTTGGGTAACTCAATTGAAAGATATTAGCTACTTCTTTCTGCCTAGATATAAGATTTCATTTGTAGTATTATACTACAATTCAGGTCTTATATTTAGAATTGAAGAAAGTATTAGATTTTGATCTAATGGTTTGATCACAATCTAATGGCTAGAGGGATCCAAATCTCCTTTTCTAAACATATTTTGCTATTTTTATCATTTTTTGTTTTATTACCCCCTTCTATGAAAAGAAGAAAGAAAGAAAGAAGGAAGGAAGTTCATTATCATTTAATTTAAGGAATTTAATTAATAATTGATATTTTAGAGAAAAAAACACTTGAATGAATCTAACTAGTCAATTAATTGGAGCATAATTCATGTCTTAATCAATTTTGATTGAAAACAATTGTATATGTATATCCCTTATCAACTTTGTATGCAATTCTTTATATAATTGTCTTCATGTCTTCGGTAATGTCATGCTAAAGACTCAATTTTTACAAACAATTAGATAAATAAAATCAAATCGCACAATTGTTATCTTCTAATAATTGAAGAACTATATTGAAGCTCAAAAAACTTGAAGAACCATATGTATGGCCACTTGACGGTAATTATATGAGAAAATGCATTTGAATTTAGTCAATTAAAAAGTAAAATAATCTATTTTTAAAATATCAAATTAAAAAATATTTATCAAGTCATTAATATACTCAAATGGTTTATATATATATATATATATATATATATATATATATATATATATTCAAATCTGCGTTCATAGATCAATCCATCCCAACAGGCAACAGTTTAGTATGGCTGCACGCAGTTCAAATAAAAAAGGAAGCGGAGTGCTTGGAAGGAGGAGGCAAAGTGGTTGATCATCAAAATGGGGAGTAAGTTTTAACCTCTTGGAGTCAAGAGAACTACAAAAAATGGCAGCAGAATCATCGGAGGGAGAAGAAGATGCCGGAAAGCTCACCGGTGGAAACCAACTCTTACTCGTTGACGATGACCTCAGAGATGGGCAAGAAGGCCGCTTGGAGGGTCAGCTCCTACAAGCCTGGCAATGGCGTTTCTTCTCTTCGCGACAACTACCTCGAAACCTATTGGCAGTCAGTCCACGTCTTCTCTGATATCTCATTTTCGATGCACTTACTTGCATTTACCACTCTAAGAAATACTAATCGCGCTTTACTTTGTTTCAGATCTGATGGTGCTCAGCCTCATCTGGTCAATATCCAATTTCAAAAAAAGGTCAAGCTACAAGTATGTAAACGTTGATTTCCTTTCAGCAACATCAAATGCTGTTCCTTATTCCTTTTTAATTATGGTTTTCAATCCAAATTTCGCTTCTTGGTTCTTTATCGGTGGTTTGTTACTGATTGGTGGATTTGTTTTCTCCTTGCAGTTGATTGTTCTTTATGTGGATTTCAAGCTTGACGAGAGTTATACGCCAAGCAATATTTCCATCCGTGCCGGTGATGGCTTCCATAACTAAAAGGTAATTTGCCCAATTCGCCCTTTCTCTCGTTCTTCCTTTAAAAAAAAAAACAATTGAGAATCCATTTGATTAGTCTGGTTGCCCCTCTATGAACAATTTTAGGAGATAAAAACTTTGGAGCTTGTCAAGCCAACAGGTCGGGTTTATATATCATTATCGGGAACTGATCCTCGGTAAGTATTGAAAACGTACTTTTCTTTTTTCCCAGACAACTTGAGAAGACAGATATGAAGTGTCCCCCTTAGTCCCACAAGTTAAAAATGAGTTCTGGTATTTTTTAAACTCTCATAACATGATTTCTCACAAGTTCAATGGTTGAAAGATGCTTTCAGTGGTGCAATTGACCAGGACAAGATTTATATGTTCATATATTGGTCATTTGGACTAATTTACTGCTCCTAGCTAGCAATATAAACATTATTTGTAGTTTTCGTCAATATTGAGGCAAAATTTTCCCTCGTCATTGGCTTTTGAAGTCTTTTGTCCTGCATTTGTGCCAAGCTTTGAGGCCTTTAAGGCTCTAATTGATTTATGCCCTTGGAAATTTCCCTCGTCATATGCTGTTACACTGAAGATGAGTTTTTCACGATACCTGATTCCCATATTTCTTGTTAAACCGTTGGGGTTTTGGACTGAGTCTCTGAATATTATTCTGGGATCACCAGTGTTGGTAACTGAAACAAAATTTCCATTTAGTATAACTATGGTATATGGGAGCCCTTATCTTAGGCTTCAAACTTTCGAATTACATTTCACCAACACTGTTTTTCTTTTGTTTTCTCTTTGCCCCAGGGAAACTTTTGTCAACACTTTCATGTTGCAAATTGCTGTGTTGTCAAACCATCTCAATGGAAGGGATACTCATGTGTGGCAGATCAAAGTTTATGGACCTCGACCGTGTGTCTCCATGCACCTTAGAACTTCTAATTTCTTTTGGGAACATAGCTAATCATGAACTAATTGTAAACTTATATTGCAGGAACCCTTTTCCGCATCAGCCATTTCAGTTTACTTCTGGAGAGTTCAACTACTCTTCTGTAAGATGAGGAGCGTAGTTCAACATGAAGGAATGTAAAAAGCCAACCTTTTACTAATCTGCGGTGGATTGAAGCTGCTGCTCTTCAATTGATAATATTTTTTGAAAGCTCAATGCCAGTTAACTGTGTCAAAATCATATTTCGTCGTAATATTTTTGTCATATATGGATCAACAGGAAATGCGGTTATTGCCATTGGGTTCGCGGGGTTGGCTATGGCGTGTTCAGTTTTATAATGCATTCGAGAATATGCTTTCTTCTATTGTTCTGCTTCGATTTTAGAGGCATTCACGGGGTTTTAAAATTGCGAATGTAGCCAGGGAACCTAGATTTTGCTTTGTTAGAAAAAGTTGCATTTGACCCATAAAATTTATTTTTTAACAAAAAATTCATGCACCCAAAAGCTGGAGGGGCTGATATATATATATATATATATATATATATATATATATATATAAATAGATGTGGATTGTGTTGGATACGTTATGAAAGTTTATAACGTGAAACGTATGGCCTAAGTAACATTATAGTAAATAAGGTATATAAAGAATATGATAATGAATAAACCATCAGTTTCTAAATATTTGTCCCCAAGATAACCTACCTATGCAATAATTCTAAATCCATCCTGTTTGAAGGGCCAAAATGCCGCCACAAAATGGCACACGGTCCAGCCTAGCACATCGGCGAGTCATCAAAAGATTTCAAGGAGCATCATCACGATTCAGCGGAGTATGAGAATAGCTGAAACATTTCGGTATTCCAGACTCCAGCAGATCAAAAGATTCATATACTAGGAACATCGTAGCACGATATATTATAAGATTCACCAAAATTCATTGATTTTAATATTAGCAGCGGTAGAACTAGGAAACAATTGATACAGGTTAAATTCACCATCAACAGCTAATGAAACGGGAAGATACTAATGACTGCGCATAAAATATTGTCAGCTGCATATTTTTACTATGATGGATGAACTGTGACAAGCATAAATATCAAAATCTCCAGCAACTTGGTATCATTCACAAGCCGGTTTAGTATCGAAACTGCTCAAGCATATGGCAAAGGCTTGAAAAGCTGAGAGAGGATATCGGTAGTCCAAGGTGAATATGTCTTTACCAATCTTCCCAAACTGCAAGATCACCTTGTCTTGTTCTGCAGCAGGAACATCGTGAGACGGATCAACAACAGCACAAAGCTGGAAATTCTTCACAGAAGCCACTGTCACGCGACCCTTGAAATTTAGGCACCAACATTGCAGTTGCTCATGCCATCTGGGAGCCTTGTTTTTAAGAACAAGAGGATCAACAGAGCCCTTACTTGATGCCAGTAGATCTAGTAAGTTTGTGGAGTTTAAATCTGTAGTTGAATCTTTTCTTTTCACTGCTGGTGAGGAAGAAAATTGCGGAAGAGTTGTTGGAGTTGGGGCATTGAGTCCTTCCTGAATAGCCCACATGGGTATGGAGTTCAAAATGCAGTGCATTCTTCTTGGACCTCTCGTGCGAAGAACATTGAGTTCATAACTGATGGTGGCAACGTTATATTTACGTGCTGGTACTCTAGGAGATACCTGCTTTGAGTGGAATTTACTACTAGAATGATTATTCGCTTGAATGCTAGCTTTCTGTGGAGGTTGGCTATCAAATATGGCAAACTTGGTTCCCAAAAAATTGGACCTGCCATAAGTTCACCATGAAATCGTTAAAGAGATGAGAATTAAAGCGATGATGGAAGGAAAATTAGAAGTGTCTGAGAACCAAAACTTGCCTCAATTCACCAAGATATGTGCTGCTGGCCCGAGAAAAATCATCTGCAATAAGGGATATAACAAACTCTGTGGCCGTTGGTTTTCTTATCTTTTTTGCAGCTAATAACAACTTGGCTCTCTCATTTTCCGCTGTATTTTGAAATCAAAACCAAATTTCCTCAAACATTATTTCAAAAACTTCAATAAGGTCGATAGCATGAAAAGAATAAAAAAAAAGCTGATTCCAATTTCTGACCCATTCAAGAAGCTTTAAATTTCATCTAAATTATGAAACACAAAATGGTATGCTAATAAGGTACCAAGGAATCCATTTGAGAACAGACGGATGAAGATGGATGTGTAGTCCATAATGAATGATGATGATGACAATTGCATCCCGATTTTGACGCTCAAAATATAAAGAAACCCACATGTTATGAGGAAGGAATTCACAATTCAACATTCACAGTTATTCATTTTGAGTTTGAAGAATGACTTAGAGATGGGGTTACTTTTTCATTAAAACCTAAAATGAAATGCATCAACAATGAATGTAGCATTTTACTTACACGGCACAAGACCAAAATACATGTGGTATGTAGAAGTTTCTCTGTTCCTCCTGATAAAGCACTGTATTGGTGCATCATGAGGACCGGGCTACTCAATCCACAAAGTAAAGATAACATAAGAAACAGAAAAACCTCAAGGGTAAATAATAAAAAGGATTGGGCCAGAACTAGGGGAAATAGTTCACTACCTGCTTCACTGAGACAGGAAATGTTAGCCTCCCACATTCCTCAGGAGTCTTGACAATTTCCTTTGTAATGTCTCTCCATGATTTACATACTGAAGCACAGGAAACAATGACAGCACGTGCAGGCCATGTTGTCTCACTCTCTTCCACCCTCTGAATAATGTCCAAAAGCAGTTCTGGAGGTAGATTTGCCCACTGTCCTTGTTGAATAGAATCAACTGGAGGTACGATGACATCTGGAGCAATGTGTGATTTTGCTTTTCGACTATGCCATTGCCTACATTCTGCTCCTCGCTTCGACATGTTGCTCATTCCATCTCTCATTTCCTTAAGTTCACGAACGATGCTTTTCAATGACATGTTTGCACAGCATATCAATTTCCCTTCCAACAAAAAACTGCACCAACAGAAACATAATTGGAATACTTTTCAATTCTGGTATTGAGGACATAGCACTTGCTCTGTTATTATAAGTAATACAAACGCTAAACATAACAGAGATAAACTGCACGTGGACATAGCAGTAGGTTCAATACATTGAAATCATATCTTTAGCGGGTTAGCCAATTCCCTGCACTAACTCCTATAAATTAGCCACCCCACGTTAACCTTATGGTCACATTAATAGTTTACACATAACTAGGTATATACTCAGTTACCACAACTAAAGAAAATCTCGTAAAAATCAAAATTTTGCTAAAAATACAAGCTTTTCCCGAATCACCGTCCTCCCTTGCCCGTAAGCGGTTTACACAAGCTTTTGTTTTGAGTTCTTCAGAATATGTTAAAATAATAAACACCATACGAATTCATGTTTTGTTACTAGCCATCAAAGCAACAATGTGTCAATCCTTTATCCGCAAAATCCTAACAGGGGGAAAAGAGTAAAAATGAAAAAACGACTAACAGCCAGAATCAATTCCTTTTTAAGTGTTTCAAACAAACTGCCCGTCATCCTCAAGCTCAGAAATGTAAAAAGGAAATGGCAAGTTGTAACTAAATACAGAGACCGTTGAACACTCCAAAATATTGTAAACAGAAAAAAAAATAAAATAAAAATAAAAAACTATTTAAACTCCTCTGAAAAAGAAGGAATGAATAACCAACCCAAAGAATTGAAGGAAAGAACAAGCATACAAGCAAATCGCAGAGAATGTTCAAGTGGGCACACAAGAGATCAAAATGGAAGGCGGTAGACTCCGGATCCAGAAAAGAGATGGGCGAAACATGACCGAAACCCGGAAAAGGGGACCACGCTCTCAGAGAATGGAAGACATGGATCAAGTACCCATGGAGCTTGATCCGTCGCGAACGGCGACACCGACGGCCGAAAACAGCACCCCAACGCCACGAACTCAGATGGTAATAGGTTGGGTAAATCGGATCCAGTTCTTTATCTTTTCGCCATCTTATTTTAGCGAACTGTTGCAAAAAGTGTACCATAATTTATTGGAGGGAATCTAGTGCCTCAATCCATACTGCATCTTTCATACACGTGGCCCTTCTATTTCTTTTTATTATTTTTTCTTTCTTTTTTCACTCTTTCAACTTTCTAGTTTTGTTCTCAAGATTTGGATAAAATTAATAATTAGCCATTATTAACAAATAAATAAGGCTATGTTACACAAGGAAAAGGAATGGCTGGAAATTAGATCATGTCACTCCCTCTCATCCTTATCATATAGGCATCAATGACAATTAGAAGAGTATTTTTAATAAACGGTAACATGGGAATTTAAAAACCACTTAATAATTTTATGATATATTTAATAATTTTAATTTTTTATTTATATATATAAATTAATTAAAAATAACTTATATCAAATTTGTAAACAACAAATGAGAATAAATACATTTTTATGAATTCTTTCTGTTTTTAATACTTTTCATTATTTTATAAAATATAAAATATTTTTCTCTCTGTTTTTTTTTTAAAAAAAAAGGTAAACTTCAAAAAAAATTCATAAGTTCTTAATTTTTGAGGATCTAGTCCCACCAACAAATATATGAAAAAAGTTGTGAAACTTGATTCATATTAATGAATTAAAATTCATTTGATTTTCAACTTTTAAATTAGATGTTATTTACGTTGGCTTTTATACACAACACTTCCTTTTGAGTTTTGATCAAGGTAAAAATTATTTATTGACAATAAAGAAAACAAATACAAATAATATACCTAAAAAACCTTCTATCAAAGACAAAAAAAAATATCTAAAATATATAATAGATGATATTAAGGGTGTCTTAGGATTACCTTGAGTTATTAGAAGGAAAAAAGAAAAAGGAACATAGGGTAGAAATGAAGTCAAAACGGAAGTGAAGATAAATGATGGAGGAAAGTAGAAAGACGACGGGGGAGGGAGAAGAAACGCACGAACCAACATATATGGCCAAGCAGCCAAGGAGGAGGTGTCTGTGCATATATACTTGTGAGAGTGAAGGCCGAAGGTGCCCTGAGCTGCAAAGGCCAAGTTGAAGATTGAAGGAGGTCGTGTGTGTTTCTATAAGCTTGAAGTATTCTTTTATAGGAGGAAACTGTCTTAAGTTTAAGCACTCTGATTGTTTAATTCATCCTTTTTAAGGTTCAAATCCAGCCTTATCTATATCATGTCGTAATTTACTATATATGCATCTTCTCTATGTCATTTTGAAGTTGCTAGAGAAAATCAAGAGGGTCTCCTTTTCTAATCTAAAGATACACAGAAATATTAGATATAGATAATTTCTGTGTATATCTAATATTTTGTAATCTCAGATCCTATTTCTTGATTTTCTAAGAAGTCGCATGTGCAGTGAATTGATTCTTTGGAGGCATGTTGGAGTTGCCATACGGTTGACAGAAGGGTGTTGTTTACCTGATGATGAATTGATTGGGGCTCCAACTTATCCACACTCACGTCAAGACCTGATTCTTTCGGGTCCAATCAAGCCGCATATACATGCCTCTTGCCTATGTTCTTGGCCGTTAGATTGATCTCACGGTCTTTATCCTCCTTTCAAAATTCCCAACGCAGTTATTAATGTGAATGTTTTGCTGACATAAAATTTAATTCAATCTGGCATCAAACGACTGCGTTAACTTGGCATAAAGCATTATGCACGTCCAGTACAGTTTATACTTATTGTGTGTCTTCAGCAATGTTTCTAGGATTGGACCCAACGAGGCTTTCATTATATATAAAGTCTCTATTTAAATAATGAGGACAGAGTATGGTCCTTCCGTCCATTGCTTAACTTGAAGTTTGGCGTAGCACTTCCTTAAAACTTGTCTTATTTGTTTCCAACGACATTTTGAGTTTGGTTGCAACCTCCCACGCAACTGATGAAAGCCAACCTCACTCTCCTTTCATTTAAGTTTAGCCTCAACCATTCTGATTAATCAAACATCCATCGTTTCATTTCTACGTATCATCTCATCGTGAAACCTTATTTTGATTTGATGATTTACTGCAGTCCTCAGATTGAAATTCCAAGAATCTTTTTCTGGTGCTGTTACGTTATTTTCCAATGTGACGTGGCACTACATGCAGTTTTACAGGAAAAATAAAATGATGCTGATGCCAAAAGTCAGATCCAACTCAAACGTTTATGTATCATATTACACATAAGCGGAAATTAAATTTCTTTTAGAGTTAGAATATTTAGACGACGAATCAAATGAATGGCGTACAGGTCGTATTTACCAAAATGATTATTCAATTCATAGAGTCTTTTGTTATGTCACGTTGAACATTTCTATCATTAAATTAACGACGATAAAGACCATTAGTTACACGTTGAGAACTTTACTAGTTAAACCTAAGGAGCTTCTCTAGACTTAAACAAAGTTGGCGCGATCACATCACGCTTAAGCCATTGCTTCTCCTTAACGATAAAGCTTTGCATCTATCCTATTTTGTTTGGTCTCATGTAACTCTCTCACTTTAAGGTCGAATTTTTAACCTCTACTTTTGGTCATACAAAAATCACTGCTTCTTGTGTTTCTGAATGTTTAATGTTGTCCATGAAATCTCAATCTCTACGGCAGTTCATTGGCCTTCAAGTCCTTATCAGTATGTCGCTTACAAGCTTTGATCTTCAACCCCTTCGCCACCTAATCACCCTTATTGAGTTCTATAAACCATTTTTAAACAAACTTGTACTCTCCAATCTACCTCCTACAATTCATATAAATACTCAAACATCTTTGCCTCCATGTCTCATCGAACACATTGAATCGAAGTAGTTCCACGAGAGAAACAGTCATGGTTGCGGGCTTGATGAGCTTCTTCTCAAGTCACATATCTTGCTTAATCTTTTTCTCTGTGTTTCTGGGCTTGGCATTTTCGCCAGCTGAAGCAGCCATAAAGAGATACCAATTTGATGTGAGTAATTAATCATCAACATGCTATCATTCGACAATATATACTACCCTATGCATATATATATTGATCCCGTAATACGCTTGCCGTCTCTGCAGATTCAAATGGCAAACGTGAGTAGACTCTGCCATGCAAAGCCCATAGTAACAGTGAATGGGAGGTATCCAGGGCCAACTATTTACGCCCGAGAAGGAGACAGAGTGCAAATCAATGTCACAAATCATGTGCCCTATAACTTGTCAATTCACTGGTATGAAAAGTCAATTTCTATTCCTATTTATCTGATATGATTAAACATGCTAAAATGTGTTAATGCATGCACGTGGTGAATGATTATCACAGGCATGGACTGAAGCAATATCGCAATGGTTGGGCTGATGGACCTGCTTATATTACACAGTGTCCCATCAAAACTGGAAGTAGCTACACGTATGACTTCAACGTTACAGGACAAAGAGGGACTTTATGGTGGCACGCACATATTCTTTGGCTGAGAGCTACCGTGTATGGTGCCATTGTGATTATGCCTAAGCCTGGAACTCCATTTCCTTTCCCTCAGCCAGCCAGAGAATTCGAATTCCTTTTAGGTCATTCCCACGACACTTCACGTTCTTCTTCTTCTTCATTCATTTTGTTAACCTGATTTCAAGTAAGAAACTGATGGCTTTGTTCAACAGGGGAATGGTGGAACCATGACGTGGAGTTGATTGAGAAGCAAGGAAACCAAATGGGGTTGCCGCCAAATATGTCTGATGCGCATACCATTAATGGAAAACCAGGACCACTCTTTCCTTGCTCTGAGAAACGTAAGAAATTATAACCAGAAAGCCTTAGTTGTTATAATATATCTTTACTCTAAAGAATGCCGAATAATCTGTGACCATGTTTTCTTAGATACATTTGCCGTGGAGGTTGAGCAAGGGAAAACCTATCTTCTCAGAATCGTCAACGCTGCGCTCAACGACGAGCTTTTCTTTGGGATTGCGGGTCACAACATGACGGTGGTGGAAGTTGATGCAGTTTACACGAAACCATTCACAACACAAGCAATTCTGATAGCTCCTGGACAGACCACAAACGTTTTGGTAAAAGCCAACAAAGTACGAGGTAGATTCTTCA
Source organism: Leucaena leucocephala (assembly GCA_037074615.1). Classification (NCBI taxonomy): domain Eukaryota; kingdom Viridiplantae; phylum Streptophyta; class Magnoliopsida; order Fabales; family Fabaceae; genus Leucaena; species Leucaena leucocephala. The sequence continues at coordinate 355,040 of CM073567.1, read as the reverse complement.
TGTCTGCTAAGGCCTTCATGGACGCCCCAATTCCAGTAGATAACAAAACAGCCACTGCTATTCTTCAATACAAAGGTGTCCCAAACACTGTCCTCCCTCTCCTCCCACAATTACCAGCTAGCAATGACACAGCTTTTGCTCTGAGCTACAACAAGAAACTCCGGAGCTTGAACTCTGCACAGTACCCTGCTAATGTTCCTCTCAAAGTCGACAGAAACCTGTTTTACACTATTGGTCTGGGCAAGAATTCGTGCCCGACGTGTGTGAATGGAACGAGGTTACTTGCTTCCTTAAACAACATCTCTTTTGTGATGCCCAAGACTGCGCTTCTTCAAGCTCACTACTTTGATCTGAAGGGAGTGTTCAGGACTGATTTCCCCGATCGGCCTCCGACCACTTTCAACTTTACCGGTGCACCATTGACCGCTAATCTTGGAACTTCGATAGGCACGAGGATTAGTAAGATTGCCTTCAATTCTACAGTTGAATTGGTTCTGCAGGACACGAATCTGCTGACTGTTGAGTCACACCCATTTCATCTCCATGGATATAACTTCTTTGTGGTTGGAACTGGCATTGGCAATTTCGATCCAGCAAAAGACCCTGCAAAATATAACTTGGAAGATCCTATGGAGAGAAACACCGTTGGTGTTCCCACAGGTGGATGGACTGCGATTCGTTTCCGTGCTGATAATCCAGGTACATATACATACATACATACATACATACATACATACATACATATATATATATATATATATATATATATATAAGAATCATCTTTGTCATTAATACTCCGTATTTGATAGATGAGATTTTTTATTGGTGATATATGGCGGTGTAGGTGTTTGGTTCATGCATTGTCATTTGGAGCTGCACACTGGTTGGGGGTTGAAAACGGCGTTCGTGATAGAAGATGGACCGGGACAAGATCAATCTGTTCTGCCTCCGCCCAAGGATCTTCCACAGTGTTAGCTTCAAATTTGGATATGTACGGAATGCAATTCGATGATTTAATTGTGATTTGGTTGTGGTTTGTGCGCTAAGCTTTCTTGCAAAAGTTGCATAAAGTTTAGTATTGAGATATAATGAGAGAGAACAATCCAATACCAACATCATATCATAATGTAATAAAATTTCAAAATTGTACCAACTAACCAGACTATACTCGTTCTTGTTTTTCTTGTTACTTTGACTTGTAATTTGTTTTACATTCTCTTGTATTTTTCACCCTGCAATGAAATAAAATAAAAAAAATAGTGTTCTTTATTTTTAATATTGACAGTTTCTAACATCATATCATAATGTAATAAAATCTCAAAATTGTACCAACTAACCAGACTATACTCGTTCTTGTTTTTCTTGTTACTTTGACTTGTAATTTGTTTTACATTCTCTTGTATTCTTCACCCTGCAATGAAATAAAATAAAAAAAACAGTGCTCTTTATTTTTAATATTGACAGTTTCTACGTGACAATGTTATTTGTGAGAAAATGCACCAAAACTTGTAGTAGGCATTCCGAATACAGACTTTAACTTGATTCATCTGCTCTTTTGTTCCACTTCATTTTCACTGCAAATCTAGAGTGTCAAAGTTATAAGGTAACAAAAGTTAATATTTTACAAACATATAGCTAAAATGTAAAAAATAGAATAATTAAATCCAAAGTGTTCACTACAGATATAATGGTCCACATCTGCAATGTGAATCCAATGAAGATGAAATGGATAGAAAGTGTAGCAAAGATATCCTTACATTTCTTCACTTCAGGTTTATTTCAGAGATACTTGCAATAAAATTAAAGTTATTCTCTTGTAACAAATAACTTTTCGTTTCTTTGTTTGACTTGTGCAAAATTGAATCTGGTCCCCCGCATTAGATAACTACAAAGATTAAGCTTTACCCACTGTGTATATTAACGTCTCTGTTTGGTTTCATGTACCTTTCCATCTCACATTTTAATTCACAGAACATATAAAAGAGGGAATAAATTACTGGATGGTGTCTTTGAACAAGTTTGCTTCCTTTTCGGTATTTCGCTTATCAGTTCTCTTACTCTACGCCCTTTCCCCAATATGATAGCTTAACCGTGGTTGTTCTTACTAAATATTTGAGTGTGTGTAAATGGCCAACACTTAGTTGCTTTGAGTATGATTTACCACCGAGTATAGAATACTTTATGAGCATCTTCTTTCCTACATAGCAATCAGAACTTGGCTAATTCTGGCAGTTTACGTGTCATATGGTGGAGAGTCTTGGTACAATATTGTGGCCAGGAAATTTTGAAGGATCAATCATGAGTTGTGCATGGATAGACTGTTACAAATTTTGGGAAGGGCAATTTTTGAGAGAAGATGTAATAGAGAAACACATTCTTCCAACTACTACCGTGAATTTGCTGCTGGAATTGCAATTCCAGTTACCATTTTACATTTTGAGATCCTTTTCTTAAAAATACAAATATATATAAATTGAAGTGAGAATCTTGAGACGAATCTTGTGAACTAGAGCTCTCCAAGCTCATAAATCTCTTTAACATGGCATGATCCACCCCCAGAAAAGAACTCATGCACAACTCCATTAAGGGTGATGGCACTACATCCTGGATGATTCATAAGTTCTCTTTCTTTTATCTCTCTTCTTACTTGAACTGCTTGGTCCCATTCCCCTGCTGCAGAATGAATGCTTGCCAGATGAACATATCTCCCTTCATGATCAGGGTCCACTTCAATCAGGATTTTCCCAATCTCTTTGCCAAGCTCAAGATTTCTGTGCATATTGCAGGCATTGAGCAATGCTCCCCATATAGCAGCATTTGGCTTTATGGGCATTGAATCTATAAACTCCTTTGCTTCCTTCAACAACCCTGCTCGCCCTAGAAGGTCCACCATACAACCATAATGCTCTACACTTGGCTTCATCTTATAAACAGAACTTATGCTCTCAAACAGTGACTTTCCTTCTTCAATTAGTCCTCCATGACTACATGCAGTCAGAATCGCGGTGAAAGTAACTGAAGTTGGTTTGATTCCTGTTTTCTGCATCTGAATAAACCACTCAAGAGCTTCTCTTCCCTTTCCGTTGACTGCAAAGCCGCCGATTAAAGCTGTCCATGCGCAGACACATTTCTTCTCCAATCTTCCAAACACTTCTTTGGCCTTTTCCATTTCACCACACTTGACATACATGTCTACAAGTACACAGCCCAAAATTGGATCTTTTTTTATTCCATTTTTATGAATGTAGGCGTGAATCCACCTACCTTGGTCCAAGGCTCCCAGACCTGCACATGCTGAAAGAGAACAGCTCAGAGTTACAGTATCAGGTTTGATTCCTGCAATCATCATTTCGTGAAAAAGGGACAGTGCTTCCTTATTCAGTCCCACCTTAACGAACCCACTAATCATGGCGGTCCAAGAAATAACATTCTTCGCTGGCATGGCTTGAAAAATCTCGAGAGCCATGTCTATTCTTCCCAATTTGATGTACCCATCAATCATTATATTCCAAGAAACAATATCTGGTTGAGGAAACCGATCAAACAGGCGGCGTGCATATTCAAAGCTGCCGGAATTTGCATAAACATGGAGGAGGGAGTTTGTGGCATAAACCTCTGAACCAAAACCCCTTTTGATTATGTGAGCATGGATTTGTTTGGTTTCTTCAAAAGCTGAGAGAGCAGAACATGCTTTGAGAAGGAAAGGGAAAGTGTGGGCATTGTACGTCACTGGATAATGAAGCATTTGTTGGTAGAAAAGCAATGATGCTTCTGGGAAATTACTGTTTGAGTAGGCTCTGATCATGGTGTTCCACATGACAATGTTAGGAGAACTTATTCCGTCAAAAACCATTCGAGCATAAGATAAGTTCCCAAATTCTGAAGATGTGCATGAAGCTAAGAGCTTGCTTACTGTAATCTGGGGCATATAGCTTCCGTTTTTTAAAACTTGGGCATGAATCTGCTTTAGTTCTTTCATGCTTGAGCATCTCTCGAGCCGACTCAGGGTCTCCTCCACATTGCTTTGCACAAAGGGTTGGTTTGAGGGAGTTAGCAGCATTCTTATCATTAAGCACAAAGAAATCAAAGCATAATTGAATCGAGAAAATAGGAACGCGTTGGGAGAAGTTCAGAAGAAGGCAATATGACGTTCTGTATTCAAGGCTTCTGTTATTTGCACGTGTCGGGATAAGATTCTTGTGCATCCAACAAAGAATCCTCTCTACAAGAAAGCAGACCCAAAAAATTATTGTCTTAAATTGTTTGGCCTTTTCAGTTTTAAGCTCTCAGCAATTTGACGAACTAAGCTTAGAAAAAATATCTTGTGAGAATATGATACTCGTATAATAGTCAATTAATTAACTTCTGTCCTTCAAAATAATTATCTCTCTTTTAGAAAGGACATAGTATTATTTAATTTTTTTAATAAAAATTTATATTCAAACATGTTTCTTTGCTATCAGTACAAAATATGCAAATTATTTTGATAAAAGAACCCCATTTTCCTTTCCGATTATAATTCCTCTCTACTTTCCTATTTTCTTAAAATGCTTTTCTACTCTACTGTTTAAGAACCCTTGATGATTAAGATTCTAATCACTGGGTATATATACAGTTATAAATCTCTCTCTCTCTCATCCATAGAAAGGTTCACTATTTGTTTTTCCTCATTCTATAATCAGTTTAGGGAAGCATAGACAGGTTTTTTTGCTGCTTCTTAGCTCATGTTTAATTAATTACTTGGCTGTTTACATAAAACAAGTCGCTTTTAAAACAGAGTATTATCCTTGTTTAACCAAAATTAAGTGTGGTGATTGAGAGTGAGAAGTGACCCGCGGAGTACAAACTCTTTGTCGGCAAAGTTACAAAATCCGTAACCATGATGGACAAGGAATGGCACATTCCCTGAGAGAGCATATTTTAGCGTCACACAAGAATTTTAGTGCTCATCGTCCAGAATGTTTCCTTTAGAAACCATCGTTGTCTCATACCTCACCTCTTTTTCTCTGGTTCTCCTTCATAACTTGAAGTTTGTTCCACAATTTTGAAGCCTCACAATTAATTCCAGCTATGGCACATCACAGGATGCAATCTGTAAGGTTTGGAGAAGAAATAAAATCTTCTTCTTCGAGAATAAAACATCATAGGATTAAAAATGGCACTCTAAGTGGCAACATAAAGCAGGATCAAACATGGGAAGATAAGCATATAACTGCTTCAATAGGAAGAATCAACGAAATGGTTGCAGAGGCAAGACTTTCTAAGAATCCCCAAGGGCATACTTCATTAACAGGCTCCACAGGGTCGGTTAAATCTGGTCCTGTTTTCTTTTCAAATCCAACCGACAAGAGGATCCAAAGAACATTATCGTCGTCCATATCATCTTCATCATCATTCAATTCTAGTATCGGAATATCTGCACTGTCCAGCTCATCTGCGATGAGCGGGAAGGGCACTGGGAAGAGCGATTCTGAAGGGAAAAAACCAGAAAAGAAGAAGAAGGAGAAGGAGAAAGGAGCATTGTTTGCTTGTATGAGACAAAAGTCATGCAAGAACTCAAGAAAATCGCCGGAACGTGCAAGAGTTGATGAAGCATTGATCCTAGAGAGAGCGCGCGTGGTGGAGAGTCTGCCACAATTCTGGGCAGATAAGTACCAACCTGCTTCACTCAATGCCTTCGTTTGCCACAGAGAAGAAGCTCAACTTCTCAAGGGATTAGTAAGCTTTCATATCCTTCTCCTGGTTTTCACTTGATGCCACTTATGCGCCTGCACATATATGAAAACAGCGAATCTTGAATCTTGAATCTTGATACCTACTTTTTAATATTATAAAAAGAGAAAGGTTTTTCACTTTTTCTTTTTTGTTTAATTTTCCACAAAATTTCTATGATTTGAAGATCTTCATGTATGCTTTTTAAAAAAACATCTAGTGCAATTTTATAAGAAAAATGACATAAAAAGACTATAAAAAATAATAAATACTAAAATTAGATAATTATTAACAATAGATTAAATATTATTTACTACCGATAAAGTATTATCAATATAATATCTTAATTTATTATTTATCACTTTTTAAAGTTTTTTTCTACCATTTTTTTCATTTTATAAAAGATTCATTTTGGTTTTGAAAAAAAAGAAGTATGTTTATTAAAGAGGAAGCTTGCATAATTTGCTTTTTGTTATTTGGTGATTAAGTTCCTTTTTTTAAATTTTCAAAAAATTGTATAAAATTCCAACTAATTTTGACGCCAATACTGTTCGTCCCTTAATTTTATCAGAATTAAATAAATATGTCATTTGTTATTAAATTCAATGGAAATTTTTATAAATCTAGAAAAACAAAGAGATATTGTATAATTATTAAAAAAATTGTACGAAGTTGGAATACAATATTTATTCAAAATAATTTCCTCATGGTATACTCAATACTAGAACTTCTGATTGAGATGATTTTGACAAATAGGTGTGTCTTGATGAATTTCCACATACTTTGCTGAAAGGTCCCTCTGGTTCTGGGAAAAGAGCCTTGGCAATGGCTCTTCTGCGAGAATTATACGGCGAAGAGTGTTGGAACGTAAGTATCTTGACTTCACCTTCTCTTACATTTATATACACTCCTTCTATTCTAAATGCATAAACTAATTAGGGATTTTTTTATTATAAATATAAGATTTCGATCAATTTTATCTCCTTGAATAATATTATAATTTTAGAGACATCAAATTACATGTATTATAATTCCCTAATTTATCCAACTTATTTTATCTACCCAACTCTTTTTGAGGAATATACACACACACACACATCTTCCTGATTCCTAAACTCACCTAATTAAACATTATTTGATGCAGTTATCCCACAATATAAGATATTTCCCCTATCAGGTACACATTTCCCAACTTCTATTTATTCTAATAACCTTCTCTGAATCTCAATATTACCATTAAGTGTGGGGGATATACAGGAAGGAAGGCACAGGAAAGTAAGTGTTCCAATAACGTTCAGTCTTCATCACGTGGAACTAAACGTAAATTCGGAACCGAATGCAAAGTATGCTTTGATTGGATTAGTGAAGGAAATGAGCCGTATCTATGCAATAACACCCCAAGATCCCAATCTTAATATCAAGTCAGATTGTCAAGGTTAGTTCAAAGCATATGCATGTAATAGTATACACATGTATGTGAGGCTAATAAGTAGCATACTTTGAATCTCGTGTTCAGTGATGGTTCTCTATGAGGTTGACAAGGTAGAACACGATATCCAGCAGATAATCCAATGGATTATATACTGCCACTCTAAAACATGCAAATTAATACTCTGCTGCCAAGACGATGTTGACATTCCTGAATCTCTGAGGAACCTGTTCAAAGTCATTGAAGTACATCCCCTTACTACGCCTCAGGTAAGAATACCGTTTGTCTTTTCTTAGAGGTTGTTATCATGTGACCTAAAACTTATAGATTCAAATTCTTAAAACAGTTTCTACAGTTGTGGGGGTAAGACTGCGTATATCTATATTTCCCTAGATCCCACTTGGTAGCAGTTTTGTATACTGGACCGCCTTTTATTTGATTTGAAATTTAAAGATTTAAGTGTTGGATTCCAGAGTGCACATTAGCACGGGATAAAATTGTGTTGTAAATACTGATGTGGAACCTGAATATGCCAGATTATGGAGGTTCTATTTGAGATAGCAAAGAAGGAGGATATACATCTATCAAACAATTTTGCTGCTATGATTGCTGCAAAATCTAATCAGAATCTCAGGCAAGCTATCATGGCTCTTGAGGCATGCAAAGCATTCAAGTAAGATGCTGAAATGACAAAATTGCACCATTCCTCTGATTACATTACCAAGTTTGAATCTAGACGGCTTAAAGAAAAACCAATTTAACTTCTGTGGTACTGCATCAGAGTGAGAAAAATATAGTATATAGAAGGATAAGTTTCTTATCTCAGTTATGGAACCCTGTACTTTTCTATGCAGATATCCATTTTTGGAAGAACAACCAATTTCAATTGGATGGGAGGATGTTGTAATAGAAATTGCTTCAGAGATCATAGCCGATCCATCAAATGCATGGTACAAAAATTTCAGAATGAAAGGAAAATGTCTATCCATATTTTGAGGTAGACTGTAATAGATCAGATAATGGTTTTCTTTTGTCGTTTGATCAGCCAAATATCAGTAAGAGAAAATTTTCAGGAGCTTATGGAGGATTTTGTCCACCCAAAACTGATTCTCCGGGTGATAAGTCGCTTATCTCATGTCTTGTAATGCTTTACCAAAAAAGTATTTTCATTTTGTAATGTACTTTAATTTTTGTTCTGGCATCATGTGCAGAAACTAGTGGAAGAACTTCTGAAAAATATCGAAGCCAACTTAAAAAGGGAACTCTACTATTGGCATGCTTATTATGTGAGTTTCTCCTTCCTCATCATCAAACTTTCTACAATCTGATACCAAATTAGTAATACCGAGTAGTTTACTTTCACTTTACAGGACAAAAGACTCCCACCTGGGACCATAGCTTTAACCAAGTTGGCTGGTAAAGAAACACGAATGACACCAGAATTACTCATTTTTTGTATATAACAATATGTACGAAGTCTTACTACTGTTTCAGTAAATGAGACTGATATGCAATTCTCTGCAGAATTTGTGGCCAAGTTTATGAGCATATACAGAAAGAGCTTTGTCAGTAGGCAACATGTGTGAGCAGAAATGGACTTCTCTTCTCATCTTAATCTGCTAAATCAAAGTAGAATGGAAATTTCAGTATTCTCAATGGGATCATCAACATTGAGTACATTTTTTGTATGATTGAAATAAACCGCACTAGTTACTGCTATTATAAAGACAAGAACAACTTAAATCGTATGCTCTTTCAACATTAAATTAAAACTGAATTAAGCCGAAGGGGATTTCTCTTGCATATTATGTTTCGGAAACTACTCAAGAGGTAGTGAAGAGATTTATCTATGAAAAAGAATTCAACTTTTTCCAAGTTGGAAACCTGTAAGTAGAAGTTCATAATGACTAGAGAAGACAAAAGTTTTCATTTCTCTATAAAACAAAAGTACTTGTCTCTCTCCGGGGTTTTCCTTTTCTTTTTTTTCTTACTGTTGGTTAGCATTTCTGAAACTTATGACATCAGACGAACTGCTTACTCTAAACGAAGTAATACTCCAAAGCAAATGAAAGATAACGTTGGACTTCATCAAAAGAAGTAAGGATGATGGATTTCACCAAAAGAAATAATAAGGAAGAAGAAAGGTTTCTTAATTTCCAAAGTCATTGTTTACATGGATAATTGTCTTTTAATAAGCTTAAAGAAACAAGTCCTGGAAACTCTGGGAGGCGAGGAACAAACATATCTTCGCCGATGGATCCTACACTGAAGCAGATCCCACTTAACTCTGTTCATTCTTGTGTTACCTTTTTTTTTTTTTTTTGCCATCATTCTTTCGTTAACTACACTAGCAGGGATGCCCAAATCTTTTGTGAATGTTATTATTCACAATGCTTAGGCTCCTTTTGTTTCTTTTCAGCCCTTTGTTTAATTGATCTGCTTGAAATCATCCATTCCCTTTTCACTTGTTTTTTTTTTTCTTGTGAAAAAAAGCTCCCTTTGCATTCAACTTATAAAGTGAGGCTAAAACTCCTAGGAGACAAAAAAGGAATTCCTAGTGCTCAATGCAAAAACTCCTACTAAAAATTAGGGGTGAGCACGAGACGGGATAGGGACAATCCCGTCTTGGTCCTGTCCCAAGATAGGACACGGGACACAAAATGCGTCTTGTATCCCGTCCTATCCCGAATATGTCCCGGTCCCTTTTGGGATCAGGATGGGTTCAGGAATTCCTGAATCCTATGTAAAAAAATAAATTATTAGATATTTTATATACATCCTATCTATTAATAATATATAATCAAAACACAAAAAATAATAGAAAAAATTGAATTTTTTTTATTATGATTACCAACTTAAAATAATAAATATCATTAAGTATACTACAAATACTATTACTTTTTTAATTTTTTCACTTCACCAACTGAAGTTACTGCTTCATCTGTAAAGAAGCAAATATATGTAAGGAAGAGAAAAATACAATCATCTAATAAATAATATGATATAACCAGTATCATTTTTATTTCTATTTTTTATAAAAAAATAAATAAAATAAAAATATTTTTATTTTTTTAAAAAAATATTTAGGACGAGACGGGAATCCTGAGAGCCAAATTGAGACCCGTCCTGACCCTTGCACCCGTTCTGACCCTTCACAGAACAGGACGGACCCATTTTAAATTACCCGGTACTGGGTCGGGACAACTCGGGACTGAAAAAATTGAGCACCCCTAGTAAAAACTCCATTTTTGTGAAAAAAATCTCGCCATTGAGCACTAGTAATTCCCTTTTATTAATAAAGCCCCTCCTTTATTATTCCATTTTGTCTCCTAGGAAGAAAAATTGAGGAAACTTGGAATTCCTTTCTTTTCACTTTGGGCTTAGGGTTTGTTTGGTACAACTTAAAAGAGGGTATATTGAGTTAATGTAAAGGAGGGTAGAGAAAAGTAGAGGAGGTTATAGGTATAAAGATATAGGAGGAGAGATGATGTTTTTTATTTGGTTCATAAAGGGAGGGGAGGAGAGTTAATTAAAAGTTGATAAATATACCTTTATCTCTCTATTTAAATTTATTTATTCTTTATTTATAATATTTATATTAAAATTATTATTTCTTAATTTATGAATCACAAAATTTTTTATCACATTTATATATATGATAAAATTAAAAAGCAATCTGATAAAATTGTTATATATATTAATATAATATATAAATAATTTATCATGTTTATTAGGCTTCATCAATCAAAACAAAAATCACAAGTGAGGAGAATTAAAAAAAAAAGATTTTAGGTCATGAGGGTACAATTGGAATATTAAAATAATGTAAGGGATAATTTAGTCAAAAATGGGTACAAATTTTCTCTCCCCTCCAACAACCTCCACTTTTTTAGGGGGAGGTGGAGGAGAGGAGGTGAGACAAAAATTTTTACCTCCCCTCTATTTTTCCCAACTAAACACACTTATATCTTCTCTCCCCTACTAAAAGCCCCCCAAACAAACAATGCCTTAAAGTCTTTGTTTTAATGGCTTTCAAAGTCCCTAATCTCGTGGTTCTGCCTTACATTGTTTGGTACTTTTGTATCTTATCCGTTTTTAATCATATATGATTGTCCTAAAGGCAACGGATCCGTGTTTCCTAGCAGTTTTGTCTTTCGTAATACCTAGTTGTGTAACACGGCCTGAAAGATTATATTCAGCTGAACTGCCATAAAATTGAACTATCTTTTCATCTTGGCCAACGGCTTTTCATACTATCTCATTTCAGAGTTCCCTTTGCTTTTCCTCCATCCCCTTTTATTTTGTGGTTCTTTTCAGTGTCTAGGCATCGGACTCTCATGAATGTATCTGACAAACCTTCAGCGGTTGATAAGGAAGCATTTTTAGTCCCTAGTGCATCCATCATTGGCGATGTTCAGATTGGGCGGGTTCTTCCATTTGGTACGGATGTGTCCTGAGAGGTAAATAGAACCATCATCAAATCTCTCAAGTTACCTAAAATTTTAGCTCATTGACACTTCAATTTATTATTTAATTTGAGTGGAAATTCTTCGCGATTCCTTGATGTAATTTGATCCTGAGCTCTGTAAGAATAAGCTCATAATATCAGTCCCATTGTATGCTGAACGCATCATATAAACACGGTTTCCTAAAATATATGATAGACAATCAAGTACAAACTTATGTGCTTAGTTTTTTTGGGTAAAAATGGAATGTATTAGTTGATTTGTGGATGTTGTGTAAATATTTGAGCAGAAAAGACTAAGCCATTTATATTTTTGTTCTTAATATCAATCCAATACTGTATTGGACATACCACACCAAGGTATCGAGAAGGATTTCTTTCTATCCATATCTCAGCGGGTAATATTTGTCTGAAGGAAGGAGTAAATATTCATACTTAAAAATTTTCCTTCGCTCCTCTTATCGAGAAAATAAGATATGACAACCAATAAAAATAGAAAGAAAGAAAGAAAGAAATTTCTTAATCCCATTTATTGCTTCAATTATTTTCATTTATGGAGTATAAAGGACAACATCTGATCCATCTTACACATATATCCATAAATACTCACTGCATATATGACGGGGTTGAGTATCACTTTTGCTCACTCTTGCCTCTTTAAATATATGCATTAATGCTCATTACGCAAGTTGTTTTCTCCTTTTATCTAATGATACTTTTTGTGTGAACCTGTGAAGGTGATGCTAACAGCGTTAGTATTGGATGTGGAACCAATATACAGGACAATTCCCTTGTCCATGTGGCTAAGTCAAATTTGAGTGGGAATGTCTTACCAACTATCATTGGAGATAATGTCACTATAGGTTAGTGACAGAGTCATGGGTAAATTGTGATCATGTTGTGATTGTGTTGATCATACTTTTATTGTGAGTTTTGTCTAAATACTTCGACAATTTTGCTTGATGGTGTGAATGTTGAGAAGCACGCCATGGTTTCTACTGGAGCCCTTGTCGGCAGAATACAAAGATTCCCTATGGAGAGGTTTGTATGATTTTGTTTTCAAGAGGAAGAAAATATTTTCTGGTCTGCTCCTTCAAAGTTGAATATTTATATCCGATTTTGTCCTACATGTGTATAATTGATGATATAGAGCATTTGCAATGGTCCAAGCTGGTCTCAAGTGAACGGTTTAAAAGGGATTCAGCTTAATATTTTGGGATGCATTGGTTGTGGTTCTCATGTGTCTTTGATCCTTGGAGACTAGCTAAAGTGAGTAAGGTTTTATTGTAGGTTTGGGGAGGTAATCCAGCTAGGTTCTTGAGAAAGCTCACAGAGAATTAAATGGCCTTCTTCGCTCAGTCAGCTTTAAATTATGCTAATTTGGCTCTGGCTCAGGCTCAGGCTCAGGCTCAGGCTGCTGAAAATGCGAAACCATTGGATGCGGATGAATTTGAGAAGGTTGTCCGGAAGAAGTTTGCTCGACGTGATGAGGAATATGATTCAGTGCTAGTAGATGTCAGGGAAACTCGAGCAGAGCTTCCCCTTCCAAAGGCCTCTTAAAATCTCCTGTGTTAGGCTTCCTTGAGATTTGCTGTGTGTGGATCTCTGTAATTTGCAATTTAGTGGAGAGCAGCTGCTTTTGTTTCCAATAAATGTGGGCTCTTGCTGACGTCACAAATGTCCTACTATGAAGCAAATATTTGATTCGCAGTTTTGCTCATTTTCTACCGTCAGTTTGAAACTCTACTTCATCTTTGTGCATAACAACGTCTGTGGAATCTGGATATTGTTTCAGGCATCTGCGGACTAAACTGCAAATCTCTGATTCTCAATTGTTTTGTGTGTGTTCAAAGTAAAAATAATTATACCAAGATGCTATGTTTTACTCTGTTACATTTCTTTCTCTGCTGATTATGTTTCTTTGCTGGTTGATCGGAGAAAGTCTTGGATCTGCGGATGCAGTCATTTGACATTGCTGTTCTGTTTTCCTTCTCATAGCGCCCTAGTTTCACTTGTTATAGCCAAACACTGTTGACGCATCAATTGATGAATACCAATTTTTCTATTTTTGCCATAGTAGCGTACTGTATTGTTGTGTCGGATCCTGCCTGCGATTCCATGCACATCGAGCAAAGCAAACTAATGTTAATACAAGAACTTATCAGCACTTTACATCCAATAACGCTCTATAATATCCACCTTCAGTTTCTTTTTTAAAACAGTATCAATAATAAATTAATGTAACGGACAAAAAAAATAGAGATACATTACGTTTAAATTGTGAATAATTCAATTTATCTTAAGTTTTAAGTATTATGGATATGCATGATGTTTATTCTAATTATTAAAATGTTATCATTTAAAGGCTTTTGAGGTTAAAACAAATACACCAGTCACGAAAATTATAATCCAAACCATTTGCTGTATTGGCATTATTTACTCCTGGGACTCCATTTACAATGCAAATAAAATAATTAAAATTTACATAACTTTTTTAGGAAATTGGCTATGCGATTTTTTATGGAAAAAAATTGTTTGATGAGAAAAATGTGATTGTATGAATGTATAACAGGTATAATTTTTATGCTCGTGGGTTGTACTGTAGTATGCGATCCTTTCTATTGTGATGAAGGATGATACATTCTTTCTCTGGAAATGGAAAATGCAGGTGAACACGAGGGAGAGAGGAGTGAAAGAATGGGCGTTTTGGTCTTTTTACTTAGAATTTGAAAATATGCCTCTGTTATCATTTGTAAATATTGAAGTCCCGTCTAGGATATAGAGTCTTTGAGGATTTTCCCAATTAGATTTGGGTGCATAACCAAGATAAGTTGGCGACTCCGACCATCATGGTCACGAATGTTTTGGGCGCCAACAGCAGAAGAATCTGAGAAATCCGAACAACGAAGAGATCAACTTCGAAGGGTCTTAATGTATTGTAGCGGAAAAAGAAGGTTCTTAATAAAGCGTGTAGACATTTGGGAGGAGCTGTTCGGCTTCACCGAGGCCGATAGCAACTTCCTTTGGCTTAGTCGTTTTTGTTCAACTGCGTGGCCTTCTTTGAGTTGTGTGTCAAGGCATTGCAGAGCATTTGGGTCTTCTAGATACACTCTCTATCGTGACAAAGCTCGTTCCCTCCTCTGGCCAAAGGAACCACCTTGCTGTTAGATGGAGGCGGAGTCATTCCTCCAAGAATTAAGTAATGAACAGTACATGTGTGGCAAAAGGACATTTTTCCTCCAACCAAATGGGCTTCAATCCTCGAAGAAACACTCTTCCATGTCCGCACTTCTTCAACCTTCAAAATGTTGGTTTCGTTTCCTCTATTCATGCCCCATCCCCAAATACATGCATATTCAGAATCGCAGTGCGCACACCCTCAAATGAAATTCTTCAAAGTTGTCTTCTTCACTTAACTCTTTTATTAGGTCATATGTTCGCCGACGTGACGCTACCACGGCCTGGGCAATCTTTCATCGTGTGCGTCAAGTGCTTTCCGACATTGACTTTTATACTTCCACTCCTGTTTTGGGTGCCTGTTCTATGTTGCCTAATCAAGACCATGGCAAGAAAGTCCACGCTTTGAAGATCAAAATGGGTTCTGATTCTGGAACTGTGATCGAAACTGCTCTTATGGACATGTATTCCAAATATAAGCCTCTGGGCGAATCGTTGAAAGTCTTTGAAGAGATGGAATACAAGGATGTAATGACTTGGAACGTCTTGCTTTCGACTTTCTACGGCACGATCTTCCCCGTGAAGCACTTGGTGTTTTGAAAGCAACGAGAGGGGAGAACGTGGAATTGAGTGAGTTTACTTTCTGTTCTGTGCTTAAAACTTGTGCTTCTCTTAAGGCGTTGAAGCGGGGCAAGCAAATTCATGGTCTGGCGGTATCCATGGGTCGTGATTTGGTGGTACTAAGTACCGCTCTTATTGACTTTTACTCAAGTGTTGGGCACATCACCGAATCTTTAGAAGTTTTTTATACTTTGAATTGTACAAAAGATGAGATGATGCACAACTCGTTGATTTCGCGATGCTTAAGGAATAGAATGTACGAAGAGGCATTCTCTGTCATGTGTATGATGAAACCTAATGTTGTTACACCCACTAGTGTCCTTGCAGCTTGCTCTGAGAATTCAGATTTGTAGATAGGGAAACAGATACATTGCGTTGCAGTACGTAAAGATTTCACTTCTGATACCCAATTATGCAATGCCCCGTTGGACATGTATGCAAAATGTCGTATGATTTTGCATGCTCAATCATTGTTTGATAGAATAAGTCGAAAAGATGTTATTTCTTGGACAAGCATGATTGATGCATATGGTAACCATGGGCATGGGCATGAAGCTGTGATGCTGTTTGAAAAGATGAATGAGGATAGAACCAAGGTATTGCCAAATTTGGTAACTTTTTTTAGCCGTTTTATCAGCTTGTGGTCACTCTGTTGATGGAGGAAGGACGAAAATGATTCCAATTGGCGATGGAAAAATACAGTCTTGAACCAGGTCCGGAACACTATGCCTGCTTCATAGATATGCTAGGTCGAGTTGGTGGAATGGATGAAGCATGGTCTGTATAGCACAGCATGATTGAGCGAGGTACTAAGCCTACCGCAGGAGTATGGATAGCATTGTTGAACGCTTGCGGTCTGAACATGGATGCTGACAGAGGTGAATTCGCTGCGAAACATCTCTTAGAGTTGGAACCCGGTAAAGTTAGCAATATTGTTCTTGTATCAAATTATTATGCAGCCATTGGAAGGTGGGATTGTGTTGATGAACTGAGAAGTATCATGAGCACGAAAGGGTTATTTAAGGAAGCTGGGAATAGCTGGATTAAGGTGCCAATTCTTTGTCCACTTGCTTATTCTATCCTCTAGGTTGTGTTTGAATCCAGGGAAATGAAGATGATGTAAAAGGAAATGATGTGTTAATTTAGATCTACATTAGACATTTCCTTCTGTAACCCTTTATGAGAATTCTTTCGAACAAAACACAACATCGTCTACTTGGAATTCCAGCATGTGTTATTGGCTAGTCAATAGATTATTCCTTTGGGGCAGGGCATAGATAATGACCAGAGTAATCCATTTTGGCGGCTGATATTATCAGTTCTGGAAATGAGTTCCGTAGGCTTCATTCCAGAGGATGGTGATGAAACAGCTCGTAGAGGATAAGAGTTCTTTGACCAGGCAAGAATCTTAACATCTTCTAGCTTCTTTACGAATACCCTCAGAAACAAGATTTTCCATGCTCTTGTTTTCAACGTTACAAATGATGGGTTCGTAGTCAAACTGGCGGGAGGAATTTTGAGAAAAAGAAAATTGAGGTTCAAATGAAACTTTTAATTTGCAATTGGGATTCTAGTTTGTAAATGTTTGAATTAATATTTGTAACTTATTTTTAAAAAAAAATAAAGAAGAAGAAAGTAGGGACGTAACTGTCATTAATTCAGTTTTGTTTTTTTTGGGATTAAATATCATTCTCTCAATATCGAAATAATTAATGGAACTACTGGTTCAAAGTAAGCATTTTTAGTTTGGTGTTGCAAATTCAGTTGAATCATTCAAGCCTGGTTAATTGAAATGTAGGAGGATATAGGTGGGGATACTTGGAATATGGATGTAGTTATCCTTATAGGAGTAATTGTTTTCAATTCCTCGATGGTTTCTATATTTATTGATGGAATTGTTTGAGACGGCACTGGAAAAGTCAACGAAAAATTTGCCACTGATATTTCCTGCTTTGCATTTGGTCAGTTCAAGCAAATCGCAAACGTTAAACCGTCGCCAATGTTATCCGCTAACCAATGAAATACGGTCTGAATTTTGAAGCAGGCGGATTTGGGGGAAAAAATAGTAGTGAGTTTGTAAATTGCACAAAATTGGAAAATAAAAATATCTATAGTACTTTTTATTGCTTATAACTAGATGATGACTTTTGCCCTACATATAGGAAAAAATTAGAGAAAAATAATATTAAGAGAATTTTTTTTCAAAAATAATAAAAATTTTAAATATTTAAAAAAAATCTAGTATTATCCTGTTTATTCTCTTTTTAGTTTCTTTTCTGTCATATTAGGTTACGCGGAATATACATACATACATATATATATGTATGTGTATATATGTATATATATATATATATATTGTTCTGTGGCTCATAGCCATGCCCGATGTTGCAGTGAGTATCATTACACCAATTTATTAAATTTATTATGAATATATTTATATTTTATGTATTGATAACGGGGCGTTGATGATGCTACCATCTATTATTCACACAAGTCAAAAATTATTTGACATAAAATGAAATAGTATTGCTATTGAATAATAATATGAATATAGTAGATATTATATTTAATAATACTTCTTTTAAATTGTATTTTATAATAGGGATGCCCAATTGATTCATTGACGAGAAAATAAAAAAAAAGGAAATAATTGCCCTCTGTCATTATAATCTTCTCCTTGGGTCATTTCAACATCGAATAATAAATTGTACAATCAAAGTTTTTTTTTAAAAAGAATCAACAAAATTTAAACCTGATTAAATAAATAAGGACAATTATTATAATACTTTATTTATCCCTAAAATATATATTTTCTTTTTAAGATTCTTCTCTTTTTTTATCATTTATAGTTCAGAATTTTACCGTGTTTTAAAATATTTAAAAAAATATATATTTATTTAATATTTTTTCTAATCCTTAATAAATGATTTTACTATTATGAGAGAGTATTTAATTAAGGGTAGATTTAGGGCGAAAATTTATTTAGACAAAAAAAATAATACTCATCACTCTGCATAATTTTGACCACTATAAATTATGTATTACACTTAAGGAAGGAGGGAGTAGGAGATTTGCCAAGTCAATTCATTTGGCAAGTTCTGGCCAAAAATAAATTATCTGCCAAGTTGTGGCAAAAAAAATATTATCTTGCAATTTGGGAAAGAAGTACATATAAATAAAGGCGTCCACCACTGTGCTAAGCTGTGTAATCCATCCTCTAACCCACTCCAGTCGTGTTATCATTTTGAGAGAGATTATTGAGCCATGTTCAGATCAGCAAGCACTGAGAAGGGAGCTGGCAAGTATGAGAAACTAGGGAAAGAAGCTTCTGGAAGGGATGAGGAACCAATGAAAGAAGAGCTCAAAAGAACCAAAAGGTTGGCATCCACAAGAGAAATAGGTTCAGGCAGTTTGCAGAGGAATCCGACGACAAAGAAGAGCCATCCCATACTCAGCCTCATGGATTTCGGAGGGAAGAAGAAAACAACGGCGAGGCCTGAGATGGTAAGATATATTGAGTATCTCAAGGAAGGAGGCATGTGGGATTCCGATTCTAATAAGCCTGTCATTTATTACAAGTAACAATTGTATACCTTAGCTTCTCTCTTCTCTCTACTCCTTTCTTCTTCTTCAGATTTCAAGCCTGTCTCCAAGTGAAATGGATTATCGTCTCAAGTTGCAGACATATATATATACATGTGTTGATTAACTTGAAACAAAAATTCATCTTCTCTTCATTTGCTTTGATGGAATCAATCCCCTCTTCTTAGGTGGTTTTAGATTCATCTGCAGGTTCAGTAAACGCGGTTTCATACAAAATGAGAAAATTATGAACAGATTTTTTCCCCTAAAATAAAGCAACTTTACCATCTATCAAGTATTTAAAGAAACCTTATTCATAAAGAACCATCCAATGATCATCATAAAATATATATCGAAGATTTGATCATGCAAAATTGGATTGTCATATTTGATTTTGTCTTTAAAAGAGTGAATAAATTAAATATGTTGATTGGATTCCATTTCCATGTTTTAATTTCTTAATTTGAAAGTAAGTTGAACGTGAACGAAATTGATTGCAACAAGTACCAATTGGAAATGAAAGCATCGTAATTTATGTTTGAATAGCGTTGCCTAGTATGTTTCTTTTCACCCGGAACGTTACATGAGCGCATAGCTTCACATTCCCAAGGACATTGTTTTGTTGTTGATAAAAATAAAATTAGATAGATTTAATATTGATCCTCTATTAAAGTTAAATTTTAATCTTAAAGTTCAAAAAATATTTATAAAAGATTTATGAGATCGCATATTAAATAAGTTCTCACAACGATAGTAGAAATTAAATTCATATTATTCTAGGATGAGTATATTTTTTATTATATATATTAACTTTTATTAATTGTTATATGTGCAGATAATTAAATGAGGGTAAAAATTAAAGAATTGGGATATTTTCTTTTGGATCTGGTTTTTGGTAAAGCAATAAAATGGGCTCAACTATAAAATAGGGTAGGCGGGGGTTGTCTTAAAGCTATCATGTTTCTCAGTGTGTCAATTTTTTTAAAAATATTATTAATATTATTATTTATTTTATTCAAATATTATTTTAAATATTCATATTATCAAAAATTAATAAATATAGTTATTTATTTATTAATATATATTGTTATATTTTAATTGATTAAAATTATATTATTAATATTTATTTATATTTATAGTTATAAAATTTAATATTTTTTATAAAAAAAATAATTTTTAAAAGTATAATATTAAAAAATTACGCTAATATGATATTTAAAAAATTTATTAATATTTTAAGAGATTAAAAATATTTTTTAAAAAAATATAAAAAATTAATTTTTTCAGAAAATGGGATGGGTTAATGAGTTGCGTTCATTTCGTGGCGGCATACACAGCTTGTTCCACTCAACCCCAACTTATAGTGAGTAGCCTACAATCTACGAGCTAGCAAGCACGTTTTCTACCTCTAGTAACGGGTTGTACAAACCATGCGGGTCCAATGATAGGAGAAGGGTTTAATTCTAAAAACGAAACATAAAACACGTGGCAAAACCAAACAATTTCAAACTTCTTAAGCAAAACGAAAGATAAGTTATCCTAATCACAAGGCTACCGTCTCAATTGATTGAGAATAATTTGGCTGTCGAAAGGTTTGGTGCTTGTTTTTATGATCACTATTGAACACCTAAACGCACTTATTTACATAATTTGAAATAAAACTCTTTCCACATACTTATATCATACGTACAGTGCAAAATAACTCAGCATAAATTAAAAACAACCTAATTATACAAACAAACCCTTAATGATAATTTTTTAAAGTTAGCTTTTTTAATAAGAAACACACTATATAATTTTGTTTCAGCTTTCAAATTGGCCTGATTACTTTAAATATTATAAAATATTAAGTACATATAGTAAACACGTGCGATACTACTACAGCACAAGAGAGAATCTCAAATTTTTGATTAACTCAAATAACCTGATTTGGATGAATGTGAGAAACTAAATATGTTTTTATTTTTTTAGCATTAGCAAGTTTTTGAAAGCCATGATTAGGTGGGATTCATTTAAAGTCTAGAGGTTTTTAGGTCAAGTGGCACCAAGGAGAGGCAGTAACTCGAACTCCCAGATAACACAAGAGGTGTGTGCGCTTGATGAGCATGTGAATTTAGACTAGACCATATGAATGTAAAGTCTTTTAAAGACTAATGAATTAAAAATATTTTCAATATACGAAAGTATTTAAAAAATATATTTACTATAATTTTCTCATTACTCACTTTTATGCACAAAATTCATATTTTATTTCTCCCTTTTATTTTTTTGCGCAAGAAATAAATATTTTCCCGGTCTTCAACTATCAACCGTACAAGCCTGGCATGGAGCCATGCCATGGATTACGCCACCGATGTATTGTGTGACCCATGAAAATATCCTGCAAATCCAGGTTCACAAAGTCAGACGACGTCGTTTGGGAAGATCACTTTATCTTCTGAGCTTCGGATAAAATTGGCAGAGGGAAGGAGCCAGCCAACTTCAACTGTGGACTGTGGAGCTCCGGCAATGGAGCTAGTAGCTTCACACTTATCCCCAAATCTTCCCAGAAAGAAATTTCCTTCTCACACCCCATTTCCTGGGCTCATCTCCAGAACTATATGCCATCAAATCCCACTTGAATTTTCATCCCATTTTATTACTTTTATAAATAGGAATGGTCGTTTTGAAGCATGTGCCCGTAAAAAGGAGAGGGTCAGCGAACTAGAGTATAGCAGAGAAGTCGAGGGAGCAGAGAAACTACATACGACCTCTTCTTTGGACGATGACTCGTCTTTCTTGTCTCTCAGCGAGAAACCTGACAGGAATTTGGCTTTGTTGGATGATTATGAAGCGGAGGAGTTTGATTACGATTCCCACCCTGACCATCGAAGCGGTCTGTCTCTTCAAATTCTAAGAAATTTTTTATGCTTCGTTTATCACATGCTTTGGACTTCTTTGTTTTGTTCATGGTGAAAATCAGTTGGTGCTGAGCAGACTATTTTTAATCTTGAAAAGTTGACATTGTAACTCAATTTTCTAACATTAACAAAAATAGGACACCCAGTTCAACTGTAAAGTCTAAAAATTTGACTTTGTCGATAATTAACCCCTCTTTTGCGTTTTTGCTGCTAACTTGAACGAGTCCAATGCAGGATATGTGGCTTTACTTGGGAAGCCAAATGTCGGGAAGAGTACACTAGCAAACCAAATGATTGGTCAAAAGTTGTCTATAGTTACACAGAAACCTCAAACAACAAGGCACCGCATTATTGGTATATGTTCTGGCTCAGATTATCAGGTTTGGACTTAGTGGAGGCTGATTGGTTTGATTTAGTCATCCTGTTAGCTGCTTGATTAAACTCATTATCATGCAGAGTTATGTTTTTAACTGTACCTTTCTATTGGCTATTCACTTAATTTCTTAGTTGTGAGGAGAATTCGGACACTTCTTACAGATACTTTGAATCTAGGATTAGTTCCGTTCTGAAATTGAGCTTAGCGCTGAAAGTGTTATATGCAGTTGATATGCGATGAAAAAGCTATGGTAAACATGGTAAAAGTTTTTGCGAATATTAGTCTAGTGTTAAAGTAGTTTAATAAATGCCCATTAAGAAATTCGTTACTAATGATTTTCCATTCTGATGTATTATTGCACTATTCATGGTGATCACTTCTGATTCTTCATACAGCAGTGGACTGTGCAGTGTTAAATGATCTGATATCAGTGTTTCCCTTCAAAAAAATGTGCTGTAATGTAAGAAATCAAAATGACCAGATCGATAATTTTCCTGAAAGAAAACCAAGTCCATCCAGTTATTTTACGTGCATCAGTTGCGATGAGTTAAATAAATAGAGTTTGCTAGGCTCTGGATATGTCTAGCCAAAATGTTTTTGAACCCCTGTTTCTCTGACTTGAGGATTCATTGTCAGATAATACTTTATGATACACCTGGTGTTCTCAAGAAGGAAATGCACATGTTGGACTCCATGATGATGAAGAATGTTCGCAGTGCTGCGGTCAATGCTGATTGTGTATTAATCCTTGTTGATGCGTGTAAAGTTCCTGAAAATGTATGGTTCACGGTTCACAGAACTGTTTTTGTTTCTTTTTTTTTTATTTTATAATTGTTTATTATTTGTAGATTGATGAAGTGTTGAAGGAAGGTGTAGAAGATATCAAGGATAAACCCCCTACTCTACTGATTCTTAATAAGAAGGATCTTATCAAACCTGGGGAAATTGCGAAGAAACTTGAGGTTGGAACTCATCTATCTGTATAGATATTGACAAGTACAAGTGGATTTACTTGTATTGATGTGTATGTCCTAATTATTTTACATTCCTTGCAGTGGTATCAGAAATATACTGATGTTGATGAGGTTATACCAGTCAGTGCTAAATATGGTCATGGCGTTGAAGATGTCAAGGACTGGATACTGTCAAAGCTTCCCAGTGGACCGGCATACTATCCAAAGGCATGTTGAAAGCCAAAATTTCACTGTTTCAATTTGACCCTCCTTCCATGCATTATAATTGTTCAAAACTCCACCGAGGATTGTTTCTTCTACTATTAAATGCCTGAACCATGAAAAGCATTTAATTCTAAAACTAAAATATAAGTCAGCTGAAGTCAAAACTTGCGTTGCTTTAGGGAAATTCTGTCCACCAATGTCAGTTATCCGCATATCAATATGCCATCCTCATACCTCATCAATCACCTATAGGAATACAGTACACATAACGCATGCAATTGCAGACACAGTGACAGTCACACAGGGTGGGGTGACAGTGGGGAAGACTATCAGTGGCAATTAGATAGTGCCTATACATGGTAGAACTAGAAACTGGAAACATTTGGTGAAAACCTGTCCAACCAATGCTATCATGGTAAGAAGTAGGGATGTCTTAACGTAATAAGCTGAAGGCTTGCATCCATTGGTTATCGCTTCTTATATCAGAACTAAAGTTCCCATGTCCACAAGTGGTTGGAAGAAGCACTGAACATTAATCCAGTTTTGGTTGGTAAAATCTTGATTTTAAAATGATTAAAACAAATATGTTTTTAGACTATTACATGCTTTATGTTCTTTATGCTATAAAATTTCCATGAGCCTCAACAACTCAATTATTTTGTATTTTATTCTTCGTTCATTCTTTCACTATGTTTAATGTCTTTGTTCGGTATGGCCTTGTATCTTGTACTGAAAAGTGTCTGAAAACGGGATTGTCTGTGATCTTGAAGATTTGGATGCGTTGGTTATTTACTCTGAAGGCCTCAATAAACATATTTGAGTACAATTTACAATCTCTATCAATTTCCTGGTGTTTGTGGAATGTTGCCATTGGATGGATTTATTGATAGCAATCTTTTTCCTTTCTAAAGTAACAGTTATTGACATCTGTTATATGAAGAAACTTAATATCTTTCCAGTTATCATTTTCTCAAAACAAGGTTTCGCCCTAGCAGTTTTCCTATTCGAAAACCAAAACAATGCAAAAATTCATGAAACCCCATCAGCACAGGAAAACTATAGTGTCCGTTGTTTAAGTTTTATATGCATATATATATATTGATGATTGTCTCTGGCATGTGCAATGTTTTCCTTAGTGTTGTTGATGAATCTTCAGGACATTGTCAGTGAGCACCCAGAAAGATTTTTTGTGGGTGAAATCATTCGAGAAAAGATCTTTATGCAGTACCGAAATGAAATACCCTATGCTTGCCAGGTAACCACCAAATAGTTCATGCTTGATCTGTGATATTAGTTGCCTTATTTCTATGAAAAGGAAAAAGAAAAATTGAATGAAACAACTTGTTTTCTTAGATTTATTTTAAAATAATTTTATTTAAAATTTTCCAGGTGAATGTTGTAAGCTACAAGGCTCGTCCCAATGCAAAAGATTTCGTACAAGTGGAGATTGTTGTTGAAAAGAATTCACAGAAGATTATACTTATTGGAAGAGTATGTCACTTAGATCAGATTTCCATTATTCATATTCATTTGTGAAATCCTGGGGTCACGTGGTCTAGACATAGTACATCGACAATGCTAATACTGCTATTGCTGGCTTTGGCACTTCAGCATCAGTTTTCAGTTTTGATCTACTATAACACTGAATTTGAGAAACATTGGCTGGAAAGAGATCTTGGCATGGATCACAACACAATAAAATCTTAAATGTAAAATGTCAAGAATATTCGTTCTAATAGATTGAAAATTAAATGGTTTTTAAATATGCCTCCGCCCTCGTACACATGCATTTATCTGCTTCATAACAAGCACTATACAGTAATTTGTTTGGATTTTGTGCTTTAACTTGTTCAGGAGGGAAAGGCTTTGAAACTTCTTGCAACAGCTGCCCGTCTGGACATTGAAGACTTTCTGCAGAAGAAAGTTTATCTTGAGGTGCTTGTTTATGCCATTTCTGCAATACACACACATGCTGATCAGTTTAGTCAGATCTTGCATCATTTTGTAGTTTCATTTAATAATGTCAGCAAGCTTCAAGTGGTAGTGAAGTACTATCTATATGACTTTTCTTGGACCAGAATTTAATTACCAAGCACGGTTGTCTATACAGATTGAAGTGAAGGTGAAAGAAAATTGGCGACAAGATGAAGGGCTTCTTAAGAACTATGGATACGGGGGCCAGATACGAGTTCTGTAATGTGAAGATACATAGAAACGTTCGTCAGACATCAATCGTAATGTGTAAGATCATCTTGCTAAAGGTGGCATCAAAACTTGAATAGCATGAGATATTGATTGACGCTGCCCCTTCCTCACCTTTTAGCCATGTCAAGCGATCACCACTAACAACTAAAACTGTTAAAAAAGAGGAAAAGGAAAGAAAGAGATCTGACGTGGAAAGAAATTGCGGGTGATGCAGCGCCCCGTGGTAGCAATATTAAACATAGATTGCTGCAGAGCAGGAGAGTTAAATCACTGAATCAGGGATTCATCAGATTCAGGGGAACTATCCCAATACCTGTTTTTTGGTTCCTTTTTAATGGCATACATGATGATAGCAGCCTCACCTAAAATTCCAGGAAAAAAATGTTCTGAAGTTTTAGTGACATTCATGTTTCATGTGCTAATTGTTTCGCTTTTAATATGTTAGCATTATCCTCATGTGTATCAGTCCCTTGCTCATCCCCGAAAAACAGTATGCAGTTCAATCATGTGTAACTTGTCAATCATAGTCAAAATATAATTTAACTTGCGCAGGCTAAATTGACTTTTTCATAATTTATTCTTTCTAAAAAATAAAATTGGGAAGGGGCTGCGCGAACGCAAGCCCCAACTGCAACAAATTATGATGTAGGCTCTCCCACTTGAGGAGACCTTAAGCAAGTACCCCTTCAAAGTGCAATGAAAGCTACCAACTTAAGCCATTGCCCATCATGATCGGCCATTGACTCCATCCAGGTAAGTATGTTTGCAGGGCTCTATTACCTTCTCTTTTATAACACTCTACCCGGCTCATCTTGGTTAGTAGCTTCCATGTGGGACCTAATAATTGTATTGAATTTGCTATCCAGACGAGTCTTTAATCATTTGCACTATTTCATACACAGGCTTCCAATATTTTTCTATCGTGTTCTCTTTTAGGGCCTGTTTGGTTTGAATGAATGGGAGGAAAGGAAAGGGAAAATGAACCATTCCCCTCATTTGAATTGTAATTTTCACGAGGAAGTCAAAATTTTAGAACCCATCCCTTTTCCCCCATTCCCTCAGATTTTGCATCCCTCCAAATTAAGGTTTTTCGAAGGAACACTAAAATTTAGGACAATTATATTACGTGTGCACGCAGCTCTCCTCTCTATTTGAAGATTGTCTTTCGTGCCCACATTAATGTCGTTGTCGACTTGCTGTACTGAGACGCGAAGATGAAGTTGGCGAGATATTTCGACATATAGGGAGTATCGTGCTTAGTGATAATAGGCTTTGATGGCAAGACGATAAGGAGACACAGAAGGAACTTCATCCTTTGCCTCTGTCTCAATGTAGTCGCTCTCACTCGTTTACCATTTTCGACTTGCTCTCTTCTTCCTTTTTCTATGTTCAACGAGGTGTTGGTGAAGCTTTTGGTTCAATTTGAAGTGTAGATTTCATTGAACAATCACGAATTTCAAGATCTGGTTCTCGAAGGTATTTTAAATCGATTTTGTGTAATATGAACATTTGTGCATTTTGATTCCTTCTCTTCTTTGATCCTATTTTAGTACTTCTACATTTGGGTAAGAATCTTTTCAGAGGTTCAATGCTTATATTTAGCCACCTGTTAAGAAATTGATTAGGTTTTTACATTCATGTACAAACATCAGTTTTTTAATTTTGATTTACTCGCATTAAACTAAAACCTATAACAATATTTAGCTGCAAAGAAGCTCTTTTCAATTCTTTTGAAGATAAAGCTTCCTCAAAAACTCATTCGACTACCTCAATTCCTTATTCGAGACTTATTATTTCAGCCTTAGAAATGTTCTCGTCTCTAACTCAATCAAATTCAATGAAGATAAACAATTGTAACGCAATATAATCCAAAATTTCTTATCCTTTATAAACCGTTTTATATGTCTATTTAGAATGAAAATACTGTCATTTGAATTTATATCTTTAATTTTGTTATCTTCTTTCTCCCTTATCTCAGTTATCACAAATATTGGTATATTATTTCTTTAGCCTGGTATTTCCAATGGTGAATACTAACGATAAGCTTTTGATGAAAGGACAAGTGTCTGCTAAGTAAGTGTTCTCCTAAACAAGACCATAAGGAGGCACTTCAACATTCACTTTGCTAAATGTTTTTGTTCAGATATAGATTGTTGACTATTTGGATGAGAGAGAAGCGAAATTTCAAGAAAGAGGAGTGGCTTAGAAATAACATTGATATGACTACAACAATGACGATGATTGATAAAAAAAAACATTGCCTGTGTGGAGCACTGGAAAGAGCTAATACATATACTTCATCTTTTATGTTGCTCTTTTAACCAAATATATAATTATGTTATTATTAAAAATATTTTAGTATTGAACTTTATGTCCAAAGAATATTTCGAGAGCTTTGAGATTAAAAAGATATATTTAATAGTTTAGTTTTAAAATCTAGCCATGTTAACAATTTAATACATATGTATCTTTAAGGGAAAATGGAATTATTATTTGATTGAAATAGAGTTTTAAAAGAAAACTCGAGTTTCACGATGATAGAGTTTAAATTTTAGACGAAAATTCAAATTGTACAACACCTCTAATTTATTAAATTTGATTTCGGTTAAAGAACTTGAGTTTATGAAATAATGTATTATTATCATTGAAGTGACAAAACTCGAGCTAGGTAAAGGAAACTCGAGTTTTAATGGTGAGAAATTTTATAAAACTTTATCTAAACAAGTCAATTTGAAAAAACAAAAAACACAACTTTTACATAAAAGCTCAATTTTTCGCCAAAAGCTCAATTCAGTTGTATAAGTATCACGGTGTTTACACTCAAGTTTATTTAAAAAAATCAAATTTTTACGCAAAGTTCAAAAAATTCTATTTTTTTGCCACGATAAAGATATAATGGTAAAGTAAGCATATAATTCCCTCACATTCCCTCTTTTAACTAAATAAAGGATAATTAAAAATATATTCCCTCCCATCCCTTCGAATCAACTAAACAATAAAACTTTAAACCCTCACCTTCCATCCGTTTCCTTCTTTTTCCTTCCCTCCATGTCCTTCCAACCAAACAAGGCATTAAGGACATGATAAATCATTAAAAAGAAATACCAATTCTTATTAGTTATTTCGCGGAGACAGAACAGTGACTGTCTACTAAACTCGATCATGAATATGTAGCTCGAATCATGATTCGTTTGGACATTTAAGAAAAGCCAACCCTATGTCTCTAGCTTGGTCCTGTAAGTTTTTCCCTGGGTAATTTTATAGAGTTTGTTTCTTTAAAGGTGAATTCTACAGTGCGATGACTCGATTCCTTACGTGAATTCTACAGTGCTATAACTCAATTCCTTACAGTATATTTAGTAGGATATGGAAGAGTTTTTTTTTTTATATATATAAAAATGGAAGTAAAAAAGAAATTAGGATGTAAATAGGTTTTAAAAATTTGTTTGGTATAATAGAAATGAGTATAGAATTGATGTATATTTTTTTTTATAACTTGAGGTAAAATTGTCTAAAATATTTTTTTATAAATTAAGAAGAGTTAAAGTTATTTAGGAATTTTATAATTTGGGGCAAAATAGTCCAAAATATTTTACTTCTACTTCCATCATCTCATTTCTCAACCTTTTTTATGGAATTGAAATAACGCAAAATATTAGAACTAGAAGTGGCTTCTAGTATACTAAATAAGAGAAATAGAAGATTCCACTTCTACTTATATTTCTATACTTTCACTTCCATTGTACCAAATATGCCCTTAGTGGTTATGTAAGACATAATTTTAGGAACAAGTTGTCATGCAATATAGAGTCAAGTGTTGTCGTTACAAGAAGAAAGGCACAATAGCAGGTGGACATGGTATAGTTCTATTGTGGGGCATTGTATTGTAACGACATAACTCGTGGAAGTTACATCACAAAGTGTTATTCAATGATATTTCAAGCTTAAACAAACAGAAATGAGAAACCTCAATCTGCTAAATGTTCTTTCTCTCTAGCTCTTTTGCATAGCCACTGCTTAAGTCCTGATGTATATTGCCTAGGTCCTGAATATAGAGCTTCTCCCAATAAATACGTAATATATGCTTCATTATCATCCCAAAACAATACGAATCTGTATCATTGATGATTAACCGACACAATGTGATTTAAATCAGCCTTAAGAATATATATATATATATATATATGGAATTCATAGATTGATGCTGATTATAAAACTGATATGGAGTGCCCTTCATGATGACGAGTTTATGGAGCAGGCTGATAATCGAAAGTCCAAAACAACGGCCTAATCTCTGGGAAATAGGTAGATACCCAACTTTTAATGTTCATATAACTATCAATTCATGGAGTGTTTTGAGTCTTGATACAAATTAATATGAAGCTTTTTTATGAGTTTGAGCTTCTCCTGTTGGACTGCTGTTAATCTGAGATAATTAATTATTCATATTGACATATTTCAAAGTTATTCAATTTAGTTCCTTCTTTTTCAAAAGATTTGATAAGTATTTTTTGTTTAGTATTGACGATAATTTTCTCAGGATAAAATTTCAGTTTGAATTTTCATGTTTCATTTCTTTTTCTTATAGAGTGTGTTTCACTTGTAAAAAAAAAATTAAAAACAAAAAATAGAGATTTTACAACAATTGGACCCGGCAGTCGACAAAATTATTTTATAAGATTTCATTAAGAAGCACTTGGGAGAAGAATAATCATTATCTATTTCGTGACAAAGTAAGCAAAAGAACTGTAAACAAAGTCAAAAGAAATCATATCTTATTATAATAAGAACCCAAGGCCACATAACAGAAGTCTGGCTTTAAAAGGAGAACAAAGCTTCACTAGAGGGGCATACCCCAAACCAAAATGGATATAGAGGAAGTCTTCCGCATGACTGGAGGAATTGGTAACATCAGCTACGCCAAGAATTCCTCACTTTAGGTTCTGTTTTCTTCCCTCCCGCAAATTTGATTTCCACTCGAATTCTCAGTTTCATATTTCATTTTACATGTTTGATAATTTGGATTTTGGACAGAAGAAGGAATCTGATAAGGTGAAGCACATAATCATAGATACAGTTGAAAATTTTTACCTTGCAAGCACTCCTACCAGCTTCGGAATTGCTGACTTGGGCTGTTCCTCAGGACCCAATACTCTCTCCATTATCAAAGACATCTTCGTTGCCATCCAAGGCATCATCAAAAGGCACAAGACCCTCCAGCCACCTCCTGCAGCTTCTGAGTTCAGAGTCTACCTCAACGACCTTCCCACTAATGACTTCAACTCTATCTTCAAGGCCCTCCCTGACTTCCACAGGCTCCTTCGCCAACACCGCATTAATAACTCTGACTTCCCTTCCATTTTCATGGGAGCTTACCCTGGTTCCTTCTATGGAAGACTTTTCCCCAACACTTGCCTTCACTTTGTCCACTCCTCTCACTGCCTGCACTGGCTCTCCAGGGTAATATATTAAGCTGATGAAACCACGCTCATCTTTCATGATTATATTCTCTCGTGTGTGTGTGTATACCATGTCTTTGTTTATATGCAGGTGTCTGCGGAGCTTTATGATGAGCAGGGGAAGCCAGTGAACAGTACAAGCAATTCCAGGAGGACTTTGCTTTGTTCCTGAGATCAAGGTCTGAGGAAATGGTAGTAGGGGGAAGAATGGTGCTCATCTTTCTGGGAAGAAGAAGACCTTAACATGTTGACAGAGGGAACTCTTTCTTCTGGGAAATCCTCACGCGTTCCTTTGCCACTCGGGTCTTCAAGGTAGCTACGTACGATATACATATCACTGCTTGATGCCAATTCCTGCAACTTGAAATTAACCCGTATATATGTGTGTATTGAAGGGGGAAGTGGAAGAGGAGAAGGTGGATTCATATGATGTGCATTTCTACGCGGCGTCGAGGGAAGAGATAGAAGAACAAGTTCAGAAAGAAGGGTCTTTTGAGTTGGAGAGAATAGAGACGTGGGAGATAGAAAGGAAGGAGAAAGTTGAGGGGAGTTTATGGAACAGTGGTTGCAAAGACGGTGAGGGCCATACAAGAATCAATGATAGCGAGTCCCTTCGGAAAAGGAATTTTGGATGCTTTGTTTGAGGAGTATGCAACGCTGCTTGATGAAGAAAGGGTGAAGCAGGATATCAAGCCTATCAATTTTGTTGTGGTTCTCAAGAAATTATGATCCCACGCATAAATACATTCAAGTTTTAGTTTTTGGCAGAGCCTGGGGGGAGTTTGAATGCTTTGTGGAATAATAACCTTATATCGTTCATACAAAAAATGTAGGCTATGTTTCAGAATCTAAATTGGTCACTGATTCAATTTGGCTGACCGTGAAAAAAGTGATCGATCACAGTTAAGTAATCAGTCGAAAATCCTTTGATCTCATCAAAATTAAATCAATCCTCTTTAAGTTTAACGCGGGAAACATGTTTAACTAGATTATTACCCTTCTGTTTTTCAATTGCAATTTCTCATGTCGGCGACCTTATTTATTTTTAATTTTCATTAGTTTTTAATGGTATTTAATATTACGTATATTTTGTTGCTAAGCACAAAGGACATAGATTCCATCGTATCCCACCCTCGCTTACTACTTACTAGTAAAAATATTGATTAGACGTTTCGCAATGGGGACTAAAATAAATCACAATGAGACGTCGGATTCATCAATGAACATAATTAAGAATACACTGTAAACCATATTTTGAATTTCATTAAAATTATCATTTTTCTCATATTTTAAAATTACATGGACGTGCTTTTCTTACAATAAAATGTTTTATACTGGAATTTATTTAATAGTTTTTAATTAAATAACACCCTCTCTTCAACTCCTTACTATGAGATAGAGGCAATGAAATTGTACTTTCAACGTACTATTCAATCCAGCCCCAATCTCCTTTCCCCTTCCGAGTCGTTTTCATCTGATCCAGTTTATCCATCGTATGTCTTAGCCAGAGTACTCTCTCTTAACCTAAATTTATGATTAGAAAATGAAGGATATTTTAATGAATTCCATTACCATTTTATTTTTTAAAATTTTAATTAAATAGTAAAAACAACTTTCAATAAAGTTAGTATAGCAGTATAAAATCTTTACTATATTCTTCTGGGTCTTGAGTACAGTTTAATTTTTAAATAAGACACATGTGTTAGGAGAGACAATCACAAATCCTAAAACTGACACTTGGATAGGATCCAGTAAATTAATTGTATAAAAAATAATCTTCAATGATTCACTTATTGAAATGTTAGGCTGAGCTAAGAATAAGCCAATAAGGTTGGGTTAGAGTCACTACAAGGGCGGAACATATCTATTATGTAAAAAAAAAACGGAGAGAGTAGTAATAATAATAACAAAAATAATATATATATACTTTTTATAAAAAATAAAAATATCCGGTAAAAAAAAATCTTTTAAAGAAGTGATTTGATGTATTTATATTATAGTAAAGACTTTAACAATGAACTGGAAAAACACTACATTACATCTGCCCCATGTTTTTTTGGTTATATATTGCATCTGTGAGTTGCAACGGTGGATTGAAAACTAACCCAGCTAGAAATTTCTATTCGTAGTCACAGAGGCAAGAAAAACCTCTGGTTATAAGTAATTAGGAGGGATGAGAACCGATTCAATCAGGAATCTGTCCATATCTTAATATCTTCAGGTGGAAAGAGGAGGAAATATAGCAACATAACTCAGGGGACACGATGAACAGCCACTTCATGGAGGACTTGATCGGAAGCCCCTGCTACGTTGTTGAAGTAAGTAATGGCAATGAGATATGGAAAGCTGATGCAATCCCCAACCATCGTGCCCCCCTTTTGGCTATCCAAATCGCCTTCTGCATCTTCCTTACCAACCTTTTCTACACCATCCTCAGACCCCTCCGACAACCTCGTATCGTCGCCGAGATTCTTGTAAGTAACGCATACGTTAATTTTACGTGCAAGTTTTTTCCATTGTCAATTACGCCGTTGGTGATGCTGATGTGTGTAAATTTATGGGCATGCAGGCTGGGTTCGCTCTGAGCCTTGTTATTGCAGTAGATGACAATTTAATGGACATATTTGCGCCTACCAGAGGAATTCTAAATCTTGAAACATACGCGAATCTGGGGATCATGGGCTACGTCTTCCTTAGTGGATTGGAAATGAATTTCGATTCCATCTTACAAGTTGGGAAGAATGACGCAGGCATCGCCCTTCTTGGTATTGCCATTCCCATGACAATGGGAATGGGCTTCTTTGCTCTCATGCAACAAGTTTACCAAAAGCCTCTAGACATGATTTTCCAAGAAAATAACGAAATATACACAGGAAAAGTACTTTTGTTTTGGTGTTTGGCTCTGCCCGTCTCGAGTTTTTCACTGCTTGCTCGAGTCCTCACCGATCTCAAGCTTCTTTATACCAAGCTAGGCAAAGCCACCCTAAGAGCAGCCATGTTTAGCGACACCTTTGGTTGGGTTCTTTTTACAGCAGTAATTCCATTTTCTAGCGACAAGGCGGAAGCAGCAATCTTGTCGGTGTTTGGTACAACGATGTTCATCCTTTTCTGCATCTTCGTTCTACGTCCTCTAATTACAAATTACATTGATCAAAACACTCAGCACCAGGATGCGCATAACAATTCTGGGTTGGTTTTTCTGGTCATGGGCGTTTTTGTTTGTTCATTTGTTACCGATATGCTCGGCACACACCACGTTGTTGGGGCATTTGTGTACGGACTAATCTTACCTCATGGGAAATTCTCTGACATGGTGATGGGAATACTGGATAATTTTGTTTCTGGAGCTATATCGTCTCTCTTCTTCTTCCGTGTTGGCATGACCATGAACTTTGCGGAACTTGCACATCAAAAATATTGGCCCTTGATGCTCTTAGTTATCCTATTGTTATCCACTTCAAAAGTTCTAAGCACTTTGATCTCCACCTTCTTCTTTGAATTACCCACCCGAGACAGTATGGGTATGGGACTGCTTCTCAACTCCAAAGGAGCCTTAGCACTAATAATACTAAACATAGCTTGGGACAGAAAGGTATGTACAACGAACGTTATATAGCATTTTTATATACCAATTAGCTTCCTAGCTCCAATGACTATTATATAACTAAATTAATCAAGTAGTAATCGACTGTGGTGTATGTGCAGATTTTGTCTGTGGTGCACTTTACCGTTATGGTGTGTGCAGTTCTAGTGATGACTATCATGGCGCCTCTTATCATTAACACCATATACAAACCAAGAAAACGATACGAGAATTTCAGGCTAAGGACCATTGAAATGTTAAGGAATGACGCGGAGCTTCGAATATTGAGCTGCGCCCACAATATTGCTCAAGCTACTTGCATGGTCAACCTCCTTAAAACTTTCAGTGCCAACAGAATCTCTCCTTTGCGCGTGTTTGGAGTTCACCTTGTCGAACTCACCGGGCGTGCGGCTACCGCCACTGCACTTCTTGCTGATCAAATGGAGCAACTAAGCCATTCTGGATCACAAGACTCAACAAACTCACAGCCCAAGTCATCAGAGAGTATTCCCAATATCTTCGACACCCTCCAAGGGGAAGATAACGCTGTCAGCAGAGTCGAGAACTTCAATGCCGTGTCTGTTTATGAAACTATTCACCAGGACATACACAGCCTGGCGGAGCAAAATCGAACAGCCATGATTCTCCTTCCTTTTCACAAACAAACAAATGAAGGGGTAAGAGGTGGTTTAGGCGTAGAGGCAACAAACGAGGCATACAGAGACATAAACCTCAAGGTTATGCAGGATGCTCCTTGCTCTACGGCTCTCCTTGTTGATCGTGGTCTTGGATTGGTGTCTAAAACCAACTTACACATAGTGATGCTCTTCGTTGGAGGGCCAGATGATCGTGAAGCCTTAGCCGTTGCTTGGAGAATGGCTGGGATTGGGAATCCAGGGAACACGCTCTCCATAGTGAGGATAATTCTGGTTGGTGAAGCTGCAGAAGCGGACGTATCAACCAATGATGAGACGAAATGGCCTTCAACCACAAGAGCGGATGATGAGAGGCAAAAAGTTTTGGATGAGGAGTATATAGATTCATTCAGATTCAAGGCGGTTTATAACAACGATTTTATAACATACTCAGAGGAGGAAGTGCACAATGGAGAGGAGTTAATTGCACTGCTGCAAGAATTGGACAAAGATGATTGTGATCTGTACATAGTTGGACAAGGGAATGCTAGGAACACAATAGTGTTTTCGAGTTTCGTGGAATGGTGCGACAACCCAGAACTTGGAGTTATAGGGGACATAGTGGCATCACACTCTCTTGGTTCAAGGTCTTCGCTACTTGTTGTGAAGCAATTCGGATCTGAAGAAATGGGGTTTG
Organism: Leucaena leucocephala; assembly: GCA_037074615.1. Classification (NCBI taxonomy): domain Eukaryota; kingdom Viridiplantae; phylum Streptophyta; class Magnoliopsida; order Fabales; family Fabaceae; genus Leucaena; species Leucaena leucocephala. The sequence goes on along the minus strand of CM073567.1, from coordinate 319,021 downwards.
GGAGGCAAAATCAACGTTCCAGACAAGTTCCCGCCAGGACTGAAGGGTTTGATGAGACGCATATTGTATAACATTATGAATGAATTTTTGTCAGTGACCTCTAAGTAATTGTAAGGATTATTCAAACTTGGAAAAGACAAATTCGTTTCCCCAAAAGTTAAAAGTGGCAACATGTTCTTAACCGTCTAGTCGTAATATAATGGAATTCCAAAATGAATCATAGCCATCTCGATTATGTTCAGCTGTAAGAATGACATTGAAGGACCATAAGATTGAATTAATCCTATTTAAGGACCAAAAAATTTAGAAATCCTAAATAAGGACTGAAGTTGCAAATAAGAGAATATAAATATCAAACCATGAGAAATCATTCTATCATTAACAAGTTGCATTTTTTTTCTTTTTATATATAGACGAATCTCACTTATAAATTAATAGTTACGAAATTACGAATTAAGAAATAAGAGCATCAAAAGATATTTGATCCTTAGTTTGATATTTTCAAATCTTTTAGTCCTAATATTAAATTAATTCAATATATTCTCCAGTTGTATAAAAAATAATTCAATATTTTGGTCCTAAAATGTCAGGCCCTCTACTTTTTTTATACAAAAATTTTTTAGAAGGAGTTGGGTTCACCCACAATCCAAACGTAGGGCGAAGTCTCCCTTCCTCATAGGCAATATCAATATTGGTTAGGATGAACCGTCTATTACCCTCAAACGTAAATTTAGGCATCTAAGAGTTAGGATATCTCTCCAAACACAACAACTATAACTACAATAAAGTGATACTTCACAAAGATCGAACACGTTTAAAATAATCATATATCTTACTATTTTATAAGTTAAACTCATGGACCTCCTAAGCAACAAAGTCCCCTTAGTTTTTGTGGGTGTAAAAATGTATTTTTTACCATGAAGTCCATTTTTAGGGTCCAAGAATAGAATACGTACCAAAGTTCAAATACTAAACCCAGTGTCAATAAATGGCCCACATGTACGCACCAACGGGCTTTAGTCCCATCCAAAATCGTTGTACGTCGTTGTTTAAGGCTTAAACCATACTGACCATCGTCGGCTAAAAAACAGGTAAACCCCCCAAAGGCCTGGTCCATTTACAATCCTCCCCCACCCCTAGCGTTACCTGAGGAGATTGTTTGTTTTTGATGTCTTTTTCTTTTTTGTTGAAATTATTTGAATTTTTATTTCAACAAAATAACCTATCCTTTAAAAAAGTTTATTTTTATAAAAATTTATTATGCTTTCGTTTATTTGCAAGATTTTATTGAAATATATCATTCAATTTAAATACATGTCTTAGAGAATTTTTTTTTGTTATAAAAATTTTTAGAAAAAAATTTGGCCCATCCACGATTCAGGAGTAAGGTGAAGTCTTAGAGAATTTAAAATATAGAATTTATAGCAAAACATTACTGATAAACTATGGTTGATGCCGGTTATTTTTCATAATCCTTACAGTGCACAAAAATGTGTATAGTTTTTCTTTTTTGTTCCTTTTTGATAAAATTATGTATAGTTTAGATTAATAAAGAGTTTCAATGTTAAAGGGTGAAATTAAAAAGAAAAGACAAAAGTAAATGTTAGAAGAGCTATGAATTATTTCATTTAAATTTAAATAATTTCCCTATAACTTCATTTAAGCATGGGTTGATCTCTTTCTCTTGGGTTCTAAGAGAAACTGAGCCGTTAATATATAGAGAAATTGAGCCAGGTATGAATCATCCGCATTTAAACAAGAAATTAAAAAGAGACAAGTTCTTTTATATAACTATCTAGAATCTGGGGTAGCTTTCTAAATATAATTATTTTCATTCATATAGTTGGGATCAAACAAATTTTAAAGTTGGATGCCGTGGAAAGGGACATTCCACTAACATGCATGAATTAAAATTGTCAAGAAGTAATGTCAGATGGGAATTATATAGAGGAGCAACACGGTGAATAGGAGAGAAAAGCAGCAAAGGTGGAAATGATGAGACTTTGATTGTGATAAAAGAAAAAGAAAGAGAGGAGAATAGGAGAGAGCAATTATTGAGAACAAGGAAATAGAAAAATGGCAGTAATGTTCACCATATACACAACAAACAAACATGATTGTTTGATCATGAATATCTTCTCCCTCTCACCTTTTGTCACTTCTTGTTGTATTCTCAAAGCCATGAGCTTGGATCAACCAGGGGCCCCACCCTTGCTTCAGTGAAGCCTAAACCCTAACAAGCATTCAATACATCTATAACTTGTCATAGAGCCTAAAGTAGTTCAGTCTCCCTTTATCAGTATTCATATGTATGTGTAGTACTCCATAATTCATATGCAACAAATGAATTATTTTTTTCCTTGTTCCCCGGCAACATAGAGCTCATCATATATCGCCTCCTACTCCTAATTTCATCATATTAATGAGCTTCTATCGTGTAATAATGTCTCTGAATTCTCAGCATATGCATGGTGCAGGAAGATAGGGTAAATTTTACATACAATATTTGAATCAACTACTAATTACTTGCCCTGTGGAGAAAGTAGTAATTCTTTCCATTTTTATCTGCCATTCCATTCATTTCTATTTTGCCTTTCATACCCACTAAATTTACCGCCTTAACTTCCTTGATGTTATAAGGGTATCTCGAATTTAAAATTTAAAAACATTATTAACATATAATGGGCACAAATCTTTAGAATAATCATACTCCAAAAGCTAGCTATTAAAATTGAAGAGTTTAAGGTTTTATAAAATTCTTGTTCCAAGATAACTCTCATAGTATGAGATTTATGACAATGCTTGCTCGAGAACTAACATATTGACGAATCTGCACTATAATAGTTCACTCGACTTTTTATCAATCAGAACCCTCCAGTTAACCCTTTAGTCAAAATTCTTGGACATAGTCCTCGATAATTGATTGATTCTTAATAAAAGTATAATTATAACTAGCACAAATCTTTAAAGGAATTATATCAAGATATTATCTTAAAGGAAAGGCCTTATAAGGCATTAGGCTCTTACACTCGATCAACTAATATGTGGGATTCCGTTCTCCCAAAGATTTCATAGAAATTTTCCTTTTAAATCCTTAACTTTAACTAGTTTTCATTATGGATCCTGTGCTGTATTTTGTTTCTTATATGGTCAACTGATGGCAAGAAGTGACGGTTGATTTGAAGGGTCAAAAACGAGAACGTGCAATTACAAAGTGGATCCCTTTGAAACTGCAGGCAAGGGGTCGGAAAATAATACCCATATCTTACACACATGTCTCCACATAAACTTTATTAATTGAGTTGGGACTTCAACAGGGTGGAAATTATTTGCAGCATCGTACAATATATAACCTAAGAGAGTTGACAATAAAACGAAGACAGTCTTTTGTTAGTGGTTCAGTCCTAATTTAGGGATAGACGCGTGGCTCTGTGCACATGACAGTCTTTCCTCTTCGGTCTTCCAAATTTGAATTGAATTCGTTTACCTTTTTAGGTTCCTCTTTACCTGTTATCTTCCCAATTCATACCCTTTCCCTCAAAACAAACAAACTAAACATTGGGACTCAACACTATGATTCACATCTCACACAATCATGTTCCTAAGCTTTGCATTATAGAGCATCCTCTGAAACAACATGTACGTATTGTCCTGTACCCTCCCTCTTCCTTCTATAACAACATCATTTAATTTCCCATCATCACTTTCTTGCAATTTTGGGCAATTCCCTTATGATCTCTATATATCCTTAGACTCATCAACCATTTACCTGATCCTATGATGAAGCATATTTGGAGTTGATAATGCTTGTGGGTGTGGATGGATGGATAGATAGAATCTAGAATTTGATTGTACTTTTTGTTTGGTTGTTAAAACATAATCATGAGGAGGTCTTGTTTTTATGTAGTTTAATAAGAGAAGTGGGTTTGGAATATGGAGATTTTGTAATGCGATGGGTCCCAGTTTGGTCTAGGCATGAAAGAGCTATACTAAAACCTACTCCCTCCATTATTCACATTGTCGAAGTTGAACTCCTTAATTCCCATTTTTATGGCAAGCAACTGTCAACAACATATAATTGACAATCACTAATCATTCCCTCCCTTTCTTATTTTCATTCCTTCAAAATTAGTTATAATATTTCAAGATTACTCTCAGCTTTGGTTAATGATTGAAGGGCTTTAGATCTCTTGCAAAAAAACAAATTTGTGCATCCAATGCATTTTTTTTAAATAAATAAATAAAATCCCTCCAATTTTTCTAAATTTTGCTCTATACTTTTTAAAATCTACAAAAATCTCTCTCGAATTTACATATTTATCTATTTAATTTTTTTTTACATGGGCATTAAACTTAAATTCTCAAATTTCACGATTAAGTTTTTGCTAAAATTATGTATGACTTAATTTTATTTACAAGACCTAGGAAATTTTCGTATTAACTCCTTTTGACACGTTAGAAAATTTTAATTACACTTGCCATCTAAGTTAACTAAAATTGATTAACTTTGTATTAATTTTAAAAATAAAGAGGCTTGTAAATTCAATAAAATAAAAACAATACGCCTAATTTTACCTTTTAAAAAAAACGAAAGATTTGGTACCTACTAGCCACCACTAAAGAAAACAATGGTAAGGTGCCAAGACATTCGGCATGGAGAAGGGAAATAAATGGGGGAATGAAGAAATAGGGGGCCTCGTGGGGTTAGGAAACATACCTTTACCTAAAACAAATGAATGTCTCATGAGAAGAAAACTAAATATAATCAAATAGTGATTAGAATTTAGGAGTGGAAGAAGTAATGATGAGTAGAGATGAAAAGGAGGAGCTTTTTGGGGAGACGGAAAGGGTTGGGATATGTATAATAAATAACCAAGATTAGGAATGGGGATTATGGAGCATAATCAGCTGGGAGACAAAAAGTAAAAGTGTCACTTCCTAGTGAGGTAGGAGAGACAAGAAAGAAGAAAGGGTCATTCTGGTTTGACAATGATGATCACATAATTTTACAATCATTGGTGTTTAATTATCCCTTGGAGAACCCTTTGCCGACTATTTTCAAAAAGCTACCCATCATGTTTAAACCTCAGCTAGACCAGACATCTTCATCTCAAAACTAGGCCTTATTGACAAGACCTTCAATTAATTACTAGTATCCTTCCCATTTTTGCTAATGGGGAAATCTTGAAAAAGATTTTTAAAATGGATAAATTTGAAATTGCCACTCTAAATAAATATTATAAATATTAAAAAGTGTAATTACCTTAATTAAGATTTTAAAATTCAGAGAGCCAAATAAATTAAAATAACTTATTTTATATTTTAAAAAAATTAATTAGTTTTTACTAGAGATTACTCTTCACCATCTTATTGGTGGCAAGTGAATAGTGGTCTCCAATAAGAAATGATTGATTTTTTTTAATAAAATAAATGGTATTTCAGTTATTTGATTCTAAATTTCAATATATCAATTCAAGTCCTTATATTTCTTTAATATTTATAATTTTAGAGTCTCAATTTGATATTTATAGGTTTTCAAAAAAAAATTAGTGATTTCCCCTTAGCTAATAATTACTACTAATAAATAATATAGTACTCTAAGACTAAAATTTAGGCGGGTAAATGCATCAAATAAAAAAAAATTAGTGTACACGCTATTAAATTTTATACCAAATGTTTACTTTTTAAGTCACTTTTTTTTGGAGATATTTAATTAATTATTCAATTGTTATGGGATGAAAACTTGTAATATTTAATCAAATTTGGAGGCATAATGGCATATGTGAAATAATAATATCCTGAAGTGATAGTTGGAGAATTTGTGTTTCTCAAATATCTCATGGACTGTACTTACTTTGAGCCCCATTAATCCCTACCAGTTGCAAATTATTCCATGCATGCATGCATGCATGCGCAGCCCCAAATGTTTGTCTTATTCTCGGGAGAGAGCGCATCTACAATTATTTCCTTATGCCTTTGAACGCATCCCATGCCTTCCATCTTCATTCACTACTAATTATCCTTCTCCCCATAAAAATGGTAATTTTGCTAAGCAATTTTTACTTTCTTGTACAATCCACCACTCTTCTTTTCTTGTTCTTCTTTGGAGAAAAATGTCTACATTGTGGGTCATGTATTTGTTGAAAAGGAACCTGTACGTAATAATTAGACCCCAGAGTGAGCAGAAAACCAGTTGTCTTCTCGTGATCCCTCCATAAGTGCTGCTACGTAGCTAGAAGATTCAAAAGCATAAGGAATTTATCACCCAATCTGCGGTCATTAATGAAGCTTTTTTGCCGTCATTGTGATTACTTCCTTCCTCGCCACTAACATGAAGTCGTGCTTAATTAGTTTACTCTTTTAGAACCCCTTTCTAAAGTAATTGATAAGGTTAAAGGAGAAATGAGAATATCATCTTCATATGGTCAATATATATATATATATATATATGCTTTGATGATGCTGCTTGAATCAAATCGAGCGACAACCATTCAAGTCTTATGCGGGAATACAATTATATTCCTTACATTTATGATCGAACCTGGAAACAAGTTCCATAGCTCTTTTCTGTCTTAATAGCAACAATAATCCAAGAGAAAGTACGCGGGCATCGATTCCTGTTCTTTTACTTTGCTGCTATTAATTAATTCATCAACTAAACCACCTGTCTCTCCGAATATATTCCTCCTAGAAATGGATGGTTCTATGACTCGTTTTCTATTAGCATCGTCAAATAATGGTCATACTCACACGCCTACTTTTTAGCAAATAAATTACAGGAAATAAATAAAAAAAGAAAAAAGAACCTTGGTGGATGAAGATATCGTTTCACGAACTTGATGCAGAAAATGGGCATAGTTATTAATATTTAACAGTGTACGATGCAGTGGGGATAGGTGGAAGAGTAATTGTCTGTCTTACCCCAGGAAAACAGTTAAATGAAAAAGAAAAAAAAAATGGAAAGCAAGGACACTAGATATCTAGATTTTGAACTTTTCGTTCTCATTTTCAGTTTCTAGTTTCTATCACTTACTAATTAGTGAAACGATTTAGCTCTGCTTCTGAATAACAATGGCCAGGGATTCTTCCCTCAGAAATCTCATTTGCTTGTCAATGAACGCCTCTATGGTGCGCTGGAACTCTTCGTTGCTCAGATTATCCTGAGGATACATATTTTCCCGCCGATTTTCCATACTCGTCTTCTCCGTCTCCGATCTCCGGAGTTTCTGCTGAGTCCGCTCCGGGCACTCCTCCTTGAACTTTTCCGACTGAGTCCTCCAATAAACTTTGGCGAAATCAGAATCTAGTTTGGCTTCTGAGCCCGTATCCTTACTGGCAACGATGTCAGCTTTATCCTGCAACGGACGATCCGTGGAATTCGTCTCGGAGACAGTCACTTTGTCCTGATACCCTACCTCTCCTTCGGCAACACGCAAAAGAGGATCAGGCGCGCTACTGTTCTTGAGGAACTCTTGGTAGATTGGGGCGTCGGCTACGGAAGAGCCGCCGTGGTAGGAGGCGGGAGGGGAGAAGCGGCCGGATTTGGCGACGAGAGTGGCGATGATGGCGTTAGAGAGGAAGAAGACGAAAAGAGGGCTGGCGAGGAAGAGGGAGAATTGGCGGATGAAGGAGAGGGCGAAGGGGAGGCGAGGGAGGGTCCAAGAGAGGAGGAGGAGAGCGAGGCAGAGTTCGAGAATGCGAAGAGTTTTGGTGAGGGCGGAGAAGAGGTTGTAGCTGGGGATTGGGGTGGCTTTCTGGGGTTGGAGGTTGAAGGAGTCCATGGAAACGGCGAGTGAGGGAAGGTGAGAGTGGAACAGTGTAAAGGAAGGAGAGAGTGTGTTTAAGGTCAGGGCCAACAGAAGAGAGTTCTCGAAATTAAACTCCACACAAGTCAGGACTGAAGCCCCTTTCCGCTCTCAATTCCGGCTCCTATTTATAGCACTCCAACTCAATGTCTCCTTCCTCCTAATTACATGCGTTAGGATTCATTTACTTCCAAAATTCACGTCACTTGGAATTCATCTATAACAATGATTAATTTTCAACATAATTAAAATATAGAATTCTAAAGCAAACAACACAATTATCAACCTAAAATTAGAGTGATTTTTTCAACTACTACTATTATTACCTGATTTTCAATTACACTTTTTTCTAAAAAATTATCTAAATACCCCCTATACATGTCAAAATTCATTATGAGAGACGTGGTTGAAGGTCTCATAATCGAGATATGCATAGTTAGTACAGGGTCTTATAATTAATTTGATTAAAATGCGGGGGTTTGGATAAATTCTTAGGAGATGGTTTTAAAATCGTTTTTGAAGGGTATCCAAACCGTATGTGCTTTCTTTTTTCTTTTTCTTTTTGTGTATTTTTTTAAAAAAAGAAGGTTTCACCTACTTCTAAATTTCTACTTGTGTCCGAATTTTATACACACTTCCACCCAACCTCTTTGTCTTATTTACCATCTTCGCTTCTTCTAATGGTATTTTTTTGTCTTTTAAAGCACAATAAAGGAGAAATTCAATTTGTTCTATTCTTGAATTAAGAGGAGGTGGGGTGGTGAGAATCTTTTACCTTTTAATCTTTAAAAGGGATTATACCCTAATTAAAAAAAAACACAACAATGAATGAGCTCATGCAAACATTTGTCAAGTATGATTTAAAATTTAATGTGTTTTATATGTTCCAAAATTTGTGTATAATTTCTTCATTCAAATCTATATAAACAAATATGTACATGTAGCTACTTTTTATTTACACACAAAAAAAAATCAGGGGAGTTAAGTTACATAGAGTAAAAATATATATCCAAATTTTAAAACAAAAATTACAAAGATACTTAATAGAGACAAAATTATCATATGTACATGCACCTACTACCCAGTTGCTCTTGCTCGAACGAATACTTAAGACGGGAAAGGAAAAAAAACGGTAAGGGAAAAATAATTGAACCGTGGGGGGCCTCCGCCTCTGCTGCTACCACGTGCCACATCTTCCTACACCTATTGCATTTTTTAATTATTTTAAAATAATTTCTTAAAACATAACAACTAAGAGTCCATCTTTATTTATATATATTAACTAGAAGATATTCTCTATTAAAAAAATATTTCTCACTTCACTAATATATAACAGTTTTAAAAAAAATTATAAAATACGATATTATTTTTATAAATAAGTTTTTTAAAAAAATATAGCTGATAGTTTTATTTACTTTCAAAAGTACTAAAAGCTGCTACTTGTCAAAACAATTTTTTATTTTTTTATAAAACTATTATGATAAGTACTTTTATATTTTATTTATTTTTTTTATAGCTGTTTATGATCCCTTTCCTCTATCTCACCATGATAAATTTATACAAATTTTATTTTTTGACATTTTTTTCTATTTTTAGTGTCTATATCAATCATAAAAGTTATAAGTTACATTTTTTCTTCATCATTTGCTCATTTTTATTAGTTTTTGTTGTTTATTGTTTATAAACTATAATAGATCATATAGGTTATCTTTCATATTTTAGATCTTGAACTTCTCCATCATAGTAATTTATTCTCTAGATCTAGTCTGATACTCTCGACGAAGGTGACTATAGCGACATACGGTAGGTAGTGGCGTATGGATCTTAGTGAAAAGAGTTCCAAGAGTTTAAATGATATAAACTTCTAAATCTTCAACTTCTCCATCATAGCAACTTCTTCTCTAGATCTAGTTTGATACTCTCGATAAGGGTGACTGTAGTGGTAGACGGTAGATAGTAGCGTATGGATCTTAGTGAAAAGAGTTCCAAGAGTTTAAATGATGGAAACTTCTAAATATTCAACTTCATCAAATCTTTGACTTCTTATATATATTTGGTCTGATGCCTTTGACGAGAATAATCATAGTGGGTAACAATAGTTTGCCTAATGACTTTTCAAGTCAATTAAGAGTATAATCGCCATCAAAAATCATTTTTCACAACAATTATAAAATTATTATAAAATCCTTTAACTGGCGATAGAATTTCCGTCTCTCACAAAATTATTTTGTTACTTTTAACTATCATTAAAAATTTTTCTTTTTCAATGAAGATTGATAATATTACATTGTAATATCGTACAAACTTTCCTTATGGGGAAAAAGAAAAACATTATTGCAGGATTAAAAGAAGAATGAAGACAAAGGAGATGGAGGAGGAGATGGAGGAGGAGGAAATAGCAAGAATTAATTTGAGACTTAAGAACAGTGCGGAGGTCAGTTATGATAATTCAACTCTATTTAAACCCAAGTACAGCTAACATTATTTGGCCAAAAAAATAAAGTATAACTAACGTTACACGATTCTGTTGCTTTCAAGTATGGAACCCTTCAGAAATTGTACTTTTTGCACGACCAAGCCATGCAAAACGCAACTGAACTCATGAAACCAAATACTATTATTTTTACATTTTTTAGATTTAAAAAATAAAGTAATAAAAATAAAATAACATATATAAATATTAAGTAAAAAAAATTCAGATATCTTAAAATGTGGCCGCAAAATCTCAAATATTAAACAAGAGCTCAAAACTTAGATTAATATTACTCTTACAATCTTTACTATAAAATATATTTAACTAATTTAATTATATTAAGTAAATTAGTTAAATTAATCAAAATAAATTTTAGATTATTTTTCTTATTTTATTTACTGTCTCTCTTATTTAATTATTATTGAAGGAGTATTAATATAGATAATTTAAAAATAATAATAAATATAACAAAAATAAATTTAAATTTAAATTTAAATTAATTTTATATGTATATTTAATAACTAAAAGAGTGCTACATTTACACGGTAAGGATTTCCGTGAAGGGGGATGAGATGAGATGTGGTTTTTCACGTGAGGCCGTACATATGTTGCCACTGACTCTCGCGTGTCTCTGCTTTTATTATATATTACACACACACACACACACACTTCTCTCAGATTGATTATTTCAAGGCAGGGCTTATAGCAAATCAAACGCCCATCTTCATGGGGACAAATCCCTCCGTTAGCTTAGCTTTTTCTTTTTTTTTTTCCATCGACCCCTTATTATTTTTCTGTGCAATCTGATATGAAATAATGAAACATTGCGGGTGAATTTCAAAATTTGATATTAATTTATAATAAAATAACAATAATTAATATGGTTCTTAATGTATTTAACTTTTTTTTCAGAACGAGAAAACTCCCATATTTTTGTGGTAGGACAGATTTTTTAATATTAATTAATTTACTTTTATTATTTATTCTTTCGTGTATGTTTTGCTTTAATTAACACTGGACATATTATATAACTGAGTGGAATAGAGAGTATCTTTCATTTTTTCCCCTCAAATTGTACCACTCAACATTTTTTATATTGATTATTGATCATCTTAAGTAATATTGATCTTCTTTTTTTTGCCAATAATATGGATGTAATCCTTAAAAGACATTTCTTTTGTTCAATAACAAATTTTAGAACAAACATTCTTGTACATTTTTAATACTCCTATGATTCTTTATATAAAATATAATTGAAAAGTTAATATTAATTCTAAATATAAGATATATTTATTATATTTATTATTATTTTTTAAAATTATTCTTATTGATATTCTCTCAATAATAGTTAATTAAGAGAAAGTGAAGTTTTTTAAAAAACTAATTAAATATTTTAAAAATATATATTAATTAATTTAATTAAATAAAAAGATTGAAAATTTTAATTGTAATTCTCGCAATAGTTTAGTATTTATAGTGCACGAATCAGGACGACGGGAGAGGGATATCAACCGTACACTGCTGCACTTGCATTGCAGTTTACGGCAGCAGGCCGGGGTAGGAACCCTTTTGTGTTAAAGTATTAGTAATAATTATGTTTTCATACATTTAGTAATGTTTTTGAATACGATGATAAGATAAAAGAATTTTTGTCAATAATATAAAAAACTTCGACTTTATATAATTAATAAATTGAGAAAATTAGGAAAACGTCTTGTATTGATTTTTCTTAAAAGGATTTAATAACTTGTAATAAACAGAAAGTATTGGTACCTTATAAACACAGAAAATACCAGTAATTTAATTTAAATATTTTAATGTTAATATAGGATTTTTTCCCTAATAAATTTGACTACATTGATGAATTTATTTAAATTGATAAAAGGGATAATGTTATACTTGATAATAGTATTATTTAATATTATCATATTATAATTAAAAATATTTAAAAGAGTGGTCAGTATTTTATAAGCCATGTGGATAACTCTTTGTTTCCATCTTTCCTTCATTCAGCAATATAAGTCTAAATATTAAAAGAACTCAAATTAAGAAAACACTAAAGTCCATGTAAGATGTAAAAAAAAACAAAAAATCTTTATATTTAAAACACGTGGAGAGTAATAAGAAAGCATTTTGTGCAAAGAATCGTGGAAGTCGTAGGTAGTGAATGTGTGACCTAGTCAGAATTATGAATAGTGGTCTGTCCATCATCATCGCAGACGAAGGTCATACATACTCAATAACGCTGCTCCTTTATCCAAACCAAACCCCATCTGGTTCAACTTTATGCTTTCTCTTCTCTCTTAATTATTTGTTTTATATATCTATATAAAAAAGTAATTATTATATTAATATAAAAATTTAATTATATGACTTATAAATATGATAAAAAATCTTCTATCTTTACCTGGTAAATAAGATTAGAGGGTTTATTTGAAATAGAGGAGTAGAAGATATTTTGAAAAAAAAATAATGATTTGTTAATGAGATTATTCTAAAAGTGGCCTTCTTCATCATTTAAGTACGAGTCAATTGATTATACAGGCTATCGAGAAACTAACAATTTTTTTTGATGAAATCCCATCTTGGCCCCTCTCTTCCCCATCTTGCATCTTTCATTCATAAAACATTCCTCTGCACTTTCGTTACTTAATGATGTTTTAGTATCCCTAGCTTATACTAAAACTATAATGTTAATAACAAAAATAGATTATAGAGAAAAATAAATGGTTGGACAGCTTATACCAAAACTGACTTATATTAGAAAAAAGCACACAAACATATCACTTTGGAGTGTCAAAGACAAGGCATGCACGGCATGAATTGGGAACTGCAATTTTATATATGGACCACTCTGGCCCATAGCTTCAGAGCTGCTCCAAAGTAGCCTTGCAACCATTATTAACCCATTCACAAGCATGCCCCATGGTAATTAAGCCCAAAAGCCCACAAATATTTTAAAAACGAATTTGATTTAACTTGTGGATTTGGGTTTCTATTTTCAAAGTTTTAGAACAAGGTCGCACATATATATATATATATATATATATATATATATATGGTTCCTTAATTAAGCTCCTTTAGTATCGTATGTTTTCACCCACGATCTAAGGGTAAGACAAAATCTCTCTTCTTCCTAAGTGATATCAATATCGGATAAGACGAGTTGTCTATTACCTTCAGACGTAAACCTAGGTACTCAAGAGATAGGATGCCTCCCCCAAGCGCTACAACTAGAACCATAATAAAGTGATAATCTCTAAGGATCGAACATGCTCTAAATGGTCATATGTCTCACCCTTTTATCAATTGAACCCACAAATGATGTGTCTTTACTATTGTATGTTAAGAATCCAGGAATATTCATTATTATTTCTCGATTCCAGTTATAGATAGCCATTATTTCATTATCGAATATGAGTACGCCCACGATGATATTCTTCGCCTTTAAGAATTAAGACTCACATGCATGTATGATAAGGAGTATCATGCATGTGTGATATATAAAATCATTTATATATATCCACAAGTTATGAAATGAATAATATGAATCACTGTAAATTTAGGTTATTTTAGTGGGAGACGACGGGCAGTTGAGAAATGAAGAAGATCTAATTACTACTCAACCTGACTCTCTCATCAGCTCAAATCAATTGCTTGACGTACTTACGTGATTACTTCTCCAACAGGGAAAACTACTTGGACTAATTCACATATCAAGTATTTCCCAAAACGAGAATTGGTTTTATTATTATATTTTTTTATTGGAGTAGTTCAAAAATTATGTTGCAAGTAATTAAAGGTTGCCAATTTTAACGCGGGACGCCACATCTACAGGATGAATATCCCCGGCCCCTGCATTGTCTTCACTTGGAATACACATATATGCATATTTGTTCTTTTCTGAAGACTGGAAAGATGATTTTGATACATATGACAAGTAACAACTATTTAAAAATATTGTTTAGAAGCCAAAGCATATTATACCCTCTCTCTCTCTCTCTCTATTATTAGGTTTGGTGTCAGATCAAGTTAATATTGTTGAATATATTAATATACTATTCTGGGTAAGACTCTGCTTGTTGTGACATGCATAGAGATAATCTTTTCATAAAAAAAAAGTTATAATTCCAACTGTGATTGATTGGCTTCATTAGGCTCCAGTTGACGACCCGAAAATAAAGGGATCTGCATCGCTTAAATTCCTTTGCCTAATCAATATATGCAAACAGATCCCCCACTTGGACTTAGCCCATACTCCATTATTCACACATACATGTCCTTGCATGCATAGTTTGTTATAATTGCTTATATATATATGCCAATATCCTTTTTGGATGCTACCCGCTCGTCCCCATGGCTTCAACCATCACCATTTCCAATAAATCTATTCACCATCACTTCAACCCCACCAATTCGCTTAATCACCGATGCTTCAAAGATTCTTCATTTCCTCGCACCTTTTCTGCTTCAGCACCGATCTCTTGCCGCAGAAGTAGAGCTCTTTCTGGAATAAAAGCATTCTGGGTACCAAAGAGTACTGTAAAGAATTTGATTAAATCTTCGGCTTTCAGAGAGAGCAATAATAGTCATAGAGGACTCGATCAAGAAACTTTCCTTGGCGGGTCATCCGAGTCGATTCCTTCAACCTTCATGTTCCGCAGGGTGGAAAAAATTATCAATGCACTGGTTCGTAAGTTGTTTTACTAGTTCTCATCATCATGCCTTAAAGTTGTCATATAAATATATACTGGGCCAAACCTTTATTGTTCACCTTTACTTCGTCCATTATCTTCAGTTCAAGCATAGCAGGCACTTACCTTAAGTTCAATGAACTAATGTATTTGGGGCTGTGGTGATTTACAGAGCAAGTGGTTAACAACTATTATAATTAATGCGTATATTGTATGGAGGCATGATGCAGAAACCTTTTGGTTTGCCCTAGGATGTGCTTTAAACATTATGCTTTCAGTAGAGCTCAAACAAATACTGAACCAGGAAAGACCTTCTACCCTCAGATCTGACCCTGGCATGCCCTCTTCCCATGCCCAAACTTTCTACTTCATTGCCACGTTCACCATTTTGTCAAGTAATATAATTTGTCCCACTTACTAGTTTGCATTGTTTTCAGCATTAGCGATAACAGATTATATGAGTTGGAATTTTGAATATAATTATGCAGGTATCAAATGGGCAGGGATGAACGGATTCACCATTACAATCAGCGGACTTACATTGGCATTTGGTTCTTATTTTGTAAGTGTGTGTGTTGTTTTATTGTTGCCTAACTTCTACTACTCATTGTTGAATTAAGGCTAATTAAAATGTGTGCAGTCATATCTACGAGTGTCGCAGCGGTTTCACACGGTGAGGCAGGTGGTGGTGGGGGGAGGCATTGGGATAGCGTTCAGTTGGACATGGTTTTGGCTTTGGAATACTGTGGTGGCCAATGCCATTGAATCCTTCTTCCCTCTTAAACTCATGCTTCTTTCTTTCTCATCCGCTCTCTGGTTTGCTTATACCTTATATTCCATTTTCCATTGGCTTCAACAACATGACTAGATTGTAAATCATTTTATTTTCGCCATAGCATGTTTTCCAAACAGAAGCTTAGGAAATATATCAACGTTATGGTCTTAAATAATGTTATTTTTATTTTATCATTTTAAAACACCACAACTCATGAGAAGCCGCAACAGATCAACCAATCCAATTAAGATTTTTTTTTTTTAAAAAAAGGTGAGTTTCAATTAGCAAGATCGGATTAAATATAAAAAAGGATTAGAACGATGATATTGGCAACATGGGATTTATGTACACTCTCCCCACTTTTTGTAGCCTCTACAAATTTTAATCATATATTTTGGTGCAGGATTTAGTCAAAGGTCCCCGATGCTTAAGAAAATCACGAAAGAGACAGAGGCAATAAAATATTTAGTTCGTTGGTATGAAACAAATAAATAATAAAATAAATAAATAAATAAATATTGCTGTCACCTAAATTTTAACGACTTACACGCTCAATTAACCAAAATGATTATTAGTAATTTGCATAAACATATTATTGTTATTTTTTTGTCCCACAAATCTCATAGTTATTCCATGTAATTTTACTTTTTGAAGAAATCTTACTTTTTATTATCATTTATAGTATAAATTTCACTATAAATTATGTCTTATATTAAGTATACAAGGAATAATATTTAAATAGTTGGGATTAAATCTAAACAATAAAAAAGGAGACTATTTTAAATCCACATCCTTCACTGCTCAAGGGATAAAAAAGCTTCTATCACTCACTTTATTGGTAGCCCTCACACTTATGCTAATAACATTCTTGAAAAGAGAAGATACTTGGCAAATATTATGCTACTAAAAAACTTGTCACTAGGGATATATATCAACCAGTGGCACTTCGTATGTGTGGAGCAGCAACCAAGTTTGAGGGGATCAAATCAGAGTTAATGAAAATGAATTAAAAACTTTATCTTTGGGGGATCAAATTGGGGTAATAAGCAATGGGAGGGGGACATGTGGTGTGTATAAGAGAGGGACGACCCAGAATTGAGGGGATGAGTGGGTTATGAATGTTGTGTGGTGCAATTAATGAAAAAGGTTACCCATGTGCATCACCTTTCAACGAGGGACCATAACCTAGCCCCAGCCCCTCTCAACCATCGTTAACTTTGGGCATCCCTATTCTTAGCTGTGAACAATCTTATCTTCCTAGGGTTATCTACATATACACACATTACAGTAAAATAGTGCATTAAAAGGGATAAGAGAGGGATGGGATTTAGCACGTTCTTTTTAACACCAAGATTCACATCTAACTCTTAATATCTAATGTACTTTCTATCTTTGAACTTCCACTTCACTTTGCCTGCGTTATATAGTACTCCCCTTTTCAATAACCATCACAAATTTTCCCATCCCCTACTTGCTCTGCATCATCATTTTACCTTAATTATTCCACAACCTAACCTATATATACCTCCCTAGGTGAATAGCCCCCCTATTATCATTGTTGATCAATTAAATCAGGCCTAACTCTCTTCAGTTTTCGTTTTAGTTCAATTCATCGATTGTATGTTTAACCAAAATATGGATCAAAAGTTGGAGTAATGCTGTGAAGATTGCAATTTACTAGATGATCAGAATCCATGCTTTAGGAGAGGGCCCTTCCTTCCTTTCTTGCTTTCTTTTTTTAAATACAAAGTTACGGAAATAGTCCAAGAAAGGAAGACCAAACTAAGACATGTAAGTAATAAGTTTCTGCTGCAACCTAAGAGTGGGCCGCTCAATATCCTTCATTAACCTAAGATTTTATCTTCCCAAAAATATTTGTCGAGGGAGAACAGCTAAATTATATGATAAGCCAAGTAACTAGCCTTTGCAATTGACTTCTTTAGACTCATTTGTCCAGGATTTAGAATTTTTTTCAAAAAATAAAATCCTGAACTAATAACAACACTAACATAAATAGTAAATGAGTAGTTGTAATACTTATCTATTTTATTTTGACCTTAGTTTTTATTTATTTATTTATTTTGAGATGTAAGTAATTATTAATTACACTTTTATTTTAAAAATGAAAGTGTGGATTTCTTATACAAAGTGGAGAAATATATGGAGTGGGGGGGTGGTTTTGAAAATTGTGTGTATGTGAGTGGGAAGCATAGTCTCTATATATTAATAAAGCAATAGGAGGTAGGGAGGGGGCAGTGCGCAGTTTAATAGCTATGTGTAATAAAAAAGTCAAATAAAATGCCAAATCTCTTCTATCGCATGGAATTTTTGGCAGTCGCTATTAATTTAATATTACTTATAATTAATACTCCATCCATCCAATCATAAATATAAGAGTTAGATAAAAAATTCACTCTAATCTTAAATATAATATCTCAATTATTTTATCTCTCTAAATTATAATTTTTTCTTTAAAGTATTCATATTTGATTATATATATTAACTGCATTTCTATCAAGAGTTATTGAAATATATTAAAGATGGATTTTAGAGAAACTAATATGTAACTATTATAAATAATTAATTTTTTTAAGTTAATTAAATAGATATTATATTAAATATTTGTTATTAATATATAATGCACAATTGAGGATTTCAACTCAACTCTTGATGCTATATGTCATGAAAAACCATGATATATATATATATATATATATATATATATATATATATATATATTATAATCCCACGTGGAGCACGGGGATGTTTGGGAAAATGCCTCTTATGTACGCTAATGAGTTAGGCAAGGGTTGTACTTTAGATCTGGTAGCCATGGGACTTATTGGTACGCTAATGAGTTACTCCTTTTGACAAAACCATAATCATAATTCCTTTACAAACTATAATGCAGAAGCATACAGTTCTAACTAGAGAATTCTTTATTTCATTCATTTTCTTTTACAATATTCATATCTCATTTATTTAAATCCATTCTCGCACATCAAATGATTTTTGGTTGAGGCAGTTTTCTGGCATTGGCTATTAATTGCCTTTAACGGAGGGGCACACCGTACAACGCTTAAGGATTTGTTAGAAGTCACTGAACGTGGTCGCACTTAAGATTAAGCTTCCGATTTAGGAAATTAAAATAATAATTTTATGTTCATGATGATATGAAATATACAACACTTTTGAAATCGCGGATAACTATCCGGCTGCATCATTCATTCTTGGAATCTGTAATTTGTACTTGGCAATCACTAAGAGGATTCCTCTGTCGCCCCGTAATCATTTACTGACCCCCATTATTTATAAGCAATAAGAATTATGACTCATCTTCTTAATCAAAGCTTGTTTGGTTTATTTTACTACTGAGTTATTTAACCTTCGACGTTATCAAAGTGCACCTCAGTACAGTGTATCTCTTCGCTTTCCCCCATTTGATTCGTAAAGAAGATTCCATGCATGTGAGAAAAAAAATACAATTTGAGATTAAAAAGGTTTCTGAAGAATTACTTTCAACAACCCACAACCTGGCAAATTCACGATATATATAAGAGTCCTGTAGTTTTCTTTAATTTGCTTTTAAAAAGAAGGTTGTAGCAAGCACGCTTCTGATGCGAAACAAGCAGAATCTGATGGAACAAAGAACATCAACACCGAAGAAGCCAACAAAAATGCACTGCGTAAACAAAGGCCCTAAATTTTGTACTGAACTAAGACATGTTTACTTATTTCCAATCATATTACTGCATCCATCCGTGCTTAATATAAAACCTTGTTTGTTAATTTTTATAAATTAAAAAAATAATTAATTATAATAAATATAATATGATCTCCCTAAAATATTCATATATAACATTATAGTATATATTAATTTATAAGATAAATTATTTTAAAAAATAATAAATATTATATTTAAAATGGATTAAAGCAAGTACTGGGCTAATGAGTTGGTGCAGAGGGTATTTTTTTTTGGTTTTTTTAATAGTGTTAGTGTCATGTAAGCATTTTTAACACTGTTAAACTACAGGGACTAACGATCTCAAATATTATAAACTTAAGGAATCAAAATCTCATGTTTTAAAATTGATAGACTAAAATCAAAATTAGTATAAAGTTAAAGGACTAAAAAGCATATTATCCCTAAAAATAGTATACAGTAAACTCATCCCATAAGAATAGGCTGAAAAAGTGGAAATAAAACAAAAAAAAATACAAAACAAGTACTTCTCCAATTATGAACTATTTAATTAATTTATTTTTTATTTTTTTAATCTATTCAAATTAATTAATTAACTATTAGGATAAAATATAATTTAATATTTAATTATTACTATTATCCCATGTTTTACGTACATAAAATGTGTAGGACTCTGGGAATTTTTAAGAGTAAAAATATAGATGTAACATATCTATTTATATTAAATTTAGGTTATACATTCAAAAAAGAATATTAATAAATTATGTACTATTTGTTTTTTTTCACCAATTTTATCGTAATTATATTTAGATTTGACTCGCATCACGTACCTGATTATAATGAGTGAATCTTCTAACAAAAATTTTCTATCTACGTTAAAATTCAAATTTAATATTTTATTTAAATAATATTAAATTATTTATTATTTAGACTAATTATATTGGATGTACTATTTGTTTATAAATCCACAACCGAGAAAAAGAACTCTCCTTCCAGCTGGTGTGGGCCATTTCATGCCACATGTCTATCCACATCTCGTTTGGGCGACCACAAGTCCCCAAGAGGACATTAGCTAGCAAGAATCTATATCATGGTGCCCTGTTGGATACAGGTTTAAAAAAGAGTTTATAAGAAAAAATAAACTTTTTAGACATTTTAAAAAAAAATTAAAATAGAGTTTATAAAAAAAATAATTCTGAATAAATGAGTATTTGAATATTAATTATTAGAAATATTTTTATAATTAAAAAATTATGAGAAAGAATATGATTTTATTAAAAATAAGAAAGAGGAGAGATAATGGAGAAGAGAGAGAAAAAATGAGAAACGTTAGAGAAGAGAGAGGAGAGATAATAGATGAGAGAAGATAAAAAAGAGAGGATAGAGAGTGTAAAAAAAGAGTAAAATAATAATTGGGTAATTTATAAACTTTTTTACTGTTCCAAAAGTTAATCTCAGTAACTTATCTAAAACTTTAATTTCAAACTATAATTTTGTCCAAAAGTTATTTTTTACAAATATGATCGTTTATTTTAAAATTTTTCTAAATTAAAGTTTGGGTTAAAAATTCTTTTAAAACTTTAATTTTATGTTTTTCAAACATACACTATATGGTTGTAAATTTATATTTGAATAAATTCACATTGACATTTATACATGCATAAGAGTAAGTATTCATTTATTATTTTCATAACTAGTGCAAATAGTCCTATGTATTTTTAAGATTTATCTATATATACTCTTCATTTCCTTTCTCAAGAGCTAATTAATTTTTTTTAGATAGATTAAGATAATTAAATAAATTAATTAATTATAATTAATATAATAATTAATTAATTTAAATAAATTAATGATTATATTATATGAATTCATCTTAAGAAGTTAAATTCAGTCATAATTGACCAGTTTCTTTAATTTTTTAATCTCCAAAAAAATATATATGTATAGATATAGATTAGCTAATTAGTGGAAATACATACTCCTTTGGTCCATTTATAAGTCGCATTTAGTATGTTTCACACAGATAAATGAAAACCTTAAACCTTATTAATTATATTATAAAATTTAATAACTTTAATTTTACCTCAATTTAATATAAAGTAGACCAAATAGACACAAAGTTAACAAAAATAAAAGATAAAATGGTATGAAAATTTCTCTCTCTCTATCATATAAATATAATTAAAATAAATTTTTTCTTAAGAAAATTATATTTAAGTCTTTTACAAGGAATTTAATTATAAAAAAATCTTGATAAATTATCAAATTACTATAAAATCTTATGGGATCTGAGATTATTTTTTTTTTAATTTTGAAATGACATAGTTGACCTTATGAAAAATAACTCAAACAATAAGAATGACAACTCTATAAAAAAATAACAACTCAGGCAAAAATAAAAAAAATAACAACTAAAACAATATAAATAACAACTCTTAAATAAAGAAATACCAACTGAAATACGAAAAAAATAACAATTGAGATTTTTTTAAAAATAGTTTAATTATTTTATAATTTTAAAAAATTAATTCTAAATTCCACGAGACTTCACAATAATTTAAGAACTTTTGATGACTTTTCTATAATTAAATTTTTTTATATAGGATTTAGATACAAATTTTTCTTTTTTTTCACTCTATAAATATGATTGGAGTATATTCGTTTTGCAAGTCCACATTAGTGACAAATCTTTTTTTTTATTACCCATCCGATTTATCAAAGGTTTATCCTGACTATATTTAGATCTGACCCATATATGTACCTAACTATAGTAACAAAATCTTCCAATGGGGATTTTTTAGTGACAAATCTTCAATATTTCTGTGTCTTGATTTCTTTTTTAAACTGCTCTAATCCTTTAATCTATTCTTTCCTCACATTTTTTAATTATTTTGAAAATTTTATTAGAGTTTAAATAACACATGCCAACCATTAATATTTAATAATTAATATCTATTCATCAAAATATATAGTACTCCGTGGTTAATGTGAGACCTATATTTAGTTAATCTTGATTCTATATGTAAAATTTATTTTTATTTTTATTATCTTTTAAAATTGTCCCTATTGTGCTAAGTAGAGAGTATTTTTTTATCCTTATTATAAGATACTAACAACCCTATCAATTACTTTTTTTGTTATTTTACTATTATTATTAATTGAAGTTCAATATTTTTTAAATAAGACTTTTCGAACTCCGTATTTTAAAGAGGAGTAAAATTTGTAAAATTTATTAATTTAGGATAAATTTAATGACTCAACTTCTATTTATTGATATATAAAAAGTAATTAGAAATATTTTATATTAAAGACTAGAGTGAGTATGTCATATATTAACTAATTTAATTAATTTTTTAATTTAATTAAATTAGTAAAGATTAGATGAATATATTATCTATATATATAGAGAAAGGCATGCTGTACATAATTAAGTCATAAAAGGTGGGATTTATTATACTTTTGTGCCATGTGAAACCCACATTCTGCTTTTCTCAATTATAGATCCAACTTTGCGGCACTTGGGATAAAGATTCTTCTAAACATAATAAAAAAGAATATATATATATATATATATATATATATATATATATATATATATATATTAGATTCTGGTGAAAAATTACAAGTACAAACCTCTTTCGTATCTACGGCTAAAAAGAAAAGATCATTTTTTTTTCTGTGAGAATAAGATGATCTAAACATTACAATTAAGTTCTTCAAAAATGATTTTTTTTTCTAAAATAAGGTCATGATTGTTGTAGAGAATGACAAATTGAGATTTGTTGAAGAGAGTAAAATAATGCTTAGATTAAATTTAATGAAGGAATGGTTCGAATGTGTTCGCATCTTGCTGTACATAAAAAATCCGACAGCATGATTCCACAAAACTCACATAATCACACAAGTGAGAGGATTAAGGAATTAAGAATTCAAGGGGTAAAGAAAAATACTGAGAATGGAGGTAACTCGTGCTACGCATGAACGGAGGAGGGATGGGAGACACCAGCTACGCAAACAATTCCTTTGTTCAGGTATATTTCATTCATTATATATTATCTGATCGATTATCACATAATCAAACTAGCTAACTCTTTTTCTGATGCATGGGGAACAGCAAAAGGTGCTGACACTGACAAAGCCGATTCGAGAGGAAGCCATAACCTACTTGTACCGCAAAATGCTTCCTGGAAAGACTAGTGATTGCAGACCTGGGTTGCTCTTCTGGTCCAACCACTTTCTTTGTGGTTTCTGAAGTAATCAAAACGGTGGAGAAGCTTTGCCGAGAGCTAAATCATGAGTCTCCAGAATACCAAGTTTTTGAGGTGTGACACTGACTTAGCTAAACCATTTCTAGCAGCGGGAAAATTATAGGTAATGACCAAGCTATTAGTAAGATAATTATTAAGAAGGGCTTTAAATTTGTAAAGTTGTAAGTATTTTGTAAGTCATGTAAGGTTCTTTCCTAAAAAGATGTAATAACTAAAATGATCTTGAAATTTGAAAATGAAAATAAAGATCTGGTCAAGTTTTTCTTTTAAAAAGGATGGATAGTCATAGAAAGTGAATTCACATGTGCCAATACTAAATTTAATAGTTAGTGATAGCTAGAGATGACACTATATAAAGTCTTTTTTTTTTTTTTATACGAGACACTATATAAAGTCTGGCAAAAGGAAAAAGGCACTATATAGAGATAACGAACAATTCTTGTTTTTTTTTTTTGGTTAGATGATGAACGAACAATTCTGAACCTAATGCAATCATGACAATATTGTTTCACAATATTAGAGAGGCGGTGGACTAGGGCCATGGGTAAGATATATTGGATCTCACCTAATTGATCTATATTGTGGGAATTTGGGCGCAAGCATCACAAGTAGAAGTGGCCCGCTGATAAAAATCAATTTTTAGTTGGGCTCAGCTGGTCCATTACCTAGACTCCCCTCTCCTGCATCTTCTCTTCCCGTTCTTCCTCTTTCACTGTACTGGTTCCGATCGACCTCACAGAGCTACAGATTTCGCTGATTTATCATAAGCTTCCGTCTCTGTTTATTCTTTCGGTAGAGTTCTTGGAAGAATTGTAATTGTTACATAGTTTCGATTGCCAGATGGATCCGAACACAGTGAAGTCGACTCTGTCTAATCTGGCATTCGGAAATGTTATGGCAGCCGCTGCCCGTGATTATCAAAAGGTACCTTCTTAACCATTTCTTTGTTTCCTACGTGTTTCTTACCTCCCTATCCACTGTAACCTGATTTTCTAAAGCGCAGTGATCATTTTTCTTCAAAACTAAACTTTCTCCACCATAAATCTACTTTGTGCTTGCCATTGTTGGCGGTGGGCAAACCCTCGTGGTTCACGATTGAGATTTTATTTCATTTTTCGTTTGGTTTTGACGCTTTTAGCACTTGGCTAAGCTGATGTAAATTCGCTATGTTTACTTGTTAAGATTTATGCAAAAAATAAGAATTGGAAGATGTTGAGTCTAATACCTACTCTTCCCATAAAGCTATAATCTGCATTGTGCTTGGATGCATGACTGCTGATGATATACCTCTCTGGAGTTTCTCTTGTGTGAGATCATTTCGTGTTCTACTTGATATCTTTAGATAAATACACATGGTTACTTTGTTACTAGCTTAAAGATCTGCTTCCCTCTCTACTGAAGATATTTGTTACATCAACGTGGCCCATTAATACGCTCAACAAAATCATGCTCACTATTGAATGTAAGATGTTGTTTGTTTTAATCAGTGATTACGTGGTTGGTGGCTTGGAGTATGCTTTATTAAAAATTGAGTATTACGTTATGATCAAAATTGTTTGAGGCGAACTTACAAAAATTGATAATCAATGTTTTTACGAAGATGAATGACTCTGATGTCTCTTAGCAAAATTTGTCTGCAAAAGTCCTTTTAGTACTCTAATCTTGTTATAAACCTGTATATTTTTCTTTGATGTGGTGGTAAGCTTTTAATCTTTCCCCATAAGCTTTTAATCATTAGAGTTCTACTTTACAATTATTTTATGTATTCTTGAAAGTTATTGATTTATATATTCTCTATTTAACTAGTTTCTAAATTTTGTTACTATTTTGTGTTTACTTGAACACCAATATTATGTTGTAAATTTTGCTACCAATTATTCTAACAGCAGTTACCTGTAGTCCTTAAAACGGGCAGCAAGATGTTTATATAAAGTAACCCATGCTATGGTGATCCATGCAGGAATTGCTTGCTCAAAACAAGGCGCAGACTTCAAGTTCTGTAAACCAGGAAGTTGATCTTGATGAGTTAATGGATGTGTGTTCAGTAAACATTTCACTTGTATCATATGTACATATACCTTAGTTAAGAATTTTAATGGTCTATGCTATGCTGATGTTAGGACCCAGAGTTGGAAAAATTGCATGCAGATAGAATTGCAGCTCTTAAGGTGATAATTTTGTGCTCCAGGTGTACCAGGATGAACTACAATATTCATATCGTTGTTGTTCCATAAATCCGTTAAGTACCATATTAATTATGACTGAATTTTTCTTAATCTTGAATAGAAAGAAGCAGAGAAACGAGAGGCATGGAAGAAGAAAGGTCATGGGGAATACAGGGAGATAACTGAGGGTGATTTCTTAGGTGAAGTTACTGGGAGTGAAAAAGTTATATGTCACTTCTATCATAAGGAGTTTTATCGATGCAAGTATGCCTGAGTCTAATAACCCATATTGTCTCTATCTCTTTGACATGCATGCATACAAATGACTAATATTATTGAGTAAATCAATGTTTCCAGGATAATGGATAAGCATTTAAAATCCCTTGCACCAGAGCATGTTGATACGAAGTTCATTAAGCTTGATGCAGAGGTCAGCAACAGTCCTATTAGTATTACCCGCAATAGTGGCAATTAGTGTTTTTCTCAGGCTGCTTCTGTGCATCTACAAAATTGTACATGTTCATTTAATATAACATGCTCTCCTACCAAGGTAATGATGTGAATTTTATTCTTGATATGAAATGCAGAATGCACCCTTCTTTGTTGCAAAACTGACTGTCAAGACTTTGCCATGCGTCATACTGTTCAGGTGAGACCAGTGACTGTTTCTATTAGATCTCACATGAGAAAGACAAGAATAATGGTCGGAATTCTTTGTGGCTCATTAGTTTGTGGAATATTTTAAGGACACTTGGAAATGTTAGATGGAAGTGATTTATTCAAATATTTTTTTCTGGTTTTCAAAAAAGAGTTTTGAAAATGTTTCATTCCAGAAATTGATCCAAATCTTCCATTTTCATTTGCGATTATATTTTTTGTGGCTGGGGGTGTTGTTGAATGAGGGAGAGTGGCTTTGTGGTGGGAATACTTCTATGTGATGGGGAATTTTTTTTTTTCCTTTACGATTAAAAGACCAATTTGCACAATCACCATAGTACTCCTCAAGGCTTTTTTTTTCTTGGCGCGCATACTACTCCTCAAGTTTTACAGTGATGCAATCTCGCATCCTCCACTCTGAATCTGCAATTGTCAACCTTTGCTCTCACAGGTAATAGCTCCTCAGTCCTCAATGCTACTATCTATTCCAATTGATCACCTGCACTGATGCTCATCAATGCTGTCATCTGCTGTTGTTGTTTGCCACCTATGTTGCCCATCATACGTCCCTCATCGCTTGGTTCTCAGGTCACTGGGAAATCCATCTCCATCCCTCGACTTGAGAATTTGCTGTTACCACTTCTCTTGCTTCCTTAACCTTGTTTGCTTCCATAAAGAGCGCTCCAGACTTTATCAATTTCAACCCTTGTGTATTTTTACCATTAGCATTGCTTTATTGGGAATTACTGAATTAGAGATGCTGTAATATACTCTTTCCCATAACTTCTCATACCAGACCAACCCACTAAAATGCAAATAGGGATCAGTCAGAAGAGGGTATTTTTTCCTTCCTTTAGTTTTTTATTTAAATTGTTTTTGAATCTTTGTCTGCCATGCATGGACACAGTTATCCAAAGATTCTGGTTTTTTTTTCCTGGTTCATGCAACAGAAGCTTCTTGAGTGTTAATATTAAGCAACGGAATATAGAAGTTGATGAGCTTTATTTTCTGCATTAGCAAAACTGCGTTGACCTTATTGATTTGTCAGTTTTAATGCTTGCGGTGATTGTTGAACCTTTTTTATTTTTGGTAGCTATGTTGTTTAATTTATTCTTTGGCACGTTTCTCTTGCTTTTTTTAATGTTTATTAATTTTCATACCTAAGCCTTTTTATCATCTTAGAAACGGCTCGCGGCAATTTTGAAAGATTGCCTCACATTCCCAGGAGTGTTAACAATATTTTCAGGAATATTTTGGGTGAACAGAATACTATATTACTGTTCCTAGAAATGTAAGATTTCGTCAACCAACGACCCTTGAAACCAACCTTGTCCTGTCTGCAAATCCCCTGGTTCGAAACACCCCAGAAATTTTTGTAAAATATCACATATATATCTGACGTTTTTATTTTATTTTATATTTTCAGACAAGGGATTGCAGTGGATAGATTAGTAGGGTTTCAAGATCTGGGAGGGAAAGATGATTTTACCACAAAAACGCTGGAGGTTCTGCTGATAAAGAAAGGTGTTATGCTTCTACATATAGTCCTTTTCATTTCCTTGTACCTGAAAAGTTGATTAACAATCATTTTGCAGGCATTATTAACGAGAAAAGAGATGAGGATGACGAAAATGATGGCTATCATGAAGATTCAAGTAGAAAAATCAGATCCTCCGTTGTTGCTGATTCTGATTCTGATTAATATCAATTTGTTGCCATACTTCCAAAAAAAAAAAAAAAAATAGAAAAGGAAAACATGGATCCACAGTCAACCTTGTTGACGGATTGCTGGATTATATGACTGCTATTACATAATATTTGGTTCTATGTTTTGTTTTTGGGTGATCGCAGAAGTCTAGGAACTCACGATAATATATTTGGTCTTGGCGGTTTGTGAGTTACTTCCGATTATTGGTTATACTGCTGTTTGTTTTCTTGTTAAACCATTGCAGTTGAGCGGCAGACTTTACCTGGAATTATACCAGAGTTTTAAAGGA
Organism: Leucaena leucocephala; assembly: GCA_037074615.1. Taxonomy (NCBI): domain Eukaryota; kingdom Viridiplantae; phylum Streptophyta; class Magnoliopsida; order Fabales; family Fabaceae; genus Leucaena; species Leucaena leucocephala. Next base: position 290,484 of record CM073567.1, on the reverse strand, counting down.
GTATTTAGAAATTTTGGTGAAAACATAAGATCAAAATTTCAAGGTGGATATCCCTTTTCTGTAATATAATTTAAATTCTAAATTAAAAAATATAATTTTTTGTGTGGCAATTATAAAATTTTCTTAAAGAAAACGATAAGGTTTGAAGGACGTCCATTTACTAGTGGATCGAATTTTTAACTATTAAATAAGTGAAGGTGTATGTTTAAAATATAAAACGGAGAAGGGGAAGAGAAGAATTTTGGGAGGAAAAATGTTCCAGAGTAAAGACTCAAATGTGTGTTATAAACTTATAATCAAATGGAACAATTTGAACCGTGCAAATAATTTCGACGATTTTTAATGCATCCAATAAAAGAAAATCGATTGGAGAAAGCAGTTGAACCTTCAACGTGGCGCTGAACCAAAAAGCGAGTGTTTTGCTTTGAAAGAAAGCAAGACATGAATGCAGCCTTGCAATTCGCCAAAATCCCTGCTTCCATATTTGTCATTCACTTTGGTCAAATAAAAAAAATATATTTGCCACTCTCTCTCTCTCTCTCTCTCTCTCTCTCTCTGTTATACTCCAATTAGCAAATTGCGAATTCCAGAAACAAATGGAGTTGGAGATAATGGCTCTGAGACTTGGTCAACGTCGTCAATTCTTTAAAATAGCTATTTTGAGAAGTACCTGCTCTTTTACCCGAATTACCTCCGTCCATGCCCGAGTGTCTCGCTTTCCACGCCTGAATTCTTCATTTGTTTCAATGATCATTCATCACCTCATTCTGCTGATCCTTCATGGTTCAATTAATCTTGTTTACTAATCTTGAAAGTGAATTTTGTGATGGATATAACAAGTTAATGCCGATCGTTTTTGAATTGTAGGTAGGCCACATTGCATGCAGGACATTAAGTGTCCTTTGTTTTCTGTCTTGCATGATGTGTTTGCTTTCTTCTTCTTCTTATACTGCCCCTTACGCCGTCACTTCTAAAGCCAGTGAAAGCCACTGATTCTTGCAACACCATGTCTGGAACTTTTTCACCCAATTCAGGTACACTAATTTAGGAGGCAAATGTCAGAGCATTTTGGTCAAATTCTTTTTTCAGCTTTGACCATTATACGATCAGTTGCATCTGTATTACGTTGCATTTTTAATGGGGCATTAAAATAAGGTAAATTCTGCCTACAAATTAATTGAATTGTCCAAAATTTGAACTTGACACTGAACAAAACAAAGGTCCATCCCAAACTTGGTGGCGAAATGAACTTTGAGAACTTGATCAACCAGACTTTGATACTGTGTCAAGAAACCAATTCTCTCAAAAGTTTAAGATCCTAGGACTATCAATGATGATTTATACATACATACATACATACATACATACATACATACATACATACATACATACATACATACATACATACATACATACATACATACATACATACATACATACATACATACATACATACATACATACATACATACATACATACATACATACATACATACATACATACATACATACATACATAACTCATGTATCCACATTTACTTATTATGTCTCAAAAAGCAGTTGATAATTTTATTAAGAACTTCTCTGTCTGATCATAATAGTCACAATATATCAGCTCTTGAAAGATGTGATGGTGCAGGGTCTTTGAAGAAGAGAGGCTCAAATAAGTTCAGGAATTCTTTGTCAAGAAAGGGTAGGAGATCCAACAAGGTCATGTCTGTTGAAATTGAGGATATCCGTGATGCTGAAGAGTCTGCAGCTGTTGAGCAGTTCCGAGAAATTCTTGTGTCACAGGACCTTCTCCCAGCTAAGCATGATGATTATCATACGATGCTGAGGTCACATATATCTGTGGTTTTAGTTTACCACACAAATGCATGGTTCCTATAAAGCTTGCGCACACATCTATTTTCAAGTGTGTCAAATGTTCATCTTAAGCCGGATACTAAGACCACCATGTCTTTGATATTGCATGGATTTCAAAGTAAAAACCTTAAATTTTGGGCTTGGACACTTGTGAAACACGACTTAGAGCCAGTCATAGATGACGCAAATAAAGGGAAAATGACTAAAAATGAAAGTAGAAAGCGCGGTTAGAAACCTTCTCTTGATGAGATAAAGTTTTATTTTTTCCTAATACCATTATTTGCTGTACATAAATAATTTAAATAATATAGTTTAGCATCTATTCATTTCATATATTTTTTAGAATCCTTTCTCCAAATATTAATGATTGAAGTAAGAGAACTAACCCAATTAAGTATTCTATAGAACAATCCATACTACTCAACATTTGGAGAGATGAAGTCCCATTCGCCACACTCTGCAATACTTGCCTTGGTAACACTTCATTTAGGCCTTAGCTTACCACTAGTTAGAATGTTTTGTATGTCAGAACCCTTTCAGTAGTCCTTTATAGAATTAACAACCACTTACTCTAATATCAATTAATCGACGCCCAAGTGAGGTGGAAAACGTTAAAAAATCAGCCCATTAAAGTACACCATTGAGCAACATATACAGTGTACCACTCAATGTAGGATTAAACAATCTAAGCCACACCTTGATCTCCATCAAAAGATAATTGATGTCCATTGTGTTTTTCTGTAGAATAATATCAGAAATAGTAATCGTAACTTCGAAATACTAGAATTTGAATTATGCCATGTCACATCATGTTTTATCCTAGTGGGATAAAACTTGTTCTTGTTGTGTCCATATCCATGTCCATCCTTTTAGATGTTCCGCTTCCAATAGTTGCTGCAATCTTGGGTATCAAGTCATTGAAATAACTAAATGCATGAAACTGGTTGGCAACGTTATTGCTAGTGAGTGATGTCAAAACCGTTTCTACTATTATGGGGTTACAAAGGATACTTGACCTACATTTCTACATTGTGGTACAGATTCCTAAAGGCCAGGAAATTTGATATTGAGAAAACAAAGCAAATGTGGTCTGACATGCTCCAGTGGAGAAAGGAATTTGGTACGGACACAATTATGGAGGTACATGTTTCAACAATATTTCTTGAGGAATAAGGGGTATTTGTAATCTTATTTTATACTTACGCTTTTTCTTCTAACTCCCGTTTAGTCCCCAACAAGATTGGTATTCACATTTTCTAAACCATTGCACATTTTTTTTAATTTTCCCCCATTCTTCATTTGTTTTTCCTTTTTACTAGGATTTTGATTTCAAGGAACAAATTGAAGTTTTAAAATATTATCCCCAAGGGCATCATGGAGTAGATAAAGATGGACGACCCGTGTACATCGAGAGATTAGGTCTAGTAGACTCAAATAAGCTGATGCAAGTGACATCCTTAGATCGCTATATCAAGTACCATGTAAGGGAGTTTGAGAGGACATTTGACATAAAGTTGCCAGCATGCTCAATTGCTGCAAAGAAGCACATTGATCAAAGTACAACCATCCTCGATGTGCAAGGAGTGGTATGCATGAGAAAGAAACAATTCTATGTCAAGATTGAAGTTGTAATTTTAAAAGAATGTCGACAATTGATCATGACTCAGCAAAATTGGCAATCTGTAATTTGTTGGCAATACAAAAGAATGGTCTTTTGGTGACCTAAAATAAATCTTAATTGCTAAGAAAGAAAAGTTTGGAATATTTGGAAAGGTATTAACTATAATCTTAATATATTGCTACAGGGGCTTAAGAACTTCAGCAAATCTGCCAGAGATCTTGTTACTGCCCTTCAGAAGATTGACGGTGACAATTATCCAGAGGTATCATATCCTCATTCTCCCGCACATATTTTTCAATTAGAGAGTTGTGAAAAAACTAGGAATTACAAGTTGTTACACCATGAAGTGCTTTATTGCAGAGCTTGAATCGTATGTTCATCATCAATGCCGGTTCTGGATTTAGAATGTTATGGAGCACTGTAAAATCCTTCCTTGATCCTAAGACCACGGCGAAAATTAATGTGAGAATGAACCATACACTAAATCTGCTTGTTTTGTCAGGTAAATAAATGACTCATTCGAAACTTACACTTAATCAGGTTCTTGGCAACAAGTACCAGAGCAAATTGTTTGAAATAATTGATGCAAGGTGAGGATGTGAATGGGCAAGTTTGTTATTTAGCAAGTACTTTTAGACCTTGTTGTCCCTACAATTTTAATCATCTTAGACTATTAAAAAACACTGACTAGATTATTCGGAAGCTTCATCCATCAATTGGTGTTGATTTGTCAGTGAATTGCCAGAATTTTTGGGAGGCACTTGCACCTGTGCTGATCAAGGAGGTTGTATGCTTTCTGATAAGGGCCCATGGAAGAATGAAGAAATATTAAAGGTGGGTTGAATTTCTTTTTTCTCGGTTTTTACATCTTGAGTTCTATATGTGTAAATAGGAAAGCTAATGTAATTGATATATGGACTTGCAGAAGGTTCTAAATGGTGACCATAAATGTTCAAGCAAAACTGAGTCACATGATGTGGTGGAAGATAAGACAGTGTCCGAGGTAGTTCCAGTGCTTGAGGAAACACCAAAACCAGTTTTTGAGGTAGTGCCAGTGTCTGAATCAGTGCCTACCAGTGACCCCATCATTCTCACAAAAGAAACTCCAGTACGTAATGAGGTATGTCAGTATCCATGCATAAACTTGCTGGCCGTCAAATCAAAAGCCCCATTTCTTTATGCCAGCATCTAGTTTAAGTTGTCAGACTCGAGTAATGAAGCAATAAAAATTGTTGCAGTAATATGTTAAATAATTGGATACATGTATTACTCTGAATGCTAAGAGATCAGGTTGCCAACTTTAAGGATGCACCTTTTTATTCATGCATGTGAGTCCATTTAATAGATGTTTGATTTCACTACATGTTGTTCCTTTTGACTTGAGTGAATCCTAGTTTTAGACACACCGTAGGTTTCTGGGCTCCCTCATTTTCAATTACCCTTCTTTCTCTTTTACATGTTTACCCAGTTGTTACTTTCTGAAATTATAAACTTAACAGGTCCCTGCTATTAAAGCTTTCACATCTGAGGACGTAGTCCCAGTGGCTGATAAAATGGCTGTGAAAAAAGTTGAAGACAACGAGAGATTAGTCTTATCAAAAGGTACTGGATGGATACAAGTGTTTTCTTCTTGTCTCACTATTACATATTCTTTGTCTTGTTAACTGCTTTGGAGGGGGCAAAAAGGGGGGAAAAAAGAATTACAGATAAGCATGCTTTTGTGACTTAATGCAACCTCATGTCGATCTGCTTTCTATTTGTTATGTGAAGCTGGAATAGACACATTGATCAACATGGCTGATACTTACAAGCTCCACGAGAAATTAAACTACCAGCTTTTCACTGGTGTCATGGCCTTTGTTATGGGAATCCTGACCATGGTCAAAATGACACGAAACATGCCGACGAAGATCACCGATGGAAACTTGTACGCCAATCCTACTTTCGCTGCTGAGAAGACGTATACAGGACAGGTCCCTGCTAACGACCCCTTACCCACCATCTCTGCTGAAGAATTTATGACTGTTCTTAAACGCATGGCTGAGTTGGAAGAGAAAATGGTCACCATGAACATACCTGCTTACATGCCACCCGAGAAGGAGGAAATGCTGATTGCTGCTATGGACAGAGCCGATGTATTGGAGAAAGAACTTATGGCTACGAAGAAGGTAAATAATATACTTCATTTCAGTATCACATGAGGTATCTTTTTCTGCATTACATATCCATCCACTGCTATTTTGTACTAGTTTTGCTTCTTGATCCATTTTCTTCAGGCCTTGGAGGATTCGCTTGCCCAACAAGAGGAGCTTTTAGGTTATATTGACAAGAAGAAGAAGAAGAAATGGGTACACCACCAAAACCATAACCATAAAGTTGCTCACAGATTTTGTTTACTCAAGGATCTCTGGGTTTTTAACTTTTTATCGTTCCCCTTTGTTGTAATGCAGTTTGGATGATGGAAATATCTGAAGAAAGGTCATAACCTACGATTTGCCATAACTAGCTGTGGCCTGATTTGTTCTTTGCGAACTCGTCCTCAATGCTTTCTCTGTCTACCATTTTTTCCGAGATGGAAAGTAGATTTTGTTTAGTGGTGTAATTATATATCCATCATTATATGTAAAATAGAGGGAAACCCTGCTCATAACAGATAATATTAAAATGAACTTCATATAATGAGAAATTCTACACATTATTATTGTGTTAGAAAATTTGTTATGAAAATGAATGCCAGTTTTTTAAAATATTAATTATACTAAATTAACACGATAATTGTCTGAAGTTAAAAAAAAAATTGCGTTCATATCTTCCTAAGACCACATATTCCTTTTACCTAATAACAAAAAAAAAAAAGATTCTTGAATGTGAGTTAAATTTCTGAACTAAAATTCAAGTATGCCTGCAGCATTCTTAGGGGTTGGAGCTTTGAATTTTACAATGAAAATCAGTATGCTATGTATGATGCAGGGTAAAGAGGAGGTGATCAAATAGAGTCTTTGACTAAAGGAAACAAAACGGAAACTATATATAAAGAAAAAAAAAACAGAAACTGTATCCGTCACAAAATGAGGAAATATCATTGTGATGTCTGAAGACCTTTATGCTGCGTTCGGTACGATCGAAGTATGGAAGTGGAAGTGAAAATGAGTTTTTTGCTTGTTTGGTATATCATAATGAAACTTAAACCAAAATGGCTAGAACTCATTTGTATTGTTGGAACTTGGAAGTGGGGACTGAAAAATTGCATGGAACTGGGTGTCAAAAGACTGTCTTTCTAATTTTGATTAAGAAAGTTGTAGATAAATGGATGCTTCATATTTTATATCTGTAAATTGAGTAGATTTTATATTCTTGCTGAGACTCACCGGGTCGCAATGAGTTTGCTTCCAATCACAAACTAGTTTGGGTCAAGCCTTTTAAATTTCTCTCTTTCGATGTTGTTATTTAATTTTTCAAGTTGTATTTACCTTCCACCATTAGTTTTGTCATCTTCAACTACTTTTTATCTATCTCCATCTTTACTGTGAACCTGTGATCTAATACAGAGTTCATGGCAGAGCCGGAACCCTCCCAATATTCATTGATAGTTCCATGTTGCCAGAAAATCCACCCGGCGGGTTGGAGCTTGATTGCCTCGGCAAAGATGTACTATATAAGTACAGTTGAAACACGGATCTCAAAAGTGGCTGTAGTTTAGTGGTAAGAATTCCACGTTGTGGCCGTGGAGACCTGGGCTCGAATCCCAGCAGCCACATTCGTATCTTTTTTATATATAAATAATTTTTGAATGAATTTTTCCTTGTCAAATCGAAATCCCTACCCAACCCAACTAAACTGGAATTGAAATTCGTTAAAACTTAAAATCGCGAATCTCCCGGCAACCTGCGAAGGATTGGAGAAGACGAAGAATGGCAGCCGGTGATGAGAAACATTCTAGAATATGGCGTTATACTTGGGAAGCACAGTCCCACATCCCTACGCTTCGTCTCTTGCTTTTCGCCAAAAATGCGAATCCTTTTGTGCAATGCCTCAATCTGAAGGTTCAACTTCTTCCTTCTCGGTCTGTGGTGGCTTTGAGCTGGCTTGAGCCCGCCCTAGTCTCACTTAGGGTTCCGATTCCTAGGGTTTTGGTTGACTTTGAATCACCTGTCAGTTTTCGAGCTTTGGACGATCACATTGAAGTGAAGCTCCTACTCCTTCTGCCGGTCGATCATCCCATTGTTTCGAGCTTTGATTCTGTAATGAATTTATCTGATGACCCAGTAAATGCATTGCCTGATGTATCAAAGCCTCTAGTAATGGAATCTGGTAATCTGAATTCATTAGTCATACTGCTTGATAATAATCAAATTCGGGATTTCAGAGTTATTCTCGATTCAAGTTGATTATTTGGTTGCATTAATTTATCCTTTTCATATTCATAATCACAATACCATCGTGAAAAACCGAGGAACAGAGATGTTCTTGGTTGTTATGCTCTTATTTGAAAGCAAACTAGACGTCGGCACGTTGTGAACTTTATTACTTATGAATTATGGGACTTATATTTTATAAAGCAAACATTGCCATTTATATTCTAACCAAGCATAGACTGAACATGAACCTTTTCAATAAAGTTCGCTCTAGCATTTTGGGTTTAGCATGGCTCTGTGATTAGTTTTATCTTATTTTATTTAATTTATTTGTAATTTGGTGTGCTACTTCTTTACTTGGTTCAGATGTAACAAATTTATCTTCCAGAGCAGAACTTCATTTTTACTGCAGAAATTGCTCGTTCAAATTGACTAGAAATCCTCTCAGGTAGGATGTGTATGTGTGTATTTGGGGGGTAACTAGTTGGATTTATATTTGTTCCTTATCTGGAACAGTTTCTTTTTTCCTGTCAAGATTTTTTTTTTATTCTCTCACTTTTTTGGCACAACTTATCTAGGAGTTTCGTTGAAATGCCATCAGTCAATTGGCGAGAGGTGGCTGACAACTGGTTTGGGGCTTGTTGTTGTTCATTTGGAGGCATAAGCGAGAAGCTGGTTATCAAATATGCAAATTCTTATACTTGTGCACCAGGGGTGTGCCTTTTAAGCTCTACATCTATTACTCTTTGCAAGGATGATCTTACAGAATATAACTTCCCCGAATGTGCTGGAGAAGAATGTAATTCTAAATCAGATAAATTTGAAGGAGGAGTTAACAAAGCTGCAATAAATTCTGAGATATCTATGGAAAGATCTTCAACTTGCAGTGAGATTGGTAAAACCATATTTAATTCTGACAAGAGTTCAAGGTTTGCAGATTCTGAGAATGAAAACCTTCATGTGAACTTGGGACATGAAGTTGGTAAAAACAAATCTAATCATGATGACTTCTGCCGTTCATACCCAAATTCAAATGTCCCTGCAGATGTGGCCATGGCTTCCAGTTGTTGTGCTCATATGAGAAGCAGTATTCACATTCTTGATAATGAGGACTGGCAACACCGATGCTGTGAAAATGCTAGAAAAGAACATAGAGATACAACAGATATAGAAATTTTTGCAAGTCAGAAATCTTTCCTCAACGGGTTTCTTGAAGATGTTTTCATGGCTAGATCTTCCAATCTTTCAGAAGATATTGATTGGTGTGAATTCACGTGTCCTCAGTGCAAGTCTGTTCTTGGAGCCTATCCACGTTGTAAGGGCGATGCACCTGTAGATGGAGGAGTACGATTGTTCAAATGTAATATTTCAACTTGTTTGCCAGCTAGAGGGTCTGGAGACTTGTTCAGGTTAGCAAAGATTTGTTTTTTGTTTACTATTTATTCTTTTGTTAGGAGAAGGTTTAAAAATAAATTGACTAATTTTGTTTTCCTGTATTCCATTGGCTGCTGATTCTGAAGAAATAGCTCTTATAGATTATGAATAATTCTTGAACTCTTGTACAGATAATTTGATTTGATTAGTCTGCTTATAGTTAGAATAAGTGGATGAAAGAAATTATGTGGAGAAGTGCTACTCCCCCCCCCCCCCCTTTTCTAACCATTTATATGGAAAAAAATGCTGCTGCAGAGACCATGTTTGGGTTTTTTAAGATTGCCTCTTTGTCATGCAGTTTTGTTCATTATGAACTGCTAATATAGCTGTGTTAAAATACCTAGAAGGGTTGGCAGTTGGAGAATAAGTTCTCAGCATATTTGAAAGTTGAAAGTTCGAAGTTTTTATGTCATTAAATTATTCAGGGTGAAAGTTTACTGGGGTTTGAGCCCCGAAAAAAGTTCTTTAACGAAAGGAAAATAATACTCATGAGAAACAGCAAGTTTCTAGATCCTGTGTATGAGTTCACCCCCCTTGTAATTCCTTGCTTTTACTTTCGTTTTCCTTCTTATTGACATAAGTATTGAAGAATTAACAGAATATGATTAAAAAGAATACCAGATGATTTTTTTTTTAAAGTTGCTTGTTAAATACTATTTTTTCAGGCTATTTTGTTATATATTATATTGATCGAATTTTCATCGCGTTATTTTGTTATCAGGCATTATACGATGGAAAAAATGTTTGCAAATAAGCTAATAGAGTGTGCACATGATGAATCATCATTTCGGTTTGTGGTCATAGATCTGAAAGCAAAATCCCCTGCCCTGCAAATCATTCTTATAAATCCAGATACACGGTCAATTTCTGGTGATTGTTTTATCACTGAGGACTCTGAAGTTCCCAAATTACAACTACAGCCCGGCATTAAGGTGCTTTTTTCTGAATGCAGTACTGCTACAGAATTTCAGTTAAGGTTAGTTATTCTCAATTTATCTCTCTTGTTACAATAATTAAGACTGCTTTAGAATATGGAGCTGTTGCTTTTTCGTCTGTTTTAGTTTCCTTTGAGGCTTTACATAATAGGCTTTGTTTTGCTAGATGTTTCACGCTCCCCGTCCCTCAACTCTTAATGTTTGTTTCCAACGAAGTGAATTCATTAATCTTTACTTTGAGATAAAAGTCATGATTTGCCGCCTTAAAATTTTTGACATTACGTGTTGTATATTTTATGGGGAGCGTTGCATCATAATTATTGATGATTGACAATTTGACATATGAATTCATCCAACAATTGATAAAACATTCAGAATGGGGTAAAATAGGATTCTTCTTTGAATATCAACTCAAGTTGGCGTGAGTGGTAAGGGGTTTGTCACTTAAGCAAGTGGTCGATGTTTTGAATCCTAGTCCTTGTGTATGTAGCAACTTAGGAGGAGCCTAACTTTTGTCTTTAGTCAGCGGTGTCTACCCCTTGTGCTCACCCTAAAAAAATGAAATGCTTCTCCGAATTACCAATTCTCATGAGTGTATATCTCTAGTGAGCTTTCTATGTGATAAACTCAAATGCAGAATAAGTGGTTGTCTTGTCCTAACGAGTACTAGCTACAATTTATGCAGGATGGCCGAGGAATGGATAACAAATAACTCAGCGGAAAGTATTTTCATGCTGACTTGTCAAATAAAAGAATTGGCGGCGTCATTGATGTCAGCAAGGGAGGTATATCCACCTTCATATACGTCCCTTCAGGGATTATGTTTGTCGTCAATGCAACGGTAGTAATCTGCTCAAACTCAACATTTGTGATTTAAATCGACTTGTATGCCCGAGGAAGAACTCTGGATCTCCTTGGATTGATTGGAGTCTCATAAATGAGAGTAAACCAATGTTGTATCTTTGGAACCGCACAGCAACGTCAGTTAAGAGCCTGTGTACATTTCAATTTTATAAATTTATATTCTCTCAATTTCATGGATACATACTATTAGGAAATTGATGGGATAAATTCATCGCAGGAGAAATGAGTTGTATGAAATCTGTGTTATAGGCATGGCATTTATTTATTCAAGTTCATTATGCGTAAACTTTTTTAGCCATTTCATCATTCTTGGAGAAAATTGGATGCATTGAACCGGTACCAGCAAAAACGGGTTCCATATGGCCATATACTATAATTTTGGGAATATTACCGACTCCGATATCTTCTCAATATATTGAGTTGAATACGTAAGAACTTGAGTTGAACTGAAGGATGATGATTGGCCTCTGAATTTCTCTTGGAACTGTTCCTCGTATATGTTGTTTTAAAAATTTTAATATCCTGTTGCTTGACAAAATTTGGCACCTACCTCCAATGTCAACTTTTAGTAACATGTATAATCTGTCTGAATCTTGCCAGAAGGGAATGTTCATTCATTAATGATCTCATCGTCGAACTGGATTTGAACAGTGGAGTGACTTACTATAAATAAAGTCGGGTTGACGCAGAGTCAAAGGGATTTCAATTTTCCCCCAACTGAACCTCATTCATTGATGGTTTTTTTTTTATTTAGTCGTTATATATATAGGATATGTTTGTGTGTGTGTGTGTGTGTGAATAATATAAAAAACTCCTATCAAATCTAACCTGATTCATTAATAGTAACGATCATTTCTTAAACTGAACATACACAGTAGTTATGGTTATGGGATTAACTGATCACATTGCATTGCACTGTGAATTTCAATTTCAGTTTCCCTTAGACCTGTGGGCTCTCACAATCTGAGTGGAAAGTTTTAATTGAAGTGAGGATCCAGAGGATTTTTTTTTAAAAAAAAATAAAAATTATGGCCCCCAGCCATGATTAGGGTGTAGGAAAATTCATGGAACTTTCCAAGACGACCGCGTTTAAGATGCACATTAAACGCCCAGTTCAAGTCCTGCTTTCGAAGCTAATTTACGACCGCCGTTTGCGTTTGGTGCGTGAATGAATCCCGGGTGTTTAGATGCAGCAATTGCAATATCGGTTGGCCGTTGGCGCAGTTTTAGCGCAAGCGTACGATTGAGAATCTAAAGCGACGTCGACACTGAACTGCTCCTAAAATATGCATTACTCCACAATTTTATCAGTTTTGGGCGTTGGTCGGTTTGCCATCTTAACCTCTTGTGTAGTCTGTTATCTTTTGATTTGAGTTCTATTGGACTGATTGTTTTCTCACAGTGATTTTCAATTCGTTTCAGCTGTTCTTTCTCAGACACTCTGGGTTGCTTCAGTTGTGCTCCCGAGTACCAATTGCTATGCTTTCAATAATTCGAGTCACATTGTTGATTTCGTATCCTACATTCTTATGCCTTCAAATTTACGTACTCTGAGTACGCTTTTTGGCATGCGATTTAGAGCTCGAAAATCTGTTGTGTTTACGGCGTTTTCTGTTAATATGTACTTATGTTTATGATGCTTGATGGAATTTATGGTTTGGTAATTTTGGATGGATTTGTTATCGCTAAACCCGGTAATCAGAGTAGCTGGATTGGGAAGACTTTTGAGTATGACGGGAAGGGGATGGTAATGTTCTCAATCTGTTTGTGATATGTCCATAGGTGTCTTAAGGCCTACAGATGAATAATTTTCTTCACACTTTCAACGTCATTCTAGTTCTAGTCATAGTAAATTAGTCACTTTGCCCTGCTGCAGGACTCTGACTTGGCTGTTCGATTTTGCAAAGATGTAGAGAGTAGATCACAAACGGTAGTCCATGTTACCATGCCTTCAAGTACTTTGTTGTTTTCTTGCTCTGCTTTATTTCTTTTTCCTGCCTGGTGCATATATGATAGCATTTCTTCGTTTATTTGATACATGATATGTTCAGTAGTTCATTGTTTACTTTCCTTTCTCAATAAGCTTCTCTGAAACCTTAAGCAACATCTCTATAATATAAACCACGAAATGCCCTGGAAAATTATAAGTTAAAAAAAAACAATTTTTTGTTTTCATTCCTTCTTTTAAGAATACAAGGGTAGAATAGAATGGCTTACACACACACACACACACACTATATCAGGAGGTCCCTGATACGCCAGTTCTGTTTTAAATTTCCTATCGAACAAGTCCTCTTTGAGGGGGAAAGGGAAATAAATTATGGACTCATTTTCTTTGTTGTTAATGCAATCACAAAGTTCTCCCTAAGTATTGGTGGATTTTATATCTTACGTAGATTTACGTATCCCAATCAGATATCCAATTAAGATAGTGTAGTATGTGTGCACTGAATAGTTCTTGTTGGATACTTGATTGCTTGGGTTTTCTTGCTTCCTATTTTTGGTTATTAAGGCACCATCTTCATCTATCATTGCCTGTGCGCTTCTTTTCCGTTATACTTTGTTCATTTCATTAGCTGACGCCAAAACCATTTAGGGATATATTGATTTTGGCCGATATGATAAATTGAACTACTTTGCTGCTGGTTCAGTCCAATCTGATTTCATCCAAGTAAGTTCCTTTATTCCTTTCTATCTTGTGAAGCATAAACAATAAACTACAAGTGAGAAAGTTTACTATGTATTCCTTCGGTCCATTAATATAAGATCTATTAAAAATAATTTGATTAGATTAAGGAAGTTAGTTAAGTTAGTTAATATGGTATGTTTTTTTCTAAAACACCCCAATAATCTTCCTAACTTCCTCGCTCTCTCTCTTGATTATTGTTAAGAGAGTATCAATAGGAATAATTTGGAAAAAAGTTAATAAATATAAGAAATATATCTTATATTTATGACTAAGATCAACTCCTCAATTAGATCCTATATTAAGGACCAGATGAGTATTAGTTTTACACCATCTTTGTTCATTTATGCTAGAGGTGACTATCAATAAGAGTTAGGCACACCAAATGAGTTTACATATGTGCTAGTGATAACCAAAAGAGGATTGAAAGTGCTAGTGATAACCAAAAGAGGATTGAAAGCAAAAATTCTAGAAGGCATTTGGTGACCATTTATTAGACATTTATTTTTTAGTAATAGATTTTGAAACTGAAAAAATAAATCAAAATAAGGACTTTTAAAGAAGTTGTTATTTCTTTTGTGGCCAATGCGATTCTGCACAGATGCTGCAAGACTGAAGTAGGTAATAGTTCTATGTGAACATCTAGAGTCTCATGGTCCCACTTCAACTATACAATACTGTATTTGTTTCAAACTCAAGAAAAATTCACATCCAATTCATCTCCTTCCTCTTTCTCTCTTTATGGTACACGTGCTCACTTTTCCATGTCTAATGCATTTTCCAAATATATGCAGCGGTTTTACAATGGTGATCTGTCAGGTTGTGAACAAAGTTATGATAAAATGGGTCGAACAGCCCAGGTTGATATGCTTTGAAATGATCTCTATCCTTTTTTTCCTTGTCCTTTTTAATTAGTTATAATGCTTGAATTGTCAACACAAGTTGATAATTCCACAACGCTTGATTTTGTTCCCCTTCTTTTGTGGGTGGGGTTAAAAAATGATGTTTTTTTTCATCTTTAAATAGTCAGTCTTATCTTGGACGATTCATTTGTCTTTTTCTGCCGGATGCACTTCTTTCATGATAAGTTCATGTTTTTCAGGTGAATATTGTATGTGGGACTTGTCCAAATGGACAATGTAAAGGTATGTATAGTGTGTGCTGTTCAATTGTTTGTTTATCCTGCAAGAATTTGTCTGCTTGGCTACTTGGCATTTTTGTGATGTCTCAACCCTAATTCCTATACCGTTCTCGATTGCTATTTTTTTGTGGCCCATTACTTTAGATTGTTTAGAAGTGAATCCTATTGGAAATTTCCAAGTATCATGTTAGGTTACTAGATATCCGAATTCTTTGATGTATGTGATACAGAATGCCTTTATGATTTTGCCTTCTGATTGTCATAATGCCACTTTGAAATGGCCTTTGCTTTTAACAATGATTTTGAAATGCAAAATATTTCATATGCTTCATAGTGTTTTCCCACTTGTAGGTCAACTTGGATGCATCTGCAATGTCACATACGAATCAAATTGCAGGTCTTCTATAATTTATGTTGTTTTTCATCTCTCATTTTCTAGATCAAAGTTCAGATGTCAAAAACATTAATTATTAAGTTAGCACTTTGCAGCTTCTGTAAGTCAAAGTAATAGAGTCAATTAGACTGTTTATTTGAAGTTAAACTGCAATAAAATTATTCATGGTCTTGGCATTAAAGTAGTTCTTGACATGGCATAAGAGCCTCTATGATCAAGTGGTTTAGAATTCAACACTTGCCACCCTACCGCATTTCTTTTGGTGAGATTAAATTTAAGCACAAAATATGGTCGGCATGTCCTTTGTTAATGCTTTAACTAGGGCTTTCATATATTAGGAGGCTGTAAGAGTATAATAAAGTTCTTAATGCCCTTTGTTTCTTTTCCCCATCACCTTCACTCTTAATAAAACATAAGAGGATCGCTTAGTTATTTCTTAGCTATTAAATGTCTCAAACAATCTACGTTGATGAAACCTTATGTTGAAAGAAGGCTTAAAAGATGAAAAGGCACTATGTAAAAATTGAAAAAGACGTATCTTGATGAGGTTTGTGTGTCTCAAACAACTTATATGTGGCTTTTGCTGTCTACTTCAGAGTTTTGGTGGATCTGGCTATTCCATGTGAGAAACCAGGTCCACGAGTATTTCAAGGTTGCACTGTTGGCTTTCATCCTCGATCATGGGAACTGGTGAGCAGCTCTAGTCATTTCCGTGTATGCATAATTCCAGGAATTAAAATATAGCACTTGATAAATTTTCCTATTGTGAAATTTCAGGTTAATAATGGCATGACTCAGTTTGGTTTTGAGAAGTCTCACAAAGAATTTAGGTACAGAATCTCTTCTGCTGATCTGGTCAACTCTTCAAACTTCAATGTTTCCTCGTTAATGATTTTATGTAGTTGTGCTTCCCTGACCAAAAACTTTATTTATGTTATAATTAATATATGTATCACTTTTTCTTGTTACAGATTTCAGACAGAGCAGTCTCAAGTAGCCCTATATATGACTGCAGTTGCTTCTCTCTCTTCCTTGGTTCAAAAACCTAGTTTCAAGGTACTTTTTATTTTGTATTCACTCTCTGGAGAATGGTAACTATCTCATTACTATGTACTTAATACGTGACCTTTTTTTTTTTTTTTTGATAAAAGATCATGAAATTTTAAAACTGCTGCTAATTAGGTCTCCCCAAGTAAGGGCTTGGAGTTAAAACTGTCTGGATCTGCAGCCAATGGGGAACCTCCTACAACATTGTCACCTGCAGTGCTGATTGTGGATTGGAGATGTATGACCCCACTTACTTATTCAAGAATTACCAATGTTGCATAGAATGTTTCTGTTTCTAACTTTAACCTAATCAACTTTTTCCAGGTGAGGTGGCCCGTGATGTTCCCTATGAAGTCGATATCTCAATCCCTGTTGTGGGCTATGAGCCAATTCAATTTGTTCTTACAAAAATGTGTGGTGAGCTTACTGATTTGCGTTAAAGGAATCCTGAGATTCTTAAGCACTATCTCTTTGCCTTTATATGCATTTAATTATTAGGAAGACAATGCAATGTATAGGCTTATATTGAGGGTGCCACTTATAGTTTTTGAGTGAATTAATTATTTGGTCCTTGAAACATTACTCCTCTTAATTTGGTCCTTCAACTTTCTTAGATCTTAATTAAGTGAATGAGCATCCTTTTTTTGCAGAGTATAAGCAGAATCAAAGGGGAGGTGCCACAAGAGGATGGGCAACATTTGGAGTGCTCTCTTGCATGTATTGCAATGATTGGAACCTATAATTATGGTTTCCGTCCAATATTTAGTTCATAAGTTTTATTTGGCTCTGCATTGGCTTGTCACTGGCATGCATAAGTTTTTCCCTAATGTTTTTACATTCTCGTAACAACTTGTTATTGTACAGTTTCTTTGTCACTTCAACACTGTTTTGCTGTGGAGGTTTCATTTACAAGATAAGAGTGGAAAACCAGGTGAGACTTGTTTCTTGGTCCTTTCACTTGCAAGCATGAGATGACCACCAGTATGTCTTGTCTTCAAACACAATAGAGCCTAACGCCTTTTTCTCTCTTTGGCAGCGTGGAATTGATGCATTGCCTGGCATGGCTATACTTTCTGCCCTTTTAGAGACTGTGAGTTCAGTTCTCCCACTGATTTTTATTTTTCTGCTTGAATTGTTGACACGAAAATATTAAATATTTGATTAAGTTAATCATGAATTCTTTGATAGTTAAGGTCAACTTCGATAACCAATAAATTGGTCATATTAGGAGTGGTGTGAAGAGAACTGTGTTTCATTTTTTATTCAATGTTGGGTGTGGCACCTGTAAACATAGATTAAGTGAGCCTGAAGATCAATATGTTCAGTAGGAAATGCTAGTCAACTTATTTGCTAACTTTTCTAACATCTCTTCTTGTGTGTGGAACAAAAATAGGTGAGTCAAGCAGGGCACGGCTATTCGCGGCCTGAAGACCAAAATGGTGCCTTTACCAGTGAAGCCTCTTGGGAGCGCCCTCCAGGTTCTTCCAAAGGAGCATGGCGACCAACAGAAAGAAAGTATGGCTCTATTTAAATGTGTGCAACCGATTATAATATAATTTTTTGCCGAAAATATGTCAACTTTTTTTTTTTGGGGTATTCGTCCACCAAACTTTTTCCTTAGGTCAGCTCAGATTATGGGGGGTTTTGTAGCCTTAGTCTGATGGATTCTTTATGAACGTAATTCAAACAAGTTTAAAATATTAATAATAAAGGGTATAGTGACAGCGATGCATTAGCCTGAGATTTACATTATGTGCTTCACCGTGTGTCATGTTGCGGAAACCAATAGAAACTGTGAATTCATTCGAATTTGTGTCAGTTGCAACTTTAGTGAAAACGATGCAAGTGAAAGGGCAAGCCAAGGCACTTGTACGATGTTCAGTACCTATTCGCTTTATAAATGGACTCTGCACTCTGCACTCTGCAGGACTAACCCTGGATCCTCTTTTACTCTTGAGGTAGGGAAGGTTCGCACAGTAACTCCAATCATATCCTAATCCTATTGGTACCTTCTCGGATGCGCCTTAGGCCTCTAATATGCTATGATATGGACAGCGTAGTAGTGGGGTAAAAATATAAAGAGCAGGTTTTGAAATTTGAATTCATGAAAAATATTATATAATCACCTCTCTTTTCTTTAATATATTAATATATTTAATTAAATTAAATAAGTTAATTAAATTAATATATTTTTATTAAAAAATTTAATTATCATACTTAACTCACTCTCTTATTCTCTTATTTGATTATTATTAAAAAAATATCAATAAGAATAATTTAAAAAAAATAAAAAAAATAAAAAATATATTTTATATTTAAAATTAATATTAACTTCTTTATTGGAATAGAAGGAATATAAAGTTTTTATCTATAGATAAAAAAAAAAATTAAAAAAATCTTTACAATATCAATCAGATTAAGATATAATATAACTATAGGCTACGGCAAGTATTTGAAAGTCCTAGTGACAAGATGTGGAAAAGCAAATGATGTCTTGAGAAAAGGAATATCATTAATGTTTGGTGTTTTGGAATATAGTTTCCATTGAATTTAAGAGCCACGAATGCATCTAAAATTTGATGAGTGAAGGTGAATGTCAAGTGAAAATCAGCTATTTTTTTTCTTCTAATTAAAATTTGATGATTGAGGGTGAATGTCAAGTAAAAAAGAGCTTTTTTCACATGACAAAAAAGATTTGAAGTATATAGTGCATGTGAGGTTATATATGGAAATAAGAGCTCCAAGAGCAAAAAGGCATGGTTGAAATTGCGTCCGTTCTCACGTGGAAGTATTTTGTTTTGTTTAATAGTCCTTGTGGGGTAAATCATGTCCCGGCGGATTTTGAACATTGTTAAAAGTAAAGCAAATGTTTTTTTTATTATAAATTTTTTTGAAAAAAAATTAGATTTATCATGATTGGGTAAAGTTTCTTTTTTTGTTTAAAAAAATGATATCAGGAAAAATAAAGCAAATGTGACAGAGGAACGGATGCTTCCATTCCATTTCATTGGACAATGTAGTAATACATAATAAAAAACTTAAAGCAATCTGCTCTCTATTTTTTTTTGTTAATAATAATATTTTTTATATAATGAAAATTCTTAAAAATTACAAATGAAACGTAATACCAGCAAATAATATTTTTTTATATAATGACATTTCAAATTTTTTGTAACACGCAAAAATAGATGTCTAATTCTATATACGTTGATAACTATTTAATAATATTCTTTTTATTTCATTTTTCATTACAATACTATATAATCGTCAATAAGTGGGCTAGATAATATTCATGGGAGATATTTAATTTATATCTTTAGCACAACATGTTAACGTTGTAATCATGGTTATCTTAGAAGTTAAATTTATTGTTAATCAAAAGAAGAAAAGGAGCAAAGTGATTCCACTCATCCCAATCCATCACGCAAAGCAGAAGACACCACATTTCTTATTAGTTAAAGTATTATTAATCAAAGATTTCTAGATTTTCCCAACAATTAAAGCTAAACATAAATAAACTACACATTCACGCACACCCCACAAAAAAAAAAAAAAGGAGTAAGTAAAGCTAAGCTATGTACTGCTAGACGCCTAGAGGCAGAGAAGAGGGTAGGTATCCTTTCCTTCATCACGTTCGTTGCACCATCTACACTTAACCTAACATTCTCTTTAATACTTTGTTTTGGCACTTTGCTTCACTTTATACTAAACCCCTACGCGCAGGACCAGATACCCCTTTTCATAATTTACATTAACATTTTGAGGTCAAAGAAGACGTTCCCACTCGGACATTATTTATTCGCTAAAAAAATGAACAGCAAGATCATCATTAACATTTTAAATAATCTTGCCTATCTACCTTGATTGTGTTAAAGGGAGCTGATAAGGTCAAAAAAGTTATTCCGTCCTCTTTATATATTCCTCTAGAGAGATCAATCATTGACATTGGAGCTGGCTTTCTTAACTTGGAGAACAAAACCTGCAGGTTGACCACCGTCGGTTCTGGAAGCTCAATGGAGTCTCGTTCTTGAATGAGTCATTTAGATTAGGTAGCGTTGATATATAGACTGATTCAACTTGCATTAGCCTCTCAAACAACTTTGCCCCTATCGTCTTACCATATGATTCTACATCCTCATAACTCAAGAAAATTTGTTAACACCTTACAAACTCCTCATCTATTCTTAAATTCCCAATCATTGTAGGACTGAGAGAGTAAGAGAAGTACTATTCTAAAACATTTTTTAACGTGTTCATAGTTTCAAATGCAACAACAAAACACTTTATCCTATTAAATGACGTCTCCTATATAAATTACATTTTGAAAATAACTTTTGTGATAAGTCATTATCCAAGAAATTTAGATTAATTATTTTCACAAGTGTCCTTTTTGGTTTCTCCCTCTCTTTTTATAGGACTAAACTTTTTCTTTTGTTTTTTTTTTTTGCATAAGCACCCAGAGTCCTTTTAAATCTAACTAATCCAGATCAAGCCAGTTGAGACTCTTGCAGGTGGCAAACTCTCTTAATAAACATTTAACATAACCGCATGCCCAAAGATTTGAACATGAGATACCTGATTAAGCTAACATAGCCCTCTTACGAGCTTAGCTTTGTGCTAGTTGATAAAGACTACTCATTTTTATTGGCCCCTCCAATAACTTTATTTACACATTATCAAATTACCTTAAACAATTGTTTACCATTTTCAAAGTTTTAAATATTTCTACCTAAACTATCTAGTTAAGAACCAGTCAATTGGCATTTTAGATGCCAAATGATCAAAGACTTTATTTGTTGAGATGTAGGTAGAATCAAAATCTACCGTAAGTTTTATTGAGTTCATTGTTTTAAAAGAAGAAAAAAAAGGAGAGAAATATGCACCGAGTGTATATAGGACTCTCTACAACTTTAAGAACTATAATATTTAGCTTCATATTCTATGTCTATCTCTCTTTGAGTTTTTTTTTTTTAAAAAAAACTAAGAAACTATGGAGGATCTATTCTGGGTTTAATCATTACATGTCCAATGAAAAGCAAAACATGGCGATTAAGCAATGGGAAAGAAAGGAATTGATACGACTTACGAGTCCTAAAGTAAGAGACCAATAAAAGATGCGCTAATAATAATTTCAGTAGGCATGCATTTGAATACAATTGATCAGTGTCCGAAAAACTTTTCGTATGTTCATTACTTCAAATGCAAGAATGGGATGGTGACGAAGCTGATGAACCTGGGACCATGTTTTTTCGTTGCTTATTCTATGTTAAGCCTATCTGCTTTATGCTAGACTTCGACTCAGCTGCTCTATTTTCAGCTTAATTAAACTTACAGCTTCCATCTATATTTCCTTTGAACTGTCCCTTTGGTTAATTAATCAAGCATACTAAGATGAAATCGTCAATACCAACTCCGATTTTTCTCTATTTCTTATGAATTTCCGAGGCTAGTTAGCTACCAACTCCAACAATTTTTGTTTCCATCTCACCTTTTCCATTGTCTTCTTCTATTATGCAATACTTTTCGTGACAGTTCTCCTCTATAAATAGCATTTTCCCTGACCACAGTGCACCAATCTAGTCTGAAAACATTACTTCATTCCATATTTATCCAAGTGCTGTTCTTCAAGGCAGCCTCTGGAAGATACAAAAAATGGCCAATTCTTTCGACTTTCTTCTGCTTGTTTCTCTATTAGCCTTTGCTCCCTTTTGCCTCTGCAGCAAAAAGGTGGGGGTTCACCTCTACCCTCAGTTCTATGACTATTCATGTCCAAGAGCTCAAGAGATTGTCAAATCAGTCGTTGCTAAAGCTGTTCAAAAAGAAACTCGTATGGCTGCTTCACTTCTGAGGCTCCATTTCCATGATTGTTTTGTCAAGGTCTTCATTCTTTCCCTCCATCAACAGAGTTTTAGTAATTCAGTGGTCATCTAAGTGTTTAAGTAAGTGACTTTAAGTTGATATTGCAGGGCTGTGATGCATCAGTTTTGCTAGATAGCAGTGGAACTATCGTCAGTGAGAAGAGATCAAATCCCAACCGTAATTCAGCCAGAGGATTCGAAGTTATCGATGAAATCAAATCAGCACTAGAGAAAGAATGCCCTCACACAGTATCTTGTGCTGATATTTTGGCTCTAGCTGCTAGAGATTCAACTGTTCTTGTAAGTTTTTCCTTCTGTTTTGCACCCTTTCTTATTCTTTCTCCTTTAACACTTCTGTTAGCAAGCCTGGTTGATTTATTCTCAATTTGTTAAGTGCAGACCGGTGGACCAAGCTGGGAGGTACCTTTGGGTAGAAGGGACTCTCTTGGTGCAAGCTTGAGTGGCTCCAACAACAACATTCCTGCTCCAAACAACACATTCCAGACCATCCTAACCAAATTCAAGCTTCAGGGTCTTGACGTAGTTGACCTAGTTGCTTTGTCTGGTAAGTTCCTTCCACTTGTCTGTCATATGAAATTTCCTTCTTTTGATTATAATCCCTAGACTTCTACGCAAAGACTACACGCAATCAGATTCTTAAGTGTTTGCTATTGGTTTCGCGGTGAACACATGATATATAGACTCTATATTATAGAGGTGTGAACAAATATACAATCATTATGTTTTTATTGGAGAATCCAAACACAAGAATTGTAACTTTCATGGCTATGTTTGAGTTTTGGCCTTTTGGGTGAGGAAAATATTTCTGAAATTGTTGTAGGGAGTCACACAATTGGGAACTCCAGGTGCACCAGCTTCAGGCAGAGACTGTACAACCAAACTGGGAATGGAAAAGCAGACTTCACACTTAACCAGTATTATGCTTCTCAATTGCGAAGCAGGTGCCCAAGATCTGGTGGAGACCAGAATTTGTTTTTCTTGGACTTTGTGAGTCCAACGAAGTTTGACAACGGCTACTTCAAGCTCCTGTTGGTTTATAAGGGTCTGTTAAGTTCTGATGAAGTACTCTTCACACAGAATCAAGTATCTGCACAGTTAGTGAAGAAATACGCCGAAAATAATGATCTTTTCTTCGAGCAATTCGCCAAGTCCATGGTCAAGATGGGAAACATTTCTCCTTTGACAGGTTCAAGAGGGGAGATAAGGAAGATCTGCAGGAGGATTAACCATTATTAAGTTATGTCATTACTGTGCCTCAATTTTTTTTTTCATTATGTTATTTGGTTTCCAATAGTAAATAAGCTGAGGTTTTCCTCAAGAGTTGATGACGCGGTTTCCTGTGTGTCTGTGTGTGTATGATAATGAATTTGTGTTTTATTATTCTGTCTTAGCTGCGCTTCACCAAATCAGAATCAATATGTAATGTAACTATTCCACTGGCTATCACTATCATTGAAAATCTGAGGTGGCGACAAGCCATTTAACCTATTAAAAAACACAGTAGGTATGTATGCCCTGCTCCATGGCTGTGCTTGAAATGAACGGGAAGAACACCCTGTTTATAAGAAGCTAAGATGATCCTCTTCTTCAAATATAGGAAGCACATAATAATTATTAATTAATGATAAGTCCATTAAGTGAATTTCTTTATTCTGTTCGTCGAATAGACTAACCTGGTCCAAGCCACTGCAAGTAACATGTTATATAAGAAGGCATTTATGATTGCACATCGAAGAGTTTCTTTCAGTTTCAAACTTCTAACAGAGAGCGAAATGCCAGTGGGGTTTTGTCTTAGCAAGTTTACGTAACATAAATATCAAGATCGGAAATTGTTTCAATATCAAATGTTGAACTTGAGATACTCTATTTAAAATTTTAACACGTGCTAACATAAAAGAAATATATGGTAAACCCATAAATCTTCCGCAGACTGCCGATTACATCCTTATGATAGAGTCATGTATCAAGTCGACTCTCCCGTAATCTCGTTCAAGGTATAATGTTGGGGTCGACAGTTCAAAATGCAGGTATAACAAGAAGTAAACTATTATGTACAGAATTGGGGTTAAGTAAATAGAATCTTATTCAGCTCCATGTTTTTAATCTATTTCTTTCAAATCGCAACCTTTACAATGTGTATAGATAGAAAATTTTGTGAATGTTACTCTGAACTCTGAGCTTTTGCTGTGAGATACTTTCCCGGCTAACTCCCAGTACCTTTGTCTTCCAGTTATGCAACCCGTTATGTGCTATCGTAAGTACTCAAAAATGGAAGAGACGAGAAAAACTTGCCAGTGCTTGGATCCACCTCAGCATTATGCATATGGTCAACAAGAAAAATGAAGCACATGCTATTCAATGGAAGAGAAAAACCACAACTAGGACATGATTCTTCTACCAAGATGAAAGGTTTCTCAACCACCCACATTGTGCCTGCCGTTGAAATCTGCAGCACAATATGCGGTTGTATAAGATAAGTTTCCTTAACTTTTTATCTCTTCCCTTTTCTTTTTTGGAATCAGTCTTAAATAAAAATCAGAGATGAATATTTAGCTTACCATTAGCCAAAATGTCAGTAGTTGATTCAATTGAAGGAGCATTTTGGAATTCCAGCAAGTCTATAGTCCGTAGTCTCTGTTCAAATTCTACTGGCATTCCTATAGTCTTTATTTCCTTGATAGAAGAAAGAGCCTTCAGTCCTTCTGGTATCTTCGTCAACTTCTCACAGCGATTAATAATGATGTGCTCGAGTCGTGGTATTGCCCTTTCCTCAACGGTCCACTCCTCCAATTCTTTCAAAACATTGAGCCTTAGAATTTGCAATTTTGGAAATCCATCAGAAGAGAAGATCAATTCCCGCCTATCTCAAGTTTGGCAATGGATTCTATCTGTAAATGGGAGTTATGTAGAGTTAGTTTGATGAGGTTTGGCGGGAATTCATGAGGGTCAGGTAACTTTTTGATCCTCCCATTCGGAGAGAGCTTGTGGAGATGAGTGCACTGAGAAAGCTGCATCAAGATTGGAAATTCATCTTCTTCTGATTGAAGTGATAAGGACAGTGAGTGAAGGTGAAGTAATCCTTGCGCAATAGAAAGCACTGACCTCACCAATTTTCCAGGTAATTCATATAGTACCAGTTGCCTAAGACTTCTCATTTTTTCTAGACCCCCATCTTCTATCCAGTTTCCTGCTTCTATGTATGGCAGGCTTTGTAAATTGGTTAATGTATCCATTCTTAGATGACAGCTATTTGGAGAATCAAATGGAGTATACAGAAGCAAATGCCTAAAACTAATCATCTTCCAGATCACATTCGGTATCCTCTTAAGAAAACAACAGTACCTTAAGCGTCTGCAGGTTCAGCAAGTTTCCAATGGAAGGTGGAAGTTCCTCTTCCAAATTAGTCTTCCTCAGTCCAAGATACCTTAACTGAATAAGGTCCCCTATTGTATTCGGCAAACGAACAAACCGAACACCTCTAACTCAAAAACCCTGAGAAGCTTGAATTTGCCAAAAATTAAATTCAGTTCCTTCTCTAGAAAAATTCATAGTACTACGGTTTAAAACACGTAATTTTATATATTTATTTATATTATTTTAATAGATTTTTATTAACTCTTTAATCTTTAATTATATTATTTATATACTAATTAAGTTAATATATCTTATATTTAATTAGTGTTTAATAAAAGTATAATTATTATATTTTTATTATTTTTTTAAATAATTATTTTTAAAATAGAATATATTATATTATAATTTATATTTCAAGTATTTAAAGAAAATTAAAATTTATTATAAATTAAAAAATTATATATAAAAATCTAATGGGTCAAACTTTGAGATTTAATCCATTAGATTTTATTTATTATTACTTTTTGATTGAACAAAGAGAGCAAACACACACAAGAGACATCGCACAGTAGCCATTAATATTCATTCAAGCCAAGATAGAGATTCATCACACTTACGCAATAAGCTTTTATCTTTCTCCAAGCACATACCCAAAAGCCGACAGCAGCAATAGACCACAGCAACACCTCTAGCGACACCATCTTCTTCCTCAAGTCGTGACAGAACAAAGCCAAGAGAGAAATGAACGCTCATCAACACCGTGACTACGCAATGACCAAAACCCACCATTCACCTCTATCTACATCTACTCCAACATCTCACGGCACCTCTTGTCTCCTGTCCATACTGTGTCCTGAAGTCATCATCATCATCATTCCATCCTCAATGCAACAGAACAGCGATGCTCACAGAGGAGACAGCACGAGCAGTAACAGTTATAGCAACAAACCTCTGTTTCCTCTTGACGTTAATCTTGTCTTTCAGCGAAAGGTTGAAGTTGATAGCAATCTCAGTGGCTATGTGTGACTAGTTCATCCTAATAAAAAAATATGAGTTTAAAATCTCATTAATTCTCTACCCAATAATTATATCATGATTTATATATTTTAGGATTAATTTTATAATTATTAAGAATATTTATAATAACTTATTTATATTTATTAAAGATTATTGTGAATGAATTTTTATTTGATATTTGACATTAATCTTTAATTAATTTTAATTTCATTTACTTTAATTTGGGTCAGACATTATATTGAGATTATTGTGAATAATTTATGATTTTTCAATGTGGTTTGAATTATTAGATTGTTGTATCTCTTATTGGCTTAAATTCTATTTTATGAGTTATTGAGTTATAATTAAACATTAAATTTTAATATCTTTAATCCTATTTTATTATTCTGATGGCAGTTAATAAATTATGACTTAAAAATATTTTGTGACAATTCGAGGTGGCTCGATTGTTGAAATAAAAGCTTAATTATAATTATTAATTCATTTTTTATAACTCACATATTTGTTGAAACTATGATTGCATGTATTATTGAATTAGATGATTGCTTTTATCAATCACTTTTTAATTTATTCTTTTCATTTATTATCATTTATTATTCCTTTATTTAAATTAAAAACATCAAAAATATTTTATTTAAATTTATTTTTAATTTATTGTATTTAGTTCATAGCAAGTCATAACGGTCATAGCAAGTATGTATGGCATGCCGGCGAGACCTATTTACCTGAGATGCTGATGAACTCTCCAGGCTTCCCAGATATATGCGAAGAAAATATTCCTCTTGCCCTTTGGAGATTGGAATATCCCTGAGAAGATCATGGATGCGAATTGTTTTGACTTTGCCTAACGAACTTACTGAGCCAACTTGAACCATGCACCTACCAATCAACTCACTTAAGCAAGTTCTCGGCAACACCTTCTGCTGTTTCTGCACCTTCTCGTGGTAGAAAACCTTCTGCGACCCACAGGTGAATCAACTTTTGGGTCTGAATGTTGATGCCAACTGGGAAAAGACCTATAGGTAGAGAAAGCATGATTTCAAGCGAGAAGGCAAGTCATTGTAGCTCGGTCAAAATCCCTCGTATTCTGTCTTGCTCATTCAGCAGGTGCCAACTGATATTTTCGGCCACCCCGCAACCATTCCTGGTTTGATTCAAGTTTTCTTGATA
This sequence comes from Leucaena leucocephala, assembly GCA_037074615.1. Lineage (NCBI taxonomy): Eukaryota > Viridiplantae > Streptophyta > Magnoliopsida > Fabales > Fabaceae > Leucaena > Leucaena leucocephala. The sequence goes on along the minus strand of CM073567.1, from coordinate 262,721 downwards.
ATAAACCACCAACCACCACCACAGCCAGAGGCAAACCACCACATTTCACTACAACATCCCTTGCAAGATTCTCCAACTCCAGGGGGACGCAATTCATTCCAGGGAATGCTTTGTAGCATAGGAATCTCAAACTCTCGTCTTCAGTCAGTGTTCTTAGTTTGAGTGTTGCCGCCACCACCATCAGCATGCTTACCTATTTTCATGTATCTGGTTGTGAGCAGAATTTTACTACCCAATTTCCTTCTGGGAAATGCAGATTCTAGGCTATCCCAAACTTCCATGCTCCAAATATCATCAAGAACTACCAAATACCTTCTCTCATCCATAGTATGCAGCCGGTTCACCATGTCCTCCTCCCGCAATCTCTCCAATCTGTCAATTTCATTTCCACCGAGAGCATCTGCAACCTTGAGAATTCCTAGCAGAATGTCTCTTCTCCTGTACTCTTTGGACACATAAACCCAAGCTCTACAGTCAAAATGGTTATGAATTTTGCTGTGATTATACAATTTCTTAGCTAAGGTGGTTTTGCCCAAACCCCCCATACCAACTATAGAAACCACTCGCCCAGCGTCCACTGTAAGCAGTTGGTCCAGCAGGAATTCCATGTCATCTTCAAGCTCGATTACATACTCCTCTTCAGTGTAGGGCCATGGTTGTCTCCAGTGTCTCAACCTTTCGTTGGTAATATTTTGCCCCGGTGTTTTACTGACAACGCCGTAGGTTTCCCATTTTTTAGATACATCATGTATCCTCTGTCTAATTTTATCGACTTTTCTGCAGACCTCGTAGAGATGTAAGGATCTAAAGACTCTGTCCCATTTGCTTTGACACGCTACCTTGTAAACATAAATCTCTATTAGCTCCTCAGCTTCAAAAGCAATATCTCTAATATCGGAAACCAGCATTCGAACCAGTTGGTTTTCTTCCTGTTTAGCATCGGCATCCCTCAGAAAGCATTGCATCCATCATAACTCATTCTTCAGCCTCTCTACGTCGTTGCGCACAACATCTAGCGCAGAAAGCATGCGTTCACTGCTTGTTCGACTAGAAGTTCTGAAAGCTTTTCAACAACTATTGATACAGCAACCTCAGCCATTGAGACTACCGGAGGCTGTGTACGGCTTTTTCGAAAACGGAGTAGATTGATCTGATATGAACACAGAGGCCTTCCAGAATGGAAGCATGAAGATTCCTCTCTTCCCTGGGGCTCTCGTGGTGTAATGGATCAGATTTCTTGTCCCCGTTGAAAAGTCATCGTCCGTTGACCAAATAATAGCTTAAAATAAATTCGGCGCAATATGCATATTTTCAATATGGATAAGGATTTAGAAACGATATAATTAATCTAAAGTTTCTAGGGACATACATTTTTGTTGAAAAATTACCCTACCAACTCTCCCTGTATAACAAGAGATTGATTTGAATATTTTTAAAGTATTAACAACATATTAAAAATCAAAAAATGATGTAAATTCCCATTGACTTTTCTTATTTTATCTATCTATATTTTTTTCGTCTGAATTTTATCTTCCAAATATAATAATTTATGAGAGTTCGCGTTGATTGTTGAGTTCATAAGGGGCGAAGTCTTCCGCAAGCCGGAAACTGGCGCCGTGGCTTCGCTTTGAGAATTGGCATCCCCGACCGTGAAAAATATAACAAGGGAACAATGACGGTGAGGCTAGGGCTTCCCTTTGTGATAGTGGTGATTTTGTTGTTGTTCGTTGCGAAGCAACCTGCGGTAGTCGAATCCTCTAATTCTGTTCCTGCCTTCGTTCATAATGTCATCTACTCCAGCAAAATAGCCATCTTCTCCAAATCCTACTGTCCGTATGTCTATTTCCCTCTCTCTTCTCCTTCGTAATTTATGGGTTTTTTTCCTTTTTTGTGCGTATGTGGGAAGACGGGATTTTCCCTTTGGTAATTTTATTATCTGACATTCAATTTCAAAGATGCAAGAGAAGAGTTTATGGTTTGCCTTCACGATTAAGGTTGCTCTGGCATACTACACAAGTGCCCACGTAATTATGCTCTGCTTGTTATAATTGTATGTGACCCTCTTTGGCTTTTTAGCACGGTGGCGCTTGGATTTGCCCATGAGTTCTTTTCATCTCGACAATCGCCATCATAATCATGTATCTGGTTAAGGAAATGTTTCGTATCAATTTTGACTTTTACCGTCGACCCTTTTCTGTATCCTATGAAGGCTGCATATAGTCCAATTCTAATCATTTTGATGAACAGGGAGTGGCATAGTTTGAATTATGGCAATTTTCTGCTCCCAAACCCTGGACTTGGGAGTTTGAGGGTGCCGAGCAAATCCACAGTATGTGGTGCTTTAAACTGAAATGGCTATCTATTTACAGGGAATTGATCCACTTGTAAGCTATGTTCTGTCTTGCGCATAATTGAGTCTTCAAGGTATTTCTGTCTCAAGATGGTAGTTCTCAGAGTCAGAATGCCTATTCTGTCTGCAAATCGTTCTATGTCCTACCTCCCTTGCAAGGCCGGGGAAAAAAAAGCATGGAATCAGGGAACTATCAACCATGAATAAGATACGAAAGCTTCTAGTGATGGCTGATGACTTTTTTCCCTTACGACAAATTTGATGATATTTGATTTTGACAAGCACGCGTTTAATGTTTCTAGTTTCCAAGTTAATCGTCGAATTTGTTTACCAAACTTGGTGTTGATGATTCCCTCCCTCTGTGTCACACTAACGCAATATTTGGCATGCCTCAACACATTGTTGCAGAATGACTTACTATATTTCATTGTACCAGGTATTGTTTGCGTGCCAAACGCATATTTAAAGAACTAAATGAGCAACCTGTTGTGGTGGAGCTCGATCTACGAGGTATATATAGTATTTACCATTGGCCATGGGATCTACATTAAATGTCATCATGGTTTCACATTTGTAAAGTGTTGCCTTTGATGAGCAGATGACGGGTATCAAATTCAGAATGTTCTTCTGGATCTCGTAGGCCGGCGCACTGTCCCACAAATATTTGTGAATGGCAAACATATTGGTGGATCTGACGGTTAGTTCTTGGCTTTGTGCTTTTGTGATTATATATACGTCTAATTGCCAATGAATTATATGATCATCTTCCCATGAGTTTATTCTTTGTCCTGCTCTCACTGGCCACGTTTTGATTCAGATCTCAAAGCTGCAGTCGAGAGTGGAGAAGTGCAGAAACTCTTAAGTGCAAGCTGATGGCACTCTGCACGATGAAGAACAGAAGCATATGCAATGCGTAAGCACTCACGTGAAGGACCAAACTTCTAACAGCAAATTGAAGCTTTTAGTTTTCGATTACATGACCTGCGCTGAATTAAGATATCTCTGGTGCATTTTGTTTGTAGTGAGCGATTTGTTTGCAATTAGATTATTTCACAAGTTGTTCATAATTTTCTTGAGCTCTCTTTGTACGTGCCATGGGAAACCGTAATTCTGATTGCCTACTTGTTTCAAATCCTCATGTAATTTTGGAGGGAATGGGAGAGAAGCCCCTTGTTTAGACTGAAGATTGGACGGCCCCCTCCCCTCCCCCTTTTTTGCTTCACTTGTTTAAGCAATATTCCGAGGTCTAAATGATACACGCTTCAAGGTTGAAATAATTTCTCATGATGATTGGTTATATAAGGCTATCAGATCGTTTCATTTGATTACTGTTTTAAATAATCACAAAGTAAGTGCAAATTATACGCAAAGAGCTAGAATTTTATATCTGCGGTTGGGGGTATCCAATTGCCTAATTCTCTGTAATTCTATGGGATTCGTATGGATAAATACGAGTTGACTAGTGCGAGATACATGAGGAAGAAAATGGATAAAATCACGTAACATAACGATAGCCAATCCCCATATGAAAACCAAAGGGCAACGCTATTGCAGAAGACTATGGTCGCCAATTGCTTTTCTTAGCGCAGAGTATTCCCTCTTGCTTCATGGATAACGTTATTTCCCAACGCAGAGATTCCAACAGCTGCTCCACTTGGTCAATTGTTTTGGGTTCATCACGAACCATCAGTTTACCTTCCGGCCTAAGTATTCTATCAACCTCCACTATTACTGGAACAAGGCTGCACCTGAGTAGCCAACAGCCAAGAAGAAGGATCTATGTGAGAGAAATTGCCAAAAAGGGGAAATTAATTAATTTTTTTTTTTTACTTTCGTCTGGGCCTACCTCTTCTTGACGTTTGAGAAAAGATTATCTGCATGAAGTAGATCATAACTTCGTGGGTAAGTACTGAAGGATTCACACCAGTCATGGTACATTCCAAACAGACCACGCTCATAGATTATGGGAAGCGTGTCTGGAGCATTTACATTCACCACATTGAATACCCAAACAGGAAGATCCCTTAGAGCTGCCGCAAATCTGCATATTTACACCCCCCCCCCCCCATAAGTATCGATTTGCAAAATAATGTCATGTATAGAGATATGTAGTCATACGTACCCTCCATAGACAGCTCGCATGTCCATGACATTTCTGACATTGGACCAAGTAATACCAAAGTTGCTCAACTCATCCACGACATTTTTCCAACGTTCATCGTCAGCTACAAAATCTTGAGGCAGTGGTTTTCCATAGATCCCAATCTGAGTGTTGTTTAACCAGTACGGAGCTTTATGAAGACGACTAGGCCAAGGGTATGGCCATTTTGTCCCTCTCTCTGAAGGATCCTCCGGCACCCTGTGCATGCAAGCCACCAAAGGCACATACCATGCAGCATTTGGATCATCATCTTCCTTGCACATTGGTGGAAAGTTTTTCTCTCGCTGATCGTAGCATTTATTCGTAGTGGGTTTCCTATAAATGGCCGCACCAATGTGATTCAGTTTATCCCTCTTTATAGTCACAAGCTCCCAGCACATCTTCTTCGTTAGTGACGACATTTCTAATGCAAAAATCACCCAAGGCTCAGTCTAATTAAACGCGTGTGTGTGTGTGCGTGTGTGTGTAAGGTACATGTCATCCCACCCTTCCATATTTTGACATCTTCTTCAAGCTTCTGGTATACAGGAGTGGCAGACCAGACAAAATAACCCCCAGGTCGTAATAAACGGTTAAGTTCCAAAAGCAACAAGCCACCTAGGGTTCACAAGTGTCATAGTTTAATGAAGCATGGTCAATAATGGCAAACTGGAACATTATAAATAAGAATGAATGGATGAAAATTTTGAAAGGAATGATAAGTGAGGGAGAACCATCTGCATGCCAAGGTACTCGACAACGTGCGCAGTGTATAAGATCAAAGACCGTGCCAGGGAATTGCAACCTTTGAGAGCCCATGACAGCAGAAATAGCTGGTATTCCTCTCTCAAGGGCAAACTGTACTTGTGCTTCGTGTTCATCTTTTGGTGCAAATGACATTGTAATCACATCTCTCTCGAATAGGTAACCTCCGAAACTCCCAACCCCACATCCAACATCCAAAACCACTCGAGTGTGCTTTCCCCATGCTATTTTAGGTTCTGCCTGCGACCATCAAGAAATTTTTTTGGGCCAAACACAAGTATGAGTCAATTGATTTATTAATCTGCAAAATATATACTCTGCCCCCAGTTAGTACCCAATAGTTCGAGTGTTTCGTTTCGTGAGGAGTTTTGGATTCACATTCTGGTGAACATATATAATTACCTGTTGGATGAAATCAATGTAGTGGAGAGCTCCGTGAATGAACTGGGTTCCTCCACCAGGGAATGTCAAGAACTCACCGGACACCTTCACCCAATTCTGATGACCCTTCACCTCTGCCAGCAGCGTGTGTGGTACGTTGTGGTACCATATCTGTTGAAACATGGCATTAATGTTTTCATTTTTTTTTAAGGTAGGAAAAAAAAAAGTTTCCCTTTTCCTCTGAAATCAATTTCTCATGGTCACCTTATCTCTGCTATCCGGCCATTCGATGGATCTTTTGTAACTTTGCGGAAGCGGAACCAAACAAGCAGGTGCTTCCTCAGGGCAATGTCTCTCCCTGTGTTCGAAGTGTTTTCTACTGTGTAACTTGCTTATCATTGCGTCGTTGTCCAAACATGGTATGTAGTCAGCACCTTCCGTGACATTGCAGAGTTCCCACGTTCGAGCTTGAGTTTGTCCCTCTTTCGCCTTCTTCGAGTCATCTGCTTGTGTTGACCAAGTTTTTTTCGGCTCCTTCTGCAATGACTTGGAGTTGTTTCCATCCTTGCGCTTCTTCTTCTTTTTTTCTGTTTTTGGCCTATGGATTTCTTCACTTTCGCCTTCAATTTTCTGGGTTTTCTTTTTCTTTGGGTCTTCCAGGGAAAGCTTGAAGCTTTGGTCCGTTTGATCTAACTTTGGTTCTTGCTGTGAAGTATCTATTGTAGAATCAGGATTTTCACCGTGTTTGGGTTGCTGCTCTTCACGAATCTGTTGCGGTTGCTGGGTTATTTGATCTTCCTCGACGTTTCCCTTTTCTTCTCTTAACTGCTTGAATCGTTCATCTATGATGTCTTTCTCTTTCTTAGATTCTTGGGAATCAAAACTCTGAGCATCCTCTTGCGGTCGCTCGGTAATGCTATGTTGTTGATTCTCCTTAACACTCACAGTCTCAAGCTCTTCGTGGATTTCTTCAGGTTTTTTGTCACTAATAGTTTCAGAGGCTACTTGTGCTTGAGTTAATGAGCTTTCCTCTGATATCTGAGTATCAGCAGTGGAAATATGGTCATTCTGTGGCTCATTATTGACGTTGAGATCGGGGTTTTTATCATCAGACTTGATAGCATCTTCCGGGAGCTGACCAGGATTGTCTCCAAAGGCTTGAGTTTCTTTTGGGTCTGTGATTTTCGTTGTGCTGTCAGCTGAATCATCGGAGATTTTACTTGTGGTATCAACGGGCTCTTGGATGATTTTGGAAGTGGTTTCAACCGAGTCTTCGACGGCGGCAGACACATTATCGTTGGTGAGTTCAGAGTTATCAAAGGCGACACGGGTGTTAGCGCCTTCATCAGGTGAGACTACAGAGTTGGAACTCAACATCCATATTGCCAAAGCGCACAATGCGAGAAAAACTAGTGTTGTTAAGGTTGATGTGTAAGACGAGGAAGACGATCTCTTGCTAGTCTTGGATTTAAACAGAGCCATTGTTGGAGTGTGAGTTCATAGGCGAATTGGTTTGAGGGAAGGAGAGAATGAAAGCAGAGGAAATGTTTGATTTGAGAGTGGTTTGAGTAATTTTTGATGGAGGAAGATGGAAAAGACAGGAAAATAATCCTCTAAATTGAACGATGGAATGCATCAAAGATCCAAGAGAGTCGGATTAGGAAAAGTTGTTGAGACAACTTGGTCGTTATGTCTAATACAACACTCCCAACAACGTGACCCTTTGCCTCAACGTTTATTCGCCTCAATTTGAGTTTTTTTTTTTTTTTTTTGACTAGATGTTTGCGATTCTATTAAAATCATGCCATAAGCATATTTAGAAATGTAAATAGCAATTATAAAGTGTATAACATACACATCACTAATCTCAGGGGTGCACTTTTATTTTTATTTTTTTCCAAATACATAATTTATTAATTTGAACCAATCTCTGTAAATATATGACTCTCCTAGATCCTTAATATACAACTCAGCTAAATATTTTATATATATTAATAAAATTAGATAAATTAATTAATTATAATAAATATATAATTTTTCTAAAATATTTATGTAAAACTTAAATTATATATTATATTTATGATTAAATTAAATTTTTTAATTAATTTTTATATTTAAAGTCAAATTGTTATGTCAGTATTATTATTATTATTTTCTTTTGCTACAAGTATGTCAGTATTTTTTTTTATATGAAAGTATGTCAGAAGTATTTTTTTTGTACAGTATGTCAGAATTATTGATATAAGCCTGAGAAGATCCTCGAAGGGCCCATGATTCTTGAAGTCAACCCAAATGAAGCCATAACGGGCCGGATTCTCACTGTTAAAAAAATTTCTCAGACTTTTTTTTTTATAATAAAGAGGACAATGCCCAATGAAACTAGTTACACTAATGGGAAAAATAATCTCAAATACTCATAAGCTAATATATCCCTCAATTGAAATGGGCATGTAATATACAATGTAGACTTGGAGAGACTTATCTTTACGAGTGCATCTACTATTTGATTCATCTCTCTTGAAATATATTTCAATTGCACCTCCTTTAACCTACTCATCAGGTTTTTAATTTGTAGAAAGTATAGGTTGCCAATATGATTATTGTTCTCCTTTACTAATATCTAAATAAGGAGTTTTTAGTCTGACTCAAAGATGATCTTCCTATATCTATGATCTCATGTAATTGTAAGCTCTTTTAAGATAGCTCATTATTCTGTTTCAAAGGCATTAAAATTTCTCATACTTGAATTCAAAGCTAGAATACCTTTTACCCAAAAAACAAATACCTAGAATACTAAAACAATCAGTCCATGACTTCAGAAGCAAGAAGTTGGGAGCAAACGAGGGGAGTTAGGAATGGTAGTAATGTTAGTTTTGTTTGGAGAGTGTGGGCATACAAAAGCATATGAAACTCTTTTATTAGTAGAATATAATGTGTGTTTGGTTTAGTAACAGATTTTAAAAGGGTTTTTAGCTTAAATTTTAGTTTAAAATAAATAATTATAGTTATCTTAAACGACTTATAAATTAAACTATAGTTTAAAACTATAATTTTGGATAAATTTTTATGAATAGTTTCTGAAATATTAAAACAACTTATAGACTGTCAAATGACTATTTTGTTTCTATTTTTTCATTCTCTCTCCTCTCTCCCTTCTCTTCCATCTTTATCGCATGCCTTATTCTTCTATCGTTCATTATCCTCACTATGCTCTCTCCTCCATCACTGCTACCGTTTGGTGGAGGTGAAAAAAGAAGGAAGAGACAGTGGATTCTCCATAGTGGAAGAGGAGGAAGGAGGGGAAGAGGGAAAAGGGAGGAAGATCTTCGATATGCACCTTATGTATGTTGATGAGGAAGATGATGAACAGTAATTGCACATATTATTTTCTCTTATACATTTCTAATAATTTATCAATCATAAAAATTATTATGATAATAATCATATAAACATTCATCTATTTAAAATTATCTTTTTTTTTATAAATTTTTTTTATAAGAGTTTATCCAAAAAATACTTTAAAAAATTTTTTTTGTTATAAACTCTTTTTCAACCAATAAAACAATGATGATATGTTTTTATATGTTCACATGTACACGCTACTGTAGCCACGTGATTGATTGCCCATTTTGATTTTCATGAGGAATCCGTTGTTCTATCAAAACATCAGGGAAAAAAAAAAAGACAGTGCCATGCATTTGCACATTTTTTTTCTTATAAAAAGAAATTTATTTTTGAAACCATGTCTTCATCATCGTCAACTTCACCACCGGCCACCCATCCAATACCCTCCACCCTAATTTTCTTCTTTTACATCATTATTATTTTTTGTAATTTTTTTATATAATAAATTCCTATTTTATATATTATTTTTATCTATTCTAAAAAATTTATCATATTTAATAAATATTATTGTAATAGTTTGATTATTTTGTGATTTAAATGATTATATGAATTAAATAATTAAAAATAATATTTTTTTATATTTTATTAATTTTATTATTTCTCTTTATTAAATTGATTTACTTTAAAGTATTCTACTTTTATATATTTAAAAAAATTAAAAATAAATAAATAAAAATTATAACACATATCTACTACTATACAATTAAATTATATAAATAAAGTTAATTAAAAAATTGTCAAATCGAAAGAAAAATTATAATTTCAAACTAAAAAAAATCAAAATACCTCTAATATTATATTAAATATAATATTAATTGAATATCATTTTAATTAATTCAATAATAATTTTTTAATATCTAACATTTAAATTTAATTAAAGGATAATAAATAAATGTACTATTATTTTTCTATTTTTTATTAATTATTTTACCTATTTTATCCTATTACTTTTTATTTAAATTTTTTATAGGATATTTGAGTTAAAAAAATATTGTCTCTTGAGATATTGAAAAAAAATGACAACTTAAAATAATACTAAAAATAAATAGAGATTAATATTATATTTTTGAAAGCCAATTAGTGAAGAGATACACATCAATAATACTCACTCACAAAAATTATATAAAGGGCCTCAAGGCTCCTCATTTCAACACACCAATCGTCACCACCATCATGATCATCTTCTTCATGTTTTTCACAATTCCATCCATTTCTTTCTAAGTTCTTGAGAAAAGATGTAATGGCTTGAGTTCCTATACTTTAGAGTATGAGTTGAACAAATTTATGATTTTATATTTTTTATTTATGCAAATTTATGATTTCCTAAGTTTAGATTTTGAGATTTATATATGTTAAATTTAAAGTTTTGGTTGACACACATATTTAATCAAACTCTTGTAATTTATTATTTTAATTTATAATTTGATACTCTTTATTTAATATTTTTAGTTTTCTGTTATAATTATTCATATTAGGTTCAAATGTTTGATTATTGGGTTTTCAATTGAATATCATTCTTTTACTGTTTAATTTATTACATGCTAAGTGGAGCTTTTAAATAATCATTCTTTATGCAATTATATATTATATTTAGGTATAATTTTATATTTTATGGTTATGACAATAACGATTGTTTAAAGTTCCGTATGTTAGAGAGTTAGCATTTATAATTGTTATAACTCCAATATATTATTGAAATATGATAGTCCCGCATCAATCATTGAGAGTTCTCATTTTATTGGTGATATCCTTATACATTTTGCATTTATTTTATTTTTGGTATTGTCTCTTTTTACTTTCTCAAAATTATTAATCAAATTCGCTTCTATTAATCCTCTTTCATATACTTAGTTTAATTTAGAGTTAAGTCACACATTAACTCCACGTAAAGAATACGACTTAAGTTGACATTTATACTATATAGAGATTAATTTAATAATTAATTTAAGTGCTAATGACATGCGATATCAAATTTTGATGTCGTTGTCGGGGGAGTCAATTCGCTTGACTCTTAGGTTAATTAAGTGTGTTTTCTTTTCTTCTTCTTTTTTTGCCTTTATTTTCTTAGTTTGTAGTAGAGTCTAATCTTTAAGTGTTTTTCAGTTTAGTAAATTTCAATTAATCCTTACTGCTTTGCTAGAATTGTTTCTGACTTATCGAGAAAAATATGAGAAAATTCATACTGGAAGTTTTTGTTGTTCTAAAGTTTTAATAGTTTTAGCTATTAGATCTGACCTATTTTTGCCAAATTCAAATGTTTGAATCAATTTTTTATTTTTCTTTATATTTTCATTTTTTTTAATTTATCAGTTATTCACATTTTCTTTGTTTCCTTCTTTAAATTGCATGATGACTTGGTTTAGTAATAATCAATATAATCATAATCTAACCATGATCTCTCAGTCTTTCACAAGTTATAATATTTCAAAGGATCAGGCAAGAAAAAAAATATAATACATCTCACAGAACAACCATGAATCTTTTGCTGAATATTGGGATCGATTTCAATACATCTTACATAAGTACCCGCATCATGAAATACCTAATGACTATCTCATACTATATATTTCCATAGGGGATTGAAAGATATATTAAATTAAACCCTGGAGGAATCATCATCTCCCTTTGGTAACATAGCTCATATCCTTAAAGAAGTTAACTATAATAGTAGTACCTTAAATAAATATATTAAGTGCAATGCCTCTACCTTTTTATGCGATGATAATAATATTCTTGATCATATTTCTCTTCCTAATATTCCTAGTACTACATGTATATCTTCTTGTACTATGGACGATAGTGAACATATTTCTAACATTGAGCCTTGCTTGAGTGCTAATATTGACTTATCTTGTAATGAGAATTTGGTTGAATCTCCTTCTTCCCATTTGCATGCACAAAAGGACAATAAAGTTCTTAAAGGAAATGCTAATAATGTTACCTCACATACATCATTTCCATGTACATGTAGTGATGGTTCACTTTGTTTGAATTGTATTGAATTATATAGAAAGCTAACCGCATTGTATGAACATGATAGAGTTGATAATAATGGCATTCCTCGAATTGCTAATAATCTTAAAAACTTGAAGAATGTGTTTTTCTTCTATTTCAAGGAACCAATGAATCACATGATAAAGAAAAAATGCTACTACAACAATCGAGGAAGTCGCTCTAGTACCACAAAATGACATAACAAAGAAAATGAGGCACAATACCAAACCCAAACTATTACAACTATTCAAGATAATGGAAATGAGGGCGATGGCGATGGCGATGAAATATTATCATGTGATTTGTCACCCAGTATAGAAATAATAACTGATAATTATATACCAATTCTTCATGTTGCAATCAATACTCTTATTGAAGGGAGTCTTATTGATTTTATTATATGTGAGAAATACGTGTGTTCTTATATATCTTATAGAGTTATCACATCTAGTGTCTTGATTACTAACTTTGCACGCTTAAAGGCTTTCCACAGCTTCAAGTATTTTGATTATTGTCTCATACTTAGAGTTAGAAAAGGTGCTACTTCTGTTTTACTAAATCTCTTGCAGGTACCTCATTTAGGAAAATTGCCTAGTGACCACCATATTTCCTATATTATGGTGTCTACACAAATTGACCCCAAGTCACCACTTCAAACAACTAGAGAAAGCTATGTAGATAATGTATACTTACGTGCGAGCACATTCCTCATCAGTGATGAGAATTTCAATTTCAAGACCCTCAAGAGGCATAAAGGCACCAGGTTGTTTCTTTCCTTATTTTATCCTTCTATATATTATCAATTTTATTGTTTGAGATAAGTGTGGGGATGGAAAATCCCAGTAATAAAAGGTAGAATAATTTAAATTTATTATTTTATATCTTTTAACAATTTCATAAAATAGATTATATTTTTAAAGATTTTTTAGTTTTAGGTTATTTTTCTTTGAATAATATCTCCTCTCTTAGCACATGACTCTTTAGCCTTCTACCTTTCTCCCTTTGTTATATGATTTAGTGATGTATTGAGGACAATACATGGTTTAAATGTAGTGAAGGTAATGAATTTGATTGACTGTTTGGTTGAGCTCTTGAAAATACTTATTTTAAAAAAAAAATCACACTTATGCTTATGAAAACTTCTATTTTAAATTAAAATATCATCTTGATTACATTAATACATATATGAATCTTTCAAGTCTATTGTTGATTGTGATAGTTTAGTTCGTTAATATTCTGAGTTATCTTAAAAACAAGTAATATAATGCATTAAGAACAATTAAAGTCTTCAGTGAGGTTCTGCTAAGAGAAATGAAGAAAGTTAGCCATGTTGAAGGACTATCGGCCTTAAATTCCTAAATTGAATGAGTACTTCCTACACTAGTTACTTTTCAAAACTTGTCCTAGTTCTCATATCTACTATCTAATTCTCTTGCAACTCTTTAAAAATATTTTTATTCATGTTACAAAATCATTATTAATGTGATATTGTGCTATATCTTTTATATACAATGTGCCAAATGAAAAAGAAGAAGAGGGAAGCCTATTGCACCAACAAAAAGTTAAAGAAGAAGCAAAGAAAAGAGAAGGAAGAATGCACTATTATCAGCGCTTATTTGAACAATTATTACCCTTACATCTCTTATAACATAAATTCATGCTATATATTTATTATTATATGTATATACTATTTTCTATTCTTCATATTCTATTTCCCATGACCTATTTCCAACATTACAAGCTTATAAAGTTCTATTGATTAAATAATGCACATGTAACTGACAGTAGAGACTTATAACTATTATAAGCATATGATAGAGGCTAGTATAGGCAAGTTTGAGTGAAAGAACCCCTAAAAGATGAGATGAGTAAAATAATTATATCCCTAAATATACTCACTTCTATCTTATTTCTCTATCTTAACAGTGTTCATAAATATTATTATTGTAGTTATTATTCTGTGACTATGCTGACTTGAAGGATTTGATTGATTATCATTACAAAAAAAATTGATTTTCAACAGCGACAAAAGTCACCGCTGAAGGTTTAAAAATCGCCATTGAATCCCTTTAGTGGCAACATTTTGTTGCCGCCAAATCGCCTCCTATGATACTGTTGCCTATACATATTGGCGTCGACAATTGAAAGTCGCCGCCTAAAGTGAAATTTGCGTTGTCACTGCCTAAAGATGATTATGTCTGCTGCGACAGAACTGTCGCCACCTAAACTTAATATTATTTTTTAAATTTTTTATGTAATTTCTATGTTATGAAAAAAAATATAATTTAATAACAAATAATAAATGATAAATAACTAAATAAACCAAAATCTAATAATATTAATAAATATTTTGATCATCGTATAAAATATCAAAGTAGTTTAATTACTTAAACATATTTAAAATTAAAATAAAATTATTTAGTTTATACATAAATTTTATTTAGAACGACCAATACTATAACTAGAAATAGTCGCATGTGGTTTTCCTTCTGCATCAAAGCAGCGAATTGAGTTTATATCTTTTGCTCCATTTGTTCCATTAATCTTTGCTCGAATTACACATGTTCTTGTTGCATCTTTTCACCTTTTAGGACAAAAGTCATGTGTTAGATATTTTATATAAATATAATTGCTAGAAATGCTAAGGCTCAAAATGTTATAACACAAGTTCTGTTTAGCAATGGTGCCATAATAACATGGACATGGATCTGATGAAACTTACTTTCTTGGGAAGGGAATCAATAATATCCTTCAAAGTAATATTTTTTGGAAGCAGTTCTCCAATTTGCCTAAACCGGTCGCTTTCAACTAGTTGATTTCTATGCTTGGCATTGTCAGCTAGAAATACTAAAACTGGAACCTCCACAGCTTATATGACAACAATTTTCTTCCTTTACATTAAATGTCTTTGATTCCCAAACCCCTTGTGGAAAAGCCTATCCCCCCTTATATTACAAAAGCCTGTTGCAGAATAAGAATTAAGAACCAACTAATAAATACGCACACCTATGAATTCATGCCAATTGAAGAGTTGAAAATTAGCAAGGACACATAAATTAAGCTTTATACTAATATCTTGAACTTCCTTGCTTATTTATTTATATAAATTAAATAAAGAAAATGAAACCTTCGTTGCATGCAGTAACGGGCCATCAAAACAACACAACTCCTAGTCTAGGTAGTTAAATATCAGACTACTTTTCAGTCTTTAATTATTTGTAAGATCCAACCTCTTGTTTCTAATGACAGAAACTCAATTGTGACCAAAAGAAAGTACAATGAGATTGCAAAGTGACGCAGAGAACTTGAAGAAATGAATTGATTGAAGCATTATATTTAATACATTCATTTCAAGCCAAGACTACCTGGTAAGTATTGGGCAGTAATGCTCCTTCTCTAAATTGGCTTCTAATGTGAGCCCTGGAAAACACAAACCAAAATGGCATATAGTTAAATTCACCTCACCCCTAAACAACAACAACCTCATCATCATCATCATCATCAAAAAAGGAAAGGAGAAGAGAAATGTAAAACCAAATCATGAAGAGGACTATAGAATCCGCAAGCCTAAAAGCCATATCTAGAGAAATATACATTATACGTAGAAATATACACTAACTACATTGTCACGGTACTAGCTAGCTAGGTCAAAAGATTCATCAAAGTTAATTCTAATCAGTAGTGTCATATCTAGAGAAGACAAGGTGATAATGCTAAAAAGGTCTTCTCCTAAAGGACAACAACTATTGTATCCACAAAGAACATAAAAACTTAATTGTCTCTTCAGTTGTCTCTCTCAATCTGGTCCTGTGTTCATCATCACCCTAATTTTCTGTCAAAGTCACGCCCAGAAAATTTACAGAACAGCATCAAATTACACAAATTTCAGAAACCCCAAAGCCGAGAAACTCCAAGATAGTCACAAATAGGCAAAACATTTATGCTTATGACACAAATTGTAGAAACCCCAAGCATATATACATGAATTAAAATTTAAACGACTTGGGCAACGACTGAAGGAGCAACAAGAACGAATGTCACTTACTTTGAATGATAGCAATGGTCTAAGGCGAACGACGGTGAAGAGACCATTTTTTAAGATGAAACGGGTTTGAAGCTAAGGAGGAGCAACTTGTGTTTGAGACTCAACGGAGTGCCGACTGCCAACGGTGAGGGGAACTGGCACTAGCTGACTAGGGAAAGAAGGAAGAGTCAGATGACAACTTCGCAAATGACAGAGAGGATCGACTTGGCGAACGACGGTGAGGACTAACTGGGAGCACGACGGCCAACTGGGTAAGGAAGGGAGAGAGCGTCGCTCGTGGGGTTAAACCTAAAATTGTATCCAGAAGAAATTAGTCGAGGAGGGGGGCTAGAAAGAATTATAAAAAGTATTAGCTGCGACAAAAAAAGTATACAAAATCACCGCTGATAGTTTACTTTCAGCTGCGACAAAAAAAGTCGCCACTGAAAGTCTTTTTACCAAATATTTTGTAACAAATAATCCTCTTAACAAAAAATTATATTTTTACTCCAATAGATTCAATAACTCATTATAGAAATTTTATAAAATTGTTTGGGTAAATAATAACCTTTAACTATTTTTGTTGAATTTTCTAAGAAAATAAACCTTTAATTCCCAAAAAATAGCTATTAAATCATTTAGGTCTCTTTTTGGGAAATAAACTCTCAGTTTTTTTAATTTTTCTTAACCTCAATATATTTTTTATAATTATTCTTTCCTTTATTATTTTTCTAAAATTTTACTTTTTATACTTTTTAATTTCAGACAAACACTCTTAAATTCAATAATACCTTATAAATCCTTTTTATAAAAGTTTGGATGTTATATAAAATGTAGCAATAGAGGGCATATGCAATAGTAACTAAAAATGTATGTATGTACGAAGGTATTTTACGTCTATTCTTTCTCCTTATTTCTCTCTCACATATATCTTCCTCTGTCTATTTCCTCCCCCATATTGTCTCTAACACACACATACTAATTATCACCCTCATTGACACACATTTACAATTTCTCTATCATGTACATATCCCTGTTTCATCTTCTTATTTCATATACATCATATTATTCTGTGTATAATATTTCTTTACTATAATAACATGTGAAATTTTTTTATTTGTTATTTAAAAATAAAATTATTCAATAATTTAATTATATATATTACATATACATTATATAGTTAACTAAAACCCCTTTAAGGTGGGAAAATTTTTATGAACACTTTTAGCGGCGACATTTATTGCCGCTGAATGATATAAAAGTCGCTGATGAATCCAACCTTCTGCGGTGACAATTAGTGTCTTGGCAGAAAAGTGGCGAGTTTTTTGAGCTTTTACAGTGATAAGGTAAAGTCACCGTTGAAAGTAATAATTTTAGCGGTGGCAAAGTGAAGTTGCTGCTGAAAGTCTAACTTTCAGGGGAGACTAACTCGTCGCCGCAAAAACTCAGGACTTTTAGCGGCGACAAATAAAGTCGCCACTAAAAGTCCATTTTAAGCAGCGACTTTTTTTTGTCACCGCTAAAGAGTCGTAGCCAAATAATTATTTTTTTTGTAGTGTGTATTATTATTTTCTTGCTCAAACTTGTTTAATTCTTCTACTTATTTTGAGTGTTTATCATGATGTTCTTCACCATCATTTTTATTCTTATATACTTCTTACATTACATTTTATACAATATTTTTTTTCCAAAATTACAAACAGCAATGAAAAAAAACTAAATTCACTTGAAAATCAAATATTCCTTCAAAAATATATTTTATTTAAAACTACTCCCTCATTCATATTTTTCTATTTTCTTTAGGATTTAAGGATAAGGTTCTTTAATGTACCATTATTTTTTACAAAACATTATATTTTATCAAAATAAAACCGATCCCAGAAAAAAGTCATAAAATGTATAATATTTAATGATGGGGGTAATTAATTAACTTTATGCACCGCAATTTTTCCCCACCTTTCTTCTGTTTTTGAAATGCCATTTTCACGCTCTTCTAATTATATATATACTCCCTCCATTCTTACTTGCAAGTCATCTTTTAATATTTTTATTGATAAACCATTTTATAAATTCTATGAAACAATTAATATTTGTATATTTGTGAATTACTAGTGATAGTAGAAAAAATAGAGATAATAAAAAATTTATATTTGATAAGGATATTTGTGAAAAAATAAAGTAATTTTAAAGTAGTCAACTAATTTTAACGAAATTAGTTAAAAGTAGCGTGCATATATATAAGATTCTCCTCTTTATTTATCTTTTTTTTTATTAGAGTGCTACATACAAATACATAGAACTTTATTAATCATATTCTTCACACAACTTGCAAACCAGTGCAGAGTTGTTATTAATTACATAATAATGTAATTAGTTAATTAATTACTACATTTGAATATATAAAACAGCAACTTTAGAGAAAAGGGAGGAGCAGGGTTTGGTCTAATAATGCATGTACATATATAAGACTTGGTTTGAATAAGTTAAGCAATTTTATTGATCAAATTGTAGAGAAGAACCATCATCAGTTCCAATTTTCGCCATAGTTAGGTCCTCTTTTGCTAGCCTTTCTTTTCCTTTTCACATTTTTTTAAAAAATAAATAAAATAGATACATAGATAACCCGAAATACTAAACTATCCATATATGCAAGTGGGGGCATGATTAAATATTTAATTATCTGTCCTTAAATTTAACCTTTTCAAAAAATATATATGATGTGTCTGTGGATTCACTCGCATCAATAAGCGTGGCAGGTTAATTAGAACACTAATCACTGCAAAATGTATGCATTAAAAAAAGTGGAAAAAAGAACCTTAGTGTCTATGAAAGCGAAATGGAATTCATTATAGGCATAGTGTGAAGAGCACGTACAATCTCAATTTTCAAGAAATAATAATAAGTTCGATGTTGTTGCCATTATACCATTTTGGGCGGTGCACCTCTTTCAGTATCTGGTACTAGTTATAAAATTCATTGCAGGAATCCCATATTTATTAGAGAGAGAGAGATACAATATATATAAATGTAGCAGTAAAGTAGTAAATCACCAATATAATCTTAATCCTTAGCTTGGCATATTCTTTCTCATCATTGCATATTTTGAATCCCCGATGGATCATGCGACGAATAAGAGTGCATATTGATTACGAAGAATCAACTAGCTAAGTGCTTGTCCAATCAAAGTAACTTCAAATTCATGGAAATTCCAAAAAGGTCATAAACAATTAAAGTCTCCAAATCAACATACTTATATATAATTTATATTGTATATATTTTTCAAGTGTGATAGATAACGAAGTCGTTTGTGGCTAATCCGAGGAACAGTCATAATATGAAGCTTCAAGATTATTGGAGAAGTGATGATCGAGATCAATGTATTGGGTGAAGCTCAAAGGGGCAACACATGGGCAAAAGTTAAAGATAATGATTCAGACAGATTTGATAACAAAAAATGATACTGATAGATGCTTTTGGAACAATAAAAATCAAAATGACTCTGCATATCTAAAAAGATGCTCTACTACCTCTAATCCTCTATCACTGTTTGCCTATTTGTGTGATGTATATATGCTACCAAAAGCACCTATACATATAGTGAACACTGAACGAAATCCATTTTTAAATGCTTCTCTGTGTTAATTAGTGCAGATTCTTCTTCAATAACGCTACAACCCTCAATGGTCCCAACATTGTTGAATTATTGTCCTTTACACATGGGTTCCCTTCACATTTTGGGATGTGCTAGCTGTTTTATGATTTTATACATACATATATATATATATATGCATGTATGTATCCACTGTCTCCAGTTAAAAATAACAATACAATAATACTACAATTTTTTTAGCATTTGATAATCCACTCCCGCTGCAAAACATTTATTCGATGTTACGTTATTCTCTCGGCAGAATGATCAGTGTTTTCAACTTCAAAGAAGAATGCATTATCAAAATTAAGTAATGGCTTTATTCATCCCCACTTCTTTTTGATTGACCATCTATCATTCTTTTTTACTCCTTACAAAAGTTTTGCTCTTTGAGAGCTTTTTTATATAGCATACTCTTTCTTATTCTAAATATAAAAATTAATTTAAAGTTTATTTTAATTTTAAATATAAAATTTTAATCTATTTTATTCTTTAAATGTATATTGCTTATATATCATAATTGAATGTGTATATTATAAGGAGTTTTTATCAGTGAGAATAGTTTCCATATAAATGATTAAGAGGATATTTTAGAAATACTTTTATAAATAAAATTAACTTAAATAATATTTTTAATCTCCATGAATTAGTTATTTATTCATATGGAGACCATTATTAAGTAATGGCAATTCATAAAGTAGGTCTGCCAAAAGGAAGAGCTAAAAGATGAATCTGATGAGTTCTAGGAGAGATAGTAAAGAATATAATCTGATTTCGCACAAGCATAATTAGTCCATCAAATTGATCAATTAGGCACAAAAGGATTTTCAAAAGTCAGTGATCTAAACAATGAAAGCCCTGGAAGGTGGGTTTGTAGTGTGGGCATTGACCATGACCACTATGACGACTAAGCCACCATCCCTATAAAAAAAGTGACCCGAGATTGTCCCCATAACAAGTCATGCATCACCGTAATAGTGCAATGAATTTTCAAAACCAACCATTAAAGTTTCCGTGAGATTTCGGGAAAAAGGTTAAATAATTGGATCTTCAACAAAATCGCTGCTAGCTAGCAAGTCTAGAACTACCTGCTGCAAAATCGTGCACCTGGGTTTTCAGAAAATCATATACTACTATAATGTTCCTTTTCTAGTTTGGGATTAACGATACTTCATTATGTGTTGATACAAATTAAAGTCAAGCTGTATGTATGCGTTGGCTAGAAAAATCTAAAAGCAAATTAATGTGGATGCTTGCCTATTGGTAGAGAAATAGCTAGGCACATAAAACAAGGGTTCGATCTCTCTCGTGGGTAAAGCAAGCAGGGAACGTACGAAGGAAAAGAATTGGTTGGATATAACTTGTTGACTGGTCAATTTTTGAGAAATTATAGGTGATGATTCAAGAGCCACTTGTGTTTAACCTAAAATTTCGATGCATGTAGGGGCCGGGGGGTGTTGTTCTAGTCTGCTACCACATCCATCAGGTGAAACTTGAGTTCTTGTCTTGTCTCAAAATGAAGACGATGACAAGTGATTTCCCCCCCCCCCCCTAATTTCCCGATACGATTCTATTTCAATTTAATGAAAATCTAAATAAAGATTCCATTTTTCTTCCTCGTTCCTGCACACACATACACACACGCATATATAAGCATGTTCTTTATAAAGGACGAGGCTAAACTTAATTTTAATGTTTTATCAAATTAAATTACCAGATTCAAGCATAAACATGTCGCTCTTTTCTTTTGTAATAAAAGGATTACAGACAAGAGGAGTAATCTTCAGTCAAAACAAGGGGGACTGGTTGCTAAGGAAATCATACCCAGGGGTGGGCATCATCATATATATTTATTTTACTGGGTACCATTAACTAATTAATACCTAAGAATTTATTCTGATCATATGTGAAACTCGTTTTGGATTCACGCTAACCAGCCTTGCGTTCGCTCAATATAAATTTTTAGGTATTAACAGTGAAATAGTTGTAGCGATCAAGTAAAGGACGAAAGAAGGTGGGACCAATTCCACTAATCACCACTATGCATGCTTCATTGGGCTGAAATTAATTGTGCATCTCCTGTGTGACTAGATTTTTTTATGCATGCCAGCTAATTGTTTTGACGTTGAAGGCCATATTAGTACGTGGCGCCGTCATAATTAAGGGTCTTCCTCTCTTTACGTAGCACTTGTTTATTTCAGTGAAATGATGCGGAAACAAGTGGATCCTATCCTTTCACGTATGATCAAGACAAACAATATCATTTATTTATATTTACAATAAAACGTGCATCTAATAATCATTTAAAATTAATTGATTCTCTTATTTAGCTTGCAATGGGAATGTCGTGTCTATTCAGGTATCCAAGTTAAAATGAGGTTGCGCTTGCTTTTTAGCGAAGAAAAGATGTCTAAAAGAATTTACTTTTTGAAGTACTGGTGGACGGAACGCCAGAAACTCCCACGAGAAGCCGATTGTCCCTTCACCCATGTTAGCTTCAAATAATGCAAACACATTTTCTCATAGAATAATTATAAGATATACTCCCTTTATAGTATTTAATATAAGAAATAATTAAAAATTTATATTTAATCTTAAATATAAAATTTTAATATATCTTATATATAATATTTATTATTTTTTAAACTAATTTATCTAAAAATTTATAAACTGATATATAATATAAAATTATACCTGAGTAATTTAGAGAAATTATATCACTTTTATTACAATTAATTAACCAAATTATTAAATCAAGTAACAATATCTTATATTAAGAATTGGAGAGAGTATATTTATGAGATTTCAATAGCAAGTTTTCTACAAGGACATCATCTCACAACCAGATTTACTATATTGGTACCATTGAGCTCAAAATTCAGTGTTTAAACTGCAGGTTTGGTGATTTCTAGTTATTTCGTAGTTGATTAGCTAGTATTTTTCAAAATATCTTAGTATTCACAAGATTTAATTTAAAAATATAATCGCTGAGGTTAATTATTAACCGTCACTGCCTAATGAATAAGTTTTCTCATGTTGTATTTTTGTAGGCTACATCATTAAATAATACTTCAAGTTTTTTAATTTAAATTTATAAATTCAAACGTCAATTCATTTTTCCGCCAATTATCTGAGTTCATTTGTCAAAAGATATAACCGAAGGTTGGCATGCTGCGCTATATGTGATCATTTACTTTGCCACTTGTGGGGTTTAGCTTCATCAGTGAACTTTGATGAGGTTATATACGTACGAAGCTATATTGATTGTTTATGAATCGTAAGGAGAAGGTTAGGGATTTTCGTAATTATCTTTTCAACTTGGTCATGCAACCTGAGAAGGATTCAGAAATCCACAGGTAATTAAACCAAACCCACAATAAAGTTAATCAGTTGAATGAATATTATTATTATTATTATTAGTGGTAGTTTTATGCCAATTAACTGGGTTTTACCCAGAAAGAAAGTATTCATTTCACTGCATCTGATATAAGATGTAATGCACAACGCAACTTCATGATATGTTCTGCTCTTCTTTTCTTACAGTCTCACTTTTACGAGTCAACTCAATTGACCGTTAATCTGCATCTACAGAAATCTTTTAAAGATATAACTAAGGAAAACGATTATAATTAAAGATTCACGACGTACATTAATAATTAACAGATAAGAACTTTAAAAATTGGTAGGTTTTCTCTCAAGAGCCGTAGAAATAACTAATTTGCAGGTAGTGCTTTTCAAATTCATTAACACCTTCACTCATTTGTTCCCTTGTTTAAAGGAAAACACTCTTTTCAAGTTTTGTAAGATTTGTATGTATCAGAAATAAGTTACGAGTCTTGTAATGTTGAGTATATGGGCATTCTCCTATTAAAAAAAATCTATTTAAAATATTATTGAAAATTAGATGTGAACATTATATTTGTTTTGTTCCGTTGAGAGGGAGTTATATTGCATGTACTTGACTGTAAGTATTAATTACCATAGAGTATTATACTGTTATATATATAGAGAGAGAGTTCCTGTGGAATGTGACCAGGTATGATGGAAGCATAGTAATAAGCTAGCTTAGTGAGTTAAAATGAGAAAAAAGGGTGAGTGAAGCATATTTTTTTAGGAAAAAAAAAATAGAAAGAGAGGGAAATGGTAAAGGGTAGGGTTGTGAAAGAATGGAGAGGGGGTAAATAATGGAGGGAAGGGAACAGTGAAAAAGGGTAGGCTAGGAAGCTAAATGATAGAACGCATGGTCCTACTAGGCTGACACCTCTACGTAGGGATTAAGAATTCCAATGATCCAAAGGCATTGATGGTGGGACCTCCATCCCCATCCAACCAAACCAGTTATGTTCCTCAATTGAGTTATCTTCACTATGCATATGCATTGTCTTTCACATATTCTTGTCCTTCAAAACTGTGCTTTCATTACTTACTCTCATCAAGTTCATGGGTGTAATTAGCGAGAGAGAGAGAGAGGGAAGGAAATGACGAATGGAAAACAAGGTAGCTTATTAGCTATACGGTAGAATTGGACACATATATATATTTGGAGAGTTTAATTTGTTTCTGCATATATACATATATAGCTCTGAAATCACATGCGTGATGATGGGGCTGTTGCCTCATTTATGTCTCTGACACGGCCCTCTTTCGTCTCTTTCGTCTCCGCTTCTTCCCAAGCCAAGCGAGCAAATCCTCTTTTCCATTCCATTTATATATGACTCATTATTTACCCCTCAGCGCAACTTCTTTTACTTTTGCTGCTTGCTCTCCTCCATTGTTTCCGATGGCTGAATAAGAGGAGGAGGAGGGTTCGTTAACTTTGGGATTTGAAGCATGGCCTTTATTAGAATTACTAGTCGTATTGATAAGGGCCGGCATTGCAAGCTGGTGGAGAGGCCAAAAGTAGAAAAGAAAAGAGGACAGTGTTGTTTGGGTTTGGGAACAAACACAGGGCTCGAGGATCACGCACGCACCAATTATTTCAACTTACCACTCTCACTCCTTCTCCACCTTATACATTCATTTTCCCCATCTCCCCCATCCTCCAAAAAGACTTTTAAGACATAACACAGATATATAACGGTATTTATAAGGCATAACACCAATTGTGAATCAGGTTGGTAATGTAGAGGAGCGTCTATTCTCTCTCATTTTCATGCCAAAACCTTAAGTTGACACTACTTATATATTAGCTCAACTCAACTCCCCAAATATGTTCTTCTTCTCTCTCTATCCGATCTCTCTCTTATACACAGCATGATTGATCTGTTAATTCGTGTTCTACCAGGATATATGATATATTGACATATCATATATAATTTTTGAAAAATCATCTTAACAATCCCTTTTTTATGTAGGGAGAGAGAGAGAGTGTGTATTTGGATGGGGCGGGGCAGCCACATCAATCCAATGACCGTGTCTCCCACTTTGATTTTGACCCATTCATTATTCGGATTGTACTAATTATCTCTATATATTTGTAATATAATATAGAATAAAAATAAATCTAACACTTTAGACTAATTTTAAATGAGTATTTCATTAAAATATATTTCCTTCCATCCTAATACGAGTATAACATTTTATTAAAATATTTATTTTGATCCGCACGTACAACCTCATTTCTTTTATCCCCTTATTTAATATTATATTTCTAAATAATTCTTATTAATTCAATTTACACCCTCCCTCTCCGGGTATTTTAGAGGAAATTTAACCATTTTTTAATATTTATAAATTAATTAATTAGTTTTATATTTAATATTAGAAAAAAAATATTTGGGTAAACTTCAAAACGTGTTCATTAATAATTCTAGTACATTTTGACCAAAACAATATGAAGATCATATCTGAAAGCAGTTTAATTCATTATCATTTATAAGTTCCGAGTGCCATATTTTAGCTCAAATTTTGCATAGAACACAAACTACTTTCTCGGTTCCAAACATAACAGACAAAAACTGTTTTTCTCAATATAAAAAATTTAGTTCTAGTAGTTAAATGTTTCAAATATGTCACATTTTTACTTTCCAGAAATGTCCATAATAAAGTTATTAAGTGGAGTCATACATTAATTGATGATAATTAAATGAAGGGCAAAATAAAAAATGCATTAATAACCTCTTAATTTCATTTAACGTTCCAAACATGCCTGTAAAAAATGTTTAAATATTATTGAAGTATCACATCGTTCATAGTTTGGGCAATAAAAGCTTTACAAATCATGAAATAAACTATTTTTACAATTTTACATGTATGTCTTGTCTCTAAAAATTTGTTTGTTGAATTTTCTCTTCGCATCTACTATTGTTCCTAATGAGGAAAATATAAATAAAATCACACAAGAAAAATGTGTGTATAATATACAAAAAATGACGTGAAAAGGATATACAAAAACGTGGATTTTTAGAAAATTTTCCATCATAAAGTTCTAAAAAAATATTTTAAAGATACATTAATACAAAAAAAACACATGATTTTCTCTCATAAGTGTGCTTGAAATTTTACAAAAAAAATAATTATCCTAAAAATTTAGACTCTGTTTAATTGATAAATGAAAATAAAAATGAACAAATAAAAAAAATGATTGTATTACTTTATTCATGCAATCGATCTCTATGTTTTATTGTACTCATAATATAAATATGTTTTTCATACTTTTAGATAATAAATCCAATAATTTTGAGAAAGTTCTAAAATGCGTATCTCTTTTTGGCTGAGTAAAAAATGAATCGAATAAGACAACCAAATTGAAATCGAGTAAGTTCAATACTAATTAATAATAAGATACGAAGCAGCAATAAATATAGGTATCGTACGTACGGCTCGAAATCTTTCCAAAAGATTAAGGGGCCAAGCGCCGGTGTTGACAGCCGTCCACCCTAATATCATAAATTGAGAAGTCATTTCTACAAATAATTAAGTATATTTCATTTATTTCCTTTTTTAAAGCTATATTTATAAGAAAATCAGATCCAATTATTCAGACATTTTCTCGTTCAGCGGGGCGCACCCATGTCTTGTTAATTTAATCGTGGAGGTAATTAAAACAAGCTATATAATCATTTTCAGACCGTTCTCAAATTAATCTTTCATCAAAAGCCTCATAATCAACTTTATAAAATTGATACTAATTATAATTCATGATATTATATAAAAATATAAAATATATAAATGAGTCATACTATATACTCGTTTGGATATACTTTTATATACTTTTAAAAAAAATTTAAATATCTTTTAAAAAAATAGAAAAAAAATTGATATATAAAAATGATTGTTTTGATAGTTATTTTTATAATAATTTTTATTATTAATAAATTACTAAAAAAATATATGAGATAAATAAATTAAATTAATAATCAGTAGTAATTTTTTATCATCTCCGCCACACCAAGTAGAGGCAAAGAGTAGCAACGGTAAGCAATAAGCGAGAAGCAGCGAGGAGCAGTGACAGCGAGCAACGAGTAGTTTATCTCTGACAATAACTCGTGGTTTTTTTCTCTCTGTAATAAGATTTGGATGACGACTCTTAGAGACCCAATAATAACATGGACCACGATCTCCCACTAACAACAATGAGCACCTCCCTCCCTCCTCCCTCCCAACGATATCTATTTTATTTTTTGGTATAAAAGGTGATAAAAATAATAATTTTAATTTTAAATAATAATTTAATTTAAAAGTTTTTTAAAAATAAATATAAATGTTAGTTTTAAATTTGTTTAAATTAAAATTTAAGTAACTTAAACACACCCTATTTATAAGTAATGCATATGGCTCAATCTCATCCTATATTTTGTGTCCATTTTTTACTATCTTTATTTTGGTTTTTTACGATTCTACTGGCGACATGGAATTGAAATTACAGTACAATTTTGAGAACAAACCCCTGTATTTAAAGAAGTTGACAGAAAATAGTGTTGCTCTTGCTCGTTAGAATTAACCAGTGTCCATCTTTCTAAACTTTATGCAGATGTACACGCAAAAATTACATACCAACATCCATATTTTATCAGATTTGAGTTTTATTACCCATCTTATCTTATATAAATTCAATTGATAAAAAAATAAAATATATAATTATTTAAAATATATTTAATTTTAAAAAAAATATTATTTTATTATAATTTTATTCATAGCATTTAAAAAGATATCATAACTCTTAAATATTTAAATTTATATTAGAGAATAATTGACAGTTTAACCTATTCCATATTAATATCACCTATTAAAAAAAGAGATTTCATCTACCATAAATTATGGATAAATTTAACCTTTTCTAAAAACTATTATACCAACAACAACAACAAGATTTGAGTTTTATTTATTAAAATTAATATTTTAGTTATAAAAATAAAATAAATATTCATAATTTTAAAATTAAGACTCTTGTTAATTATCACTCAATTTATCACTTCAAATCTATCTGGTATTATTTATTAAAATAAAATAAATAGATAATTTAATTGTAATATTCTCTCTCCAATTTTTCTGTATATTTTTATTTTTTATTTTTTTATATATCTTCTTTATTTTCTTTCTCCTCTCCTCTTTTTTTATTTTTTCTTATTTTTTATATTTTTAATAAAAATATATTTTTAATATAATTTATTAATAAAAAAATTATTTTAATAATAACCTTCTAAATATATATTTATTTAAAATTATTTATTTTATAAATTCTTTTTTAAAAATATTTTTTTAAAAATTGTCTAAAAATACCTTTTTAAAAATCTATTCAAACGATTTCAGCTTTTATTGTCTTCAAAAGTTTTGAATTTTAAGTTTCTATGTGTACCCATGGCCTCTTAGTCTCTTACTATTAAGAAAAAAATATCAGTTAAACTGGATTTTTATACTTCTTATAGCCAAATTTTAATACTTTTTCCGGAAAATGTAATTTAAATATTTTAATTTTTGTAAGTGGAAGGGAAAAAGAAGAAATGTAAATTTAAAAAAAAATGAAAAGAGAGAGGAGGGGAGGGGAAATATGTCACGAAAAGTAGCGGGTTTTCCGGTAGAAAGGACAAGGACGCAGAAAGCTGTTGTTTGACACGTAGGATTGTTATTCACCGGAAGATGGGAGATGGAGATGAGATGAACGGTTGAGAATGGATTGCGACTGGGAGAGAGAAGTTTTTGTTATGGAGTTAACAAGAAACAAGGCAGAGAGGGTTACAGACACAAAGGAAAACTGCACAGAATCAGAACTAAACACATCCAAAAGAAAAAAACAAAGGAAAAGGAAAAGGAAAAGCTCAGAAACTGTGTGTGGCTGAGGAATCAGAAAGAGAAAGAGAAAGAGAATGGGAGGGTCTGTTTTTGGAGACTTAAATTAAATTGAAGGAGCAGTAGCAGATTTTGCAGAGAGGAACAGAATGGCCATGGCGGCGTTGCAGTCGCAGTTGCAGCAAAATCTGCTTCCCTCTTTGTAATTTTCTTATTCTTTCCTTCAAAGGCCCCATTAACGCTTACCAACACCCTCCTCCTTAATTCCCTCTCAGATTCTATTCCTTTTCCTTTCCTCCAAAAACCTCTCTTAGACCAAAAATAATCAGATCAAGGACGGTGCAACAAAAAAAAGTATACTGGAGTTTCAACGACATTTACAATTGGTCGTCCTTTCCTCACTCCCCGCAATTCGATCCAACCAATTGTTTTGGAGATCTCTGATATGGATTATCACTCACAATTAAGTGGTGGGTCAGGCTTAGAGGCGGCAAATCAATGGCGGGTTTATTCTCACTAGGCGGTGGAGGTAGAGGAACGAACCAGCAGCAAGAAGAAGAAGAAGCACGAGGCCATCATAACACAACCACGGAATTCCCTCCGGCCGAGACCCTATACTGGTACAAGAACGAGGATGCGTCGTCGATCAGAGGATTCGAGCTATGGAACCAGCAGCAGGAGCAGTTCATGGCAGGACAACAAGCGTACGATGATCCGTCGTCGTCGTCGAGATCCTCAGGGATGATGACGATGAGAGGTAGGGGAGGAATAAGCTGCCAGGATTGCGGCAACAAAGCGAAGAAGGATTGCCCGCACATGAGGTGCAGGACCTGCTGTAAAAGCAGAGGCTTCCATTGCCAAACACACGTCAGAAGCACTTGGGTTCCTGCTCCTAAGCGTCGAGAGAGACAACAGCAGCTCTCGGCTTTGCAGCAACACCACCTCCAACTTCACGCAGACACTCTTACCAAAAGACACAGGGAAATAGGTGCATACCTTACCATGCCCTTACCTTGTTTCTTTTCTTTTCTTTTTCCTTGTTTTATCCACAAGCAATATTACTACTGTCCCAGTTTTGTTTTGCGATTCACTCCTGAGTAAAAAGAATCTTGGAGAGTGATCGAGGTGATGAGAAAGCTTTGGATGTTTTATTCATTTATTCTTCCCCTACCATATCGATTGCCTGTGAAGCCAAATCTCAATCCACCCTAGTACTCATCTTTTTCCTTTTTCCTCTTCCCAAACACTATTATTTAGTAGCCCTGACCGGTTGATTGACAGGGAAGAAACTGTTTCTCCTCTTTCTTCGATCATTCTCTCCTTGTTTCTTTATCTCTCTCTCTCACTTTCTCATTCCCTTTGAAATCTGTGTTGTTATTTTTTTTCCGTTTGTGAAGTTGTCATATAAATAATTGATCTTTTTCATATTCTGCTAACTAGCTAATCAATGGTTTTTAACTTATGGTGGTTTCCTTTGTGATGAAATCAAAAAATGGGTTAGAGCGCCAGGATTTTCCTGCAGTGGTAAGCTCGCCTGCGGATTTCCGATGCGTGCGGGTGAACTCTATCGACGACGCGGACGAACAATTTGCTTACCAGACGGCGGTGAACATTGGAGGGCATGTGTTCAAAGGAATTCTGTACGACCAAGGTCCTGAATATAATTACACAGCTGGAGATGTGAGCACCCCCGCCAGCGTAGTCGGAGTTCAACCATTGAACCTCATGGCCGGTGCCGCCAGCGGCCCGTCTGTTTTAGCCTCAAGCTCAATAAGTGGCGGTGCCATGGTTTCCCCAAGTGGGGGGCTTGTGGATCCTCCTTCTTTGTATCCAGCTCCACTTGACCCCTTCATGGCTGGAGGCAGTGGTACGCAATTCTTCCCTCACTCAAGATCTTCATAAAATAGGAACAAGAAAAAGGTTAACAGCGCATTCCAGCTTCTTCTCTGTTTGATATTACTGTTGTAGTAAAATTTGACACCTGTATATGTAGCCGGGGGAAGATAAAAAGAAAAACGAGAATCAGGTCAAATTTAAGCAGAGAAGATATTGTAGACCATTTTTTTAATGCAAATCTCAATGCTTGGTTCAGTTATAAAATCCATATCTAGTTGTATTATGTGTGGTGAGTATGAGTGCGTCATTCATCTTTAATTCTCTTCACACATGTTCAACTTGGAAGCTGCATTTTCCCAGTTATCCGTATTTGGACGAAACCCAAAGAGCATTTTTCTCTTTTCATATGTGGCTATGGCCTCTCAACGATGTAGGTGCAGCATTCAAGTTTAAAAGGTGAAAGATCTCTCCCCCTATTCCCATGTGAAATACTGAGGTTCCATTATTATTCAATAAAACTTTGCATATGTGGATGTGACGTTCATTAAGAAACGGGAAAGATTAGTGATCAATATGCTCCATGCTAGCCATCTCATATTTTAATTCACATGCAGCCAAGTATGCGTATATAGGGGAACACTGCATTATATCTAATAAGTAAAGTGTACATTATGTAGATGGTATATATGATATCACACACACACACACACGCACGAGATTTTCTTGAACTTCTTGGTTCAAGAAAACTATGCAGAAGTGGGAAGGGAAAGGCTCTAGCTAGTTTGCAAGATATAAAAAATTTCACAAGCAAGTTGGCGCTGCATGCATTCCCATCCTCATGAATAGCCCATAGTACTATATTCTCTGCCAGAAGTAATTTTTGTGATACATATACGTGCGAAAATATATTAATTGGCTTTGGCACTCTTTCTTTTAACTTTTATAGACGTACAGAATCTGCCAGATCGATAACTTGCTTGCGTAAAAGTTAAAACTATAATATTGTGAACCACGGAATATGTTGTGTGCATGTATTCTCGCATTTGTATTTGTTAACTTTTATTTTTACTTTTGCTAACATCGATAAATCATATATACTAAAAACTACTTTAGAAATGAAAATGACAAGATACAATATTATTATATGGGTTTGGGTTTGTGTGAGCGAGTGAGAGCATTTCTTTGAACATAACTATTTGTGATGAAGAGATGCACTTGAATTTGGAGAGCAAGCTAGTATGGTGATGGTATTCGCATTTATATATTATCATGGATGGATGGATGGATGGATGGCTTGAATTTCTGACAGGAAAAATGTAAACATTTCATGGAGATATTGCACCCTTCTTGGTCTAGCTAGGGCATGGGTTTCCCCTTGTGCAAAGCATTATGGTTAGCTTAATCTTTTGGGAAACATTATATATTAACATGATGGACTTAATTAATTCCATGGCCTCAACAAAAGTACGAAGATGAAAGTCGAAAACGGTAGGAAATTGGAGTCGGGCATGCATGCATGTGTTCACATATACGAGAGCTTTGCAATTTTCAGTCCCTCCTTTTGTCACTCTAACAAGCACTATCGTCAATGTCTCAGTGTATATGTAGGGGGCCTTTTGATCCAGGAATTTGAAAAAATTAAAACCCAACCGTTTGTGCTTCTTCTTTTTTCATTCGTAGCCCTTGAACGCCATGAATAATTACCGTGATGATTGGAGGCTTACATAGGCAAGACGACATTTAACTGTCTTAGTTCTTTAATATTCCCATCCAGGTGATGGAAGTGTCGATCTGCGGGGATAGCTAGTAACTTGTATGTTCTTCTTTTGAGTACATATGCAAACCTGAAGTTTGAGAAAAGGATAAGGGGAGTACCCTATACATAGGACTTCGGCAACTTCTATATGCCATTTCTACTGATATCCAACCTGAAGTTTGGATGATTCACTTTTAACCACGTAGCCAACGCTACGTATTGGATTTCTAAAGTTGAAGTATATGTGTTATGTGTTGTCCAAGGTTGCATTGAACGGCATGCATGGTAATATTTTGAAAACTTTGTAGGGACTACTTTTCGTTGTAAATGATTGCCCCAATGTGTAATATGTAGGTAATCAAGGAAATACTTGTGCTCGTACACGCTTGGAGTATGTAGATTGCTCTGACATCTTTAATCGGGAGACCGTTTATAATATTAATTGATCTGCTGCTGCAGAATACCGTTTATCATCTCCATACATATGTAAAATAAATTAGAATAGCTCAATCGCCATATCATCCTCAATTTCCCACTAGCTAATTCATGTCAGTGTAACTGCAAAATTATTGGTAGATCTGTTCGTCCACATATAATCTGTTATATATTGTTCATCAGATAATATGCTTCGGGACCAGTGCCACTGCTGTACACTGAATTTACTGTTAATCAACTCTCTAGTTTGGTTACTTTTGAATAGGTCTCCGTCTCTCTCAATCTCAACCAATGGAGGGTGTTCGCGAGTTTTTTTTTTTTTTTTTAAGCTCTTTCCCGCTTTACGATATTATCTGGTATAGCACAAAATTTGAACACGATGTACGTTGACCTAACCAAAGAATTCTCAAGAGAAAATGGTCCTTAAGGACGTCTGAAAGATATTAATATTGTTTCCAAAAACTAAAATTTTTGTACGTACGTGCATCTATCATTTATATTTTTATAATTATGAAATTTTTGTGATATTTAAAAAATATGTTGTGATTTTAGAAAGGATTATATTATGGAAACTTTTGATGAAAAGCTCTTCAGTGATTAGTATAATTGTTGATATCAATTCTGGTTTATAAGAATCTCTAGAAGTCATTAATTTCATTTAGGATTCGTGATCACATCCCCAGTTTGTACGTAAACCTGATCGTGATTCCCAGAAAGTAGCCATGCGTAGCACTTTATACAATTTCTTATTTCTCAAAACTCAGTGTAAACAGAGCTTCGTTGTCTGAGCCTTCAGGTTGCTAAAGTGGCATAACAATGTCGCGCAAATAAGTCCTAAATACTACAAGTAGTGTTCATCAGCAATTCTTATAAGTAATGAAATATTCATCAATCTGATCATTTGGCCGGTTCTAGCGTTTTCTAGCAAATCGTGAATTACTTTCTTGGATTGCTTTATGAGAATCCGTTATCATGTCTTTACTCCGAATATTTCCTTTTACTTTCAATTTGAAAGTATGCTTAAAAGTTAAAAGCAAAAACACTAGGAGCCTAAATGTGTGTTTTATCCGGCAGATCAGAATCTCTTGTTGGTACAAAGCCAGCTTTGTGCAGTAAAAATATGGAAATAAGTAATATTTCATGTCTCTCTCTCTCTCATATGCGCGGGTTTAAATTATTGAGACTACTTTATCTCGTGATGGTCTTCCAATACATCTATAGATAGCTATTGAAGAGTAGTTAGAATTATTGCAATAAATGAGTATCATTACTAACAGGGACATTGCAGAGAAGATTATAAAAAGAAACTTTTTTTTTTAAATATTGTAAAACAACTATTCACGCTAATGCTACTACATGAGAGCCAAAGGAATGGCTTGTGAAGAGAGTAGGCAGTATTTGAAAAAGAAGAATGAAGAGAAATGCATAATAAGAATGGAGGGAGAGTAGGAGCTATAGGAAAAGGGAGGCTAGGGGGAGTAATGTTGTCTGCCCTTTGGGGAATAATGCATCAATGCCCTCACTGTTCCCGAGAGCCCCCCTCCCTCCCTCCCTCCCTCAATCTCATCTTTACCAATTCCTCTCGCCCATCCCTTATTTTTACAACTAAAACAATCTTCCCAATAATAACTTGGTTAAATATAATTCTTACCCGACGATTCATGTTATAAAATCTCATATGCTCGCGTTATCAGTGCAAAGGTTCCATGTTAATATTATGTCATATTGACATTAGCTTAGTTGTGTGTTCCTTCCATGATGGACTGATGAAATCTGTTACATCAACACTACTACTAGTATTATGCAGCAAAGAGCTTGATTTGTTCCTTGAAAAGAGAGAGAGAGAGAGACAATGAAATGGAGTGTTGCATGCTAATCCTTCCGGTCGAAGAGAAACTCAAGTCTTACAAGCTAGGTTTGTTGTCGTGAGCACCGACTGGATGGAATCCTTATGAAACAAAACATGTGCGCCTATGAATTGGATGGTGGGAAGATCGAGGAGCCCCGAAATGCTTGGAGCAATCTCTGTATATACGTTAGGGCCTCCGAGGGAGCAAAAACACGAAACTGTTGATTAAAATCCATGAAAGAGCCTCTAACCAATAATGTATGTTTGCGGAAACCCTCATCCAGAATCTGATAAACTGCATTGTAATCTCGCTGGCTCCAGTCCTCCGCATTGGTTTGATAGCAAATAAAAGGCCATAAAACACTCTGTTCTTGAATGTCGGCGACTATACACCTCCCATTCGTCACCTCATTAATGCTGACCATTGAAACAAAATGCGTACACGCTCAATCCCCTCCAATAATGCAAACAATCCTTTATTTGCCTATGGCTGGTTGGTTACCTATATTTACGGATATTCTCTCGCTACTTCTAATTTTACCATCTTCATCCCTTACTCCATCTTCCTAAGGTAAAAATGCATGTATTCAATTTGGGGGAGGGGTGTTCCAATCCATGGAGGGGAAACGGAGAGCAAAAGCTGCAACGCCACTAGCTCCAGTTTAAGAGCGCTTGAGATTAGGAACATATCTAAATGGCATTTGAAGGAAGGTTTTAGATTCGGGGACCCAAGTTTGTAATGGCCCAGATAGATAGAGGCCTTAACCCAGTGCATTTGGGGGCCCATAGGAGGCTCTCTAACGGACAACGTTGAATACTTAAATCTCGGGGTCCAGAATGAATATGCTCACCTTGGTTCAAGTCTATAAATCATTTTACAAATTGTCTATAATGGTTAGTATTACTGTTTACATCTTGGATTCCTACCATGTCCAAAGCGCAGCACGGTCGGCCAACCGCTTTAAAATATAAATCATATGAATAATAAATCAGATTGTCCCGCCATGGCGCCTTCATCACCCTTACTCTGTCGTCCTAAATCTTTTTATATATTTATCCAAGGAATGAGCTTTAGGGCCGGTTTTCTTTTCTTTTCTTTTCTTTTTTTTTTTTTTATATAAATTGATTTTGAAACTTATGAGATCAAGCTACTATCATTAAAATCAAATCCGTTAATGCCCTTTATATATGTATATTGAAGTTTGAGGTAAAAAATTAAAAATATATTTTTAAAAAAAATGGAAAACATAAGCAAACGATATAACATATTACTATAAAATTAGGATTCCTGACACCATTAGATTCAATTCCTATTGTTGACAAGCTTTTTTCATTTGCATGTTACTTCTTACACAAGTCTGTATTTCTCATATACTTTTTACACAAGACTAGTTCATGGTTGTGTTAATTTGTACGCCCAGGAAATTACTTGGAAGAATCATCAGCGGATCCCATTGATGAATATAGAAGCAACTATAGGAAATGTGTTGAGTCTTTGGCTCTCTCTTTCTCTCTCTCTGTGTGGAGCAAGGATATTATGGGAGTTGATAGAATGGGGGGTTCACATACACAATAGGGAGAAAGGAGAATGGGAGGCAATAGCATGGATGCGATGACATACAAGTATTGATTGATGGAAGGGATATACATGGATGATGTAATGGAGTATCATGATCAGATGAAACACGCATAATAGAGAAGAGAGAGAGAGAGAGAGAGTGGGGGATGTGACGGTATGCCTAACGTAGCGGACTCAATTGTGGAGTGATGATGAGAGGGGCATGACAGTGATAGGCAGCTTTCTGGTCATCTTGACGGTGGGGAAGTAGGAGATATGATCTGGGTGGGCATGCCACGTGTAGGTTGTCACCAGATGGTGCAGGAATATGCTCAGCTCCAGCCGCGACACCTCCAGCCCTGGGCACAGCCTCTGCCCTCCCCCGAACGGACTGTAATAACCCATCTTGCTCTTCATCCTCTCCTCCTCCCATCTCCATGGATTGAACTCCATTGCCTTCTCAAACATCCTCCCATCCATGTGAACCGACATTAGAGACGCCACCACGCAGCTCCCCTTCCCTATTACGTACCCTGCATCATTATTCATTCCACTATTCCATCAACACTTGTCTCCTACCTCTTCTAATATATATACACTCTATATCACCCTCACCTTTAATTTCTACATCTTTCGTTGCTCTTCTCCATATCGCATTCACTATATTGGCCAGTCTCAGAGTTTCACTTATCACCTAATTCATTATCAATGGGCAGCCCCCAATCATTAAACGTATGTATATTAAAAAACTTGTTTGTTTCATATATATATATATATATATATATATGGGGACTCACATTTTGGGTGAATGGTAGTGATATGTAATCGGTCCATTCATAATCATCACCGCCATCCTTCCGCCTCTTCAGTTCCATGTTTTCCTCCTGCCAATCAGAGTGTGAATTCATTACTCCCAGCTTGGATATATATGAACCAAGAGTACTGAAGCCAATCAATAAATAATAATGGGTGCCGTGGTTTTAATTTTCCATGGCTAGAATTGCAAATTGCCAAACGCATGTTGCGTGAATATGGAAATGTACTTGTGTACTTATGCTGCAAATGAAATGCACCCCACTTTCCAGCTTTCATTGTCGCTTCTTTCTGAGCCTCGTGGGAAAGTGACTCCCCTGCCGACTCCTATCTCTCACCTCTCCAGCGTTACACGAGTTCTTGTTCTTATGAGCCCCAGCACCTTGTCTTGCAGTTTTCGCCACCAACACCCCTGGGCCACTAGGACAAGCCGTCACCTTTATACCATGGCCCTCACTCTCAGCCGTTGAATCCTAGATCCTACGGATACTATATCTCCCCACTAAGGTGGGCCCCCCTCAGAAGAACTCAAACACTTCCCTCCTTGTGCTGGGCCTCGCCCATACCGCTCCTTACATATTCATCTTTTAAACCCGCCAACACAAAATCAACCCCCACAAAGAAACAATGTTTTCCCTCTAAATCATTTTGGTGGGCTTAATTTTTAATCATTAAAATCTGATGGTAGATGTTAGGGGTAATTATGTGCACTGAGGATTCATGAATATAATAATCAACAGGGGTGTTTTTTCTTTATAATTTAAGAAATTAAAATAGGAATATTGAAATCGGGGAGGAAGGAAGGTACCAGTAAGGAGGAAAGGGCGCGAGGAGAGTCGGAGAGAAATTTGACGGCCAAGGTCATGGCCGTTGGGAGGGTCTCCTCACCCGGGATCATCATCTCTATGATATTGCCGCTTATCGCTTCCACCGATAGCCCGTCATCCCCTAAGAGCACGTCCACCGCATCTCTCTCCGCCCCCTTCTCCTCCATCGCCATCTTCCTCTCCTCCACTATCTTCATCACTGTCTTCATCATTCTCTCCTTCGCCTGCATGCACACATAACACCCGCTTTTCAAAACAACCACTAGCTGTACTAGTTATATCTCAACATCTCAAACACTTTACCTTCAAAGATTTATACAGTCTTGTTCCCGGAAACTTGATGGGCACGCATATCAAGCCTTTTATGAATTCCTCGAACTCTCTCTTCAGCGTCTCCAGCTCTTCTCCCGGCCCAATGCTCATCAGAACTCTCACCAGGATTGTAAATGTAATCTGCATGCCACCCACATATATATAATTCAACAAAACCCTCCTTATATTTAAATTCTTATCATTCAAAACTTGTTAACTTATTCCTCTTTTTTCATATAGTCACTAGTACTTAATTTAATCATGTGTCCTCATAATATAATTCATTGTTAAATTATATATTTTGTAAGTAAAATATACTAGCGTATAATTTGCCTATTTGGTTGAATATAATGCAATTCCTAAAAGCTTTAAATGATGAAATGAAAATGAGAGCAGGTGGTGTTGGGGGAATCTTTGCCTTTTTGACTTGATCCTGAACGTATACTAAAGGTTGGTGATTCCAAGAAGCTAAGCAAAGGGTGACAGAGCGTTGAATGTCAGCGGTGATTCGAGATTTGAGGAGAGGGGATCGGAGAAATCCGGCGATGAGGGAATGCAGCTTCCTGTGGAGGTTGCCATTGATCTGAAGAATGGAGTGTCGTCCCATGAGCTCCCTCACGGACTTGGGATATGCGGGCACGAACACGTTTCCCTGGTTCTGCAGTATCACCTTGTTCACCTCCGCGTCCGCCGATACTATCACCTCACTTCCCAATATGTTGGTCTTGAACACCCTCCCGTACCTGCGATCAGCATCATACTTCATATATATGCTTGCTATATACACATGACATACCAGTATCTAAAGCCCCTCTCTCTCTCTCTTAGAATGCCATGGCTAATTAATGCAAGGAGCAACAGCAAAGGAAAAGTGGCTGCTGTCGCTGTGGTATATAGTTACAGTGTGCAGAAGGCACCAGAGTTGCCAAGTCTAAGGTCTACCTAGTCACTGCACGCAAACAGCCTTTTTTCTGCTTTCACTACTTCCTCGGTTATGCTAATGCTCCCTATTTATTCACTCACCAGGCTGCGTGTTTAATGCTCTTCCAAGTATATCAATGTTTTGATTAATGCCGCCATTTAATCTCCCTCTACCTTCCATCATTTCTTCATATTACTCCCTCTGCCTCTAGAGCATTTTATTAGTGACACCCACCACAAGTGATCATAATCATACCAAATGAAATGAACTCGAGCATAATAAGAGCAGCATATATATTCCCACGGTTCAATGAGAACCGGAATTCTTTCCTAGTTTGGAAAGTGATAAAAATTAGTACCATTTCATAGCCTTACGAGCATGTTTATTTCAAAATATCATTATTTCTCCGCCATATCCTTAAACTAACAAACTAATAGAGTTGACTTTTGCAATTCATGTAAAAAATGTTTTGTTTTCTTAAAAAGAAAGAAAGAAAGAAAAGAAGCGGCCTGCTTTCTGAGAAAGATGAACAAGCATGCACATTATGAGTCAAGTATTTTTTCCATATCAAAGGATATGAAATCGAATATCATATGTGAGACCAAATTAATAAGATATTGATATATATATGTGAGATATGTGGCAAAAAAAAAGATATATATATATTTGTTAGATAATAAAAATGGATAGAGAAAGTAATGGTCCACGGAGTTTGGTTGACAATATACTCAAATATGCAGGCTCATGCTGTCCAGGAAAAATTACGTGATAAATTCGTGGTCCAAAAAAATGCAGGTGTAATCTGTATATGTTTACGGATAAAATCATAGGTAAATTGTAGTGTAAAGGAAGTTTAATTGGATGGTGTGACGGGGAATCAGTTACGGACCAGGAAGACGTACAAGAGTGCCCAAAAATGCAGAGGGCCAGTGATTTTCTATCATGGCCAAAAAAAATACAAGAAGGAAAAAGAATTAGGATAAGCAAAATTGAGGAATGATGGATGTAAAGCGGCACGGAGAAGAGGAATGAAAAAACGAAAGAGAAGAAGAACATACAGGGAGGAGCGGTGGTCCATGAAGGAGAGAGGGCCGGAGGTGTAGGCGGAGGCGAGGAAGTGGAGAGTCTCGCCGAGGAGAGGCCATCCGGAGGTGCCCGGCGGAGACTTATTGTTGGAGCAGGAGGGCCGGCGAGGGTGGGTGGCCAGCCAGAGGAGCAGCGTCGCAAGGGACAGCGGCGGGATCAGCCATAGCATGATGTCAGTCATGCAGAGTCGGAGAGAGGAAGAGAGCATAGAGGCCACGCTACAAGACAGGATTCAATACACTGTCGCCTCTTTGCCTTCCCCTATTTATTTCTCTCCTATTTACTATTCACCCCCTCAACTCCTTCCCTTTTCTCGGCCTCCCCAACTAATATCCCTCTTTTTATTTTTAGAATTATTCAGTTTCCCCCTCCAGCTTACGCTTTTACTTTCCTTCTTAAATTCAATTATGCGGTTCTCCCACTAACTACATCTATACTTTTTATTTATTTATTTTCTGGTTTTCTTTCTTGCATCACCATTCCATTTCAACTACTTCACCAAATTTAATTAATGACCTCATTTACGTTCTGCATTAACTAAATGAATTATTTATTCATATGAAATATGAGTCATTTTCCCCATCAAAACAGTTTATAACATGGCAACCCACATGAACCCATCCTCCATTCCACAACCCTGAAGTCTTTTATGTATATTGTGTGTTTATGGTGTTGGACCCTACCTCCTTCATGATTTCTTTCCGAACAAGGCTTGTACACGGCTCTCTCTTTCCGCCTTGGCCATACGGTTAATTCTATGATAAACCTCCTCTCACCATTTCATTAAAATCGTTAATTTCTGGCCATCATGTTTCATAATTACCAGTTGTACTAGAAAAGGCATGGCATATATGTGAACGCAATTACAGAGGAGGAATCAGGCCAAGACACAAGTACTTCAGTCACACCTAATTCAAACCCCCATAGCTTCAAGAAATTGATTATAATGGATTATTTGTCATTATTATGTACAAATCGTCACGCATTATATTTTTCCTACAATACTCTTCCTTTCACTATATTTGGATGAAAAGAAAGTAAGTAGAAAATAAAGAAGTATACTAGGAATGATTTTTTAAAAAAAATAGTATTACTATTTTTTAGAGTTTTCTTTTCTTGTATTCTTTCTTCTATAATTTTCTTTCTGTTTAAGCATATGGTTAATAAGGATATTAAATGTGGAAGATAAAGAAAATAAGAGAAAAATAAAATTAATTAAGATTATGTAGAGAGAAAAAATATTAAACAGATCAAAAAAGATAATATAAATAAAAGCCTTATATTTAGAATTAATCGAGATGACTCTCCAATAACTAAACTCGGGACATATGTTATGGTGCGGCTCTTATTGAGATATATATTGGACACAAATCTTTGTAATTCAGAATCCATGCTTAAGACCATCAACAGGTTCATTAGGTCTAATATAATAGAAGGAGTTAATGTCCCACGCTATAACAAATTAATATTTCTAAAATAATAAAAAAATTAATTATTTTTTAGAATTTTTCTCATAGTATTATTTTTTTTCCTATCCAATTTGTTAATGTTTCGAGCCTTCGGTGTATTGATAGCCTTAGTTCATCTTCTTCCTCTAAGTTCGTAGAGACGGCGAATTTGTTAGTTGTAACTTCTCTTTCTTTCTTTCATTCTAGAAAATTACATTGATCCCTTCTTTCGCTCTAATGAAGCCAAAAGCATAGCACTAATACAAATTGCTAAAATTCAAACTCTTCTAAAAAATTAGATTGATCCCTTTTCGCTTACTGACTTTGACATTATTGATTCTGGTAGGAAAAATGCATAAAATTCAGGCTCTTGTGAGACAAAACGAAAATCAATCTGACCTATTTTGTTCTTTAAAAAAATAATTTATATCTTCACAGATAGTTTTCTAAAAAACATGGAATGTGTAAAAATTATATTATGAAAAAAGGCATTGAATTTTATAAGTTATACAGTCGACATCGACACATTAATTCATGTATACATTATATCGAACATTTTACAATCATTATGGGCATGGGACACATTTTCACAATCATTTTGGTACCTTATCCGATCATCCAATGTATCAAGTGGGATCTACATTTTTATAAGGAAAAAACTCTTATTTTTCCCACTTCCACAACTATCTGAAACCCCGGTTCAATACTCGATTGTCAATTCCTCCCTGACTATCCCTTCTATATATTTAGTATATTCTATACCAAATCATCAAGTGATCTTCAAATATTAAAAAAAACAAAATTGGTATAACTTCTAAATTTTTTATTCATTATTTTTTTTTTGCAATACATTAAAAAAATTAATAGAAAAAAACTACAATTTTTTATAGGGAAAGATTGCTTTCCTATCTTATCTATTCAGGCTCATTCCTCTGACTTTTCCCATATTTTTAAAGAGGAAAGATCTATCCCCTTTAAAATAGAGGAAACCGGATAGATATGTATGAAAATGCAATGAAAGGTCTAATCGAAGATGAGCTGGTGTGGGCGTGAACGCAGCCTTTTATGGAAGAAAGGTCTCATCATGGAAAGAATTTCTTCTCCTGCAACTCTCCGCATCTTTTTTGACCATTCTGTAACTGTAAACATGGAGTCTGTAATATTCATGATAACCACCATAAAAAGTAAATTAATTTGTTTAATCTAAAACGTAAAATTTAAAATCGAGTAACAAATTAAATTGTATGGACGACCTAACATAATACATATATTTAGAATGTACCATCAATATTGTATAAGGAAAATATTGATATTATGCAAATTAAGAGTCCCATATTATATTGGAGAGTTTTACAAATGAAGTGGAGCTTGTAAGATTAAGGGATTTTTTGTCGTCACATACTAGTTTTTTTTAGGATTAGACTCTTCCTTTAAGTTTGCGTTGTCATATTAGTGCTCTTGTTGAGAGGTCCAAGATCAATGGCTCTCAAGCGGTTGGTATTATAATGAGTCCCACCTTGGGATTTTTACAAAAGAAATGAACTTTATAATTTTAAGGGCTCTCCCTTCTAGTCCTCCGTTAAGTTGTGATAAATATAAATGTCATGAATTTGCAATATTGCTTTGAGTGAGATAGCTCTTTTTACTGTTTCTATGTGGAAGAACAACACATCACAATTTTGTTTGAGTTATAACAAATGTGTGCGTCATTTTTGCAATGCATTGTGCTGTTGCGTTGTTATGAATACCGTTCCTACAAATTTCTTTCAAGAAAAAATCAAAATTATTTAATTAAAAAATTTCATATCATATACTCTTGTGCCACTAAATATAATATCTAATTGAGGAGTTCATATTTATTTTAAATATAAGACATATTTTTTATATTTATTAAAAAATTTTAAATTATTCCTATTGTTATTCTCTCAAAACAAAAATTAAGGGGAAAAAGTTAAGGAAGATGATTATGGTATTTTAAAAAAAGAAATATGTCATATTAATTAATTTTTTAATATAATTAAATTAGTTAAATAGATGATAGAGTAAGGAAGGGATGAGTATATAGTGAAGATTTGGTAGAAGGGAGATGAATATATGAGGCAGTTAGTGGAGATGCTCAGAAAGATGGAAGAGGGATTGAATTGAGGACATTTGGTGCATGTGAAGAAAGCAAAGGGAATGGACCATGGATGCCACTATTGTATTATTACTGGTAATAATGGATGTGCCCAGCTAGCTCATGTCACTCTCCAGCATTATCATTCTCCA
Organism: Leucaena leucocephala; assembly: GCA_037074615.1. NCBI lineage: Eukaryota > Viridiplantae > Streptophyta > Magnoliopsida > Fabales > Fabaceae > Leucaena > Leucaena leucocephala. The sequence goes on along the minus strand of CM073567.1, from coordinate 218,675 downwards.
ATCATATTCCAATCGCTCCCTTCTTATGTTGGGTCACCATCATATCCCCTCCCCATTCCCACTTGCCCCCCCTACTTATTCATCATAATTATAATCACGCTAATTCAACACCCCTATCTCTTCACCTTCACGCTATATAGTTCACTCTCATGGCTATGCTACCATGCATATACACCCCCAGCTTCACAATTTTGATTCCCATCATCATCATCATCAGGAGGCATGACGCCACTTCGTTACTTCCTCATATACATATGCACAACGAAAACACCACGCCCCTTCCTCCACGACCCATTCTATCAATTAAATCGATCTCCACGACTAAGTTAGCCCACCTTCAGGCTTCAGCCTCTACCTATCTCGTGATAGGTGGGTACCTCTTCTTTGAAATTGTTCATTCTTATTTCTCCATCATTTAAAATAGGGCAAAATATATCAGGCTGATGAAATTATTGGTTCTTGAAATCCTGCTTCAACTGCCAGATTTTCATGCTATACAAAAACAAACAGTTCCCGCCGCTTTGATCCTCATATCCGAATAGCTCAATTACTCATATGTGCATGTATAAACGAGCTGTATTACTAATTGATTTTAGAAACCTCTCCCTCTCATAGTGCAATTCAGTAAATAATATTATATAATGTCTTTAATATAAGATATACTTAATTGATTTAGATAAATTAAATAAATATATTTAGTTATTTGTAATGCTCGTGTATTAATTTTTTTAAAATATTATCTTTAATTATATATATTTGAATAACTGTTGATATAAATATTCTTAATATGCGCAATCATATATTGGTACTTTGAAATAAAATTATAATTTAGGGAGATAAAATAAATTATAATCTTATATTTAAGATTAAAATAAACTCTCTATCTAACCCTTATATTTAATACCGAGTATATCTACATTTATGTTATCTAAGTGATATATGGACTACACTAGCACAAAATAGACTTTCTAAAGCCCAATTTTTAAATCGGTTCTCCTGAAAATGATTTAAAAAAAATAACCGGTGGTATTTTTATAAATAAGGGTAGAATATTTACATTTAATGTAAATATGACCGGTATAAAATAAATGAGTGGTGCCATTTTTATAAATAAGGATAAAATATTTATACTTGATGTACATATGACCGATATAAAAGAAATGAGTGGTGTTATTTTTGTAAATAAAAGGTAAAATATTTTACATTTGATGGAATGACATCCGATGTAGAATGTCATTGTGTAAATATTCTACATCTAATATATAGTAACAGGTATAAAAGATGAAATATTCTACACCTGATGGAATGGTATCCGGTGTAGAATGTTATTGATATTAAAAATCTAACAAAATACCTTAGTTTTTTTTGTGTTTTCTGATTTTCACAAATCACATCATCTTCCATAGAGAAAACCAAATAAGGGAGAATACATTGTAATAGAAAGTTTCGCCTTCATAACATACCGTCTAAAGCTCACTGAAGAAAAAGACCTAGATATGCGATGACCCATACCTGTGCTCGTCGTTCTCTATTGTTGAAGTATATCGTTCTCGCTTTTAAAGCTCACCAAAGAAGAAGACCTAGATCTGCGATGGTGGGTGTCTAATTTTTTGTTTCTTTCTTTCTGGGTTTTGTTTAAATATATTTCTATTCACTTTTGACTAGGTAAGTCAGAGAAATTGTGACGACGTTTCTACGATGTCTTCAATTAGGTGATGACGTTTCTAGGTTTTTATTTTTATATATATATTTGGATTTTTGTTTAATTCATTTCTGGGTTCTGTTTAAATATATATATCTATTTGTTTTTGAGCAGGTAATCTGAAGGAATTGTGATGATATTTTTGTGATATCTTCAATTAGGTGATGGTGTTTATGATTTTTGTTTTTATTTATATATCTGAATTTTTGTTTCTTTTATTTTTAGGTTCTCTGACTTTTTCTTTATTCCACTTTTTTGTTATCTACATTCGTTTTATAGGTACATATTCTTCTTCTCCTTTAGATTTATAACGAAGAAGGAAATAATTTTGGTGCTTTAATGTAAAAACTGGTTTAGAAGTTTATCTGATTTGAATCTAGAGTTTTTGATTCTAGATTTTTTTTATATTACTTTTTAAACCGGTTATATGGAATAACTGATTTAAAAAAAGTTAATTTTCTACACAGGTTGTATACAACTAGTGTAGAATATCAGACTTTCTATTAGACTGTTTTTACATCAGACCTTGTGCGATGTAGAAGTCTATTTTCAATCGATTTAAAAATCCTAGTTTCTACTAGTGATATGTTGCTCTTAAAACCCTGAAACCAAACATTTGATGATGCTATATATATTATACTCCCTTCCATGCTTATTCTAAGGATTTTGGGAATTATTTAAATTTTTTAAAATTATCCACTAATTTTAATTAAATCCCTTAATTCTTATATATGTGATTGTTAACAAATACACGAGGATTAGAGGAAGTAAAATTAATTCTGTGACAGGTGAAGGCAGTGTTGATGGGGCCCAGGTGTTGAATGGTACTTGACATAATCCAAGCAAAGTAGCCAGCCACACTTGACTTGGATCATATTGGGCAACCCAATAATATATCATAGTGTCATTTGGTATGGCGTCCGAGAAAGGCCGAAATGAGAAGGAGCATCTATTTCTGAAAATCGTTTTTTTAAAAAAAAAAAAAATAGAATGTTAAACACCTAAAATAAACTATTAAATTAAAAAAGGTCAAATTTCAAACCCTCTTTTATCACAGTATTCTTTAATATAATATTGAGAACACTCATATAATTTTATCATATTATTCAGCTAATTATTTATCTTTTTCAAAATCTATTTTTATCCTCTCAACTGTCAACCACATTTTCTCTATATTCTTCACCTCACCATGCTCAACTCCAATAAATTTTCAGATCCCCCATCTTTTCGCTCACTTCAAACCTTCCAATTTATATTACATTCAAGCCTGACATTGTATATAATATTTACAATCTACTATACATATCTGTTGCTTCTCAACGCTTTAGATTGCCCAGAATAAGGTCTACTCCTTTATGTTGGTTCCAAAAAGAAAAACACTTGTTAGAGATACAAGAAGATAAAAGTTTTGTTTAGATAAGATTTTAAAAAAGAATTTATATAAAAAGGGTTTTTAAGTAGCTTTTAAAAAATAACTTTTAGAGAAGAGTTTATGAAAAAATAGTTTTAAATAAATGAGTATTTGGATAGTTATTTTTAGAAATATTTTTATTATTGATAAATTATGAAAAAGAATATGATTATTAAATATATGAGGGATGGGAGATAAAATACGAGTGATGAGAGAGGAGAGAGGAGAAAGAGTGTAAGAAAAAATAAAGGTAATATAGTAATTAGTTAGTCTGTAAGCTCTTTTATTGTTCTATAAACTACTCTGATCAATTTATCTAAAACTTTAATTTTAAACCATAATTTAGTCTAAAAATCCTTTTAAATAAATATAATTATTTATTTTAATTTTTTTAAAAAACTTAAGTTTTACTAAACCTAAACCTGAGATTTTGTTTCCAAACACACACGAAAAAGCTAAAAAGATAAGTGTATTCTTAATACTAGTATTAGCTCTGAATATCTCATTCCGTTTTATAAAGAATCTTGCAAGGAATCATTATCCAATTTCAAGTCAACCCTTACCAGAGACCCATTTGGATTTATGTCAATATTTGAAAGAAAAATTACTGTACAATACAATTTCACATAAATAATTAATAACTAAAAAATTTTACAATCAATTCACAGCATGATAACAACAAAATTCAATGTAATAAATAATAAGAGATCATGACATATTTACAATTTAAACAAATTTTTTAGTAATTAAACTTTTTATGCAAATCTATAGTTATTTTCTCTTAATATCTTCTTTTTCATGAAAATTTTTTGTTGGTAACCATTCTTTGGGAGAAATTGTCCCTTTCAAAATGTGACAAACGGAAAAGCTAAGAGTTCATATTTTCAAAGAAAAAACAGAAAAATATTTGATAAAATATAATTAGACAAATCCCTACAAGTATGCAAATTTTATTTTATTTTCAAAATTGTACATACGTTCATTAAATTAAATAAATAGTAAGTTATATAATTTTACGTAAATCTATTGTAGATATTTTTAAAAGATACTAGTACATAAATTTTAATTTTGAATAGATCGAATAATAAAATTATATAAATTGGCTTGTAAGATGAAACTGAGAAACCGTTGGCCCAAAAGAGAAACTGAGAAACCGTGGTGGCTGCTGTCCTTTTGTTCCTTTCGTATGACCATCTTCGTTTCGCCATTACATTTCACAATCTCTCTCTTTTCTGAGTTCTCAAATCTAACACCACAACGCGCAGAAAATAATGACCAGTTCTTCTGTACCTCGCAAGGTTCGCCCTAGTTTCTTCAATTTCCTTTCCGCTCCTTTCCATTTTTATCGATTATTTTGTTTACCTTGTTCTGTTTTGACCCTCATCTTCAGACTCTCAGCAAGATTGCCTGCAATAGGCTTCAGAAGGAACTGGTCGAGTGGCAGGTTAATCCTCCCGCTGGTTTCAAACACAAAGTCACTGACAATCTCCAACGGTATTCTCTCTGTTTTTTTTTTTTTTTCATTTTCTTCATATTCATCTCCCGAATTTGTTTCTTTGTTAATGAGTGAGGATTGAATTTTTTTAATTTTTGGCTTCCTAGTCTATTTGATGTGGTGGGCTTTTTTGTTTGGTTCTGGCTTAATCTCGGTTTTGACGATTCACCCACCCCCCTTGCCCTTGTTTTTAATTTGGTTTATCGATAGAGTGCTTACATGTCTCCCGAGGTTCTGTTAAATTGCTTCTATTGTTTTTTCTCAATAGGTGGCTTGTTGAAGTGATTGGAGCTCCTGGGACACTTTATGCCAATGAAACCTATCAACTTCAAGTTGACTTTCCCGAGCATTATCCTATGGAAGCTCCACAGGTTGTGAATCCCTCTTTGTAATGATGTCTGGTGTTCACTATTGCTGGCAATTGTGTCCTTTCAAATTTGGGGTAAATTGACCCAGTTAATTTCTCTAAATATTTGGTGATCAAGCTTGAAGGCTTCCATCCATGGTTAATGTTGTGCCATGTCAACAACACCGTATTATTCATCTTCACTTTTGCTTCTTTCTTCGCAGAGTTACTCATTTGATCTCTAAATGTAAGAAGAGGTAAAATAAAAGAAGTTATAGGATTTCATGGGGCCAAGAAACTAACTATTAAAGTCTTAAAAGTTAAGTTAATCGATGGTGCATGAAAAAAACAGAAAGGAGAGAATTTATGACTTGTGAAAAGCCTGCAGATCATGAATTAGATTAGAGTTCTTCTGAAAAGCACATATGGGAGATAAATTGGGAATTTCATGCACATATGTTGAACAGTGGGATGGATTATGTATCAATGCATAATGAGTTGATCTCTATACAACCAACCCCCTTTCTTCTTTGCTTTTCACTATATTCATACAAATACTGAAGCAAAAAGGTCATTATCAAAAGAAGTTGCAGTACCTTTACACATCTTGCATTGGGAGTTTCTCTTTTCAAATTCAGTGTGATTTGCTTTCCAATTAATATAGGAAATTTTGTAGTTTGGAAGGTGTTGAGAAGTACAAGTATTCAAACTGTAGATCCAGTTTGATGGAAAGTGTTGAGATGCGCTAGTTTAAAATTAATTATTAATTATATTATATTTTGTTTGTTATTTAATTAATTATTTAAAATTAATTTTGAATATTATTTATGATCAGATTTGAATATTAAATTATCATATATTAGAATAATAAATTTGAGATGTTAGGATTATGATAGATTCTAGATGTAGTCTATTAGCTTATATTTTTACCTATATAAATGTCAATTTGTATTCGTATTCATTCAAAGATTAATAATATTTTGAGACTTTATTGTTCCTCTACTTTCAATCTTTTAAATCTTCACATGGTATTAGAGCAGGAATATTAAATATTAGTTAAGGTCTCGATGAAGAAGAAAAAGAAAAAAAAGGTCAAACCTGAAAAGAAGACGTGCCTGAAGAGAAGGCGGCCTTCAAAGCCTTCAAGTGAAGATTAGTTACATATGATGAAAGATGGTAACTTAGGTCTCTTCCCACAAAATCTTATAGGTTATGGGATTAGTTCATCTCCCTTAAGTGAGGTTAGATTAGTATATAAATTCAAATGGGTTACTATGATTATATGGGCATGTTGCTCTTGAATAATACATATGATGAGAGTAACTTGGTCTCTTCCCATAAAATCTCATAGATTATCGGATTTGTTTATCTCCCTCAAGTGAGGTTAGATTAGTGTGTAAACCTAAGTGGGTTACCATAATTGTATAAGCATGTTGCTCTTAAATAATACATATGATTCTTCATCAAGTTCCTCTCTTTCAAATGTTCTTATCAGGCATCCAACAATGATGTTTTTCATCAAGTTCGCAACTTTATCTTAAGATCTAGATTCAAAATCCAATCAATTTCATTTCAGTGGTTATTACTGGTTTAAAGATCTAAAGTTTTGGTTCTTCTATAATGATGCTGCTCACATCTAAGTTGTCTCCCAACTTGAGGAGGAGTGTTGAGAAGTACAAGTATTCAAGTTGTAAATCCAGCTTGGAGGGGAGTGTTAGGATGCGCTAGTTTAGAATTAATTTTTAATTAATATTTTATTTGTTATTTAATTAATTAACTAAAATTAATTTTGGATATTATTTAGGATTAAATTTGAATATTAAATTATCATATCTTAGAAGAATAAATTTGAAATGTTAGGGTTATGATATATTTTAAATTTAGCCTATTAGCTTATATTTTTGTTAAGATTTATTTCTATTCTCATTCATTCAAGGATTAATAACATTTTGAGGTTTTATTTTTTCCCAACTTTCAATCCTTCAAATCTAGGTTAGTCACTGAATCTTCTGAGAAGAAGCAAATGTTAAGGTGAATAAATCAGTGAGTACAGATATCCTCATGACATGATGTGATATTCACCATGGATGGCAGACTTGTTAGATTTTATGGCGCAGATATAGAGAAATTTATTCCATCAATTTATCTCAAAATTGAGAGGATCCAGTTCCTTAATACTGTTCTATTCTGACTTTTATTGTGTACGTTTATCAGGTCATTTTTTTGCATCCAGCTCCATTGCATCCCCATATCTACAGCAATGGGCATATTTGTCTAGGTATGTGGTTGAGGAGGGGTTTTAATACTAATTTTTCTAGACCTTATTTACTTTGTCTCATGATCAGCTGTTGTTTGATACAATATTTTTTGGGGTTTGAGATTGTCACAACCTATGTTTTGTTTTTATTATACCAGACTTTCATTGGACAGTTTTGATACGTCTAGTTTCATTTATGATATTTACATTGATTTCCTGTTATTCCTGCTTTTATTGACTATTTCTTTGGATCTTGTTAATTACTTTGGTGATTTCTTTGTTATGATGAGATACATGATTATTATTGCTTAGATGCGCAGGATAGAGTTTGTAATTGAATAGTTGGTTTAAGCTCTACTGATGTCTGAAAAAGTAACTTTACCTGCTCAATTGAACATGTCTTCTTTTGATGCGGTTAGCCTCTTATATAGGGAGATGGAAAGAGGTCCTCGCATTTCAATTAGGAAAAGGGCTCTCGTTTTAGTTGGATCTCCACCATACAAGAATGACCTGAAAAATGCCACGCTTCAAAGGCACCATAAGCATAAAGTACCTTCATCCCCATCAAGCCAAATTCCATTGCTTTCTTCCTTTTATGCAATAGAGCTTCGTGTGGTGGGAATTGGTTTGGTTGTTTTAATATGTCTTTTGCATCCCTAAGCTTACTTCAGTCTGTGAAGATGGATTCAATTTTAAGTGAAGCTTGATATTGCGTGAGGGAGAACCTGATGCATGAGAGAGAAGATAAAGAACTCTTAACTTTTATCTACTCCCCTCAGTTTGAGATTACTCCTGGTGGTACTCTTTTCTTGTTAGCCAGGGAAGAACCAGATGAAAGTGTGCTAAAATAGAGAATTTGACTGTTAAACAGCAAAAATGACGTGTCATTTAATTCCATACTCTAGAATTTATTGTTAACTATCATCTGAAGCAGCCTGCCTCCGAAAAGATGAAAGTGACAACATCCACAAGGGCTGTGTTGTAAATTGTTAGCTTCCTAGCGCATCAGGTTCTGTTTCACTGGTAAAGATAATCTGACATACCTTAGTCATGTGCAACAGCAAAGCAATGCAGCCAAGATATTTTGGGGAAGTTGAAATTGAAACCTCAGAACAGTGGCCCACTAGTGAGGGTGAAACAGTGCCCAATAGGAAGAAGGTGAAGGATGGAAATCGGGTTGGTGAAAATGAAATGAAAACTATAAAAATTGTGATTAAAATAGTAGCTGTCGAAGAAAGCTGAATTTTCCTGCCCCATGAAGCTCCATTGCACAAGAGGAAGAAGGCCATGGCATTTTTGGTTGGTTTAAATGAAAGCGCTTTCTCTGTTTGGGTGCCTTTTGTGCGATGATGCGGCATTTTTATATCATTAGATTACTTGAATGCTTGAGATTCAACTAAAATGACAGTGCTTTTCCTGCTTAAAAATGAAATGATTCATTTCCCAAATGAGATAGAAAAACTATATTATATCTGGGGAACGTTTGGAAGAAGTTTGGCCGCCTCTTTGTTTTTTTCCCCTTTATATTTTAGAAATTTTCTCTATTATTTTCTAGTCTGCATTTCTTCTGTGCTTTTTCTGCAGGCTTTTTGTGACTTGAGTTTATTAGCTTGTTTACACATTTAATCTTTTTCCCATTCATTATGAGAAGTAACTGTGTGTTGTTGCTGCAAAACTGTCATAGTTGGTTATAGGGAATATAAATGTTAGACTTGGAGATATCGTTAATATAGTTGGTTATACAAATGTCTCTTCTCTTCTCTATGCTTGTGTGGCTGATTCTACAAATGCTTAGTGGCTGTGTTGAGAGTTGGCTGAGTCTGAGTGGCGAAGGAAGTTAGGAATCAATCCTTTTCTCAATCAACTTAAAGCTTATTGAGGATCTGGATCAGTTGGTCTAATATACAAAGGTGGCAGCATATTAGCATATCTGTAAGATCTTATTCAAAAATTAAATTACTTTTTGTCGGTGATTTGAGTGTTGGTGGGGGAGAGCATTAGCTTGAATTAAACCTCCTGACTTCATCGGTTTTACATATGAATGTGAAGTTTAGTTTTCATGCCCCCTATGGGGAATTAATGTTGGAACTCCTGCTATTTAACATCATTCTCATTTCTATGTTTAATTCATAACCATACCGTGCCATGATGGACTCGTGCCAATTCTAGTTGTTCATACTTCATAGGCTGCCAAAAATTAAAGCAAGATTTACTTGGTAGCTTTCCTTGATAGTGGTGAGCTGACACTTTGATGAACCTTCGCAGATATATTGTATGACTCGTGGTCCCCGGCCATGACAGTTAGTTCCATATGCATCAGTATTCTCTCAATGCTTTCAAGCTCAACTATGAAGGTGTGAATTTAATAATGGCGAATATTTTCTGTCACAGTATTCTTTTCAACGGTAGTTGGACACATACATGCTTTAGATGTAGCTGGATGCTGATTCCACAAAGGCATATTGATATATTTGCTTCAATCAGGCTTTAATAAAAGTAACTTAAAATGCGGTTGGAAATCTCCACACAAGCGACGGCATTCTAATGAATATTCCCTTATCTAAAGGTTTGCATTTTGCCCTGAAGAATGACTCTCTCCATCTCTCGTGCAGCAACGTCCTGAAGATAATGACCGCTATGTAAAGAACTGCAGAAATGGCAGATCTCCTAAGGAGACAAGGTGGTGGTTCCACGATGATAAAGTATAATAACTGGTTTTCCTTAATAATTTCACAGAAGTACAGGTTATCCATTTGGAAGAAAAATGAAGAGAAGGAAATGGCATGTTGAAAATCCAGGATCTAATAACAATTCTGTAAATTGGCATTTCCTGGTAGTTGTAAAGGAAGAGTAAACGGTGTCTCGAGAAACCTGAAAGAGGAAACAAACTCGGAAAATTGTAGTTATGGGATGTGAGGGCGTTGGATTTGGACGTGGATACTCTGACTACCTCACCAGATCGATACTTGATTATGGGCACTGCTATTGGTTCTTATGATTTCCATTGTGTTCTACTAATTTCTAACTTTATCCAACATATATTGAACAACAGTCTAGTATTTCTGAAACCCGTGGTGTGTTCTTTTGAAGACTTCATATTTATCATGTATTCAAGTTGAGCCAATTTCACATGGGAATGTCTCAACCAATTTCTTAAGAATGTCTGACTTATTTATTTCTGCATTAGCGTCATAAAGGTCATCAAAGAATGAAGCGATTTGATAAGTTAAAAAATAAAATGTGTATTATAATTGAATCATGTTGATGCCGAGAGAGGAAAAAGTTTATAGAAAATTGACGGCGATAATTTTGAAAAACCACTGACCAATATTTTACCCTTCGTATTTGGTAGTGTAAGTACCCCCTGAGGATTGCGTCAAATCCAGCAAGGCCTAAGCCTAGGCACATAAAATGGGAAACTTAGTTCTTTCCGCCGATGAAAGTCGGGAAACTTGATACTCATATTTATCCAATATCTTGTTCATTATTTAAGATCTCTGAATCATCGTTCTTCATGACCTCAGAAGACAACAAGATGTCCTAAATGCGTTTTCTTAAAGAAGAAAATTCATAATGCGTCTTTACTCGTTGCCATGGCCATGGGATGAAAGGAAGAGGAAAAGAGAGCGAAATTCACCACAGCTTTTCAACTATTCAGAAGACCCACTTGCCTTCGTCTGCTTGTGTGAGAAAGGTGGGATGGGCCCTATTCCTCTCTCTTTCCTCTGCAACAAATAAAACAAAACAACATTAATGTCTTCGAACTTTCTCCTTCACATCGTGGGATTATATTTCTAAGTACCAGTTCTACCTATTGCCATGACACTGTTACCACCTGGGGAACCAACTTCTCTTTCTCCTATTTTGTGCGATTCGAATTTCAAAGGCAAATATATCTGAATCGTCTGTAAACATTATACAATTTAAATCTCTTAATCACTGACTGAAGTACTAACAAATATTCTCTCCCTTTGATTAGGGGCTTATGGAGGCGCAAAGCAAGAAAGTTTTGAGAACTGGGATGCTTTCCTCAAATGGGAATGGTGTTCAATCCCTTTTTAGCACATTAAAATGCACAATTGCAAAAAATAGGAAAGGTCCACCTTCCTCTGTACGGTTAGCCTCTTGATTGTTTGACAGAAAAAGACATTTCTTCAAATGGTTTGTCCTTTCTTTACTATCTTTACAGATGAAATCAATACTTGGATCATAAGCTTCAAACTCGATGATGCTTTGTGATTACCGTAATGGGCTTTCTTACGAGAATGAATAACCATAAACAAACTCGAAGATGAATATCTTAAGGAAATGATTAATGTTATTTCGTCACTTGCTTTATACACTCTTTCATCAATTTAGCATTATTCGCGGTTACACTCCAACCTAACTTTTTCAATTTCCCTTTAGCTTTCCCGTTTTAGACTCTTCACTCCCTTCACTGTTCTCCCATTCCTCTGCTTTATGTTTTCTTCCTGCAAAGTTCACACATCTTCTATATATTCCAACGTACATGTCCTAATGCCCTTCAAATTTGGGTGTGGGAAGGAAGGTAGTGAAAAATGGGTCGGGGAAAGATTGAGATCAAGTTGATCGAGAATGCCACCAACAGGCAGGTCACCTACTCCAAGCGGCGCAATGGCATTTTCAAGAAAGCTCATGAACTCAGTGTTCTCTGTGATGCTAAGGTTTCCCTCGTCATGTTTTCCAAAAACAACAAGATGCATGAATACACCACTCCTGGACTTACGTCCGTACACTTCGATTTCTCCCTCACTCTTCCTCTCCTTTTCCATTTGTATTTTCTGGTTTTCTAACTTGTGTTGTGAGCAGGACCAAGAATATAATTGATAAGTACCAGAGGACTTTGGGGAATATCGATCTCTGGAGTGCCCAATATGAGGTTAATTTGACGCTCCTCTTTTACGTAATATTTAAAATTTCTCTTCGGTAAATTCTTATGGGTTCTGCATGCTTGGCAGAGGATGCTCCAACACATGAAGAAGTTGAAAGAGATTAACAATAAACTCAGAAGACAGATAAGGTAAATAGATCTCAGGAATGTGTTTATGTGCTTTTTGTACTCCAAAGCCGATTGATCAAGTTGTGATTTTTCAAGGCAGAGGATGGGTGAGGGTTTAAATGATCTGGACTTCCAGGAACTACGCACTCTTGAGGAGGATATGGTTTCTGCCTCAGCGATCATACGTGAACGAAAGGTTGAATATTTTCAAGTACAACATATTAAAGACTCAAATTTTTTCTTTTCCCCCCTTTTCTCCGTACCTGCTTCCGTTTAATCTGCAGATCTGAAAGCATTTCCGGGTTGATGATTCTTTTTCCCTATATAATTCCCTACTTAAGCATTTCTCCAAGAACCACGAGTGTCTCCCATTTGGTTTCCAAATGAGTTAAAGAAATTGTTTTCTTCTTGAGGAACGATTGTTGTTTATACTAATGTGCTAGTTTCGTGTATGTTTCCACAGCTTCATGTGATCAAAACTCGGACTAGTACCAGTAAGAAAAAGGTCAGAAAAATATTTTTTCTATTAAAAAAAAATCACAATTGCCCACACACACACACAAAAGACGCATATAAGATTCTCTGAGAAACCATTGCTGTTTTACAATTTTTTTTGGGACTTAACATGAAGGTCAAAAGCATGGAGCAGATGAACGAGAATCTGCTGCTAGAACTTGTAAGAACTTGTTGCGTTGTACAGATTGAAATGAAAGACTGTAAGCTTGAATGAGCTTGTTTTCATTATGGTTAAATGGAATGAGTGTAGGAAAAGTGTGTGATCCATTCACAATATATGGTGCACGAGGAAGGAGATCAGGAATCAGCAGTAACAGTGGCCACCGGTGTCTCCAACTTCCATGGACTGTGCCACCAGCAGCACCCCACCCATATGAATCTTCACCACAGTGGGATGGGATTGAGATCAGACGATCTGCGCCTTGCTTGAATCTATCATATATATTTGCGTTGGACTTGTAAATTTATCATTGACCACCTGTTATTTTAGCTTTCGTATCCTTTAGAAAACACTGTAATCTGCGTATTTTGCATGACTGCTTTGGAGCTTGTTTGCTTTCTTATATGAATTTTCTTAGTGAGTCTTTGGATGTCTCTCAAGGTTGTGCGTAGCTTCTACATCTTGTGCAATGATTGTTTCTATTCTTATTAGGATGCTGTCAAAGATTGTGCTAGTTGAAAAGATTTGCTTGCTAAATTTTGGGATGAGGTGGGTACTTTATAGTTTATATTGTTGAAGTAGATTATGTTAATTTGTGAATGTCATGTGGGGTAAGTTGAGGGCGAAAATATCTAATTTGGAAGTGTTAGGGACAAGATAACCTTGATCCTCATCTCCTTATAAAATTATGGGGAAACATGGGCATGATTGAATATATGTACAAGGAGGCTGGTGGAAGTTTTCTGTTAGCTCATGTGATTGAGTAAGGTGGGTTGGTTGAGACTTGAGAAGCGCCTAACATCACAAAGTCTTGCTCCAAAACTTGAAGTATCTTAGCTTTTTATTCTTCCTTTTTCTTCCTCCTCTCAAAATGGATACTTTCTCATAGGTTACCGACTCATATTAACCTTTTAAAAATTATACTCCCAGATGCCAAGAGATAAGTAACATGGCTATGAATCACCACTGTTTTTAAAGTCCCACAACACTAAACACGAATTGGCCCACAAGCAAACAAAAACAGTAGTCCTTCAACGTTGGGCCTCCCTGCCCATGCCAAGAGACCTCCTCCACGGCCTGTCGCCTGTCTGTCGGGAAGAAAAAAAGAAAATCATTTTCACATGATTTTGACCATTCATCATTTATATTATTTTCTAGATCTTATTATTATCTTAAGATAAATGCCCTCCATCGAGGGTCAAGACATGGACTTCAATTTCTTTATTTCTTGGCCGATAAGACAAGGATTTTTATATTTATGATGCTCATTGAACAGTTCAGGACGCTGCAGCTATTTGATTACACATGCACCTGATTTTATACGTCAATCCAATGGCAATTTAGGAGCTATCCACAACACATAACATGGCCGTTAGTAAAAATAAAAATGAGAAAAGGACAGCGCTCCCATTACAAAACAAAAAATAATCAATGGATCGTCACTAAACCCTCTCTGCACAAAGCTTCAATCTATATAAGCTTCCCTCAACACCCTTCAAACTTTTAAAACCACGAGCCTGCTTTCCCAATTCCCTGACTATTAACACCCGTGAAGTTAACCCAACCCCGCTCCCTCAAAAAAATCTGACTCCCTCAAGTGCCCTGCATTTGGATTACAACCGCACCCTCTAAAGTTATCAACTTTTCTGCTTCACTCCCATCATAATTAATCTCACTCCCAAATGGCTTGTCTCACTTCTCCTTCGTTTTCTTTGATTTTGATTCTTTCAGCCGCGTGGTTGCTTTTTCCGGCTGGCTCAACCACATATTGGGGTGATGTAGAGGCTCTGAAGCAACTCAAGAACGGCCTTCAGAATGCTTCTGTGAATCCAGGTTCTTGTGTTAGTTCTTGGGACTTCTCTGTCGACCCTTGCGACAACCTCTTGAGCGAAAAATTCACGTGTGGCTTCCGATGCGATGCTGTCGTCTACGGGTCGAGTCGGGTCACCGAGATCACTCTCGACCAGGCGGTTTACGCCGCCTCACTCGCCTCCTCGTCTTGGAACCTTCCTTATTTGGAAACTCTCGACGTATCTAACAACTACTTTTCCGGTGGGGTTCCTGAGTCCTTCTCCAACTTGGCTCGTCTTCGCCGCCTCGCTCTGTCCGGGAATTTGTTGGACGGTGAGATTCCCTCTTCCATTGGGTTCCTCCCCAATCTCGAAGAACTTTACCTTGATAACAATAATCTTCAAGGGACAATCCCTCCCAGCTTGAACGGGCTCAAGAGCTTGCAAAGACTCGAACTTCAACTCAACAATCTCAAGGGGGAGATTCCTGATCTCGGTTCTCTACAGAACCTTTACTATCTCGACATCAGCGACAACGCCGTCGCTGGCGGAATTCCGGCCACATTGCCCAAATCCTTGGTTCAAATCTCAATGAGGAACAATAGCCTGAGCGGAGGTTTAAGATCGGAAAGCTTCAGAGGCTTGACGGATTTGCAGGTTTTGGATTTGAGTTACAACAGTCTGAAGGACTCTGTGCCTTTGGTTCTATTTGAGCTGCCGTCGCTGGAGCAACTGAGTCTGCCGTTCAACAAATTCTCGGCGATGGAAGCCCCATCTTACAATGCGGGATCGCAGAGTGGGTTAATAGCGGTTGATCTGAGCAACAACGAGATTCAGGGGCTGTTGCCTTGGTTCATGGGAGTGATGCCAAAGCTGTCGTCATTGTCATTGGAGAACAATAAGTTTACGGGAATGATACCGACGGAGTACGCAATGAAGACGGTGTTTCCGGAGATGGGAATATCGCCGTTCGGGAGGCTAATATTGAGCGGCAACTACCTGATTGGGGGAATACCCAGCCCCTTGCTGCTACTCAAACCGGGTTCTGCAAATGTGACGTTAGGGGACAATTGTTTGTTCAGATGCCCCCTGAGGTTCTCTTTCTGTAACGAACAAAAATCATTGGACGTATGCAATAGGTTTAGCCCCTTCATCCCTTAGGTGATGACGACGACGTGATTTTGATCGATTTCATTTGTTTGTTCTATAATTAGAGTAGAAAGAGGAATGGTGGGAGATGTTGATGATGGAGATGAAGGTTGAAAGCATGTGGAATCTGAGCAGAATCAGATCATACACACGAACCACATCTTAGCATCTCCCACCATCATTTTGTGTTTATTTCCATTGCAAATACTTAAATCAGAGCACGGACATGAGTTTGCTAGCGTTCAAGGATTTGCGTCCCTAGCTGATAACAATTATCCCACTTGGAACCAAATCCTGACTTTCATGGCTACATTTTTTTTTCTTTTTTGGGCAAGAAATTCCGATGGCTACACAAGTCATTAGTCAACCCAAATCATGAAATTCGTTAGGTAATTGTCGTTACGCTATGTCATTATTAGATGTTCAAATAAAGACCGGGAGGAATGGATAAGATGTTCAAATAATTAGATGGGGACATTTCCAATTTAGTTAAACCTAAACCTTGACATGAATGAATTGATTCAGCTGTCAACGTCATGGAAGAAATAATGAAATCGTTGTTTAAAGAGCATCATGATCTTTCATTCATGATACAATACTCCACAGACCACGGGCTGGCGTTACACACAAGTAACCCCTCACTATTATGATTCATTGCACATTTACAACTACCTATCAACATAATTACATAATTGTTGAACTAATTAATTATAAATATTATAATATTAATATTACAAGTCAGGCTTGTGATGTGTGGATATGTGTGTTATGTATGTGCTATAAATACATGGTATACAGACTATGGTTGATTCAACTTTTATATAACATATATATATATATATATGTTTTTTTTGTTACCCACTAAGTTCACCAGAGATTTGCCCCGACTACATCTAGATCCAACTCGCGTCGCGCACCTGACTATGGTGGATAAATCTCCCAATGGGGATTTTCTGCATAAGCCAAGGCTCGAGCTCGAGACTTCGCTTAAGCGATACCGAGCTACTTACCATTCGGATCAACCCCCTGTTAGTTCATATAACATATTTTTGTTTCATATTCCCCTATTATCATGGTATTTGAGCAATCATAGTATCAGAGCAAGGTATTTTTAGGCCACAACTACCAAAGCCCATTTCTTGACTATGGGTCCTGGTCTTTCATCCATCAATCTTGGTCCTTCCTGATGAAGTATCCTCATTTTCTTGCTTTCATATTTTGGGCATCACAGCCACCAAACCTATAATCGTTATCGCTCCTTGAAGGAAGCTAAAATCAAACCAGCCACTCATAGTTTGCACGTTCAATTGCGATAAGTCATTGGTCCAAGGATTCCTCAGGTGAGGAACACTGTGATTTCACCATTTCACATATTGAGACTCTGTTGAATCTCGTTGATTCAGAAGTAGAGGATGCCGAAAATCCTCTTCAGTCAACACAGAGAGGAAAGGTTATCCTCCATGTGATTTGTTGATGTTTGCACAAAACGCCCTTCATTAGGGAACGGTGGTGTTGTCATCACTGTCTTGAAAGGTTATTGTCAAATTCTGTGTGATTTATTGCTATTTGGATAGAACAGAACGTTAATGTTGTCGTTACTGCCTTGAAAGGTTCTTGTTCTCCATTTTTTTCCTTCAATCTTGGATTTTCTTTATTTTCTGGCTTCTATCTACATCAATGGGAAAAGACGACGTTCTGTTCACTTACAAGGAATTGAGGCAAGCTTATGCAACTCTGCAATCTTCCAAGACCAGTTCCCTAGTAGCCGGTGATATATAATGAAGAATAAATCTAAAACCGCATGGAGCTCTTATAATTTGGAAGTTTAGGAGGGAGTATTTATTTTCTTCATTTATGATATGTTTGGACTCAATGGGTTGCTCCGCTGGGGGAAATGGATCGTGCATGATTGATGCTCTGTTGCATTAAGTTGAATGGATAGGCCGACAGACATCCAATTGCATTGGGAATGTAAGAGTTTTAACTTGTAGGAGCTAACTCGAGAGATGATAGGTGCGTGGCCTGGTGATGGAGAACACGCATGTTTTTGGTAGCCATATATGCACCATGAATTATTGTGCATTTATGAAAAATCAGTGATGATGTTTTATAAGTAGTAGCACTGGTATTTTAACTTTGGAAATGGTGGCGTGGCACAAGTGACGATGGTGGTAAACCAATAGGAGTACATGGCATGGGAAATTAATGATATGATATTGAGGAATTAAAGGGCAACAAAATTTGCTGACAAAGCACACCCATGGTGTGTTGTGTGTTGCAGTTGAACTTGAGAATGGAAGGCAAAGCTTCAATTCTCAACGAAGCCATAGGTGAGGAGTAGAAGTGGATGTGAGTGAGTGTTGGGAACTGAACGAATGGGTATGCATGCAGAGGGCAAACCGTAGTGATTAATGAAGGGTAAGGCATAGATGCATGGTTGGGGGGTTGCTTTCCACTACTCTGCAATTTGCATATCCCACAAGCAAAGGGCAATGCACCCATTGGAAGAGAGGTGGAGTTTTCAGGAACCTCCCAACTGGTTAATTAAGGATGTGTAAAGGCATGCATGTTTGCTTATGCGTATGGACCACAAAGGATACAAATTGAGGATAAAGATGAGCGCAATAGTGATAGACATAAGGATGGGTTCCGGGTGGGGAGTCAATTAGTGATAGTTATGGTAAGATGGTGGATGATGATCGTCAGATTGATACAAGTATTTAAGTACGCTAGGCAGAGGTGTATCACTTTCAATCAAACAGAAAGATGTACGTTCATTAGCAACTATATATAAATGGACACTAATAGACATTAAAAAGATTGATTTGTTTTGCGAACAAATTGAAGTTAGCATTGAGGCCGGCTGTTACCTTTCCTCGGCTGATCTAGCTAATTAGCTAGAATGGCATGCCGTATATTTCGTAAAATTTGGAGAAAGAGAAAGGGAAAAAGTGGGCGGGGCGGGCTAAGAAGACGTGCAAAATAAGAATGGATGAAAGTGAGTGGGTAAGAATAATAATACAAGAGATGATGGTAATGAGAGGAGTTGGGGACAAAAGCTGGCATGCTGTGATTGGCTCCCACGAACTTTCCTCATTCCCGTTGCTTCCAAGACATGCCTTGTCCCCCAGCCATCATCACTCTCCTTCTCATTTCTTCCAACAGGATTGTGGCTCTATAACTGGTTGTTCTAGCATAAGTCGCTTTTAATTTGCTTATGCGAAAATCATCAACATTTATTTGTAACAATGCATCTCCTTTCTTGATAAAAATCTATTTTCCAACGAGGTGACCACGTTTCGCTGGAAGTTTTAATTTTATTGTTAAAAATAAGTTGAAGAATATTTTGCAATACAAATACGAATTAGATGTATTCTTGGAAAAATATCAATTATAGGTACTATTATAATACAACTATTCAATAACTGAATTAAATATAGTTAAAAATAATTAAATATAAATGAAATACGAATGAGATTGAAACAAATAATACCATTTCACTAAAACAAAAAACAAATCATATACTACAAAGTAAGAGTATCATATAGGGAGTATACATACCCCCGAGTTAATTTCCGACAGATCCTATTTGTAGAGTGTATTTGGAATAGCTTCTTTGACAAAATTGATTTTAAAGCATAGATTTTAAAAATCAATTTTATATAAAAAGTGATTTTTAAAAAATTAAATATTTATATAGTTATTAACAGAATAATTTTTTTATCGATAAATTATTAGAAAAATATAAGATAAAATAATAATTATATAAAGTATAAGATGGGAGAGACACAAGATGATAAAAATATAAGAGATGCAAAATTAATATTTTACATGTTTATAATCTTAAAAAAATTAATAAAAAGTACTTTTTAAAAAATATAGTTTTAAATGTTTCAACTATAACGTTTCTTTATAATTACTTTTGATAATAAGATGGGTTTGATTATTTTTAGATTCAAACTATAGTTTGAGTCTAAGGTTATTTTTTTTTCTAACACAAATGTAATTAGTATTTTAAATATTTTTAATTAGTAATAATGATATCTTTATCCAAATATACAAAAAAAAAATCAAATAGATTATATTAACTATAATCCTATGCAGATTCGGAATCCCAAGGAAATCTAACACTAATATCATTATATCAAGTGAATAAATTATTGCAACTTATTTTACTTTGTATGAGACTTTGACAAAAAACAAATTAGCCACAATATTTTCGTTATGTTACGTGGAATGAATCGTAGTAATAGAGTTGATTACGACTCGTGTAATTTGTATGACCATTTTATTGATTTGTGTGGACAAATCTATATATGCTGATTATTTATGAATAGATATCAACTCTATTTTTGTAGCATTATTTAAATTATTTTGATCAGGATGAAGGTGAAAATTTTAAATGCTGCTAAACAAAAACCTTAGCATCTTATAATGAACCTTGTAATGTAAGTAATGATAAAAAAAAAAAGAAATTAAAAATATGGGACATAGTAGAGTAGGTCAAAATTAAAGGAGAAGTAAATAAATAAAATAAGATGAATCCAAAGGGTGCAAAATGCGTGGGAAATGGTTAAATTTGAGTGTCACGGACACATTCACCCTCTCATTCAATGCTTTACCAAACTCCCCCCTATCCCTCTTTTCCTTCCCTCTCTTCCTTCCTCTTCCGCCATATCTCCTTCTTCTTCACCCATCCTCTCTCTCTCTCTCTCACACACACACACACATATTCTCTGCTTGACACAGCAATGGAGTGCGAAGCTGCTTTCAAAACCAGTTCTGGCGGAGACGCCACCTTCAAATTCAGCCCCCAGGCGTTTCTCGAGGAGTTGTCCGCATTCGATGTGAAGAGTCTCGCCCCTTCCGACGACTTCTTTGTGGACGACCTTCTTGACTTCTCCCACCAAGACGCCCTCCCCGAACAACCAGACGAACCGCAACTGCCCCAGCATGATTCTGTTTCTGTTTCTCCTCGCCCGCACCACCAAACTCCTCACACTCTTTCTGCCAAAGACGAATTCTCCTCCGGCGAACTCATCCTTCCGGTATTTTCTTTCATTTCCTTCATCACCACACCGGTTTTCAGCCATTTTCTGCCTCCCCTTTCATAGTTGTTGATCAAAGTTTCAATCTTTACAGGCGGATGATGAAGCACACTTGGAGTGGTTGTCTCATTTCGTCGAGGATTCCTTCTTGGAATGCTCCGCCGCATACCCCACCCGAACTTTAAAGGAAACTCCGAAGACCAAGACAGAGAAACCACTTGAATCCGAAACCCCCGTCGTGGCCTCGCCCTGTTTCCTCACTCCGGTTCCCGCCAAAGCCAGAAGCAAAAGAACACGAACCGGAGTTCGGGGTTGGTCGCCGGGCTTTCCTCCTATCGCCGAGTCGTCGTCATCCTCAACCTCAACCTCCTCCTCGTCATCCTCATCTTCGTCTACTCACAGTACATGGCTAATTTATAGCAACGTCAATCCGCAGTATGTTAGCTCCGAAACAAAGCCACCAACGGTTAAGAAGCCAAAGAAACGGATGGAGGCGGCTGGGGGAGGGGCCGTTGTGGCCCCGCGGAGGTGCAGGCATTGCGGCGTGCAGAAGACCCCGCAGTGGCGGACAGGGCCATTGGGAGCGAAGACACTGTGCAACGCATGTGGAGTCCGATATAAATCAGGTCGACTGTTGCCGGAATACAGGCCGGCATGTAGCCCGACATTCTCAAGCGAATTGCACTCGAATCACCACCGGAAAGTGCTGGAGATGCGGCGGAAGAAGGAGACGAGTGAGATGGGGTCGGGTTTGGAGACTCCGCCCGCGGTCCCCAGTTTTTGATTAGTGGGTGAAAGAAGCCAAGGAAGGAGAAAAATAGGCGAGGAAGGAATAGAATAATTAATTTAGAAGAGAGAAGCCGGGCTGGTGTAAATTGTAGCTGTGTTGTTTAGGATTTGTTGAAACTTTGATCATGTGGTGGGTGCAGTAGGTGGCACTGGTTTGTAACCGATTGAAAAGACTCGGGTTTTGTACTCTTACTTGGGAGGAGTGAGGGTAATTACCCAATTAGGGCTGGTATTATTGATGAGTTTTTAAATTGGTTGTAAATGCACGTTTCCACCTCGCCCTTTCCAGGCTTCCATAGCTTTTGAATTCTTGAGGATATTCACAAGTAGCTTCCTTCCATGCTCTCATAGGAATGAGCTATATTATTATTGACAAGTCCTTCGTGATGCAAGAAACTTGCAAATTGTATGCAGCAGCAACAAGGGCGGCCTCATTCACATCGAATTTGAATTCCCCACAAAATCTTAACCGCAGCACTAATATCTAATTTAAATGCTAGCAATCACGCCACAACTAATTGACTCTTTTTCGTATGCACTGCATCTAATTCCATCCTCTCCAATGCATTATTATTTGTACTCTTGAAATCTTGGAAGCATTGTTTTGTGAAGATCCAGTATTTTATATATAATAATTCGTAAGATGATCCTAAAATTATATTCACTTTATTTTTCACAGGAAAACCTCTCTTTTTATTTTTTTAATATTATTTTGTAGACCATATTATTATTTACCTAATTTTAAAATTTGTGATTGTCTCTCGCACATATCTTTATCTATGTATCTATATAAATACCATATTTTGCCTCTCAAAAAAGAAAAAAAAATAATCCTTGGACTGTATTTTAGAAAGGCTCAACGGCCCAAGTCTCTACCAAACATGATAAGACAATGCAGAAGATACAGAGCAACCACTCCAATAGCATATGAAATAAAAAGAAAAAGAAAAGAAAAGCACACCCCTTCGTTTTTTATTCTCATTCATGCCCAACACTTTCACACTGTATATGCCTGGTGGACTGATTCATATGCTCACTTTTCTACAACACACATTGGACTCTCTAAATATGGCACAACTTCATAGTTTGCCCTTTCTATATCGTAGATCATTCTAGTCTCAAATACATCAACAAAATCTTATTCCATCCTCCCAACGCAAGCCATGAAAGCTAACCACCATGTCATGGTGACTGATCTTCTTTGGATTTAGATTTCTTCTCACCTCCACACCCCCACACCCAACATCCTATATTCCCTTCTCCACCCCCTCCCCCTCCCCATCCACCCCCACTGCCTCCACCTCCGCCTCCGCCTCCACCTCCACCTCCTCCCCCACCTCCACCGCCACCGCCTCCTCCCCCACCTCCACCTCCGCCGTTGCCTCCACCACCTCCTCCTCCCCCGCCACCACTGCCACCACCATTACCAATTCGTCCCCCACACCCATGACCTTTCCCGTTTCCTCCTCCTCCTCCACCGCCCCCGCTTCCACCCCCTCCACCATTGCCTCCTCCTCCCCCGCCCCCTCCATTTACTCTACCCCTGCCGTTGTTCCTTCTTCCCGGTCCTTCGCATCCGCCTCTACCCCTACCCCTTCCTCCTCCTTTTCCACCGGTATTGCTCACATTCCTATTCTTCTCAACTGCCATTTCATCAGGAGTTATAGTTGTGGAATTAAGGAGCCGGACACCGCCATCTACTTTCTCCACGTTATCTTCGCTTCTCCCATCAACCAAACAAGCACCCAAGGCCACCATAAGTATCAGAATAATCCCGAAAGCTCTTCCCATGATCTCCATCTCTATTGCTCAACCCAACATTGCATATACCGCTACTCCCTCACCCCATCCTTTTATACCCTTTGCATTATGATCCCCATTCACAACCGAGTGCAGTCCCCACCCTAACACAAACCGTAAGCCTCCCATAAGGCTGCAAGAGTTAGGTCACAAGACGATGAAGTGATTCTGCCATTTTCCTTGCACTTCAATTTGTCCCCACTACTATTTCTTACTTAATTCCTGACACACTACGACCCTTCACTAACCCTTCCAAACATGCCGGGTGTTTAGCTACAAATAAACATCTTATCTGTTTAAACTGGCTACAGAGTATATATAGATAAGTAGAAGAGGCCAACAAATGGAAGGACCATTTTGCACGTTAATATCTTGGTGAGGATGATGCTTTGAATAAGACCATATATATATATATATATATATATATATATCTGTCCTAGGGGCGCACGATTAGCAGAAAAGATAAACTGACGAGGCTGGCATAAGCCTTCACTTTTCGGAGTTGTCATTCAATAATATTTTAAGCAGCATGTTCAATCCGAGCTTAATATTCAGTACTTTGTATCTGCCAATCATGTATCTTTTTTCAGCATGCATGCCACCAAATACCCACTAAGGAAAGAAATCCGCGAGGATAGGCGCATATAATAAGAGTACCCATGTGATTTCTTGAGTGGGTGCGTGTTAGCTTTTGCTTAACGATGAGAATTGTGCACGATAGCTGTGCAAGTTTCAGCAGCGTCTTCAACACAATACAAAAAGGTGATTCACAAGGGACAGTATTTACATAGATATATAGTTTTTAAGTGTTTTTCATGAGTTTTTTTTTTTTGTAATCGAACAAAAAGAACATTTGTTTCTTCTCTTATATAACATTTTTTTGTGAAGAGCTGGATAGTAAATACCTCAAAAAAAAAAAAACTATACGTACCTAAATCTTGGTTGTCATGAGCTACAGAGATAAGGTTTGATGAGGGAATCTTTGGAAGTGCATTACAAGACAAGGTTGATGGGTTGTGCGGGTAACAGGTTGGTGCCAAAGGGAAGAAGTTGTGGGAATAAGATTCAACAAGAAGTAAATATTAACAATGTGTGGCCATTATTTAATTAATATTAAATAAAGCAGTCTATTTGGAATCCAATTTTTGGGGCTTTGTCATGGAATTATATTAATGTGGAGTGATCAGAGTGATATTTTTAATTTGTTGAGAGAGCAAATTGTAATTATCAAACTTAAACCGTGTGTTGGAAAAGTTCTCTGTAGACATATAGTAATTCCCTACGATAACAATGTGGAATCTGACAGTACCAACTTAACCCATAGAATCATGTGGCATTTGTAATTACAAATTCAGATACGCTTCCGCATTCAATATGGTGGACTATATTTAAGTTTACGGATTTAGTTGCAATCATTGGTATGATATGAATACGAATTCGATTTATTAGAAACAATAAATTCCAACCGTCATTGTTCAATAACAAACATGGTAAGCCCAAAAAGGGAAGACTGGGCCTATCTTCATGGAACTGGATTTTTAGGCTGAGACCATTTGCAGATGAATATAAAATACAAACATGTTGCCTTAAAATACTGATAAAAAAATAAGATATATAATTATTTAAAATATATTTAACTTTTAAAAAATATTATTTATTATTATTCTAGTCGTAGCACTTGGAGAGATATTCTAACTTTTAGATATCTAAATTTATACCTAAAAATAATAGACGACTCACCCTGCCAATATTAGTATTGCCTAGGAGGAAATGATTCACTCTATTTTTAGATTGTAGTTGAGTTCAACTCCTTTTAAAAAATTCTTGTAAAAAAAATATTTCCTTAAAACATGAGCCACCTTTTATTCCTATCAAATATCCCCCTGAGAACATTTTGGATGGTACGTTCAACTCCATCAAATTCAAATTTTAGATGGAGAAAAAAGTGAAGGGAAAATAAAGATGAAGGAATACTAGAATTTTTTTAAAAAAATAATGGTTAAAAAATTATAACTTTTGAAAGTTTTTTCTCTTAATATTTTTATATCCCTAATTTTTTTCTATACAAACAAATATAAACAGTACTCCATTTATAAGATTTAGATGTGACCATTTTGCAATAGATTTGATTGAATAAAAATTTTCAAGATATTTTGGCATAGTGTTTGTTTGTTCATTCTGATTGTATCGTATTAATTAAGAGTATTCAACATTGTCCTGCCCCAATCATGATTATATGGGGATGGACATCCCATTCCAAAAACTTTTAAGACGGAAATTTTTAGGATGGGGAGTGTCCCGTCTCATCTTGGGATATTTTATACATATAAATTATTTTTTAAAAACGTTATTGCTTTGTTATAGATATAATTATAATGTATATATAAATATTATAATTATCAAATATGTTTATAATGTATATATTATTTTATAATTATATTTTTAATGTGTATGTATGTAATAATAAATATTATTATGGTATAATAATTATATAAATCTTTTAAAAGCCACATTAGGTTATTTATCTTCATGAATCATGTATCCATGTTTATTTTTTTGACTTCGAGCGCACTTAAATGTTGAGTTATGTATCTACATATGTTATTTTGTTTTGTTAAAGTCCTATAAAAAGATAATAAGAGAATTATTGTTTTAAATTGATTATGTTAAATAAACCATTTTATTAAGTATTAAGATTTATTTAGTTAATAATTTCTTTATAAAATTCCGTTTTAGTTATTAATTTTTAAGATGAAATTTATCATCAAACTTTACTATTTAAATTTAAATATGTATAAAATATTTCTTTTAATATTTTATCTATTTCTATTAATGAGACATTATTTACTAGAAGATAGATAATATTAGTTTTAGATTATACTATTGACCTTGCACATATGAGACTCTCATTTTTTAATCAAACTTGTAGATAATAAGAACAACTTCTAGATGACGTAAATCTAAATTTATGTGAATAAATATACTCTTGTAGTTTAGATGATCCAAACAGTCTATAAGTAGAATTTTTGTCATCTTTTATCTTTTTGGATGTATAAATATTTATGTATGTGTGCTAGTGGAGACTTTGCCAAAATTTATTTAAAATAAAAATCAATATCTTGATTATAAAAAAATATATGTTTCATATAAGAAAATTAGAAATAACTTATACATATATAAAATTATTATTATATTAATTATAATATTTAAAATTTTATGGAATAAGAGTTTTCTTTTGTCTCAGTCACCCCTTATTTTTGGAGGGATGTGACCTTTCATTTTGTCTCAGTCACCTTACATTCATTGAAAAAGGTCATTTGTACAATCAAATGGGTCGTACTTGTATAGACCCAGCAAAGCATGTAACTTGTCGTATGGTCTACTAATTACAGCCGCTATGATAATACAAGATAATCGAGAATATTATCCTAATCACTAACAATATCTATTGACGGCAACCCGCAAAAGATGCACCTAGTGGAGGACTTTGAAATTATATCTACAACTTAGATGTATATGCATATTTATAGTGATCGGTCCATGTGTATATATATCCCTATATATATTAGAAAGTGATAACTTCTCTTGAAAGAAGATTATCTTGTGTGAAAATTACATAAATCCATAGTTAGAGGGCCTACAAATATGGGGAAAAAACCAGAGGGGTCGTGTTCACGATGGGATGAGATGGCATGATATAATTAATGGAATGGGCTTACATCTAAAATTAAAAGGTGGTCGTGAGATCAGACTGACCAATGAATGAAGCAATGGGTTTGAATTATGATGCGTGAAGGGATATTAATGAATAATTAACTTACAAGAGATCATAAAAGAGCTGGTTTAGAAACCATTCCAGTTTAGTTTCGTGGCATTTCTTTGCTTCTAGCTAGTGTCATGTTTCCTGGAAGGCGTTCAAATGACAAATAAGCGTCCCCGCTTATTCTTAATGAAAAAAAAAAAAGGAGAGAGAGAAGACCATTATGCACATAGCTCAGATAACTGGCAGGCAAACCTACCAAGGACAGATTTTTTTTGGGTGAAATTAACGAGGGATAGATTTACATGTAAGGTCGTTCCCTACAATGACATTTTTTATTCTATTGTGTGAGAGAAGCGTGTACTTTGAAGTTATCGGACACAATAATATCTTTATTTTTTTATTTTAAGCACGATCTAATGTTCTCTTTCTGTCTTCCATTACCAAAAAAACTTATTTTTTTACTGTTAATTAGAAAATAAAATTAACTAATTTTACAGTTCTTTAAAGAGGGATGATTGATTGGTTGATATCCTTAATTTGTAGAAAAATATTTGAATTTTCAATTTTTTTATTAACTAAAATTAGAAAAATATTTAACTACATATTTTTATGAATAAAAAAACTCTAAACTAATTTTAACTAATTTTTGTAATTTATTTAATTGGGTTATAGATATAAAAAATTAGTTATTTATAAAAAATATGTGTTGATTTTTGTAAAGTAATATTTCTAATTATATATGTATTGTAACTACCTTTTGATGATAAACTCTTATTATATGTAATTAATAGGGATGTTTTAGAAAGAAAATTATAAATTTATTAAATAAAAGATATTAAAATATTATATTTAAAGTTATTTTATAATTTATATATTTAGGGCAGAAAATGGTAATATTTGAGAAGGTATCTCCAGCATTGTTGGAGAGCTGAAGAGTTAACCTCCATATAAAGAGGAAGGTCCAGACAAACAGACAGAGGAACACCTAAATATCATCGGGTCTCTATCAAGAGTAAAAGTAAAATCAATATCACTTTGTTTTCCTCTTTAAATATCGGTGATACCCGATCCATCTTCCTTGTTAAGATGACAAATGAAATTAAGAACAAAACTTATCACTTTATACATGTTCCGTCTTAGTTTTCCCCTCTAAAAGGTTACTTTGACTTTGCAGAGCTTGAAAGTGACGTCTTCGTCCCCAAGCTTTCTGTCCTCGCGGCCAACTTCATAGCCACGAGTTTCTCCTACTTTTGCTTCCCAACCAGCCAGGGATTACTCATTATCGTCGAACCAGAAACGTGAATAACCAGATATATTCTGAACACGTTGAGTCTATACAATTTGATGCAAATTATAAAGTCAGAAGGTAGGTGATGACCAACCAAAACTTACATAGCGTGATGTCATGCATGTAGATAACTAGTGACCGATCGGGTGCAAATTACAACTCTTTCCTTACATTTGAGTGCTTCAACCAGCTGAGATCATCATAATGCTTTAATTCCACCTGATAAACCTACCAGATTAATCTCCGACGGGAACAAGTAAGTTAGTGATACGTAATATATCTATATCTATATAACTAATACACTATCAAACGATCCTTTTCACATTGGACCATACTTAAAATAAAGAATCCCTCCAAATAAATTAGTGGGGATAATACGAAAAATGGGTCGACTGGTGAGTAAAACATTTCAACTTTACGACGTGTAACGAAATTAGCCATAAGCTTTGGAAAAAGGGCATGCATACGAGACAAGACATGAAGAGAAAGTGTTGGTTTCATTTCACCTTCATCTCCATCCATCGTCTTCCTTTCTGAATAAATTATAGCAATTCACCATTTCAATGTCCAGCTCATTCATACTTCATCGCTATCATCACTCCCCCGCCGCTTAATTAATTAACCTCATTCATCTCTTTGCTTAATCTTTCTTAGCGTAGCCTACGTGTACATTACTCATTTGCTCAAATTACTTGCAAGTCCCCATTAGATTTTTGTCCCTTTCTCGCCATTAATGCGCTGCTTATATGACAATTTTGCCCTGAATCCAACTAGTGGCGGCGACCACTTGCTAGCTACATCTTCAAGACTTCAACTTTGATTTTCCTCCCATCAAATTATCACTCTCAGTTTCCCCTAGTTTCAAAGCAATGGGGCATTAGTCAACTCATCATCGCATTCGCAATGCATCGAAGCGAACTTTTTGAAAACAATCATTTGTTTATTAAAGTATTATTTGCTTATATATATATTAATCAATATTTCTGTGTTCAAAATCAATTAGTTTGACTTTTATATTATTGATGATACAAATCTATAAATAACACAAATTCATTGAAATAATTGGCGGAAAAAAACAGAAGTTTCTTGAAATGGAGAAAATATTAATTAATTTTAAAACGGTGCTAAACTATCAACCGACATAAGTTGTCAAGATGAGTTTACTTTTATGTATGATTGTTTGCATCCAGATTTTTAATAAAGATACCATATATAGTAACTATTAATGGCTCAACCTCTTTTTTTTTAATATATATATATACAACAAGCCTAATTGAAAATGATCTCCCTTTTATTTTCTGCACCTCAAGAAAAAAATTAAATTGATACCTCGTTCCAATGAGAGGTGCTGGCATTTTTTTAAAAAAAGAAATAATAAATTTAAAACCATTCAAATTATATCTAGAGGATTCGAATTCCATCTCAACAATGAACGTATATGGTCTGACCCAATTTGGAGGGAATTTTATTGTTGTTGTTGTTTGGCTAAAATTACTGAAAAACAGTAAAATTAAAACCACACAGACAAAACTGAGGCTAAAGCAAGGAATTGTAGTAAACATACAGAGGCATGTAAATGCACACACATGTAGAGAACCACACAACATATCTCGCTTAACTTTGTCTGCATGCTATTGCATTTACAGCTAAGTCCAAAGAAAACCCACTCCTTTCGTTGCATGTCTTTTCTATCCCATACCAATCTTGGAATTTCAAAAAACGCTATCAATATTTTGACGCAAAAAAACAAAATCAATATTCTAATCCATCAATATAAAATATAATTAGAGTATGGAATAAAATAATTACCCTTGCATTAGAAATTATTTTAAAATAATTTGTGTTGGATGGAAGTTAATATAAAATAAAATTAATTATAAAATGATTTTGGTGAAAATAAAATAAGTTGTTGTTTATGAAATAAAATAAATTTATTCATACGTGAGTATAACTAGAGTAAAAAACTTATAAAATAAAAAATAATTTGATTTTTTTATACAAACAAGTATTTTATTTTTATCTTTCAATCAGTAAAAAATCCGCGGACATCACATTGGGAATAAAACATATGCCTAATTTTTATTCTCTTAATTATTTATTTGTAATTATTTATACACTTCCATTTCAAACTTTCTAGATACTATTACTTTTTATAAAATTATCATAAATATCAATCCACATGGTATTCTACATACTATTACATTTTGTAAAATTGTAAAATAAATTTTTACTTAATTTTTACTTCTATTAGCTTTCATTTGATTTGAAAGGAATGGAGATTAAAAGTTTTTAATTACTTATTTTACTCTCTCTTTTTGCATCTTATTTGTATTATAATTTTAAAATTTTAGGTGTTCATTTTTTTTAAAAATTGAACTCATTAAAATATTCCCACATTCTCCTCTCCTCCGACCAAACAATTTAGTTTTAAAGAAAATCGAGATTCAATATCCAATCTATCAATATAAAATATAATTAACAAAAATGCCAAAATATGTGTTCGTTCAAAGTTATGGAGAATGCATCAAATTCAGCAGGGCTAGTTAGCTCCTCCTATATGCACCAATATTTTTTAAAAAATTGATAAATAAAATATATATTTTTACATGTCTTTATTTTTCGAAACACGCGGGTTTCTTTTGAATGTTTTTCAAATTGATTTCTGTTGCAAAAGTGTGGTATACGGTATGCCTTAAACTCTATGTAACACACATGAAAATACACGTCTAGTTTGTGACTTAAATTATACTCTATTACTTTTGGTAGAGTTATATATATTTTTGAATTAAATTATACTCTAGTTTATTATAAATTCTCAGACCAATATTCCCGTACATGGTCAATAATATGAAGTGGGAAGTGTGACAGTGAGTGGAGAACTTGTCATGGGTTCCTATTTTAGTATTCCCTTTTTTTACAATCAAAATAACCTCTCAATGTGAATATATGTGGATCCCACAAACAATCCCCACCTACGTTATGACGTGGTGTCGGCCATTTCTGGTAAAGAAAGATCCTTCCATTCCTAAACCCATTAATAGTTTCATTCACTTTCATCATTTATATCAGATATAGCATTCTTTACATTCAATTTATATTTTTTACAAACAGCAGCAAATTGGAGTTTTCAGGAACCGGAGCATGGGGATTGGGGAAGAATATATACACATATATATAACTTAAATGAAGGAGGAGAATTTATCAAGTAAATTTGGAGGAATGGTGGAGCAACACTGTCAATGGGTCTAGGATGCCTATCCAAGAGAGTGACCCTTGATTCACAGTAATAATAGGGTGAGACATCAAATCTGCCAGCTTTCGAGGCCGATGAATGATCACTAGGTTCGACCTATTTTTCGATCTCATCACACACACACATACACGTATATATGCATGGACTCATCAGTTTCAGAATTATTAATTCATTAGCAACGTATGATATTACTTGATGATGAATCAAAACAGTACAATAATATTGTAGTGCGAGAAAATATCTGACGAGTCTGATATCAATATCGCAAAGGGATAACATGGATCATATTGCAATAAGAAAGACAAAACTAGAGGTTTCAGATTTTCTTGCTAAGGCAGCAAAATCAAAACACACATAGAAAGCAAACCATAAATTCATTTGACTCCCATTAAAGCAAACTTAAACATCACAAAGTTGCAATCTGGTTTTACGAAATATCGTGTCATTAACCAAATCTATATATTACTGATAGCTCATCCAATATCTTAAAATATCTTACTGTATATCTAATATTTTAAAATATTTTTTAAATCAATCCAATATTTTAAAATATTTTTTATGCCTTAGTGCTAAATACATTAAAAAATATTTTAGAGTAATAAATACATCTAAAAAATATTTCTTAATGATAGATATATAAAAAAATATTTTAAAATATTAAATATATTTAAAATATTACTTTAAACTGTTAAATATAACTTAAAATATTTTAAACTGTTAAATATATATAAAAAATATTTTAAGATGTAGAATATAACTGAATCATATATATATATATATATATTAATTAATGTAAGGGCGTTTTCCTGTCAGATGGATGTAGTGGCGCACGGAACAGAAAAGGCTATATGTCAACCAATGTGATTTTTAAGAGACACGAAAAGATAAACCGTTTGAGACCAACCCATTTAATATTATAATTAGGCATTGTTAATATGTTAAAATAAGTTATATATCTTATTCATGTTATTGTAAACTGTTACTGATCTAAGTTTCCTCATATTGATTGATTGATGTGCTTGGAAGGAATTAATTGCAGTTTGAAAAAATATGGTTTGGACTCATTCGGTATGTAAGAAATTCTCTAGCTAGTCACGTTTCACTTAATTTTTCAAGGAAAACAAGTAATGTGGTTATGAATGACGTACTGTATTATATAAGATGCATTTGAACATTGATTTTTTTTTAAAAGTCAAAATTCAAATTGCATAGTTGATTTTATATATATGTACACTCAAAACTCAAAAGCCTAAGGGAGTCCAGCCATCATCCACCGTCCATTCATTAATTGTTTTCCTACCAACAACACGTAATGGACAAGGGGAAAAAAATATCCAAAATGTAGTTGAAAGTAAATTTCAAAATCCCACAGTTTCAAACCAATCAGAAATATCTATGTATACCGGCCATATATGTCAAATTAGAGGTCATTACATTGAAAAAAGTATACTTCCATGGACCAATTAAAAAACAAGCAGATTAAGCCAGCACATTTTTTAATGACCCGAATTTTCCAAGTTAAACAAGTTAATTATTTACAATAGCAAAAATTATCGTCAACCTTGTCGAAGAAAGATTACAATGGAATTTCAAGAAAGGTGTTATTGAATTTTTTTATAAAAAATTACAATTTTAATTTACTCTCTTAAAAGCAAGGCTTATTAATAATATAGAATACGTATTTTTAAATTTTATAGTATGTTTTATTTAATTCGGTATTTTTTAGGGCGAAATTTCATTAATAATATTGCAAGGATTGGGTAAGTTGTAGTAATCAAAAGAAACCTTAAGAATTACCTCTGGCCTATGTGAAGAACCAACATAAATCATTGATTAGTAATAGCAGTAATAATTAATGAAATAAATATACGGATTGCCCGTGTGAATGTGTACAGATATGTATGGTCCACTTGATCCCCCAACAAACAAATATCTCTTGCTTACCAAAACAAAAACATATCTCTCTTTCCTTTGGGCCTACCTCTTTTCACTCGTTATTTTATGCCCACTTATCTTTGCATACATTCCCCTTCCTTTTCTTCACCTTTCCCCCCCAAAAAATAAAAATGTTTTATTTCTACTTCTGGAACTCTTCAGTGCTTCCATTAACTGACTCCTTTATATTAGCGAATTGTGTACAATATTAACTATAATCTTAATCTTAATTATACAATCGCATGCTTTTAATTGTCTTCTATTATTGGAGGAGATCTACCAGGTTCAATGATTCAATGAGTATTTTCAAAAATAACATCAAATATTATTAACTGTGTCCACAAATTTTGGGTTTATTTAAGGACACGTGATATCTCCCTCCCCTTAGCAACACTCAAAGTTGCAACACCAAAACCCTTACGCATGGATTCTCTTCCCATGGCATTCTTCTTCTTCATCCCCCTCTTCTTACTTCTCGGTTTTCTCCCTCGATTTCGCCGGCGTTCCCCCTTCCCGCCGGGGCCAAAAGGCCTTCCCATCATAGGCAACATGTCGATGATGGACCAGCTCACCCACAGAGGTCTGGCCAAGCTCGCCTCCCAATACGGCGGCGTTTTCCACCTCAAAATGGGCTTCCTCAACATGGTCGCCATCTCCGACCCTGACGCCGCTCGTCAAGTCCTTCAGCTCCACGACAACATATTCTCCAACCGACCCGCCACCATAGCCATCAGCTACCTCACCTACGACCGCGCCGACATGGCCTTCGCTAACTACGGCCCCTTCTGGCGCCAGATGCGTAAGCTCTGCGTCATGAAGCTCTTCAGCCGCAAGCGGGCGGAGTCCTGGCAGTCCGTGCGAGACGAAGTGGACACGGTGGTGCGCACCGTGGCGAGTAACATCGGGAAGCCGGTGAATATCGGCGAGCTGGTGTTTTCGCTGACAAAGAATATAATATATAGGGCGGCGTTTGGGTCGAGTTCGCAGGAAGGACAGGACGAGTTCATAGGGATATTGCAAGAGTTCTCAAAGTTGTTCGGAGCGTTCAACATAGCGGACTTCATCCCTTACCTGGGGTGGATTGACCCGCAGGGGCTGAACACCAGACTGGCCAAGGCACGTGAGTCTCTGGACGGATTCATAGACAAAATCATCGACGAGCATATCCATAAAAAGAGGGATAAGAGCGATGAGGAGACGGACATGGTGGATGAGTTGATGGCTTTTTACAGTGACGAAGCTACAGTCTCCGAGTCTGAGGATCTCCAGAACTCCATCAAACTCACCAAGGATAACATCAAAGCCATCATCATGGTAAGCTCCTCATCTTATCATTCTACTTTCTTTCTCCACAGCCTTCTTCAATTTTCCATGCTCATGGTTTCAATCATACAACGTGAATAAACGGGATAAAACATATTCTATTTATAGAATTAGGACGTACAAGATTATAATGTCGTCAAACCACAGAGCGCATGCGAAATTAAGAATTAAAATAACAATTGTAGTTGTTATTATCAAATATAACATTTTAGAAGATTTATTGTTACATTTTATGAAAGTTTACCTTAGTTACTCATAAAGTTCTTAAAATATGATAAGTATCTCAGATTATTAATTTTAAAAATATTCATAATTTTAAAACATGCGAAGTTGCGGATTCTGTAAAGTTGATTGGGGAGTGGGGTCATAAACTTGTGCCTGTGCTTTATAAGATTCATATTATATTTTGAAGATCCATGCACCCCTTTGTCTTTGTCAAAAAAAAACAAAACTGCACCCTTTTGTCTAGCCTCTCAGGATTCCCGAATTGTCAAATTTATCTCAACGGTATCTTCTGCACAAAATTTGCTTCATCTTTTTGGTTAAAAAACCCTCTTTTTTATTATTGTTATTATTATTTTGGCGATGACAATATCCATATTTTGAAAATAATCACCCATACACTTTATAAAATAATTTTTTCTCACATATTTACTTCGTATTTTTTAAGTTAATTCAAAAGGGATTCTATTCCAAAACGGATTTTGGAAAAGAAAAGCACAAAATCATGACCCTCTTTGCCTTGTGCTACTACTCTCGCCTTTTTATGGTAGCAAGAACAAGAGGTGTGACGGTGACGGATTGGAAACCGTTCCAGTTAAGTTGCTTGTAAAACATTTTTAAATTTGTTGACATCACAGGATTTTCAAATTATATGAGATAGAAATAGAATATATATATATATATATATATATATATATATAATAACGTCCAACAGTAGTTCGTATGTGATGTCACATAAGTCTTCTTAGATTACAAACAATCCAGCCTCCAATAAATTATATATTTATATTATCTACAAAATTATAAATTTATAATTATAGTTTACCTAAATTGTTCACTTATAACATAAAATTTGAAAATTGATAAACTAAATATAAATTGCGTTTGAGAAATAACTCAACAAGATGTATCATATTTATATTGACGGCAAAAAGGTGATGCATGACAGGACGTGATGTTTGGTGGGACAGAGACGGTGGCGTCGGCGATAGAGTGGGCAATGGCGGAGCTAATAAGAAACCCAGAAGATCTAAAGCGGGTCCAACAAGAGCTTGCTGACGTGGTGGGCTTGGATCGCAGAGTTGAAGAGTCCGACTTCGACAAGCTCACCTTCCTCAAATGCGCCCTCAAGGAGACCCTGCGCCTCCACCCTCCCATCCCGCTGCTCCTCCATGAGACGGCGGAAGACGCCGAGGTTTCCGGCTACTATGTCCCCAAGAAGTCGCGCGTCATGATCAACGCGTGGGCTATCGGGAGGGACAAGAACTCTTGGGACGACCCGGACACCTTTAAGCCTTCCCGCTTTTCGAAACAGGGCGTGCCCGATTTTAAGGGGAGCAACTTTGAGTTCATTCCGTTTGGGTCGGGTCGGAGGTCATGCCCCGGGATGCAGCTCGGACTCTACGCGCTGGACATGGCTGTAGCTCACCTACTTCATTGCTTCGCATGGGAATTGCCGGACGGGATGAAGCCGAGCGAGATGGATATGAACGACGTGTTCGGACTCACCGCTCCCAGAGCGAGTCGACTCGTTGCCATTCCCAGTAAGCGCGTGGTGTGCAATCTCTTTTAGATCATATGGGAATCTTTCTCTTCGTTGTTTTTTTGTCTTTAAAATATGAAATATCTGTCAATTATACTGAGTATATGAAGAAGGAGAACAACAACAACACCAACAATAATTGATTCAAAGAAAGAAGAGGAAGAAGATGAATATGGGGAATTCAATTGTGTTTAAGCACTGGTTCATTTGATCTTTATGCCAACTCATTTAGGTCGTTTGGTTGTAATTTGCCCCTCTTCTGTGTTGATGATCATTTCGTTACCTTGAAATAAAAATAAATTTGCAACCTTATCTTGAAACATAGATATTAGATTTTCTCTCTCTCTCCTAAGAAAAAAAATTAAGAAAAATTACTATAAAATTATAAGGAAAAAAAAAGATATAATTATTAAAAAAATATTACAAAAAGTAAATAATATACAATAACAAATTTTATTTTAGGAAATTATAATAGGTTGAGCCTTGGGGTTACAAGTTCAAAGGCTAGAGGAATGCGCATCTTTTTGTTCTGGAAAATTTATATATAAATGCTCCGAATTAATCTGTTTTCTTTTCTCTCCGTTGTGGTTTGAATTTGTTTTTTTTTTCCCTTATGAATATTGTGGTTTTAACTTTTAACATAGTCTTGTTGTTGTGCGGAGAAAATAAAACATAAAACTTTACATCTAAAGACTACAATGTTAAAATATTATAGTTAAAAAGTTTTAGCGAGTTAATTTATGAATATTAAATTTACTATCAGTCTTTAAAGAGACTTATTATTATATTTTTTTTAAAAAATTATACTCTATTCTCCAACTTAAAAGAAAACAGAAAGTATAATGACTAGAAAAGTTTACCAAAGAAATATTATTTCCAAGAGTTAATAAAGAAATTTTGTGAACTAAAGAACCTATTAAATTTATATATAAGAATATTAAATTTTGTGTTTAGTGAGGGAGAGAAGTTTTGATTTTGGTTCATAGTGATTGAACAATCCAAAGTTAAAAGAGATAAAAAAAAAATCATGAATGTGAATATTAATACATCAATATAAAATATAAAATGAAATTTATGATAAAGTATGATATTCTTAAGTCATATTCAGTGTGAACAAAGGTTGAGGATGAGATAGAAGGCCAACTAAAATTAGCTTAGTCAAATATTAGTCACATTAATTAACTAACTCTTCAAAATAATGACATAAGAGATAAGAGGTGATTTCAAACACATGACGAGGCCCTCTGTTGTTGGGGGAGAGATGAAGAGTATGGATTTATCTTGAGATTTTTTTTCTTTTTAATATTTAAGAGAATCTTACGATTCAATTAGATGGAATGGTAATCTGCTGGGAATGATTATTAGACAGAACAGAATTAGGAGGAATAAATGCTGCGGATTTATTTTGGAAGTAAGAATCTGAAAAGAGAGAGAGATTTAGGTGAACTGTGAGGAGGGTCTCTCTCTAAATTCAAAATGGTTAGCAGATCAACCACGCAAATAAAAGCAACATTATCTCCACCCTTTACTCTTTTTCCCTATGAATAATATACTTCCTGCCTCCTTCCCATCTTAAATACAAGTATATTATTCATACGAAACCTCTGGCACCACGCTCGTCAAGCAAAGGGTAATACTTTCCCTTTGAGACCGTCCAAGCAACTCTAAATTATTAAGCTTTTCACTTTCATTTGTCAGTTGCCTGTAGCTACAACGATACAGACAGACAACCATCATCCTAATTTTAGGGTGGGGGACATTTGGCGTGTGAAGATCAATGTATTAATTGGGGGAGTATGGAATTCAATTGTAGCATTATTGGCATTGGAAGTTGGTGGCCGCATTCACCATATAGAAATTGACCTCTCATGACGTTTCCTTCTCCTCCGACTCTCTTTCAATCAAAACGTCATGTTCTAACCCCCCCTTCCCCAACTAACTCTTTATTTCTTCTTTTGCATTACAGCCTATTGCTAGAAAATTCCTTTCGCATCCGCGTTCTATTCAACAACAACATTTATTAAATCAATCTTTTTAAGTTAATTATGTTCAAATTATTATCCAATATTAAATGTAGACATAAATTTAAATTTTTATAACTCTTTTTGCTAAACTTGACCTTTATTGTTTAATCAAATTTTGTGGTGTCTCAATATTCACTTCACCCAAAAATGACTCGGCCTTTGGTCCCAACCCACAACCCTTCCCGGCCTCGTCCCCCTCAAGTCGTTATTAAAAACCTTTCATTAGTTTTATAAGCATGTATTACCATAAATATTTAACATTCAAATAATCTAAATCAAACCATAAATTTAATACTTCTCTCAACTAAAGAAATCCAAGTCCCTCACTCATTACTCAACCAATAGGACTCACCTAAGATTACCAATGATTACGTGATACAG
Organism: Leucaena leucocephala; assembly: GCA_037074615.1. Classification (NCBI taxonomy): domain Eukaryota; kingdom Viridiplantae; phylum Streptophyta; class Magnoliopsida; order Fabales; family Fabaceae; genus Leucaena; species Leucaena leucocephala. The sequence continues at coordinate 179,460 of CM073567.1, read as the reverse complement.
GCCTCCCACGCCCTGAAGTCTATCCTCAACTTGTGCTTTTGTACATGTAATCCAGCGTGCTAAATTTCGTTGAGGACATCATCCAAAGCATGTACGGAAGTATTTATAAGCAACGCTAAACCGCAATAACAATTATGTCACCTAAAATTCATCCCCATTAAGGAAGAGAATTCGAGATTATGATCCAAGGCCCGATGTATTATCATTGAAGTGGCTCGTACAAACTATGAAATAATCCATAAGCAATGGTGCAAACATGTTACAAAAAGAATATGGAAATGGGGCTAAATAAGGGCCCATTTCTATTCTACTGGGAGCTGCAGTCTTCACCTCCACCTTCAACAGCACAATCAATTCTCTCCTTAAAACCAAGTCTAAAACAGTTAACCTTTGGGGTCTTTTCGACCTTAACTATGGGAATGTTAGTGGACAACATATGTTTACATCAAAATGCGAACAACAGCGAGGCCAACTGCAGAGATTGAAACAAGCGTCCCTATGCAGTATTTTATAACTTCATATTTTGCTGCTTCCAGCTGTGCTTTTAAAGAATGAATTTCCTGAACGTTACATTACATTGAGAGATATAAATCATGAGAATATCTAAAAAAAACGCTTCTCAAAGTCACATGCACAACATATCCTTACTCTATCAAGTTTGTTAGTCAGATTTGTAGTTTCGGCACTCTGATTGTTTAATTCATCCCTTATTCTCCTGCACTCGCAATCAATAATTAAGATTAACTAAAGAACAACTACCCTATTTAACACGAATTTTATTATGCTCGATCATGAGCACATTATGAAATTTAAATCTGACCCCCTTTCAAGGTTCAAATCCAGCCGTTGCCCTGCAGTGACTTTATCTATCTCATATCTGTATCACATCCAATATGATTGCACATTAAAATCACATCAGAAAAATAGACACAAGTACAAAAATTGATCAAAGTTGACCGCAATATAACACACCTTAATTCACTACGCATCTTCTCTATATCATTCCGAAGTTTCTCAGTTTCGTGTTGCAACATGGAAAAATGATGGCCCTACATAAAATTTTTCCAGGATATGAGAGGTCAGGCAAGCAAGAACTTCCATCCTAAATCTAGTTAAGAACTTGGGGTAATATCAAGAACAATCAAACAACAAAGATATTCCCACAAGAAGAGCATGGTGTCCTTCTAAAAATGGTTTAACATTACAGGCCTAAGAAAATTTCTTCCTTGCCTATTTGTTCTCTCCGTCAAAAGAATTGTTTTTATAACCCATTTGAACTCTTGGTGAAGACAAGAGTGGAGATCAATAAAGCCAAAGTACGCTTTTCCACTGTCAAGTGTTATTAGCATTAGGTGAAAAGGTAATACTTTACATTTAAAAAAACAAAAGTCATATACCACCACTATAAGTAATGGAGACAACACAGGCGGATAAGATTAAAACAATTAATCTCAGACACTTTAAAATAGAAAGAAGCAAACACAAATAGTTTCTAGACCATACAAAGTCCAAATAGTACAGTCATTCATCTTGATTACGTACTAATTGATTGATGTTAACTAAATAGAGTAAAAACAAATCCTGATGTCATTCATCTTAATACTCCTTCAGTCCTAAATGCAGGACCTAATATGGGAGTGGATTTTGATCCTCAATATAAAACCTTTTTTCATTTTATTTCTTACATTTATCAATTTTTTTCAAACTAATTTATTTAACTTATAAACTGACATATAATATAATATTACACAAAATTATTTTAAAAAGATCATGTCACACATATTATAATTAAATAATTTATTTAACTTGACCTCCCTATAGGTCTTACATCAAGGACCGGAGGAGTATAAGACACTAATATTCTCTTTCCTATTGTCTTCTTACTTGGTAGAATCACCTTCACTTTTTCCTTTGCTTTTTTTATGTAATCAAAGATTACATATATCATATGTTAGCATGCTTTTGTTGGAAAATTTTAAACTAGATGTTCCTTTTGACTCCTTTAAGTAGAAGAAGATAAAAAATAAAGCAACTTTACTAAGGGGGTGACAGTAGAAGTTAAACATACGAGGGATTCCTAAAATCATGAAGTTTTACTGAAAACTAAAAGTCGACTCTTAAGTGAAAACCAGCAATTATCACAGTGGAAAATGAAGAATCTGCTTCAGCATCTTCTATGGATGCATCGATGTCAGAAGTGAACAAGAGACATTATGAACGGGAGAGGTGAGAAAATCATTAAATACGCAACATGTTGAAATATGGGGAAGAAGAAGTCACTGAACAAAATTCAGAAGTTATAAGCAGCCGATTTGATTTGATTTTAGATCAGATAACTATTCAGTTTATGGAAAGTCAGCACAAACATAGCATTAGAATGTGTTAGGACCACTTTTGGCAATTTAGAAAAATACATAAAAGGGGAGAGGCACCTTTTGTTGGTCAGACCTTTGACTAACCATTTTAGAGAAAGGAATAGAAAAGTAGGATGGCTATTGGGTTGCTATTGGTCAAACTCTATGGGAGGGTTAAGTTGAGATTCAATTTTTGGGGTTCTATAAATCTTCTACTTGTCTTAGCAGGAAGGGGAAGGAAGAATTTGGAATTGGCTTGGCCCTTTGGGGAGTGAAGGGTGCCAACCTCTAGAATGTGTGGCAACCTATTCTGTTTAGAGTCCGTTGTGTCCTTGTGTTGTATGTTGTGTTCTGTTCTTCTTAGTTTGTAGTTGTTATTTTGATTATAGTTTGTCTATTTTGGTGTAAGAATCTTCCCTTTCCCTTGTAATCTGTTTCAGTTATGCATTAATATTATTATCAGTTTCAACTCTTTGTTCACTATTTCAAGTTTTAGTCTTGTTATTAGTTGGGTTTAGGAATGGGTCATAACAGAATGTTTTGCACCTGCTTATAAAAGAGAAGAATGAGTACTCAGCATTTGCAACAGTAGAACAACAAATACCCTCAATACACCCACAGCATTCACAACAACACAACAACAATAAGCCTTTTCCCACTTGGTGGGGTCGGCTAATTCAACATTCACAACAATGCAGAAAAAAATTCTTTCCACTCTATCTCAGCAATTTCACTATTGGTATCATTCACATTCATCCAAATGCCCTTAAATATGCAAATAGTACTAAATCTATATAATTAATGGTACCTGTGAACTCTGCACTTCTGATTTGAATTTTGAAACGCTGGCTTCTTGAATCATTTCGATCTTAAAGACATAAAAGGAAACCAAATAAGCTATTATTAGATCTTGTATTGAATATTTTCAGACTTTGAGTTAAAAAAATAATCATAAAAAACATGAGGTAAATCCCACATTGGTATAAGCATTGGGTAAAAATTGATTTGGTCCTCATGGTAAGCCTTGGAAAGCTTGAAATGGGACAAAGAAGTGAACAAAATTATAATATACCAGTAGAGGATCTTACTTTCTGTATTTCTCCTTTTGAAACAAATGACTGAGATGAATTTTCCATGGTGTCATTTAAAACTTCAGTTATGGCAGCAGTTATAGCCTCCGCCTGCTTTGAGGGCACACCTTGCCCTTCTAGTCTTCTAACCTGAACAAATGACAGGATGCCACAATCATGCCTAAAAAAACAAAAATTCTAGAAAAAAAAACTTCTACAAACTTCTAAAAACTAGAATCGTCAAGCTTCCAATGGATTCTTTTTTAAACGAAAAGGTCATCAATGTTTCACGGAAAAAAATTGTGGTGGGTGTTCAAAATTAGAAATCTAAAGTACAATCACTAAATAAGAAAGAGTCAAGTAAATTACAAGGGCTAATGTGTCAACAAGAAACAATCTCTTTCCATTAGAATTAGCCAGTTGAGAAATGTGTCTACAGTAAATTGGTTTAGTCAGAGGCAAAATAGCTGAAGATACTCTATCCAATGTAGACTGTGCTTTGGAAGCCCCAAAGCCTCCTAAGCCGATCAAGCTCATCCCTGAATTTGCTCCTAATTGTCCCATCCGCTTGCAAGCCGTGGCCGCGGCCATTAGATTCTGCGAGTAAAGCCCACTAAAATATCTTCAAAAACTTTTTTCAAACTCTAAATTTAACACATATCGCCCTTGCAGCAACTAATCAAACAAAGGAGAAAATCATGAACAAAGATACATAGGAAAAGCTAGGATGAGCACAATTTCAAGAAAAGAAATTCATCAATCAAGATTCCCGCTTAGTTTGTCAAACGCACTAAGACGCAATATTATCTAATCTAGCTTGCTACCGTATCCACGTTTTTGGCAACCATTTCTTTCAATTTATGAAAATTGCTCTTGTAAAGAATTCTACACAACATTCATAAACTATATTTGCAGTCCTTGTACAATAACATAGAATTGAAGCATTTGCAGAATAAGGCCCAAAAGAAACTATACCTACCATAAAAAATCAATAATATCATATATTTATATATCCTCTGCTTTGAGACATTGTAACAAATAAGTAGTATGCATTAACTCAATCACATAAATCAGCTTCATGTCGTATTGGCATCCTTCCAACATTTTCACAGACACTAATTGAGCAACTAAGGATCATATCAGCAGTGGCAAATTCTTACTTATACTTGCAATCTTTATGCACTACACACAACTTGTTTCCATCACTATTTATCTTTTGATCAATGACTCCCTCAAGCTTTCAAAGCAATATTTTTAATGTTTTTTCCAGTTTAAACATAAAGAGTGAACCGCTTTTGCAATAAAATTAGATCTATATCATGTTAACCACACTTGAAAGCTCATTTTAGTTAAAATTCCGTTCTTACACATTTTTTCGAACACTTTATGTACATAAAAAAAAAACAAAATCACTGACTAAACAGTTGGTATGTACCAACAAGATTCAAATATTTCATGACCAAAATAAAATACCAAACTTGTTATCAATATATTAGTTCAGAAAAAGAAGGAAAATCTAACGATAATTCAATTTATACACAAAAACAAACTCGTCAAACTTGAGGAAATACATAACAGAGAACTTGTAACCCATGGAAGAGGGAAAAAGAAAATTAATAGCCACACGACTCTATTCGTATAGAAAATCAAAGGATATCTAAGTTGTATAGCAACCAACCCACCACCCACGTCAAGAGAAACAAGGAGGAAGAAGAAGAAAACCTCGGTGATTACGGCCCAGCAGCGACAGACCAGAATAGGGGAGGAGGATGCTCGGCTCACTCCCAAACCACCAGAACGCACCCAACAGAGAAAGAAGAAACAGATTGGCGTTGCAGAACACCACCGCAAACGAGGATCCGGCTACCTTCAACGTTTAGAGTTGGGATCGGATAGAGAACCTTCAGAAATTTCTCCCCTTCCCTCCCTTCGAAGCGTTCACCAACCCAGAAAAATAAAAAAGGGAGAGTGAGGCAGTCTCCTTGGGTTTATTTATTATTTTGATTTTATTTTTCTAAAGCAGAGCTTTCTGATAATTTGGTAAGACAAATCACAGTGGCACAACTAATCCAGCAATGGACAAAATTGTTAACAAAAGATGCACAGAAAAAATTTAGGATGAACACAAGTCAAAGTAAGGAACATAGTTCCTACTTCTTATTATAATATAAAAAATAATTAAAAAAATAATATTTAGTTCTATTTATTTTATTTTTTAAATTTATAATATTTTTTTAAAATATTTTTATCTTAAAGAAACTTTCATTTAATGTGATCTCAATATATATATATATATATGATTAAAGAGAGTATATTAAAAAAATTAACATATATTTATTATAAATATTTAATTTAATTAATTTTTTTAACATTTGTAATTTAGTTACATAATTCGTATATTAAAAATAGATAAAAATATCAATTAAGATTCTTGCTTAGTTTATAAAACACCCCAACATTCTATTCAATTAAGATTTTTGTTTTGCCTCTTACTCTAAGTAACTCTATTAGATATAACATTTTATACTTGAAAGAGGGTTATAAGTGGACCAGACTCTGGATTAATAACGTTGGCATCCAAACTAATTAAATGAGTGAAGAGAAGGTTTATGTAGTTTTTTTTTTTTTTTGTATATCTTGATAGGTGAGAGATTAATTTCTCAAATATTACAGAGATCTAATTATAGGAACGACTATCTTAAGTATACATCAACTCTATTTTTATTTTCTAGGCATCATACCCAAGAACTATAATTAAAAGATAAAGCCTCTCCACTATTTGTACCAACATACGTTAGTATGAAGTTAATAAAAGGATGATAACTCTTGATATTTGTGGGAGTTAGTATGACTATTGCTTTGTTTTAAATTGATTTTATTTTTATTTTACTCGTTTAATTTTAATATTGTTTGCTCAACTTAAATTAAAAGAGCAGAGATTTAATGTCCAATCACAGATTAACTTGATTTTCTATGGGTTCTGCTTTTGTTTGCCAAATACTACTTTCAAGCTGCCTATCAAATTGTGGTATTATCCAACGTTTGTCATGGTTACTGGTTGAATTAAGACAATCGGTAATCCACCCAAAGTGCAAGTAAACAATCAATTATCGTAATCATAGTTCTTTTCCTGAAAAAATGATGTTCCGTATTGGGAAATGTGAGATGGATCATAGCTTAATCGCAAAGCAAAGTGGAAGATGAGTCAAAGGAACGATGAAAGAATCAAGAAGAGCTGGTCAATTAGGCCGCAGTCGATCAAAGGTACTTGCGTTTGTGCAACAACTCACAAAACAAACAATACGGAGCCCAATTCCGTTTTTTAACTTTGACAGGGTGTCCATTTCATACACGCCGTTGGATGAATCTAATTATTCAAATTTCACCACGTCATTAAAAAAATCTCACCCGTTGCTTTGTTTTGGGCCAGGATTGATTTTCTCCCAATTTTCGAACATGTACGTTGTTTTTGTGCTTTCAATACACACACACATATATACGATCAAGTCTATCAAAAGATAATAGAATAGCAAAAAGTAGTTGCGATATTAACTACTACAGTAGGATTTCTTAGAAGTTGTCCTTTTAAAGATGAAGGGAGAAAGAGAGATGAATTCCACCTATATGTTTCCTAAGGCAAGGAGACCTCCTTTCTCCCTACCATTTTATTCTAGTGGCAGATGTTCTTCCGAAAATGGTCAAGGGGATTTGACTGGTATTAGTCTAGCAAAAACTTGCCCCAATGTAACCTTGTTTATTAGCTGATGACGCTATTTCCCCCCCTCAATGCTAGTAGGAAAAACTGTGCCTAGGCATTTAACCGAAACTTTTATGAAGGTCCAGCTTCCCGTTCTTGATTTACATGATAAATTGTCGTGGACAAAATGTGGTAATGGTCAATATTCTGTTAAGTTAGTGTGTAGATGGCTTCATAGGAGGAAAATGACAATACAATAAAAGTAATTGAATATCCGAAGAACTACAGTCGGCTATGCTCAAATTCTCTTTATATAGAGTAACAAATAGGGTTTCTATGAGCTATACAATTATAGCCTTACACGTGTAGGGAGATGATGACAATAATATAGCTATACAATTTATGCAATTATAATCAGATTCTAACATTCCCCCTCAAACGAGAGGGTGTAATCTGCATCCCGAGTTTATTCCTACAAGTTTGAAATTGAGGGTGTGCAAGAGCCTTTGCAAAACAGTATGCTACTTGTTGTGTCGAAGGAATATATCTGATGTTCAGCTTCCTTACTAGCACCATATCTCGCAAAAAATGTATATCTATCTCAATGTATTTACTTCTGGCATGCTGCACTGGATTGGCAGCTAGAGCTCTAGCACTGAGATTATCGCACCATATGAGAGATGGTCTTTTGAGAAATAAGCCTAATTCAGAAATCAGATAGCTCAACCATTGTAGTTCAGCTGCTCCATCAGCAAGTGCCCTGTACTTTGACTCCGTGCTAGATCTAAAAACAACTCTTTGCTTCTGTGAGGACCAGGAGATAAGAGTGCCACCAAAGTATACACACAGACCACCCATTGACTTTCTATCATCTAAGTTGAGGCCCAATTAGCATCAGTAAAAGCATGTAATTGTAAAGACTTGAGAGGTTTTAGATGGAGCCCAAAATGATATGTGCCCTTCAGATAGCGAAGAATCCTTTTGACTGCTTGAAAATGAATTGTTCTAAGTTGAGATAGGAACTGACTTAACTTGTTCACTGAATAAGCTATATCAGGACGAGTAGTAGTTAAATATTGTAAGGACCAATCAGCTTGTCTATACAGGGTAGGATCATCCATTAATTCACCATCAGTCAAAGAGTATTGTCTTCCAGTAACCGTAAGAGTAGGTATAGGAGCACAATCAAGCATATTAAACTTCTTCAAGAGATCAAGAGTATATTTGGCTTGATTAAGGTAAATTCCTGACATGTCTCTATAAATTTCAATTCCAAGAAAATAATACAACGGACCAAGATCTTTTAGAGCAAACAAAGTATTCAGCCTTTTTACAAAAGCATTCAAATAAGCTGAATTATTTCCAGTCACCATAATATCATCCACATAAATTAAGACAAATACAGTGAGTTTATTTGTCCGTAAAAAGAAAAGAGAGATATCACTTTTGGCATTTTGAAATCCCCAATTGATCAAGGTGAACCGTAAATGATCAAACCAGGCTTGAGGAGCTTGTTTTAAGCCATATATTGCTTTTATTAACTTACAGACATGATTGGGTCTCTGTTTGTCAATAAAGCCGTCTGGTTTCTTCATAAAAACATCTTTTTGCATAAAACCATTGAGAAATGCGTTATTCACATCTAATTGTCGGATCTCCCAATTGAATGTGACCGCTATGGTTAGCACTACTCTGATTGTTGTTGATTTCACCATTGGACTAAAGGTTTCTCCATAATCGACTCCAGGAGTTTGTTGAAACCCCTTAGCCACAAGAAGGGCTTTAGGCTTTAGAAGTGATCCATCTTGTTTACATTTATTTTTGAAGACCCACTTGCTATCCACCAACTTTTGATAATGATATGGAACAAGAATCCATGTGCCATTTTTCTGAAGAGTAGCAAATTATTCTGCCATCGCATGATGCTAGTGAGGAACAATGAGGGTTTCTTGTACCGATATTGGTTTTGAGCACTTGGACAAGGAAATTGAATCTTCAAATTGAAGTAACCCAACAAATGGATATTTGGGTTTAACAACCCCAGCCTTGGCTCGTGTAGTCATTGCATGAGTGATCATAGCCCTAGGTGGGCTAACTTGTAGAGATGGGTTTGGTGAAGAAGAAGCAGTAGAATCAGTAAGACTTACTTGTGCTATTTCATCTTGATCCAAAATAGTATTATTTGAATTAATGTTTGAAGCACCACTAGATGCCCCACTGGACTCATCATGCACTGCCAAATGAGAAGATAGATTAGACTCACGTGTTGGGCTTTGTGAGTCATGAAATCTTGGTGGTTGAATTATGAAGGCCTCAACTTGGGAAGAAAAGACAGAGCCTAACTTGTGATTAAAAAATCTTATTATAAAAGGAAACATTGTAGAATCAAAGATAACATGTCTTGAAACAAAAATTTTCCCAGAAGCACTTAGACATCTGTAACCTTTATGTTGAGATGCTGGTCCAAGATAAACACACATTTGGCTATGAAATTGAAACTTATGCTCATTATAGGTTTTAAACGGGGATAATAAGCACATCCAAATGGTTGGAAATTCTTGTAATATGGATCCTTTTAATGCAATTTAAATAGAGGAGTCAAGCCCTTCAGCACTGATGTAAGAAGTCTATTAATCAAGTAAACTGCCATATGAAAAGCATCAACCCAATAAGTAAGAGCCATACAAGCATAAGCAAGCAAAGTCAATCCGGCTTCAACTATATGTCAATGTTTCCTCTCTGCTCTTCTATTTTGTTGAGAAGTATATGGACAAGTAAATATGATATTAATACCAGCAGCTTGAGTAACAAGAATAAATGGCTTATATTCTAAACCATTATCACACTGGAGTGATTTTATTTTAGCATCAAATTGATTCTCCACAAAAGCCCGAAAATGATTAAAAGCTGTAATTGCCTCCCCTTTGTGTTTAAGTAGATATAACCATGTGTATCGACTAAACTCATCAATAAAATGAATATAAAAACGATAACCATTCACAGATTGGACCGAAGATGGCCCCTAAAGATCAGTATGAATAAGTTCAAGAGGAGAAGAAGCTTGAGAACGAGACTTAGGAAAGGGTAGAAACTTTGATTTTCCAAATTGGCATGCTTCACAAGTATAATTTTCATTAACATAGATATTCAATTTACACTTATTTAAGACTTGCATCAAAACTTTAGAACTAGGATGTCCAAGAGTATGATGCCGATGAACAAAGTTTGGTGATGCTACTAACTCAGAACATGTTTCTGCAACATGAGCTTAAGGGGTGAGCTTACTTTCCATTGGATACATTATGTGCTTGGGTGTTCCCTGCAACAGAGGATGACATGTCTTCTTGTCCTTCACAACACATCCACCATTAGTAAATTGAACATGAACTGGATTATCTTCAACCAGTCTATTGACACTCATTAAGTTCTTGGTTGTAGATGGGACCAGTAACACATTCTTAAGTAAAATATTAGATTGAGAATAATTGCAGGGAATAGTAGTAGAACCAACACCTAAGATATGACTCTTTTGACCAGTGTAAGTATATAAGTGAGTCTTACCTACTAGAACAACATAATCCAATTGATCTAAGTCAGGTGTGACATGATAATTTGCGTCGCTATCTATATACCAAGATGGGTCAGCAACAGAGTAAGGATTAGCATAATATACTTGTGGATGGTAGTAGTCAGGAGCCCGAGGATGACGGAAACTAGAGGAGTAAGAATTTGGTTGACACTGTGCATAGGAGTTTTGTTGATCAATCCGATCATAACAAGTAGTAGCAACATGACCATACCTCTCACAGTAAGTATAGAATGGGCGACCTCCACAGCCACCTCCACCTCCTCGACGTCCTCTAGAACGACTACCGCGTGAGCCACCACGGCCACACTAGCCACCACGACCATTACCAGAGTAAGATTAATGACACTCATCTGGTGTATCAGCTTTCTGGGCTACATTAGCGTTAGGTTGAATAGTTAGAGACGATATTTGATTGAGTTGCTGGATACGGCTCTTAAATGCTAATAGAGAAGCTTGCACTTCAACCCAACTAAGATGGAGTTGATCAGACAACTTGAAAATAATAGCATTATAATCTGCATCTAAACCATTAAGAGTATGCAGGATAAGATCCTCAGTCGATACTGGTGCTTCAACAAGAGCTAATTGATCATAGATATTTTTCATTTTTCCCAGATATTCCTCCATTTTCATATTGTTCTTCCTCGTACTATGAAGCTCTGTCTTATGAATCATAATCTGAGCCTTCGTTGAGGCACATGTTAGACTTTTAGCAGCGTTCCAAAGATCCTCTGTAGTTTAACAATGAAGTAGTTAAGCTCCCACATCTTGAGTCATGGTGTTCCTTAACCAGCCAATAAGCATACGGTCTACTGAGTACCATTCTTCATATTCTGGGTTTGACTTCATCCCAGTGATATCACCGACGACTTCAGGAATAAGACAAGGAGGGACACGACCAAGACCATTGATATGAGATTCCAGTCTATTTCCCTCAATCAACAGCAAGACAACAGACTCCCACACAAGATAATTAGTGCGATCCAGCTTAATCGCAGAAGTTTGAGACGCCAAGCTAAATAGACTATAGGTTATGGTGATAGTCAAATCAGATGCAGAGTAAGACACTATTTCTGGTTCTGGTACCAAGAAGGAAAATGACAATACAATAAAAGTGATTGAATATCTGAGGCACTGCAGTCGGCTGTGCTCAAGATCTCTTTATATAGAGTAACAAATAGGGTTTCTATAAGCTATACAATTATAGCCTTACACGTGTTGGGAGATAATGACAATAATACAGCTATACAATTTATACAATTATAATCAGATTCTAACATTCATGAATCTTAGAAGCTTAATAAATAGAAAGATTCCCAAGTATTTCCTTCCCCACTCTATCTAACTGAAGGTTCAACAAAAAATGAAACATTTCTTATGGAGGGCTTGTTCTAAAGCCTTGCCTACTCTAGAGGCTCTCATAAGGAGGAACTGTGAATAAATACCCAAAAACTGTTGAGCATTGCTTATTGTTGGGTGATAAGGTTAGATGAATTAAGGCTGTGCATAAAGTCTGTGGCCCAGTATACCCTGTCCAGCCCAATAAATATAGGGCAGGGCTGGGCATCGGGTTACAAAATATAGCCCATACATTTTTCGAGTTGGGCATCGGGCATAGGGGCTGCCTTGCCCTGCCCATGAGTACCCATTCTTTTATTTATTTTTCTCTATCTTAGAAGGGAGAATATGATAGCTACTGGTGACTATAAGGTAATTTTAGAAATATAAGTAGGTAAGTTGTATCTTTTAATATTTATAACTATACTAATTTTTTCTTCCTTTTTTAACTTTGTTAATTATCATATAATTATATTATAAATTATAATTATTTATTTTATTTTTTTAGATGATTTATCTTTATCAATATTGGGGAGATTGATGCAAAGTTATAATTACAAACTACTTAGATTTTAACGCTTATTTTTTAAATGCAATGGATCTCAATATTTTAATTATTATCTTTGTTCTCTTATTCTTAGTGGATTATAGATATTATTTAACTCTTGAAGACACATGCATATGGTATTATTTTACAAGTTCATAATTGTAGATTTTTTTCACAACATGAGCATGACATCACGATTTGGGCATGCCCAGCCCGCTCATGCCTAGCCCAAAATTGTTAGGACTTTTACCAAGTAGGGTCAGGCATCGGGCTGCAAAATACAGCCTATGCATTTTTTGGACAGGGCACCGGACAGGGGGTTACCCTACTCAACCCTGCCAATGCACACCCCTAAGATGAATGTGGTTTACATCACCCTTTGCTTGCATGCGCATAAATATAATGTCTCTGGTTTTGAAAAATGGCTTTTTGATATCTTGAATGATCTTAAGCAGGATGAATTTAATATTCACAAGCGCTTGTGGCTTATCTATGTTAGTATGCGTGGAAAGCCTGATCGATACTGTGAAGTTTTTAAACTTAGCCTTCGGATTGTTTTGAGTGTTGAAGAGCGTTGGATTTATAGACACTGTTTGGTCATTTAAATGATGTTGCTTGTGCAGAAAATGCAAATCAGGCTCTGAATCTCTTAAATTGAATCTACATGGAAGACGGGTTTTTGGTCATGTCTCGTGCGATTCCTTGGGGGAAGTGGTGGACTTGTTCTGTTAATCAGGTGAAGCTCCTTCAGCTTTTTGCAGTTGTGTTTTGATTGCCTTTAGTGCAGGCCATGAAGGAGCAAGCTTCTCGTCCTTATTTGAGAACTAATACTTATCTTACACTTTCCTATGTCCTAATTAAATATTGTAATTTGGGGGCCAATTGGGTAGCCAAATCAAGTTGTAAGGGGCAATGGTCCCTGTTGGTTGGGATTGTTGTACCCCATCCCGTCTTTTAGTTCTTATAGACAAAGCAAGGTGTTGGCTGGTTTCCATGAATGAATGAAAATATTTTTTTCGTAAAAAATAATCAACCCAATTGTAACTTGGTAGGTAATGGTTGAAAGATACATTATGCCATCAATAATATAATAGTTTTGAATGTTTTTACTAACATGTTCTTGAAATATGATTTTATTACTAATAGGATAAAAAACAATAAAATCAAATATTAAATGAAATAAAATAGATCCAAATTTAATTAAATCACTTCAATTCAAATTTGTTTTAGTTTAGAATCATCAAGAAGGAAATAGCACATGGACTTTCGAGTTTTTCTATATGTAATATGATAATCTGTTTCACAATAGAAGGGTCTGTGTTGATTTTTAATGAAGTATACAGTTTTAAGGGGGTGGAAACAAAACAATAGACGACTCTAGTGGGCTTCGTATAAATGAGTGGGAAGCATCGTAGAAATTTCTGAGCATTTTGTGAGTGGGTGTACTCCAGTAACTATCAAGTGTTATGAGTAGAAGCGAACAAACAAGTACAGAACATGAAAAATCGAGCTTAATCCTATTACATGTCGTGCTACTGAGTAGTGTACAGCATCATGGTGTTATGTATGTTCCCATGGATCAAAAGAATCTTCGAGGAAAGTTCCCGCTGAAAATGACCGTACAAGTAGGAAGATGGGATGCCATATATCCCATATATATATAACAGCCAACTCTGGTAAATAGGATTCACAGCAAGCTCAAACATCCATCAAAAGCAGCTCAAGAGCAAGGAAAGAAATTATGGAGATCGTGGAAATAGGCAGCCAGGAAGCACTTCCCCTACTCTCGTTGAACCATGTGTCTCTGTTATGCAGATCCGTGTGGGACTCTGTCAGGTTCTATGAAGACGTCCTGGGCTTCGTTCTCATCAAGCGTCCCTCTTCATTCAAGTTCAATGGCGCCTGGTTAGCCGCCTGCTCTCTCTCTTTTAATTTGTTTCCGACCAATATGCATCATCGAATAACTATCTATGAATTTCACAGGTTGTACAATTATGGCATCGGGATTCACTTGATCGAGAACCCAGAAGTTGAGGATCAGTTTGATGCGGCGTGCATGAATGAAGAGCGGCCCATCAACCCGAAGGATAACCATATCTCGTTCCAGTGTAGGGACGTGGAGGAGGTGAAGAGGAGGCTGGAGGAGCTGGGGATGAGGTACGTGACGGCGGTGGTGGAGGGGGATGAAGAAGACGGCAAGGTGGATCAGGTGTTCTTCCACGACCCAGATGGCTACATGATTGAGCTCTGTAACTGCGAGAATATCCCGATCCTTCCTATCTCATCTTGCTCCTTCAAGCCTCGCGCCAACAGCTTCGGCTTCAAGAAGCCTCCCGCCAAATGCGGATTGTTCATGGAGAATGTCATGATGGAGAGCTTGAGCATGGACTTGTTGAACTTCTCCTTTTAATTCCATTATATTCCCTTTTTGTCGATTGTTATTTTACACAAGATATTTAATTCCTTGTTTCTTCATTGCAGCCATGTCCCTGAGTGTATTTGTGCATGTGGTTTGTAAGTAAAAGGCAGACCAAAAGTGATCAAATGTATTGTCTTTGTTCAGTCTCCAAAAAATTGTGATATATAATATATATGTGCGGTAATATTCACCCTGTATTACCAGCACAGTTGATTTACCTCCATTGCCTTCTGCTGATTGTTGAACATGAAAATTTGGATCAATGAATTTGCTTGTGAAGGTTTTAGTAAGATAAACCTCCAATGGTTGAAATCAAAATATCATTTTGCATGCAAATGAAATTGAGAGAAAATTTGGCTAGTTACCTAGCTAAGTACGTGGATCTTAAAATTTCTTGTCCTTGGCAATTTAATTGTAAGAAAGAAAACTTTCAGAAAAATAAATTCATATACTGTGTTGAAACTTTCACTAGAGGTCAATGAAGAAAAAATGCACCCACACGTGCATGTTTTTTATACTTATTTCCGATTCCTTTATTTATTTTTCTTTAGATTATAAATTTTTAGCAGACGCGATCATTTGAGTTGGAAAGAAGACTGAGACACATAAGATACATGCACCGCAACTTAAAATAGATATTGACAGAGGGGAGGTGACAACAAAATTATATAAAGTGGTTGGCATCTGGATAATATAATAATTATATAGTTTTAAGTGATCGGGGTAATCAATAATATGATTATATGGATGTTGATTATTTTTAAAATGAATTCTTAGGAAGTTATTAGATTTTAAAGATTAATTAATGGAATAACCTGGTCACGAGAATAAGTGGACGATATAAAACAAGGTTTTGATCGATAATTGGATTGATTTGAAGTGCATGTTTTGCATAAAATTCAAAGTAGGGGTCAAAACTCAAAATGAATGAATTTGTATTGGATAATATGAAGCAAGTGTTTTTAGAAATGGACAGTGAAAAAGCTAAGGAATTGGTATTTAGAAAGTGGTGGGTGAGAGTGAAGGGCGGGGAGTTGTCAATCCCACGGTGGGTTTGGATTTGTGGCTATGAAGTTAGGTTGGAGTTGACCACAATTGACAAACTCTCGTTCCTTGTGTCTTTCTTTGTCATTTAGGTTGGAGTTTGGTATATTTAGGAAGGGGTGGGTTTCTCGTTTTTGTTGTTGGCTTGACACTCTGCTCCAAGGCCCCCCACCTGCAAATTCCTCCGCTCTAATCAATTAGCCATCATCATCATCCGCCGCCGCCACTTGCAACGCCAGCCACCCGACGTATGATTCCCACTAAAACACAACTGTCATACCCAGATGGATTTGGTGAAATTCTGTCTTCTTCTTCTATCTGCCTCTCTTCTCAATCCACCTTCTTTCTTCTGACTTCCTTCACTTCTCTTGTATCTGATGCTTCCAGCAATGAAACTGGCAGCAGCTTTCAATTATGAGAACGCTTTGTGACTCTTGTGAGAGCGCCGCCGCCATCGTTTTCTGCGCTGCCGATGAGGCCGCTCTCTGCCGTGCCTGTGACGAGAAGGTGGCCTTTAATTCTTTCTTTCTTTCTGTTTCTGTTTCTGTTTTAAATCATTTTACCCATCGAATCGGATAACAACACAACTCCATGACTCTAGGTCCTTTGAAAGAAGCCAGAGTTGACTGGTATACTAGTTTAAGAGCAATGGACTATCTCTAGAAAAGCTCTTTTCTTCTTTCTATTCTTCTTTCTAATTTTATTTTTTCGTATTGTTTTTTATTGTTACAATAATGTTGGGCTCATCATTATGATGTAATCAATATAGCGACAAGAAATGCAATTATCTTAGAGGTATTCTCTTCTGCCATAAAAGGAGGGACTTGCAATTTGGCCCCACAGCTTTTGTGCTTCTCCGTAAACATGCTTGAATAGATCTTTCACTGAACTTGTGTAGATTTGGAGTCTAACTCAATAGCTGGTAACAACAATTTTTTAAAGCAATGGTTTGGAGTTTAATCTATTTCAGTGACAGGTTCATTTGTGTAATAAGCTAGCTAGCCGGCATGTAAGGGTTGGTCTGGCAAGTCCTAGCGATGTGCCTCGCTGTGACATATGTGAGAATGCACCTGGTAGACAGTTTCCTTTCTCAATCATTATCCTAATTTTATCTGCCTTAAGCTTATCTTATGCCTGAACTTGGATGTAGCATTCTTCTATTGCGAGACAGATGGAAGTTCACTTTGCTTGCAGTGTGACATGATGGTTCATGTTGGGGGTAAAAGAACACATGGACGATATCTTCTTTTTAGGCAGCGAGTTGAGGTATGCCTCTCCTGCCACCTTAAACTGTTCATAATTTCTGATGTTGCTGCCGTATTTCGTGTATATATATGTACCTGTTTGCTCCATAGTTTCCAGGAGATAAAGCTGGTGTTCCAGAAAACTCAGCTTCTCTGTTTTTGGAACCTGGTGAGACTAAAAGAGGACAAAATTTTCTGCCTAATGTGAAAGTGGGAGAGAGACAACAAAATCATAGGTTAGCTTTGGTTGCAGCACCTGAACATGATGCTGACGGCCATGCGATGATAGAAACTAACATGATTGATTTGAACATGAAGCCTCAGAGAATACATGAACAAGCTTCCAATAATCAGGTTAGATTGCGTAAGAAGTCAACTTTCTCTGACTAGTTAGAGATCTATATCCTAATCCATACTTGCTTAAGATAAATGATAAATGATTGGTTACTTTAAATTCTCACAGGCTTGAAGGAAAATAAAATCATTAACTTTATTTATACTGTTAACCGGTTTTAATAACCAAGGTTGTCATGATTCATACGAATGACACTGTAGAATTAGACCAACTGGAGTTTGGGGAAATATTTTAAAAGAAAAGGAATTTGAACAATGTCTTGATTCAATCCGCCAAGTGTTAAGCTGGTTGCATAGTGAATAACCAGTTATCAACCTTGCTTGATGCCTTGTATCAAGCTCAACTGTTGTACTTAGTCACGTTTTGTCAAGTCAGATTCCCAGCTTGCTTTTAAGGATCATCTCCAGGTCCCTGCATTTCAGGACCCATTGTGAAGAACACCTTAACATTATGGATTGCATACACCAGTATGTTTGTGTATAATGGTTCTTTTCTTGGCAGCCATAAATTATGCAACTGGTGAGTTCAGTTTCTGCAAGTATCTTACGCCATCAATCTATGGGGGGCGCAGAAAATAGTCATCTATTACTCACGTAGGCAAGTTACATTATTGGCAAAGTGTAAACATCCTCTCTCGGCAAATGAGGGGTTCGGAAATCAAGACTGGCATATGTAGGAAGGAGTTCAATTTGGTTATTCAACACCATCATGCTTGTATTGCAAGACTTTGTTTATTTTAAACCTCTGCACTGATTTGTAAGATAGCTTGCCTTCTTGGTTCGAAGGTCTTGTATTGTCAATTGGCTGCCTCCGAAGCAAAACAGGTGAAAAGAGACCACTTATTAGTAGCATGTTAAACAACATATGATGGTAGAAATTATAGCTTCCAGATTTGCTGTTGATGTAAATAAAGTGTACATCTTGTTCCCCAAAGATTGAGAAATTGAGATTAGATGTTTTAGGAGTGAAAAGTGATAATGTTTTGCAGCTGTGGTTGGTTTGTGGCAGCTGTAAGTAATAGAGCATCTAGTCTGTCTTTATTAGAACTTTAGAAGACAATCATCTACTTTGAAGGATGAAGACTTTCATGGTTTTAAATACCGTCACTGCTGAATGGAGTCATTTTTTCCTTTATTCTGCTTTAGCCCTTTACGCATTGAGTAGTCTTTGCAAATACAAGTTTACTTGTGTAAAGAGCTACAGCCATGGATCCGTGTGCTTGACTCATCCCGACTTAATCCCGTTTTGTAGCCATTGGTTTTGAAAATTTAAGTGCATGTTAAAACTTATGTAAATTGTTTTTAAATTTAACATTCTAATTATTAAAATATTTTTGCATTAATCCATTGTATTTTTAGTTTTACTTGAAATTCTATCTCAACCAATAGGTTGTTGGTAATCTAATTCATATTGTATTTTTCCCATGCTGGTTTAAGCCATTATTTTCTTAAAATGGTAATTGAGAAACTAATTTCGCTTTCTACACAAAAAATTAAAACATTAACAATCCAATTTAAATTAAATATTGTATGGCATACAAGATTCATTTGCAAAATAATTATTTTTGAAAAATCAAATTTTATTTATATAATTTAATTTAATTTTTCATATTTTTATATTAAAAACAAAAAAAGCATAAATTCTGACAAATAATGATCTAACATTTTCATCGTTGGTAAATGAATCCCAGGTCACGAGGGAGACAGGAGTACGATGTCACACCTTGACATCTTTGAAATCCCAACTTTTCACTTCGTTCAAAGATTAATTTTAACCAACATATAGCCTGTATAACCAAAATATAGTTATTCATTCAACAATATATCAAAAATCTGTCATTAGAGGTCGCACTTTAGACTCGTTGAATCACGGATAATGTCTACATGATTGCAGCTAGACAATTATTCGAATGACTTGCATGTTTACGAAGGTCCACTTCATCTGGAAGGCAAAGTAATAGTCACTTCTTGTTTTAAAAAGAGAACTTTATATAAACTTTATGACGTAGATAACATAACTGTACAATTATTGGTCCCTACCATGATTTAGATGAATGAACTGTTTTTTTTTTTACACATGGACTGTACAAACTTAAGAATAATTAGCAACACTTAAGGATGTCCACGGCCTCATTCCTCCGGGTGATACCCCGATAAATCAATAAATTCAGCGGAGCAACAATTAGACTTAAGTTGGGAGATATGAACACATGGGTCTTGTACTAGGTCCGTGGCTCGTAGCGAACTACCTTGATCTATTACATGACAGCAATCTGCAATATAATTGGTGCTATATGTTGCCCAAAAAGGAAAGGGAAAAGAAAACTCGGAAAATTAAAAGATACATGATTAAAATGATGTACCGCATTTATTATGACTGGAAGAGAGTTATAGTTGCAATATAACCATTTTTCATCACCTGCTACCATCACCAGAATATAGATTAGCAGTCTCTTCAAAGCCACGCACTAAATTAAAACTATAATTACAAAGGTCAGATGTAAAAACTTCAAGAATAAAGAATGACTCACCTCCAACGCAATATTTTGATATCCATACACGAGAGTAGATCCAAATGGGTTGCTAGTAGAACCTTGTGTTTGAATGGCCGCTCGCCCACAATCACCAAGAATTTCCTGAAAGATTAGAATACACGCTATCACAGATGAATTTGATCAATTATAAAAGGAAAAGCGGTATCAAAACGTCACATTGTCTTCATCAAATTCTACAGCAGTTGAAAGGCATAAAAAACTACCTTAACTTGTTCCCACTTTGTGGAATGTGTAATGACTTTTTGTTTTCCACCATTTCCATCCTGAAAAGATCCCCCAACTGCTGGAAAGAAAATAAAATATGATCTTATAACTCTCCTTGCAAAAAATCATGACTCGTTTTAGCAGGTATAAAAGATCAATGTTAAATACTGCAAATAGAAGATAGCTTACAATCTGAGCCATAGATAACAAAATTGCACTTCATGTACGAATTAAAATCAGCATGACCAGGGTAGTTTGTGTGCAACACAAACTTTCTTATCTTGTGACTCTGTAACAACAGACACAAGAAAATCCATCACAAAATGGTAAATTATCATCAATGTACATAAGTTAAAGGAATGGGATAAGGTGAAACCTGCCCATCAAATAAAATGTCTAGCCCACGAGTAAAATAATTATAGAAGTAATCCCCACAAAGTGTTGTTCGAGGCCGGAGATCAGAGGCGGAATGAATAACCATTGGATCCACCTGCAAGATTAATCTTTCAGTATCCATCCACAAAATACTTACAAAAGCATTTGGTAGTCAAGTATATCAATATATTAATCTGTTCTCATGCTGAGACTGAGATTTCACTTCCATAGAATGAAGAACTAATGCTTAACTTTCAAGTGAACTGTAATAATCCATGGAGAGGGAGCATCTAATATCAAGATAACAAGAAGAAACAATTAGATTCAGCTTTTCTTTAAGCTATTAGCCCTGTCTAAAATTACTGTTTTGACTTTAGACCCATCCTCATTCCTACATTCTTTAAAGTTGTCCATGTTACAAGTATCATAAAGAGATCAGATGGGACAATCCATTACATACTGGTAGGAACTTGTCACTACAACATACAACTGCAGCTGGAATGGAGACCAGTGGAACTAGCAACATGCGATTTGCTATTAATGTGAATCTTATTTGGGGAAGTAAAGATGGGACTCAGTCAACACATGCCGCCACAACACAGCAGGGGTCAAAAAGAAGGAAAGAGGTAGGGAAGGTGGAACTGATGCTGGAACAAAAGGACCTGAAAGTCTATACAAATAAATGAAAAATGAAGGAACAAAAGAAGGGAATAATGATAAGAGGTAGGGAGAGTAGCTAAAAAGTAGTTGAAAGGAAAAGCTGAGAAAGAAGTGGCCTTAGAAGAATCCTGGATCTGGTTTTGGTGGAAGAAAGACATCCTCTTGAAAGTTGGCATTTCTTTTTTTTTTTCTCTGTGGCTGGTTAGCAAAGTTGGCATTTTTCACTCTTCATTTTCAATTTTTGTTTTGGTAGTTGCTGAGTATCTGTTATTTGTGTTTTGTATTTCTGTGATGTGTATGAAACTGGTTGCAATCAGTAGTAACACATTAGTATGAGTTTTGAGGTTCTAATCTTTTGTCAAAGGTGCATCTATTTGATTAGTAAGGGCGTCTTGATCCTTGTGTTATTTAGATGAAAATGGTAAATAATAGTGAGCGACTGTGTGTGCTGTGTAAGCTTTATATCAGTGTTGCAGTGCTCCTTGTGTTATTTCAGCAATACATAGTTTAACAGGTATTCTGACAATGAGTTTGAGGATTTTAATAAGGAAAAAAGGTCAAATAGTGACCTTAAAATTTTCAGATATTACTGAAAATTAGATCTGTTGATTTCTGTATAAAGTCTGCAAAGCATTAAGTTCCATTTAAAAGATTAGCACTTGAAGGTACCTGCTTCTGATGAATTCCACAGGGACGACCTAGTTCGGTCCAAACATCCTAGAGATTGCAGAAAGCTATAATTAGAAGGAAATATAAATAAGGAACTAAAGCACAGCATTAACCTCACTTCAAACAGAAGAATATGGGATTGACTGGAAGAATGACAGACCAGAAAAAACATAAAACTTGCCTGCGGAGATGCACCAAAAGGAATTCGCTGACCTCCAACCGTAAAGTACAACTCTTCCCCTAGCTATATTACAGAAAGAGAACCAATAAACCACAGAATTACAGGAAACTTAGTAAAATGGAGCATAAAAATTCTCAGAAATCAACAGCTTGCAAAAAAGTAAAGCTCCCAAGTGGCATATATAAGACAGATCCCCAAGACAAACATAGGGCTAAAAGAAGCCAAACCTTAACATGAACCTCTTCCATGTAAATGCTGCCAGCAGGTAATGGTGGAGCAGAAGCCTTATCCATTAAAGATCCTACACCAACTTTTTTACCAGAGGAACTATCATATATAGACACGCGGCATGTAACTGGTGTAGTGCCATCCGGAAACTCCAACGGTAATTCCACTTTCGTGATAAAATGGAAACAAGAGGTCAACAAATTAGAATATGAAAACTCAATGGGACATTTCAAGTTCATGAAAATAAAATAAATACCTCCTTCATCATGGCAGCAGTCAGTATACTGACTTGGAATAGGAAATGCGAAGGAAAGGCCCTAAAAAGGAAAATAGGACAAGAAATTAGAATATAAAATATTTATGAATATGAATTACAAATCCCAAATATGTACCGGGTAAAATAGAGTGTAAATGCCTCGATCCTTGTCAAAAATTCCTGGATATGTTGGCCCAAAGAGTGCATAGACAGAAACAAAAGTAGCTAGAGTTGATGGCCCTCTAGAAATTAACATTATGGTCAATAATACACCTATAGATCAAAAGGATGAGTAAAACTTGAAGCCCACAAACTCACCCAATGAGAGAAGTGGAATAGCGCATTTGAAGCCTCTTCACATCATATATCTCAATCAGGCGTAGTCTCTGAGGTAGTAATCATATATTAAGTCAATGAGTGTGACAAAGTCATCTTATCATGTATGAGCAATAACAGATAGAAGCAATACGTGAGAACTTGAATTGATTGGTACAATAAGAACCACAAGTTAGAGAAGTTAATCAGCTCTAGATTAAGAAAAAGACATAGTTGAAAATCCCCTGCCAATATTTGTAAAAACATGCTACAAGTATCCAATTGAAATATCTTCTTGACAGGAACGGAAACGTCAATGTGACAAAACATACGTATAGGATTCATTCAATAATATAAACTGTTCTAGACAAACACTGAAATAAGCAAGGAGTTATTTAAGAGAATCCTTAAAAATTCAGAACCCAAAGTGCGTAATTCCAAACTTGCATTAGTCAATACACATACAACTGATTTGATTGTCCTTTAGTGTTTTGATCACCCCAACATTAAAAACCAATATATTAGCGATGGTTACCATTCCCATCAAATCAGGTGCAATACCAAAAAGGGAAAAACAATTACAGTCCACCCCCACAATAAGCTAGTTATCTTTCCCATAAATGACACGATAAAAAAATTTAAACTAGCCAAACGTAACCTCTTTCTCAAGTTTACAAGCAGACCAAGTAGCTTCGAATAGAAACTATGAACAAGTACCTGGGACCATGGATCAAACCGAAGATGAAAACCATGATCTGGAAAGCTTATAACAATATCCAACTTTAAGGGTTCCTGCACATGCATGAGGTTGAACCAACGATGAAGTAAGTCTGGCAGATGTATCCCAGCGACACATCATTGAATTACAGTCTGCCTACGAAGTTGGTCCAATAAAGAATCCATGTTGCAAAGAAACTAAGACAATTGCTGTATGATTATATAGTGAACATAGATAACAAAAGTTATAAGAAGTCAAACCCTTTGTCACAAACCTCATCAAAATACTTCACATGGACAACATCATATATATTGGGCTGCTGTTCTATCTGAGCAAATGCTTCACATATGGGCATCCCTAAACAGCATTTGAAAAGCTAGGCGTAATTAATAATAAACTCACAGGCATAGTAATCTGTAGGTACTATTACGATTGACATCTCATATGCATGAATTTTCATGTTAGCTGAGCAATGGATAAGAAGTCTGTTCAACAACAAAAAAGAATCCACGAGACTGAACGACATCACTTCCAGTCCCATCGATTAATAGAATTTCAAATAGTCGACCTATATCTACAGAGGCATACGCGACTAGTAAAAAAGCAACACCCAGAAAATACTTCAAATTTTACCCATTTTGAGCAAGCCGCACAGGGCAAATATAGAATGAATACTAGATTGTCATGTTCGTGAGTCCGCTTCGATCGAACGGATCATATGATTAGAAAATTTTAAAGTCGATTCCTTCATTTTCCTCATAGAGATTCTCAGATAACAAACAAAGAACGACAAAAATTTGAAGCCAATTTAATTGGATATACATGATTCCACAATAAGTGGGAACCGCTCAATGAACATGGCGACGAATTACCGAGTGAAAAGGGACCGATTCCAACACCAGGTCTAAGATCAAGAACGATGGCGCCCATGGCAGTGCCCTCGCAACGTCGTCTGGCTCTCTGCAACATAATCGCCGGAGGGATTGTTTGGGTATTATTTCTCGGGAATAAAAATCTCCGCCCGTTAGTTTCGCCAATTGAATGCTCAGTGGTTGTTCGTGCCCTTTAAAACAAAAACGTATCGAGATGAGGCCCCCCGACCCAGATCGTCAACTGCTGCAGTGCGCGACCCCCTTTTTCTTATTAAATTAAACAAATTATACGATCTAGCTAACGCTGTACAAGAAATTTAGAGCCGGTAAAATTCACCCAAGTCTAGATCAAATATATCCCACCTAATCTGATAAAAAATAATCTAATATAAAATAGATAATTTTAAACAGGGTCAATATTTAGGCCAAGCCAAACATCGAATAGAGATTGTTATCTTGCTTATTTATCCCTATCCAGTTAATTATTTTTGTAGATATCAAAATTTGTAAATTATATTATTTCACATAGAATAAATATGATAGATACTAGTGATTAAAAGATAATTTTATAAATATGAGTAATCAAGTAGTTAAATGTATCATTTAAAATTTATAACTAAATTGATTTCTTTCTTCTTCTTTTTTAAACTGTGGTAACCGTCATATATTTTTTTCAAATGCTTCATCTTTATTAATTTTAGAGAGATTGATACAAAATTACAATTGTAAACTACTTAAACTTCAATATTTTTGTATATGTTATGAATTTTAAAATTTTAATTATTATCTTTTTATTGTCTTATTCTTAATAAATTTTATATATTATTTAATTATTGAAGACATATGAATATAGTATTATTTTATAAGTTTATAATTATAGATTTTTTTTCATAATATGAGTAGGGTATTATAACTTAGGTATACCCAGCTCGCCCATGCCCAGCCCAAAATAGTTAGGATTTTTACCGGATAGGGCAGGGCATCGGATTACAAAATATAATTGATGTATTTTTCGGACAGGGCACTGAGTAGAGGGATTATCCTACCTAACCCTATTTATATATATCCCTAGATCTACCTACCTCTATCAGTTAAACTCACTCCATATTATACGCCTCTAATAAATTACTCATTTTATCTTTCAATAATTCCCTCTTCATTCACTTTCATCCTTTAATTTATTATTGCCTTCTCTCATTTAGCCACTATAAATGAGGACCTATTTAGAGAAGTAAACATATTTCTTATATATTTATTCTTTTTAATTAATTAAAAGATATTACAAATAGGATGGAGGGAATATTATTCAAAATAATTTATAGATACTGAGTTACTAGCTAGAGAGATCCAAGCGAAAGAATATTCGAACACTATAAGAAATAGGAAGTGACGCATGCGAAATAGAAGGACCAAGAGAGAGCTAGCCGGCTACTTTGTTCATTGTTCAATAAACAAAATATATACTACAATTTTTAATATAAAATATATTTAATTAATTTAATTAAATTTAAAAAATTAATTAATATAAAACATATTCTAATTCTTTTTTAAATCACTTTCTCTTTATCTTATTTAATTATTATTAAAATAGTATCAATATAAATAATTTAAATAAATTAATAAATATAAAAAATAAATTTTATATTTAAAATTAAAATATAACTTTTTAATTATATTTTATATTAAAAATTAGTTAAATATATTATATTATAAGAGATAAGACGTAAGACATGGACAATAGAAAAGGCACCACGTGAGGCAAAAACTGCTCAAAGTTGTTTTAAATTCAACTGAGTTTTGGAGACAGAAGCAGTTTGTTAAAAATAAACCGGTCAATTTGTCTGATTTATTTGTTTTTATATAAAAAAATATAGATGAATATTCTATTAAAATTAAAGTACTGTTTTAAGATTTAAATAGTATTTATTAAAAATTTATGAAATTTTCTATTAAATTATTTATCATAATAATAAATAAAATCAAATTTATATTTTTATAAAATATAAATATATTTTTTATTATATATATTAACTCTTGAGAATTTTATGTAATGTCAAGCAAACACAAGGACGGTTCTGATAATGTATTCCTCACCCAATGATTATTTGTCATAGGCGCTTCTTTTTGGGGCAAGTTTGGAATGATGAAAGATTATCATAGATATTTCTGTTTTGGATTGTTCTTTTTGTCATTTGGGAGATAAGGAAATGACCACTACTATAAAATAATTTTTTTAAATTCTCCTTTTAGATTGGTTTTTATGAAAATAATTTTAAAATATAATAAATATTTTTATAAATAAAATAAAATATTTATACTGAATAACTAATATAAAAAATAAACAATAACATTTTTATAAATAAACATAATATCTTAAATTTTTTTATTTTTCTGTTTATTTATCTTAATTTCTCATATTACTATTTTTAGATTTTTTTCTTTTTAAATTTTATTAAATTTATTTATATTCACTTTTGAGAAGATAAACCAAAACAATTAGGATGGGGTTCTTTTTTTTTTTCTTTATGATATTTTATCTATTTTTATAATATTTTTAATTAAGTGACAGTGTTTCTAAATTTTTAATTTTTTTTTATTTATAGGTTTTTAGCTTTATTTTTTTATATAATTATTCTTTGTGTTTTTCTTTATCCCATCACTTCTCTTTCTCATTCTCTTATTCTTATTTTATTATTTATGATATGATATAATTTCTTAAAGAGAGTTTTTTATTTTTTTTATCTTTTTTTTCTTTTAAATTTTATAAGTAGTTATTTTTCTTCATCACCTTCCTACTCCTTTAAATTTATGACGAATAAAAAAAACTTATGAACTTTAATAGTAAAATTAGTTTATGAGTTTTTTAATCTAAATCTAGAGTTTTTTTAAATTGATTTTTTTTACATTATTTTTAAGATGCAACAAATTAGAGGAAACAGAAATTAGACTGGGCGGAAACCTGTGAATTATGATATATGTTTGATGGAAAACAGTCTTATTAAGATCTGGGGGAGGATGTTCCAAGTACTGAAGCCCCAAGAGTAGCTCAAGAATGTAAGTTGCCACTTGCCAGGAGATGAGTACTCACAAACACAACATTTAATTTGCCTCATGGAAGACATGATGAAACTCAAGCCTCTTCTCCAATACCATGCTCATTCTCAGAATTAAACTTCAAACACTCCTAGCATGCGGAGGCGATCGATCATCATCCAGACATCTGTGTCGCCACCAAATTATCACCTTTATTATCCCTGTTCCTTTCCTTTTCTTTCCCCTTTCCTTCCATTCCACATTTTCACTAAACCAAAATGGACACAGCATTACCTATTCAATTACATATGTGATTTTTATTTAAAAAAAGAAAAAAAAAATTAATTTTAGTCATAAATATAAAATATATTTTTTATATTTATTAATTTTTAAATAAAATATATCTTTAACAATAATTAAGGGATAAATTAATAGAGTTAAAAAAGATAATTAAACTATTTTAAAAAAAATATTATATTAATTAACTTATTTAATATATTTAAATTAATTATATATTTTATATTATGAATTAAATTAGTATTATCTTTTTTAAATTAATTACATATATTTTATATTATAAACGAAAGAAGTATTATCTATTTAATTTCTTGAATTTTTTGAAGAAGACAAAATGATGATGGTAAAAAAGTTAATTACAAGGTTGCATTAGAAATTAAAAATATGACAAAAATCTTGACTAAAGTATCTACAAAGTGAGCTTGGCCCCACACAAGAAAAGGTCTCATTCTGCAGGTGGAAACGGTGGCTTCAGCACGTCATGCCCGACGGGGGATGATATGGGAATCTAACCAACAGGACACCTTTTGCAGGTAACGGCCAACCGAGACAACACAGTGTGATCTTTAAATCTACATAACCCGCAAACATCCAAACTTCTTTTTCAATTCCATTCGATTTCTAAGCGGCGATCTCTCTCCTTCCTTACGCTGGGATAATCCCAGAATGATGTTCATTCGTCTCCTTCAGTTCCATCTCCATCCCTGGTCTTAGAATTTTTGTCAACGGAACGATGTTGTTTCTGACGCCGACGCAGAAGTATGCAGCTGGAGCCCTGTTCAGCCTCGCTGTTCACCATGCTCAGACTCACCAGCCCTGCCCATTAGGTTTCTCCGATGACTATCAACCCGCAGAACGAACTAGTAGCAGTAGCTTCGGCAGCGATTCCGTTTCCAAATGTCCGGATCTTTGGGTTTATGAGAACTCGGGTCTGCTCCGTCCTGTATTCAAGTATGCGCTTTCGTTTTTACTTTGAGTTATATTGGATACTCTTCGTTGAGTAGTTATATTTCGAAGGATCACGGGTACTGTGTTGTCTGGTTCTCTGACAGTTGAATGAGCAAATTTGAATGAACACTTGTGTTCTTTTCTTTTTCTTTTTATTTTTAATGACACACTGATTTTAGTGTTGAACATGACATGCTTTTCTTATATCATTACTCATATTCTATACATTTTTCATTTAAAGTATCGTACTAAATCTTTGACACTCTTATTTGTACTCTTTTCACCTATCTAAAACATATCCCTATAGTTTTTTTTTTTCAATGATGAAATGGCATGACATATTTTCTCTGAACAGGTTTCTAGAAATTGATTCTGCTGCTTGGTGTGCGCTTGAAGAAACTGCTGGGTCTGGCCATCCCGTGGGACCAGTATGTCATTTTACTTTTTTCTTCGCTGAAGTATTTAGGTTTATGCCTTCTAATAACGTGACACTTATGGTTCGATGTTACTTTTAAAAATTTTCACCTTCAAACTTTTCTTCTACTTCCCTACATACTTTATTCAGTTAGGGACAGGTCAATGGCGGTAACTGTAAGCCTGTCACCTATCTGATTTAATTTACTCTCATATATAATTTTTTTTTTGTTACAAATTTTTTGGAAATAGTTGAGCTCACCTAGGATCTATGAGTAGGGCAAAATCTTTCTTCCTTCTAAAAATACTAATGTTGGACAGGGGGAACTATTAATTACCCAAAGTTAGAGTTAGGATGTTTCCCCAAACGTCGCGATTAGAACTATAATAAAGTGATACTCTTAAGGATCGAATACGTTTCCTGGGGAGTCAATTTACTCTCATATTTGTTTGCATTTGTATCTGGCAAGCCTCAGATTGGCCCAACCAAAATGGAGGTGGAAAATGTTAGCTCAGGCGTATCTGGCTTTTGTGTCTTTCAATTTCATATTTTCTTCTTTTCTTTTTGGGCTATCTTATGGTATAAATGGACATGCCTAACTCCTTCATATATCAAGAACTATTTTATCAGACGAAGAAATTAAAAAAACATTCAATGGTCTTTCGACCTTAATTTTATCCCTACGCGAATAAAATTTTAAATATAAGTAAACATTACAAGTGAGCATTGTTTAAATGATTTGTGCCCTTTTCGTGCGTAAAAATCTAGAAAACAAGAAAATTTGACATAATCAAATTTTATGTGTCATCATATGGACTGATGTTATTGGGCACTGCTGCTGTTCTCTCCCTCTCTTATACAACAACTGCTACATTGTATTCAGTTTTCTTCTTTTGTCTAAAATGTTTATGCTGCAGAGCACAACTGCTCAACTCATCATCATCATCATTAATTTTTACCTTTTATTTCACATATGCTTAGTTCTATTTAATGTCTTTTTTACGCTTCTGTTCAAAGACAATGTATGTGAATGTCACAGTTCATGAGATTACTTTCTGAAGAAAGTGATGATGATTCTTCTACAAAATTAGATCAAGAACTTGCTCTATCAGAAGCAGTTGATAATATGGAAAACAGCATGGGAAAAAGTGCAGAGTCTTCTAAGTCTAAAGAAAAGAACCGTGAATATGTGAATCAATGTCGAGAAAAATACGTAACTCCTCATGTTCAATCAAATTCTGAAAACCTAGATATGCATTTGGAGACTCGTCAGGAGACAGATACTCCTCTTCTTGACTGTACTGACCCACCTCAGGGATCTACTAATAACATGATTGATGAAAGACCTGTTGAAGAGGTAACGATGCTTAGCTATCAGAGAAAAGTATCAGTTCTGTATGAACTTCTCTCTGCTTGTCTGTCTGATTTGGATGAAAATAACAAGAAATATCACCGCAGAAGAAAAGGTTATGATGCTCGACATCGTGTGGCACTGCGGTTGCTTGCAACCTGGCTTGATATCAAGTGGACAAAAATGGTTTGTATACTGAAACTTTCAGTAGACAATTTGATGTTTCATTTGACAACATCTTGTTATAAGTTGAGTGACCATGAGAGACAAGCCTAATTGTTCTCTAATGTGTCTAATGTCATAAATAGCTGTCAGAAAGCTATTTTCACGTTATAATAATTTTTACACTTGATTTCTTAACTTTTCTTATCAAGTTGAGCCTAACTGTGTATGTCTATGGGTAACACTTAAAATTGCCATTTGCCAAGTTCCCAGGTTCACGGATTCCCCTTTCATAACTTTTAGTGATGAAGATGA
This sequence comes from Leucaena leucocephala, assembly GCA_037074615.1. Taxonomy (NCBI): domain Eukaryota; kingdom Viridiplantae; phylum Streptophyta; class Magnoliopsida; order Fabales; family Fabaceae; genus Leucaena; species Leucaena leucocephala. The sequence goes on along the minus strand of CM073567.1, from coordinate 148,250 downwards.
TATTTCACTTTGCAGGAGGCCATTGAGACCATGGTTGCTTGTTCTGCAATGGCCTTTGTTAAAGAGCAGGAGTTAAAGAAAGAAGAAGCAAAATCAAAAGAAAGCAAGTGGGCTAAATGGAAGCGTGGTGGCATCATTGGCGCTGCTGCAATAACTGGAGGAACCTTGTTGGCCGTTACTGATGGTTTGTGTCCCTTAATATCTTGTCAACCTGTAATTTGAAATATTTAGTTTGCAGATGCATCAATTTTGGTGTGTATTTAATTGGTTGCTAACCTATTTTAAGCATTCAACAGGATTAGCCGCCCCTGCAATTGCTGCTGGGCTCAGTGCATTGGCTCCAACTCTGGGTACCCTGGTCCCTATACTTGGAAGCGGATTTGCTGCAGCTGCTAGTGCTGCAGGAACTGTAGCCGGTTCTGTTGCTGTTGCTGCTTCATTTGGAGGTATATATTTGGCCACATGTGTCTTGATCTGCAGGCATTTACTAAGGCTTCTTGTTAGCTTGAATCTTGCCTCAGCGTGGCATTCAATGAATAACTCTTTGAGAGTTTGTGTTTATTAAAGATATGATCAGGACTATGGAATTCTTACTTACATGTTCACGTGTCTTAGAGGTGTATTTTAGTTCAACATGGGGTTCTAGTGCACACTCAAGATGGTGGATTTTGAGCTACTTTGTCGCTTAACTGATACTGACATCTATATAAGTAAAAAATTGCAAAGGTGGTGATTCCTTTGTTGCTGTATATGATTGATTAATATTTTCACAGTTACTAATTGAAGATAATTGGCAGTAATCTACATTATAAACTCTTTATTTCATCTTTTAGCTGTGAGAAAAGAGTTTTTACAAAGTTTATATGTCATTTTGCATTAAACTTTAAAACTGACTAGAGAAGTGATGCCTACCCATTAAAATCTGCCATATCCGAAAGGCAGCCCACATGACAAAAATAATGTTTTTATGATGCATTTGACATCTCTAGCTTTCTTTTCTGCAGTTAATTATTGAAAAATCGTGTTTTTAATTCTGTTAACACTTTATCTACCAGCTGCTGGGGCTGGTCTTACTGGGAGCAAAATGGCTAGGAGAGTTGGTAGTGTGGATGAATTTGAATTCCAAGCTATAGGAGAAAACCATAACCAAGGTGCAAGTTTTTATAGCTTTCATGTTCTCCCACTTGATGGCATATAATTCTTCATTGAGCATCATGGATTGGTCTTATGATCTGTTTGCGTGTGTTTCAATTTTATCTCACCTTTTATTTTTTATCAAGAAATATTTCTACAGTAAGCTTATGGTCTTGAAATTAAATTATTTTTGAACTTCTACTTCAGAGGCTAGCCGTTGAGATCTTGGTCTCAGGATTTGTTTTCGAGGAGGATGATTTTATAAGGCCATGGGAAGGGCAGCATGACAACTTGGAGAGGTCCACATTATTACCATCTTCCTTCTCCCTACTTGGCCTATGTTTTGTTAATAATTATGAGTAAGAAAGTAAAATATATGATAGAATTATGAATATTTATCCTTTATCCTTCAATATCGTTTTACTTACCAAGGAGTAAGGAAATCAATGAAGGTAATTTCAGCATGGAGTGATTGGTGTTCTTGCAGCGTACCCTTGAAATTCTTAGTACAACGATATTAAATTGTATATTCCTTCATTTTGTGTTGATTTGATGATATAATTTATGTTCTCATGGTTGATGAACCCAGCAAAACAAATGACTTTTCACTTGGCCTTGCATAAAAGCTAGGTATGCACTGCAATGGGAGTCGAAAAATCTGATAGCTGTGAGCTCTGCAATTCAGGATTGGCTTACTTCAAGTAATTGGATATGATCTGACTTATAATACTGCATAGTTAGTAGTACAACAAGAGTTGATTATGATATCAATATTTTTGCCATCTTCTGTAGGACTTGCAATGGAGCTGATGAAGCAAGGGGCCATGATGACTGTATTAAGCGCACTTTTAACTGCTTTGGCTTGGCCAGCTACATTACTTGTGGCAACTGACTTCATAGATAGTAAATGGGCAATTGCAATTGACAGGTTTACACCTTATATTTCTTGATTATGGCTAGAATTGCTCACATGTCAAGGCGTTGGGAAATTGGTAGTCACTCTTTGTTAATCCTTATCATGGATGCACTTTAAGGGTTTGAATTCTTTTAATCTGGAAGTTTAAGGGATGAAATTCATTTGTTCATCAAATATTGTGATATTTCTTGAATATGAAGAAAATGAATCGTGGAAGTTGACGATTGTATTTGACTATTGTAAAATGAGGTAATTGAAGGTTTTTCTGTCATGAATGTGTTAGAACATGCCATTCCAAGCATATGGCTTAGGATTCATAATTTGACTATGCATTTAATTTTACAATGCTTATCTTTTTGGCCAAGTCTTCTGAGTGTTAGATGTCATATCATCTAAATTTTTTTTATTTTTTTATTCTGAGTTCTGGTGTCATTTTTTATTCTCCATATGTGGATTATGATCTAATTCAGAAACGATGGCGCATACATTGGGTGGCTACTTTCTTCTGGAATTACTTATTTGGGTTCTGGGTGACTTGAGTGTCTTTCCACTTTAGGACATTTTCTCATGATATATTTGAAGGTTTTAGTTAACATAGAGGGGACAAAATTTTATGGCAATATGTGGTTCATTTCATCCTGTCCTTAACGTGTATTTGGTCATAGTATTTGGTTTGTTCTATTCTATTCATAAATATGAATAGAATAGGGTCAAGTTGATGGCTTATTCCCGATGTGCTGCTTATGTTTCAATTTTCAAGGGATTTCCAAATTATGCTATGCAAAGTGATTGAACAGCTCTATTGCGCCTTTTTAGTTTTCTATTTCCTATTACTTTCTCTGTTTTGGAGGATATATTGCCCTCCTCCACGAACACTTTCTCTTTCCCTTCTAGTGAAATTCATTTTTCTAAATGAAATGGGTCATATTTCAAGTGAACAAAAACGACATTTTGGATGAGAATGACTTGAGAAATTTGAAGTGGTTTAGCTTGCCAAGCATGTACCTGTTTATCATATCTTTTATATGTTAGACTGCGCAGGATCTTATGGCTTCATTGTCTTAAAGAAAAATTGTTATGAGCAATTTTCATTCTTGGGTCATAGGCAAATCCCTGCTTATCTAAATTTTGCTTTTCAGATCAGACAAAGCAGGAAAGGTACTTGCTGAAGTATTGTTAAAAGGATTGCAGGGGAATAGGTAAGAGGCTAATTTCAAGTTTTTCCTTGTTAATTCAGCTTTTCAATAATTTGGGAACGAGCATTACTGTTAACCTGAGTTTCTGGCCTGTGACACTCATAGGGTAGTCACTTGGGGCACGAGTTATTTTCAAGTGTCTCCAGTTTTTGGCTGAAACCGAAAACAATGGTAAGTAGCACTACTTGCCTACTCCTTTCTGTTCTCTTAGAATTTTAACTCTGAAAATGTTTACCAGTGGTTTCACGTCCTTGATGACTTGAGCTGTAGTTACCTTTAGTGATTTAAGGTGCTTATTATGTCTATTGGCAGCTGAACTGGTAGAAAGAGTTGTTCTTCTTGGAGCACCTATCTCAATCAAGGACGAGAACTGGGAAGCTGCCAGAAAGGTGATTTCATTCTTCTTTTTATAGCACCTCATTCTGCATTACTTTTATGCGAATGAGCCAATCCATGCTGATGGACATGGGGCGGATAAACCTAAAATAGCGAAAGTGTATTTTAAAAAACGAACAAGGGTAACAAAGGAGCTACTAAGCCTATCTTTAACAATGGATACGGGGTCTAGAATGTCAAAAGGAAAAGGAAACCCATAATTAATTGGGCACCTTGGGTCACATGTAATATGTGATTGATGAGAGAGGGTGCAAGCTGTTACAGGGGTATATTGGTGGGTGAGTTATGTTAAGAAGGAGAAAGGTACTCAATGAGGGGGAGAGATGCTGGCCTCTTGTAAGCCACTGTTTTTGTTTTCTCTCTTTCTGCATCTTAGGCTGTGATTTATTCTTCTATCCTATACTCTTGGGAGGAGGATTGCTGTTTTGTTTCTTAAATAATATCAGATTGTTAGAGGTTCCATCCCATGCTTTCAAGTTTTTTAGATTCTGTGGTCTTCTACAGATGGTGGCAGGAAGGTTCATAAATGCTTATACTAGAAATGATTGGATGCTTGGAGTTGCTTTCCGTGCCAGGTATTTGAAAATATAGATTGATAGAATTTCTGCTTGAGTTGTGGATATTTCCAATTGGTCCGCACTACTCAACTTATTGGCCATTTGTAAATTTAGAAGTTAACCTCAAAGATGAATAAAGATAATGGAATTTGGACAACTTTCATTTTTTGGAATGCTTCTTTATACCCAGTAATGGACAAGGCATTCCGACTTGATAAAAGCGTGAGAACAGTGTGTATGCGTGTGTGTGAACTGATTTTGGTTGTTTAATTTGTATTGTTTCTACTTTCTGCAAAGTTTTCTTTTTTGGGATGGGATTATAGTTATATGACTCCAGAAAATTTACAGCGATTGATCTGTTAGGGAGAAAGTAGAATTTAACCCTTTCATTTTTGAGCAGTCTACTTACTAAAGGATTAGCTGGAATCCAGCCCATCAATATTCCTGGGATCCAAAATGTAAGATGGTCATCCACCTTCTATTAACTATTACTAATAGAACTTGAAAGTTGCTATATACTGAGATATTGACGCATTATTATCATTCATCGGATTTGGATCTCAGACAAAATGGGTGATCTATGGATTTGCAGGTTGACGTGACAGATCACATTGAAGGGCACTCTTCTTATTTATGGGCCACGCAGAATATCTTAGATCAGCTTGATTTGGATTCGCCCTATCATCTTTACAACAACATTCTTTCCAGTCCAGTATCTTTGCCAAGCTGTGACACAAGTTAATGTGATTGCCCGAACACTTTCTGTTGTAAAGAAATTACGTATTTCCTGATGTTAGCAATGTGTAGCGGTCAAATAGGATCATTTTCTTCTCAAGACATTTCACTTGTCTTGACAAAGAGAGAAAAGGGCGTGTGGCTTCTAGTGTAATCATGTTAACCATACTCTGCAAGCCTTTTTATTGAATGTGATGAAACTGCCTTTGTTGGGGGGAACAAGTTAGATACCATAACGTTTACTTGTATTGTAACGAGACATCAGAACAGTCACTTGTATGTGTATTCTTTTTCTCTGCCGAATTTCAGAAGCTTTACTTGTATACAATGCTTTGTGGAGATTTACATGATGAAATTTTGGAGTGCGGAGAGAAGTGAAGAAACTGCAGTTATACCTTGTAGGGTGATTTGGAGCGTGATGTGTATAGGATATTGTAGGAAAATGCATAACTTTAACAAATCCCTCAGTAGCAAGCCTGTAAGTCCCTCGCCCCAACGCAACTGAACTCCCTTCCGAATAACGGTCGACTGCCTTCTGCCCATTCATCTTTTGGAAATCCCTCAAAAGTCCTCTCTGCATTATTCCAAGGAAAATTTCTCCCAACCCATCTTCCCCCATAATCTAGTTAATAGGGGACAGTTATTTTATAAATAGATGTGTAATTTATATATCACATTATTCACTGTCTATACATATTTTGATATATTGATGCGTGAAGCATGGGTAGGGTGGTAACTTTGCGTCTTACTCATTAATATTAGCGCCTAGCTCCGGCGCCGTTGGTTTTAGTTTTGAAGGCTAAAAATATGTATAGCAGAGAAAGGCAAATTTAGAAGGTGACGCCATAGCCTCTCCTCTTCATAATCGCAAATGGTAATGTCATAGAAACACTCAGATATATCCACAAGGCATCCACGTAAACAATCGCATTGAGGTACACAGAGATCGTCGAGAAGGAGGCTTTTCTTCAGCTTTCTCTCTTATTCGCTTTCAATTCGTCATTTGCCGACTGCTCCGAAATTTCCGATTTGTTTGAGAATTTCTCGTCAGATGCTTCACGTTTTGGATGTAAGATCGCATTTGCCTGAGGTGAATGGATGTTTTTATTTCCAAATCATGCATTCTCTTCTATCACCAATTTTAGACATTGAGCTTGAGCTTCTACTTTGTCTTCTCCAACAATGCACGTAATGTAAAGACTTCAAAAAAGATAATCATAATAGTGTTCTTTTATCATCATGATTCAAATTCTTTCTGGAGAATCGATTTAAGCTGAGAATGTCGTGAATTTTAGTTACCTGAAGCTTCGGTTCTAAACATGTCCTCCGTGAAATCAAAACTTGTGGTGATAGATTGACTCCCATATTTTTTTTCTCAGCATAATGTGTCGATCATTAGAATCTTTTTTTTGTACAAAAGACTGAATGCTTAAAAATAAATTACAAAAATCAATCTACTTAGACTCTCGATAGCAACAAGATATTTCAAGTATAAAGGATAAAAATATAATATTATCGTGGTCGTCAAATCTTTTTTTAAAAAACATCCATCAATATCTTTTAATCCTTAAGTATATGTTGAATTTTCAATTCCCATAAAAACTAAATAAGACTTTGTGTGTGATAATAATAGACTGCATCTGTCTCCGTTTAAACTTAATAATATATTAATAATATTTTTTGTATCAGATTAGATAATGATCTTCTTAATTCCTAACTCATAAGTTATTTTTAGCCTTTTATAAATAACTCATTGTTCTTATTCAATAACACTGCATGAACCCAATTGATTTGTAAATCCAATAATCCATCTTCCTATATGATCTCGAATAATTCCATTATAACCTGCCTTACTTTAAGATTTAGTAAGAGCTCTGTCAATATTTTATTTAGCCTATCCTAAAGGGGGATGCTGCCAATTGATATTAATATTGGTAAATCATTATATACTTGAGTTTGTTGAATATGTATAAATCATGTTTATATTTGCATAATCACTAAATAAGAATTTAAAGGTTTGACAAAATTTTAATCAAATATAAATTTATTTTTCTATTTCCACATGCTCTAAATTGAAACTCCCCATATTAGACTCCAATTGCTACTATCGTTTATACCTAACTTCTTTTTAAGATTTAAAGTAAATAAATTCTTTAAAGAAACTCTAAAGAAGGAAGAGTAAAACATAAGATAAATTAATTTAAATTAAAAATGACTACCATAAGAATAATCAACACAGAGTATGCTCACTATAATATTGACATAATATTAGATAAATGCCAACTGTTTCTCCAAACATTTGTCAAAAGGCTTCTGTTTCAATGTAGATAATTCTCTATTCATTCGTAGTTGATGGAGCGTTTTGGACGCTATACTTTCCCAAGTGGGCTCTCGTTAAATTTATGATCAGTTTATTATCCTAACTCTAGAATTTCGCCTTTAGTTATGTTCTAAATTTGTAGAGGGGCTTTAGAGAAGAAAATTCTCTTCAATTCTAACTGTCTATACTCCATGTGAGGAAGGAATTCAGAATCCGTACTCTTACCAGCACGTATAACTAAGTTTTCCACCAGAAAAAGAAACCAATACATTTCGCTCTCAAAATCGTATTTGTGGTTAAGTCACTGGATGAGTAGTTTCCCCCTCTAACTCTTAATTAGTCTGTTGCTGTAGATAATGGTCCAGGGCTGAAAGTTCGAGTGGTCACGGTAATTGCTTTCCCAAACAGCCTGAACAGCAGCAAATTGGCCAAATAGCGAAGGAAACATTTTACCAGCTGAAGGCCATTAAATATTAGAATATTCTGAATTTGTGACATATGGTCCAGTTTTCAGAGCGGGAATTCAACTTTAAAAAGAAGAAAAGGAGATGAAAAATGGGTTATATTGGTAGAGAGGAGGCAATGCATGGCTTGGCTGACAGTCAGGAGAGAATTCTTGTTTCTGTTCGTCTACGGCCCCTGAATAACAAGGAACGAGCGATACCCTATAATAACATTTGGTCATTCAGCAAGAGAGGAACAGTTGTAGAGAAGCTTACGGAGGAAACTAAGTGGCCGGGACTATTTTATAGAACTTCTTTCTTTCTGTAAAAGTAAGGATTAGTATGAAAGATTATGCTTCAACCTGGTTACTTTGACTAGTTTTCTCAATTTGTTTCTCCCACAGGTCGCCGGAAAAATGATCTTGACACCGTCACAGAGTTACGAGTGCTCAAACATGTCTTCACAGTGAAGGATTATGCAAACCAATTTGAAGCTCTCTTACCGTTTACGCATCTGCCAGAGTCCACCGTGATCAAGGTGTTCATCGACGAACTTCAACCAGACATTCAAGCATACATTCAAGATATACTCTGATGCCTTGGTCTAAGCTCCCTTCCTGCTGTCATTTGCTGTGCGGACATCCCTGAAGGATATGGACGTAAGCCGCAATAATCAAATGAGAAAGATAATGATAGAGATCGGAACAACTTGCAAATGAAAGAAACTGTTTCAAACAGGAACAAAATAGCTGAAGGTGACTGTTGGACTTAGGAATAAATGTAGTGGGCCCATTGGGCCTCTTTAGTCTGGAACTATCAGGATTATTTGTTTGTATTTCTGTAGTGTGTATATATAGTAGAGTCGGAGTGGACAAAAGGTGTGTGCACAATTTTTTGTATACTTTCAGTTTTTTTCTCAATAATAAGCATTTTGTTTAGTTTTCTATCTTATTCGGAAGGCTTCACCAGCCCAACATGGCATCAGAGCCAATCAAGATCTAACACTGGTATCCGCAAAGTAAAAGATAAGATTGCAGATACCTGGGCAAAGAAACCAAGAAGAGTTCAAGAATTAGGGCACTTACGAAGGTGCTATCCAAATGCAAAGCTTAACAAACACAAAACTCTGCCGACGGTAAAGTGGCGCTCATCTGGGTTCATTCACCTCCAACGACGCACCCTGCGCTCATTCACTGTAAACGACGCACGCTGCGGGCACCAAACTCAGCAAAAGATCTACTGAATCGGTAACATTTTTTGCCAATCTAAAACATTCCACCAGAACCATGGGAGATAAACAGGGCATCAGGGAATCCGCAGTTGATTTCACCCACCCTCTGTATCTCCACCCCTCCGACACGCAAGGTATGTCGATTATTTCACACATCCTCATCGGGAGTGAAAACTACACGGTGTGGAGTCGTGCCATGCGAATCGCATTAAAGGGAAAACGCAAGCTTGGGTTCGTCGATGGTACCTGCAGGAAAGAATGTCAAGAAGCGGGATTGCAGGAGCAATGGGAACAGTGTAACGCCGTGGTGCTCGCTTGGCTTCTCAACTCTGTCTCTAAAGAAATTGGTAATAGCGTCATCTTCTACCATGAAGCAAGCACGGTATGGACAGACCTCCAAGAACGTTACAACAAGATATCTGGCTCAAGAATCTTCTCCCTTCACCGGGAAATCAACTTGTTTAGCCAAGAATCTCTTTCCGTCTCTAGCTATTTCACCAGATTAAAAGAATTGTGGGAAGAGGAGTTGACAATCTTTCCTATTCCTACTTGCCAATGCGGTACTTCCAAGATTTACGGTGAGAAGGTACAGCATCAAAAGCTTCTTCAATTCCTAATGGGATTGAACGATTCCTTCGCGCAAGCAAGAAGCCAGATACTCCTGATGAATCCTTTGCCTTCTGTTAATCAGGCTTTTGCCATGATTACAGAGGATGAAGCCCAGAGGATGATTGCGCACTCCTCTAAAAATAGTTCGACCGAAGGAATTGCGATGACTGCTTCCAGAGGCAGGGGCCGCGGCAGGGGTAGGGGAAGAGGAACCCCGCCGGAATGTACCCACTGCCGTAAGAGAGGGCATACAAAAGATGTATGCTGGGAGCTGGGGGGAACCCCACCAGAATGCACCCAATGCCATAAGAAAGGGCATACAAGGGATGCATGTTGGCAACTGATAGGATACCCGCCTGACTTCAAGGGGAACAGAGCGAAGCCGAATCAGAATGCTTGTGCAAATCAGCTTGGTACTGCTTCAGAATATGTGGAGCATGACTCAATCACGCATAACAGGACAGTGACACCATCCTTCACAAAGGAACAATACACAAGATTGCTTGAGCTGCTGAATAGTGATACAACACAGCCAATGCACGCACTCACCGGTACAAGTTTGACAACTTTTAACAATTCTATGCAATCATCTAACCAGTGGATTTTGGACTCTGGGGCCACCACCCATATGGTAGGAAATTTAAATCTTTTCTCTGAATATAGAATGAACAAGGGACCCATTCATAACATAAAAATCCCAAATGGAGAATGTATAAAGGTGACACACATAGGAATAGTACGGCTAAATAATGGAATAGTCTTAAAGAATATCTTATATGCATGGGAACTTAAATTCAATCTAATTTCAGTACCTAGACTAACTAAGGATCAACAATGTAAAGTAGTATTTTTTCCTGACCATTGTTTGGTGCAGGATCTCTGGGATGGAAGGAAGAAGAAGAAAATGATTGGTAGATTGATAGGAGAATTATATGTACTGGATTTTTCCAAAGTGCCTGCTTCTGTTAACACTGTAATGAACAAGAAGTTGCATAAACCCATTGATATAAAACTGTTGCACAATAGACTTGGACATGCCCCTATTTCTGTACTGAGGCATTTGGGCATTGTGAATGATGTAAGTAAAATGATGAATGATACATGTGACATATGCATTCAATCTAAACAAACCAAATTTGCTTTCACATCCAGTTGCATTAAAAGTCAACGCTGTTTTGAATTGGTGCACATGGATGTGTGGGGACCCTATAGGACACCCACACACCAAGGGCATCAATACTTCTTGACTATTGTGGATGATTTTTCAAGATCAACGTGGATCTTCTTGCTAAAACCTAAATCTGTTGTTTCTGACTGTGTAAAGAGCTTTGTATCCTACATATTGACTCAGTTTGGTGTCCGGATAAAGAAGGTAAGAAGTGACAATGGGACAGAGTTTACTAATCACACCCTAAGGGATTATTTAAACCAAAATGGCATAATTCATGAGACCTCTTGTCCATACACCCCCGAGCAAAATGGAATCGTAGAAAGGAAACATAGGACACTCATTCAAATAGCTAGAAGCCTTATGATTCAGTCAGGTATGCCAATTAGGTTATGGGGAGAATGTGTAAAAATGGCCACTCATTTGGTAAATAGAATTCCCTCTAAGATTTTGCAATATAAAACTCCTTTTGGAAAGGTTTATGGAAAAGAACCTGATCTGGATGATTTGAGAATTTTTGGATCATTAGCATATATAACTGATTTGAATTCTGGAGATAAGTTTCAGCCTAGAGCTGTTCCATGTGTTTTTCTCGGTTACCCTCATAACCAAAAGGGATATTTGCTCTACAATCTGAAAAACAAAACACTTTTAATAAGTAGAAATGTAACTTTTCTAGAAGACAGATTCCCTTTCAAAGAAAACTCAGTTTTGGATCAAGGGGGAGTGAGTATAGAGACAAGAAAACCTTTCTTTTTTGATGATGAAATCTTTGCACAACATGATTCCAGTAATGCAGACTCTGCAGAAGGAACAGGAGTGCAAGGAGAAAATGAGAACATGAATGAGAATGATGTAAGTAGAGATACTTCTATTGTCCAACACAGAGTCAGGTCAAATAGGGATAGGAAACCCCCTATTTGGTCTAAGGATTATGTGTTTAGCTTGGTATGAACTGATCAGCAGAACACTGGTCGAAAAGCTTGCTGGTATCCCATAAAGAAGTATATGTCTTATCAAAATATCTCATCTGCTCATTTATATTATTTATGCAAAATTGATTCAGTGGCAGAACCTAAGTCTTATGAAGAAGCAATAAGACATGATGAATGGATAAAAGCAATGAAAGTTGAGATGGAAGCTTTGGAAAGTAACCAGACATGGGAAATAGTGCCATTACCTAAGGGAAAGAAACCCATAGGATATAAATGGGTATTCAGAATAAAATACAAATCAAATGGTGACATAGACAAATTTAAAGCCAGATTGGTAGCTAAAGGATATAATCAGAGGGAAGGAGTGGATTATCATGAAACTTTTTCCCCTGTTATAAAAATGATAACAGTAAGATTGATACTCAAAATAGCAGTGATTAATGACTGAAATTTATATCATATGGATGTTCACAATGCTTTCTTGCAGGGAGATTTAGAAGAAGAGGTTTATATGACTATGCCCCAAGGGTTTGAGCCTGAACATACCAATATGGTTTGTAAATTAAAGAAGTCATTGTATGGGCTTAAACAGGCCTCTAGACAATGGAATTGCAAGCTGACATTGTCATTGATTGCAGGAGGTTTTACCCAATGTAAAAATGACTACTCATTATTCTTTAAACATTTTTCAGGTGAAATAGTGATTATACTTGCATATGTAGATGATTTGTTGGTCACTGGAAGTTGTGAAAATAAGATAAAAGAGGTTAAAAATTACCTGCATAGTGCTTTCAAAATAAGGGATTTAGGTTTGATGAAATATTTCCTTGGCATTGAAATTGCTAGATCCAGGAAAGGTATACTTTTGTCCCAAAGGAAATATGTGTTGGATTTACTTGCAGACACAGGACTAAGTGGGTGCAGACCATTGAGCATTCCTATGTGTCCAACTCTGAAGCTAAGGGCATTTGAAGAAGGAAAAGATCGGGATACAGACCTACTAGAAGATCCAGGAAGTTATAGAAGATTAGTAGGAAGGTTAATATATTTGACATCAACTCGCCCTGACATTTGTTTTGCTGTGCAGGTCCTTACCCAGTACATGCAGACACCAATGAAGGTGCATATGGCTGCAGTAAAGGGAGTGGTCAGATATTTAAAACAGAAGCCTGGTCTGGGGGTCTTGATAAGCACGAACAGAGACAAGTCACTCAACTGTTACTGTGATTCAGATTGGGCTTCATGTGCAACCACAAGGAAGTCAGTGACAAGATATTTGTTGAAGCTAGGGGATTCACTCATCATGTGGAAAACTAAAAGGCAGAACACCATTTCAAGATCATCCGCTGAAGCTGAATACCGAGCATTAGCAATGGCGGTGTCGGAGATTGTGTGGGCAGTAGGATTAATGAAAGAATTGAGTATGGAAATTGGAAGTGCAGTGGAGGTTTATTGTGACAGCAAATCAGCCATATATATTGCCAACAATCCTGTATTTCATGAGAGGACTAAACATATTGAGGTAGATTGTCATTTTGTTAGGGAAAAATTGCAACAAAAACTCATTAATTTGCAGCATGTAAGGTCAGAAGAACATCAAGCTGATATATTGACAAAGGCAGTTGGATTTGCAGAATAGACTTCTTGACAAGTTAGGAGTGGTTGATATCTTTAGCACCTAACTTGAGGGGGAGTGTTGGACTTAGGAATAAATATAGTGGGCCCATTGGGCCTCTTTAGTCTGAAACTATCAAGATTATTTGTTTATATTTCTGTAGTGTGTATATATAGTAGAGTCGGAGTGGACAAAAGGTGTGTGCACAATTTTTTGTATACTTTCAGTTTTTTTCTCAATAATAAGCATTTTGTTTAGTTTTCTATAGTATTCGGAAGGCTTCACCAGCCCAACAGTGACGATGTTGCTATAAACGAAAGCGGAAACCCAGAAATAGAGGGATAAAGTCGACATAGAGGCAATGGTGCAGTTGAAGAACAACGACAAATATCAAATAATTGTTGAAGAATCTAATGTGACGACAAGAATCAACTCGATGAAGCTGAAGATCTAGCTATAAACGAGGAAGATCAACAACATATCGTTGAATTGTAGAACGACGATGGAGAAGAAAAATATGAGAGAATCTTGGATCCGAAAGAAACAGAAGGCGTAGAAAGGTACGATAGCATAGAAGATGAATCAGGATTTATCAAGGAAGATGTACGAACACTGAACGACAACCAAGAAGAAGGAGCAAAGGGCAAAGGCATTCATCGGTTCATTACATCAAGAACCAGGACCAGCGACTTATCTAGTCTCATCGGGACCATACTGCAGAACATTCGATGCTTCATTTTCGCATTAGAATTCCATCGTTGTTTTCCAAGCCTTCTCTTTTTAGTTTTTCATGCGGCTCTCCACCACAAGAGATCGAGCGTCTACAAAATGTGGTTCTTCTCCTAGGTCTCTGATTTTATCGATACTGGGATAGAAGGGAATGGGTGCTTGTTTCATCTCCGCAAGATTGCTTCACCTCACCAAAGCGAACCCCCCGCTATGTTCATCGGAGTTGTTCGCATCGTTTGTCAATCGGAGGGCTTCCGACCACCATGCAGAAAGGGGAAGGTCGATGGATGAAGGCGGAGAACCGCTCATCGAGGTTGGCCTCGCATTCGGGTCCGGTAGGGCTGTTGAAGGAGATGGGATGGGTGGTCCTTTGCAAATGGAAGACGGGTTGGGTGACGCTTTGCCGAAGGTACCATCCTGGACAAACCCAAATCCAAGCCTGTCTTGCCCATATTACAATTTCAACGTCGACGTAGCTCGAGAAGACTCAACCAAAATGATTTTTGGATTCCGTCGCAACTATTCCTTCATTTCTCTTCCATGCTCAGCTGAAGTCTCAAAGGCAAGTTTCAAAGAAAAGCCATTAATTCTGTACATATTCGCTGACTTGAAAATGCTGAATAGGAACGATGCTACCAGTTCCTTTGCTCTGTTCATTCATCTACCGGAAAGTTATCCTAGCAGCCCAACTTCTGCACAATGGCGATTTCATATGGCCTCGGTGGTCCCGTGGACGCTTCGACCCAATGACTTAGGTCCATGGAAGAACCAGAGTGTAATAGAAGAACCTGCAGTTAAAAAACACCACAGTGGCAATCGTTCCTATTCAGCATTACTTCTAAAGTTTACCTTGATAAGGTAAAGTCAAACGGTCAAACACGCAAGTCAGAAGGGTCTGAGAACGTTTGCTTTCCTTCAACCCTCGTGTCACTCATGGCCATTACTTCTCTCGGCTTGTTGGTACAGGGCGCTCTTGGAAAGAAATTTTTGTAAAGGATAGGTTGACCCACGATCTCTTCGTTTTTGAAAATTGTGTAGGTATTGCTGTCCAGCTGTTGCCCTTTACTACCAAGGAGGGCCCGCTTCAGCCTCTAAAACCCTACGTGGACTTAATGGAGGTGGGCTTATTTGGAGTGTGAAATTGGGCCTCTCCCATGAGGAGTTACTGCTTCATTCGTGGGGTTTTGATGTTGGATAGTATATAATGCTTCTGCAGTGGTCCAATAGCATTACGAGATTTTGAAGATCTGTTTGTGGGATATATTGTAGTACGGTTCAATAATATTGTAAAGTGTCCCACATTCCAACTGCTATTTTGCATTCTAGAATGTGTTTTTTTTTCTTTTTACAATTGTGCTAATCCTTGAGGACAAGGACATTTTTTTAGGGGAGGTGTATTGCAAAGTGTCATTAGGGTTAGTTAGAGGATTATCACTTAGTTAGATAAGACTATTAGTACAAATAGGGGGATTAGGGAATGTATGAATTGTTTTGTGAAATACTATTCGGTTTCCTCTTATTCTCTTTTTTCTCCCATTACTTTAAAACACTTCTATTAAACTTTTTAATCGCTAGAGCTGACCACCTAGCTACCCTTTGTGTGGTTACAATTTTTGTAGCTCAAAGGCTAGTAGGCGAGACATTCGTGAATGAAGCAAACTCTAAATCTGCCCAGATACTCAGATTGGTAAGTTTATCGTGTCGAATAGTTTAAAATTTAGAACATTTTGCAATTTTATATGACATACAGTTATACACTTGCATTTTCCCAAATGACGTGACTCTTTAGACAATTGAAAGTTCTGCACGTGAGTTTTTAAGAAATGACAAATCAAGCTCTCTTATTGCTTATGTGGTGTGACATGTCTACTCAGATTAAAAGAAAATGAACAACAAATCAAATTATTGTGTAAAATTATGTAAATAGGAAATCAAAATGATACTTCATTTTGTTGATATAGAATTTTGTGGATCTTGCGGGGAGTGAACATGCATCCCGAGCCTTATTGGCTGGCACAGGATTAAAGGAGGGCGACCATGTTAATTGCAGCCTATTAACTCTAGGAAATGTCGCCCGCAAACTCAGGTTAGCTTGTCCTATACTTTCTCTAAAAATATGAGGTTTTCAATTAAGATTTATTGATCGGTCTAATGCTAGCATTCCAAAAAGATACATAGGTTGAGTTAATCTCTCTTTACCCATACAGACTTTCACGTCATTACTCGTTTTTCCTTTGACACAAATAGGTCCTAATCTTTGTTAGAAAGGTTGAGAAATTGAATGTTTTACCAGATATGAGGTTGATTCTTGTCAAGGGCGTTTCAACTCAAAAGCCATGACTAGTTCATAATCTTCTATGGAATCCCTCACATGAAAATCAGGCTTAAAGTGTGGAAAAAGCAAAAGTCCATCTATCTTGTCTTGAATTTTTATCCAATAGAAAGAATGGAAGAGGCAAGAATCGAACTCCACGTCTCTTGGTCATAGAAACTTTAATATTATGTCAGAAATCTGTTTCAACTCAAGTAAAGCTTAGATAATTTTACTATCGTTAAAATATTCATTTTTGTTTAGTCCCAAACTACATAAATACTTCAGAATGCAACCACATTTTTATGCACCCATAGATAAATAGTGCAATAATTTGTGACTTTGTGAACATATGAACGCTTCCTTCTTGTTTCTAAAATTCCTTGAATCAATCGATATTATTGGCGTCTAATATATTGAAATTCTTGTATCTACTAACTTTCTTTATTTTGTTTCACTTTATCTAAATGAAATGATTTTTTGTTTTAGCAAGGGAAGAAATGGACGCATTCCTTTCAGAGATTCAAAGCTTACCCGCATACTGCAGTCCTCTTTAGGAGGCAATGCTAGAACAGCCATAATCTGCACTATCAGCCCTGCACGAAGCCATGTTGAACAAACCAGAAACGCCCTCTTATTTGCACGTTGCGCTAAAGAAGTGACCACCAATGCTCAGGTCAATGTACTGATGTCCGACGAACCATTGGTTAAGCAATTGCAAAGAAATGTAGTTAGACTAGAAAGTGAATTGAAAAAGTCACATTCAGCCTGCTCTAAACCTAATTCTGCAGCATTACTTAGGGAAAAAGACCTCGAAATTGAAAAGGTAATAACTGAGATCTTAATCACAAAATTGAATATTCTTTAACGCCCTAGCACAGAATGTTCTATGTTTGTGTCGTCAAGGACAAAAGAACATAAATTGGTAAAATACAGTGGTCATCAACTTATCATGTTGCACGATGTATATTTTTTTTCCTTTTATAGGTTAAAGTTTGTAAAGTAGTGCTTGTCCCAGTCGCAATTGATTGTCGATTTAATTAATTTTGGTTATACAATTTTTTTTTTGCTGTATAATCGTTATTGTACACACACAGAGAGTTCCGTTTTTTTTTTTTGGCAGATTTTGTTTTGGTGTGTTTGTTTTTCTTAATCTTCATTCCTCCTTTTCTCACAAACTTTATCATGGATTTGTAATGCGTTAAATGCGATACTTGTCATTTCATCACTAGTAAGCTTCGACGCGATACTTCTCTTACTTTGTCAACAAAATAAATCGAATGCTGTGTCTTTCATTTGGACACTTTCTACTCCAATAAATTTACAGATCAGAACCTAAATGGTTCTTACGTCCTTCTTCTGGCAAATAAGAAAAAAATTTATGCCTTCCTTGATTCTCATTTCAGTTTGCTCAAATCTCCAGATTATTATGATCTTTATGGAAGCTTGGGCTAGAATATGCAGAGGTTCGTAGATTTCCCTAGGCCCTCTCTATATTTGTATAGACCTGAATCATGTCAAACGTATGCAGGACAACATATCATAATACAGATGGCAAAAAAAGTGCTTCAAGGAGACTCCTTTCGGTCTTCCTTTGAAATAGTTTAGCGTTAAGTAACTATAGAAGGGCGATATAACTTGCCATGAAAATTCCATTTTGTCAACCAATTTTCGTTGGTCGTCTTCATTTTTTTTCTGGGGACATCTTTCTGTAGTACACATATATAGTTCTAATTATATGGTGTAAAACCAAGCACTTTCTCTATACAAATTGAGAAATGAGGACAATACTTCCTACTATATATGTTACTTTTGGTCTGTGACTACAGTTAAAGAGCGAGGTAGCAGAGCAGACAATGCAGCGTGACCTTGCTGATCTCAAATCAAGAATCAAGAATGTGCTTCAAATGGTTGGAGATGACATGTCTTCCCCACAATTGGTAAGTATCTTTTCCTAACATTAAAAAGAAAACGCTTGCCTTCTTTACCTAAATTTCTTCCCCCTTCTCCAGGAAATTTTGGATCCTCGATATCCCAAATTACGTGTACGTAATTCATTGGACTTTGATAATAAAGCACCCGAGACACCCAATTTATCAATTTATCAATACACGGAGAGTCTCACATCTGTTGAAGCATCTCCCTTTTCAGACGGACACAGTCTTAGTTCTGAAGATTATTTGTTCCAACTTGCTGACTTCGAACTTAAATTTCCCCGCGTAAATTCATCTTCAGTGCTATCAGTTACAGATTTTGATGTTGAAAGGAGGGATTTGAATCCCAAGAACATGGAAGAACAGCACGATGAAAGTTTAGAGGACAGTTGTATGGGAGTTATGTACAGTAAGTCCGAAGATAACACATTTACAGATTCAAACCCTGCAGATGCAAGCCCAAACCGATACAGTGACTCTAATGCGCATCTCCTGGGGCAAATATTGCTACCTCAGGGGTGACTCAAGTTGATCATAGAGACGAAGCTAATATGGATTCGGTTTCCCCTGCATTATCATTCACATCTACTTCTCGAAGCATGAAGATGGCCAGAAGCAGAAGTTGTAAAGCAAGTCTAATGACAAATCGATCTTCATTTTGGTTTGAGAAGGAAGAAATGATTGATAACACACCCGGAACAGCAATCGAGGGAGACTTTACAGGAAGACCTGAGGGTCATGTTCAACAACTAAATTATAATAACAATGCCGAGATGCTGCCAAGAAATGGCTCTGGGAATTCTGTGGCGAGTTCTTGTGTTGACGAACAGAATGTCAAGTCCTCCAGTGACAATGAAAGTCAGAGAGAAGTTGCTTCAGCTACTGAGAGTAAAGAGAAGGAAGAGGAAAATCATGAGGAAATAAATCTACTGGCGGATCATGAGGCAAATTTCTTCGGTTCATCTGCTTTCATCTTCTAATTTGTTTAGTTGCCCGGCGTTGTCATTGACAGAAATAAGTTTTTACCCGTAATTAAGGATCGTTTTACCATTGTTCTAAATAGATTTATTAACTAAATCTAAATGTGGCTTACGTGTTCAGATTTTATATATTATATTGAGTTTGGTTAACTATGTATGATAGGCTCCGGTGACAACATTGGAGTGCCTCATGGCTAGAGTTCTAAAAATGTAGGGTTGGACTGGCTTTCAGAGTTTGAAAGGCTCTCCAAAGGGAGATTATTGAGCAGTGGCATGCCTGTAATGTTTCGTTGCACCATAGGACATACTTTTTCCTTCTTATCAAAGGGGATCCGTCAGATTCTATTTATATGGAGGTAGAACAGAGGAGGCTGTCGTACCTCATACAAACTTTTTCCCAAGGTAATAAGGGAGAAAATGGACGAAGAGTTACCCTTGCTTCAAGGTACCATTTCAAAGAAATTGTTTTTGTTTTTAGATATGAAACTAAATAAATCATGCAGATCTCTATTGAATTTTCGTGAAATTATACGGATATTTTTTAAACGTGTGTAGAAATCTTCTAAAACTAAATTATATAAATTTTTTGTGACTTTTTCTAAAAGGTTTGTGTATATGAAGAAAATAGAAAAGAAATTGTTGTATAATTTACTTTTCACTTTAGGAGGAGCTTTTATGAGTTTTAAAAATAAAGTAAAATCTGTATAATTTACTTAAATTCAGATGCAATTTGCATTGGCTTCGAAAATAGAGGAGAAGCCTATTTAGCTCTATTGAAATTTATTTCCTAAATTCTAGGATCATATAAATATTATCTTATACATAGTCGTTAATATTTTTTCTTAAATAGCAAATTAGGTTGTGAAAATGTGCAGGCCATAAAAGAATTTAAATTTTATAATGGAATGTAATTGGTGAATGGTAAATGCAAACAGTGCGAGAAATCTTGGAAAGGAGAGGCATCAGCTAAGCAAGCAAATACAGAGAAGGCTGACAAAAGCGTAGAGGAGGAGGCTCCAGTAACTGAGGTGGGGGATTCACTTGAGCTCAAGGAAGAGGAGGCTCCAGTTGGCTCACCGCTTGTGGAGCGAAACACAACATGGATCACATCCGAGAGAGTGCCGCCGTTGTGGCCAAGCTTCTCGGTGTCGTCCAGCCCCACCGTGCTTCCAAGGACATGTCTGCACTCAATCTGGCCCCACCAGCCTCCCCTTCCTCCACATCTTTTACTTGCACCACCACCATCAGGCATATTTTGTAGCCTCTCTTTTATTAACACATGTACAGAATGCACATTTATTCCCTTTCAATGGATAGTGCATTTATCTATATTAAAAAGACGATGGAGTACCGCTCCAAGGCCTCTCGGGGAGAAGCTTCTCACCAACATTGCCGCCTTTTTACACCTTCCTCAACACTCCACATAATTAAACACCATCATTCAGTCCTATATTATACTCAGGTAATCAGCATCTCAATTTTATGAACTTACCATGTTAAGAGAATTGAAATATCCGGGGAACACGGATTTAGATCCCTTCAATTGAGGCTCTTGCAAAATATTAATCATAAGATTGTGATATATGGCGTTGAACTAAAAACCCTTTTTATCTTAAAAAAATAAATTTGTAACTTCCCCTCCAGTACCATTATATCACAATTTGATGGTTATTATCTACCAATTGGGGCCTAGTTGAGATCCAAATCCCAAGAAACACACCATCAACGAAGAAAGCAAAAAATATATTATAAATTATTTGAATTAGCAGAAATTGTATTTCATTACAAAGTCTCTAGTCTAGTTGGAAATGAACATACAAGTTAAATACAGCAGCGGACAAAAGAGATAGCTTCACTGGCATTATTCCTTGGAAAACCTCTTTTCTAGCGAGTAGATACAACAACAACAACAACAAGCCTTATCCCATTAAATGGGGTCGGCTACATGGATCATACGACGCCATTGTGCTCTATCAAAAACTAAAACCTCTTTTCTAGCGAGTAGATAACATGAATCAAATGTGCATCTCATAGCCAAACAGTGTATTAGGCATTCACGCCCCTAGTTTGCTTGGTAACATCCATGTTCGGTTCCCCTGCAACAGAAAACGTCGCATTACTCAGCTCTCGATTGGCCAGCGCGGGACGAGAGGATGATGCCAACAATAAGACCATATAATGCCAATGCCTCAGCAAAGATGAGAATGAGAATCATTCCAACAAAAAGCTTGGGCTGTTGAGCATTCGCCCTACAGAAAACAATTAACATTCAGCATGTCTCTTTTTTCTTCTTTTTTACCAACTCCAGCATGTCAATTTCAATTCATCAAAATGGAGCTTGAAGAATCAAATAGAAGTGAACCAACAATGAAACGTAAAAGTGAAACTAAAAGATACTACCAGAACCTGATTTATACCAACAAAAAAATCCGACTACATAAAATTAGACACATGCCATTTCTAGTCTTAATGGCAAGCAACTAATCATCAATGACCCCGCTCCGTACTAATTTACCAACAATGATCAGTCCACTCTGTTTGGTGGAATAAAAACTAAACGTCTAAACCCTACCATCAACTCTTGCTGCAGCATTCACCTTAATAGATCCGGTCATCACTATTCACGTATCTGGAACGGCCAATGGCCATTGAGAAAAAAATTTCAGTTTTCGTACTTAATTTATAAGGTCCCAATAGAACCAGGTGGCTCATCTCTTTCAAACTTCATGCCCAGCCATAGTCTAATTTCCATTCATGGCTGCAGGGTCTATTTAATGTCAGTCGCAGGAGACTTAAATCGACTGGAGGGACCCAGCATCGCAAACTAAAAGCATGCTTGTGATGACGATTATAGTCTACAATCCCACAAACGAGAGAGAGAGAGAGAGAGAAATAATATCCACCTAACTATTGTCTTGAAAAAGAAATCAAGAGACATACCTAACACCAGCATCGCCTACAATACCAATGGCCATGCCAGCAGAAAGACCAGCAAGACCGCAAGCAATACCGGAAGAAAGGTGGGCGTATCCATCGAAGAGATAATAGGATTTGGCCTTGGGGTTAATTCCGGTGCTAATGATGACCGCAATGATCAAACCATAAATACCCAAGACACCAGCCATTACAACGGGCACAATGGATTTCATAACAAGTTCCGGCCTCATGACACCCATCGAGGCAACTCCAACACCACTCTTTGCAGTGCCGTAAGCGGCCCCCATACATTTAACATTAAACAAATGAAGAAAGCCACGCGTCATATTTGAAGATCAATTTGACGAACAAGGTTAAAGGACGTCGTAAAATTGAAGCGAAAAACGATTCGATTTCGCTTAATTTATGCAAGTAATTATTCGGAAAAGGAATCGCTTACAAGAGAAAACAAGAGCCGCCGCGGCTCCAAGGAAGCCGAAGAAGGGAGCAGTTTCATCGCCGTTGAAAGCACTCATTTTTTTCCCCTCAGAAATCAAATTGCATCGATCACCCGAAGGACTAGAAAATAGGGAGCCAAGATCTGTGTCCGAATCAAGGTGATCCCCGTGCGGCAGCAAATTGCTTTCCCTCTCACTCACTCCATAATAAAGATTAATAGAGAAAAATTACATTTAATATTTATATTTTTAAAAATAAATTGATATAAATATCCGTTTTGCTGATTACATGACTTTACCGATACTTCATATTTATCATCCACTCATGCGACATGAGCGGTTATATAAATCTCATTTAATAATAAACATGACATGTTGTGTAAATTTCAATACAAAAAAAACGATATATACATTTTTTTATTTTGTAATTCGAGAGGAATTGCGCGCTGCTGACTAAAATTGAGTGTTTATTATAAGATGCACACAAGTAGTAAAAACGTTGTTCCCAAGGTTTTGATTTCGGTTCCCGCTTTTTCCCCCACAATGATGCTTTTGTTATTAATGTTATTTTAGTTTAATCATCAATTAGGACAGGCCGTATTGCCCTGAACCATAGTCATTTTCTAATCTCCTTTATTACTCAGGATAGTATGCACTAATTCGGATTAGAGTTGGCAATTAATTGAGTTTAACTGGAATTGATTTTTTTTAAACTTGATTCTGACTAGATAGATTTACTATTCTCTCACGGTTGTCACTGTACTCCTCACACTAGTTAGCAGCAAATTCTCAATTTCCAAAAGACGAATGTTGCACAATGGTTGGTGCGTGTGTTGGACAACATTTCCTTTTGTTCTTTGCAATGCCTTCCCTATCATCCCTTGATCAACATGCCATTTGCCAAACTCACTCTTCACATTTTTTATTTCACTAACGTCAGAACTCAGAAGAATGTCATATTGCTATTGTCACTACTACTTGATGAATTGCTTAAAACAATATCACTAACGCTGTTTTCTTTAATTTGTCCCCGGAAATATCTTCTCTTCTGTTTTGCCACATAACTTTATTTTAGTCCACTGAAATGCATTCCTTCCCTCCAAACAATAGTTCGAAATCTACTGAAAAGTTATCCTCAGAAAACCTGAATAGACTTCAAGAAATTGTTTGATGTTCATGAAAGCTACAATTAATAATTAAAAGAAATAATTAATAATAGCGCAGATTAATTCCAGCTAAATTACACCCCATTTTTGCCATATGTCGTTTAAAAATCTAAATAGATTACGCGCCCAAGCCCATCCTTCATCATATGGTTTACTAGTTGTTGGGCTCTCTTTCATTATCCCATTTTACCAGTGGACTTCACAATATTTTTAGTTGACCACAAGAAATAAAATAAGACATACAATCATTTAAAATATATTTGATTATTAATAGAAATTAGTTCAAATGGCAAGTAGTTCTATATCGCTTAAGCGAGGTCTTGAGTTTGAGCCTTGGCGTATGCAGAAAATCCCCATTAGGAGACTCACCCACCATAGCCAGGTGCGTGACGCGGGTCAAATCCAGATGTAGTTAGGGCAAAGTTCCAGTGAGCTGGGTGAAAAAAAAATGTGTTTGATTATTGGGAAATACTACTTTATTATAGTTTCAGTCGCAACACTTAGAGAGATATCCTAACTCATTAATGCATATATTTACGTTTGAGGGTAATTGACGGTTCACCCTGCTCGATATTGGTATTACCTAAGAGAAAAAAAGATTTCGTATTATCTTTGCATCGTGGGTGAGTTCAACTATTTTCTAAAAATTTTTGTACATAAATAAAACAGAGAGAGCGAATGTCAAATAAAATTTGGTCCAATTAGTAAGAAGTTAATTCATATTTTATAAAATTAAGTCCAAATACTACTCTCAAATATGAAGACTTTATTAGCAAACAATTTACTCTTTGAGTTTAAGTTTGAAGTTATACCCTGTCCATGATGAGTTTTTAGACTCTACTTACCTAATTTTATTTTAGAAAAATATGAGAGAATAAATAGAAAATGAGTTATATATATTATTTTTCCGATCAACTTCATCAGGGCATAAGTGCATTAATGCTGGTATTTGCATCATATATACTATTTTTATTATCTTTATTATATATATCATCATTTAATGATTTATAGGAAAAATAAAGGAGTGTGCATAAAATGATGATGTAGACATCATTAGGGGTGAGAGAGAGAAGAGAAAGGAAAAGAGAGAAAAGGAAGAGGCATTGGAAAATAAGAATTCTTTATTCAATCAATTAATCATGTATCAAATTCAAAATTGAATATAACTCTAAGAGTCACTTTTATTTTATTTCCTTAATTTATCTAAATAAATTAATTATATTTTATATTAAAAATTAGAAGGAATAATTCAAATTTAGATGTCAAAACCTAATATTAGTGTAATCTGGTTAATAGTTTATAAAATTAAATCCAAATACTACTCTCAAATAGGAAGACTTTATTAGTAAGCAATTTACTCTTTTGAGTTTAAGTTTGAAGGTATTCCCTATCCATGATGAGTTTTTAGACTCTACTCATCTAATTTTATTTTAGAAAAAAAATGAGAGAATAAATAGAAAATGAGTTATATATATTATTTTTTCGATGAACTTCATCTGGGCATAAGTGCATTAATGCTGGTATTTGCATCATATATACTATTTTTATTATCTTTATTATATATATCATCATTTAATGATTTATAGGAAAAATAAAGGAGTGTGCATAAAATGATGATGTAGACATCATTAGGGGTGAGAGAGAGAAGAGAAAGGAAAAGAGAGAAAAGGAAGAGGTATTGGAAAATAAGAATTCTTTATTCAATCAATTAATCATGTATCAAATTCAAAATTGAATATAACTCTAAGAGTCACTTTTATTTTATTTCATTAATTTATCTAAATAAATTAATTATATTTTATATTAAAAATTAGAAGGAATAATTCAAATTTAGATGTCTAAAACCTAATGTTAGTATGACCTGGTTAATATAAACATCTTATTTTATTGAAAATAAATAAATCTAAATGAATCCTAGAAAAGATAATGATAAAAAAATCTTAATTAATCTATTAGATATTCAAAATATCTTTATTCAAATAGTTTTAAATATCTAAATTAAAAGCTAATGATCCATTATCCCGTATTCCATCCCATTCATGCTTAAACTTTTTTGATGATATGGTAAACAGCACAGTGAAGTTGCCGTCTCGTTCATCAACTTCCTGTTCCACAAAGCAAGACTTTGGTCATTCAAGTTTCAATAATTAACCTTCTCAACTCTTTTTGCTTCTTCACTGAACTTCTTACTTTTAAGTTGCAACTGAAAAATAAAGAGAGGCGTCCTTCCCTCATGATTGAGAGACGCAATTATGGCTTGATGTGGAGGTCTACACACTATACTTTCTCAAGTCAAGAACTACCTAACCTAATAATAAACTAGAGACAAACACGAGGTTGAATGCTTAGCGTATAATACAAGTGTACTAATTAATTATGCTTTAGTTAAACATCATACTCTTTCTTTCATCATTATATTGAATTTATCTAAAAACATTTTCCGCACATTTTGTTGGCTAATAATCGCAACTGAAGCTGTTTACCAGCATTTCTTTTTTTGAATCTTCACAGTGAAGAACTATAAATGGGTATAACATAAATTGGCATTGGTCACACGGCCATTTAAGATGTATGGGGCCCTGGAGGTGTGTGAATAAAGTGAATTTGAAAAGTAATTATAAGAGCATATCTGGGCACTTTGATTTGTAAGTGTTGTTTTTTTTCACTGTGAATCCATTTTGGTGCCTAGCTCATAATTATACTGCTCTCTTGCGTCTCCTCCTGTGGCGGGGAAAGAATATTTATATTGAGGGAGCTTTTTATGATTTTCCATCACTATTTGTTTGAGTTGAATCGCAAGGCAATCATGGTTATTTCTCAAATAACAATATCACAAAAATGGCAATCATTTCACTATTTCAGCAATATCAGAAATCAGGGAGAGGAAGAGAGAACTTTTTAACATTAAAACTCTTCACTTGTACCAAAAAAAAACAACTCTTCACTAATTCATTCAGCTCTATCTGGTAATTAGATGCACGCCCTCATTTACCTCAACATCTTGAAGTTTGATAAAAAAAATCCATGCAGGCAAACATTAGATTAAATGCAATGAAGTATTTTAATCATTTTGGTATTGCAAACTGGATTTAGGTTGGCTCCACAAGTCGTACGGGTCGTGTCAAATAATAAAGTGATGAGAAAGTATCATTCTCACAAAGATTTATTTCCAAAACCAGGTCAAGTATTGATTATTACACTTTCGCCTAATTTAATTGACACATATCAAGAATGAATGACAACTAAGAAACAAACCTAAACTAAAACTAGAAATTAGTATAAACAAATAATTCTTGGACTTCAAAGACAAAATGGGACCTAGGATTATTTATCCCCTTTATATTTCAAAAGTACACAATCAAATCCTCATTATATTTTATTCTTAATGAACATAAGGAAAGAAAAGGAGAATGAAGAAGAAGAATTAAAATTGAAGCCAAAATCTCTTATAAACTTCAAACCCTAACTCAATCTCTACCAAAATCATCGCCTTAGCACACCCAAAGGCTTCCAAGTTGCCTAAGAAGTCAAGAATGGTGGCCAAAGTCAAAGGCGAAAGAATATAAATCCCTAATTCCACTGTTATTATCAAAACATATAGCTATAAGAAGTACGATTGGCTGCAGCCAATACTTCTCTTGGCTACGGCCAAGTGCACTCTATTCTGTCTTGGCTACGGCTAAGAAACTTTTTAGCTGAGACCACGAGTTCTCTGTCTTCTTTTTAGAAGTCAACAAACTTTTTGGTTGAGGCCAAAATTTCTTCGACTTCTCTTTAGCTAAGGCTAAATAGCTTGTTGAATGAGGTTAACCTTTCTATTTTTCTTGTGTCATATTTTTTTATTTCTTCATAACTTCTTGACTTTTTAAACTCCTTTTCAAATTCTTAGTCATAGATTAATCTTTAATTGACTTCATATGTGGCTTAAATGATGACCTAATTAACAAAATAAGAAAATCTATAAATGCCAAAGTTGATAAAATAAGACAAAATATTTACAATTAAACCAATAATTCCACCACTTTAACCCCAGTATCAACTATGCATATTTTTCCTATGATGTGTATCCCTAAATATACATAAATTCACCAAAAAAAATATAAGAAATAATAGGAGAATATGCTTTATTGACACGAATTTCATAGGGTTAACAGTTGTATTGAAGAAAATAGATTCTGACTCCAAAGTAGTAAAAAAATTTAGAATTTTTGTACCATTACTATATTTTATTATTTTTAAAATTATAGATACGAGCTTTTTTAAAAATGTAAATATCATGAAGAATATATTGTGGAGAAGGTGATATGTCATTAACAATTTTTTAGTCAAGGGTAAGCAATCTTATCCTTTTTAAGGAAGAGAACACAAAATAAAATGTGAAAAACATATTTGTTAGAAAGGATAAAAACCCTTTATACTCTAAATCTTAAAAAATAATAAAAAGAATACCGGTGTCGGCAGTCCCCATTGATGAAGGAAAATGGATGCTTTTACAATGGATTTTGCATTTTGGAATCTGGAAGCACAAACATGAATGTGATAATAAGTAAAGTAAGAAAGAAGGCGTAATATTATATGATGGAGGGAGTGGAGAATCACACCTTTTTGACAAAATGGAATTGTATGACAAAAACACAAGTCAATTTCAAAACAAATTAACGCCATTTGAGTTGGGCCCTCACTTTCACTGTCGCTGTCCCGAGTAGTACTTATTCATCAATCTCACTTGTTTGTATTCTTGTACAATATAATCATCACCATATGCCATTCAATCACTTTAGATATGCCTCTGCTTTTTAATTTCTATATTACCTTAAGTAATATATACTCCTCTGATCATAAATTATAAGTACAAGATTTAATTTATAATATAATTTGTACTATAATAAACTAGGTGCTATATTTAACACTAGAGAAGTATCTTGTAATTAGTTTATAATGAATGGGGACTCATCTCACAGTAGCCACCCACGGATTGAACCTTCACTCATTCATACACATAATACGAACCAGGCCTCTCATATAGTAGTTTTTATCCTGCTCGATATATGTATAGATGGATGAGTTGAAAACAAAAGTAGTGCAACATCCATTAATTAACAATCATTATAAACATCCGGAGGAGAGGACTAATACAGATTTCAGCAGACTGTCGATGAACATGATGACCATTCATTGAAAACGATTAGGAGTTGATTAATATGCTTGTAATTTCAGTCCCACAATACATGTACATATTTGTAAATAATTTGACCAGGCACCCATAAGGGGCGCAATAATCATAGTCGATGTCCTTCTTGAGAGAAGATTGGGGCAATGTATTTATATTTCATTGTTAGGAAAAAGGTACATATAGGCATTTATATAAATAAAAATATAAGTTAATAAGCTAAACTTATAATTTATCATAATCCTAATATCTCATATTTATTCTTCTAAAATATGATAATAGAATATACTTCAATTAATAAATCATAAAAAATGATGCACTCCAAAAAATAATGATTTTAATATCTGAATCTGATCCTCCATTATCTCCACCGATTCTTTTCTCTGTTCCCTTTTCTTGTAAAGCTGACTCCGATGGCGATTTCTCTTCACCAACCATCGTCAACCATAATTCGTAAAATTTTACATATATAATAGTAATTAATTAAACATAGACTATAGAAAGAGGGAAAAGGTGTGACTAGAGTCCGTGTCATAAAGGGATGATATATCCCAGTAGGACCCCGCAAGGATATCCTTTAGATGCTTACGCTATATTCCTTTAATTTCCCTCAAATTCATTATGTATAAATCTGATTTAATCCCATAATGGGGATGAAACATATTATTAAAAATAGTTAAAACTATCCCATTGGTAAAAGTCAATGCCACACCAATTATAATGATGAATTAATTACTTATAAGACTTAATTGTATAAAGGGGTAAAATAAGAAAAATAATTAAATCTTTTAAATATTATTAAACTGAACTTGATTTTGAACCAAGCCCAATTGAGATAAAATGATTTATAGTGTGGATGGGAGGAGTATTATTTATGAATTATTTACTTCCTGTTTTTAAAAAATAGAGAATATGTGAGATAAATAAATTGATGGTATATTGGAGGTTGAATTTATTGTTAAATTTTGTTGGAGACATATGGGAGACGATTGATGGAGAAAGTTTTTCTAGTAGAATTCACCTTACCGCCATGGCTTTTGGGGACGACGGGACCCGCTCATGAGTTCAATGATGCCGTCCGCCTTATGTGGGTCGGCCGACTACCACCACCGTCCTACATGGACTACGCCTGTCCGCGTCATTGTCTCAAGTTTGTTCATGATCACCGTGAATAAGCAATTTGTATCTGCTGGTCAATGGGGGAATTTAAGCTTATCTAATTATCATTGTTAAACTCTTTCTCCCTCTACCAACCCTTGTTTATCAGTGGCAACAGCTCTTCTCTCCTAAGTAAGTGGTTTGGTGATTCAAATTCTAACATTATGGTATATTAAGAAAACTAACCTAATTCAGATCGGATTATCTTTACCCTCAGTATCCAAGAGTTAGCTTTTGTTGCTAGATAAATATATTTCTTGTGCTTAGAAAAAATTCTCACCCTAGTGCATTCAAAGTTAGACAACGTTTTGTACGATAGATTTTTTTCAATAAAAAGTCAAAGTGGTATTAATAAAAAAAGAACTACATTATAATGTTTTAATGGTGATAGGAGTACAATAGATTATTCTTGGACAAGCCATTTATAACTTATAAATACTAAATAACGTAATTTTTTTACAAATTTGAAATCCGGGTTAAAAAAATTTAAGTCTTCAATGATTTTAATTTGCTAAAGCCTTGAGACTAATACAATATAAATATTCTTTGAATCATCTGCTTATCAGTTTTATTAGAGAAGTTTGAGACCTTATCATGTAAGATTGGACGACAATCTTATTTTATCATATGACTAAACAAGTTACTACCTCGTGTTCTCAACATAAAATCCATTGCTCTACAAAATATATCTTTTATTAAGGAATTTACTTTTATTTGATTGGTGTAATAGATCCCCGTATTCTTAACTAGCTAGTTTTCTCTGTTTCATAGTTTAACTGTGGCCTATCTATCTTAAAATAAAAAGAGTAAAAGAAGTGGTAGCCCTTACGCTACTCATGCCACTTTGAATGGTAAAATTGAAATTTTATATATTATTAGCTCTGAGAAAATATTAGACGTTCAGGGCATAACTAGAATTTAGTAGTCCATACAAAAAGTTAAACTGATTATTATTCTGAGAACTATGAAAGGAACGGATGAGGTTGGTGGCTCGATTAATATCTTGGTTTGTTGCCTTTCCTTTGTGTCCGCTGTCCAATTAAGATGAATACGTGGCTTCAAAAGAAAATGAATAATGATGGAGTTAAAATAAACTTTTAACCAGTAAAGGAGATTGGAAAGACTGGGGCTCACACACATAATCACTATAAAAAATTGACTTTTGGAGCCGTCAAGTCGCTGCCTATGAGACTGTTACCTATATACATTGGCGGCGACAATTGAAAGTCACCGTTGAATATCAATCATTAGTGGCGACAATAAGTCACCGATGAAAGCTTAACAAAATTCGTCCGAACATTTTCGTCAGCAAAGGTAAGTTAAAGGCAGCAACAAAAATTGCCACCTAAAACTTAATCAGCGGCGACTATTTGTCACCGCCTAAATTTGAATTAGTGGCGACAATTTTGTCGCCGCTTAAAGTTAGTATTTTTTTAAAAAAAATTCTGGCAATTTTCTTATATAAAAATTATATAATTTAATCTCAAAAATAATGATAAAGAAACCAGAATATAATAACATGGATAAATAATTTCAATCATTATATAAAATATCAAATTATTTCAATTATTTAAATACTTAAAATTAAAATAAAATTGTTCATTTTATACATAAATATTATATAGAATGATCAATAATAGGAGTAGAAGAAGTAAACGCATGTAGTTGTCTCCTCTGCATCAAGGCAATAAATTAAACTTGTATCCTTTACTTCATTAGTCTTTGCTCGAATTGGATACGCTCTTCTTGCATCCTTTCACGCTCTGCTGTACGCTCTTCTTTAATCTTTGTACGCTTTGCTGCATGTTCTACCTCCTTTTTTCTCTTTCATCTTGAATTTTTTTATCAAACTCTTCTTGCAATTGGGCACGCACACTCTAGATAACTGAACTATCACTAGATTGAGGGCGATTTCTCTTCCTTGAAAGCTCTGCTCCATACCCTTTCCCTTTTACATACCTTGACCTCTCACCAAGAACTGTCGCTAATATTTCTTCTGACGTCATTCGAGCATCGCTCTCTAAATCTTGGTCTTGTTGCTGAGAAAGTTCGTACATATGACTCTATAAATAAACATATGAAACTATTAGAATAATAATAAAAATAAATCAAAATAAAATAAACTACAATGCATACATGAATCTATTTAGAGTGTGGGTCCCATACTACTTGTCAATCTAATGTCTTCCTAGTATGCATTTTCTCCCACAGCTGGTCAGGAGGGGTAGGTTGTCCAGTAATAGGATCTCTTGACAAAATAATAATATATAAAATACAAACAATAGATTTTAAAATAAAAAATGATTAAAAACTCAAATTGTAGTGGTGATAGATTGAATTTACTGTAGCAAACTCAATCTCTACAAATGATCGAGGACCATAAGTATGTTTAGTCATTTATTTTTCTTGATTTATCGTGTTTCTTGTACTTTTATTCTACAACAAAATTTGATAATTAATAAAAATTTAATTATTGAACAAAAAAAATAATTTATTTAGAATGATAGTGAGGTACCTTAAACATGTCAAATTTAAAATATATTAATAAATATTCCCAGTCTTAAAAACTAATAATTTGGGAGGATCAACCAACCTATCATCATCAGTCTCATATTTTTTATAGTGAGAATGCATATTGCTCTTCCAATTTCTGAATGCATTTTTTAAAATAATTAATATAGCTATATGAAACTTTTCTTCAGCAATTGTATCAACAGGTTTAAATTTATCTTGAAACAAATAAATATGAATACTTTATATAATAATATAAATAAACTAATATTTTTAAAAAAATTTGACATAAATAATACCTTTATTTTTAAAATCATATCCTGACTATATTTTTTAAAAATATTTTTTCAGTTACCTCTACCATCTCTAAAATAGACTGTGATTCTAAGAGTTAAATGATAATAATTAAAAAAGTCTCTTGCTTTTGGACCGATTGCTCTTGACATGGAATATAAAATTTTGACTTGAATCTTTGATCCTTGTGCAGTCTTCAAATTCACATTAATATACTTATAAACTCCTTTGCGCTTGTTGATTGCAGTAGAAGAGCCAATCATTAAAGTTGAATTAGAGTTTAGTTTCAATATCTTTTAACAAATCAAAGAACCTTTTAACCTACATATTAGGCTCTTCGCTCTCACAGTCACTAGTATTTATATAATTCACACATGGAACTCTATATGTATTGCATTCCATCCTTACAAAGTTCTCATTTTCAATATCATTTTCTAGGCCATGACGGAAAGTTACAATATGTCTTAAATGTTATAATTTCCCCATACAACTCCCACACGTTATAACTATTCCAGAAATATTTGCTCAATAAGTTTGTTCTAACATCTCTTATCACTTTAAATATAACATTCATGCATCTTTTATAAGGGCAACATATTTGATTTACCACGCCAGGTTGACTAAATGCCCAATCTAGAAAAGCATCCACTCCTTTAATATATGATATATTACCTCTATCTTTAATATGTAGCCAACTTTTATCTATTTACATTCCCTAAGAAGTTAACCCTATGATACAATAAGAAAATCTAACAAACATATCAGTACATTAAGAGAGATTTAGTACAGTAAAAACACTTTCTAGTAAAGGATTCTTTCTGGTGTTTCTCTATCTAGTGAAATAACCAGAGGAAAAATATCATATTCAACAAACATAGCATGACTATTACAAATTTATAGTAGAACCCATCTCAATTACTTGTTATGATAATGAAAAGTTGCTACTTAATTTCTACCAAAATTGCATTCAAAGCATAACTCCAAACTGTGAGATAACAATATATATATATATATACACACACACACACACATATTCCCCACCATCAAAACTACTCATGCATTACACAACATCTATGTAACATCTTTGAAGAATCAAAGCCTTCTAGTGGCATTTGGCGGCCATTATTTGAACAAACATAAAAAGTGGGTTGGGGGAGATAATATATCGCCAAATATGCTTGAACCATATAAATAAATAAATATGTGTGTGGAATTTTTTTAAGAATAAATATGCATGCGAAATTATTAACCCATGAGAGTGAATTCAAATTTTGCTCTCCTATATATATGTGTGTAATTAAGTAATTCTTTAATTTTTTTAAAAAAAAACTATATTCGTTAACAAAAAATTAGTACATTTTGTCTAAGTAGCTAACGATCAGGAAAGCTATCAAATATTTAATTGTGATTCCATAAAATGTTTAATTATTCTGGTGGGTATACACTATCTAACTTAAAACTATTATTCTTTTTTCCCTCTCAATTATAATATTTTTCATCCAATTAATGGTCGCATGATCAGTTACTGGATATTCAATATATTTTAAAAAATATATAGGGGAGCTATGTAGATAACATGAACAATAAAATGTTAAGATCAATTTAAAATGTTGAAATGAGAGTGTCAAATAATTATGAAATATTTAACAATAATCTTGGTACTATAAATTAAAGTGGGATATTCTTATTCCTAAAAGCCATGTTATTTTTTGAGGGAATTAAACCATAATAGAGAGAGAGTCATATTCTCATCATTTTTTCTAAATTCTAAACTCTTCACCTTCAACATTGATCATGGATTAATTTCTTCTGGACACAATACTCTATTTTTATTAATATTGTTTTGTATTATTAATATCTATCATTAGACTTTCAACACAATTTCACAAACATAACTCCAAACATATCAATTCACAAACATATATAGTGAAATAACAGGAGGAAAAATCTTGCAATGATTGAGGTTCTACTACAAAGTGTTTAGCGTAAAAATATATCAGTATACAGAGGAATCTTTAACAAACATCTAGAGATTGAATTAACCATATGCACTAAATGGAAAAAATCATTTCCAACAATCATAGCATGCCTATCTCCACTTCCTGGCATAACTCATCTTTAATCACAAATTATGTTAAAGAAAAGTTGCCAACTAATTCCAACCAAATTTTTAATCCAATCATAACTCCAAACTTTGAACTTAACAACATAATTTGCACTATCAAAGGCACACAGACTAAGCCCAATATCCATGTATATTAATTTATTCTGGCAAAAGTTGCAAAGCCAATAATTTACTATCAATATAAAGCAAATATGGTTGAGACTAGAATTGCTTATTTCATATTGAATATGACCAAAGAAAAGTGAGAAGAAAACATTTGGTGTGGGGACTTTTGTTTGGCGAAATCATACACGATTGAAAAGTCATATGAAAAATAAGTAAAATAGTCCAGTTTTAAATCTTCCTCTAATCATACATTATATTGATAAGCGTTATTCCAAAGTTACATAGTTTCAAAAGCATTAGAAATATAGGAGAAAAAAACCACTAAAAACATATGTAAGGAACAAAATAGTTTACAATCTAAACTCTCACAAAAAACCTCCATCTGTAAGGAACAAAAAATGGAGTTTTGCTATCATGCAAACTAATAGCTACCGTCTACTATTAGCAGAACAAAGTCATGCATGACCTCCTAGTACGACCGTCTTTTGCTGTTGTTATCTTGGTCTTCCGTGTAGAGGAAATAGAACACATAGTAAGCTCACTCATATCAAAGCCTTCCTACTTATTTGGAGCAAACTGAGTTATTAGACTCCTCTTAGAAATTAGATATTTGAGAAGACAGATGAAATATAGCAGGAAAGACTCGCCTTCTTCAACGATTTCAATTGTACAGCTGAAAGAAGAAGTTGACAATGGACAAACAGAAGATGGCGATGGGTTTAGCGTCAGATAGCTTAGGAATTCATTGAACAACACAAAAATAAAATTTTCCCCTTTTATGCTTCAATTTTCATCTGCCAAATCAACCCTAAAACTCACAGATCGGGAAAATCAAAGCTACACATGAAATCAGAAGGCTCACCTTAGCAGAAATCCATTGTTCTGTACACTAGATGACCTCTCTTCCCATGACGATGACCACCATTACTCTCGTTCTGCCTCACGCTGGACCCTGCTGAAGAGAGGATGACTTTGGGTGCGAGAGCAGTTCCTTTTGGGCATGATGGGAAAATAAACAATAATGACCTTTAGCGACGACAATAAATGTCGACGCTGAAAGTAAGACTTTCAGGTGCGAAAACAAAATGTCACCGCAGAAAACATTGATATTTTCCCATCTACATCAATAGTCTTACTTTCAGCGGCGACATGATTATCCTCTTTATAACATAAGGAAATTTTTTCTCCAATACCTTCTTCAACTAATTAGGGATTTTTTATAAAATTTTCTAGACAAATGATTATCTGTAACTATTTTCCTTTAATTTTCTAACAAAATAGGCCTTTAATTATCGAAAAATAACTATTAAATCATTTGAGTCTCTTTTAGAAAATAAACTCTTTCACAATTTTTTAAGCCCCCAAAGTACTAATTTTATAATTTTTTTCTTAATTTTTCTTAACCCTAAAATATTTTTAATGATTTTTTTTTCATTTATTCTTTCTAAAGTTTTACTTTTGAGAATTTTTCATTTCAGAAAAATACTCTTAAACTCAATAATACTTTATAAATCATTTTATAGAAGTTGGGATGTTATATGAAATACAGTAAAAAAAGGCATATATAACAGTAACTAAGAATATATATATGTATATATTTTACATTCCTTCTTTTCCTGTATCTCTCTTTCTCTCTCACACATCTCCCTCTCTATATCTCCTCCCCCACATTGTCTCTAACACACACATACTTAACTCTCATGCTCATTGACATACATTTATGATATATCTCTCGTACACATATCTCTACTTCATCTCTGTCTTTCACATATATCATATTATTATTTATATAATCATTTTTTATTACAATAACATATAAAATTCTTTTATTTATTATTTAAAAATGGGAGAAAAATTATATGAAGACTTTTAGCGGCGACATATAAAAGTCGCCGCTAAATCCTACATTCTGTGGTGACAAAAACTTGTCGCCATAGATACTATGACCTTCTGTTGTGATAGTATCTATCGCCGCAGAAGGTCATAGTATTTGCGGCGACAAAAAAATGTCGCCGTAGAAACTCAAGCCTTTCAGTGACGACCATTATAGTCGCCGCTAAAAATCTACTTTCAGTGGTAATATTTTTTGTTACTGCTGAAAATTCATCACCAAAACCTTTTTTTTTTTTTGCAGTGAATGTCAAAGTCATATGATTCCGAAATTGCTTCTAAGTAATGTGTCATGAGTAATCTCTATTTGCCCCAAAGCATATGGAATTTACATGCCACGTGATTCATTAAGCTTCTTTAATTTAATGCACAAATTTGCTCAACACAATTTAGTATTTTAGTTTACTTTTAATCTTTTTAACATTATTACTTTTTTATATAACATTAAATTTTTAGTACTATTGAATAATATTCGAGTTTTATTTATCATGTATTTTAACAATCAATATATTATAAGTTATATATAACCGTATTATTGGTTATCATATGGTTAATAATTAGTACGTAGTAGCAGCTTATTTAAGAAAATTTTGCTAAGAGGTTTAGCACACTATGTTTGAAAAATCAGTGGGAAATTTTGGATATGATGATGACATTCGGGCAAATTAACGACTCCTCCTCCTTATTGAACAATTGATTCAAAGAAAGATGGATAATCAAAGGCATGCATATGCTTTATATCTATTTTTATTTCTTTTGGGCGTATTTGGCTTTTACTTAAAGGCGAAGACAAATTCACCAACCGACGATTGTTTGATGCTCGACTTACGATTGCTATCTCTCCTCTTGTCTATACTTCCCATTTGTTGACTACTCATTTGGAGACCGTATATTCTTGAAAAGATTGAGAGAACTAAGGTGGTTTGGTAAATCCCATTTCGTCATAACATGCGTACACATACTAGACCAATTCGCTTAGTCGCATGGGCTCTTCATTTTAAAGGAACTGAATATTGAGTTGCATCATTTACAAGTCAAATTTGTAAATATTAAACTCCTTTGAAATCTACTAGTGTTATTCAATAAATCTATTTATTCTTAATTGGGAAATATGGGTAAATTTTCCTAAAATAAAATACAGCATCATGATCAACATCAACAATCCATAATGAAACTCATAACATGTACCCTATCTACCAAAGATAGAAGACAACCTAAGATAACATCAACACGGGAGTTACATGGCCAACAAACAGCAACAGCAGCCTAGAAATAATGATCTATAAATACTCCACATTAGCAAGCATAATATATTATATAACAAATTAAATGTGTTTTAATGACGTTTTTATGCTTTGTTTACAGTTTAAGCTGCCCCTAATAAGGACTTTCACAGGGGGTCGTCGTCGAAACCATCACTAAAGCGTCCATCACAAAATTAACAAACATACAGTAAAAGAAAAAGAGTCTTGGAAAAGGAAAACGAAGTTAGAGTTGAAAACTCAAAAATATATATGATATAATTGAGAAATTGATATTGATCTTAAATATAAGATATATTTTTTATATTTATCAATTTTTTTTCTATTAATACTCTCTCAATAATAATCAAGTAAGAGATGAGGGAATGAGTTAGAAGGAAGATAATTTAAGTGTTTTTTAAAAAATATATATTAACTAACTTCCTTAATATAATTAATTTAGTTAATTATATTAAAGATTAGAGGAGCATTAAATTATCTAAGGCATATGAGTTGTACGAAATTCAAATAATTATAAAATCATATAATATACTAGTTAATTAATATTCTTAAATAATATTTTCTCCAATCTTTAATATAAGAGCTAGTAGTTGACTAATTTAAATAAATTAAATAAATTAATAAATTGATTATAAATAATATAAGAATTAGTTAATTAATTTGGATAAATTAAAAAGTATATAATATCAATTTATTTTATTTTGAGATTTTATATTTTATCATAATGAATTATTTTAACCTACCAAAAAGTGTTAATTAACTTTATATCTAGAAAGGGATAAGAGGGAAGGGAGTACTAAAAAAAGAGTGAAGTAGGAAATAGGAGAAAGGGAGCTAGTGACGTCATATATACCGGGGTGACAACCATCCAAGGGCATGCGTGCAATTCTGCTGTCCTCCCCCATCCCCACCTCCTCATCTTTCCCAACTTTTATATATTCTCTCCCAACCCTAACTCTCTCTCTCCCAACGCCTCTTTTTATATTTTCTCTCTCCCTCCTCCCTCCTTATTCCTAATCTATTTTCTTCTCCTTTCATCTCTTTGTTTCCAACCTCTTCCATTCTCCTTTTGTCATCTTCTTCTTCATCTTCAACTCAGGTAAGCACACCTCAACAAGTTTTACCAGTTTCTTTACCTTTTCATCTCAACCAATATATAACTTCACATTCCATCGTTCTATTGAAACGTTCTTCCTTCATATATTTCTTTTCAGATACAAAATCGTCCTACGCGGTTGGAGCTTTTCTGTTGTGCTGTGTATGATTATGAGATCCCCAATACTCAACTAGTAAAATTATATGGGCGTGTGTGTGAAGAATGTGCCTTGAAAACGAAAGATAGGAGAAGGCTGCAACATATTGGGCGCCCATGAAAAGTTATCCTATAGGGTTTTTGAATCGGCATTTTCTCTGGTGAGAGGAAAGAGGTAGGATGTGCCGTGAAAATTCTCGACAAAGAGACAAGCGAGTCAGAGCCTCAGTTTCCACAACGAAGCCTTTTCTCACCTTCTCTCTTATCCTTCCCATGCTCGGCCTTGATCCAATGCAAACCTTTTCCCTTTAGAGAAACGCGTGCCATTTTGTGATAACGTCATCCATACTACTCCCTATAATCAATATTCCCATTACTTCCCTACTTTCTCATCTTTGACAACTTTAGAAAAACAATTTCCTCTTGTTTGTTTTACCCTAGTCGTCAACTTGTGTCTAATTATTTGTGTATATAATTATTTATAGCAATGAAATGGGAACCCCGTTCTTGGTGAATCATTCCTACCATTCACTAACACAAGACAGCATCATTAGCACCAGCCTCTGGTTGTCCGTTTCATATACAGATCCCTCCACACACCCACCCTAATCTAAGGCTCCAAACTATCTAACCCAAACTCTCATAATTCGCTTTCTCTCTCTGTCTTCTAACCCCTGTAAAATCATTATTGTTTCTGAAATTATTGGTTTTGTTTTTTAACACGCGCTGATTTCTTTACTCAGATTGAATTTTTGGTGACTGTAGTGGTTGCTCAACACCAAATGAGCTCATGATTATCTCTGATAACACTTGTCACCTTTACACTAAAAGAGCTAGCTTGTAGTATATAATTCCCCTTTACAACGTTTTCCCCTCTTCTTTTAAAGCCAATTCTGGGGTTCTCTCTTTTCTCATTCACATATGGTTCTCTTTGGTTATAATTTATACATGATGATGCAAGTCAAGTGGGGTTGGCATTAATGAAGGTGGTGAATTTTATGCAGTACTAGTTTTTGCTATGATGGAGTCGATGGAATCATGTGTCCCACCAGGGTTTCGTTTCCACCCAACCGATGAAGAGCTTGTTGGCTATTATCTGAAGAAGAAAGTTGCTTCTCAGAGGATTGACCTTGATGTTATCAGAGAGATCGATCTATATCGTATTGAACCGTGGGATCTTCAAGGTAAAAAATACATTACGTATTTATATATATGGTCCTCTTCCTTATTATGTCATTCTATCCGATCCCACACTTGATATGTATCCACAAATACATCAGTTACTACATGATTCGAGTTGCATCTATATTTTGTATGTCATGTGGCGGTGGGATATATATCTGTTCATTTCTTATGTTACCATGGATATATATAGGATCGTTTCTTATTAGGTCTTTAGCTAGATTGCACCCGTAAATCTTGGATGGCTACGCATATATCCTAATATCTCTATTAGTAGATATTGAATCTGTTTTGAAGGCATTAGTTATGGTATATATAACGTTGAGGTGTATAGATAATTTGTAATTTGGATCAAATCTCAGTTTTGTTAAGCGTGAAAGATATTTGGTTTTTTCAGAATTTTCTCGCCGTTGCTTTTCTAAAATATAACGACGAATGATATGACAGAGAGATGTAGGATCGGGTACGAGGAGCAGAAGGAGTGGTATTTCTTCAGCCACAAGGACAAGAAGTATCCGACAGGAACGAGGACGAACAGAGCTACCATGGCGGGTTTCTGGAAGGCGACAGGAAGAGACAAGGCGGTGTACGACAAGACAAAGCTCATAGGTATGAGGAAGACCCTCGTTTTCTACAAAGGAAGAGCCCCGAATGGACAGAAAACTGACTGGATCATGCACGAATATAGGCTCGAATCTGATGAGCACGGACCTCCACAGGCAAGTTCTGCACATATCCTTTCACGCTCTTTCGTTATTTTGTGGTTCGTTTAATTATATTTATGCGTGTCTGAGTATTCGTGAATCGAACCATTCTAGTGTTACGAGTGGTTGGTTGGTGTTCCATGGTAGCCTATCCCCTCACTTTTTCCTCTTTCAGACACGCACATAAACAAGGTGTTGAAGTACGTACAACAGCTAGCACTTTTCTAGTTTACTGCATTATTATGTTTTTAAATTAATCGCTTTATATCTTAATTAATGAAGAGGAATATTTTTTGTTAGCTTTCTTCATAGACCATTAATATGTGATAAGTATATGTTTCACGTACAAGCTTTCTTAAGACATTAAGTCAAAAGTCTCACTCCTTTCAACCGCGAATCATAATTGATACTTGGCATTTTGTGGAAAACGTACACTTTCCTGCCATTTCCCTTGTCGAACGTAAACGGTAGACTTGGATCTATCTGTGAGTTATTGATTATTGCGTAGACGATGTTTCAATATTACTTAAAAAGTCTTGTGATTAATCATACAACTTGATTGGGTGCAGGAGGAAGGATGGGTTGTGTGCAGAGCTTTCAAGAAAAAAACGAACGGGCAAACGAAGTGCATAGAAGGATGGGATTTAAGTAGTGGAGTAGATCCGATTGAGTTCATGGCAAGACCGAGTTACAACAATTACAATATGCGCAACCAAGAGATAGAAGTGGACGACTTGAGTACTTTGATTCACTCATCATCAGAGCCATTCATACAGCAGCTTCCTCAGCTGGAAAGCCCTTCTCTTGAAGATGACCCCACAAAGAAAGTGACTGATTGGAGGGCTCTCGACAAGTTTGTGGCTTCCCAATTAAGCCAGGAAAACAGCTCTCACATTTCCTCCTTGCTCTTGTTGCAGAGTGCCGCTACTAGAGATGAAGCAGATAAAGGGAACAGCTTAAGCTTAAGCCCATTTCTTAACACTAGAACCTCATAAGACTGTGATATTGGGATATGCGTATTTGACAAATGAAGATTTGACGGCAAGTCAGTGCACAAATAAAGAGTTTTCATTGCTACTTACTCATCAATTAATATTTTAATATACACATATAAATATGCTGATATTTTTATCTTTTGATCGGTTGCAAGATTGTGTGGAAAAGTGAAAACTATCTGTTGCCTCTCGGGTGAAAACTCTATTATTATACACACACACATATTATCGTAGCAGAACATAATTGGCGGAAGTCTCATGCATAATTAAGAGGATTGTCCCCCCGCCTCCTTTGTTGACCACCTATAAGGATTAAAATTTTGTAGTTGGAAAGGGTCTCGGTTCCATTGAATTAGAGCTTATTGTCATGTTATTAATTATGCCGTGTCCAGCTACTATATATAGAAAAATTTCAATGTAATTGTGATTAATAGTAGTGGTGAATATAGGTAGGGTTGGGTAGGATAGCTTTTGCCTAATGATTAACCCAAAGAAAGAATGTGTCTGGCCTTACCGGTAAAAATTCTAATCATTTAGGGCAAAGTAGGCGAGCTTCTATGCCAAAGCGGTGATACCTTACTCATATTGTAGGATAAAAATTTATAATTATGAACTTCTAATAAGCTCCTTTACAGATCGATGACTCATCCTGATGATATCAAATAATAATAATTTCATAAATATAATGAATAAAGAAAATAAAAACTAACTTTAGAAATAATTGAGAACTAAATTTCTACTATTACCTTGAAATTTGGAGTACTCTATAGATATTGATCTAGATTTGATTTGCACACAGAATTCAAAAGAACTCTGCTTCACAACTCACCAAAAGTGTAAAAATGGGGCTAGCAATATATATAGGTTTGTTTTTTCTAATGATTGTCCCCAAAACCTCTAAAAAAAATACAAACCCTAAATATCGCATGTCATGACCCCTCGAGAACCCAAGAAATTTCTAGCAATTTTTGAGTCAACCGCTAAAAATTTCTTTTAACATTTCTAGCGATTTTATCATAATCGCTAGAAATGTCAATGTGACATTTCCTTTCTAGCAATTTTTGAAACTGCTAGAAAATATAGCTACTTTCTACATTCTCTAGTGGTCTTTTCTAATAGTTGGGATTGAAACGTTAAAAAATTTTTAGGCCCACAACCATTCTGATTAAAACAGTTAGAATTTCTAGCAGTTTGTTGTATAACCGCTAGAAATCCCGTTAGTTTCTAGTGGTTCCTATCAATCATTAGAAACTAACTGCTGCTAAAATCCTTTTTTTTATTGTAGTGATATCATTTTCCCTTAAAACCATGCATACTTTAGTTGTAATAAGCTAGAAAATAATTATGATATTAATTTATTAAAATATAAAAGGAATTGGATGGCTGAGTGGTTGAAGGCAGTGCTCTTAAACTAGAGGTCACTGTTCAAATCCTAGCATATGTAGAAGTATTATTTTATTTTCTTTTTCAGGCATATGAAATTACCAAATTACCCCTCTATCCTTTTTAATTCTGAAACACTTCCTTTTCCCATTTGCTTCAGCTGATAGCGAGAGTGAGAGGGAAATTTCAGAGAATTTCACGACTTGGGAGTATTGTTGCTGTTGTCATTCTCCATCGCCGAGCTGCTGTTGCCGGTATAAAGTTGCTCTACTGTCACTGGTGACTGTTTCTAGCGCTGTGGTCTTCTACATTTTTAGATCTTGGCGGTGGAACCCTTTCTTTCGTTTGGTTCTGCACAGCGTGCCATGCTGCTGTCATTATACACCATTATTCTTCTGCATTCAGAGCTTGGGGGTTGACGCTCTCCTCTATTTCTCTCTGTTCAGTTCGGTTGCTCTGTCGCCATAGGAGCTTTGTTATTTCTACTGTAGCAACTTCATCTCTGCCGTGCTTCTCTATTCAGATCGTTGTGTGAGAGTGAGAGAAGAGAAGGAGAAAGAAGCAACGTCCAACGCCTTGCTACTGCAGAAAAACCACCATGTGTGGTGTGGTAAATTCCCTCCGGCGAGCTTTATCTGTAGTGGATCTGCGTACTGTAGCTGTTCAAAAAAACAAAAAGAAGAAGAAGAAATAGCAGAGGCTGGCGTTGTATGGGTCTATTGTTGTAAACAAAGAATTGTTTGGTTGACAGCATTAAGTATGTGCAGGTGCTGTTTTCAAAATATGGGTCAGCGTATGATGAAGTCTTGAACAAAGCCTACTGTTTTGTGTTAAGAGACTTGGGAATTGATTGCATAATGAAGAATTAATGTTGGAACGTTGGGGTTCACTTTTTAGAGGGTGAAAAACTGAATCGATTCTCACAGTTTGGATGATTAGCAGAATATATATATATATATATATGGAAGTAAATTGTTGGAATTAAAGGGTATAGGGAAATTGGTGTGATTTGCTGTAGTTGTGGTAAACGAAAGGTATTCGGGATAAAAGTGATAAATTTCATTTCCTGATGGACTATGGAGTTTGAGAAAGGTGATA
Organism: Leucaena leucocephala; assembly: GCA_037074615.1. NCBI lineage: Eukaryota > Viridiplantae > Streptophyta > Magnoliopsida > Fabales > Fabaceae > Leucaena > Leucaena leucocephala. The sequence continues at coordinate 103,372 of CM073567.1, read as the reverse complement.
AAAAGAGCAATATTCTTATAGCTTAATAATTAGTGAAGCATGTTAAATGTTTAGAAGAAAAGAAGTTTATGTGTACAAGTGTTCTATTTTCCTGAATGAAAATATTTAGGGATATATATAGAATTATAATGGTATATTATAATAACTATTATAACTGAAATTTGAATTTAAGTATTAATAATTTATTTTCAAAAAATCTAGAAAAGTAAGGAGAGAGTACTATTTTAAAACTTAAAATTAGAGTAAGTTATATTGGAATATTAAAGATAAGTGAATAACGTCTTATAAAAATGATATTTGTACTAATGAATTGTTATTTGAAATATTATATTTAAATGTTAAATTTTAAGTATGATTTTTTAAAGACATGATTATATGATTTGATAGTTTTGAATTATATTATTGATGTTTCTTTTCACTTGGTTCATTATATGACTATGTTTATGTATGAAAATAAATAAAGTTTTAAAAAATGACTTTGGTAAATGTTATATTAAATTTATTTTTTTGATGAAATATTTCTATGTAGATTTTACTGTTAGAATATTTATTCTATATGAATTTAAGAAATCTTTTGATAATTATTTTGATATTCATGTTGGGGTTTCGTAATTATGAAGTATTCTTACTGAGAATTGTTGCATTGGAAAGTATTGTAATCATTAAATGCTAAATGGACCCCACACATGCTGGAAAGGTTTTCAGAGAGGACTAAATACAGAACGCTGGTTACTAACAGCAATACTGTTAGTCTTTGGTACACCATAGTTAAACCCAAACTCGATGGATATTCATGGGTCTCATACTCGCGCCGGTTATTTGTGGGATTTATTCTTGGGTCTATTACTCGTATGTCTTGTACATGCGCCTATTATTCATGGGTCTTGTACCTGCGTTTGTTTCGTGGTCTCATGCTACTCTTAGTAACTTGCCCTTGTGGATTGTGTGTCCACGCTTGTTTTCATGGCCTCGAATTACGCTGGATTGGTTAGTTACCCTCGTAGATTGTGGGTTCATGCTTGTTTTCGTTCTATTGAAATCCTATAGAAAAATGATTGTTTTAAATGGATTCCCTAGAATAAAATGTTACAGGAATATTTGTATTTGATTACAAAATATTATGATTTGTATTTAAACATGCTGAAATTGTTTCTTTTCGCACTTTAAATTATATTTTTGGAATGTTATTCATGAGTAGATTATTTTCGTTTCAGATAGTGATGTTGACCCTATTCCTCTAGTTGAGCAGTGAAGAGCCTCATGTCCAATCCGAAGTATTGTTTTTGGCATATCTACTTATAACGTAATTATAAATTCATGAAATACTTGTATTATTTTGTTTGAGGTTTAGATGCTCTACCTAATCTATAGATAAGATTATGGTTATGTTAAAAACATCTGCATGTGATTTGAAACATTAGCAGCCCATTGTAGGATTTTCAAAATATCAGTTATACAAAGACGATTTTGCCGAAATTTCTATAGATGACTTGCCTTTTTTATTAAAATGTAATATATATTATGATTATTACTTTAAAAGTTTTATTTAAGATTTTAGATTTAAAAAATATAAAATTGTTTATATTATATTCCAGTCACGACTCAAATTTCAGGATGTGACATTAGCCTACTTAGTTTTAACCAAATATTGAATTATTAATCAACGAGTTAGATCTAACGAAATAGGCTAGTCTTTTATAACATGAAGAATCGATATTTAAATTCTTATTAGGAGAAATACTATATTTAGCTATTGATATTATTTTAAAAAAATTATCTGAAGTAGGTAGATACATATATTTAAAAAGAAAAGAAGAAGAAAGTAACATTTCTTAGATAACCAATGTTCTGGCTGTCCATAGGCTACTGCATTGACGTCTGAACTTTCATATATGTTGGGCCCTTTATGTAGTTTTGGTTTGGGTCATTACGCTTTTAGTCCTTTTCTTTTGCCAAGGCGTTCGAACCTTACATCTGGAACAATGACATTGAAAGACCCATATAAAATATTTTGACGACATTTAAAGATCTTAGTGGCCGAAAAGACATATCAAAATCTTTTTTAAAATAAATAGATAGATTAAGATATCAAAACCTTAAGATTATCAATATGTGCTTTAAGAAGCGAGATTAACACTTGATCACATGTAAGAGTGGAGTCCACAGGTCATATATTGATTTCTTTTTGATAAAGAGTCATGACAAAAGACTTTGTACAAATTATAAAGTGATTCCAGGGGATGGAGTGACAACCGAACATATGTTAATAGTCCTTGATGTGCGTATTAAGTGTAGGAAGGAAAAGCGCTGACATGTTTTAAATACAAGAGTCAAGTGGTGGCAGCTAAAGGGGGAGAAGAGGGAAACTTTTAAAAGAACTATATTAAATGAAGAGATTTGGGAGTCGCAGGAAAATGCTAATATCATGTGGAAGAAAATGACTGAGAATGTTCGAGCGGTTGCTAAAGTAATTTTGGGAGAATCGAAAGGTTTTGGTCGACGAGATAAGGAGACTTGGTGGTAGAACGATGACGTACAAGAGAAAGTTAAGTACAAGATAGACTGTTTCAAAATTATACACTTATGTAATAATACTGAAAATTGAGAAAATTATCGTTTAGCTAAGAAGACAGTGAGTGCAGCTCGTTTTAAGGATTTTGAGAAATTTTATAAGGAGTTAAAGATAAAGTTGGGAGAACGAAAGATTTATAATATTGCAAGAGACAAAGAAAGGAAATCGAGAAATTTTGATCAAATACGATGTATTAAGGATGAAGACGGCAATATTTTGGTTGCAGATAGTGATATTAAAGAATGGTTGGAGATATATTTTTACAAATTGTTTAATGACGAGGGAGGAGGGTCGAGTTATGAGCTAGAGAATTTAACACGAGAAGTTGAACCAAATTTAGCTTTTTACCGTAGGATCCATGTTGGCGAGGTTAAAGAAGCACTTAAGAAAATGAAAAATAGTAAAGCTGTTAGACCTGACGGTATTCCTATTGAAGTTTGAAAGTGTTTAGATGAAGTGGGGGTAGTGTGGCTTACTAAAAATTTTAATGTGATATTAAGTTCTAAGAAAATGTCGGATGACTGGAGGAAAAGTATTTTAGTTCCTATTTACAAAAATAAAGGGGATATTCAAAATTGTGCAAACTATAAGGGGATAAAGCTTATGAGTCACACTATGAAGTTGTGGGAAAAGGTAATTGAACACAGGTTGAGATTAGATACTGATATTACTGAGAATCAGTATGATTTTATGCCGGGTAGGTCTACAATAGAGGCGATTTATTTATTAAGGGGGCTAATGGAAAGGTACTGGACTAAAAGAAGAGACTTGCATATGGTCTTTATTGACTTAGAAAAAGCATATAATCGAGTGCCAAGGGAGGTACTTTGGAAAATTTTGAAAAAGAAAGGTGTATGCATGGCATATATCAAGGCAATAAAAGATATGTATGAGGGGGTAACAACTACTATAAGAACGTCTGTGGACGAAATAAAGGATTTTCCCATAAGGATTGGTCTACACTAGGGATCATCCTTGAGTCATTATTTATTTAATCTAGTAGTGGATGTTTTAACTAAGCCTATTCAAGATGAAATCCTTAAATGTATACTTTTTACGGACAATATAGTTCTTGTGGCAGAATCAAGAGAAGAGAGTAATTTTAAAATTGAGTTATGGAGAAGTACTTTAGAATCAAAAGGTTTTCGTCTAAGTATAAGTAAGACTGAATATATTTATTGTAATTTTGATAAGAGGTAAGTTAGAAGTAACTTGGAGGTCAGATTAGGAGATTAAGTTATTTCATAAATAGATAAGTTCAAATATTTGTGATCAATTATATAGTAGGACAGTGAAATTTTAGAGGATGTTAATCATAGAATTCAGGTCAGGTGGTTTAAATGGAGAAAGGCTACTGGAATTATATGTGATCGGAAAGTACCAAATAATGTAAAAGGAAAATTTTATCGCATTGTTATAAGACTAGCAATGCTTTATAGAAGTGAATCCTGGGCTTTAAAAGGACAGCAAGAATATAAAGTTAGGGTAGCTAAGATGAGGATGTTGAAATAGATGTGTGGGCATACAAGAAAAGATAAAATTCGTAATGAATACATTAGGGGAAGAGTTAGAGTGGCACCTATTGAAGAAAAAATGGTAGATAACTGTCTTAGGTGGTTTGAACATATACAAATAAGGTCAAGGGATGCGCCGGTGAGGAGGGTAGATCAAACAGTATGGACACCGGTTAAAATGAGTAGATGAATGCAAAAAAGAACGCTCAACGAGGTTATTGAACGAGATCTTCTGATCAATAACTTATCGAATGATTTAGTTTTTGATAGAGTACAATAGTGTCGTATGATCCATGTAACCGACCATATTTAATTGGGATAAGGCTTATTATTGTTGTTAAGTTACCAACTAGTGTTACTTTTATAATGGATCAAAATCTTCATTCTAGTTTTTGTTTTATGCTTTAAATTTAGAACAATCTTACAATATTAAGAGACCCAATTTTTTCTTTTGGCCAACTCTAAAATATGAGTACTAAATTATAAATTTAAAAATATTAGAAATAACTTTAGAAGGTTTCACTAGTAGTTCCAAATTTAATAATTTTAAAAAAATTATTTTTATTTTTTATCTCTAATTTTTATTCTTTATTTTGAAAATTATATTACTATTGTTTGAGTTATGATTTTTTTACTTGAATTATTTTTTTTAGAGTTATTATTCATATTATTTGAATTATTTTTTTAGAAATAATTTTATTATTTAATAATTTAAAAAATTAAACAAAAGTCCGTAAGATTTTACAATCATTTAATAATTTTATAATATTTTTTCACAAATAAATTCCCTATATAGTACTTGATTATAATTTTCCCACCGTAAAACATCGATCACCACAAGAAGTATGGTTTCTCTAAATTTCTTTTCCCAATAATCAATATCAATACGTCTATGATTATGTGTGTTTGGTAACCTATTAAACCTATATTTAAAATTTAAGTTTGACTCAAAACTTAGGTTTAGAGAAATTTTAAAACAAACAGTTATATTTGTTCAAATGGGCTTTTGGACCAATCTATGATTTAAAATTAAGGTTTTAGATAAGCTGATCAGAGTAACTTACGGAACAGTAAAAGATCTTATGAACTAACCAATTATTATATTACTCCTATTTTTTCTTACACCCTCTCTCCTCTCATATCTTATCTCTCCTCATTTAATATTCATACAATTTTTCGTAATTTACCAATAATAAAAATACTTTTAGAAATAATTATACAAACATTTATTTATTAAAAAATATTTTTTTCATAAACTCTTTTCCAAAAACTCTTCTATAAACTGTCAAAAAGCTATTTTTTTTTATAAACTTATTTTTAAAATACTATCCAAATGGGCCCATTATCTAAAGGGGAATGAACAGTGTTGACAATAATTACTTTTATCTTTATAGTTTTGTGGGACCAATTGAAAATTTTCTCCTTTTTTTTTATTTTCCCTCTCTTTACATTTTGTTTCATAAATTTAAATATTATTTAGATTTAAATAAACGTCTTCAAGTAATGAGTAATTCTTCAATAGAAATTCAGTTTGTTCTTAAAGAAGCTCGAGTTCTACATGAGATTCTCTTAAAACTTAAATTTATCCATTTTTTAAAATCGAGCTTATCTTATTAACTAGTTGTCCTACTTGTTTTTATGCTCAAGAAATTGAGTTTACGCTATCTTAAACTCACGTTTGGTAACTTCACTCCAGTAATTTCCTTTATCTATGTTCCAGCTTTGGCCTTCTGATCAATATTTTAGATTGTATTATAAACTATAAATTCTTTTGATGTGAAACTCTAGTTTCATATGAAAATAAACTCAATAAGCTTTCTAAAGACACCCATCTCAATAAAAAAAAAATGTTCTCATAGGAAGGAGATTTGTTTTTAAAAATCTAGTGTTGAAATTTGAAATATTGTGGACAAACATATATTTGAACTTTGCTTAAGCTTTCAATCAATACTTTTAAAATACAAAGAATTTATAAATTGATCTTTTTTCCTTAGAAATTATACTCAAAAAACTTCATAGAAATAGGTATTTGAATTAAATTGAGAGAGTTATGCCATCAGAAAGTTGACCATTAAACTCAGCATTTTTTCTCCGCAAGGTTGATGGATAATCAAAGGAACCGCATGGTCCATAAAAGAACTATCCCTCCCTCCCGAATGATCATCTTCTTTCCCTCCCCTACCATGAACAATCAGGTTCATTGCAAGAGAAAAAGAAATAGAGATCAGATCTTGAGCAGCAGCGAGCATCAAAGAGTAGATCTGGAATCATGGAAGATCTGGACCAGCTGCAAGCATGCCTTAGTGAACCATGCATATATGAACGAGGTAAGTCGGAGAAGATGAAGAATACGATCTATGAAGATGTGTGAGAAAGAAGACGAAGAAGATGAAGCGATTTGAAGAGGGTGACGTTGGAGAGTAAGAACGGGGTGGAAAAGGAAGAATGAGGTGAGGAAGGAAGAGGGGGAGGAGAAGAAGTGGCCGCAGTTGCGGAAGTTGGGCCAGGGGAGACTAAGAAATCTCGGAGAATAAAGGGAAAATGAGAATGGGGTACATTTTTGTCATAAATGAGGGATAATGAATGGTATAAAAGATTCATGGCTCAGTCCCTATGAATCTGATTATCATTTTGTAATTATGATTATTGTTACCGGATTTGGCTTCTCTCCCCTGTCCTTACCATCCTCTTCTTCTTTTCTTCCTTTATCTTCTCTTTACAACTATAGGGCCTCTTTAAATAGATTTTTAAAAAAGAGTTTAGAAAAGAAAATTTAGACAATTTTTAAAAAAAGGCTTTTGTAGAAGAACTTGTAAAAAAAGTGGCTCTAAATAAATGAGTATTTGTATAGTTATTACCAAAAGAACTTTTGTTATTACTAAATTATCAGAAATGATATAAGATAAAAAAATAACTATCTATCACGTCCCATCAGCCTCTTGTTCCACTTCATCTTCTTCTTGGAATAAAAGGAGATGATAGAGACACAAGCACCACCAGCAGGCTGATGCTAAAGAAGACGGAGGATTGAACTGCCACACCACATCCAATGGAAAATAGAAAACCAACAGCGATCAAGGTTACTCCAAATTGGCAAGGGAGGTGAGGAAATGGCGGTGATGGCAAAGAGAGAGAGAGAGGAGAGAGGGTGTCAGAAAAAAGGGATAAAATAGTAATTAGGTAATCTATAAGTTCTTTTACTATTTCAAAAGCTATTCTTAGTAGTTTATACAAAATCTTAATTTAATCTAAAAGCTATTTTAGACAAATATTATTATTTATTTTAAAAAAATTAAACTAATATTTAGACTAAAAACTTTTTAAAATTGTGGTTTGGGGGTTTCCCAAACACACACATAGTCTAAATTTAACAGTTCATAAAATATTCTTATCATTTTATATGAAAAATATATAAATAAATTTATAGTGTTGAAACTTAATTTGAATAGTTCACAATTGTAATAAAAAAAATATAGAACTAATGGTTGTGAAAAATAAATAAAGGAAGAGGAAGGGAAGGCCAAAGGAGAGAAGCCAAGCCTATAATTACCAATGTTAAGACAAACAAACCAAACATATATTTAATGGTTCCATTCCTTGGTAATCCAGAATTGAACAAAACGGCGTTGACTTATGGTTTTAAAGTCTTTTAAAAATGTTATTTACCCTATACCATTTTACTGTAAAGAAATTATTGATTAATTTCTTATTAAATTGACGCATCGCAATAAATTACTCGAGATGATGATTGGGAAAATTTTAGATGATGAAAGAATAAATTAATATAAATAAATCAATTCATGTAAAAAGACATTTGAATTAAACAAAAAAACATTTTTTTCAAAATTATTTAGTTCGTTAACAATAATGAATTAATATATCAAAAGGTTATTTAAAAGAATCATGGAATAGATTTTAGATTTGAAATTTAATTTGCTCGTGAATTCTCCGTTAGCGTTAATATAAAAGTTTCGACTAAAATTTAGCATTAATTAAATATAATATAGTATAAAGAGTTTAAGAAATAGGAGTATCAAATCAAATTCAATTAACAACAAAAAATTGACCAACTTTTGATATTAATCTTAAATTAAATGAGAACTGTTGATTAGAAACAATTCAAATTTTATAAAAAAAAAACAAGAAGAAACAATTCAAATTTAAAATTGTTAATCGTGATAACAAAAATTGTCACTATATCATTCCAAAACGTTTAAAAACATATGCTGATCTGAATGCAATCAACATATAAATTTTTCAGCTAAAGATACGTAAAATAAGATCAGTTGATTTTACAATCCTAGATATGTTGATCTATTATTTAACATATACAATAAAAATGGCATTATTACCTATAGTGCATTTTGGTTTTATTTTAAAATATGATTTGAAAAATACTTTAAGCTAAATTATAATTTAAGTTAATAATTAAATAAATAGTCATCAATTGTCGAGAAGAGCTTTTAAAATAAATTATAATTTTTAGATTAAAAATTATCATTTTAAGTAAATTTGTGAGATTAATTTTTAGGAGGGTAAATAATCTTTTAGGTTGTGGAATAACCATTTAGTTTTTATCTTTTTCTCTATCATTTTATCTCATATATTTTTTAATAATTTATCTATAAAAAAGTTATTCTGATAATAATTATTTAAATATTTTATTTTTAAAATTAATTTTTTTCTTATAACTTTTCTAAGTTAAACCAAATGGGGCCTAAAGTAATTAAGGGATACTTTGTATATCACCCAGGTGCAAAACCTAATTTATAACAAGGAGAGAGGAATTGATAAAAAGATAAATATTTAATTAGAGATAATTGTAAATAGATGAGTTAAGCAAAAAGAGTAGATTAAATTAAAGTAATAATTAAAAAGAAAAAGAATGGGCCCTCAGTGAATGCCAACTCAACCACTATCGCGAAAGTTGCGTGATGCGTTGTCACTCCACCACGTCGTCGAGGAGCCGCAGGTTTCCCTATCTGCACACTCGTTAGTCGTTACTATTTACTACGGTCATCCCCCTTTACCCCCACTTTATAACCTAACCCCATAAACTCTCACTCTAGGGCTTCTCCAGGTACCCCCAGACGCCCCTCTCTTCTCCCTCCCAGCCGTAACGGTTCTCTAGCGTAATCAACTTCTCTATTTCCTCTGCCATTACCCTGATTTCACGATCTACTCCTTGATTTCTCGGTCCTCTAGCGTAATCAACACGCTTCGGATTTTCGATCCTCTGTCTCCCATTCCTTAGAAATCCTTGCATTTATCATGAAGCGAGCAAGGAAATCGTCCAACAGGGTTTCGTGGGCTACTGGAGGGAATCTCTGTCAGGTATAACTGCAGCATTCTCTCATCTATATTTCTTTGGTTTCTTATTGTTTGGTCGCTCAGTGGCCCTTCTCTTTCAGGGTAATACGCGATTCTATCTCTTTCCAACTTTTTGTCAATCTGCTCTTTGTTTCCTTCACGTTAAAACGATCCCTTCCCTTTCCCCTAAATTTCTAACCGAGCAGTGGAAGAAACAGGGGGATTAGTGGCCCCCTAATAAATGATAAAATTTAACTAGAGCAAGTGCTCGATGAGAATTTCCATTGGACAGTTCACAATCTAAATAATAATTATTGTTGCTTTAAATTACATTTGGTTAATGAAATGGGGCTTAAGTGTAGTTTGAATGCAGAGAAAATTTATTACTTCTAGATTTTTTTTGTGTTCAAACAATATTGTGTCGATAAGGAGATTTAACTAGATAATTAATGGCACTGTTTACGCCTAGATAATAGTTGATTAATACTGAAAGTTGTGTTATCTCGTCTCATCTTATTAATAAGCTACACCTATTGACCGTTAATGTCACTACAAAAAAATAACTTGAAAAAACGTTTCCAGTTCGAAGACAGAAAGGTGAAAGGTGGTTTCCTTACCTTGTAATTAATGGGAAGTTCCTTTTCAACATTTATACCATAATATGCCTTGATAATTGCAAATCGAGCTGTATTTATGAAAACACGAAATCAATTATCGTTAAGCATGCAAAATTTCATGGATTCTTGACATTAAAAGGTTTTTTTTTTTTTTTAAAAGATGGATAGGAAGTAATTCTGTAATTGATTATATGAATTGACGTTAGCTAATTAAATGTAGATATTTAAGGCGCTCGCGGCCGCATAATTAGAATATTATATATTGACAGTGTAATTTGTGATATGCTCAGGTGAGTGTTCCAACTTTTATCGTAATGATAATCATGATGTCAATTTTTTTTTTTTGGGTTACATCATGATGTCAAAAATGATTTAAAGAACGAAGACCCATCATCATCAACATCATCATACAATTTTGTTGTAATATGACGATGTATTAAACTGTGGATATGATAAATGGCTAAAAAAAGGTTGGGACACTTTATTTGTCACATACGAATTTAATATGTTACAAATCCGAAAGGAAATGTGATACAGAATTACAAAGAACCGCAAGTGTTGGAATTAATATCTAACAGGATATGCATGTGTGTGTAATATATCCTAAGTGTTCCACCACCTGCGTGTCATTTGGCCAAATGAAAGATAAGGGTAATAAGTAGTGTGCATGCTATGTATTGAATAGTTTTATTTGGTGTCCTAATAGTTGTCTGACGGTATTTGATACAGCACTATGAAAAATTTTTCATTTAAGCTTGCATCTTCCCTGGGACACGACTCTAATTGGAACCATTATGATTTTAAAACTTTGCATGCATAAAATTACGGGACTCGACTTATGACTGGGAAAGCAAGTTGATTGACGTGCCAGATTATTTTGTATTTTCTTTGTAAAATTTACGTATAGACAATGATTTATCATGGTCCATATGTGGCATTTTAACCCTCTCTGATCACTGATGTGATGAATGCTGATTTTAATTTAAAAGTAAATGTAATTTCGATTGTTTATAGATGAGAACAAACATTGTTATGCTTTTGAAGTTTATGTAATTAGATGTGGGTCTCATGCACTCTATGGAGTTTAAGATAAGTTGTAATGTTCCGAACTTGCAATTAATGAAACTCTATATATGTTATATATATAATGATTATGCAAAGTTATTTAATGTTAGCCTGTCAATTTTAAGGAAAAGAATTTGTTTTATTTGCCAGGTAAAATGGTAATTTAAACTTATGTAATACGATTGGGTAGCGTAATCAAGCTAGATGTTACATATATGCAATGCAAGTAGGACCTCTAGAAGGCTGACATGAAAACATTTTAGCAGACGTTTAAAATATGTGATTTTTAATCTATTGTGCTGTTGCCAATATTTGGAGACCAATTTTCTCAATCTTATTGTTTCTTGTTGTTGTTAATAGAGTGGCTGAACCTTTTTTTATTTGAGATGATAATGTTATAGATCATAACATAGCTATTTTTCTATCTTATAGTTGCTAATACTTTATTAGTACAACATATTAGAACAGTAGATAGTAGTTTGCATTACTTTGCCACAGCCGATATTTGCCTGTGTATATCATCTCATTATAGAAGCCACTTGGTGAAGTTGGGCCCGAAGAAATTCCATATCTTATTTTCAAGCAGAATGACTTTGTATTATGACTGACCTTAAACTATAGAGCAATATAAGTTAGTGTCATTTTGATTTATGAAACACTGTAGTTTTAAAATTAAAGCTGCAGATTTCTGCTTGTTTTGTGATGTTCATCTCTAGATTATATTAACAAACTTGCAAAGTTTTATTAAACCTTGCGCGAAGGAGATATAGATCAAGAGTTCTCTGTATAAATGGTCGGCTATAATTACTTTCGTATGGCACTTTGACCTTGTAAAAACTTTCAATAACAATATAATAAGCTATTTCTTGATAGAAGCTGAGACTCATGGGGAGCCTGATGTTCTTAAATGTTCTTGTTTGCAATGTTTATTTGATGGATGGTTTTGAAATCTGAACTGCATTATGAAGCTTCTTATATGTGTGTTTGGGGTGGCTTACACTTCCCAAAGCACTTAAACGTAGAAGCAACATTATGTTGCCTTTTTCATTTAAGTGTACGGCAGAAGTGTTTTTGGGGTGGCATTAATACAATGTAGGATGTACCAATGTGGCAGAATTTATTTTTCTCCTAAACTCTCCTCCATTTATAGAAAAATTTGTTTCAACATGGGTTATTTTTAATTCTGTGATTTTTTTTTCTCATTCGTTATGCAATATGGGTGTCAAGCTTCTCAATGCTGAGGGCTTTTACATTGGCTCTGTAAAGCCTGTTGCAAGTAATTGATGATTCGGTGTATTTAAATTGCACCAATGATTATATAACCCACAAGACTCTTCATTCATAAGGATGGCCCATAACATTTGTTTGTTTATTTTCTAGATGTCTGTAAAATTGCTGTGCCATGATGTTTGTAAGTATGAATTTACCAGGACCTCCTATAATTCATCATATGTGTCTTCTCAATACATACTTTAGTGTCTGCGTTCTTATTTAGCAGTTTGCCTTCGTTGTAGTCTTTTTGTGATAATTTCCTTCTTCCTGGCACTAATACTAGTTATTTAATAGGTGAAATTGTTCGTAACTGAGGATTGCCCTTCAAAAGTTGGCCAGAAATCTCAAGATCATCTTCAAGCAAAGATGTCATCAATGTTGCATTCAAGTACTATTGAATCTAATGATTTGCCCCCTGGGTTTGAATGCAATCCACTTCCAACTCAATCAAAGTATGAAATCTCTCGCATTCCTCAGATTAATTGGAGATGCCCTCTTCCGGTAATGATATATTTGGCATTTATTAAAAGATGTCGATCATTATTGAAACTTCAGTGCACACTGTTTGTGGGTTCCTTTTGTAATGTCTTTCTATAGTTTATAATTCTCTTTTTTATTTATGCTCTTTTATCTAGGCGGTTGGTTATATATTCTTTGACAACTTTGCTGATTTGTTTTTGTTTCAAACCAGTTTGTTTTCAGTTATGATTGGCATGTTGTAGCTGGTGAAGAAAGTAGGGAGAAAGAAGATCAAAAACTTAGGGAGCTCAGAGTACTTGAAGCTGTTTATCCTCGTCTCTCTGCTATTCCTCCAAGGCAAGATGTTGCATAACTAAGAAAGCCTCATGTTACTTGGATATTCTCTTGTACTAACCTTGTTACCTTTTATTTGATATAGCCCTTGCGTTGCTTTGGATGTAGAAGAGGAAGAATATGAGGATAACTTCACTCCTCTGGTCCCTATCATTCCCATTGAGGAAGAGGAGTCTATGGATGATAAACCCGAATTGGCAGCAGCTAGGGAAGCTCCTGCCATTGTGTCAGCTATAACGGCACCAATTCAATGTAATACCTCTGCTTCTCTTGCCTCAAATCCCCCTCCTGGTTTGGAAGTAGATTTAGTTGCTGCCTCTGCTGTTGTGAGTGCCATTATGAAGAGTAGTGAGGAAGGAAGCTTGATTGATATGGATCTACTCGTTAAAATATTTAATGACCCATTAACGATTGAGAGATTAGTTATTGATCATAGAACTGCGGCCACAAATACAAGTGCATCCTCTAATACGTTGGCAATACCCTCTTCTGGATTCAAGCTTGCAGCATCACCCACACTTGGTGAGCCAACTTATGGGGTTACACCCACAATCACTTCCTCAGGGTTGAAGCCTGAAATTCCACCAATCTCGATGCCTGAGAAGCTGGCAATTCCATCAATCCCAATGTCAATGCCTGGTAAACCTGCAATTCCCTCTGTTCCATTGCGCACTCCTGGGAACCCAAGTTGTCATCGTATGTCAAATGGAGTTGTACCAACTTTAGATCCCCAGCCTCCTCAACAATCTGCTTTTGGGGCAACTGGGGCGATGCATGCTGCATCGTTGGCTTCTATTCCAACGATTTCTCCAATGACAAGTCAGGTGCGCTCTACTGCCAGCGCAATGCCTCCCCACGCATTTGCTGCCAAGGATGCCAACTATTTAAAGGATCTGATTAGGCAACATGGTTCAGATATGCAAGACACGCAGGACTCACAACTAGGTATCCGGCATAGTGACCTCCAAAATACAAAATCGGTACATGACAATAAACCCGGACAAGTTAAATGCAAAAACCAGAAAACTTGCATATACTTTAACAGCTCAAGGGGGTGTCGAAATGGTTCCAGTTGCCCCTATCAGCATGATATGTCAGTTCAGTGGGGAGCTGGTAATGCTCAAGGGGGTAAGAATTCAAAAAGATTGAAACTAGAACATGAAAATAAGGAAAGAATATAAATCTTAAGTGGCATATTTACAACAGTAAATACACAAGTGCTTTCCTATTTGACCCTGTACATAGAAATTTGCAGAGGGAGGGGAAGTAATTCTGAGAGTACAAATACTTAGATTTGTCCCCAGTTTTTCCCAGTTAATTAGTTATGGGATTTGGTGGCTAGATTCTGAATTTGATTTGGGGCTTTGTCGTAATCATGGTAAATGAACCTGTGCTTCGGTTTCCAGGGTCATTTTATAAAGGCCATTCTTTTATCAGGGGGATGGAGTCAATGGGATCAACTGATCAAGACTATAATTTATGAACAAACTGATTTTCATTTGTGCAGCAATGGATTGGAGATTTACGCGATCTTGGCCATCAAGTATATATCCAATCATGGACCATACATGATGTGTCTAGGCGAATGGTAGCTAGCCTTAAAATTGTTATGCATAAACTATGAGGCTTAGCACAATTGACATTTAGCTAAGTTCTTTAAACATAAGTTAAGAGTTCAATCTTTAGTAGTGTGTATAGAAATGGTCTCATAGCCAACACTAAACTCCTTTTAAAAAGTCTACGATGTGAGAGAATTATTTATTATTTTTGACAGTAGATATCTTAAGCTTATTAAAAAAACTTGTTATGCATAAAAGAGGAAGCCTCCATTAAAAAAAAGGAACCTTAGAAATTTAATTGCTATAGGGAAGATTCTAATCATCTTTTAAAATTGGGTGAGCTATTGATATTTAATGACTTCTCAATTCTTAATATATAAACTATTTAATTAATTTAATTAGATTAAAAAAGTGAATTAATTTAGTTAATATGATATATTTTTCTAAAATATTATAATCATCTTTTTTTAATTCTCTTCTTCACTATTGTTAAAAGAGTATTAATATGCACAATTTAAGAAAAAAATAATAAATATAATAAATATCTATTATATATGAAATTAAAATTAATTTTTTAATTAAATTTTATATTAAAGGCTGGAGTAGTACTAGTTTTTTTTTATATAAAAAAATTTAGATAGGTTCAGTACTGATCCCTTACTAAGGTCAATTTTAAGGTTTAAAGAGTTTTTATAAAGGAGTTATGAGTTCACTTATTAAAAAAGCTCTTGCAATAGTAAAGAAAATTGAACTTATTCTTTGTGAGATATAAATATATTTTTTATCATATATGTTAACTTTTAGTAATAGTATTAAATCAATAGGAATATGCATGTAGAGGTTAAATGATAACATCTGCGGCTGCTGGTTTGAAGAAACACAAAATAAAGCTGGATGGTTTCTCGCTGAAGAGTGTGATCTAAAAAATGCTAGAAATAAATATAGTTAAGTTCTTTATGAATTTATTGATCGATCTTGTGAAATTGAAAAAAAAAAAAACAAAGTTAAAAAAAGATGTCATCCATCTTTTTCTTGAATGTATTCTTCACACAAGCGTACGAGTGACCAGCGAGCCGGTCCCAAAATGTGGTTTCTATTCCTGGACTAAAAGTGACATTGTAGGAGTCCCAAGTGAGTTTCATTGTTAAGGAAATGGCTATAGTTTTCTCTCGTTCAAATTTTGTGCCTCCAACTGAGGAAGAGAAAGACATTTTGATGAGAAGTTCTAAAAAGATTAAGAATGGTAATACAAAGCATGTTGGGAATTTATTGCAGGAAAATTGGCCATAGCTAGGTGACAAAAGTGTATATTCGATCAAGGGTAGGCCTTCCTTCGCTAATAAGCCAAAAGTCTTGATGGGGAGAAGGAGTAGGAAGATGATGCTGAGTAGGATGGGGATATGCTCTTAGATGACTACATGTCAGACAATCTCATTAATCCAATGGGGCATGAAATGATGAACCACTTGTAAAACCATTGAAGGCATAACAAGAAATTTCTTAACATTTTCCTTCTCATAGAGGATGAAGAAGAGACTCTATAAGACGTGGAAGAAGGCAATCATCATGAAATTTTTAAGTAGAAATATTGGTTATAAGGCTTTAAATACATGACTTCAAGCTATATAGGTAAAGAAAGAGGTCGTTGGCCTTATTAATGTTGGGTATGATTTTTTTATAATTATGTTTACAAATAAGGATGATTATTTCTGTACACTAATAAGGGTATTATAGATGATTTATGATCATTTTACTATTAGATCATGGGAGCCAAAGTTTAAAATAGAGAAAACTAACATTGATAAGGTAGCAATATGGGTGAAAATGCCGAAGGTGTCACTGAAATATTATTATGAAGAAACTCTCACCATCAACGGTAAGAGAATAGGAGAAACCATAAAAGTTTACCTCTTGCCATTTAAGAGGTCATTATGCTAGAATATGTGTATTAGATATCTTGCCATAAATGGCGATGAGTATTACCTATGAAGGTTTGCATATGCTATATTCTGCTTATGGCATCTATGGTCATAAAGCGGAGACCTGTTCAAGTAAACCAAGGCCTATTGATAAGAGTGGTGACGCAGAAAATGCTAGAGCCTAGAATGGTGATAAGGAGGAGTTCCAACGCGGGATAATTCCATTGGCCTGGAGCAATGGAGGGTTGTCCAAAAAAGTCGCAGGAAATGAAGAGTGAGGGATGGAAAGAATGATTTCAACAGACAAGAAAATCGAGGCTTGCGGTATGGGATTCTTGCTCAAATGGAGGACCAAAAGGATAATATTCAAAATGAAGAAGAAACCCAACGATTTGCAACACAACAGACTCAACTCGCTCAAACCAGGGGAGACCTGCTATTGTCGGATGGAGTACAAACGGGAAGAAATAAGGGAGGAGTCTACTGTGGTTGACAGATGGGTAGGTATATCAGTGGGAATGGTGGAGTCGGAAGCAAGACAAAAGAAGGAGAAAAGGATGAGAGAGATTCAGGGAGGTGACAAAGGGCGGCCAGTTGATATTGACTACGGGAGAAGGTGATGTGACGCCTATTCAAAGGGATAGGAGTAGGCTGATATGTTGGAAAAATGCGGGCTACATTTGAGCAAGGAAATGGACATGGACAAGCAAGCGAGGAAAATGATAATGTTGGGGGATAAGGATGTTATGGAATGGAGATTTAGATCCAGGGGATCCTAGTATTGGGCCTTTATTTAATAGCCCAATTGACAACATGGAGGGGAAGATGCAATGGGCTATGATTTGTTTGTTTGGAAATATGTGGACGCTTAAGGTTGTTAATTCATGTGGGCCTTTATTAAAAGTATTAATTTTTTTTATCCACCCAGTTCATAAGAGCTTTATCCTAGCTATATTCGGATTTGACTCGCGTCGCGCACTTGACTATGGTAGGTGAGTCTCCCAACAGAAATTTTCTGCATATGCCAAGGTTTGAATTCAAGACTTCACTTAAGTGATACCAAACCGTTTACCACTCGGACTAACCCTCATTAGTTTAATAATATTAATGGATTAATAGATAAGGCTTTATATTGGAATATTAGAGGAGCATGTGGATCTGGGCTTTTAAGGAATGTAAGGGCTATTTGCAAAGGCCCAAGTCCTAGTGTAATTATTTTGGCTAAATGTCACGTCTCAAAATTTAGGTCATAACAAGCATAGAATATGAATAAATTCATACCTTTTAAATCTAAAACATTGAATAAAATGTTTGAAACGATAATCATTATTTTTATATTTTAATAAAAAAGGCAAGTCCTTTGTAGGAATTTTGGCAGCATTGTCGTTGTATAATCGACCTCTTGACAATCCTACAACAGACTGTGAACATTTTAAAATCACCTGTAAATATTTTCAAAATAACCATAATTTTATCCATAGACTAGGTGGAGCATCTAAACTTAAAAACAAAATAATACATGTATTTCAGAAATTATAATTATATCAAAAGGAGATTTGTCAAAAATCAACGCTTCCGATCAAACGTAAGGCTCTTCATTACTCAATTGT
The DNA here is from genome assembly GCA_037074615.1 of Leucaena leucocephala. Lineage (NCBI taxonomy): Eukaryota > Viridiplantae > Streptophyta > Magnoliopsida > Fabales > Fabaceae > Leucaena > Leucaena leucocephala. The sequence goes on along the minus strand of CM073567.1, from coordinate 85,121 downwards.
AGGAATAGGATCAACTGCATTATCTAAAACCAAAATAATCTACTCGTGTATAACGTCTCAAAAATATAATTTAAAATACAGAAAGAATAATTTCAATATGTTTAAATGTAAATCATACATTTTGTTATCAAATATAATTATCTTTTATAAATATTTTATTTCATGAAATCCATTTTAAACAATCATTTTGAAAATAATCTTTTTTCCGTATGACTTCAACAGAACAAAAATAGATGTTGAATATAGTCTACAGGGGTAACTAACCAATCCAGCATGGCTCGAGGCCACAAAACAGGCACAGGTATGAGACCCACGAATAACAGAGTAGGTATAAGACCTACGAGAAATAGGCGTAGGTACAAAACCTATAAGAAACATACGTGAGAATAAATCCCACGAATAACCTGCGTGAGTACGAGACAAATATCCATTAAGCTCGGTAAACTAAGGACTAATAATACTGCTGTTAGTAACCAGTGTTTTGTATTCAGTCATTTCTAAAATCTTTATAGCATACGTGGGGTCTATTTGCCATTTAATAATCATCACACCTTTCAATACAATAATTTTCACTAAAATAACTTCTTAATTATAAGACCCCAGCATGAACATCAAAATAATTATCCAAAAAGATTTCTTCAATTCATATGGAATAAATATTCCAACAGTAAATCCATATAAAGATAATTCATTCAAAAAAATCAATTTAATATAACATTTTTCAAATTTTTTTTCAATACTTTCTTTAAAAAAGTATACTTCAAATTTAATATTTTTAAATAGAACATATTAAATAACAATTCATTTGTAAAAATATCACTTTTAGGGGACGTTATTCATGCACCTGCAATATTCTGATATATCTTAGTCCTGCTTTATTCTTCAGAATAATATTCTCTCCTTAAATTCCTAAATTTTTCATAAGTAAAATATTCCATCAGTAATTACTATTCATCTCTTTTGTTCCATATACCATTTATTTTCATTGATGAAAATAGGACACTTGTCCACATAAATTTCTTTTCTAGCAAACATGACACATGCAATCATAATTAATAACCTTCTAAGAATTTCACTTTTTATTCCGCTTTTCATTTTCATAATCCATGAGGATTGAGGAATACCATTCATCACTTTATATATCCATCACCCCTTTATGCATAACCCACAAAACTCTCGTTTTAGAATTTGAATTATAATCCAAACCTGTAACTAAGCTCACAATTCAGACAAATTCCTAGCTGGGTAAAACATCCACCATTTCCAACACCATATCGTCATGTGTATATATATATACATACTTTTAATACCCAACTTAAACTACATTGATCTATACATTACTTTAAGGCCTTTATACTTGTTTTAATTGTTCAAGACTCCATTAGCATAACATAAGCTTTCAAAACAATTTCTTAACCCAAGAAGAATGCCAAAACAACAAATTATTCATCACCTAAACCAGGTACAGTGAACACAATAATCCCCTCAAATATTATACACATCCTACATATATATATCTTGACCATTGAAAGTCTTACTTGACAAGTTCTTAAAAACTATGGGTCTTTGCTTCCAAAATTCATGACCCAAACAGAGGAGCAACTTTCAATCAAATTAACACTTCTATTTTTGCAAATATATAGCCCTTAACGAAAAATAGCAGGCTTTATTTTTGAAAGCTATAGCCCAAAACAAAGATTATGCATACAGCAACAGTAACGAAAAGTGAGAAGAGCAACGTTGAGAAATAAAGACAGATCTTGAAGCACAATAGCAGCAAATTATTTATACCCATAGCAGCAACAGACATAAACCCCAAATTCACATCATCTCTTCCACTCCCTCACGACAGTAGCTTGTGTATATATACATACTTTCCTTGAATCAGAACAACATCCTTTATACGTGTGTGTATATATATATTCTGTTACGGTTCAACAGCAGAATCATCGTCGCATATATGAATATATATCCTAATCAGTTTTAACAGCAACCATTGCATCTTCTACTTCTCTCTCTCTCTCTCTCTATTTTACTGCAGCAACAGTGTACAGAACTATAGCCATTACAGATCACCAGCAATAAAGTAAAGAGACATTGAGGAAATTTACCACACATTACTCACGGTGGTCTTCAGTGACCGCAGGATGTAGGAAGTTGTAGCTTACGATAACCAGGAAGAAGGAGGTTGAGGATCTGGACTTTGCTACATGATAAACCTGAAATAAGACAGCAGCAACAGTGAACATGAACAGCACGATGACGACGAGGATGACTGAAACCAACGACAACATTTTTCAACAGCATCGACCGTCGATCACTCCTTTCCACCTCCCGTAACAATCCTCTATTCCCCCTTCTTGCTCTACTTATCGGACACAGACAGGAACTGCAGAAGAGATGAAGGCTCCGGCGGCGATAACACGGGCAGAGGACTGACTGAAGCAAGGTACTCACATGACAGCGGATTTCTCGTGGCGTGAAGCTTGCATTTTTCCTCTATTCTCTCTCTAACTCTCTCCCACTCTACTGTCGCTGAAGCAAAAGAATTGGAAGGAGGGAGTACATTTTCTACAGAAAATGTAAGAGGGGCAATTTGGTAATTTTACAAGCCTAAAAAAAATAAAATCCCACCTTTACAATTGCTGCTGGGATTAGAATAGGGAACCTCCATTTACCACAAACCACTCAGTTATGCATATCCTTTTCCGAAATACTACAAAAAATAATATATATCTTTTAATAATTTTATATTATATCTAAATATTTACTAGTGTCATTACATTGAAACTATATGTGAGCAAGAAACATGTCTTAGCTTGCTAAAGAACTTGGGATTTGATGAAATTAGAATTATTCCTAGTGTAGGGTGATATGGGGGCTTAGCCATTATCTAGAAAAGTAATATTATCAAGGTGCAAGTCTTATAAATTGATAGACAATTTTTCCATCTACAATAAGAGTTTCTTGGCTTCGTCAAATTTTTATTAACAGCAATATATGGAATTCCACACTCGAATTTTTGTGAAAAATTATGGAGCAAATTAAAAGTTTTGTCTAGTAAGATAGATATCCCCTGGGTGGTACTTGGTGACTTCAACAATATTATGAATTATAAAGAGAGGGTGGGTGGAGCATTTTGTCCTATCAATAAAATTAGGTGCTTTCAACAACAGGTTAATGATTGTATATTATCAAATTTAAATTTTTAAGGCCCTAAGTTTACTTGGAAAGGACCCCAAAATGTGGGATATACAAGACTTTATAAAAGATTAGATAGAGCCCTAGTGAATATAGAATTTTTAGCTGATTTGCCTTATTGCTTTTTAAAGGTACAATCTAGAACTAATTTCTCTTATTATAATCCAATAATGCTTCAATTTGAAAATTATAGTGTTGATAAAGGAATTAGACCATTTAGATTTGAAGCTATGTGACTACAACAAGATATTTTTAAAGATTTTCTATATGGAAATTGGGGTTCTTGTTTGCCATTAAGTATATTATTAGAAAATTTTATGGTATTATTGAGAGACTGAAATAAAAATATTTTTTGAATGGTTGAGAAGAAAAAAAAAGGAAATTATTTCTAGATTAAATGATATACAACGATCAAAGGCTTATGGGTACTCTATTTTTTTCTAATTTGGAAAAAGAGTTACAAACTAAGCTTGACAAAATTTTGAAATTAGAGAAAGTGAAATGGTTTCAAAAAGCACATACAGAATGAATTGCAAAAGTTGATCGAAATACTCGGTACTATCATTTGAAAACAAAAAGACATCGAAGTAGGAATATAATTACTTCTCTAAAAAGATGCCATCGAAATACTCGGTACTATCATATAGATGGAATTACTTCGTGTGTTATTTGCACTACTAGAATGTATCATGAAGTGAACTATGAAGTTTTTAAAAGTATGTCCATTATTCCTTCGGAGGATGAAATTAAGCAAGCAATTATGTCGACAGGTCCTTATAAAGCTCCAGGTGTTGATGGATTCTTGTTTCTCTTTTACCAAGTAAACTAGAATAAGGTAGGGGCTCAGTGTTTCGATATGTTAAAGAAGTATTTATGGGAAGGGTGGTAAACACAGAGGCTAATAGGACTCTGATTACTTTAATTCCTAAGAAGGACGACCGTAAGTATTAAGCCATTTTAGCCAATCTTCCTGTATACAATCTACTATAAAGTTATTTCCAAAGTGATTGCCAATAGATTGAGAAATACTATGAATAAAATTATTTTCCCATTCCAAAATAGCTTCATTAAAGGGAGGAATATTCAAGATAATATCATAATTGGCTAAGAGATCATGAATATTATGAAGAAGATGAAAGGCAAGACTAGGTTAATGGCTTGGAAGATTGAATTGAAGAAAGTGTATGATATATTACGTTGGGATCTTTTGCTTCTAGTGCTTAAAGATATCAAGTTTGCAAACGATTTTATTAATTTAATTATAAGTTGTGTTACTTCAGTTTCATATAATGTTCTTTGGAATGGTTTTTAAACTAAGTACTTTTTTCCAAGAAGGGTGTCTGACAAGGAGATCTAATTTCACCACTTTTGTTTGCTTTATGTATAGACAAATTATCTCATATTATAAATTATGCAATTAATTATTTTGCTTAGAATCCTATTCACATTGGAAATAGGGGTCCAGCTATATGTCATCTTATCTTTGCAAATGATTTACTTTTTTTTGGAGTTGTCATTGAGGAACAAGCTAATTGTATGCTAGAATTTCTACATCATTTTTGTGGAGCATCGGGGAGAAAGAGTAAGTAAAACTAAGTCTTCTATTTTCTTCTCGCTAAGTGTTACAAATGGCATTACATGCAGGATTAGTCAGAGGGTTGGGATAACTATATTGACTGAAGTTGGGAAGTATTTATGTTTTCTAATCATCGGAGGAGGAAACTTGGAGATACTTTCCATGATATTATTGATAGGGCGAAATCTAAATTGGAGTCATAAAAGGCTAAAACTCTAACAGTTGTAGGCAAGATTACTCTCTCTATGTCTGATCTGAGCATTATTCCTTTGTATCATATGCAAGTAGCTAGATTGCTTATTTCAATGGGGTCATTGTGATATTAATCATGGTTATCATCCAATTGGGTGGAATCAAATAGTAAAACCTAAAACCCATAGAAGTCTTGGATTCAAGAGATTGAGTATAGTAAGCAATGAGTGTGGAGCTAAGATAGCTTGAAAACTGGTGTAGGGTGCAAACAGTTTGTGGGCGGATGTTTTATTACATAAATATATGCTGCATAATGAGGAGAATTTTCTAGAAGCTAAGAAAGGTGATTCTGCATTATAGAAGTTCATTTCAAATCAAAAGATTACTGTTGAAAATGGCATGAGATGGTATATTAGAGATGAACATAGGGTTAATTTTTTTAATGACAAATGATTGTATAATGATAAGACCATTAGGGAGGTATGTATGAGACCTACTACTACATAAGAGGACAATGCTAAAGTGATTGATTGGATAATTGATAGAGCTTGGGATTTCACACGACTAGCTAATATTATTCTAAGTCAAGTTTTTCATAAGTTATTGACGGGTCTACCTCCAAGGCAAGATGTGGGATCAAATGTACTTGCTTGAAATGCATCTAATAATGGTAATTTTATAATAAAAAGTGCTTATTATATGCTAAAGAATCTATCATACAACTATTTCAGCATAAGTTTTAGAGAAATATGGAGGTTGGATGGAGGTTGTTTTTAATAATTGATTGCCCACAAATGCTTGGAGAAACAGTTGGTCAACTTCAATAGCTTTGTGTCTACATTGCAATCAACGTATAGAGTTTACATTACATATTTTGTAGGATTGTGAGTATGCTAGACAACTTTGAAATCTGTGTATAAAACCCAACTACTATAACCAATTCTTCTCAGCAAATCTAAAGAACTAGTTTGCTATGAATCTCAAGAGAAATATAGCTTTAGCTAAATTTGAGGATTGGAAGCTGATATGGGGAGTTGGGATTTGACATTTATGAAATTGGAGGAATAAATTTATGTTTGAACCAGACTTCATTAAACCATAGGAGCCACTTTTCATATTGAAACAGGTATAGTGAAGATTTGTATGCTAACAGGAACACATCGTACATGATGTGACAAGTTCTTCTATTCTTAAATGAGAAGTTGTACTGTGGGGCTATTTCAAAGTTAATGTGGATAGATCTCTTTCAATGGAACAAACAAATATGGGTTGTGGAGGTGTCATTTAGGACTATGCTAAAAAGTGGATTACAGGCTTTACATATACTATTGGCTCTTGTAATATTATTAAAGCTAAACAATTGGCTATCTTTATATGTCTATTATTGGCGTGGGGTTTAGGTCTTAAGAAAATAATTTTTGAGTCGGATATAAAAAATATAGTTGATGTTATCATACTTATGGATAGTAATCATGTATGCAGCTTCTTGATGGTGCAAATCTATTCTTTTTTAAAGTGTGAATAGGATATTCAAATTATATATATTCTAAGAAAATACAATCAGGTTACTAATACATTGGGAAAACAAGTATTATCCATGTTATCCTTTTAGGAAACTTGTCCCCTAGTTTAAAGGTATTAGTGTCTAAAAAGTGTTTGATAATTGTTTCCCTATAGTTAAGATTTCTGTAATTTGGATATAGCTCACTTGTAACAAAAAATACAACAAAAGGAAATGACATTGTAACTGTCCTATAGGGAAATGGGTTAATATCATGAATTAAAGTTTAAGATAAATATATATATTTAATATTTAATAATATTCAATAGCAGGAAAAATATGCTTAGAAAAAAAATAGTAATAGCAATTTTACTATTAAAATCTTATAACGCATAAGTCAATTAAAAATATATCTAATTTAATCTAACTCAATGTTTACAATTTTTTATATCATAATCAATAATTTTAATTAATAATCTTATTTTAATCTTGAAAAGATTTAGACCCATACTACTAATTAATTAGTAAAAAATAAAGATTGCAATTTTTTTGCTAGTTTTTTTATACTGTTTTCTTTTTGCCAGTTTCTTCCATTCTATTGATGGGTAAAAAATGTGAAAGATCAATGGTATGAAAAGGAAGACCAGTAGCAAAAATAAGATCAACTTCATTCCATAATGTTCGATATATTGCAAATTCTCTTCAAAATCCCTTCCAAGAGCATATCAAACTACCCTGCTCCAAATAAGGTTGACGCTAGTTTATGATTACCAGATTCAAAGAGGAAGTCGACGCTAGTTTATGGTTACCAGTGGTGTTAGTGGCGAAGAGGCATCGACAATGGTGGTGGTGGTACTAATGGCTGCTGGGTTGCGGTTGAGGAAGTGGGAAAGTTAGCAATTATGTCAACAAGGTGTTAATTTCCAACGAACATTTGTGAAGGGCGGAAATGAGGAATGAAACGGTGGGAGGAAGGAAATTATTACGGAGAACGCCCTCCGATGCCTTACTACCAACCAAACGGATCGAGTGGTTATCATTAGAGAAAATCACATGTATTCCTATTCCATCAAGCAGAATCCTACTAATGAAATCAAATCCTACAAAGGCTCTATCCACTCAGAGCTTAGTGCGGTTATTAATCATTGATGGAACAGTTTCAAGTTTCCACCCCTCCGTAGGAGTCAAACTGCAGGGACACTACTACCAAACTTTAAAAATGAACAGGCCAAGACATCATTTTCAAACTTCAAAAATTTCCAACATCCCGGCCAAAACAGTTGAAGCACGTTAGGCGAAGCGGAAATTACTTCTAAGAAAAAACGTGTAAAAGCTGTCAATGTGAGGCTCCTTATCTGTCAGGAAAGAAAAATTCTTGAAATAGTTATCAAATCAAAATCTAAAAGATCGGAAAACATGCAACAAATAAAAAATTTAACAATCTCTCTAGGCAGTCTTATCGGCTTTAGCCGCAGTGGCGGCAGCTTGTCCCCTAAGACGACCAGTCCTCTTGGCGGCAATAAGACCAACCTTTTGGCCGGGAGGTGCATCACGCCTGACAGTACTTGCATGTCCAATGTGCTGGTGGTTACCTCCTCCATGGGGATGCTCAACTGGGTTCATAGCCACACCACGTACCTTTGGCCAGCAATTTCTCTTCACCCTAAACTTGTGGTAAGAATTACCAGCTTTCAGAAGGGGCTTCTCAGTTCTGCCTCCACCTGCAACCTGCCCAATCATGGCACGACAACCACTTGGAACAATCTTCTTTGCGCCAGATGGAAGCTTGATCCTGTTGTGAAGGCACATGAACATCCTTAAACTGCCACATATTTATCAATAAAGGCAAGACTGACACAGCGCAAAGTTAAAAGTCCTCCCCCAATTGAACTATTTTTTGAGAAAAGTTGATATAGTTTACCGTTAGCCCACATATAATCACATTCAAGAGTTTACAACAAAGAATTTCACAACTTAATTGACATAACAGAACTAATCAAGCAGACGCAGTAATTTTGACAGTCTAGTTAAACATCAAAGCATTGTACTCAATGGCGGCAGTGGGCGAACAGGACCTACATTATATCGAGTCGGAGCAGATGTAATGCCCGCTTCTCTTTCAAACTTGAACTCACTCAAAGAAAGTAAGAAACTGGTAATGCACAGTGAGAGAGAACTATAATGGGAGACCATAACTTAAATTTTCTAAAGTAATTTTGAACGAAAAATTATATTTTCAAAATTCTAGGTAATTTAACGTTTATATATCAGACTTTAGGTAACAAATTAATTATTTGTTGTTATTATTATTATTTAAAAAACATATTCACACTGCCTCTGGCAGTATTGAAAATCATAAAGGCTCAACTTGTCAAAATCATTTTCAAGGAATCAATATCCAAATAGAAAATCACGTTATAATAAAATCAGGTTGGCAATATCAATTATGTTCAAAACTCAGTTTTGCCGACTCTAATCCAAAGACACCCAAACAATGATACAAAAACAAAGTATTATGACACTCTGAAAGTTAACAACAATAATAAACTATATTAAATAAAAATGAGCAACTGTGTAAATGATGCGAGAGACGAAATACCTAGATGTATCGTTATCGGGGTTATGGCTAACAACAATAGCATAATCACCAGAACACCTAGCGAACACACCACGGTCACCGACATGGTGCTCGACGTTGCATATAACAGCTCCTTCAGGAATGGATCTGATGGGCAAGACGTTGCCGACAACAAGGGTGGCTTTCTTGCCGCAGTAAACGAACTGGCCAGTGTACATACCTTCGGCGGCAACGAAGAGCTCGCTCTGCTTCTTGTACCTGAAAGGGTGGCGGAAAGTGACCTTGGCGAGAGGAGCACCACGACCAGGATCGTGGATGACATCGGTGACTACACCTTTCAGATAACCATTTCGCTCACCGAAGTCGAGGCTTCGGAACCTAGCAGGGCCCTTGCGGTGGTGGGTGTGAGACTTGAAGACGGAACCGGCACCCTTACGCTGGGCGCGAATCACTCGCCCCATCTCAAGCTTCCTGCGGCACGATCGGGGAGAGAATTTTTCAAGCTTAGGGTTTCAATTTCAACTCTTCAGTATAAATAAAAATGGGCATGATCCAAACGCTGCGTCGTGGGTCAACTGAATCTCAGGCCCTGTTTGCAATCTGTAGAAGCCCAACCTTTACTATTGTTAGATACTTTATTATTTAGATGGTAAAATTAGAACGAAGGTCCTACTGAGAAAAATATTTATTTTTTTAAAAAAATTATGGATTAAATTTTAAAATAAAGATTTAAAATATTTTATTTCAAGATTTTGAGCTAAATCTCAATCCTTGCAAGTGTTTATTTTAAATAGACGCATAATGTAAAGTTATTATCATGATCCACATTGTTAACAATTACTCAAATTACTGACCAATTTAAAAAGTATAAAGTTATGAAAAGCTTTTAAAATTAAGGGTTTTACTCTCACAGTTTTTCAAAAGGATTGGCATATAATTCCTACTCCATTTCATATGTTGAACCTATTTTTAAGATTCATTTGCTGGATCAAGATTACAAAGCTACTGCAATAACAAGCTGTGGCTGAACCATAGACTCTATTAATACTAACTATGAGCGTTTTTAACATTTCTATTGCAAAATTTACATTATCATGCTTAAATATGCATTTATCAACACTTTAAATAGTCAAGGCTTTAATAAACCTTTAAGATCTCATACTAAAGAAAATAGGGCAACTTTATAACCGCATATAAGTTTAACCAACAACTTGAAACTTATCTTTTAAGTGATGATCAATCTTACCTCTTTTCTTTGCTAAAACTCTTTCAAGATCATCTGTTTATGTCTTTTCTTGCTAGTGGAAGGGAAATAAAAACGAAGAGGGTAGGAAGAGTGAAGTGTCGTATTTATAGAGGTTTTGAGGGAGTGACGAGGCATGGTGTGAGGAAGTATGAACCAATGGGAGTTTGATATCACATCTAATGACATGTTGCCCCCTCCCATCAACTTTGCCTTTTTCTTCCTTTGTCTTAGGCGCCTAGCAGCTTGAGGTTGAGAGGGAGGCTGTGTCTTCACATGCCTCCTTGTTCTAAGGGATTCAAGGAATCGTGACGTGAGATGCTCCCTTGATTCATGGCTACGGTGGCATGGTCATGTCGTTTCAAGTCTTTCCATCACTTTCTGTTTTTTTCCCCTTCCTTTCTTGAGCGTAAGAAGGAAGTGTTGTCGTGAACGAGTTTTCATGAAGAGTTTTCGTGAAGCGTTTGCCCGCAGGATACGGGCTAATATGTTAAAGGGGCATTCTGTGTAGTTCAAGCCTGTCTACCCCCGTTTTAGGAATGAGTTAACTCATGGCCCGCTATTTTTTTTTTTTAATATTTTTAAAAAAATTATTTTTAAAATTTTAAAATATTAATATTTTTTAATGTTATATTAGTATAATAAAAAAATTGTTAATGTTATACTCTTAAAAATTCTTATTTTTTATAAAAAACTCAAATTTTATTACTATAAATCTAAATAAATATTAATATAATATTAATAAATTATAATATGTTAACACATATTAACAAATAAGTAGTTATTTTTACTAATATTTAATAATAAAAGTATTTAAAATAATATTCAGATAAAATAAATAATAATATTAATAATTTATTTAAAAAAAAAGCAAGCAGACGGAGCTAGCCAGTTGGGAGGGAGCGGGTGGCTGGCAAAATATCAGACCATTTCCAACCATTTTTTTTGGGAAAACAGTAGGTTGAGCCTATTTTTTCAACTCTACCTATTAGCTTTCAAGTTTTCTCCTGTTGCCCAATTATATTAGAAGATGTATGAAAAAAATAATTAACCCATCAATCAATAAAAAATCAAAATTACGGTTATTTTGCCGTAACTTCGCAAAGCGTAAAAGTTAAACACCCCGTACAATGCAAAATGATGTATCTAGCTAACTGGAGCAAGCTGCTTCATTGATAGAAAAAACCTGCTTAACTTATTATACTTTGTCAAACTATTGTTTCTTTTCATCAACAAAATAGTGATTCTGTTCCTATTTAAAAATTGACTAAATAGTATACATGAAAAATAATTAGTTACGTAACCAAAAGGTCTAAATTTCCATTTGAATCCTGGTTGACTGCCAATAATAAAGTTAAAGAAATTGAATTTACAGCTAATGTATGTTGCTATCATATTTAAGTTTCATAGTCGAATATTGGCAAATAGAGGTACATGTATTGGGTCCATGCACAGACTAGAGAACATGTAACATCACTTGCTCTTTCAAGACAGAATAAGTAGACATTAAGAATTGTAACAAAAAAAAAAGGTAGACATTATGAAGAGACGATGCCTGTTATGCTTAGATAATTAAAGAGCATCATCTCGGTCATCAAAGAGGCAGCAGAAAAAGTAAGGGAACATTGGAGGTAGGGGTGTCTACGTTGATATTACTTACATTACAAGATAAGATGATATATTGAAGTATTGATTCTAGATCAGAAAGACGTAGCAACAGAGGAGGTTGCGACCAGGAGTGTTGCATTGTAAGTGGTGGGTTCACCCTGCATTGAGATGTTACGATATTCATGATATGTCTCGTTAAAGAAGGGACCAACCCCCAGGGCTCCCACAGCTACATATGGATTGCGATCAGGGGAGTCATACCACTTGAACCCGTCCCTGCACAAAGTAGTAGCATTTGTTGGAATGGACGATCCTCTATGATGTACGTATTGAGGGTAGTCACTACCATATCCAACAAGATAACTCATATTCAGTGGATTCCTGCCCAACACATAATCCGCCTGCAATTGCTTGAATCTGTCATTTTCATCCGCTCCGAAGGCTATGTCATTTTCATCCCCAACACAATAAAAAAGGACCCTTCCACCTCTTGTCACTCAAATTTAGAAAAACATAATTATAACTAATTAAATTCCATTAATTTTATAATAAGTTTTAAACGATGGTTAAATGAAACTATTTCTTCTCTCTACTCCCACACAAGGGAACTTTTAATTCCATTCGACCTCGTCCCGTTCTACTTCACTTTTATTCCATTATCCATTTAATCCTAAACTTCCAAACATAAGTACCCTGAATGTTATGTAATTATGTAATTCCCTTTAAATTAAACCAATAGATATAACAAAATATAGAGGGCATTATAATAGGATTAAACATTCATTAAATTAAAGAATATAATTGCAGAAAATATTTTAGGCAAATGCATTAAATGAAATATGCCTATTTAGGACAGTGATTATTTTACAGAGCAAATTATATAAAATATTTTATTAAAAAGTATTAATAAAAGGAATTTGTTTGTATAAGATTGAGTACATTAAAAAATGAATATTAAAATTTTGCTAGTCTAAAAAGATAAATTTGAAAAGAAAAACAATATATATATATAACAACCTTAATAAATTTTCTGCAAAAAATAACATTAAAGTAATATAACAATCTATAATATCGTAAACTATTTGTGTCCTAAAAAATGTGTGTTCTGGGGGGGGGGGGGTGGGTTACTTTTTTAATTGAGCTGTACACTTAACGCATATAAGGCAAGAAAAAACTGTTCTGACAATATCTCGCTGGTGGTATCTAGAAAATAAGCAAAGGCTATGCTTCTCATGCAAAATATAGGATCATTGTTGGAAAGACCAAAAAGAATAATAAGATGGAAAGGAAATAAGAAAATAATTGCTTGAGGAAAGAAAGATAATATTATCAAATTTAAAGCAACTTGCATACCTGTGAAATGGCAAAATTGAGAAGATCTGCTGGCCTATACAGTTCTCCACTACAAAATAGAGTTTCAGTGTTGGATGTCACCATGTAATCACTATAAAGAACCGCTGGGAATGCAGAAGCCACAGAATGCGGAAAAGACTTCCATGGCACTATCCATATCAGTCCACCTGCATTGAAAATATAGGTTTATACAGATGAATGAGAAGAAGCTAGTATTTCCAATAAACTATATGATAAAAGGAGTGAGGAAATAGTTTCTGATATTCACATTAGGAGGATTTGTACAATATTTATACAAGAAAGGTATAGATGCAGAATAGCCAAATACCTAAACTTAAGGGATTTTTATCCCAAGATTCTATTTATCCTAGAGTCAGTGTCCCCAGTGCCAATGCCCCTGCCACGCTTAGATAAAGTTCGAGCCAGCGTTAACATGTTTGTGTGCGTGAATGTGTTTAAATTGTATTAAAAATTAAAAGAAAAAATAAATACAAATATTACAAAAAGAATCTGTAATAATTACAATCGATGCATAATGTGTAACATGATAGACCAAAAGTTAAACTATATATTTTCGAATCTTCTACATCTCCTTAAACATATTCAAAGTCAAGTTGAATTAGCTCAGGACAAAGGTCACTCCAATTTCTCTATTTCCCGAACAGAAACAACCATCCGAGAGAATGCTAATGCATCATACATAGAAAAAATGGAGCTATCATTTCTAAAAAAGCTGCAAGGAAGAAATGAACCTTACTGTTAGTATAAAAGAAAAGAACCTTACTGTTAGTTCTACTAGCGGTTGATGGTGAATAGGGGTAGAAGCCCGCACATAAAGATTTCAGCAGCTTCTCTGTACATCTGGATGTCAAGATTCTCTGAATTTGGAATGTCTCTTGTGCCAAAGAAATTGATCCTGGATAATAGAACCTAGTTAATTATAAATCAGCTCATTTATACAACTTAACGAGTGTACCTTGTTTAGGAAAATGCTATCTAAGGTAGTTTGAAAAATATGTCTACCGAATTGCATGCCATGAAAGAACTAAACCACACCAAACATACAATAAACTACAAAAACAACATATGATTAGAACCTAGGGGACTATAAAGCTCTGCGTCATACTCAGTACCTGAGTTGCAGCATGCTTATCATCCCAACTAAACCTGGATTGGCTTCCTAAATTACCAAACGCATTCTCGTTCAACTCAGTCACATAGTTAAGGTATGATGGTTCTCTAGTTGCATGATAGAGCCAGCTGCCCGCCCACAAAAGTTCATCGCCATATCCTGAAGAGTTGTAGTATTTCTTCACTTGCGGAATGCTAACACTGTAGGAACCTCTGTAAGTATCAGCAAAAGTAAACAGTTGTGGAGCATGACTGAGGAGAATGTCAGAATACGTGAGATTGATCCCCTTATAAACTAGAGATGCTGCAGCCAAGGCAGACGCAGTTTCTGCTACAATATCCGTTCCTGGAAAAGATGAGTTAACTTGAGTCAATGGCCTTTCCTCAATCATGGTTTCGGGTCTTTCCCAGCAATTGTCGTCCACTTCAGGATCTCCGGCCTTTCAATCACACAAAACCACACAATCAAACAAATTAAATGTTAGTTTTGCCTAGCCTTGGCCGGTATCATTTAAGAAAAAAGAAAATTTTATCTTACTTTTAAATTGGGTGAGATCTTGACAAAAAATTTCTTATACCAAAATAAATAAATATTAGTTCTGCTTTACTAAGCCCAATGATTTCTTTTTCTTTTTCTTTTTTTTTTATAAAAACAAAACATAAGAATACAACAACAAAAAAGTACTCCTCTAGTCATAATAAAGGATTTAGTTTGATAGTGAGTCTTAGTCCTAAATTAGGACCTTATATTTTATCTCTCATTTTTATCATTTTTCTTCCCAAACTAATTTATTTAATTTATAAACTATAGACTAATGAATATTTTAGAGAGATCATTCTATGGGCATGTTTGGATTGATTCCGCGAGAAGAGCTTATGGGAAAAAATGTAATTTTAAAGTGCCTTTAGATAAGTTATTCTCTATAAAAAAAGTTATTATAAGTAAACTAGTATTTGGATAGTTATTATTATAATAAATTTTTTAATTAATAAATTATCAGAAATTGTATGAGATGAAAAAAAATTATTCATCACTATCAGCATCATGTCCCACTAGATCTCTCTCTCTCATCATGGGCTTATCTTCAGAGGTCTCTTGGGCATTGAATAGGACGACTTGCAACAATGATGAATAGAGGAGGACGGCTTGCAGTGACAACTAGCATAACTTAACGAATGGTGGCAACGACGGAGGAGAGAGCTAAGTGAGGACGAATTGCTGTGATGTAGGATAGAGTTCTGGCAGCGAACAACCACAACCATCTCCTTATCTTGCAAGTATGCAAAGAGCGACGGCCATCTTCATCCTCTTTACCCACCGCTACGAAGACTAGAGACGGAGGACACTGCAGAGAGAGTCGGTCATGTTCAATTACATGCCTACAAGTTATTTTTTCTATCTAGAAACTATTCTCAAAAGTTTATCTAAAATTATAGTTTAACCCAAAATCACTTATAGATATTTAGAGCTTTTTATTTAAAAATATTCTAAAACTATAGTTTAGGTTAAAAACCCTTTTAAAACTATAATTTACAAAATATCCTATAATTAAATAATTTATTTAATTTCTTTAATCTATATAAATTAGATAAATAGCTTCTTACATTAAGCATCAGAGAAGTATGAAAGAAATTCATTCCTCCTTTAATGAATATTCTTTAACTGTTTAACCCTCTTGGTCTCTTAGACAACTCGTTCTATTCTAAGTACCTACAATATTTCTATTTTGGATCAGAATTTTTGAACTCTGAACATCATTTCTACATGGAAAAGTGGAACGCCATTGATAAGAAAGCTGGATCCTAATCAAGGAGGGTAGAGAAACTGCAAGCCGAAAGTTCAAAAAAACGGTTCCTCTGAATGTAAAGCACATCTGCAAAAGGATGGGCATTAATAAGATAATCTGTGATCCATTTAAGCGTGCCCTGCGCATATTCTAGCTGCTTGACCGCATTATGTGATCTCCGTATTCGATAATGGCCTAAGACAACACCGTAGCGGAGCAGTAAAACCCATGGGAAACCCAAATTTCATTAGATCTCCAGCATTGTACATCCCCTTGGATAAATCAAAATTTGCTTCACTCCCATCTCGTAGCCCTGAATCTCCCCTCCACGAAACCCTATTATTTTGTAGCTTGCCCGCTGCAAAAGCAATAAATTTCAACAGTTAAGAGAGAAAATTAATCTCCATAGAGAATTAAAAGAAAATTACATTTTTGAATGTCGAAAAATTGCAGAGCCAATTCTAGAGCAGTGGCGTTGTTTTGCACGACGTTGGTGGGACGGGTTGGGAGATGAGCCGAACCAGAGCGATGAAGCTTGTTGAGTAAAGAGAGTAAACCGGCAGCAAAAACGAGAACGCCGATTATAAGCATCACTAGCCATCAGCACAGGGAAACGTTGAACCTTTTTGAATCAGCGACCTTGGCCTCCATTGAAATTGATGCAATTGAGGATGGAAACCCATTTTGGGTATTTAAGAGTGGAGAATAGAACCAAAGAAGAGGAAATATTGCATCGTCGTTGTTAGACGATAGTGATATAACATGACTACCCTTGGTAACATTAATATAACTACAAAAATCAAAGTCGTCGCCGCGCCTGACTTGCTGGGCGTCGTCATTGCAACGAATGATTTCACTGGTAGGATCCAAACAAAGGAGTGGGAGGGGAGAGGAAAACTCTGGAGATTTTAATCGTCTAATTAATACGGAAAAAATAAAAAATAAGACAATACCTTCTGAATTACAAAATTTTAAAAAAATATTTCAATATTTGAATATATAAAACTATATATTAATTATAAATATAGATCTATCCTCTCAAAATTTAGAAGAAATGTCTTCCCAAAGTTCCTTCTTCCCAACCTTTCTTCTTCCTTTCTCCACTCACCCTGCTTTCAGACCCTTGTAGCTCGTTGTCCTTGCTTCATTGTCCTAACGTGCTCCACCATTTCTCTCACCCTCTCTCCTCTTATCTCAATGTTGTAATTGCTGCTTCATAAGTTAACAGTGGCCTTATCCTCTCCTTTCGTTCCCGAACCCCAAAATTTCTCCATTTTCAATCAGCACCTTCTTCTGCGAACTCTCGCTTCTGCAACAATCAAACCAACCATTATCATTCCAATCCTTGGATTTCAAATCGTTCCAACCATGTTTGTTGTGTAGGTTTTCTTGAGATTCTTCAAAGTTGTGTAAATCGGTCAATATAATTATAAATATAGTAAATGACTTAAATAATAACCAGTGATTGAATTCCTGAAGTAATAAAAAACATTTGCAAATGGTGTTATCAAAATTGTTAAAATGACTAGAGGTATTGTTAATGTCATGCAAGTGTAGTAAATTAAACCATTTAAACTGTACAAAAGAAAAAATAGTTATTAATGACATTACTTAAGTTGAGAAAATGGTTTGAGCGCAGTATTGTTAATATCATTGGAGCGACTTGAATAATGGTCATTAGATGAATTCTTGAAGTGATAGAAGACACTTGTAAATGATATTACTGAAGTTGTTAAATGATTGAAAAGGTTATCAATTTCATTTCAAGTATAGTAAAGTTGTGAGTAATACTCATTATTTAAGGTGTCAATCACATTACATGAGTACTAATTGACCTAAATAATTACCTATAACTTAGTTGTTAAATAGAATAATAAATATTTTAATGAAAGTGGTCAAAGTCATTATAAAAATTGTCAATCCTATTGCAATTGACCTAATTAATTACTTGCAACTAAATTGTTAAAGAGAATAATAAATATATTCACTACAGTGTCAAAATCATTAAATAAAGTTATTAATCTCATTACACGAGTATTAATAGACATTATAACAGTTGGTCAAAATTATTATAAAAGTTGTAAATCACATTACACGAGTGGGCTTATTACGAAAGTTGTCATTTGGTTAATCATTATTATTAGGAAGAAAGGCAATTTCGTTATATTCTGATTTTTTAAGTCTAGAAGCTTTGTATGTAACCTAAGATAAGTACCCCAAAAGTAAATTTTAAAATTTTACTTTTTGGGTCAAAGTAATGTTTCCGCTAGTTAAATACGCTTTCGAATATATACTCTAAGAGATTAAAAGTATGATATTTCAAATTTTGTCTTCTCCCCTAAATTTTAAAAAGACAGATTGGTATTTGTAATCAATTTGTCATTTTACAAATTTATATACTCTTTTTAAAAATTTTAATTTAAGAAGATATTTTCTTATCTTTTTTCCAATAAGTATTGTTAAAGTTGAAGTTATACAAAGACCTTACTTTGCCTCCCTATATTAATAACATTGGATATTATATTATATGCCTGTTTGGATATGCAAAAAATCATAGTTTTAAAAGGACTTTTAACTTAAATCATGGGTTTAAATTTTTTTAAAATAAATAGTCTTATTTATCCAAAAGAGCTTATAGACTAAACAATGATTTTGGATAAACTCATGGGAATAGCTTCTGGGTAGGAAAAAGAGCTTGAGTTGTCCAATTACCATTTTACCCATACTTTTTCTGAAAAACTCTCTCTTTCCTCTTCTCCCACCGTCGCTTCTTCTCCACAAAACTACATTGTGACTTATGTTGTCTCCCTACCGCTATCTTCTCATCATATTCCCTTCCTTACCAGTGTCACTTTTCTCGCTGTCCTTTCTCTCCTCCCTTCTGTTGCCGTCGGATAGGAGGAAATCAACGTAAGTCATGTAACACCTTACTTTTGTACGACTTAAGAACTATTCGGTAACATTTAGAACCACTTACATGACATTTGAAATCTATTAGTTAAATCTGGAATTTCATTCTAATGAGTTACAGTTCATATGATATCTCCAGATTCAACGAAGAACTTCAAAAAATCATAATTAATTTTAGAAAAATCAAAATGAAGCAGTTCAAAAAGATACGCGAAGATAACATCTTAGACTTTAAGAGAAAAATAATTCCTTTGTCCAATTGACCAGTTAATTGAGTCAATTGTGACGTCAAAGTTTACTATTCGTTTGGTCAAAAATTTTGAAAATATATTCTGGTCCCCAAACTTGAAAATTCTATTCTCTTTAAGTAGATATCAGAATAAAGCATACTTAGTGTCAAAATAAAGTTTGAAATATTAATTAAATGTCTGTAAAATTTGATAAGAGACAGGTTAGAAGTAACTTGGAGGTCAGATTGAGAAATCAAGTTATTTCACAAATAGATAAGTTCAAATATTTGAGATCAATAATACAGAAGGATGGTGAAATTTTGGAGGATGTTAATCATAGAATTCAGGCCGGGTGGTTTAAATGGAGAAAGGCTACTGGGGTTATATGTGATCAGAAAGTACCGGATAAAGTAAAAGGAAAGTTTTATCGCACTGCTATAAGACCAGCAATGCTTTATGGAAGTGAATACTGGGCTTTAAAAGGACAGTAAGAGCATAAAGTTGGGGTAGCTGGGATGAGGATGCTGAGATAGATGTGTGGGCATATAAGAAAAGATAAGATTCGTAATGAACATATACGAGGAAGAGTTGGAGTAGCACCTATTGAAGAGAAAATGGTAGAGAATCGTCTTAGGTGATTTGGACATATACAAAGAAGGTCAATGGATGCGCCAGTGAAGAGGGTGGATCAAATAGTATGGACACCGGTTAAAAGGGGTAGAGGAAGGCCAAAGAGAACGCTCAAAGAGGTCATTGAACGGGATCTCCTGGTCAATAACCTATCTAAGGATTTAGTTTTCGATAGAGCACAATGGTATCGTATGATCCATGTAGCCGACCCCATTTAATGGTATAAGGCTTGTTGTTGTTACTATTTTTTATTACATCATGAAAATTGTTGCTCTAATTGGTCATTTAATATGATTACATATAACAATTCATATATTCATCATATAATATTTATACTTTCCAATCCTTAACTTCTCTTCATCTTCTTTCATCATTCATAAACCTGTTGGGATTGGGATCAAATAGATAGGTGAGATTTCTAGAAAAATCTCAGTAGCAAATGGTACTAAACAATGTATGCATCAATGTAAATATTTGTGTTTACTTGTGAAAGTGTCAACGTTATGTAATGTGAATGCTTCCTTATAACATATGAAATACAATTGGACAAAGTAATCATAGAAACAGAGTTTCAATCATATACACATATGTAATACAATTCAATATAGCCAAAGCACAACAAAGTATAACATCTAATATATATAAGTTTAGAATAATTTACTACCTTATTGCTTTAGTTTCTTTTACTCTTTTCCTTGTCCTCTTCCCTTGCTAAGTGGCTGCATTCTTGACTCCACACAACAAAGCCTAAACATCAAATATTTATTCATTCATCATGATCTAATTCAATTGGCATATAAGGACATTGAACTTAACCTAATCATTAAACCCTAATTTTCTTAATTTGTGGTTAATTGTCTTATCCTTTGAATTAATTTATGATTTGACTTTACCCTACACAATTTTACCTTTTGAATTCATTTATGAAATTATAATTATAAAATTCTTGCTCCTACATCAATTCCAGACAGAACTGAACATCACCCTTAAGAACTTCTAAAAATTCTCATTTTGATTCTAATCTTTAAATACTTATTTTTCTACTTAATCTCACACAACTTTTCATTTTAAATCCATTAAAAATATCAAAAGTATAAAATTTCAATCATTATTCATACATATGAATAGTAATAGAGAGGGTTCTTACATTTTTATTTTTCAATTTCAATACTTCCAAAGTTTCAATCTTATTCAATCTCATACAACATCATCATTTGAATTCAATAGAAGCATTAGAACAATAAAATTCAATCTTCTCCTATCCATAATAGCACTTGGATGAAAGGCCCTCATGTTGGCAAAGTCAAGATTGCACATTAACCAAGAACCCAAACTAGATATCTAATTGCTAATTACATAATTCTACTTTAATCTTCCTTTTCTTTATTTGCTCTTGATTTTCTGCTAGCCAAATGACCAAGGGAGAAATCCATTTTTTAACCATTAAAATTCAAGTTTCAATCTTCCAAAACATATATATAACAACTAGGAAGATTGCTTATCTTATACCTTAGTTTTCTTGGATAAAAATACCTTGATTTTCTTCCTCGAATTGCCTTGGTTTGAGTGTTCATTTTTCAAAAACTTCCCCAAGCCAAAAAGGCTTCATCTGTCATAAGAAGGGTATTTATAGGAAGAATTTTGACATCTTGGGACCAAAATATCCTTCCATTCTCTAATTATTACATAGTCTTAAACTCTCCTCTTATTAGCTAACTTTCTTAATTAATTCACCTTAATCTTAATTAACTTATTTCTTACATTATTTTAATATAATTGAGCACATGGGATAATCCTTTCTTTCTTATATTGGCGCCATGTGGAGAGAGTATGGGATCCACAAGACACATCACAATATCACCTTATACCATTTACACCTTCCATGAAATTTTTCTTTCTTTCTTTTTATTAATTCATAAAATAGTGTAAAAATTCCATTTGACTTCTAAAAATTCTCTTAGCCTTTTGGACCCTCACTTGATGCCATGTTAGACCAAAATTGGGTTCCACTAAATATTTGACACACATCCTAAGGCACTTTCTTTAATTTCTTATACTGATATCCTTAAATTACCCTGATTTTTTAGATAAATTCTATAAAATTATTTTAATGGTTTTGACATTTTTAAAAATTAATACTAACATAAAATAATATTTTTGTAAAGTCTTATAATTTTTTGAGACTCAAAAGTCCTGATAAAAATTCTATATGTTTCTTTAAATACTTATCGGTGTCTTATTTAACTTTAAATTATATAATTAATTCTACATGACTTTTTTTTTACTTTTGTTAGTTTCATAAATTCTTATATTAATTATAAATATGTAATACAAAATTTTATCTGATTTTGAGGTCCAGAAGATACTGTAATAATTTGTTAATCTTCAAAAATTCATATCAATTTATCAAGACATCAAATCAAAATTCTGTGTTGCGTTAAACTGATCAAAATAATTTTCTCTATTTGCTGGTAAAAATTGGGACTAAAATGCTTTTAGGAAGTTTTGGGCATTTTTTGGCTCACATTTCTCATAATTATCATTTTACCCTTAAACTCTTAGAAATTACATTTTAGGCCCTTAACTTTTTATAATTACATTTAATGACCCCAAAGCTTATGTCTACTTCTATTTTTCACCATGAAACTTTTAAAATTTTTACTTTAGTCCCTTTCTTTCCAAAATGACCATTATGTCTTTGGAACTTTTATTAATTGCAATTTAGTCCCTAAACTTTCACTAAATTACAATTTAACCCATTTTACTTTACAATTTTATATCTTCTATCTTTGTTTAGTTTAAAATTTATCTTAATATTAATCATTATCTTTTTTCTAATTACTATCCCAATTCCTTCATAACCTCTTTCCTCTATCAAACTTATATGATAGGAAAAATTTAGGATGTTACAGGTCACGAAGAGGAGGAAGCATGGAAAGAACTTCTATCATCTCTCTCCTCCCTTTAGATATGTAGTGGTGGGTCACAGAAAGGAGTATGTCATCATCACGGTCACTTCTTCTCTGATCAAATTAGTGGTGGATCTTCAATGGTAAGGACAAGGGAACAATTGTGTATGGAGAAGGAACAACTGTTGATGAGAAAATGAGAGAAAGAGAGATTTGGGATGATAGGATGAGAGAGAGAAGATGAACAATGTGCTAACAAGAAGATGAGAAAGAGATCTAGGATGATAGGACAAGAGAGGCAAAATGAACAATGATGTATAATTATTTTTTATCTTATACCCTTTTTAGTAATTTTTCAATCACAAAAGTCATTCTAATAACCATCCAAATACTAATTTAATTAGAATCACTTTTTTTCTATATCCATAATCACTTTAAAATCATTTGTTTCCATAAGTCATTCTCCAAATGCCAATCCAAATTGGCACTATGACATGGAGTTTTAATTTGCAAGAGAAATTCAAAGTGAGAAGTGCTTACAGTATGGTTGATTATACCCTGCTAATATATATGTATAACCCTATTTATAAAGCTATGTGGCAATGGAGGCATGGTGAAAGAATTAGATTTTTTTATGGATAGCTTTTAGAAATAGG
Organism: Leucaena leucocephala; assembly: GCA_037074615.1. Lineage (NCBI taxonomy): Eukaryota > Viridiplantae > Streptophyta > Magnoliopsida > Fabales > Fabaceae > Leucaena > Leucaena leucocephala. The sequence continues at coordinate 61,616 of CM073567.1, read as the reverse complement.
CTACCCACTAATGATTGGAGAAGTAGGTGGTCACAAGAGTTTGCCATGTGTTATCGTTTTAACTCTAAGGTGGAAGATGAGTTGCATGTTGTAAAAATTCTCCTTTTAAAAATAGTAATTAACCACCTTAAATTATTTTTACTAAAACTAGTTACAAACTAATTATGATAGAAATAAATTTTGTTAATCATTTAAAATTTATCATGACTAGAGAAAGAAAACTTACTTATAAAGAGTTAACCATGATAGAAAAAGACAAAATACCCTCAAGCATTATCTCAGTTAAAAGAGTTCAATTTATTTTGAAAATGTTATCAATGATATAAAAGAGTAAAACTTATATAAGGATACTATCATGAATATAAGAGCTCTACACAATAATTATATATAAAACTATATTAGAAAGTATTCGATCAAACTAACATGGTTATAAGGTTCAAGTCCCTGATGAACATCACTATCACAATTATCCTTACAATCATCTTAAATAGGCCTCTAGTTATCAAATTCACGAATAACATCATATAAACTCATTTCACAACCAAGATCCGGTATAATTCTCATTCATAAATCAATTCTCAGTATCCCACATTTCAAATAGTAGATCTACAATCAACAAATCACAAGCAATATTTTAGGACCTCAAACCCACTATTAGTACGCATTCCTAACATCAAATCTAAATAAAATATCACAACATATTAAGATATGCAAAATGAGCCATACTATGGAAATATACAAATATTATATACATAAATTCAAAGGAGGAGACTATACAATTGATATACTACTAACTAAGCCTCTAAAGCATTCCTTAAGGTCTTAGCAAAAGAATATCAACTGAAAAATGTTAATAACTATAGGGTGAGACAAACGTCTTAGTAATAAATAATTCTACTTATTATGTACACTAATATGTACTCATGAGGTATCAAGTGAGACAATTAACAAAATACATGAGATAGAAACTATTACATTATCATAATATAATCAAATAGATAAATTACCTTAGTTCCTCCCATCAAATCAACTGAACTGCCTTATACCCGTTGACCAAACCCATGTGTTAATGATAACTACCATATGACTCACCACTCAAAAAGCTAACCAGTCAAGTGTTATGGATTGGCTAAAATCGATATAGTATAATACCAGACTATAAGTTTATTCCCCTTAGTAAATAGATAGGGGTATCGTAGACCCTCGATAAACTGGTAGAGCAAATCTATCGGTAAACTGGTGGGATAAAAACTAACCATTGAGCTCCAATAAAAGCTATACCAAGTGATACAAATATAACTTCATCATCACCAATCCCTAATGCATAATTCTCAAGATAACCATATGAATTACAATCTCAGTAGGTCGATAATGAATAACATCAATAAATATCACAACAGGACATCTCTCAAGATAATAACTTTTTTCAAATTCTAATAACAACATATAACAAGTTTATGATTTCAATTTAAACTTTTCAAGTTAAGTTTTAAGTCCCACATGACTATTTTCAATAAAAATTATCAAACAAGTTTTGTTTAATATAATTATATCAACATCACTAGATTCATATATCAAATCACTTACAAACATCATATTAACACACACAACGAGTAGAAAGTAGTTACCTCTTGCTAAAACTAATAAAAGTACCACAAATGATGAGTCCCTTGTTTAGTTCACAATTTACTAGTCAATTTTAAGCTTTAAACATATTTTTCTTTGTTTATTCTCCTCTTTTTCCTTACTTGGATATTCATTGTCCATGTCTTTAACTCCGCTTCCATTATGTCCAATGGTCCTAAATAAGCATCAAATATTAATTGCTAATTCCATTAGAATAATTGAAGTTATTAACTTCTCATCACTATTATTTTTACTTGTCTCTTTAACCTCAACTTTACATTTTTAATTCTACGGGGTTTAATATAACTCTAGGACCATTGTTCCATGTAAAAATCTTTTCTAAACTTACGGGGATATTTAAATCCACTAAACAACATTTCTTTATATCTTCCTTTTTAGTCCCAACGTTATACATATATATACATATACTATATGCTGTAGCGTCCTCATCATCTTTATATATAAATATACATATTTTGTTCCTTTCCCATAGCATCAATGGCGTCTCCTCCTCCTTTTTTTTTTTCTTTTCTAATAAACTAAACCATAACAGCATTTATTCATCATACATATATATATATGTATGTATGCAACAACCACGTCCTTATCCCTTCTTTCTCTTCTTTTTTCTTAATAAAACATCACAGGAGTAATGTTATAACATCTTCATCTCTCTTTATTTTTTTTTTCAAAAATAGAGCTATAACAGACCATAATAGCAAGCTTCTTCCATTCATGACATTAACTTGTATCTATATATAGGTATATATGCTATCCAGATCCTATAACAACAGTAGCGTCATCCTTTTCTTTTTTTTCAAAATAAATCCATAACTGAAACCATACAACAAGCTTACATATATATATAGATCCTTTCCAACTCAAACCAGTCCCCCAAACCCGACGACAAGCTTCTGTTTTCTCTCTATTTTTCTTTTCTTTTTTTTTACAGCTACATTGACTCACAACCCAAAAGCTTTCAGATCATCGAAAAAATGGTGGAAAGACGTTGAGGAAGCTTACCTTGGTCAAGATCCACTCTGACTTACACTCTCTAACCTCCAACGATGTCCTCCGCTACCTCTGCCACTATCGCGACTCTCTCTCTCAAGCTCACCGTCGTTGTCTCTCTTACTCTCTCATTGTCGTTACACTGTTCTCTCACCATGTCTCTGTCTCTCTCGCTCTATATTCTCCGTCTTGCTCTCTCTCGTGTCTCAGCCTCTGCTGCTTCTTTGGTTCTGTATTTGCAGAAGAAGAAATGACAATGGAGAGCGCGTGAGGGAAACACTGGCAGAGGCTTATGGAAGAAGAGAGCTAGGAGTGGTGTGACAGAGGAAAGGAAGCACGTGGGAGAGAGATATATGTTTGGAGAAAAAGCCAATTCTTAGTTTACTCTTAATCCTATGTTCTATTCTTTGAAACCTTTATAAATTCTAAAAAAAATAATCCTCAACAATAGAATAAATATTTTCTTTCTCTAATATATTCTGGACAAACAATAGTCTCTAATTATTATTTTTTTTGAATTTTCTCAAGAAAATAAGCATTTAATTCCCTAAATACTCAATACATAATCGTATTTTTTTTAATTTTGTTTAGCCCCAAAATATTTTTAAATGCTCATTCTTCTTTTTATTCTTTTTCTGAAATTTTATTTGACATTTTTTTTATTTTTAAGAAAATATTCTTAACCTCAATAACTCCTTAATTAATCCTAGATATTTTTTTCAATTCTTTTTTGCTCCTTTACATGATCTGTTTGCTCTAAATCTAAATAGAGAATTGCATGTTGTATAAATTGGTTATATGCAAAGCAGATATTTTTCTCAAAAGAAAATAATATAGGAGAAAAATTATAGAGATAAAGAGAAAAAATAATTTAGAATGCTCATTAATGTTGAAAGATATTTTAAAAGTAAAATTATGCCCAAAATTGCTTTAGGATAATAAGTGCTACTAACAAAAATTTTATTAAAATAATTGTACAAAACATTACATTAGGATACTAAATCCCATTGACAAAATACTTACACCTTAATTCAAAATAATAAATATATGATTTTAATAATCTTTGAATATTTTACAGGTTACTTTTTTGCCACGTTTATGTTTATAGCATTAGGCAAATGTCTTTTAATTTTGCTACTGTAACAAAAAACCTTTTTTTCCCCCATCAAAAGCTCTTTTCCCTTTAAGTCTGCTCCAAAACTTTGTAATGCCGCTTTACATGATACAGTAGTAGTGAAAATTGAAAAGAATTGAAGCTGGCTTCATTTATATGCATACAATATTCATCGTTAATTTGGTTAACTTTAATTTCCTACCTATTGATACAAATCTGTACTATTAATCTTATTTTTGGTTCATTGCAAAAGTGTATATTAACGAATTATCTAAAATGATTATATAAGATATATAACATTTCAATTGAGCATTGGCTCATTATAAAAGTACAGTTAAAGAATTACCATAAACGACTATACAAGAGAAAATACTTTAGTATCTTTAATGTATTCAAAATATATTATTCATCTAATTGTAAATATAAGATATAATTTATATTATAATTTATACTATAAATTAAATTTATATTAAAGATTGGAGGAATACTAATATCTGTAATATACACAAAATATTACTTATGTGCCTTGGTTTATTGTAGGCTATCATATCAACAACAAACAAGTGTTCAAAATATAAATAAGGATAGTTAATAAGATCTTGTAAAACTTCAAACTATGAGTAATCTTGGAGGACACTCTAAAAGTCAGTGTCAATCAAGTAGATTCCAAGATTCAACAAAACGATCCACAAAAAAAAAAACGTATGTACAACCCTCTCTCAGTATGCTAGAAAGACAAGGAATAAGGAGTAGGCCCCTAATAGTTGAAAGAATAACATTACACAAAGTAACAATTACCAAGGTTAATATAGTAAATAAAACAAAAAATATTTATATATTGTAGGAGTACTATATTATCTTAACTTTCTTAAATTAAAATATAATAACTCACATTTTAATCCTAGTTGACTCATAACTCATATAAATAATTTATATTTAAAAAAAACTCTTAATTTAATTATTATGATTTTTAATTTAAAAACAAAATAAGATGTGAATGCTTTTTAATTGAGACCTTAGAATACTTTCTAAATGAGACCTTAGCACTGGACTTAAAATGTGTTTGGTTTTGTTAAAGGGAGGCCCATGACCCATTGCAAAACCTCAACCTTCCCAAGTATGTCTACTTCATCTACCTCTTCTGACAACCTTTTCTCTTCCACCAAACTCTTTAGGGCCCGTTTAGATAAGAGTTTAGAAAAGGCTTATGAAAAAAGGTTTTTGGGTAACTTTTATAAAATGACTTTTGGAGAATAGCTTATGAAAACAAATAGTTTTAAATAAATGAGTATTTGTATAGTTATTTCCAGAAGTACTTTTATTATTGACAAATTACAAAAAATGGTATGATTATTAAATATATGAGAGAGAAGAGAGGAGAGTAGATGTAAAAGACAGATGAGAGAGGAAAGATTGTGTAGAAAAGAAAGGAGAGAGGAGAGAGGGTGTAGAAGAGAGATGAGAGATGGTGTAAGAAAAAGCATGGGCAATATAGTAATTGGTTAGTCCATTAGCTCTTTTACTGTTCCATAAGCTACTCTGACCAGCTTATCTGAAACATTGATTTTAAACCATGATTTGGTCCAAAAGCCTTTTTGAACAAATATAACTATTTATTTTAAAATTTCTCTAACCTAAGTTTGGGGAGAAACCAAACACATACTTAGTTTTAGATGAGCTGACTTCCGAAACATTTCTTTCTTTGGACAAATGAAAACTCATATTCAATAGTATATCCGCACATGTATTCACTTTTCTTGGGATTGCTCTTACTCTCACCTCCCATTGTCACTCCAGTACCTCTACAAGCTTCCGTTCTAGGCCACTGAGATACTCGTCTTCTTCTCCTTTCCCCTTTAACTATTGAGCCAAGATCTCTGAATATGTCTAAACTTCCACTCTTCTACGACCTAGATCCTACGCCAACTCAAGCCCCACAGTACCCCCAACTTTTAACCTTTAAAACCATGCAAGCTCCAATCATTTTTGAGAAATCAGAGATTAGTCCCCACATCTTGCTAGACCAGGTTCTCCTTAACAGGCCCCATTTGAGTAGAGTTTCACTTGTCCATATAATGGCTTATGCCAGCAAACATTTTTTACTCTCTTCTCTTTCATTTGTAGGATCTTTAAATCCTTCACTTTCACACAATCAGAGGCTAAACAATGACTCTTTTTTACTATACTTCTCATGTCCCATGACCTTCTATTGAACATTAGTTCATTCATTTCTTTCCACAAATTCCAGCAAGTGAGACCAAACAAGATCGCCCAAGGTACTTCCTTTACTCTCCTTTGTCTAAAAGATTGAGGCTCAGCCATTTTGAGAGATATTCTTTGAAAAATTCTGGTTGTAAATTTCTATTGTAGGTTCCCTACACCTCTTTTACCTTTGAACAATCCCTAAGAATGTGGATTGTTATTTCCAAACTTCCATAATCATCACAAGCTCCTCTAGCCCCTATCTCTCCTTTCCAAGTGCATGCGTATGCAACTGATCCTAAATAGCTGTTAAGGATTTGATTAAAAACATGTTGGAGATTATTTTGGGAGAATCTTCAACAAACATTTGAAAAGTTTTCAACTCCATATTTCTTGTGACTGAATTCTAGGAACCTGGATAATGAGTAGCAAAATAGTATTAAGTTATTTATTAATTTCTTATTGTTATTATATTAAATCAGTCCTTTATTTTAGGAGTTAGTTGCTGCATTATTCTTATTTAAATATATTGTAATCAAATTTTCATTCAAGCAATCATTCAGAAATATCCAGAGCAATATAACAATATTCCTTCTACTTCTCTGCGTATTATTTCTCTTGTGCTCTATCTTTCCTTTGTGTCTTTAGCCTAAATTAGCAAATTAGTATTCGAGTAGGTTCTAGTCAAACTTGAGCGAGATGGCAACAAATAACAACAATTCAGTGAATGTTTCCCAGCCTTCTATTCCCATCTTAAAAGGAAAAAACTATGAGTTATGGAGCATCAAAATGAAGATTCTCTTCAAGTCTCAAGAGCTATAGGACTTGGTAGAGAATGGCTACAGTGAGACTGATAAGGAGGCCAAATTGAAGGAGAATAACAAAAGAGATTCAAAGGCCCTATTCTTTATCTAACAAATAGTGGATGACTCACTTTTTTCAAAAATTACTGTAGTCTCAACAGCAAAGGAGGCTTGGGCAATTCTCTAAATGTCCTTCCATGGCTCGCCAACAGTGGTTCTGGTTAAATTGCATACCTTGCACTGTGAATTCCAGACTTTACAAATGAATAATACAGAATCAGTACAAGAGTATATGACCAAAGTGGCAGCAATAGTCAATCATATAAGATCATTTGGAGATGAGATTTCAGAAAAGATGGTGGTAACTAAGGTATTAAGATATCTACCTTCTAAGTTTGACTATGTTATTGCAGCTATTGAGGAGTCTAAGGATCTGTCAACTTATTCGTTTAATGAGTTGATGGGTTCTCTACAATTCCACGAGGCATGAATCAACAAAAATGAGGCAAACAATGAGGAAAAATCATTCCAAGTAAAAGGTGAAAGTCTAAAGGAGCATGAAAGAGGTCTTGGAAGTAGAAAAGGTAGAGGAGGTAGAGGAAGAAATTTAGGCAGACATGGTAGAGGAGGTGGCAGATTTGGGAACAACGATAAAAGAAATATCCAGTGTCACAACTGCAAAAAATATGGGCATATGAAAGATTAAGGTTTGTTTAAAGACAAGTAAGCAAGTTTTGCTGAGGTAACTGATGATAAATCAAAATTATTTATGGCATATACTAACCCCATTGTAGAAAAATATGAAGTTTGGTTTGTAGATAGCGGGTGCTCAAATCATATGACAAGCAGTAGAGCCATTTTCACTCTTCTGGATGAAACTCAAAAGAAGACAGTAAGACTTGGAGATGATACAGTAAGAAAGGTTGAAGGAAGAGGAATGGTAGCAATTGATGTTGCTCTAAGTAAAACTAAATGCTTAGATAATGTTTAGCTTGCTACTAATTTGGCATATAACCTGTTGAGCGTAGGCCAAATAATGGAGAGTGGATACTCCATTTTATTTGACAATCAAGAATGTGTTATCACACATAAGGCATCAAATCAAGTATTTGCAAGGATATCGATAGCCCATAATAGATTGTCCCCATTTGATGTGAAAGCCTTATAAGAGCATGCTTTAGTGGCTGGTGAGAAAGATGAATCCAAGCTATGGCATTTGCGCCATGGACACTTAAACATTAATGGGTTGCAGTTGCTGGAGAGAAAAGGTATGGTCTTTGGCTTACCAAAAATTATTGAACTTGAAATATATGAGGGATGTGTACATGGCAAGTAAAGTAGAAAGTCTTTTCCCACTGGAAAGTCATGGAGACCAAAATGAATGTCTTGAGCTTATTCATTATGATATATACGGTCCTATGTAAACTAAATTGTTAGGTGGAAGCTATTATTTTCTTCTTTTTACCGACGATTTTAGCAGGATGAGTTGGGTTTATTTCCTAAAATCCAAATCAAAAATATTTGGGAACTTTAGGAAATTTAAAGCCATGGTGAAAAAGCAAAGTGGAGCAAATATTAAAGTTCTATGCACTGACAGATGTGGTGAATTTCTCTCAAATGAATTCAACCACTTTTGTGAAGAGAATGGCATAAAGTATGAATTGACAACACCTTACACTCTAGAACAAAATGGTGTAGCAGAACATAAGAATAGAACAGTTGTAGAGATGGGGAGAAGTTTGCTGAAAGGGAAAGGTATGCCAAATTCCTATTGGGCAGAAGTTGTAGCAACAACTGTATACTTGTTGAATCTCTCTCCTACAAAAGCTATACAAGATCGCACTCCATATGAAGTATGGAAGGGGAGGAAACCTACTGTAAGCCATCTAAGAGTATTTGGGTGTATTTGTTATGCTTAGATAACTTACAAAATCGCCAAAATCGTGACGAAAAGTCTTATAAATGTATTTTTATTGGCTATTGTTACAAGTTTAAGGTATATAAGATGTATGATCCTGTTGATAAAAAGATTCTTATCAGTAGAAATATAGTGTTTAATGAAGATGCATGCTAGAACTGGCGTGACAACATTGCAAATAGCAAGAAAAACTCATTACGGGTACCTTTAATTAAGGAAGACATCTCATCCTCAATTAATCCAGATAATCCAGTCACTTCAACTGACAATAGTTCAACAAATACACCATCAAAAGGCAATTCAAAGTCAACAAGCGAATCATCATATGAGACGCCACCAAGGAAGTTTAGATCCTTGAGACATATAAATGAAAATGATGAATATGCTATGTTAACTTCTGATCCAATAACTTATCAAGAGGCAGCAAGAGAAGAAGTTTGGATGAATGCAATGAAGGAGGAGCTTGAAGCCATAGAAAAGAATTCAACTTAGGAGCTAACATATTTACCATAAGGAGAGAACATGATTGGGCTGAAATGGGTCTTTAAAACAAAGCTTCATGTAGATGGAAGCAGCTAAAAGTACAAAGCTCGTCTGGTGGCAAAGGGATATTCTCAATAACAAGGAGTTGATTTCAAAGAGACTTTTTCACCTGTGGCAAGGTTTAAATAGGTAAGCTTGCTCTTAGCTCTTGCAGCCCAACATAAATGGAATGTGTACCAACTTGATGTCAAATCTGCATTTTTGAATGGAGACTTTGAAGAAGAAGTCTTTGTTGCCCAACGTGAAGGTTTTGAAGTCAAAAGAAAAGAGAAGGTTTATACGCTGAAAAAGGCACTCTATGACCTAAAACAAGCTCCTCGAGCTTAGTATAGTAAGATTGATGCTTACTTCTAGCATAATAGATTTGCAAAAAGTGAAAATGAGCCAACTCTCTACATAAAAAGGCAAGGTACTTACTTTATGATTGTTTGCCTTTATGTAGATGATATAATTTGTATGGGCTCAAATCTATCTCTGTTAGAAGAATTTAAATGTTGCATGATGAACAAGTTTGAAATGACAGATTTAGGCTTGTTACATATTTTTTGGGCTTAGAGATAATTCAAGATAAAGCTGGAATTTTTGTTTGTCAAAAGAAATATGCAACAAAGTTGTTGGGAAAGTTCAATATGCTAAATTGCAAAATAAAGCCTAATCCAATGAATCTGAAGCTAAAATTATAGCAAGATGATAGAGCTGAAAAAGTAAATCAAAAGCTGTACAGAAGTCTCGTTGGTGGCTTAATGTACCTAACACACACTAGACCTGATATATCCTTTTCAATAGGTGTTGTGTCAAGGTTTATGTGCAGTCTATCTAAGGAGCATTATGGTGTGGCAAAAAGAATTCTGAGATATATTGCTGGAACAATAGGCTATGGAATTTGGTACACTCATGTGACTTAGTTTAAGTTATTTGGGTTTAGTGACAGTGATTGGGGAAGCTCATTAGATGACAAAAAAAGCACATCTGGAAATATTTTTAATTTGGGTTCAGGAGCAGTCACTTGGATGTCAAAAAAATAAGCTACTGTAGAACTTTCAATAGCAGAGGAAGATTATATCTCAGCTAGTACAACATCAAGTCAGTGTATTTGGCTTAGAAGAATGTTAGATGATTTGCAGCAAAAGCAAGAAGGAGGAATTGAGTTGTTTTGTGACAACAAATCAACTCTTGCAATGACAAAAAATCCAGTGTTTCATGGAAGAACCAAGTATATAGATATGAGGTTTCATTATATCCGTGAGTTAGTTGTAAAAGGAGATTTAATTATGAAGTTCTGCAGTACTAAAATTCAATTTTCAGATATCCTCACCAAAGCATTACCAACTCAGAGGCATGTGTATCTTAGAAGCTTACTTGGAGTGAGTGATTTTGAATCAAGGGGCAGTGTTGAAAATTTGATTCAAAATGTGCTGGAGATGATTTCGGGAGAATCTTCAACAAACATTTGAAAAGTCTTCAACTCCAAATTTCTTGCGGCTAAATTCTAGGAACTTGGATAATGAGTAGCAAAATAGTATTAATTTCTGATTGTTATTATATTAAATCAGTCCTTTATTTTAGGAGTTAATTGCTCCATTATTCCTATTTAAATCTATTGTAATCAGATTTTCATTCAAGCAATCATTCAAAAATATCCAGAGCAATAAAACAATATTCCTTCTACCTCTCTGCGTATTATTTCCCTTGTCCTCTATCTTTCTTTTGTGTCTTTAGCCTAAACCAGCAATAGCTAGCCATAGAAATATTTCATATTCCCTCCTTAACTCCCCATTTAGCTCCTCTTATCCTGATGGCTACTTTTAACGGTGTACTTCACTTCTTTTCCTTCTCTCCATAACACCTTGTGCATTTCCTCAGCATTAGGCGGCATTATTGCTGGAACCATTAGACATGCCTCTCCTTAGTCTTCCTCCACTCCCACCTTTCTTCTATGTTCACCACATCTTTGACCTTCCAACCATTGGCTTCTATACTTGGAGCTCCTATAGCAAAAATCTTTAGGATTACATCTTCTCTTACCAATGGAGCTTCCCAGAAGTTTGAGGATCTACCATCCATAAGTCCTTTCTAGCTGCACTGATTAGTGAAATTCCAAACTGAGGCCAAGTCCTTGTATAGTGGGGATGAATTGCTTGCCACTTTTAGGATTAAAGAGAGCTCATTCCTTGATTATGTTTATGCTGCAACCCTTCCCCCCACATACCTACTTCACCCTGTCTTAGAGCCCAATCTATTTTCAAAAGTCAAGTTTTGTTCATCTCTCTTAGACTCAGTATCCTAACCCTCCATTAGTTCTTGGTTTCTATATTTGCTCCCAACTCACCTGATAAATCTTCCTTTTATCATTCTCATGACCCCAAGTGAAACTTCTTTGGCATCAATCTATTTCCTCAACCAAACCCTTAATACAATAATCATCATAGGGTATATTGGAATAGCCCCAATTATAGCTTTTTCTAAGGTTGTTCTACATACAAAACTTAGGTAGTTCATATTCCAGCCTGCTAATCTCTTTACTTTTTCTATGATAAAACCAAAACTTTTGCCCTTCCTTCCTCCATACACTAGATGAATACCCAAATAAGTCCCTAAATCCTCTATCATTGTGAACCTGAGATTTCCTAAACCCTTCTCCTCACATTCTTCGCCACATTTCTTGAAAAGAAAATGGCTCACTTTTCCTTATTAAACTTCTATTATGATAAATCACAAAACTCCTCTAAACACAACAGTTGGTCGATCGGAACCCTACGTATCTCCCTAGTTAGTGCGTGTCATCGTCACTAGAAACCTAAATGCACGAGGTGAAGACACATGAGTGATGGATGAGGAAGAAATTAGGCTTTCTAATTAACATGCTCTATGACCATATTCAGAGAAACTATAATACAAAATACTTTTTACTTTATTAATATTCTGAAAAGATATACAATAAAGAATCTTATATATTAATAAGTAATATCATATCTTATAATTATAGAATATTTATATTTCACATAATGTTTAATATCTCTACACATGGTACGGTGACTGCAAGTATAAGATGACATGTCTTGGTTTTATCTAGTGCCACCGGTCATGGAACTAATAATCATAATTATGGTCAACTTGTAAACAATCCACTAGTTTTTTTTTGTTATAAAAATTTTTGTAAAGGGGTTGGGCTCACCCATGATCTAAGGGTATGATGAAGTTTTTCTTCGTTTTAGGCGATATCAATATCGAGTAGGATAGGTTGTATATTACCCACAGGTCTAACTTAGGCATCTAGGAGTTAGGATACCTCCCCAAATATCGCGACTGAAATTATAATAAAATAGTACTCCCAGGATCGAATAAACGCCAAGTCGCCATTTGAATTTACAGACAATAGGTAAAGAATCCACTAGTTCCCAATTCTTATTCTCACCTTGAGGGCAAGGTGAAACTTTTAGGCCTGGGAAATGATGGGCCTCTAACTAATGGACTAAGGCTGAGTCACATGGAAATCTTGAGGGGTGCGTGTGAGAGATTAGGTTAGTGATGGGTAATATGTGTGTGTGTGTGTGGCGGTGGGTTGGGAAAGGAAGTTAATGTGTGGCGGTGGGTTGGGAAAGGAAGTTAAGTGTACTGTGAGTGAATTGCTGTGGAGATCCTGCCTCTCAAATGCATAGGAACCTTGGTTTAGCTTTTATATGCTTCTTTCTTTTCCACTATTGTTTCTACTCTTCTGAGACTTACACTCTAGCAGGATTTTTATACATAAATAATATAATTTCTTGAGTTGGTTCCACCAATTACTAATGCTTTTGGGAGTTGTAATTTATACTCTTGAACTTTCTTGACTTATCGGAGCAAAGCAATGGCGTAATGGAGATTGGATGTGCACAAATTGCAATAATCACAATTATGCTTCCGGACTATAGTGTAACAGGTCATTCTCTCCTCTATGGTTTTCTCCCGTATAAAGAGGGAGAGAATTTTGAATTGCAGATGATTTATTTTCAGGACTTTTTGTTTAAAATATTATTCTCTACATAAAATAAAACAACGCTTCCCAAGCCATCGTATATGTTGACATTATTGATTTGCTTAAATCTGGTTTATTAAAAACAAGTATTCTAACATGGCAGTGATTTTCCTTGTGGCTGAATCAGTAAACCGTTTTCTAAGATAATGAAAAATCTTCATGAGGAGTTATTTTGACTCATCCAGGGCTTAGATTTCCTTGTTTGCAGTTGTTTCCTCAACATGAAGAAGCATTGTTTGCGGTCGTTGCCTAGAAAACAAAAAAAATGATAACATAGGAACACTGTTTTGCAGGTCAATGCTATTGTGCCCGGATATTTATATGGATTTATTAAACGAGTAACGACTACGTTTTTATTACCTTCTTAATGGCACGAGTTTATGACTGAAATTCAAATTCATAATGTGCCTGCATGCTTCCTGACTTTGGGCGGAAGGGTGTGGCTTGTGTTGTAAATGACTAACTGTGGTTGTTCTAATGGAAATGAATTATAAATGCTTATCATTTGTAGGTGTAAAACTCAGAATGGCACCTATACAACCCGTCAATGTAATGTAAGGTATTTGATAATATTACTAGTTAGAAGTTTGTTGCATGCACAGTGGCTGCTTGAGTTTTGTTTTGGTTTTCCAGCATGTATTTTTCAGTAAAAAGGTGGATTTTCTTGATAGGCTTGTTATGCTTGCTAGATTTAGTGGCAGTGCATTTCAATTTATCTGAAAGATGTATAATTATTTATGTAAATATTCATGATAGATAATATTTTTGGTGTGAGCTATGTTACACATGATGGTGCTCCTCCGAATCTTTTTGGGCCAAGACTATATGATTCTCTGCGAATTATAATTATATTGGTCCCTTGTAATCTTGGCTGGGTTATCGTTTTTAACCTCGTTTTCTTCTTCATTGGCCTGTACTGCTAACCAGTCTGCAACCTTCTTGTCTTCCCGATTCCTTCCTGATTGATTCTCTCGTGCGTACTATACTGGCTTGGAGGTTGTGTACTTGTGTTCTCGGCCCTGATTATCAAATCTGATTCTTGGCCTCGAACCCTGTAGCGCGATTTTACGTATTCAGTATGGACAAAAGTTTCTACTCTGCGCATAGCATCCGCGAAGGCCGAAGGGAATTTTCGGGTGAGTTTAGCTTGTGATGGTTGTGTCATCTGTAGAGGCTTTAAGCCTAATGCTATAAAGAATATAAAAGTTATTAAAATACTGGTGGAGATTATTTTCTAAAATACTACACATAAAATTGCTCTCCATAAATCTGACTTTTTATATAGATTATGTATCTACTGTGGATAGTAATGAATGGTTCGAGATGTTTTTTATTGCATAAGAGTGAGATTTGAACTCCATGATTGGTTCAATAAAGGGGAGGATAAATTAGGTTAAATTAAAAAATGGTAGAGGAGGTTATGAGTGTAAAAGTAGGGGAGGAAGGTTAATTTAAGAGAGGATAGGAAATAGTAGATGAGGTTAATTTAAGGGAGGATAAATTATAATGACATGGTGTTTCTTGTTTAGTTTAAAAAAGAAAGAGAGATAAGTTAATTAAAAGTTGATAAATATATTATTTTCACTTTATTTAAATTTATTTACTTTATTTACAATATTTATATTAAAATTATTATTATTTAATTTATGAATCTCAAAAAATGTTTTACCTCATTTATATATATGCTAAAATTAAGAAAATTATAAAATCTGATAAAATTATCACGTTGTCTCACATTAATTTTATAATTATTATATATATTAATATAATATATAAATTCAAATTATTTATCAAGTTTAATATGTCATTATAGGAATATTACATGGAGGGAATCAAATTGTATAGCTAGTTGTCTCGTTTAATATACTGTAACTTATGTATTATAAATTTGTTGATAATTGAGTACACTGCAAATGTTTAATATTATAAATTATTATCAAATACCATTACATAATTATATATATAACTCTAATTTTCTTTCATATTCAGGCAACATCAATAGTCACCTGTGTATAAAAAAATTAACTTGTGTATAAAAAAAATTAAAATTCACCAAATAATTAACAAAATATTAAATAATACCTATATCAGTATGTCAAAAGTCACTAAATAGTTAGTAAATTCTAAATAATGCCTATGTTAATAAATAAAAAAGCCAAAAAAAAGTGGAGACAAAAGCCAGAAAAAAATAACAAGATTTAGTAAAAACATTTGCAAGTTCTACTCCCCCAAAATACATATAGATCGACGTTAATGACTTAAAAAAACTCCAATACAAGACTCTAATAGAATATATTCCATAAAAACATTTATACACCAAATCAAAACCATATGACAAAGGAGAAGCACAAGTGTCTCTTGTAAGATATTTATTATTATAATATAATTTATTTAGATATTAATTATGATAAATAATAAATACTTTTTAGTGACCTGTAGTCATTTGAGTTTAGTCTAAGGTGAGTTGTTTACTCAGTTTATTAAGGTTAATTTTTTGATTGTGGAAATTAACAATTTACAGTTTTATCGTGTGATAGTTTCTGAGTCATAGAGCGATACAATTTCTCAGCTCACTCTTGAATGTTCCCCAATGGTGAAGACAATACACAAGTTGCCACCATTATGCCTAATCACTAGCTGAAAGAACCTGTGACTTTATCTACAGTGTTTTCTGATTGAAAAGTCTCTATATTAAGTTCTAGTTCTACTTTGAACAGTCAAGCTAATAGTGAGAGGTATTTATAAGTATTTCGCTGCATCTTATATAAGCTTTATATTTATATATGTCATAATCTGGATTGATTATATTGTGTAAAAGATATTTATATTCTAACATGTGGCATCATAGCTGGGTTTGAGATCCCCTTGCCTTGCTTATTGATTTTTTTAATCCTTATAAGTAACAATATGGGATAAATATGGGATACAAGTGTAAGGAATTGAAAGACACGCAGCGGAAATTATCTTAAAAATTTTTCATTCCTTGCCAGGATCTACCGTATGTGTTTAAGTCAAGTGGGAAGAAGCATTACCCTCAGTGTGTCTCAGCGACTTCCACAGCTTTCGGTCACGACGTTCACAGCTTCTCTCTGCGGCTCGTGCTCCCTTTCTGATCACAAGAAGTCGACGACTCAGGTCGGCTTCCTCTACTGGTATCCACACGAACAGCTTTTCAACCACGAACGACGTGCTAGCGTCTCTTGTCCCTCTAGGGCTTTCTCAAGAGTTCGTCCTCTCCGTCTCTATTTCGGCAGTTTCTTATCTGCAAACCTTTTGCAGAGTCCCCTTCGGCCTTTCTGTGTTCTATGTGTGTGTCTCTACCAAAACGTAGCTCCTAATATTAGATATATAAGATGCTCTACGTTTTCCCTAACCGAAAAGGATTTTAGGAGTTAATCTTATATTAATTTCGAAAAATAATACAATATCATATATTATATAATTTTATAAGAAACTAATTAAATAAATAATATTAAATCCATCCCACAGATTTAATTACCTATTTATTTAACTTTAAATAAAGATGAGACTGAACTATATTTGATTTATTCTCATAAAACAAATTTGAGATATCCTATCAATTTGAATTTCAAATTCAAACATGATAGGGATTTAATTTATCCTTAAAATTAAATCTTATAAATATCTTTTATATGAGATATCCTATCAATTTGAATTTCGAATTCAAACGTGATAGAGATTTAATTTATCCTTATAAATTAAATCTCATATATCTCATATATATAATATATATATATATACGAATTTATATATATACGAATATAAATATAAATAAATATATATACATTCACCTGGATCATTCATTGAATCTGGACATGTCTTAGATTCAATGAATCTGGACATCATAGCTCGTGTTGGGCTATTTTGTGTGCGACCCTGTAGGCCCATATGAAGTTGGCAGTGGGCCATTTGCTATACTAGCCCACAAGTCGCAAGCGGTCTCTAGCAAGACATAACGACTACCCAAATCATATGAGGATCGATAAACGATGTAACCTTTTATACAACCATATCATGTCTCTTCTGTCACGCGATATTTTGGTCATGGATGAGGCATGGACGATGTCATCCTCCTATTCCCGACCGTTACTTTCTCGATCCCTGAGTAGTCTGACTATAGAAATGGAACTACCTTTCCATTACAGTATGGCCATACATTTCTTAGACTTACTCATCGAGGGGCCCAGTAATATCTCTCCACGAATGTGAGGGACAAATTCCATCTTGACCATTCACATTCCTCCGCATGAAAAACCACTAAGCCCGAACATAGTCTTTATGATCACTCGGTCAAAAGTGACTTTTGACTAGGTCAAAGCTAAGCGTTTTGTCATGTAGGAATCCATGATGATCTCAGGTCAGAGGGCATATTGACATGGTTTGTATATGAGAGAAGCTTATGACGTTACCCATGCAGTTCTCTCATAGCGGGTCGGTCCAACACCCTGTACTCTTACATGTGCTTATGACTTTGATTTATATCTCTATACATTTTCAAAGTCATACTGGTCTTATTTCATCTGTGCTCCCACATAGATGATCGACCAGGGACATTTAGGATAATATCATGAATTATCTAAGGATGGTCATCATAGTAAACATGCAAATAATATGATAACTCAATTAATAAATTCATAAATCAATAATATTCATAAGACAATGATTGGCCCCTAGGGCACGATTTCCAACAACAAGAACCTCTAGAGATTATAATTTATTGATTTTTAATCATAACTCATTTGCTTTTGTGTGTCTAAGTATGAGAGTCATTGTGAGAGGTCACTGAACACGCTTAGAGTTGCCGAAAGGAAGTCACTATCGAGCCTCTAGATCTAAAATTTCCAATCGCATTTTAGCCTTTCAATTGACAGATTCAACTTAAGAGGAGCATCTGTCGTCCCTTCCCCATCATGCCGCCGCTGGAAATGCCATAAAAGGAGGCCCAGATAACCGGGAATCACCTCCTGAATAGTCGCTGATGTCGTTATCGTTGAGGAGACAAGCCGGGACTGTTGCAAGTTAGAGCTTTAGGTCACTGAATCGGGTTAGGTTAACCTAACTCAACAAAGCATATGGCCCAAAATGGTGTGTTACGGCCTTGAGCTGAAATACACTATTTCATTTAAACCTTGCTATCACTATTCAAAAAGAAAAAAAAATTGAAAACTACTTTGGGACGCATTGCGTTTGGGTTGCCACAAAGATTTTTTTTAGGTAAAAAATCTTCTAGGCTGACGTATTTTGGGCCAAAAGATTTTTTTTTGTTTTTGTATTTTCTCTTTGGAAACCTTTCTGGGCCATCAATTTTAAGCCAGCTATAAATTTTTTTCTGTGTTGTCTACTGAGCCAAACGTTTTGGGCTGACTAATATTTTTTATTATGTTTCTAAAAAATGTTTAGGCTTCTTGCATTTTAGGCCATCAACAAAATTTTTTGTTTGTTTGTTATCTGTTTTTGACTGGGTAGCACATATTCTGGGCCGCACTTATTGGGTCGCTGAATTTTTTTTATGTTTTTACTTTTGGAAAATGTGTTTTGGGTTTGGATATTTTTTGTTTTTTATTTCTGGAAAAAATACCGGGCCCTCTTTTGGACCTTTGTAGATGAGCCATTTAGTTTTATTTTTAGAAAATTATTTTAGGTCATTTAATTTGATTTTCCAGAACATTTAATTACTATTACATGTATTGCAAATGTTTAAATAAAGGAAAATTAATTTCTTTATTATTTTGATTTTTATTTGAAAAGTATTTACAAATTTCAATTTTTTATGTTATTTAATTTCTTATTTTGTACATTAATTTCTCCTTTAGCAATTAAATTAACTATTTGATTTTTTAAAAAATATTTTGAGTTGAAATTAATTATTAAACATTTTTGGGTGCATGAAATAATGGGAAAATATAAATTAAATTATTTAGTCACATTTATTGATTAAATTACATGATATTTAGTCACATTTGTTACTCCATTAAGTTGTGCATATTTGGATATTGTGAGAAGTAGCCACAACATCATTATTTATTGAATTTTGTTACATGCAATCACATATAGATTTAAAATATCAATTATAATTAAATGTATGGTTATGATTTATGTTTACCTACATGTAGATATCTCATAATTATAAATATAATTAGGGTGAGAATTAATTGTTCTATTAAGTTGTGCATATTTAGATTTTCAATGAATATGAATAATATTTGTGATTAGCGTGTAATTCCTTAAGGAGTAGCCATAGCATCCTTGTTTATTGAATTTGTTACATGCATTAATTGATCACATATATATTTGAAATATCATTTGTAATTAAATATATAATTATGATTTATCTTTTCCCAAAGGTAGATATATCATAATTGTATATTTAATTAGGGTGGGATAGAATGACATTATTATTTTCTTAACCCACAGGTATTAGAAAAGTATAAATGCATTCTAGTTCTATTACTTGAGATAAATATATGTTATGCCAATGTCTTTACCTACAGGTAGATATTGGTGATACCTATTTATATTGCTTGCATGCTACATTTGTGCTAAACATGCATATATGGCACAGTGACTTGTGATTGCTTCAAATTCTAAATCATGAGCTTATTTGTATATTTGTCTATTTTTATTTTGAAGATCCAATTGCTACCTAAGATTATGGCTGATGTAAACAACAAAACAATCTTAGATGACAACATTAACTATGTTGATTGGAGAGATATTTTTGCGGTAACTTAGTTTCTTGGACTTGAATTATGCCTTGAGGTATGAAAAATCTCTGAGACCTAATGATGCCTCTGATGATTGAGAGGCAAAGGAAAGGTATAATATGTGAGAGTGAAGTAACGCTTATCTCTTCTGCTTATACAATAAAGGATCACTAGAAGCATTAGGGGAGATGTCCCTAAGTGTGACATAACTAAAGGGTACCTGGAAGCTTTAGATAAGAAATTTAAGTAGATAAACAATCAGATGGGTGGTGCCATTATGTCTGAATTATGTGTGATGAGGGTTATAGCTATTGGCAGTATGAGACAACATATAATGAAGATGAGAGGTATGCTTTTTTCATGTGTTATTTTTTAATCTAATTTTTCTAGCATTAATGATGACACTAGGTGGATTGACATTGGTTCAATGATCCATATTTTGACTACCATATAGGGTTTTCTATCAAGCAGGCCTCCACATTCCAACAAGAAAACTGTCCTTTCAGACAGTGGGAGAAGAGATCTTATGAAAGCTATTAGAACTTTTTGCATAACATTTTTGAATAATCATATTTTGAAACTTTATGATATTTTTTATGTTTCCTTACAAAAGTAATTTGATTTCTATATCAAAACTTATTCCATTTGATTATCATTTAGTTATTTCTAAGAAAATTATGACTTTGACATAGGATTATATTTTGATTGTGAATTTAATTATGATTGATTACTTATTTAAAATTATTTCTGATTTACCTCAATCTTTTTCTATTTCGTGTGATACTAAGAGAAGTGTCATTGATAAAAATTCTAGGAGATTGGGATATATCTCCATTGACATAATTAAAAGATTAAATAAAGATGGAATTCTTCTATTTTTAGACTATTCAAAATTTGATTATTGTGTAGACTTTATAAGGGAAAGCAGACCAATAAGTTACATAAATAGACTAAGAGAAGTTCTAAATTGCTAGAATTATACACACGAATATTTGTTGCCTGATTTGACTACGCATTGTCAAAAGTACTTTATCATTTTTATTAATGATTACTCATGATTCATGTGTATCTACATGCTTTATAACAAAAGTGAGACACTATATGCTTTCAAGGAATATAAAGTAGAAGTAGAAAAATAGATTGAAAAACCAATCAAGATCATAAGATTTGATCGTGGTGATGAGTATTATGGTAGATACACTAGTAAAGGACAATCGCCAGGTCCATTTGTTTATTTTCTTCGAGAGTAAGGTATAGTAGCCAATATACTATGCCTGGATTACCTGACATGAATGATGTAGCTGAAAGAAAAAATATGACCTTGTTGGATATGGTTAAGAGTATGATGAGTATCTGCAAACTGCTATCTTTCCTGTGGAAGGAAGCACTCAAGACAACCACATACATATTGAACAGGGTTCCAATAAAGATAGTATCCATGACACCCTTTGAAATCTAGAAAGGTTACAAACCCAGTTTAAATCATTTCAAGGTATGGGTTGTCCTACTAAAGTAAGAGTGAACAATCTACAGGAGAAGAAGTTAGACCCAAGACCATTATAGCTTACTTTGTAGGCTATGCATAAAGGTCTAAAGGTTATAAGTTTTATTGTCCTCTATCTTCTAAAAGGTTTGTAGAATCTAGGGATGCCAAGTTTCTTGGGATTCTTATGATTAGTGGGAGTGATTGTCCACTAGATAATCACATAAAATGAACTACCAACATCATTCATGAGGGAACACCAATATTTAATAATCATCCCACTGTTGCGATTAACATTGAATGTGATGTAGATCCTCTGGCTCAAGTTGATGATACTAAACAAGATGGACACATACCAGACGATCAACCTATCATACGAGTAGAACCACCACAAAATGTGATATGGGATATCCCTATTCAGCAACCTGGATCAACCTAAGAGGTTGAATTAAGGAGATCACTAGAGAAAGAAGATTGGCATTACCTGATAACTACATAATGTATTTTGTTGATGTTGACTGTGATGCAAGTGTTGAGAATGATCATTTGACATTCACTTAGGCTATGAAGAGTGCAGACTTTAAGTTGTGGCATGATGCTGTGATTGATTAAATAAATTCTATGGAAAACAACCATGTTTAGGAACTTGTGGATTTGCCTAGTGGGTCTAATGCCATTGGTTATAAATAGGTTTATAAAACTAAAAGAGACTCACAAGGCAACATTTAAAGATACAAGGTTAGGTTGGTTGCTAAGGGCTTCATTCAAGTGGAAGGAATTGATTACAATGAAACTTTTTTACCTGTATCTAAGAAAGATTTGTTCCATATCATCATGGTGAACTAGAGGAAGAAGTCTCTATGAAATAACTTGAGGGATTTGTCAAAAGGTAAAGAACAATTGGTATGCAAGCTAACTAAATCAATATATGGTATGAAATAGGTTTTATAGTAGTCATACTTGAAGTTTTATGAAGTGATCACATCATTTAGTTTTGTTGAGAACCTCATGGATGACTGTATATACCATAAGAATAGTGGAAACATGATCATATTCTTGATTTTGTATGTGGATGGCATTTTACTTGCTACCAATAATTTGAGACTATTGCTTGAGGTGAAGCAGTTTCTATTTTAGAGTTTTATTATGAAAGATATGGGTGAGGCATCTTATATTGTTAGCATAAAAATCTATAGAGATAGAACCTAACGTGTTGTAGATTTGTCTCAAGAGGCTTACATTGTCAAGATTCTTGAACGATTCATAATATAAAACTGTTCATCTAATGTGGCTACTATAAAAAAAGGGAGATAAATTTAATCTAAGTCAATTTCATGAAATTGAGCTTGAAAGGAAATAGATGGAAAGGATCCCATATGCCTTAGTAGTGGGAAGTTTGATATATATATATAGGTTTGTATAAGACCTGGCATCGCTTTTGCTGTGGGTGTGTTAAGAAGATACCAAAATAATTTTGGAGAATTGATAAACCCATATTTTTATATATTTATTCATATTATATTATCATTGTTTTAGTTCTTAATTACATTATTTGTGCATTATTTGAATTAGTGTGTCTTATAGTGAATTAGTGTTAATAATGGCATAATTATTATATTTTTATGATTTCTCCCAAATAATTATTTTAGAATAAAATGTATTACATTATTATGATTTTATATTTCAAGAATTTAGGAGAAATCAGAATTCACAAATGACAACAAAGGACCACATATTCATAAATTGCATATGAGGACCCATGGGCCAAACCTTGCAGTTTCGCCCATTAGGTTTTTTCAAGTGTTATGTAGTTTTTAAATTAGAGGAGAGACGTAAGAAAAGTAGGTATGCTACCACGAGAAAACCACATAGGGGAAGAAGTGAGAACTGTGCACAATCACTGTAGCCACAACATCACCATCCCTCCATCATCTTCTAACCCCGCTCTACGACAACCTCCATAGTACATATCACAATGACAGAACCAGCGATGAGCTTCCATTACCAACTCTATATATACCCACTCCCTTTTACAGCATCATCTTCCTTCCATCATCCACCCACACCTCTACCGACACCCACCATACATTTAACCATCACCTTCAACTCCATACCACGATGGCATAGTGTAGGAATAGTGAAGCATATAGAGAAGATAGCAAGAGCAGTAACGGTTCATAGCAACAGACCTTTGTTTCCTCTTTGTCATCAATCATGTCTTTTAGTGAAAGCTTGAAGTTGGCATCAACTTCTACAGTTATGCGTGGTTAAGCGTCCTAATCCTCATATTTAATGGCAAATGCATCAGCTTGAGATCTCAAAAGGGAGTTTAAGTTATTCTAATTTTCTACCCATTAATTATATTATGACTTCTAGGTCTTAGGATATTTTTATAATTATTGATAAGCTTGATAATGATTTGTTTATATTTATTGAAGATTATTGTGACTGAATTATTGTTTGACACTTGATATTGTGCTAGTTATAACTTAATTTCATTACTCTATTTTGGGTAAAGACTTTGTATTGAGATTTTAGTGAATATTTTATGATTTTTCAAGGTGGCTTGAATTATTAGATCATTGTATCTCTTGCTGGCTTTAATCATATTTTTATGAATTATTGAGTTATAATTGAGCATTAAATTTTAATATCTTTAGTCATATTTTATTATTCTGGTAGTAGTTAATAAATTAGGACTCAAAAAATATTTTGTTACAATTTGAGGTGACTTAATTGTTAGATTAAAAGCTTAATTATAATTTTTGATTCATTATTTATAACTCCCATATATGTTAAAATTATGATTGCCTACGCTATTAAATTGGACGATTGTTTTTATTGTTCTTAATCACTTTTACTTTTATTTCATTTACTTATTATCATTCATTATCACTTTCTTTAAATTAAAAATACTAAAAATATTTTATTTTAATTAATTTCTAATTCATTGCATATAGTTGTTAGTCAATCAATCTAAATCCCATTTTATAGCTTAAGTTTATTGTATTTAGTTATTTAGAAATTTAATTTTATTTTTGGCTCCTCAAAGAGAATGACCCGAAGTTGCACTATATGCAATCCTTAATTTAATTTTTGAAGTAACCCTAAGGCGATATAGGATGTTAGGTTGTTTCAAGTGGCATTGTTACCAGGGAGCTAAGAAATTAGTTCCATAGTAACTAAGTGTCTATTAACATTGACTAGGATGTATTTATTTGTTGAGCTTGTCTTAGTCAGTTTGCATAACATTTGCAATTGCATCTTCATTTGCATTTTATTTTATTTTTAAAAAACAAAAATTTAGGTTATTTTATTTGATTTTTCTTTTATTTTAATTTTTTATCTGATTACTACTGTTTATGCCTAAGAGTGATAGGGCTTTACCTTTGATTCCCTTAAATATTGAAATTCAATTGACTGTGAAAAACATTAGAAGAAAGAGGAGAATAAAGGGTACAAGTCAAATTATTGTCGAGGAGGGGCATATTTCACAAGAATCAAATTTGTCATATAGTGAACAAGAGTGTAGTGAGAGAGCCACTTCTAGTAAACACGTGTTTTAGTGATTTTGAATTAGAACAAGAAACTATGGATGGTGCTAATGGTAATAATGGCTATAATGGGATTAATGGGAACAATGGATATGGGGAGAACAACTTATGGAATAATGGTGAGGATGATAGAAGCATGAGGGATATTAACAATTCTAATGTTGATTATGATCTGTATGGCTTTTATACTGATAATGTGAACCCTAAAATTAAAGGAGCATTGATTTCTTCCTTACCTAAATTCCATAGCTTTGCAGGTGATGATCCACACATGCAATTGAAGACCATGCATATATGGTGTGCTCTTCTATGAAACCATCCAAGACAAATCTTAAAGATGTATTAAGGAGAGCATTTCACTTTACTTTAGAAAGCAAGGCCAATAAGTTGCTTTACACACTACCTTAACATTTTACCATATTGACTTGGGATCATTTAAAAGGAGTATTCTTAGATGAATATTTCTCTGCTTCTAAAACTTCAAGGCTAAAAAAGGAGATAACTAGTGTGGTACAATAGGATAATGAATCCAACCACAAGTATTGGACTAGATTCATCACACTTCTAGCTCAATGTCCACACCACAATATTTCCAAGAATGGTCTGGTTAATTATTTCTATAAAGGGCTACTTCCATATCATAAGCTCTCAATTCATGTCGCTGTAAATGGTTCTCTCAGAGAATTGAATCCTAATGCTACATGGGACTTACTTCAAAAGATTACTACCAATGACTCTCAATCTGGAGACACAAGAAAAGTGTATAATACCTCTTTGGTTTCTTACCAAGATTTTCTTGCTAAAATTATTGCTTTAGAGAATTGAATGGAGAAAAGACTTAGTATTTTGGAGAATAATATGAATGCCAAATAGGTTAATTCAATGGGTCACTCTCAAGATGTAAATGGGTCACTCTCAAGCTGTAGTCACTGGTTATGAGTATTGTGGGTCAAGGATGCATGCCTTCAATAGTTGTTCTCGATATGAAGAGGTTTCTTCCCTGTACCAAAATAGGAATAACCAATATCAAAAGAGGGATCCCTACTCTACACTTATAATCTAGGTTGGAGAGATCACCTAACTTTAGATGGGATGGGAGTTAAGGCAACCCTTAAGAAAATTTCTCAAATCAAGTGGTGTCTGATCAAGTGACATTATCTTCTTTTTTTGGAAGTAATGAATTTGCTATGATTGTGAAAGTTATTACCAAACTTAATTCAAAATTTGACAATCAGAAGTCACAAACTGAGGCTAAGTTACATGCTATGGAGAATAAGATGGACTAATGTCTATAAAATGTGTTCTCTAAATTAGAACAAATGGAGACTAAGCATGAAAACTTGAACACTTATGTTACTCAAATCTCCAACAACTTGAGTGAAGAACAAGGATTGTTAGTTGTTCTATGCCCTCCAACATAGTGATAAATCCTAAATCTTTGAATGCAATCACACTGAGAATTGGTAAGAAAATTGGTGCTAAGAATGGGAAATTCAAAGAATATGAAGAGGATGAAGAGCCAGTTGATGAGAAAATAGAAGTTGAGTATCCTCCTGCCAAAACTACTCCTAAAACATTTTGAGCTGAGAAAGAAGTTTTTATCCAATCTAAAGGCCTACAAGAAAAGAAGCTCTTGGAGAAATCTCAGAAACAACAAGTGGTACAAAATGATGAAAATGCAACAACTGTCATAAAGGGACCAGTGGAGAAAGGATCATCTTCTAACTCTAAGGGTAATAGGGTAAACATTCATGACTTGCCTTTTCCAAATTCTTACTTGGTTACTAAAAATATTATTGAAAAGAAAGATAATGATGAATTATTTGAAATTCTTATTAAACTTTAGGTTAATGTGTTATTGCTTAAGTTGATTAAAAAGATTCCTAAATACGCTAAATTCTTGAAAGACCATGTATAAACAAGAGAAAGTATAGACATAGTTAGAGAATCTAATTGGGGTAGAGTGTTAGTGCCTTATTTAAGCCACAGTTGCCTATTAAATGTAATGACCTAGGTTCCTACACTATTTCTTGTACCATAGGTAGAACTACAATTTCTCATGCTTTACTTGACTTAGGTGCAACAATTAATGTCATGCTGACCTCTATTTATAAGACCTTGGGTATTAAAGCTTTGAAAGATACTAGTATAGTATTTGGCCTAACTGATAGGACGGTGAATTACCCTAAAGGTATTCTTGAAGATATTCTCGTGCAAGTCAAAAGTCTTATTTTTCCAGCTTTCCTTCTTCTGTTGATATATGCTTTAGTGATGCATTAAGGACAAAGCATGGTTTAAGTGTGGGGGAGGGTTTACTTTTGCTCATTTGTGTGTTGCTACTACTCGAATTGCCATAATCTAAAAAATTCAAAATTTTTGAAACTTTGAGCTAAATTGATTGGGTTTTTCACTGCTATATGAGCGAATTGTTGCTATGATTCTCACTTTCTACTTGACTTTTACAATCAGTGGGCTTTATTTTTAAATCCTTATTGCTTTATGCATGTGAACATTGACATGTCTAGGTTTGAATGCATCTTGATTTGAGTAATTTTTATTCTTAGTTGATTAGTATAGTGGAGTGCTTTTGGTGTAGTGTTATTAACCTAGTTTTGTAGCTTGATCTTAAGGAGAAAATATCTTACAGAAAGCCTTGTTGGAAGGATTTTTGAGCCTTACTTTTCTTTCTTACCTTGTGTGATTTTCACCTAGTTTGGGTTAACCTCTAGAACTTGTCTAGAGTCTTTTTCAAAACTGCATTAATACCTATAATTGTGAGCATGATAGGGGCATTCATTTTTAAACCCTTTCACCTAAGCACAAACTATATCAATTGACCTCTGCTTATCCCTTTGAGCCCATCACTTTCATTTCATTCCATTGATTTCAAACAAGTGCTTACAATAAGTTACATTATGTACTTCATGATTAAAATATGCACTATTGATGATGTTATCTTTATCTTTTTGGGCTAGGATTGACAAAAAAAAGAGAGATAAAAGAAATAGAAAGACAAAAAAGAAAAGAAAAGGTACAAAAAAAGCCAAGAAAGAAGTTTGAAAAGAAAAGAAAAATTGGCAACAAGGAATAAAATTTGAAATAAGACATCCCTTGATGATTGAAGATTAAAGATTGGCATTCATTTGATAGTTTCACCTTAGCTTACTTTGAGCTATTTCTTTATACTCATACATTAAACTTGTTCAACATTATATTTTATCCATTCATTAGCCTTTCACCAACATTATAGCCTTACAAAGTCCCCTTGATCATGAATATATTGTATACTAGTTGTAGAGATAGTAGAATCTTTACAAACCTATAGTAGTTGCTAATATAGGTTCAGGTTGATTGAGTGAAAATTTTCTATATTTGAGAGTTGAGTGAGACACTTATACCTGTGAGAGCTCTATAAAATTTTCCTTCCTCTATCTTTCTATGCCACTTGTATTAATTTCTTTGAACTGAAGTATTTCATGATTGTTGATTGATTAGGGATAGAAGATATTTAAGTTGATTTCATATTCTTGTCTTGTCAGTTTGATATTTGCTTGCATTGAGTTTAACTATTGAATTTCCTTTTAATGATATTTTGCCCACGAGTAAAAAAGGCTAAGTGTGGAAAAGTTGATAAATCCATATTTTTATATATCTATTCATATTATATTGGTGAATTTTTGTCATTATTTTAGTCCTTAATTACACTATTTGTGCATTATTTGAATTAGTGTATCTTATATTAAATTAATGCTTAATAGGGGTATAATTGTTATATTTTTATGATTTCTCCCAAACAATTATTTTAGAATAAAATGTATTACATTATTATGATTTTGTATTTAAAGAATTTAGGAGAAAGTAAAATTTAACAATGACAACAAGCACCATAGATTCATAAATTGCATATGAGGACCCATAGGCCAAACCTTATGGTTTAGCCCATTAGTTTTTTTAAGTGTTTTGCAGCTTTTAAATCAGAGGAGAGACGCAAGAAAAGCAGGTATGCTGCCGTGAGAAAACCATGCAGGGGGAGGAAGCGAGATTCGTGCACAATCACTACAGTTGCAACATTACCATCCCTCTATCATCTTCCAACTCCACTCCGCGACAACCCTCCACAGTACAGATGACAACGATAGTACCAGTGATAAGCTTCCACTATAGACTCCACCTACACCCACTCCCTTCTAAACCATCATCTTCCTTCCATCATCCACCCATACCTCTATTGACACCCATTATACATTTAACCATCACCTTCAACTCCATATCGCAATGACATAGTGTAGGAACAATGAAGCACACGGAGAAGATAGCAAGAGTAGTAACGGTTCACAACAACGGACCTCTATTTTCTCTTTGTCATCAATCATGTCTTTTAGTGAAAGCTTGTAGTTGGCATTGACTTCTACAGTTATGCATGGCTAAGCGTCCTAATCCTCCTATTTAATGGCAAATGCATGAGTTTGAGATCTCAAAGGGGAGTTTAAGTTACTTTAATTTTCTATTCATTATTATATTATGATTCCTAGTTCTTAGGATAATTTTATCATTATTGGCTAGCTTGATAATGAATTATTTATATTTATTGATAGTTATTGTGACTATATTATTGTTTGGCAATTGATATTGTTATAGTTATAACTTAATTTCATTACTCTATTTTAGGTAAATACTTTGTATTGAGATTTTAGTGAATATTTTGTGATTTTTCAAGGTGGTTTAAATTATTAGATCTTTATATCTCTTGCTGGCTTTAATTATAATTTTATGAATTATTGAGTTATAATTGAGCATTGGATTTTAATATATTTAGTCTTATTTTATTATTCTGGTCGTAGTTAATAAATTAGAACCTGAAAATTTTTTGTGATAATTTGAGGTGGTTCAGTTGTTGGATTAAAAGTTTAATTATAATTATTGATTCATTGTTTATAACTCCCATATATGTTAAAACTATAATTACTTGCGCTATTGAATTAGATGATTGCTTTTATTATTGTTAATCACTTTCAATTTTATTCCATTTACTCATGACCACTTTCTTTAAATTAAAAATACTAAAAATATTTTATTTAAATTAATTTCTAATTCATTGAATTTAGTTGTTAGTCAATCAATCCAAACCCCATTTTCTAGCTTGGGTTGTATTGCATTTAGTTACTTAAGAATTTATTTATTTTTAGCTCCTTAAAGAGAACGACCCAAAATTGTACTATATGCAATCCTTAGTTTACTATTTGAAGTAACCCTTAGGTGATATCGGATGTTAAGTTGTTTCAGGAAGCACATTGGACATGTGCAAAGAAGGTGTTTAGGTACCTACATAGAACTAAACACTACATGCCCATATATAGGAGAATAGATAATCTGGATGTAATTGGATACTCATATTCAGATCTTAGAGGATACGTAGATACAAACAAGTCTACATATGGTTACATCTTCCTATTAGCAAAAAGAGCTATATTGTGAAGAAAGGCTAAGCAAACTCAAAAAGCTCATTCTATCGGTGATACTGAGTACATTGTGTGTTTTGGAGTAAGTTTACAAGCTATTCGGATAAGAAATTTCATTGCGGGCTTAAGATTGTGGATTTAGTCTCTAAACCAATCAGAATGTACTGTGATATTCTATTGTGTAAGAGATATTTATATTATAACATCTCTAAAATCCGAAATCCCAAACACGACATTCTTGTTGGAAACCTCAGTAATCAAATAAGCCAAGGTAGATTTATTAAACCAAGCATAGAATTAAAAAAAAGCAAGTGAAGCCTTGCCAGAAACATAATGATATACTAACCCAACGCTCCTGATAGAATGAAAAACAAGGCAATTTAACAAAAAGGTCATCTTCATCGTAACGCAAAAATTCCATGGATCGATGTCAACCAAAATAAAACATAGGAATCAAAGTTTACCCTCTATGATAGTAGAATTTTTTTTTTATAGGAAAAAAAATCAAACGCCTGAAGCGCAGATTATAGAACAAACACAATTCTCGTCCCCAAAGCATAGATACGTGAAGAAGATGATGATTAGAGAGGGGGTTAGGCCCATTCCCTTCATTTTATGAACCAAACATTCCTTTGGCCTCCCTTCCCCTCCAAAAACCCTGAGAGGGAATTATTAAGTTTTAACACAGCTTGTTCCTTATAAATGTGATTTTTGTATCATGTTTCTTGGAAAATTTCATTTAAGGACCACCCAAAACTTTCTGAAATTCACTGCACCCAATAAATCAAAACGAAATTAAATTGTTGGTAAAAAGACATTTTTTCCCTTGTAAATAAAAAGAAAGGGGATTACCAACCTAAATAAAAAGATTAAACTCACAGACAAAGAAAACAACAATAAAAGTAAAAAGATTTATAACACGTCATGGAGTTAATAAGAAAATGAATTAACAATAAAAATAAAGGGATTGATCACACAAATAAAAGGAATAACAAAATTTAATTTAATTTTGATATATTAAGGTGCCATAAAATTTTAGAATATTTTTGGGGAATATGATTTTAAATTGCTGCGTGTTCTTTAAATAAAATTTCCCTTCTTTTTAGTAATTTTTTTCTTATAAAGATGGCAAGGCTATGGTAGGCTAGCTTGCCATCTACTTCATAGCCCTTTCTCACGAAATCCCCCTCCGATTTCTGGTTCCGTGCCTGCCCCCACTCAAAGGCCCCTTTTGGTAGGAATTGAGCCCATGGAAATGAAAACGGCAACGGATATGGAAATGGGGTTTCAAGGGAGAATTACAATTAAGTCTTATAGAAGGAAAATAATTGTAAAAAATTCCTGACAAATTATCAAACAAATGTGAAGTTTCAAGAGATTTATGATTAATTTTTTATAATAAAATAACAGAAACTACCACTGGAGTTTAATGAAACCTAAATCTTGTCCTCTATCACCAAATCTAAATTATAGTTTCCGCAAATTTGAACTTCTCTATCAAAATGTGTCGCGCCTATTGAGTTCCTTTGGCCTCTGTCACTGTGCTACTCTGCGGTCTCCTCTCACCTTCGCCATTTTGTAAGCTCAAAGCTTAACGTTGTCATTGTGCCTTTCGTTAGTCGCACCTCAACGTCGTAACTTCATCACTATTCATCAATTGCACCTCTGTCGTTGTCGCTCACATCTTGGTTCTCCTCCATTGTAGGTAGGCTTATTTATGTCTTGATGTATATTTATTTCTAATGGTCGGAATGCCCGTGTCCTCCATTATAGGTAGGCTTACTTCTGTCTTGATGTATATATGGGGCTGATTTGGAATAGCGTTGACAAAATGATTTTTGCAAACTGAAATTGTAGTACAAGTGATGTGATTTATATTTAAATAAATTTTTATTTTGGATGATATAATTGAAAAGCTAATTTAGATGTAAAATGACTAAAACGAAAATGAGTTTTATTAAATATATATTATATGTATATAATATGATAATTCTAAGAAAAATGTTAAAATTTAAAAGATAAAAAAATGTATTTTTTGATAAAAGTTGTAAAATATACCTTCCATATTTTAATTAGAAATTTTAAGATTAATAACCTTTCATTTTGATTAGTCAAACATAAAAAACAAATTTAAAATAAAAAAGGTATATTTCAAATTGCTATAATTTCAAAGAAACCACCACACAATCCACACCGCCCTGTGCATCACAGGGGGAAGTCCTAGTTAATATATAAATAACAGTATTATTGAATGATAATCAACTTCATAATATGCTCCTCTAATATGGGGATGGCCAAGGGCTGCAATTAATTAAGGACAATCTCAAAAGTTTATTCCTATAATGGGTACAAGATTATAGGGAACTGAGGAACTAGATCTCATGGACCTCAATTAAGTATTTATTTAGAGACAAAGGAAGAAGACACATGAGAAGTTCGGGGAATAACGATTAAGCCAGGATCTGATCCAATGATTTGCCCTGAAAGTCGATGGTTTTGTGCTGGGGATTGGGCTCTTTGGACGCCTTCTTAAGACGGGCAAACTCGAGGTCCTTGGCCATTTTCCTCCTGTACATCTCAGCAAAGGTGATTGGTTCCTCAAGCACAGATTCTTGTCCCTCTCTCAGCTTCAGTGGGTATACTATTGCTTCTTGTGATGGATTTTGAAATGTTGCTATCGACAATCTGCTACACTTCGAGTTCACCACTGCTCTGTGATCCGCTTTCTTGAACCTCCCATTACTCAGGTACTGTGCATTATCAATTGTTCGGATCAATTACTCAAGTTAATTTGTCTTTTCTATTTTCAAACTTCATATAAAACTCTTCCGATTTTATTTTACTTCTGAAAATGTACGTAGCATCTCTTTAAAGCATACATGAACCTTTTGACTTAAAAAAGAAAGGCATACATGAAATTACATTTAGAAATAATAAAAAATTATACGGACATCATCAAGACTTTCTATTTTTTAAAAAGAAAGTTTCTGCATAATTTGAAAATATAAGTGTGTTGATTTGAGTAAAATTCAATTGATATTGTGCACGATGTTGGTACTCACATGGGCATGATCGCCGAGGTTGACGACGAAGGCTCCGGGGACAGGCTTAACAGTTATCCAGGTGTTGCCATTATCCCTGGTAGCCTGAAGGCCGCCGACGAGGTCTTGAAGCAAGAGGGTGATGGTGCCTGCATCGGTGTGGCGTTTGAGTCCGAGCGTGAGATCAGGCTGGGGGCATTTTGGGTAGAAATTGACCACTAGCTTTTGCTCCATTTCCACGCATGCCTTTTCCAGATCCTGCTTCTCCAATCCCATTGCTTCTGACAACACCTCCAGCAGCTTGCTTGCCAGACCCATCAGCTTCTCGCTGTATTCCTCTGTCACCCTTCTCCATCCCTCGGGCCACCTCGAATAGTCTCTGCTTCTCTCTGGATATGAAAAATATATAAACACTTCTCTCCAGTCTTGCACCGTCTCTCCCTGTATGCATGCATGCATGCTTCCTCATTACTTATCAATCGCATAGCAAAATTAATAAAATCATCACAGAAATCATTACCTTCAGATGACTGGAAACTATGAAGCCGCCTTTTTTGCCCCCAGACATGTCATAGCGAAGCTTCTCTTCTGGGGGCATGGCAAAGAACTCTCTGGCGAGACGACTCATTTCAGAGACGAGTTCGGTGTCAACTCCGTGGTCAACAACTTGGAAAATGCCCCATTCTTCACAAGCCTTCACAATCTGCTCACATGTTGCACCCCGACGGCCATCAACCTCATCTATCCCTGCCAGTGAAATCACCGGAATTTCCTCGCTGAATTGGTCGTAAGCAACTTTCGGACGCTCATCTTCGTCCCGGATGAAGCCTGGTCTTAGAGACTTCTCGGCGGCCATCTCAGTGAGGGTGGTGGTGGAAGCCATATATAGATATAGTAGAAGCTAGAAAGAACAAGTTCAATCAATATATTTGATATATATTTCCTTAATTTGGATTATTTGTGAAGCAATGGAACTAGCGATCGATATTTATAGAATGGGAAAAGAGGTGGTAGAAACTCCACCTAACTCTTATGTGTGGACTACCAGCCTCACTCATGTTCTCGACCTTGAAAATCGGCTGCTGGCCGTTGCCAGCTGCCATAAATGTATAATGTTTATTTTGGCCTGTGTGCCTGAGAGGTTCGATGATGCTATATTACGAAGCTGGTCAATATTACGTGTGCGGTGAAAGTGAATTGTTTGTCCCTATGACCCTATGGTCAAAATGATGAGCACCTAAGCGGCTCCTGATCACGTCTTTGGTGTCATGTATCAAGTTTTAGCTTGCCATTGTAATATAAAAAAGTCTATTAATTTATTTTTACTTTTTTATATTATTATTTAAGCGTATATATTGTTTGTTGAGACTTTTTTACCTTCATTTTTGTGTGACTTAAGAGCATGTTTCCCAAGAGTCCTTTTGGATAATTTCAAAAGCTAAAAATTGTTTGACTAATTAGCCAAAAGTTAATATTAGTTGTTTTCTAAAAGTTACCATATTTTTAGCTTCTGAACAACTTTAAGTTAATTTATAATAAAAAAAAACCTAGTTTGTATTACTTTTTAAACGACTTTTAGTTTAATAAATTGGCTTTATAAAAAAGTATCCAAATATAAATTCTGTTATAATAGCTAATATTTATCAAACTGACTTATGGCAAATGGATTTTTAACAAAGGAACTTTTGATGAACTGAAAAACTATACACACTTATGTATATATAGTATGGATTTTATAATTTTACTATATTATGCGTGTATATATGTTGATGATTGTATTTCTAGTTATTACTAAAACTAAATTGATGTTGTAAAACTAAAATTGTTCATCCATTCATAAAGTAGCTACCTTGTAGCAGGAAGTTTCAATCATGCACATTCAATTCATTATATAATATAAAATTTAGTAAGCGTCAATCTTACTATATATTTTATATGATGCAAAAGTCTTACATTTAGTTGCAATAGAGCATCGGCAAAATTGTCAACATTTTAAAAATTGTATTTTTATTAAAATTTTAATTGAAAATATCATATCATGCTTAATTAATACAGTACTTAATCAAATCAGACAGGTGCTCAAACTATCTTCTTGGATTTGCTTTCATAATCTTTGACAACCCACTCACTGACGTTTATTCTTCTCTTTAATAACTGCGTATATTCGATGATTTTTTGGTGAGAACTTTTACTGTTCATCACAATGATGAACGTCATGGTGTTTATGATGAGATCTACATTATCTAAATAAAATTTTAACAATTTATATTTACGATTTTCCGCTGATGATTTTTAGATAACAAAATCATTTTAAAAAAGTTAACAATGAGAGATTATTTTTATTTAAAATTTGGACATTTTAAAATAATTTTTTAAAAAATACAAAAAGATATAGACTGTTTATATTAAATTGGGACAATCTAGATCTATTGGTGATATACACAGTAAATCATTCTTTTAGGGAGATGTTTAAAGCCTTTAACTTGAATTACCAATAATTTATGGGTTTACATATAAGTAAAGAGATTTAACTTCATTTCAAAAAGCAGAGATTTCACTTATTGATTGAGTTTTAATGCCTATGAATAGGAATGAAGTAATTCAGCTAATTGATCATTTATGAATAAAAATTTATTCCCACTATCCTTTTCTTTCTTTCAAATTAAATTGATACACGGCTTCTCCGCTGCATGATGTAGCCTTCTAATTTAAAGTCATTGATAACAGGTCAGCTTTCTTCATCATTTTATTTGAAATCCATGTTTTGTAGTTGAAGCATGAATACAAATGTTGACGCAATTCTTCTTGAAAGGATGATTTTCCTGCGAATTATTAATTTGGTATCCTGTTTGAACCGCCAAGTCCCTTGACAACGTAATCAATATTGTATTTATTTTGACTATATCGAGAGAATAATGTAAATTATGAGACCCAATGACTGAGTCCCTTGTCTACGTATTCAATCTTGTAATTAATTTCAATACCGTGTCACTCTCTCCGGATAATAAAACGTAAATTGAGACCCGGCGATTATATTGACTCCCTTGTCTACATATTGAATCTTTGAAGGCATTGGTTGTCTCCTCAAATTTTATTTAGTATTCCGCTTATTCTTAGATATCTTTATATCCTGATTTGTAAAAACAAAAAGGTTATCCTGAGCTTTACATGTGCAGTGTCACCTCAAGCTCAATATGATGAGTTGACATGATTTATTTTGATGTTATTTTCTGCTTGCAATGAATTATATAGATTATCATAGCCTATAACACTATTATATATATATATATATATATATATATATATATATATATATTCAAGACATGAGGGAATAATAGATTAAACAATGATCTAGCTGTATGTGCTACGACACATAATAAAACATATTAAGTTGCGTACTTGATTTCACCTACATCACCAAGCTATACTAAGCTGGTCAAATAAGGTTTTCTTTTTTATTCTTTCGAGTCTAAATTTTAATATTATTTTATTTAAATTGATGGGTAGAAAATAGAGGAAAAATATTTTTATATTGACCATTTCACTCTAATTTTATTAAAGTTTTTTTTTCTTTCAATTTTTATAGAATATGTAATAAAATATAATTATAAATTACATTTAATTTACCATATTAAATTTAATAAGGATAATACTTATATTAACGTTTTTACATCCAATTCGTCAAATTCTTCAATCATATTTGACTATATGCATTATTTTTTTTATGGAGGTTTAAGTTAAATGAAAAAAATTATAAAAATAGGATACATGACAGTAAAATTGGGAAACTTAAACTAAATTTTTTTTTATTAAAAAATACGTCTATATCGATTATTCAATGAAAACGAGTGTTACTATCGGCGGGAACAATTTGAGTTACTCTCAGCACCCTTAGAAGATGCGCACGATGAAATTTTAATAGGGGAATTGATGAATGGTTAAGGAAGAAATTCGTTGTGATGTCAAGCTGTTGCATCCTCATAATTTGAAGCTGCCATGGATTATGCTAGGCAAGTAGAAGACGGGTGAAGGAGAAATTGGAAGAGAATAAGAGCAAAACCGTGAGTTGCAACTGGAAGCTGGTGTGGTGACTTTAAACCCATTTTCCCCACATTTCGCTGCATTAGGACTACCAAGAACGTTGGTAAGCCAGCATCAATGATGATGAAGGGATAGAGTAGATGACGACGCCACCCTTGGTTGCGACCACTCAATCACGTCAAAAACCAACAATAACAAGGCTAATTAGGGCTACACAAAAATCAGACCACACTGGGTTAGTGCCTAACCCAGTGTGGTCTGATTTTTGTGAAGTTGGTATGCTTATTGCTAAGGCACGTGAAAAAATATTAGTGTTACATTCTTCAAAAATCAACAAAGGTAGAGGATGAGTATCAGAGATTAAGAAGGAGGATGCACTCAACTTGTTAGATGAAATTGCCTATGCAAGGTTTAAGGGAGATTTTAATGTTATAATAGAGAAACTAAAAACATTCTATCCACAGGTAGCTTAATGGGTTCAAACTCAAGGGGATGTAGAATGATAGATTATGAGCAAGTTTCTATTCAAACGATAGGACAATATTATCACTAATTTTACATAGTTGTTCAATGCATAAATTTTGCAAGAGAAGAGGCACAATGTGTCTATTCCCCTACCTTTGTTGATTTTTGAAGAACGCAACACCGTAATTTTCTTTCATGTGCCTTAACAATAAGCATACCTATCACCAGAAAAAACAATCCGAGCAACACTAATAATTGCATTGTTCTAATATGATACAATTGTTATCTCTATAGATCTTGTGATTTCTTTCACATTTTGGATAAACTAAGTACAATCGTCATTTGTCTTGCCACTTACAATAACATATGCCAAGGAAAATAATTAATTATTTGCATCATATGTATTGGTTGTAAGCAATATTCCCTTATATAGACCATTCAGATAACATCTATCTATACATAGTATTGGTTGACACCTCTATAAAAAACTGTTAATTGAGCATCAATATGTAATGAATACCCTATCAAATCTCTTGGCTTTTGAACTTTCCCATCGATAAATAGTGTTTAGATCAATTTCCATAAGCCTATCACAAATCAAAAGAATAACCTTGTAAGAATCCTTTGTAATATCATGTATTTTCCTCAAGGCTTGTTCTCTTATTTATATTACTCTTTAGACCATCAATCATGAGTGACAATCTTGTGTATTATGGATGTGTTGACTTGTGAATGTTTGTATAGTTAAGAATTCAAAATCTTGACATTCTCCTATACAATATGCACTCATGTACCATGGACATCCATCAACCTTGCACTTAGAATGATCTTTTATTGATTGTTTTTAATAAATTTATATGAAAACTTATGCGCAATGCTATACCTGTACAATTTTTTCAAAAAGTTGCTATTGTGCGACATGGTTCTGGAGACAGTAGGGAAATTTAGAGAGAATATTTTCTGCTGTATTCATTCAGGCTTGCAATTGTACATAAATACAACAAAGAAGAATCTGGCCTCATAATTGGATGGCAGATAAATCTGGAATGTAAACCAAGGCTAATAAATACAATAAATCAATTCATTCTACCTACATAAATTCCTGTATTTTAGCATATATTGTAGCCATGAAATCTGCTGTGCTATTATCTACACTTCCCCTCAAGTTAGAGCATATATATTTATCATGTCCAACTTGCCAATTAAATATTCGAATTTATCTCGTGCTAATCCTTTGGTAAGGACATCAGCTGTCTATTCTTTCGAAGGAATGTATTTGAGATTAATGGTCCTACTATCAATCTTTTCTCTTATGAAGTGTTGATTTATTTCAACATATTTTGTTTTGTCATGTTGGCTGGGTTGTGTGACATATTAAATGCTGCCATATTGTCGGAGTGTAATATAATGGGTAGTTCTATCATCATTTTTAGTTCCTCGAGCGCCCGTTTTACCCATAGACCCTCAAATTCCAAGTGCTATTACTCTGAACTCAGCTTCTGCGCTACTTCGAGCAACCATGCTTTGTTTCTTTCTCCGCCATGTGACAAGATTCCCCCAGACATACGTAACATCCCGAGGTAGATCTCCTATCCTCTTGATCACCATCCCAATCTACATCAGTCAACATTTCTACATTTCTTGCATTTGATTTTTTGAATAGGAGTCATAATCCGGGAGAGCCCTTCAAGTATCTAAGTATCCTGTAGACTTCATTTAGGCGTTTTTGCTTTAGATCATAGGAATATTGGCTCACCATGCTACCAGTATAGGCAATGTCTGGTTGAGTGTGAGATAAATAGATCAATTTTCCAACCATACGCTGATATCTTCTTATATCTACAGCTTTCCCCATATCCTCATCATCTCTGATTTTGTCAGTCGTATAGGAGTATCACTTGGTCTACAGCCAAGCATACCAGTTTTTTCAAGGAGATCCAGAATATATTTCCTCTACAAAATGTTGATTCCTGTTTCTGTTCTAGCTACTTTCATACCCAGAAAATACTTAATATTTCCTAGGTCTTTAACTTGAAATTCTTTGTTCAATGCTTCTTTGATCCTATTGATTTCCAATGGATCATCTCCTGTGAGGATAATATCATCAACATATACTGCTAATATTACAATCTTCCCATTTCTATGTTTGAAGAATAAAGTGTGTTCACTTTGTCCCTGAGAGTATTTTTAAGTTTTTAGTGCTCTAATAAATTTTTCAAACCATGCTTGAGGGGATTATTTTAGCCCATACATGGATTTTCTTAACCTGCACACCTGATCTACCTTCCTTCCGGGGAATCCTGGGGGCATCTTCATGTATACTTCTTTTAATTCCCCATTTAAGAAAGTATTTTTGACACCCATTTGGTATAGTAGCCAATATAAATTAGCAGCTAGCGAGAAAATGATTCTGATGGTGTTTAGCTTGGCCACTGGTATAAATGTCTCGGTGTAATCCATACTGTAAATTTGAGTGAAGCCCTTTGCCATAAATCTAGCTTTGTATTTGTCAAGACTCCTATCAACACGATAATTTGGAGTAAAGACCCATTTGCAGCCTATTGCTTTCTTGGTTTTTGGTAGCTCGACTACTACCTATGTGTTGTTATTTTCTAATGCCTCTATTTCTTCCATTACTGCTTTCCTCTATTCAGGACTATCAAGAGTTTCGTTTATATTCTCTGGTACCCTGATCTAGTCAAGATGAGATATGAAAGCATAATACTTTGATGATAAGGTTTGATAGGAAACAAAACTCTCAATTGGGTGTCTGGTACATGACCTTTTTTGCTTCCTTATCGCTATTGGCAGATCAAGATCCTCATTAACACTCTCATGGCTAGGGTCTGTTCTTGGTTCAGACTCTTGGGATGTGTCAGTTATTTTGAGGAGTATTACCTGTCGTGTCAGTATTTATATGAGTATATACTTGTCCCCATCTGTTGGTGTCTCCCCCTGAACTAGGGTTCTTCTTGTGATCCTGTGGCACTTCAAGTGTGTAGATTAGATCAAGCTCATTGGGAGAAAATGTAGGCTCAACATTTATTGGGGTAGTTAGAGGAGTTAGAGGTTCACTCCAAGTCTCCCCTGAACCGAGAATGAGTTATAAAAGGCAATAGTTTCATGGACAGTGACATCACGAGTGACATAAATGCGTTTAGTAATAGGGTCAAAACATTTGTACCCTTTTTAATTCCCCACAAGTCCTAGGTAAATGCATCTCGCAGCTTTGGGTTCGAGTTTATAGGTATGATGGATGTGAGCAAAGGTGGTACAGCCAGAAACTTATAGAGGTAAGGTATTCTCAAGATAAGGTATCTATAAATGTTGGTGAAGAATATGGAGAGGGGTTTGAAAAGATAAGGGTATATAAGGCATGCAATTGATCAGGAAGGTATCAGTAAGGATAACATTATCCCAAAAATAAGTAGGAACAATGCTACTAAAGAGAAGTGCCAGAGCAGTTTCTAGGATATGTCTGTTTTTGCGTTCAACAATTCCATTTTATTGAGGACTGTAGGCACATGAACTTTTATGGGTGATGCCATGTTGGGTGAGAAATATGGATAACTAGTGATTGAAGTACTCGGTACCATTATCAGTGTGGAGAGTCTAAATTTTGGTGTCAAATAGTGTATGGATCATGTGGTAGAAATTAATGAACGTTTGGCAGACCTCAGTTTTATCTTTTACGAGGAAAACCCAATTAACAAGGGTGTGATAATCAATAAAGGTCATAAACCATTTTGAATGTGCGATTGGGAACACGAGATGGACCCCACATGTCACCGTGGATGATGGAAAAGGGCCTATAAAGGCGATAAGTGGTACTGGGAAAAGAGGTGTGATGATGTTTAGCTAACTCACAAGAACCACAATAAAATTCAGATGTTTTATTTGAGCAAATTGAAGGTTTGGATGACCTAATATATTGAAAGTTTGGATGACCTAATCTCTTGTGCCAAAATTCAAATGTTACTAGTGTTAAGGGGAGACACTTTATTACAGGAGTAAGATGCTGGATAATGATAGTCATTCAGGTAATAGAGTCCATCAAATTTTTTAGCAACACCAATCGTCATCCCCATGAACAGATCCTAAAAGACACAGTGTGTAGCGAAGAAATTAGTATGACAACACTCTCTTTTACCGAGTTGGCTTATAGATAATAAATTGCACTTTAATTTTGAGACATGCAAAACATCATAGAGAGTAAGTGCCGGAGAGACTTTAATGGTAACACTACCAGCTACCAAAGAATCAGAGGCATAATCAATTTTAACTATAAGGCGTGATGAAGCAAGAATGTAGTTTGTAAATAACGACACATTATCAGTCATATGATCAAAGACACCAGAATCAATTATCCAACAGATGTCTATATTCTTACCTTTGATGGTAGCAAGTGCTTTGAAAAAATTACCTCTTTGAACTACAGAAGCAGTATATTATTTTTGGGCCTGATTCTCAAGGGCAGCTGAA
This sequence comes from Leucaena leucocephala, assembly GCA_037074615.1. Lineage (NCBI taxonomy): Eukaryota > Viridiplantae > Streptophyta > Magnoliopsida > Fabales > Fabaceae > Leucaena > Leucaena leucocephala. Next base: position 19,134 of record CM073567.1, on the reverse strand, counting down.
CGGTCCAAGATGACCTGAAATAGATCTGTATTCATTATTAGGCTAGGCTAGGAGCAATGACTTGGGCCAGTGTTCAACATAACTGGGCTGGGACCAGGAGCAATAACTTCATCTGCACAGGACACCTCCGCCACGTGACTTCTGGGCTTCCAGTCAGGTGGACGCCCATGAAAATTCTAGCACTTGTCTCGTGTGTGACCAAGTTTCTTACAGTAGTCACACATGGGGCGTTCCTTATGGGATCTGATATGTGTGCAGCGAGAGCTGATGATTCAATGGAGATAGGTGATGAAGCCAAAGACGAGTGAACTGGGAGCATGATTTTGCGATGAGCTTCTTCATCTCTCAGTATTGTTAAAGCTTCAGAAACAGAGGGAAGTAAAATCCTTCCTAGTAGTCGACCCCTCACATCATCATACATCGATTCAAGGCCAACAAGGAATTCAAATAGGCATTCTTCCCTAGATTCTGATGATACTTAGCAGCGTCGTCAAGATTGCGCCATGTGCGATGTTGAAGCAAATCAAATTCCTGCCAAATAGCTTATTTTTCCTAGTAATAAGCATTGAGAGGGCGCGACCCCTATTTGACGGTCTAGAGGCGTGCTCTCAAATCAAAGATAAGTGTAGTGTTTGGGCGTCTCCCGTACGCTTCCTTCACGGCGACCCAAATGGCATGAGCAATAGTAAGAAACATAAAGCTTTTTTTAACAATTAGGAGCATGTAATTAAGGAGCCAGGAGGCGATCAAGGCATTATCCGACTTCCAACGATGGGCACTAGTATCCCTGGTGGGGGCTGATCTTTCTAAATCATTTCCAATTTGTCCTTTCCGTCGAGAGCTAAAAGCATAGACTGACTTCATTCTAGGTAATTATCACCGGTTAGTCTCTCTCGTAGAATGAGAATGGCCGACCCTTCAAGGCTGGTAACTTTGAGATGAGACCCACTGTCGGACGTGACGGTGTTGTCAGATTATGTGGTGGACGAACGTGTAAAACTAGAACCAAGTTCTGATACCATATTGTGCAACATGGTTCTGGAGATAATAGGGAAATTTAGAGAGAATATTTTCTACTCTATTCATTCAGGCTTACAATTGTACATATATATAGCAAAGAAGAATCTGACCTCATAATTAGATGGCCGGTAAATCTAGAATGCAAATCAAGGCTAATAAATACAATAAATCAATTTATTCTATCTACATAAATTCCTATATTTCAGCATGTATTGTAGCCATAAAATCTGCTGTGCTATTATCTATAGCTACCTTATTGGGAACAATTTTACCTTATCCAATAATCAAATTCTTCCATTTAGTAGAATTCATGTCAGGTGTAGTTGTTGAAATTATTTCATTAACACAAGTAAAAAATGACAATACTCCAATCTCATTTAACAAGGCTGGGGGAGACAGAGACAATACATTAGCACTTTCAAACAATTCACCGATATTGCAAGAATCGACAAGTTACATTATTAGAAATGACAACTTAGTAGAATTGATATGACAATTATATTGCAACATATGATAGTAGAACATTATTAAATTAGCAGAATATATAACATACAACTTACACAGTTTGATCTTCCATTAGATCATCCATAACCAATTGTATATAGTTATTATGTCCATTCTCTCCTACGGACAAATGAGTTATTTCTCCATTGAACATTATTAAATGATGAACTCATTCATCATTAAAAATGTCAACAAATGTGTGTGGATCAAATCTAACTATGAATTTTATCACAATTTCATTTCTTCCTTTCCCAACAAGAGATCCTATTAATATTTTCAACTTATCATATGTTATACCTTCCTTTATTGATATTGTTGTCACATAACCAACATACCTATGAGCTTTTCCATCATTTGCCAATTGTCCCGTAACAAAATACATGCTTTCTAAATGAACTCGCCATCATTAATGACAACTTCCCCTCGAATAACAAAGTATACTCTGTTATTCACACTTTACTACAACATTTCTAATATTATTTTATTCATACTATACTCGCCTAAATAGCGCACAATTTCTTAGAAACTAGTCAAAAATTTAAAACCTTAACTAAACACAGTGAAACCACAACTAGGATGATTAAAACATGCTATCAATACAATCTTTGCATTTACGTGGGTCACCCTTTATAATAAGAGTTAAGCCATAGAATATCGTACATACCAACACAACCAAACCTAATCAATATTGACAGCAAATGTGTTAAGTTTTTCATTTTTTTTGGGGAAAAGAAGATAAATAGTGACAACCTTCATCAATGTCCAGTTACGATCAAGAAAAAAGGCAACTAGAATTGCACAATGGAGACCATAGTACTAGTATCTTCCTCCTTATGCTTTTCTCTTTCTCTAGAAAGACAAAAATGCACAAGCTAATCTATGCCTTTGCTCCAACACGTCTTGAATTTGATTCTGATAATGAATTTGATTGATTATGATCATGAATTTGATCTCTAGATATATGATGTAACTAAATGAAGAACCAAGCTAATAAGCACAGAAGATATGTTTTTTTTTTGTTACAAAGCACAGGAGATGTTGAATTTCAGGGTGGAAAATCTGTTTATCTCAAGATAAAGCCCTGCAGATTCAAATCTCACGAAAGCCCAATGTGAAGCTGTCTCCTAGATACTATGGCCCATATTTGGTCACTGAAAAGATTGGGAAGGTCGCATACCAGCTGTAATTGCCCCTTACAACCAGGATTTATGATGTATTTCATGCTCACAGCTCAAGAAGGTCTTAAATTTTTTTTTGCAATAGCTCTGCCACTACCTAAAGGCCTCATAAAAGAGCTGGAGCTGAAAGTAGAGCCTAAATTGGTAAAAGAAGCACGCAAAACCAAGTAGCAAGCATGAGAGAGCGAACAAGACACCATGATACCTGATACCAGGTGACGGAAGGAGATCAAAGGAGTGAAAGAAAATTCAAGAAAGAAATGAGGAGGAAAGAGATGATTGGGAAAATAATATTGACTTTGATTTCCTTGGTTTACGTGTATTTATACTAACATATGGACAGCTAAAATAGTAACCAAATAATACAACTAACTTGAGAACTAACTGTTTTCTTTACAATCATCATTTACATATTTAATTCCAATATCTCCTACAAAAATGTTTTGGCAGAGAAGAAATCTAAACAGCTACAAGAAAAGTAAAATGACAGAAAGTCACTCCCTAAGCTCAATATATACATCAGATAGCCTCCCCCCTCCAACAACCCCAGTGGAGTTAGCTTTTAGGATTCCTATTCAATTAGGCTTAGCTTAAATTAGAAAAAAAAATAAGGTTAATTGTTTTGTTTTAATTAGAATAGAATCATCCTGTTGTGTTTAGGATAAAGTTCTCTTATTTTAAGAGTTAGTACGTTTTAGTTGGTGTACAAGTTTTTCTTCATTTTATCATCCATAAATATAACATGATTTCCATCTAATAAAATAAGTTCAAAGTTTTTTTTTGTTTTTTTGGCAAAGTTCATAGGAAAGTTAATACCTGAATTTCCATAGTATTTTTATCAGAATACATTAACAAATTGGTGTGTCAGTTAAAATACAATCAAACTGAGGCCACAGAAAAGGAGATTCCAAACCCACCCAGAATAGACTTGCAAAGTCTAATATGTATGCCTCCTTTCTGTACAGTATGCTTGGAAACAGCATGATAGGAATAGAAGAATGATGGGATGGAATGGGAATAAGTCCCCCGCCAAGAAGCTCCGTTGGCGGGGGAGGAATGATTCTGGATTCCACTCATACTCCCCAGTGCCCAAACCTATACCCTTTAGGGCAACTGATTAAACAAATTTAATATTTCTTCAATTTTAGAACCATTGAAACCAAAGCATGAGAGTGAAAATAAAAAGGGGAAAATGCTGCTTACTTGTCTTAAATGAGATCCTGCTGATGAACCCATATCACGTTGTAACCGTTGAAGGATGCGAACTAATATAGAAGGTTCAATGAAGTTTCTTTGCACCTTCGTCAAGGTTCTAATAACAAGCAATAAGAAACTAATTGAGCTACCAACATTATCATCCCCCCATGCTTGAGGAGAGGTGACAGTAGATACATGCTTCTGTATCAAATCATCTAGCTTCTGGTTTAACAACTTTACATCCGCTGGTGTTGTAGCTGATTCCGGAGGAAAAGCAACAAATATCATCTTCAACAGGGAGCAAAAAGACTTCCCTGCATGTAACAATTTATGCTTGAAACATGGTTCAAGAATCTGGAATGACTTATGTATATTTTGTTCAGCAAATCAAAGGAAGAAAACAAAGAGGAGTACTTGAGATATCTGGTTAATGTTGTTTCTTATGAACAAGTGTGGCTGTTTCTCCAAAACCTTGTTCATGACATCCAAACCCTGTGCCAGAGCTGTAAAAGGGTCCTTCGCATAAGATGGTTGAATACTGCTCAGCAGCTTTTCTAACTAATTAAATTTTACGTTGGCATTTGGCCACACTTCCAAAGCTTGTGAAAGCAACTCCAAAGCATGTTTATACATAGCACTTGCCTCCTTATCATTAGGTTCTATGACCAATGCAACCTAATTTCACCAGCAAGAGTTAATGATCACGAACATTGAGTATTGAGGAGTGGAGGGTTACTAAAGATACAATCAATCATAATGCATTTTGTTGTGAGGCATGGTTCTGGAGACAGCAGGGAAATTAAGAGAGAATGCTTTTCTACTCTATATTTCAGTCTTGCAATTGTACACATATATATATAGCAAAGAGGAATCTGGCCTCATAATTAGATGGCCGATAAATCTAGAATACAAATCAAGGCTAATAAATACAATAAATTAGTTTATTCTATCTACATAAATTCTCATATTTTAGCATATATTGTAGAAACGTAATCTGCCAAAGAATCTGCTTGTTGTTATCTACACTCCTCCTCAAGATGGAACATAGATATTCATCATGTCCATTTTGCTAATCAAATATTCGAATTTATCTTGGGTTAATCCTTTTGAAAGGACATCAGCTGTCTGCTCTTTTGAAGGAATGTATCTAAGATTAATGATCCCACTATCAATCTTTTCTCGTATTAAGTGTCGATCTATTTCAACATGTTTTGTTCTATCATGTTGGACTTGGTTGTGTGACATATTAATTGCTGCCATATTATCGGAGTGTAATCTAATGAGTAGTTCTGTCGTCATTTTTAGTTCTTCAAGTACCCATTTTACCCATAGACTCTCACAAATTCCAAGTGCTATGGCTTTGAACTCAGCTTCAGCGCTACTTCGAGCAACTACACTTTATTTTTTACTTCGCCATGTGACAAGATTTCCCCAGACATAAGTAACATATCCCGAGGTAGATCTCCTATCCTCTTGATTACCAGCCCAGTCTACATCAGTTAATATTTCTATATTTCTTACATTGGATTTCTTGAATAGGAGTCCTAATCCAGGAGAGCCTTCCAAGTATCTAAGTATCTTGTAGACTTCATTTAAGTGTTTTTGCTTTGGATCATGGGAATGTTGGCTCACTACACTAACCGCATAGGCAATGTCTGGTCGAGTGTAAGACAAGTAGATCAATTTTCCAACCATACGCTGATATCTTCTCATATCTACAGCTTTCCCCATGTCTTCATCATCTTTGATTTTGTCAGCTCGTATAGGAGTATCACTTGGTCTACAGCCAAGCATACCAGTTTCCTGTTTCTGTTCTAGCTACTTCCATACCCAGAAAATACTTTATATTTCCTAGGTCTTTAACCTAAAATTCTCCGTTCAGTGCTTCTTTGATTCTATTGATTTCTAGTGGATCATCTCCTGTGAGAATAATATCATCAATATATACTGCTAATATTACAATCTTCCCATCTCTATGTCTGAAGAATAAGGTGTGGTCACTCTGTCCCTGAGATTAGTTTTGAACTTTTAGTGCTCTAGTTAAATTTTCAAACCATGCTCAAGGGGATTGTTTTAAACGATACAATGATTTTCTTAACCTGCATACCTGATCTCCCTTATTTCCGGGGAACCTTAGGGGCATCTTTATGTATACTTCTTTAAATTCCCCATTTAAGAAAGCATTTTTGACATCCATTTAGTATAGTGGCCAATCTAAGTTAGCAGCTAGCGAGAAAATGATTCTGATGGTGTTTAACTTGGCCACTGGTGCAAATATCTCGGTGTAATCCATACCGTAAACTTGAGTAAAGCCATTTGCTACCAATCTAGCTTTATATTTGTCAAGACTCCCATCAGCAAGATACTTTGGAGTGAACACCCATTTGTAACTTACTGGTTTCTTGCCTTTTGGCAGCTCTACTACTTCCTATGTATTGTTATTTTCCAATGTCTCTATTTCTTCCATTACTGCTTTCCTCCATTAAGGATTATTAAGAGCTTCGTTTATATTCTCTGGCATCCTGATCTGGCCAAGATGAGATATGAATGCACAATACTTTGATGATAAGGCCCGATAGGAAACAAACCTCTCAATCGGGTGTCTGATACATGACCTTTTTTGCTTCCTCATTGCTATTGGCAGATCAAGATCCTCGTTAACACTCTCATAGTCAGGGTCTGCTACCGGTTCAGACTCTTGGGATGTATCAGTTAGTTGAGGAGTATTACCTGTTGTGTCATTATTTCTACGAGTATAGACTTATCCCCATCTGTTAGTGTCTTTCCCAGAACTAGAGTTCTTTTTGTGATCCTTTGTCACTTCAAGTGTGTAGATTAGATTAGGCTCATTGTGAGAAAGTGTAGGCTCAACATTTATTAGGGTAGTTAGAGAAGTCAGAGGTTCACTCCAAGTCTCCCCTTGAACCGAGGACGAGTTATAAAAGGCAACATTTTCATGGAATGTGACATCACAAGTGACATAGAGGCATTTTGTAATGGGATCAAAACATTTCTACCCTTTTTGATTCACCGCAGGGTCGAGGTAAATGCATCTTATAGCTTTGGGGTTTAATTTATGGGTATGATGGATGTGAACAAATGTGGTACAGCCAAAGACACGAAGAGGTAAGGTATTCTCGAGATAAGGTCTCTGGAAATATTGGTGAAGGACTTAGCATGGGTTTTGAAAAGATAAGAGTTTGCAAGACATGCGATTGATAAAGAAGGTAGCAATAAGGATAGCATCATCCCAATAATAAGTAGGAACATTGCTACTAAAAAGAAGTGCCCGAGTAGTTTCTAGGATATGTCAGTTTTTGCGTTCACCAATGCCATTTTGTTGCGGACTGTGAGGACATGAACTTTTATGGGTGATGCCGTGTTGGGTGAGAAACATGGATAACTAGTGATTGAAGTACTCGGTACCATTATCAGTATGGAGAGTCTGAATTTTGGTGTCAAATTGTGTATGGATCATGTGATAGAAATTAATGAACGTTTGGCAGATCTCAGATTTATCCTTTAAGAGGAAAACCCAACTGACACGGGTGTGATCATCAATAAGGGTCATAAACCATTTGGTATGTGTGCGATTAGGAACACGAGATGGACCCCATACGTCACTGTGGATGATGGAAAAGGGCTTAAAAGGGCGGTAAGTGGTACTAGGGAAAGAGGTGTGATGATGTTTAACTAACTGACAAGAATCACAATGAAATTCGGATATTTTATTTGCGCAAATAGAAGGAAACATTTTGCACATATATTGAAAGTTTGGATGACTTAATCTCTTGTGCCACAGTTCAATGTGTGTTGAGGGGAGACACTTTATTACAGGAGTAAGATACTGGGTAATGACAGTCATTTAGGTAATAGAGTCCATCAAATTCTTTAGCAACACCAATCGTCGTCCCCGTGAACAGATCCTAAAAGACACAATGTGTAGCAAAGAAGTTAGCATGACACCGCTCTCTTTTATTAAGTTAGCTTACAGATAATAAATTACATTTTAATTTTGGGACATGCAAAACATCATGGAGAGCAAGTATCAAAGAAACTTTAATAGTACCACAACTGGATACCAAGGAATCAGAGGCATCAGCAATTTTAACTGTAAGGCGTGATGAAGCAGGAGTGTAGTTTGTAAATAATGACACATTATCAGTCATATGATCGGAGGCACCGGAATCAACTATCCAACAGGTGTCTTTATTCTTACCTTTGATGGTAGCAAGTGCTTTGAAAAAATTACCTCATTGAACAAAAGAAGCAGTAGGTTGTTTTAGGACCTGATTCTCAAGAGCAGCTAAAAGGTCCAAGATGACCTGAAGTGGATCTGCATTCATTACTGGGCTAGGCTGGGAGCAATGACTTGGGCCAGTGTGGACGTAACTGGGCTGAGATTTTTGATTTGGGCCAGTGTAGACACAACTGGGCTGAGGTGTCTGATTTGTGAGACTTGGGCCTGTGTTCAGCGTAACTGGGCTGGCTTCAGGAGCAATGGCTTCATCTGCAGAAGCATCTGCAATGTGACTTCTGAGCTTGCGAGACTTGGGCTTCCAATGGGATGGTTGCTCGTGAAGATCCCAGCATTTGTCTCGTGTGTGGCCAAGTTTCTTACAATGGTCACACATGGGGCGATCTTTTCTGGCATCCGATGCGCATGCAGCGAGGGCTGATGATTCTGCAGATGAAGCCGAGTAAACTGGAGGCATGATTCTGCGGCGAGCTTCTTCATCTCTCAGTGTTGCAAAAGCTTCAGAAACAGAAGGAAGTGGAATCCTTCCCAGCAGTCGACCCCGCACATCATCATACATCTATTTAAGGCCACCAAGGAATTCAAAGAGGCGTTCTTCCCCTAGAGTTCAATGAAACTCGACAGGGTCTTCGGGATTGCGCCATGTGCGGTGTTGAAGTAGATCAAGTTCCTGCCAAAGAGTTGATTTTTCCAAGTAATAAGAATTGAGAAGGCGCGGCCCCTGTTTGACGGTCTAGAGGAACAAATTGTGCTCTGCAGCTGTAGAAGAGATCTAAATGGCGAACGATAAGCTGGAATATGTGAATAAGGTTGGGAATTGAATGACTTTCTTCAACTAGGATCTTAGTATATCTTATCCACATGGGTATCCAAGAATCACCAAGTGGCAGATGTTGTGGCAATGCTGGCATCAATATATCAAGAGCCTGCTTAACCAACATTTTATTTTCTGGTTGACAAGTCCTAAGAAACGCTACAAAAACCTGCAGTTCCAAATTTTTGTTAAGAGTAATAGTGGACAATATGTACAAATATGCATAAACATATTCCATATTTGCATACGATTCCAAAAACTCATCCCCAGACTGACTTTAGATCAAACTTCAAAGTCTTTACGTGAGCCTCGCTCAGTAGAATGTTAATTTTAACAAATCTAATTTTGGATGAGTCCTTAAAACTACAAAAGGAACACAGCAGATTGTTTAAGATTTTTTTTTTCATTTCCATACAAGTACTATTGCAAACAAATATCATAATTACCACTGCTAACTAAATAGGCCCAAAAAACACCCCTCTTTACAAGGGTATAATATAAATAATAAAAACCAAGAAATATATACACTAAAAATTCCAAGACATAATAATGTAAATTATCAATTTAGATGGAAAATAAATATAGGAAAATGAGTTAATAAATAATCACAAGGTGCCTAATTTTTTTTTGTAGAAGGTTCAAATGTTTAACTCTTGCTCCCACATGCAGAGAAACTAGTGCAGCCAATTCCTCAGGAGAACTAGCCCATAAGCATGATTCTAGAAACCAGCTGGAATTGGTTGAACCACGAATCTCGTTCTAATGTCTAATCCAGAAAATGAAGAAAACAACGACCATTACTAATTAATAATTCATTCACTGTACTAGGGAAAAATATAATCAATTCATTCAATATCAAGATACTATCTCCGGACCTTCATATAAGATCCACTTAACTAATTTAAGTAAATTAAGGAAGTTAGTTATTTGTAACGATTATGTATTGATTTTCCTAAAATACCCTCTTTAATGTACATTTTTATCTATCCTTGGTAGAAATCACATTAATGTGTAATTATATAGGGATACTTTGGAGGAAAAATTATGATTTGAGGAGGCAAAGTGTATAGGGGTCTTATAATTAAGACCAAATCAAACCCTCCATCTAGCCCTTATAATTAGGACCAAAGGGAGTATTAAATTAGCAATGAATGAATAATGCATAATCAAAGGAGAATTAAAATTTGCTTGGTGTACCATTTTTATAAAAATTTTAGGGTAAAATAATACCCAATATCCTGATCTTATTTCTCATATGCGGCCAATATGTTAATCTTATCTGTAGTTTAATTTGACTCATAATTTTTTTAATTTGGTGCAATTCTTAGTACTTGAGAAATAAGATTATGGGTAAAATTGCATTAAATTAAAAATATTATAGGTGAAATTGAATTAAATTAAAAATATTATGGGTAAAATTGCACAACAAATAATATTAAGATATTGGCCGCATATAAGAAATAATTTCAGAATATTAGGTGTTACTTTACCAACAAATTTACATGTTAAATAAACTTGATTAGAATTTACATTTTCATACATAATTATTAGTTTTTCCCATATATGATTAGGTGATTGTAGATAATATTCTGCTGATTCTGTGGATATTATAGTTATTATTGTAAATATGATTAGATTAGCTATGATATGATATGATTTGCATTCATTACTCCCTGTAAATCAAGCCCATGATTCTTATACTGATATCATTCTCTAGTTCTGTATATATATATATATATATATGGTTCAATAAAAGATGTACTCAAAAAATATATTCTAGAAATTCGTTCTGATTGCATCAGTTTTCATGGTACTAGAGCTTACACCGAAGACAAACAAGACTTTTGCAAACGGGAAAATGGAGTACGAACAACCGGGGAACAACGTGCCACATGAGTTCCCTTCATGGTATGTTTCTGGCAACTCTGCGGTACTCATTGTTCTAGATAAGCTAACTGGCGGTGGCAACTATCAAGAGTGGGCACAATCAATACAACTCGCTCTTGATGGTCGCGAGAAATTAGGGTACATCAATAGCGAAACCACCTAACCGGCAAAGACTGATGAATGTGCATGGTGACAGTGGAAGTCAGAAAACTCCATTGTGTGTGTGTGGCTGATCAATTCAATCATATCCTCGATAAAGAAACCTTTCATGTTTCTCCAGACAGCTAAGAATATTTGGTTAGCATGATTCCATGATCAATTCCATGACCCTATCAATTCAATCATATCCTCAGTTTCATGTTTCTAACTGAAGCAAGATTCCATGAATATCACTAACTACTACCATGGAAAGGTTACATTGTGGCAAGACTTAGATCTATTGAAGGCCAAGGCATGGCTCTGTGCAGGAGATGCTAAGAATAACAAAAAGGATGTTGAAGAAGATCGGCTATTTGAATTTCATGCAGGTTTGAATCCTATATATGATGATGTAAGAGGATGTATCCTTGTCCAAGATCCCTTACTATCTGTTTAGGAGGCTTTTACTCTACTTAGGAATGAACAATCTCACCCGCAAGTAATGCCTACTGGTTCTATAGTACCTCGTTAGCCTAATGTGGAGGCTTCTACATTGGCTGCTCGGTCTATGGATGCTAAAAACCCGAAGGAATATCCTGCTTGTGAACACTGCAAAAAAAAAAAGGATATACTAATGACACTTGTTGGGATATACATGGCAAACTAGTAGGATGGAAGCCGATGAATAACAGAGGTCATAGTTACCTTGCGCCAATGCTTCAAAGGATGATGATGTGGATCCCTCTGTCTCACACAACTAGAATGATGCCTTGAGTCAGATTCTAGAGAGACTTAATACCTTGGACTCTAACTAGCAAAATCGTAAGCAACCTGTAGCCACTATTGTGAAAAGAGGTATTTTTTCTCACATCTTGACTACCATTAGAGGTACACGTTCTAAACACTGCTAGATAGTCGACTCAGGGGCCTCAGATCACATAACTAATGATAGGTCACTGTTTTCTACTTACACCACTACTAAATCTCGGGTTTCTGTTAACGGCCTCGGATCACATAACTAATGATTAGAGGTAGCTTTATATACACTTCTTCCTTCAATTCCCTATTCAAAAAAGTATTTTTTATGTCCATTAGATGTAACTGTCAATCTAAGTTAACAGCTAGGGATAACAAAATTCTGATAGTATTTAGGTTCGCTACTGCTGCAAATGTATCTATATAGTCCATACCATATAATTTTAAGAAACTTTTTACAACTAGACGTGCCTTATACTTGTCCATGCTTCCATCAATAGTGAATTTTGGAGTGAAAATCCATTTACAGGCCACTGGTTTCTTTCCTTCAGGTAGATCAACAACTTCCAAATTATCATTCATTTCCAGAACTTTCATCTCTTCCATCTCCTCCATGACAGCCTACCTCGAATGAGTATCGACAAGTGCTTCATGTATGTTATTGGGTATCCAACATTATCCAGATGAGAGATAAAGGTACAATAATGTGAGAATAGAGCCTTATATGAGACAAATCTTTCAATGGGATGCTGAGTACAAGTTATAGGCTATTTTCATAAAGTAATTGGTAGCTTAAGGTCATCTTGTGTGGGGATGTCTTCCCTCACATTTGGCACTTCTTCTAGACTTGTAGTTCAGATTCATGAGTTGCATCATTTGTCTGAGGGGCCTCACCTGTCATATGTCGACATGTGTAGTTTTCACCCTACTTGTTAATTTCTCCACCTAAACTAGTATTTTCTTTACTTCCAGGCACAGGCGTTAGTTTAGTTATGAAGACAAATTCACGGTCAGGTTTAGTGTGTAGTTTAGGTTAGGATGAGTTTGTTGTGTGGTCTGAAATTCACTCCAGCTCTTCGCCTGAATTGAAGATGGAGGGTAATAGGTAAAGTTTCATGGAATGTGGTATCAAGAGGTAGAAGTGTTTGGAGATGGGATCATTGCATCAGTACCCTTCCTGTGTCTCAACATGTCCTAAAAAATGCAGTAGACGACTTTAGGCTCAACTTTGGCGGTTTGATTGAGGCGGACATATGTGGGGCAACCAAAGACCTTTAGAGGCGAGGTGTTTCCAGGTATGGTAGGTGAAAGTAGGAATGTAAGACTTGTAATGGTGTGCGGAAGGAGAGTAGTTTGCTAGGCATTCGGTTGATTAGACAGTGAATAGTGAAGAAATCAGCATGATAGTGTTTATCTAGAGCCAATTGGCTGACAAACAATAAATTACACTTTAAGTTGGTAACATGTAGGACAACATCTAGAGTTAAGGAATCAGTGACTTTAATATTCCCAATACTAGCAACAATAGAGGTAGAGGCATCGACAATTTTTACTGTAAGCCGAGACGTAGTAGGAACATAGTGAATAAGGAGTGATCATTAGTCATGTGGTCAAATACACCTGAGCCAATTATCCAACAATGTCTAGGGCACATACCTTTAATGATGGCTAAGGCTTTGAGAAAATTACCTCATTGAACCACACTAGTGGTAGGTTGTTTATTTTCCAAAGCTATTAGTCGTTCCAAAATCAAACTTAACTAATCAGGACCAGGGGAAGATCCTATAATTTATTGTACAGTTTTATAATAGCATTTATTAGTTTTATAAGACATTATTAGTGTTTGAGACTTTATTCCCTTATCTCTCTCTCTTAGTATATGTTGTATGATGAATCTCTTGTTTAGAATCAACGTAACAGGTTTCTTTTTCCAAAATTTCACAAAGTATTTGTTCAATAGAGAACATTCGATACGCATTAAATTCAGGGACAACAATCAAAAGAGACCCAAATATTTAAGCTGATAACGACTCTTTAAACCAGAATAGAATTGAAAAGATAGAAATAAATAAATGTTTGATAATTTCAATGAAAGATGAAATAAAAATTTTGGAAAAATTTTCACCTCAGTTATTGACAACATTAAAGAAAGAGAAATAACAGTTAATTGAAAAAAATGTGATTATGGCACAAAATATTTATTATGGAGCAAAATGTACAACAGTTATTGACCAATTTAAAAAAGGAAAATTATCTGAACAGCTCTTAACCTAAAAGAAATAACTTTGCAAGTCAATGAAGAATTATACATGTTAGCAATTTTAACATGTATAATTCTTCAATGAACTAATGGTTTACCCATTTTTAAGCCACTAACAAAATGGTCGAAATTTTAATGGAGTTAAATTTTAATTTCTTTGCTTGCTATTTCTTTGATTACTTGCTACTGCACTGGCTTAACAAGCACAGCCAGATCGTCCCATTTTCTTTATATAATGCTGTCCTAATGAAGTTAAAATATTTTGTTTTCTTTCAACCCAAAACTTCAAAACGGAGTAAAATTTACTTCAATCCAAATGCAAAATTTAATATTGCAGTACCAATAGATCCTCAAAATACCCTCACAAAAGTATTCCACTAACCTGCATCGGCAGTTCAAGTTTTGACCTTAGAGTAGCACGATCCTTTCCTTCCTCACCCTCCTCCAACAGCTATTAGCAGAAGCAAACATGATACTGCCAAACAAGTTAAGAAGAAACATAGCTTGAACAGCAGGCATTATGAATATCAAATGGATTATTCAGATGACAGGCTTAGCAACCAGCTTCATATTGATGATCAAGCAACGAAGACACATTTGGACATTCAAACAGACATATAAACCACATATAACTCCCATAAAAGATGGAAGCCATAAGTGCAATGAAATGGAAACAGCTTTAGAAATAATGAATTCAATGTTGGCTATTAAAAGCCATTAAAGTGCCAATAGGAGACTGCTCAAAATATAAACAATAAGAAACTTCAATTGTTAGCCAAATATAAAGTAACAATAACTCTCTTCTCCAGTAGATTTGCTTATTCAATCGTATAACATCGATCATCCAACTTCTTTTACACTAAATGATGTATTTACAGTAGAGAAGCATAATTACCTGGGGTATTGTTGTACGCTTGAAAGTACTGAATTTCCCAACAAAAGCATCTACAATACGACCCTGTAGAGGAACATAATGCAAGTCATTGGCAGAAAGTTATGAAGTCCAAAAATACAACCAAACTGTACTAATTGTTCAGCAGACCAACAGAAACCGCTCTTCATCCATAGACTTTTGATCAACACCTTTCTCAAAAATTGGCCCCACCTAGATCCAATGAAAAGTATAACATGAGAAAACTTGTTAATGGATCAGCAAACAACTCATACCCTCATCATTTGGGAGAAGGGAGAGGGGTTGCATAGAAAACCTCTCTTGATGAGGAAGGACAAGAATATAGGAGACAAAACACATTGTTAACTAAAGAAAACAGTAAGAACAAAAATCAATTACGTGAAAATAAGTAGTAGAACTAATTAATACAAACACTCTAGTCCCTTCTGAAAAATTTAAATCACCTAAAAAGAAGACTTCTTGAGAAAAAAAATTGGCATCCCAAAGAATAAAAAGCATAGCATAGAGGTTACACATTGTGAAGTCTAGCAAGTTTGGCCCACATACTCAAGATTACACCCCCCCTTCCCCATCAATTACTCCAGCAACCCACATTATTGTTATGCAATATCACAAATCCTAGTTCCTCTGCTATTTTTATCACCAAAGATCACGGTTCGATAGAAGGCTGAACACGTCCATCATTTTATGGAAGGACACTGTATACATGCAATTTGATGGAATTTCACATCCCAAGTGAGTGTGATTCTTCACACTAATTTATTGACACAAGTTCCATTTGCACTTCCAAAGTCTTGATTTTCATGTACCAAACAGAGCATAAGTCATAGCACTTCATTGCACATAAAAACCAAATGTTTCCTTACAACTTTTCGCTAAACCTTAGGTGCTTATCCCTACATAACTCTTCACAAAGAAAATAGGAATTAAAAAGCATAAAGCAAAAAATAAAGTCAAATAAATTCTACAGAACAGATTATAGCTACGCACCAAATTCAGTATCAAGCGAGCGCATGTGGTGTGAATACTTAGTGATAGCGAAGCATCATGCATTTTAATTGAGAACAAGTGAATGATCCGCGATAACTGTAGCCATATAAAACTTGAGTCAGGTGAAAACTAAGAATGGATGCCATGCCCTACATGGGCGAACCAAAACAAAACTACGATAACTTAAAATCAAACACTCCTATTCAAATTAAATTCAACTGAAATATTATCTAAAAGTAGAATAAGGGCCACTGTTATTTTACTATCTAATAATGTGATTTTTTTATTTTAAACAATTTATTTGCTTTTTCAACTCTTGTATGGTTTTGAAAAAATTCTTAAATATTCATGCAAGTGCATGGGTTGAGACTAGTAAACCAAATTCACTATTACAGGATAAGATACAAAAATTAAGATGGTCAACTTATTTTTGTAGCTGTCAATTTTCACATTGCCGCAGTAGGTGCAAGATATAGCAACTAATTAACACTTATGTTTTGGGAACATAGTAGAAATTGAGCCGGAAAGATACAGCGAAACAATATTTTGGGTCACAAGAGAATGAGCTATAGTATTTATCTGAGAAGAATGGTAATTCCTATCTTTGCGCTGGGCTTATTCTGGCAACACGATACTTGAACCATTGGCAACACGATATTTTGGGTCACAAGAGAATGAGCTATAGTATTTATCTGAGAAGAATGGTAATTCCTATCTTT